>CM051628.1:10742500-13142500 GCA_028020825.1 Podargus strigoides | reverse complement strand
TTTTAAATATTATTTATGCACATACTTAAAGGACTGGTCTACCCAGAAAAACAGTTGCAAAATAATAAATGTTACTTTTTAGATAATAAATTGCAAGATCATTAAATTGTATATCCCTCAGGGTTATTTTTTAAGGTCGTTTTTTTTTTTCTCTTCCCTTCAGATTTAATTAGCGGTAACTCTCGTTCCATGTACTATAGAACTAAATCTACTGTAAAGAAAATGCTGTGAATAGTGCTTGAGTAGAAATGGCTAAAACACCCACAGAACTGACTGTCCATATTCATCATAACTTTAAATTGGAAACTCCTACTGTTGCACTTTTTAAAAGTTGTTGGATTTTTAATTCTATTTATTTTTTTTTCTTTCTTCATGAAGGTTGTGCTGAACAGACATCCCAAATTGGGTCAATAATCCTGTACTGTATACATATATACAGTATAATACGAGGCAGATGTGGAGTCCTTTTTATGCTGCAAATTTTTAGTGCTTATGTTGGTCATCACAAAACCAGAGAGCGAAAGTTCTGTAGGTTTTCTCCCTTGAAATCCTGAATTGTAAACTTAGGTTTTTGTATGTCTAAGAGAAAGCTGTGGGTTTTTGACAATTTTTAGTGTACTGAATATGTTGATTTTATACAGTAAAGCTTCAGGTTTTTAAAGCTATTTTCAACAAACTGCAGCTTGTTTGATAATTATGTGAACCAGAAACTACTCAGTTTGTCATGAATATTCCTCAAGCCTAATACAAGTTAAAATGTTCATCATTACAGCACTCTCTAGAAGCTCAGCTTCCTTTTTATTTTTAAATCTAAAACGATTCTACATCTTTGTATTTAAAATATGTATTGCTGCTCTAGAATGGTACCCTGTTGTCAAGAGGCATACATAAATAATTGTACAATAGAATGTAAATAGACTTGTAAATCATTTTTGTGACTGAAGCTCTTTGAAAATAAAATTAAAATGAACAGATATTTTAACTCTCTTCTTAGTTTCATGAAATTGTTTTTAATTATTCTTTATACAATTAGACCTAAAGCTTGTTGAATACAGACTTACTCCCACTGATGTCATGGGAATCTTGTTCAGTGCCTGTGTATTTTCGAAGATGGGGGCAGAGCAGTATGTGTGCTGTGTGTTAGCAGTGCATACGGTAGCACTGCTGTTCTGCAGTAGGAAATACTGACCATGCTGTCACCTGGTGGCTCATGAAAGCCATTTTAAAGACAGACCTTGAACATGTGATAGCAACTCATTTCCACTTTCTGATATCCAGATGTTCCTTCTGTTCTTTGTCATGTGGGAGGCATTGTCTGTGAAAAGACTCTTGGGCAAATGTTCCTGGTTGTGAGCTGGCACTGTTGTCAGTCATCTTCAGAAAAATCACCCAGAAATGAAGACATCTTTTCTGTCCGGTGGCTCACCTTCCATTTAAACATTCATTGACAGAGCATATTATTTTAAAATCAAATGCAAGATATTTGAGTTACCTGGCTACTTCATTACAAAAACATAATCTTTTCATTTTAAGCTAGTATTTTGAAAACTTAAAGCTTTTCTTTCTTCAGAATCCTTCAGGCCTTAGGTTTTGTTCGGCTGTGACTACAGAAGACTTGGAGGAAAACAGAAGCCAAATGGGTAAGCCCTGGACTGCTTAGCCAAAGCGTTGAGTAGAAGACTTCATTCCTTGCTCAAATTGCTTTTACTCCAATCCTGCCAGAAAGTAAAATTCAGTGCAGTGAAGGTACATATCAGTCACTTGCTTGTTTAAAGTAGATGTGTTCACTCTCAAAACCTACTGCACCTCTGTAGCAGACTGCAGTGAAACTGTCTAACATCTGAAATTTCTTTTGGATCATAATTCATGCTGAAATACAGATTTCTGATTCTAGCCAGATTTACATTGAGTTAGTTGAAGCACACACTCCAGTATCACTGTCAAAGAAGCTACAAGTGTTTTTTGTGCTGTTGCACATGTGACTTCAGACTTTCTCTTGTTCTGTGAGTGGTCTCAAATTCTGCTTTTGGAGTTGCATACAACCTATGGAAGCTGATTGCTTACACAACTAAGCATAGACAAAATCTGCTCTGAAGCCTAAAATATTCTTTGGCTTTTCAGAGTAGTTAGCAAATACGGGTGAAAGTGTTATCTAGAGGATGCGTTTTGCTGTTTTATTTCCCATTTAAAGTGCAGAATCATGGTGAAGCCTGATTGCCTGCTATGCTCCTAGTAAGTTCCTCTGAAAAGCAGATAAGTTTCTAAGGTACAGTTCAAATTCCTTTTTCATGCTTCTATGAGTTTAGAAACTTGCAAGAAAGTGAAAAAGTGCCATAGGAAATGATATGTGTGCTCAGTATTCTGTGAAACTAAGTTCAGAACTGATTTGTGACTTTTCTAACAGTATTAATGCATTGCTTCTGGTATCCTTTTGTAGTCTGAGAAACATTAAGGGGGTGGTAGAAAGAGAAGGAGACTGTAGACTGGAATGTGGTAAATGACCAGCCAGGCTGGTGTCCCTTCTGGAATGGCAGGTGTTTCACGGGAGGGTATGAGAAATTTTTAATACACAGAAATGTATAGTTAGGACCCTTACATGGATCTTGATGTATTCTCTACTATTAAAGTCTTCAATTATGGAAGTTTTAAAGTTTAAAAAATACCATTAGCAGCTCTAGAGATTTGGGATCCATAGGATTATCTATCCTGTTCCTGTGTCATGTACTTCTGGCCTTAATATCTTGCAAGAAATTTCTACTATTTTATTGTTTGCTTGTGAAACTACATCTTCTGGCACTTCTGAGTGTCTAACCTTGTCTCGTTGAATACTCTGACCTTTTGTTATGACAGCAGGAAAACAGGCATCCCCAGTCTACAGTCTACTGTTGGCCTGTTTCTTGTTTTACAGACTGGCCTACGCTTATGCCCTCTGAAGGACCTGCATTTGCAGTCTGTAGCATTAACAGTTCTGTTTTGTTTTGGTTTTTTCCCCTGTCCGCTTCTCTAGATCCTTATTTCTCTCATCTCACTGACTCCTGTAGCTCTGCCATGGTCCTGGGTTGAGTTGGTGCAGGTTGAGATGCCAGTCAAGGCTTGAAACAGAATTGTGTTGGTGCGTTTCTGTCCCACGTGGTGGGTTGTGCTCATGCAAAACCCAAAGGGAGGGGGGATTACTGGGAGGGTGAGATTCTCTGAAAGATTGTTTGACATAGAAGGGTGAAATCTCAAGGTGATTTTTTGGTGATTTAAAGTCTCATTCAAACAGTTGTAGAAAGCCCAGCGAGAACTTGCTTTGTGGCACCACGTTGCTGGTAGTTGATACCACTAGGTGCCATGTCCTTCCCTTTCTGAGGAAGGGATGCAGATTTTACCACTCTTCAGCACCCTAACATTAACAAAGAATATTTTTCTTTTTTTAATTTTTTTTTTTTTTAATCCCTTTTGCTTCTGTTTTTGATCCATGGGGGTATTTCTTGTCAGTAGTTCAGGCATGTGAGAAACTCTGCTGTCCCACCTGATTTACTCCTTTTTAAGTGATAGGGTTTGGACCCATGTCTGTTTGTGGCCTTGGCATGGGAGAGCGTCATCCTTGCCCCTGGAGAAGGGTATGTTGGGATGGGGCCCTCCTTTCCTCAAGTGTTCTCGGTGCTCAAGGCTGATGTGGTGTCAGCTATTCCAGTTAGGTCTGCAGACCTTGTTCCAGCAGTCCCAGCTGCTGCTTCTCTGACTGATCAGCCAGGTGCTTGACTTCCAGGTTTCTGATACACTTGGACATGTTGATTTCACTAAGGAAGTATTTCTAAACTGTGGATTTCTGTTTGACTCGCTCTTTTAAATATTATTATAGCTACAACGATTGCTTTCCTGTTCTTTTTTTGTTTGTTTGGAAATCTATACAACTTTGCAACTTTGTGGTATGTTTCATGCAGAAACTACCTCTATTACTACAGCTTTTGAGCTAATTTATGGTACTTCTTTCCTCTTATTTCATTGTATTTTTAATACCACTGATAACTTAGTATTGTGTTAAGCTGTTGAAATGAGACTCTCTGGTTATCAGAGGCTCAGTACTGCCCTGTGCTGCATGAGCACTTGTGTGTTAGTTCAGGCTACGTCAGAAATAGCCTGTTGCTTCTTGTGTGTTCTTGGGCTGTTCCAAGAAGAGATCGCTTGCAAATACCCAGAGATGATTTAATAGAACTGTGTGCTGTTTTGCTTTTGGCTACTTAAAATACAGGACACCCTTTTTACCTCCGTTATCTATTTTTGCAGGCTAAACTTTATTTTTTAACCTCTGGTAACCTACAAGAAAAAAAATACTGTGTGCGCAGGACCTTTTGATATATTTTTTTAAAGACTTTCTGTGTGTAACTTGGTATAATGCCTTTCTGTTCAAATAAATACATGTCTTATGACTATTAGAGTTTCATCATGATTTTCATATGCTTTTGTTATATTTAACTATTACAAATATAAACAAGGAATACTTGATTTACAAAAGAGCTTTATCTGTGCTTCTCAGTGTAAGCTGAGCACCTTAGAAATATTTGCAGTCAACAGTAATAGAGATTTTGAAGTTTGCTTTCAAGCCAAGAGAAATTTCGCACACATTTGCAGGCTTTATGATATATTCGCACAACTTTGTTGGCTGCTAAGTTATTAACTACCTGTGATCAAATCCTGACTCTCTCTTATCTCTTGTAACAGCTAATGTTTCTGGCCCTTCAACAGGGATGTTGGTGTTCCATTTGTCAGTGGTGATCAAGCTTTTCTTCCAGTTGGATGCATCTGTTTGTCCCAAGAGATGCGACTGCTCTTCAAAAAATGCAATTCATTGCTCTGGTCCCCACATAAAAGACCTGGAATCATTAAATCTGCCTTGCAACATGACAGAAATTTACATAATGAACACTAACGTAACATACTTGCAGGGTGTTTTTTCTGGGATGGTAGAACTGCAGCATCTCATCTTGTCTTCAAACAACATCTCTCTGATTTCACCAATAGCTTTTAAAGGCTTGAGAAGGCTAAAAGCCCTCAAGCTGCTAGAAAATAATCTGGTGGAACTTCCCCCAGAAGTGTTTGATGACATGATACAGCTCCAGCAATTGATCATTGAAAATAACAGGTTGAAATCCATAGACGAAAATCTGTTTGGCAAACTAGCCAGTTTGGAGGAGCTTTTCTTGAACAAAAACCAACTAACAGCACTTCCTAGTGGCGTGCTAAAGAAACTTGCCAAGCTCAAAGTACTGAACTTGTCGAGAAATTATTTGGCAGCACTGCCTAGAGATATATTTAGTGCATTAACTAGGCTTGAGAAGCTGATGCTGTATTTTAACAGGCTGTCTTCAATAGAGTCTGGTATGTTTGATAGCCTGAAGGAGCTGCTGGAACTCTTCTTGCATTCCAATAACATCCAGTTCATTGCCCCTGATGCATTTCATTGTCTTCATAAACTGAGAAGCCTAACGCTCTCCAGAAACAAGCTTGAGGTTTTGCCTCCTGGGCTCTTTCTGCACTTGCATGACCTGGCTAAATTGACCTTGTACAAGAACCCACTGAGGTCTCTTCCAGAAGTGTTATTTGGAGAAATGAGGCATCTCGGTAGCCTGTGGCTGTATCACACAAAGCTCTCAACAATACCAGATTTTGTGTTCTGTAACTTGACAAATTTAGAGCTTCTTGTGCTGAGTTTTAATCCAGAGCTTAGTGTTCTTCCTAAGAATGTATTCAGTGGTCTGAATGAACTGCGGGGTCTTTCTCTGCATACAAATAATATTTCCAGTCTGCCAGAGGGCATCTTCCTGAGCCTTCAGAAACTGCAGAACGTTTCCCTTTTTGATTCGAGGCTTGAGGCTCTTCCTAGAAACCTCTTTCATAATCTCAAGCACCTTCAGAAAGTTTACCTCAATAGTACGAAGCTGCAGTCTCTTCCTGGAGATTTCTTTACTGCTTTACCTGAGCTGCAAGAAGTCTTCCTTGATGACAACCCTTGGAAATGCGATTGCCAAATTCTTGGCTTCCAAGAGTGGCTGCAAAAGAACATGGAGATAGTTAAAAATGTGCCATCTCTACTGTGTGACAGCCCACTGGCACTGCAGAATATTTCTCTTGTGGCTCTAACAGACGATGACCTGAAGTGCCTGCCAACCACAGCCATTACGTACCAGATGTTCAGCTCAACTTATTCCCAGGCTTCAACTTCTCTTGTGATGGAGCTTTGGACATCATCTGGGGAGACTTCTGCACCAGCAGAGTCTGACATGGAGACCAGCACACCCACATCAATTCCTCTTGCAACTCCAGGTTTTACCTACTCGCACATTCAAGATGTGGGACAGCCTAGGTTTCATTTCTCAGATGTTCCAACCCAAGCTTCTCCCAGTGTCATAGCAGAAACCAACAGTGTCAGAGGAACAGATTTAACTACTCTTGCCTGGTGGGATGAGATACCAGCCCACAGGAGTGCTACGCCCTATTTTAATACCAGAATTGCTTATTGTCAGCTATTCTTGTGCCTTCACAGTTTGATTTTAGCACTCCAGACTGTAACCATTGTGCTCAGTCTGTATGTGATGGGTAAAACCAGGCAGCTCTTGCACTCCAGAAATAATATTGCTCAGCCAGTAGTTCTGATAAAATTTTTAAGAAGATAGCGAATACCAGCCAAAGAGGATTAGAAGCACTGTTTTGGATGCATTTCGGACATTGGGAAGTTCGCACTTGATTCAGGTATGGATTACACATCTTCATAGCAAGAGCCATAATGACCTTGCTTTTACAGCAAAATGAAAATGTGCCCTTACATACCTTACAGTGTTTGTCAAAAGTGATTGTAATCGCTGGACATTGCTACAGCACTTGGTGCGTGACCCCAGAGGGAGAGCTGAAAGAAAATCTGTGGTCACCTCTACGTGTGTGCCATTAGTTTCCTGCTTTGGACTACAGCCCTGTCCCTGCCAGACCCCGCTGCCTGCTGTCCTGCTCACGTGGCTTCAAAGTAGGGAAGTCTACAGAGGAACACATCTTTAACTGTGCTTTAAGGGTTGCCTGTAGTAGTTCAAATGCTATTATGCCTTAGCCTGCCTGCAGTGTTTTGTCTCCTTATTTAGAAAAGAAATAGTATTTTTGAGAGGAGATGCTGGAAAAGACCTTTTAAAAATGGAGGTGGGGGCAGAATGGTATGGTGGAAATGTCTTAGTTTTTGCTTTCTGTCCTCAGCCCCTTTCCAGGACATGTCAGGAGGAAGCTTTCCTCTAGCTTACCCAGAGGTAGGTAAGAAAGATGCTGGGCTAGGAAGTATAATCTTGATGTGTGTTGTTGTTTGTTTGGAAACTTTGTAACATTATTACAAGCCTGAATTTTAAGTAAACGTTTTCATCCTTAAACTTCGACCCGTGGTTTGAAAAGCAAGGTGTTACTGCATGATGCAGTGTGCTGAAACCAGAGTACCAGGCAGATGCCCAGGACTGAGGCTTGGCTCCAGAGGAGCGGAGTTGGTTTGAGAGCTGGACTTGGCTGACCTTGGAAGAGAAGGGGATGGTCTCTCCTGGGCTTGGCTGCCAGGACATAGGTGTGCAGCATGGTGTCAGGGAGCCCGCCTGGTCCGAGGGCCCTGGAGTGTCACCACCTTTCCTGAAGTTGCCTGGGGAACATACACATTGCCATCAAATGGCAGTAGCACATTCAGTCATACTCAGTCTCGGTACTTTTTACCTTTTCTTATTCCATAGTATGACTCCCTGACTTCCAATCCTTTCAAGTGTTGACATGCAAAGAGAACGAGGCAATAGTGTGGATTTTGGTCTCCATGCTGAAATGGTTTTTTAGTATTTTAAACAGTAGGGGTATCTTAGTTTGTAAGTAGACTGGTAGCTGTCAGACTGCATGTGCTTTGGTAGCTCTTGGATTTAACTACTAGCTTTTATCTTAATTATGTGACTTAGCTTGTTTTTAAAAGCTCTGATGTTGTGCTCAAAAGCTAGGGCTGGATTAAAGAACCTTTGGATGTGGTTCCCTGGCTCCTTGGGCAGGAGATCCTGTACTTTAGGAGTCCTTTTGTATAGCCTTACTGGCTTTCCTAACTACTGAGGTCTTTCCTGGATGGCCTTGAAATAGCACTTTGCAAGCCTGTGCTGGAGAGAGCTTGCATTTGCTGCAGGTTTGTGGTTGTTCCCTATTGTGTGCTATTCCAGGCAATGAGAATAAACTATGGACTGCTTTGCTTCTCTGCTGCTGGACTTGAACCTCTGTTCTAGGCCATGAAAAGAGCCCATGTGCTTCTATAGTGTTAAATAACAGTCATCTTGCTGGTGAGGTTTAATAAAATTTAGCAAGCCTGGCTCAATGGTAGGTAGAACCATCTCTAAAGGAGGAGAAATGTGAGTGGCTACAGCTGGTGAGAAGCAAACCGGGACTGGATTCGTAAACAGAAGCACCAGAATATTTATTGTAGAATATTTAAGGGAAGCCCAAAGCAGACATGAAGCTTTCTTGGTGGTGCTTCTGGGTTGTTACATGCCAGTGCTTAAAAGGAGACAGTTGTTACAAATTTAGGTTCTTGGTTGGGCAACTGTAATGACCACGTAGTGTTGTTCCAGCTCCGGTGCCACGCAAGCATCTGCTCAGAGCAGGCAGGAGATAAGTACAATCTGGGCTAACGAGAGAATCATTCCACAAACCATGCTGTTATTGTGTGCCTCGGTGAGGCGCTGAAGAAATGCTCTTGTGGCTGTGGGTGCTTGGATGCACACCGTCCAATTTCTAAGAAAAAGCAACAGTTCTGTCACCATATGGGTGTGTGCCACCCTGGTGTCTGACCCCTGGAGGAGCAGCGGGTTAGCAGCAGCTGCTGCCATCTCTATGAACCCCGCTTTGGCCACCCCAGCCCTGCAGTGGGACGAGCTGGGTCTGCGTGCTGCTCCTTTGGCTCCTGTTCTGCAGTCGCTGAGCTCTGGCACGTGGGGGCTTTGGCACGCGGCTGTGTGCAGTCAAGTGCTCAGCGGAGGATGATTCGTCTTTACACGCTGTCATCGGGCTTTCCCCGTGCTTGAGCCAGACGGGGAAGCGAAGTCAGCAGACAACAAAAGGCTGGAGCAATAATGGCCTGGGGTGTTGTACTAACTCTTCCTCTGAGGTGTCCTGTTTTGAGGTGCCTCTGATTCATTGCTTGTTGCCCAGCATAGCTCAGCCTTTCCCGCAAAAGTCCCTGGCCTGGGAAATCCAAGGAAATGTTTATTCATATCCTATCTCTGTTTTGCCTGGAAAAGGAACTGTCTTCCAGGTCAGCATGACTGTGACTGCGGCAGGCAGGGAAGCAGCAGGAAGGCTCCTTGGGGAATGCATCTGCACCTTGGACTCTCTCTGGGCAGCATTGCCTTCCTGGTGTCTCAAGGAGCCAATGTCTTACTGCCACCAGTGTCTTGGCAAGGCTTTTCCTGGCCCCTGTAGCCCACACCTTTACAAACTGCTGCCTGGTCTCTGCCGTTGTGCTGGCCCAGGGGACAGTGGGCTAGAAGAGGTTGGAGGTGTCTAATCCCCAGTCTGGGGGATCCCTGTTGCTGGGGAAGGGGTTGATCCAAAGCATGTCTGTGCTTGGCAGCTGATGGGATCAGCTCCATGCCCTTGGCTGCTCTACGGGCCCGGGATGCAGAGTTGTGGTTAGCAACCCTGCATCTTAACCAGACCTCTGAGTCCTCGAAGCTGCCTTAGGGAGTGCTTGGGGCAAGTTACCAACACAGCCTAGCCAAGGGTCTTCTGTAACTCGCTTGGTTCCCTCAAACGCTTCTTCCTGCAGTGGCTGCTCCTGCTGTCCCTGCTTTGGAGGAGTGGGAGCCTCTGACTGCCATGCTGGGCTGTGGGAGTACGCAGCATGTTTCCAGCCTGATGTCACCACAGGTAACGTTCTCCTTTGCTTGTCAGGACTTGAGTGCACCAAGTCCCCTCCTAACAGCCCGAAGAGCATGGTGGCAAGGGGGGAATTAACTGCTGCTATAAGTGCTGAAAGCTCTTTGCACCCTTCCAAGCCACCAGCACCTGTGTGCTGTGCTCGTGCCCCCAGCATCTCTACCTTTTCTGTCTGTGCCACATGAGGCCAGTAGCTGCTGGGGAGCCTTCGTCGCTGCTTGCAGAGGGGAGGGAGCCCAGGTTGGCACTACTAAATGCAGCTCAGCCCTCCAGCATGCAGTAGCAGTGCTCTGTGGTTCAGGAGTGCATGTGACTGCTGGCTGCGAGGCAGGAGCTCTGGGATCCTCTGCCTGACGTTATGGAGCATTGGCCGTGTCTCCTCCAGGCCCCTGACCAGCACATCTCGCCTGGGGAAGCTGATTCAGCAGCCACGATACCGGAGCACAGCATTTCCGAGGGATGACAGAATTGCTGGGAGGAGATGCAGCCAAAGGCATGTACCCGTGGGACAAAGCTGAGGTTGTGAGTGTTTACAGACTCTCAAAGTGATCAGGAGGCCTGAAGTTCCTGCTGTGCCCCTGCTCCAGCCAGAGATCAGCAAGCTGTGGTGTTATGCCTCTGTTTGTGTACCTGGAGTCTGGGTTCACATCCCCTTCCCTCCTGCGTGTTCACGGGCGGAGGAGCCCTGGCCAAGCCTCTTGCCTGGGCTGTGGTGGGCGAGTCCTGCTTCACTGTGGGGTGAGGGGCTGCTGCTCCCGTGGCACCCAGAGACAATCCCACCACCCGGCTCAGCCCCTCTTGTGCAATCACTGCTGCAGGACTGTCATGTTTCTCTGCGACGTGCCAGGCTTCCAGCTGCGCCTTTGTGTCTCTCTAGATGAAAAAAACCCAGGGCAGGGAGCCAGCGGTGGCTGGCAGCAGCTCCGCAGCCTGCTGTGTGCTCCTCTGACAGCTTCCCCTGGGCACTGTGGAGACATGGGGTCCCTTCCCCATTAAGGTGTTGAGAAGGGGTCCCTGGGGCACTCCCTGGTGCCAGAGGTGGCTTTATGGACAGGGAGAATGGGGGGAAACTGGTCCAGCAAACACCTCACAGTGCATGAGCAGGGACAGCACCCCCCCGCCCCATTGCTTCCCACTCCAGCTGGTCCTTCCCCCCCTCGCAGCACCCATCGGACAAGCTCTTTCCGTTTCGGATTATCTCTCCAGCCGGACTTGGCTGCAAGCCCCACATTCCTTCCAGCCTAGCGCTGCCCTGAGCCCGCGCCAAGCCCTGCGTGCTGCTGCTATCGCTCGGGCCAGGGCCGAGCCTGGAGGAGATGGTCCTGCTGGCCAGGCGAGCTCCACTGGTGATCCAGTTCCTCAATGGCATTTTCCTTGAGCTCCAGGAGGTTTTGCTGTGGGTCTCATGCTGGTGCTTGGATGGGGCTTAGCCTGATGGCCATCCCTGCTGCCCAGCCTGGGGGGACCACAGGGCTGCTGCCCCTTCCCAAAACTCCCACCCTGCACTTGTGCTTCCCCAGGACCTGTCCCCATCCCTTGCCCCAGATGCAAATGGGGCATCCTGTAGCCATGCGCAGCGAGGCAGCCCTGGCCCTGCATACCTTGAGCAGGGAGCTGAAAATGCCATGGGGCTGGATCGCTGGCTTGATGGAGGAACTCTGTTTGGGCTCCTCAAAGGGTTAGGGGGGGTGTGCAGTGGGGAAGGGGCTGCTGGTGTCTCTCTGATGTGTGGCGGAGGACCCAGCACTAATTCCTGTGTGACTTAATCCACCTCCCTTCACCCCTCAGCCATGGCTTGAGGCTACATGTCCTGCTGCATGGCTCCAGCCGGAAGGTGTCCCGCCCCATGCTGGAGCACAGAGGGGACCCCCTCCCCTGGCCTCCAGCCCTCCTCCTCCTCCACTTCAGCAGAGCAGAGTTTGGCCCGATGCCCTGGGCCAGCCGGTCTCTGGGAGCACCAGGGGCTGCTGTGGGGGTTTCTCAGAGCACGGTGGGTGGCTCACAGCAGTGCAAAATCACAGGGGGGGTCTCAGCCCTGCGCTGCCGGGGGCGGCGGTGCCTGGGAATGTCCCGTCCCTCCCAGGGGTGTGCATCCAGGCAGGAGCTGGAGGTGTGTGAGGAGCAGGGCTGGGGGGAGCGGAGGCTGCTGGGCTGTGCAGCAGCACGGCGTGGGTGAGCGTGCTCAGCTGTTTGGCAGATGAGCAATGTGCTCGCCCGGCCAAGCCCACAAGCTGCTAATTTTAGCGATTACATGAATTTTTCCAAGCAGTCTCGACTCCCTTGGTGATTCAGAGCCGCTTGGCTTTGCTGCATCCGCCACCCTGGCCCTGGGGATGTGCTTGGAGGCCTGCCAGCACGGATGGACATGGGACTGTCCCCTTGTCCAGGACTGAGGCTGACCTTCCCCAAAACTGGGTGATGCTGCTGCTCTTGGGCTCCCAGGGCCTCCTCAGCTGGTGGTGTCTTGGGGCTGAGCTCGGCATAGGGGAGCACCAGGGCTTGGGTAAGAGGTCACAGGACAGATGGGAGCCCTGGTGAGGCTGGGAACCCAAACTGCATTAAATGCAAATGGCTTACAGAGTGTGGCCAAGGGTTCCTGCTCCTGGCCCTGACGGCCTCTAGGAGCCCCAGGCAGGGTTGCGTCAAAGTGCAAGTGGTCACGCTAGCTGGGACCGCTTGCCACAGGACCTCAGCCCTCTTGTGGGCTCAGCAGCATGTGGAGAAACACATGCACAAAGTGCTGGGGGCTCTTGGGTGCCAGGGCAGTGGCTGGGCTGCAAGGCAGCACCATGCACTCTCGCTTTTCCCCGTGCAGTTGCGTCAGGCCACTGCCTTTGATGAGGAATTGGAAAACCGTGTTTGTGCAGGCAGCAGATGGCAAGGAGGGATGGGGGATCTGGGGGAAGGAGCCACCCCCAGCCCAGCCGCGACCACAGGTTTCGTTGCCAGCCCCATCTCATGGGGACACAGGGTCTGGCAGGTGCCCACCCTTGGGCTCCATTGTCCCCTTGGAGGTGTAGGGACACAGCAATGACCCCCTCACACCATCCCAAGCTTGGTCTGGCGGGTTCAGCCTTTCTCTGGCTGGTGAGGCTGGAGGTGGGGAAGGTCCCCAGAGCACTGCTGGACCCTGGGGCTTTCCCGTGGCGTGAGGCTCACTCTGCTCCATCCGGCACCGTGTCAGCTCCCAGCTAGGTGGAGCAGCCTCCCTCTGCAAAACGCTTATCTCACCCTCAATAACATCCACATGCTGTCTTGGGGAGCTGCCTCTCCCCTCCAGATGTGCGCAGTGTGTCTGTGCTGCTGTCCCAAGCTCTCAGCCTTTGCTCCTCTTGCTTGCACGTAGCCTGGGGCGAGATTCTGTGGCTCACCTCCGGGAGCAGCTCCCTCTCCGCTGCTGGTGCAGTGCACGGGCTTGTGCCATTACTCAGCCTTGCTTTGTTTTTAGGGATGTCTTGAAAACAGACTCGTCCTTCCCAGCCAGGAGCCAGAACCAAGTTCCCGAGGCCTGTGTAGAGGCACTTGGGTTTTTGGCAGGGCTGTTACCTTGGCTCCTCTGAAACCTCAGGTGCGCTGTGTGGCCATAGGGACCATAACGTGGTCACCCTTCTTCTGGGGGCAGGGTGTTTGAGGGTACCCACTGCAGCATCCCTGTCCCTCCCCCGGGGCAGTGCTGCTTGGAAGGAGCTGAGTCTGACATTCCTCTGTCGGACTGGGCTTGTGGTGGTTTTTCGGAAGTGCTGGGGTTTAATTTCTGTGTTGCCTTGCTGAAAAGCTGTGTGCTTCTGGCATGAGTCACAGCAGGCGCTGGTGGCGGGCAGACAGAGCCGGCGATAAGGGTCTGATAAGGCCACTAGAGCCCTACTCTCATGCCAGGGCTGCAGGGAGTGGGCAGCTCCCAAGCCTGCTGCCTGACCTTGGGCTGCACCACTGTCAGGGAAGTGGGACAGTTATTTTGGGAACCACAGTGCTGGGAAAATCGGCTGTGTCAATAGAGTGTGAGCTAAAGCATGTGTGGGTGGTGTTTTCAAAATGCCCCTTCTCCATGTCCGAGTGCCTGGGCTTTGCCTCAGGAGCAGGCAGGGAGTGTGGCTGGTGGGTAGCTCCAGCCTCAGTGCTCGATCCCCACCTGGGGAGGGGTCCATGGCCATCTGGCATGTCCTGTGGCAGCCAGGCCCGCCCCCACAATCTTGACATATCGGCAGCAGTTGCCTCCAGCTGAGGTCCCATTCCCTACCCTCTTCCCATGATCCCTGTCACCTTCCTCCAAGTCTGGCTGGAAATTCCTCTCTCCATCCCTGCAGTTTGTTGTTTATCCTGGTCTGGTCCCTGCTTTGAAGAGGGACCCTGTCCCCTGCACTGCCCTGCGCCCTCACAGCACGGCACAACACACTGCGGTGTGGGGATGGAGGCAGCCTTCCCCCCAGCTCTGGCGGCAGCGCCGTGCTGTTCCCATCTCGAGCAGCTTGTCAGCGCTGGCTGGGACCTGAGCAGGGGTTGCTGCAGCCGGCAGAAACATGGGTGGGCTGAGACAGGATTAGCTGTGGTCAGGAAAGCTCCAGCTGCCCCGTGGTTAGCACGGGACTGCTCCAGCTCTGGGAAGCCCAAAGGGGCCACAGATTCTGTTCTCCTTGGCTGCTTCCTCCCAGATATCTGTTCCCAGCAGCTGCTGGACCGCGGCTGCCCAGGAGAGGTGGGTGAGGGGGGACCTGGGCTGGGCACTGGGGACAAAGAGCACCCCCATGCACCCATGTGCAGCAGCAGATCCCCCTGAAGAAGTGGATAGGATGGGCTTGTATCCTGCTTCCCAAACACCTCTGGGTGCTCGCTCCATCACCCATGTGTCAGGGCTGCTGAGGGTGAAGAGCAGCGTAGGCGCTGGAGCACAGCAGAGGGAGATGGCAGCATGTGCTGCTCTGGAGTTGCAAGGCTGCCTACACTGGGTGCCAAGGGGGGGTCTCAGCACCCACAGGCCTGACAGTGCTGCTGGAGGTGCTCTGGCACTGAGGGCTCTCTGAAGGGCACAGCTGGAGGTCCTGACACGTGCAGGAGCCATAGCCGGGGAGGCAAGCGCTGTGCATGTGCTAAGGCAGTGCCATGGAGCAGCTCCAGTTTGCACACATGCCAACAAAGGGCAGGATCATGTCCGGGGGTCTGGCTTTGCTTCATGTGCCCCCATGGGTCAGGGCACCCAGCAGTGTCCCACTGGGGACCGGGGGGGTCCCGGGGCCGAGCTGCTACCTGGGCGCTGGCTGAGATGAGCAGCACGTTCACAGGGCCGTCTGCTTGTCTTCAAACAAGAGCACTGGGGATCAGGAGAGGGAAACCCAAAAACTCCATCCTTGAGACGCTTGCTCTGTTTGCTGAGGAAACAGGAGTTGGAGGCAGCTCTGCTCCAGCGCTTTCCCTAACCCCGACGCTGCCCCTGTGCTGATTCATTGATTTGGACGGGTTATATACTGGGAGGGGAAGCATGAACCACATTTGGCTCTCTTGCCAGCACGGAGCTGTGCTCGCTCGGCGCTCGTGGCTGCAGGACACTCGGGTAAGTCTCCTCTCTGCTGCTGCCCTGTGAGCAGCCCGGGGGACTCGCGGGGCACTGCTGAAGGGTGGTGGCGCAGGGGCAGGATCTGCACGTTCAGCATCTTTTGATTTGATGGAGATGTTTGTCTGGCAAGGGTTCTCCAAAGAAGTGAGACCATTTAAGCATTGCAGGACCTGAAATAGTTACATAGGCAACATAAATAATAACCATCAGAGAAAATTAAGGGGGGCAAAGTAACATTTCGGGGGGCTGTGAGCAGTGGGATGCTGAAGGGCTGAGTGGTAGGGAATATTCAGCCCTTTGGTCTGTAAGCTTTTTGTCCCTAGAAGAAAAGAGATGATAAATTGTTTTCAGCTGCCTTTCCTAAAGGGTGCTCCAGCGTGGATGCTCTCTGAGCTGCCTTACCAGGGAGTGACATGAGCTGGGCTTTTGATGTGCAGAGCGTTTGAGGAAGTTTATAAATGACTCGCTATAAACAACGCTGTTCTTGGATGCCGATTGTTTCCATATGGGAAACATAAACTGCTCTGGGTTGTGGAGGGTTCCTCCCTCCCCACTGGAGTGCAAGCGTGTTGCCTGGAGGGAGCGTGGGCAGAGGACAGGGGCTGTGCCCACCACCCTGGGGTGCTGGGCCAGCCAGGGCACCGTGCCCGGACCCCTGCACTGCTGGACTCGCCCGTCTGGCTGAGCTGTGCCTGGGCCTGGGGGAGCCGTGGGTTTTCTCCCTCCCTTGTGCCACTCAGAGCTGTTAGCAGGGGGTGGCTCCGTGCCAGCCTGGCTGCTGCTTTAATCTAGGGAGGGAGGAGAGGGTGTCCGTGGTGGCCGTGCCTGTGGGTGATGGAGGACCTCGCTGAAAAGCCCTCGGTCCCCACAGTCTCCGGGGCTCACCCAGGCACTACCCCTGGAACCAATCTGCGTGCAGGTGCCCGCACTGGACACCTCGCTCCCATGGCTAAAATCACACAGGGCTGAGATCTTCTTCTGGGGATGGGGTGCAGATATAGGGCCACCCCTGTACCCAGCCTGGCTGGCAAGCTGGCAGAGGGTCCCGCTGACCCAGGCTCCTGCAGGATTGGAGCTAAAGCACACCTGGGCAGTGGGTACCAGCACTGCTCTTGGCTCCATGACAGGAGTGCAGAGCTGCTTGCCACCAGCCAGAGCCAGGAGGGTGCTCAGGGGTGCCGGGAGACCAGTGCCTCTGGTAGCTGCTCACCACACTCGCTGCAAAACAGGAAACCACAGTCCTGGCTGCTGGAGGACCTGAGTGAGAGGGACGCCAGGGATGCCACTAATAGCTGTGGTATGGCAGCCAGGCGCCATGGCCCCTGTCCCGCACTGCGCTCCTGCCTGGGCTGTGCCCATCCCTGCCTCCCTCCACTGTTCCTCATCCACCCTCCTCTGCCTCACTGCCATGCTGGGGGCAGGATGGCCACAGCCTCGGTGGCCTTTTGCAGGGAGAATGCAGCACCCATCCCTGGCAGTGGCCCTGGGAGTTGGAAAATTGCAGAGGCTGAGCCCCCCCTCCTTTGTTTTTGCTGCAGGCCCAATGGAGCAGGGAGCCTGGCAGCACTGGCTGCTGCTGCTGGTGGGCATCCAGCTGGCCGGTGGCCAGTGCCCGGAGCAGTGCCAGTGTGTCCGCACCGCCCAGGTAGAGTGCTCTGGTGCCAGCATCACTACGGTCCCCAGCCCCATCCCTGCAAATGCCATGACCCTCCAGATCATCAACACACGCATCACTGAGCTGGGCGACGCGTCCTTTGGCAACGCCTCCCTGCTGATCGGGCTGCGCATCGAGAAGAACAACCTGTCGCGCATCAGCCCTGGGGCCTTCCAGCACCTGCCGGACCTGCGCTACCTCAGCCTGGCCAGTAACAAGCTGCAGGAGCTCCCTGTGCAGGTCTTCGAGCCCCTGGACAAGCTGGAGTCTCTGCTCCTCTCCAGCAACCAGATCCTCCAAGTCGAGCCTTCCCACTTTGCCCACCTGAGCAACCTCAAGGAGCTGCAGCTGCACGGGAACAACCTGCAGGAGCTGAAGGAAGGGGTGTTTGACCAGCTTGTGAGCCTCACTAAGCTCAACCTGGCCAGGAACAACATCGACCGCCTGCCGCCCCGGGCCTTCGAGCGGCTGGCGCGGCTGCAGGTGCTGCGGCTCTACGAGAACCGGCTCCGGCACATCCCAGTGGGCGCCTTCGATGGGCTGCCAGAGCTGCAGGAGCTGGGGCTGCACCAGAATCAGCTGGAGACGCTGTCCCCGGAGCTCTTTGTGCACAACGGGAACCTGCAGAAGCTCTACCTGTCCAACAACCTCCTTGCCGCCCTGCCGAGCGGAGTCTTCTTGCCCCTGCGTGCCCTTGCCAAGATCACTCTGCATGTCAACCGCCTGCGGGACATCTCGCCCAGCGCCTTCGGGCCCATGCCTGACCTGCGGGAGCTGTGGCTCTATGAGAATGAGCTTTCCACCCTCCCCACTGCCGTCTTCAGCAACCTTACCCAGCTGCAGCTCCTGGTCCTCAGCAAGAACCGGCTGCGCTCAGTGGCACCAGGGGCTTTCCGAGGCTTGGGAGAGCTGCTGGAGCTGTCGCTGCACTCCAATGCCATGCGCCGCCTGGATGCCCAGGTGCTGGAGGGGCTGCCCAAGCTGCAGAACATCTCCCTGCATCACAACCAGCTACAGGCACTGCCACGGGGCCTCTTTGGGGCCACCCCGAGGCTGCGGCACTTGCAGCTGCACTCCAACGCCTTGGAGTACCTGCCCGCCGGCATCTTCTCCCCCCTGGCTGCCCTGCGAGAGGTGAAGCTGCACAACAACTCCTGGCGCTGTGACGAGGGCATCCTGCCCCTGCGGGGCTGGCTGGAGGACAACCCTCACAAGGTGGGCGAGACACCCCCCCTCTGTGCCCAGCCCCCTGCCCTGCGGGGCACCCCCATTGCCAGGCTGCAGCGGGACCAGGTCCTCGACCCCTGGCCCTCCACTGTCTCCCCCCATCCCAGCACCCTGCTCCCTGCTCGCCCCTCTGAGGCAGCAGCACCAGAGGATGCCTGGACGGAGCCCGCCATGGGGCTGCCGGTCTCCCCACGGGAGGAGGAGAAGGAGAAGGAGGAGGATGAAGAGGAGAGGGGGCGGTGGGGGCTGACGCGCATGCAGAGCGGGGTGGTGGTGGCTGTCATCGTGCTGGTGTGTGTGGCCCTGCTCGCCGCTCTGGTGGCGCTGGTGGTCTACGGCTGTAGGAAGAAGAGCCATGTTGTGCTCATGAGGATGAAGGCACCCAACGAAGCCTGAGCGCCTGGCAGACCCTGGGGAGAGCGGTGCTGGCGGGGCATCCCCTCCCCATGGGGCCAAGGGACGTGACAGTGGCTCTGCATCAGCTGCCCTTTGCTGACTGGGACGGGCCAGCATTGCCCCATGTGCCCCACTGTCCTGCTCTGCTTTGCCCTGCCCCTGCTCTGCAGCAGGGTTTCCCCCCAATTGACCTCCCATGGCTGTCCTCTGTCCCCAGCCCCTCCTGCCCCCTGTGCAGCCTCTGTGCTCATTCCCTGCCCAGGGGCCAGCAGCTGGGGTGCAGGGTGCTGAGAGAGACCCTTCGAGCAGGGAGCCACAGCCTGGCCATGATGGTGCTTACCCCAGACTTCCCCGTCCTTCACCTTGCATCGTCCCCTCCAGTGCTGCCTGCCCCTGCACTGCCTGTTGCCCACCCCCAGCCCCTCTTCCCCATCTTGCCCCCCCGCTGCCATGCCTTCAGCCTCGTGCTGGCCATCACACAGGGCCAGGAGCCGAGTGAGTGCCTTTGCCCCCAGCAGCTGCACGTCCTTGTGCAGGGCTGGGCAGCCAGGGCCTGGCACTGCTGCGGGGCTGGCACACCCGGAGTGACTTGGCTGCGTCCAAACTGCACTCCCTGCCTGTCGGCAGGGCACGCCAGAGCACAGCCAGCACCTTCCCCTGCCCCCAGCAGTTCCTGTTCCCCCCACCCTTGTGCACCTCCTGCCAGGAGAGCCGCAGGGCAGGGTGCTGGCATCTGGGTGTAGCAGCCACCCCACCACAGTCCTCGCTGCATGCTGCTGCTGACCCTCCTGTGGCCATGACCCTGCCAGCAGCACCCAGCCCCGCAGGTGGCTGGGGGGCTTGCACCGGCCCCTGCTGTGGGGGAATGCTAGGGGTGGGACGATGGGTGTGAAATGTCTGCCAGAGCCTGGGAGAGGCTCCTGTGCTTGTGCCCCAGGGCTGCTGGAGCATGGTGAGGCTGCCCCTGCTGCACCCCATCCCTGGTACTTGATCCCCTCCTGCATCCTCCACCAGCTAGTGAGCAGCCTGGCCCTGCTCTGCCTGACAAAGCTGCTTCCTCCTCCTCTTCCTCCCTTGAATATTCTCCTGTATGTGCCCGGTCCTGCAGCCCTCAGGCAGTGGGGATGCTGGCAGTGCACCGTGGGGGAGTCAGCAAGCACTGGCTGCTCAGCAGTTCACAGGTGGGTGCTGCGCTATGCCCTCCTCAGCACCTGCATCCAGTGGACACCCTGTCTCCTCCAGCTGTGACACTGCCACGGAGGGGTCCAGCTCGCCTCTGTGTGTGGTGCGGCAAGGCCAGGCTGCAGATCGCTGCCATGGGACAAGAGTCACACTTGGTGTGCACTCCATAGTGCTGGCTGCTCACAGCGCCACAGGAGCCAGAGATGGCACAAGCAGCCAGACACTCGTGCAGGTGATGGGATACTGCTCTGGGCTGGGACCTGCGTGGCGGTGGGAGACACGGGACTGTTCCACGGGGCTGTTGGGTGCTGCTCTGTGACTTCTCCATTAAAGTGCAGGTGTCTACCCCAGTGCCAAGAGCTGTTTATTCACTCCTCCTTGGTGCACTGACAGGGAATGACCTAGCAGGGACAGGAGCTGTGCTTGATTTCCACTCCTAAGAGGTTTTTCTTTGTGCTGGGGAAAAGCCCACAGAGGCTGGTGGGGCTGGGAGAGGGTTAGTGGACTGTGGTCACAGAGCCCATGATTGTCCCTGGGCTCCAACATGGGGTGAGGGACCAAGGAGGGCTCAGCCACCCAACAGCAGTGGGATGGCTGTTGGATAGTGAGCTGGAACCTCAGCAAGCTTCTTGTTGGAGATGCTGACTGTCTCCAGTGCAGTCCGCTCCCTGGGCAGGGCCCTGAGAGTTTACCCAGGGCCACCCCGGGGTGGTGGGAAGCTCGGTTGGCTCCCCTCAGAGCTGGCTGCTGCTGGCTTGTGCCAGCTCAGCTTCTCCATGTGTCACCGTCTGCTCTGTCTGCTCCATCAATCTGGCTGAATGCACACAAGTGTCCCTCCTCTTGCCCCAGGGATGCTTCCACAGCCACTGCCACCCCAGCCCGTTCCAACACAGGCAACCCTGTGGTGCATGCCACTCCCCCGGGCAGGTTGAAAGCTCCCAGGGAGTCCAGCTGGTCCACAGGTCCCTCTGGCCATCCCATCACTGGCTGGGTGCATGTTATGGGCTGTAAAACACCTGGTGCATCTCAAAGTGATGGTCCCAGGGTGGTCGCCTCCCCATGGCATTGCCTTGCCTTGCTAAGCTGTGTCTGGTCCCCTCTCTCGTGCAAGAGGTGCTTGCTAGCACCATTTCCCAGTAAGATTTAATAAAGTCCAGGGAGTCTCTCAGGGAGCTGCTGGAAGCAAGTGTGCTGACCTCAGTGTGGGGCTGGTGCCACCCGTGACGGTGACCTGCTGCTGTCCTGGACCAGTGGATGTCCGGGGCCATGACCTCGCTTCCCTGCCAAGATGCCTGCTGGCAGCTGCCTCTGGCCTCACCTCCAGTCCCTTTGGGGCCGGGTTATTTTTCGAAGCGCGCCAAGGACACCGGTTGTTGCTGCCGATAAGCAGCAAGGGGCAGCTCCGCCCCAGCAGGAATAGCTCTTCAGCCAGCTTCCCATCCGCCTCAGAAAACATTGTCCCATCTCGGCGAGCAGCGTCCCTGCAAACCTACTGCAGGCTCAGTGGCAGTCTCCGCGATGCCACGCTCGGTAAGTGGTGGCCATGCCGCTCGGGTAGTTTGGGGGGGCTTGGATGGGTGGGAGCCGCTGTTGGCTCTGGTGAAAACAAGTGAGATGCTGGGAAGGAAAATCCGAGCCCAACACTGCTCTTGAGCGCTGGCGTAAGTCCAGGATAGCCCCACTTGTGCGGGGTGTCTGCAGGTGGGCAGTGCTGTGGGGCAGGCAGCATCCCCCATCACATGGCAGCACTGGCATGTGTCCCAAGTAGGGAGGGACTGGCAGAGGTCTGGAGGCCACTGCATCAAAAAGGGCCTCCTGTGGGCTGAGAACAGGCATTTTTGTCAACATCCCTCAGGAAGGTTGGATGCTGCTCTGGTTGCTTGCAGAGAAAGAAGTACTTGATGGGCAATTAGAAATACAACTGGTAGAGCCTACTCCCTTTGTCACTGAGCGCAGAGCAGCCCTGCAGCATTGTCCCTATTGCCCAGAGTGTGCAGCACATCCTGGTGCTTCACACGGTCCCTCACCACAGAGCCCAGTTTTGTGCCCATGGAGACATCTTGTGAGGCCACAGGTCCTGCTCTGTAGGATGTGGGGAATTTTGGCAAGGGTGGCACCACACTGGTTGTCACCCTGGTTGTTCCCCTGGTGCAGGGGAAGAGCCCTGACCCACTGCACAGGGAAGCTGGTGAGAGATTTGAGAGTAATGTGCTCCCCATTCCCAGAAGGGGAGCACTGGGGTGGTGCGGGCAGCTGGGGCTGGGGGGATGCCCCATGGCCAGGGCAGCTGCCCTTGCTGGCAGTGTCCCCGAGGTTGTTCCTGCTGCATTTCTGGCTTCAGAAGCCATTTCCCCAGCAGCATCTGCCTGCGGGTGCAGATTTCTGCCTCAACAAGGCAGGGGATGAGGTTTGGCTCCTTCTCCAGTGCAGGCTGGTGGTCTACGTGCTGCTGGGGCTGGGGTCTCTGCTGCTGGGGGGGCTGTCCCTGCCCTGCCCCCCCACCTGCCAGTGCTATGACACCTCCAAAGTCTTCTGCTCGGAGGAGAGGATGCGGGAGATCCCGGCGGGACTGCCAGGGAATGCCACCCAGCTCTTCTTCGTGGAGACAGCCCTGAGCAGTGTCCGCAGCGGGGCCCTGGGCTCCAGCACCACGCTCACCAAGCTGGTCTTCCTCAACAACAACATCCAGGAGCTGGAGGCTGGCGCCTTTCGGGGGCTATCCAGCCTTGCTGAGCTGGAGGTGTCGGGCAACCCCTTGCCAGCAGTCAGCCCTAGGGTGCTGGTGGGGCTGCCCAGCCTCACCAAGCTCTCCCTGGGTGCCAACGCCATCCGCTCCCTGCAGCCAGGGCTTTTCACTGCCACCTGCCACCTGCAGGACCTGCGCTTGCCAGGGAACAAGATTGAGGTGTTGCCCCCCAGCATCTTCAACCCGCTCCGACACCTCCAGACCCTGGACCTCTCACAGAACGTCCTGGCTGAGCTACCAGCTGGGCTGCTGGACCCCCTCACCGCCCTCCGCCTCCTCAAGCTCAGTGACAACCTGCTGGCATGGGTGCCCCCCGGTGCTTTCGGGGCGCTGGGCCAGCTGGCTGAGCTCCACCTGGACGGTAACCGGCTGGAGGAGCTGCCAGCCGGTGCCTTTGTGGGCCTGGGGGGGCTGCGGCGGCTGCAGCTGCAGCACAACACCCTGGGCAGCCTGGCACCCGACATCTTCGCCCATCTCCCTAACCTCACCGTCCTCAGCCTGGAAGGAAACCGCCTGGCCACCCTGCCCACCACCCTCTTCACCAGCACCCCTTGCCTCCTCCACCTCTCCCTGGCTCGCAATCAGCTGGAGATGCTGCCCCAGGGGCTCTTCACCAACCTGTCAGCACTGCAGACCCTGATGCTCTCTCACAACGCCATGGTGCACCTCCCTGCCGGGGTTTTCCAGGGGCTGGCGGGGCTGGCGGTGCTGCAGCTGAGCCACAACAACCTCTCCAGCCTGCCGGCCGGGCTGCTGGCTGAGCTGCCCCTCCTCACCGCCCTGGCGCTGGACTACAACCGCCTGCCCCGCCTGCCCCTGGGGCTCTTCGATGCCAATGAGCTGCTGGCACACCTGGAGCTGGCCAACAACCCCTGGGCCTGCGACTGCCGCCTTGGCTATCTCCTGGGCTGGCTCCAGGACTTCGCCGAGCCCCTCACCCATGCGCAAGCCTCCTGTGCCAGCCCAGCTGCTCTCCGGGGACGGTCCCTGCTGGAGGTCCCCCAGGGGCAACTGGAGTGCTCAGGAGCACCTGGCATGCCCCGGGAGGAGGGCTGGGATGGGGAACTGGGGGAGGATGCTCCAGGGCAGTGCACCTACAGCAACCCTGAGGGCACCATAAGTGTGGCCTGTGATGCCAGGAGCTGCCAGCAGCTCAGCCTTCGCCTCCCTCCTCCTCCTCCTTCTCCTCCTGGGCAGGTGGCGAGGCCAGGGCCGGCATACCAGGGTGCCTGGGTGCTGCACTCCCGCTGTGGCACGCTACAGGTCAGCGTCCTCATCACGGCACAGAGCGGGGATGAGGCCACATCGCCAAGTCTCCCTGCTGTGCCCTAGGGCTTGGGCAGGCACCTGCTTCTGCTCTGCTCTTGCATTGGCAACCTCTGAACCAGCCTGGGAAACAGCACCCCATCTCGCTCCACTACTCCTACCACGGTCACCAGCCATCACTGAGCTCTCCGCAAGAGCTGGCCTGGTGGTATTTATTCTCCTAGCTATGCGTTTCCTGTGTGTTTCAAATATAATTAAAATGTATATATTATTTCTGTACACCCAGTTCCCATGGTGGAGAGAGGAAAAGCTGTTCCCCTGCCTCTGCCTGTGTATCTGGGGGAAGCAGTGAAGGTCGCTGTGGTCCGATGGGGATGTGGCTGGGGCTGTGTGTGGTGTGGCATGGGTGCAGGTGCCTGGAGGTGAGTAGATGCTGTTCTCTGGTGTGTTGCTCTCTGTCAGCTCCAGCTCTCCAGCCTCATCTCCTGCCCTGCTCCCCGTGGCAGTGCAGGGACCCAGCTGCAGCCCGGCACTAAACCCCAGGGCATGGGTTTGGTGTGGGGTGTCCAAGAGAGATGTGGGTGAGTGTTGTCGACTGCCCAGAGAGGGGCGCAGGCTGCAGGGCTCCAGCCCAGGGCTGTGCACCCACAGGTCCCTCACCCACCCTGCACCCCGCAGCCCGCCGCACAGAGCCTCAGGGACCCGCGGAGACGGGGTGCAAAGCCCTGGCAGCGCTGGATGGCAGGTGAGGTGGGTGTCCCCCCTAAGAGAGCAAATGTGGGCGCGTGCGTGTGTGTGTCAGGGGTTGTGGTGCGGTGTCGCTGCACCATCTTGTGGCCACTGGGACACGGGCTCTGCTAGGCCAGGCAGAGCTGGGACAGCCCCCCTCCACCTCTGCACACAAGGCACTGCCACCCTGCTGTAGCCATCTCCCAGGTGATGCTGGCACGGCCACCTCCAAGCCCGGACCAGGCATGCCACAGCTGGCTGCAGCTCCCCAAACCCTGGCACAGCTGTCACACCACGGACTGAGGAGGCTGGTGCCACTCCTGGTGTGAGCTCTGTCCCCTTGTGCATCCTGGATCTGGCCACCCTGCAGCCTCTGGAGCAGCCTGGCACCGTGTGGGGACCTGGATGCATACAGCATTGATGTTAGGAAGGCGTAAGGCTGTGGAAAATGTGCAGTAGTGGGCGTGTTTTTAAATCTGCCAGGAAAGGTATAATGAAGTCCAGGAAGCACAAACTGAGCCTTAACGACAGCAGGTGAAAACTGAAGAAGGTATGTTTAAATGCAATTAGTGTAATTGTCTGTTGGAAAGCAATGGATGCCTTGTCCTTACATCATACAAGGTGTTTCTTCCCACAGGACACTCTGCACTGTCGAGGAGCCCTGGGTATCACTGTGGGAGGGTCTTTGGGGTGTGCTAGGGTGGAGGGGAGCACAAGACTCAGCCCCAGCCCTACAGCCGGCGAGGTGTGGAGCTGTGTGGCTGAGCCCAGAGCCTGGGTGTCAGATGTTATCCCTGCTATAAGCTTAAACAAATGGCTGCAGAGCAACACCTTTAGCTACATCAGCCAATTCCTGAGAAAGGAAACACCTGGATATTCTTAATAGGGAAAGCTTTTAATAGGAAAACTCCTTTTTTTGGTGTTGGTGGGGGTGGTGCCTGGGAAGCTGATGGGATATGCTGGTGGAGATATGGGACTGCAGAGACCATTGGCTACAGAAAAGGCTGGCCTGGTGATCTTCAAGTTTCTCTGGATGTGATGAGTCAAGTGGTGCCAGCAGATAAGGCCTGGGGAGTACGTGCCTGCATCCTCTCTGAGGGGTTTCTGCACTGGCCTCTCACACCGCAGCACAGCTCCGCTGCCTGCTCCCCGGCCGTTCCTTATCTCCCCTCGCAGACCTGTGACCTGACCCCCTGTGAAACCAAGCCCTGCTCCTGGGCCGTGGATAAGAGTTGGCCAGGTGACGGGATCCCTGTCCGACGCCATGGCTCCTCACACGGCACGGCTCACTCCGGCAGCTGGACTTGTTCGCGTGCACTCGGCCAAGTAAGTGATGCAAAATGCTTTTTTTGCTATTTAAAATGTGCTGGGAGGGGTGGCTTGGGGGGGCTGTTGGTTGTTTCCTTACAGTGAGGAGAGGCTGCAACACCATGAGCTGGGGCCGTCCCTCATTGTCCCTGCACTGCTGGAGGGTGGGACAAGCAAGGGACCACACTGAGGTCCACCACAGCCAGACGGGGTGAGGGAGGGTTTTAAAAGAGCTTTGCAGTTCAAAACTGTCTATTTTCAACCCCATGCATCCAGCCCAGCCATTCCCACCTGCGCATTTAACCCACTGCACCGCCCCTGCAGCTGATGGGAAGCAGGAACTTTTGCACCCGTGCCCCCAGCTCCTGCACCAGAGTCGCCCTGGGGAGAGCATGGGCAGGGATCAGTGGCAGCTTCTGCCCTGGGGAACCCCACGGGGCCGCTGGTACATACCTCACCTCCCATCAGTTTCTCTTCAAACCCAGTGGCTTTCAGCCTCCTGTATTTGTTGACCTCTCAATGTTTTTCAAAAAAGTAACTTCTCACAGCCAATTTACCCTCCCAGCATAAATTTTTTTGCACGGTCAGTTTTGAAGGACACCCAAGAAGCAACCCACAGCCCTTTCCCCTGCTCCCACCCAGGGCTGTGACTCACAAACTGGAAACTATGTACGATGCTCATGGCTGTTAAACCCAGCTAATGTGTGTTAGCTGAGTGTTTCCAAATGGCTTTGATGGAAGCAGTGGGCTTTGCATGGCTACTGGTGAGTGTGCATCAGTGACTTCACCTCCTAGCTGAAGGTCAGAGTCCTAAATGCTAGGTATTAAAGAGTCCATCTGTGGACATTCCTTAGTCTTTTAATGAGCCTTCCTCTAGAGCTTGGTTGCTGCTCACAAGTTAACCATTTCTATCTGACAGAGCTGCATAACCAAGGCCAAAATATGATAGAATTAGCAAGAATCCTGAAAAGGAGATGCTTAGAAGCCATGTTTTAAATGACCCCCCTGAACTGAGAGAAGCACCAATGAAATAGCAAGTCCATCCAGCACAGTGTGGAAATTCTGAGTAAACAAGGTCACCTGGTCTTGGCTGGCTCCTTTGACCCTTTCTGTTCCCTCATTAACAAGCACAGGGCTGACTGCTTCTGTTGTTGCATGAATGGGCTGTTGCCCTGCTGAGTAACTGGGCCCACTGGGGCAGTGCTAATGGGCAGCAGCACTTCGCCTTCTTCACCCAGACAGATGTCAGAGAAGGAGGGCCAGAGAACAGACTGTCCAGACTTTGAGCCTCCTGGAGTGTCTGCCAGTGCCAAGCCATGAGCTGGCTCACTCTCCCTTCCTCTCCATCCTTCAGTACCAATGGCAGTGAACTCTTGTAAATGTAGTGTATGTTGGCTTGTATGGTCTCTCTTCCTCATGCAATGGGTTATGACATGTGGATAGAAGAGTCCCAAGAGCTGAGCAACAGAGTGGTACCACAGTTTATGTGCTGTGGACAGAAATTTTTTTCTTCTTTTGTCCTTCATAACTGATTTTTTGAAACCTTTTTTTCAGGACAATGTACCAGCATTTCCTTTTCTTTTTCTTCCTCTCCTTCCACCCTCATAAATGCCAAGATCAAATCCTGGATGAAGGACCATATGAAATGCCCAAAGACTACCAGGAGGTCTACAGAGGGACAAAAAATGACATCAAAGAGATCCCAAAGATTGCCAAGCCCTTCATTTCTGAGATGATCTTCATGCAAACCAGTATCACTGCTATAAGGAAAAGTGCCTTCAGGTACATGCCCAACCTGATCAAGATTTTGTTTATTGGCAACAAGATCAAGACAGTTGAATCTGGAGCCTTTGATAGTTTGGAGAAGCTGAGGGACCTGGAGATTTCTGGTGCCTCGTTAGAAGAACTAGCTGTGGACACTTTCCAAAACCTTCCCAGCTTGCAGAGGCTGGAGCTGAGAGACAGCCACCTCAGATACATCCCCAAAGGCCTGTTTGATGGGCTGGAAAATTTGAGAGAGCTCTCTCTGCACATCAATGCAATACCTTCTCTTCCAGAAGGCATTTTTGATTCTCTCGTCAATCTAACGTTTTTGGACCTGGCTAGAAACAGGATCACGACTCTTCCTGAGGATGCCTTTAGCAATCTCCGCCAGCTGCAAGTCCTCCGGCTGTATGAGAATGAGCTACAGGACCTCCCAGAGGGGCTGTTAGACAATCAGCTGGGGCTGCTGGAGCTCAGCCTCCAGAGCAACAGGCTCAGGGCACTGCCACCCATGCTCCTGAGGAGCCTGTCTCACCTGGAGAAACTCCACTTGGACAACAACCTCATCGAGGTTCTCCCACCTCAGGGCTTTTTTGGTTTAAACAAATTAAAGATGCTAACTCTGGGTTCAAACCACATTACAGAGCTCCCCTGCTGCCTTTTTGACACCATGCTGCACCTGCGGGAGCTGGATCTAGGCAGGAACAGTTTGGCCATGCTTCCAGACAACATCTTCGTCAACCTCACATCTCTTGGCAAGCTCATCTTGTCCCACAACCAGCTAGCAGCCCTACCACAAGGACCCTTCACTGGGCTCAGCAAGCTCTCAGACCTCCAGCTAGACACAAATCAGCTATCTGCTTTGGATGATGAGGTCTTTGCTTCTCTCCCAAATCTGAAAACCCTCAACCTTCGGAAGAACCAGCTGGAGAGTGTCCCTCAAGGGCTCCTAGAGCCCCTAAAGAAGCTCAGCTCAGTGTATCTGAGTGGGAACCCCTGGAGATGTGACTGCAACCTCTGCTATCTGCACAGCTGGATCCTGAGCAACAGAGAGAAAGTCAAATTCTCCACCCAAGTGTCATGCAAGGGTCCACCCCACCTGGCAGGGCAAGCAGTGACATTGCTGAGGGATGACCACTTAATTTGCCCAGCTACTCTGACTCTTCCAGCCTCTTTTACCCCACCTCTGCGATCCACCTCCACATCATCACAAGGAATATCAACCTTGCTGTCATCTGGAGCCTTGCCCACTGCCACGCCAGCCACGCTGTCATCGGCAGACCTTCCCATCATGGCACTGCCAACAATGCTTTTGCCTGTGGCCACCTCTGTCATGTTGCCAACCATGCCAACAGAGGCCTTCCTCACTGCTCCACCACCAACCATGCTGCCACAGGCCTTCATTACCACTGTATCATCAGCTGTGCTGCCAAAGACCTCCATCACCACCCCATCACCAACCATGCCATCTAAGGCCTTCATCACCACACCATCATCAGCCATGCTGTCCAAGATCTCCATCACCACACCATCATCAACGATGCTGGCCAAGGCCTCCATCAACACACCATCACCAACTGTACTGCCAGAGGCTTCCATTGCCACCCCATCACCAGTTGTGCTGTCCAAGGCTTCCATCACCACCCCATCACCAGCTGAGCCACTGGAAACCTTCAGCCTGTGTCCAACTCCAGCCATCATAAGCCTACAGCCTCCTGGGGCCACCAGCCCAGAGCCTGCACTGTCCACTCTAGCATCTGCCACCACACCAGTGCCAACCAGCCCGCTGGCAGCCACCACCAGACGAATGCCTCCTGCTCTTCTGGTGCCCACAGAGAGGCCAGCCACCATGCCATGGGGGACACCCAGCATCTCCCTTGTCTCAGCACCACCCCCAGCATTCTGGCCACCCCCCAGGGCTGCTGTGCCAGGCATGGTCCTGCTGTCCCCACACTCCCCGTCCCACCATGCTCCTGCACCTGGCAGGGAGTGGGACAGTGCCACTCTGTGGGGTTTAACCACAGTTGGCACCCAGCCCCCTCCCACTGCCCCCCAACACGCTCCCACCCACGCAGGCACCATCCTGCTCCTGACCCCTCCCACTCCCCCACCGCTGGACCATACCAGCCCCATGCCAGCCTCCCCACCCCTGGCCCCGGGTGGCCGCCACGCCTGGGGCTTCGCCCTGCGGTCCAGCCCGTGGCACTGCCGGGTGTCCCTGGCCCTGGGCCTGACCATGCTGGCGCTGCAGGCAGGCTGCACTCTGCTGTGGGGGATGCTCGCCCTTCTCCTTCACCAGGCCACCCGCCACCGGGGCCACCTCATGCCACCAGTGAGGCTGCTGAGCCTCCAAGCCTTGGCTACCCCTGGGTCCCCCGAGCAAGCCTAGGCACCGCTTTGAGCTTCGCTGCCCCTGCATGACCTGGGCACTGCCATCGCCCTCCTGTGGGGTCTGGAGCCGTGCTGGCCAAGGGGTGTGTATGCCATGGGATGCAGTCCCCCAGGGATGGGTGTCCCAGCACCTAGGCTGTTTTGGGGTGCTTCCCAGCTGGCCCCTGGAGATGCTGTGAGCCTGGGGAGCCTGTGGACGGTGTCACTGCCTGACGGGCCCTTCTGCCAAGCGACACTAGATGGCATCCCGACACAAGGCAGTGGCTGCCACCGCCTGCCCAAGGCGACCAGTGGCCCTGGAGGCACCGCACCCGGCTGGCTGGGGACCTCGCTGGACCTCGGGCACAGCCCGCTCTGGCTCGCAGGGCTGGCGGCTGCTCGGGGCTCCTGCCTGCATCTCCTCCCCATCCCTGGCAGGCACCTGCAGCGTAAGCAGTCCTGGGGGAAGGACGTCTCAAGGCGTCCTGCCCTGTGCCCGGCTTTGTCCCCACATCGTGTTACAGGGTGTCAGTGCTGGGACATCCATCGTAACACTCTGACCTCTTCCCCTCTCCATTTCCTCCTCACTGATGTTAAAGCCTCCCCTGCTTCTCTGCCGCGCACTGAAGGGCCAGTGACAGGAGTGTTTTCATCCCAGGGCTTCTCTCTCCATGACCTGCTGTGGGGTGTCCCCAGCCAGTGCCTGCCATCAGGGACTGATGTAGGACCAGGGCTGCACACCCTCCTGCAGGCAGCAGCATAGTGGGAAAATAGAGATGCTTTTCTTCGCCCCTCTTAAATCTCATGTCCCCAAACCCCCTTTGCGATGCTGCCTGCCCTGGCCTCTCTGGGAGAAGATGAGCAGGGCTGGCCATGTGGTTCTCATACTGTGACTTCACTCGATGCTGAGCCCTGACTGCAGGCTGGGCCTGGCTCTGCTGAAGCTGGGGAGGAAGGGCATAACTCTCCTCCTAACTGAAGGGTTGATGTGTGCCTTCACCTCTGCAGTCCTGGGCTGCTGCTAAGGCCAGGAAAGTGCCAGGCTTGCACAAAAGCAGCTGTTCCTCAGGGTTTTCTGGGAGTGCTGAAAGTTTCACTAGTAAGCTTTAGCCCAGGGGATTTTTGAGCTGATGAACACAGGGGTTGTTCCTTGGTCTGGGTCTCTGGGTACCTTATCTTGCTCCAAGCTCCAAGCAGGGCTGACTTTGCCCTGTGCCAGGTGAGCTGCTCCTAAATTTAATCTCTCTGGTTACTACAGGGTTGCAGGTGTCTGTCTCCATCTCCTCACTGGTGCTGATGATGCGTGCTCCATCCTGCCCTGTCTTTGGGTGCCCTTCCCCAGGTGCAGGGCACATGGGCTGCCTGGCTTTGGGGGGTCTCAGGGAGGAGAACCCCTTAAAACTGATAACCTGGACTTGTGCTGGGCAAAGACGTGCGGGGACATGGCTCAGAAACCTCCTGGCTGGGGAGTCGTGAGCGCCCCAGCTCCCCTGTCTGGTGCAAGACCAAGGGAGGGGGAAAGGGGCTTCACGTTGGGTACGTGGCTGTGCGTTAGGGACCTGGATATATGTCTTTGCTAAGAGCCTGTGCAGTGTTACAGGCCCTTCGGCTGCTTCTTGAAGTCCTGCTGACAGCTGTGAAATACAGGAGGGGAGCGTGGGGCAGCACATCTGGGCGGGATGGAGCGAGCGGCTCCGGGGCTGGGCTGGCACAGCGGGTAATGGGACGCAGATGAGGGGAGGGAGTGTTTTTCCTGGCAGTCCAGATGGGCTTAGCTTAAGACTTGATTTAAAGGGTTTGAAAGCGGGGCCTGGCTGCCGGGGAACAGACCCCAGGCACTTCCCAGTGCAGCGAGGGGGGGTCTTTTCAGATATTTAATGGCCCAGCACAGTCTAAACAGGGAAGTACTTCGGGGTGAGATTAGCACAACATAATCACATCTTAAAAGGTCTTCAGAGACACAAGGCACCACCGCTCTCATATTAATTACTTGTTATTAATAAAGCTGGGGTCAGGCTAGAGGTGTTCACTTCTGAGCGTGCTGATTCCCTCTTTGCAGAGCGGTGGTGTACCTGAAAGCAGCACAAAGCCCCGCCGCTTCCACCTGCACCCATCCTGCTCCGGAAACCAAACGGCCAACATTCCTTCAGCCGCCTTTAAAACTAATTTGCCCCATAATATCCCGAAAGGGCCACGTTTTTCTAAGTGCCCAGAACACCTCTGAGTGCTGTAAAATAATAATAGCCAGGGTGTTCTCAGCACGGGAATTTCCTGCTATGATTGATTTCTAATTTGCAATGAAAATACAGCCGCCCATGCTCCTGGGGCCAGGCTGGTGCAGCTGGCTTGCAGGCAGGAGTCGGCTCCCTCCATCACTGTGGGGCTGATCCCTGGAAGGCTACGCCTGTGCTGGGCTGGGAGGAATTAGCAGCCGTTCCCATTTGCCCCTTCTTGCTCCGGTGTCCCCCAGAAGGGAAAGCACTGAGGGTGGGATGCAGGGTCTCCTGGGGGTGATGTGCTTAGGCAGCCTATGGGGGAACACACTTGGGTTTCCTGATTACTGAGCAAGAGCAGCCACAGAAAGCACATGGGGATGGGGAAGGGCATGGGGGATCTGCACCGGGGAGATCAGCATCCAGGTTTGCTGCTTTGGGGCTGCACCTCACCGTGATGGCAAGCAGAGCCCTTCCTCCTAGTGGGAAGGCCAGGGTGAGTGCCCAGGGAGTGCACAGCTCCCAGCACACCCTCTGGCTCTGCTGCGGGCATCCCGGGCATCCCTTTGCAGGACAGTCATTGCACTGATGTTTTTTGAATCTGTGAATTTCTCTGTTTTTTCTGAACTCAGGTAAGATTTTAGCATCCACAGCACCCTGTGGTGAGGAGTGCCCAGGACTGCCCATGCACTGAATGAGGCAGCACCTCCCTGTACTCTCCCCCTGCTCGCTGCTCCTTGCACGGAATGCTTCTGCTTCTTGAATTGTAAAAAAAAAAGGTGAGCATCCCTGTGTGTTGTCTCCAGGCTGCTCGTGACTCTGTAAACCTCTTCCCAGTTGCCGTGACTGCCTGTGGTCCTCGTAGATAGCCTCAGGTGACAGCTAGTTGGAAGCAGAGGCAGGACACTGTGCGTGTGTGTCCTTGAGCAACACTGGGACCGGGGGATCTCAAGCATGGCCTGGGAGTCCCACAGCCGCTGCTGGCTCTCTTCCTGCCCTGTGCAGATGAGACGTGGTTCCCACAGCCCTGTCACTCATTCTGTAGTAGTGACCTGTAACCCCTCTGCCCATCAGCCCTGTGGGGAGCCCCCCACACTGCGGGTGCAGTGGCCTGTCACTGCCACCTGCCTCCGGTCCCCTTCCTGCCCCTGAGGCACCCCACAGGCAGGAAGGGGGCTCGTGAGCGACAGCCCTTTCTTGTGGCTGGCGGGAAGGGGGGCAGTGAACACCTGCGTGGGGGGATTTGCACAATAACCCAGGTGGGGAGCAAACCTGGGCCTCCGGTGGGCAAGTCCTGCTGGCTTGCTGCTGGGAACCTGCCGCAGCCTGCAGCCGTGCTGCTGCGCCTTCCTCCCTGGGTGCCCGCCTCGCGTGCCAGCCCCAACACGTGCTGTAGCTGTGCCAGGAGCAGTGTCTTGCTGGCTGCTGAGATGGTTTGAGCCCCCATGTCTCTAGCGACCGCCTGCCCTGGTGGGGTGGGGGCTGGGGGCTGGCTGCTCTGTGTGCTGCTGGCAGGGTGAGAAGGGGCTGGTTTGGGACTGGGTCCCATAGGAGAGGGTGGCATTGGCAGTGCCACCTGGAGAGGTGAGACAATGGGACCTGCAGATCCACTCATGGACCCGTCCAGTCACATCAGGCTGCTTCTTGCTGAGAAACCCCATGAGATGCACGGGGCAGGAGCTGAACTGGGACATTCATCCATCTGCTTTGGCCTTGGCATCTCCCAAACCTCCTGCAAAAGCGCTGCAGCCACGTCCTGCTGGGGTAAGGACCCAACCTCCCTAGGACAGCTGGGGCAGCGAGGGGACACCCAGACACGGGGGATGGGGCTCAAGGGGGTATGAGGCTGGCACCCCCTGTGTTCCCATCCTTGGTTCGCCTGCTTCACGCCTTGTGCTGCCCATGCTTTTATCCAAAATTTGGGCAGGGCATGAGAGCAAGGGCAAGGAAAACCAGCCAGTGCATCCTCCCGTGGGCAGCGGGAGAGCCTGGAGGGGCAGAAGTCGCCTGTTTGTTTAAGGTGCAAACAAGTGCTGTTAATCTGCTGCCTGTTTGTATTTCTTTAGACCCCCCGAGTATGGGGGGAGTGGAGATGGGGTCTCCCCTTTGTGCAAGGGCAGGGTCAAGCTATTGGAAGTGGAGGTGAGAAAACACAGAGGGGCAGCTGGAACCTGCTTTGGGAGGGAAAGATTTTTTTCGGCTATTTATGATAATTAGTGGGAAACGTTCCTCAAGCGTTTCAGATGATTCTGTAATGAAGTTGGGCCGAATGTTCCCGCTTTGTTCCCCTGGAACCATTAAAAATCCTTCTTCTTTGGCTGCCTTAATGCAATGCTGAAAAGGCACAATGGCATAAAAGTGGCTCTGGGCAGGGCGGCACGCCTCCTGCCCCACCAGATAGAGCCCTTCAGAGCCCAGATTTTCTGGGTTATAAACCTCAGCGCTCACGCTGTTCATGCGAAGGTTGTTGCGGATCCTGCACCCGGGGCTCCGTCACATCCCTGATGTGTGTGCCAGCCAGCCAGCACCACTGAGCCCGTGGCACGCGCCGGGGGAACAACGGCCGACACAAGCACATCGGAGTGAGGAAGGGCAGGCACAGCGAGGGATGCCATCGCTCCGCTTTTATAGAAAAGCTGCTTTTGGCCTGTGGTTGTGCTGGGAGTTTGCTGGGGTGAAATGCTATGCTGGGAGGGGACCGATCCCTGTACAACGGGGAATGGGGAGTCCAGCCCTGAGGAAAGTGTTTCTGAGTCAGTGCTGTTCTGGGCGAGATCCTGCCCTGTGTGTTGGGGCCAGGCAGTGCCCCGAGCACCAGCTGTGACCCTCAGGGTGCATCACTAGTAAGCTGTGAGACCTGGCTCATTCTCCTCTTGCTTTTAGCAGTGGAAGGCTTCTCTGGCGTAAGTGATGAGAAGAAAATCCATCTGCCTGGTCTCATGCATCCGTCAGCACTATTTCCCCAATGGAGGTGTGTAACGCTAATGGGAGCTCTCCCACTAAAGCTGTGCTACAAAGGGAAAATGGCAGGAGCTTGTAGCATACTGGTGGGGGCTCAGTGTGATGGTTTTCAGTGTCCCCATTAATACTCCCATCCTAACTCCACCCAGTGAGCTCAGTGTCCCAGGTTGGGATGTGGAGCTGTAGCTGGCAGGTGGGAGCTGTTCCCCTCCTGCTTCACTGTCAACTGTGCAAGGGTGGCTGGGGAGCACTTGGGCACCTGCCATGGGCACTCGGCAGCAGCACAACCCTGCAGTGCTGTGCAAAGGTAATGATATCGAGCATGTGGACCATAGCAAGCCTGTGGCTTCCCAAGCAGCACGCAGAGCATGCAACAGCTCTGTCCAAGATGCAGCATGTCTGATGGACCAGACAGCTCTGGTACCACCCGCATCCCTGCCAGCACACCTCCACCCCTTCACCCTGCTTCCCCCCCCAGGTCTAGTAATTGCTTTCCAACAAATTATTTCCATAAGCTTTTGGCACTGGCTGGAGACAAAAGCTCAGGTATGGAGTGGCGGCGTGCTCCTGACCTTTCCCACTGCCGGACAAACGGAGCCGGCAGCACGAGGTGGGCGCACAAAGGCGCTGTGCCGGCCGGAGCGCTGACCCTGCCATGCCACAGCTACCTGCTGCTCCGCCACAATGGCCCCACGGCCCCGGCCGGCCTGCCGGGGCGATGAAAAAGGGTCCCAGATAATAATGAGCCTGGCTACCACTGCTCTCTTCAGAGAACCGAGTCAACTCCTTGGGAAGAAAGGAAAAAAAAAAAAAAAAAAAGAGAAAGAAAAACCCCTCTTGGATAATAAAGAAGTAACAAATGAAGACTGAAAGCCTATAGAAGGCGTCTTAACCCAGCGAAGAAAAAAAATGTCAACATCTGTGGGGCTGTCTGCAAAAACAGACCAAACTCCTAATGAATACCCTCTAGAAAAGGCATTCACTTGAGGAAAGGCAAAAGGCTACATTTTTCTATGGAGGTATAAAGATTTTGATGAATCTGCCCTTTCCCTTTCCAGTGCAGTTGAACCAAGCGCTAATGTTCATCTTCAGCTGTATTAAAGGGTGTGGAGGGGGGCGGAGGGGGGAAGAGTCTTGATCTGAAAGCTTATGAGGAGGGTGGATTTAGGAAGCCTGGATAGATGTCTGGGCACTAAGGCAAGGAAGAAAAGCAACAGGCATTAGAGAAAATACTGTTTAACAAGAGTTTCTTTAGTCAGCCCATTTGAGCAGAGATTGGTGTGCCATAAACGTAATCCTCTTAGTGCTGACTTAAACGTGTTTGTACAAAACAGGGAAATATAATATGAATGTAATAGTCACATTTGCTAAAATGCTTAATAAAAAGACAAAAGTCCTTTATTTTGATCTTCAGCTCCGGTGTGGGCTTGGGGCACAGCAGATGTTTTCTCAGAAGACTGCTTGGGGAAAAAAAAAAAGAAATAAATTCAGAATATGGCTGTGTCCCGGCTGGCTGCGCCGTGCGGCACTGCAGCATCTTCACCGGGCTCTTCACCAGCCCTCAACTAACGAGCCCCGGGCTCTCCAGCGTGTGAGGTGAGCCACCATGGTTTTGAACCTATAAACACTTGAGGAGGAGCAGTTAGTAAACAAGGCAATTTTCTTTACTGTTCCCAGAGGCGCTGCTGGGGGGAACAGTGTTAAGGACCAGTGCCCAAGTGGGAAGGCTGCAGCTCCTCCCGAGCCGGACAGAGCTGAAGTTCTGGGCTGTCAGCTTCAGACCCAGGCAGAGCTGTTGTGGGGGGACCACACCAGCCATCCCCAGGTGCTTCCTACCTTCTGCTATGGACACAGCAGGAAAACTGATGGGTGGAGTTGCTGTAATCACCCAGCTGACATCTACGCTAATCACAGATGAATTTTAAAGACAGTTATGAGTGAAATTTTGCAGGGTTTTTTTTTAAATTTGGTTTGGGTTTGTTTGTTTGTTTGTTTGTTTCCACAAATTTGAATGGGAGTGATGCAATTTAAGTTGGAAATTTCAGTGTTTCTGTTGCACAGCCACTGTTTTAGCTCTAAGCAAAGCTTGCTGAACAAAATGAATGCAGGTGCTCTTCATCCACAGCTGATGCAGCATTCGTGCTGCTCAGAGGGTCCTTCTGTGGGAGTTTGCTACCCTAAGTGCAACCTCAGAAGTGATTCAGTTGGGAGAATTCATGTCAGATGTCTCCTACTAAGGCTGTTGGGGCTGCAGTGGGAAACACTTCTCAGAGCTCCCTGGATGTTTTCTGGCAGTGTAAGTTGTTCCACTGAAGTCAAAGGGTTGAAGGGAACAGGTTCATTTCTGAAAAATAATTATGGAAAATGCTACACTGAAATGGCATGATTGATTTTGATGTAGCTTTCTAAACTTTTAATTAGTCTTGATGCTGTCTGCACAGCCATACTGGCTAATATTAAATATGTTAGATGTCTGGGACATGGTGTAGTGGTGAATAGGCAGTGATGGGTTAATGGTTGGACTTGATGATCTTAGAGGTCTTTTCCAACCAATGCTATTCTGTGATTTGTTTTGGGCACCGTTGGTACTTCACACTGTGAAATGCCAGCAATATGGGCAGAAGATATGGTGATGAAATCTGTTCTTTTTTCCAGATCTAACAGTCAAATGTTGCTACTCTACAGTAAATTTACTTCGCAGACCTTTCTTCCAGTCTGGGACAAAGAGCAGTGCTGCAGTATCGGGTGGCTCACACAGTGGGGCAGAAAAGGGCATTTCCATGCCCTTGGGCCAGCGTGACACTGGGAGCCTGGCAGGCGTGCTGTGCTCCTCATGGCTCTCACGTGTTACCGGGGAGCTGTTGATAGGACTAAAATAATGTATTTTCAGCTGTATTTCTCAAACAGGTAACATCTTGCCCCGAGAAGCCATGGTTCCCCTTTGGGCCAGGCTGGGTGGGTGCTGGCAGATGGTGCTTGGTAGCCCACAGAGCTTGGGTCGAGGCTTGGGTCAAAGCCAGGGTTTGTGCTGTAGGTTTGGGTGCCTGGTCATGCTGGGGGCCCCTACAATGCCACCTTCGCTGAGAAGGAGGGGTGGCACGGGATAGAGCTGCTTGCTTTCTGCCACAGCAAATGTGAGTGCAAACTAGGTAAAACTTGTTTCCTGTGGAAAATTTCCACTCTAATAGGAAAAGAAATGCCCTGGCAGTTTTGGCAGCACATCAGATGTTTTCTGGTATGGCCCACAATAATGTGTACAGTGAACGCAAGGCATTTTCTGTGGAGAGAGAGAAGATATTTCCACAATAACAACATTTTTTTTTAAAAAAAATAATCATCTGGTCTCGCAATTAAGAAGAAAGAAAAAAAAAAAGCTTTGAAAGCAGATATTTTCTGAGAGTGCCAGGGTCCTCTGCTTGGGCACTGCAGCTCTGGGTGGGGATGCAGCAGCCCCCCCAGCTGCAGGGGAGCAAAGGGGGGCTGAGCTGGGGTGAGCTAACAGGAGCCAGGCACGGGTACATGTGGTTGCGTTGATGCCAGGTGGTTCAGATCCCTGGTGTCACCCAGCTCCTCTCTGTCACTCATCACTGGGCAGGGAGGATTACAGGTCTTGTGTTTCTCACCAGGCATCTGCTTGGGAAGGTCTGCTGGAGCCACCGAGTCAGGTGGCAGCTCTGGGGAGAAACCAGGGGCATTTGGAGCCAGGCTGCTGGGGACATGCCTGTAACATGGTTCATCCAGATCTGTGCAGCTGGACGGCGATGGCAGATAAGCTCTGGTACTGGTCTTGAATAATTTGCCATGGTTTGGGTGTGAAATAGTGAAAAAAGACTTAAAACAGCTGACTTGTTGCCTGCAGAGAATGGTGCATTTGTGGTAGTGAGAAGAAAGGAAATGGGTTAATTATTTGGGTCTGCCATCACATTTTTTTGGAGGCTGCTTTCCTGGTTAAGGGAAAATTACACACAGCAGATTTTTCCGCGGGGCAGGGAAGCTCTTGGTGCTCGGGGCTGCTTGCTCAGGCAGCAGTGCCCTTGTGCTGGGCCAGGAAGCAAATCCGACATGTCACACCTTCCCAGGTGCTGCAGGAGGCAGCACAAGTGCTGGAGCAAGGCAGAGCCGAGCAGCTGGCAGATATTCAGCCCCCTGTCACCTCTCACATCCTGAGTCTGAACTTCCCAGGCAGCACACAGGGTGTGCAGCCCTATGTTGGGGAGCAGGGGGCTGAGCACCGGCAAGCCAGGGCTGGATAGATAAATGTGAAGGGCTGAAAGGCAGAGCAGCCCTAGGGGTAGCGGCAGCATCTCCCTGGTACCTCCTCCTGCTTTCTCCCACGCCTGCTTTGTTTCTCTCTCCTAATAGTGACAGCAGAGCCTCCAAACCCTGCTATGTTTCCTCCTGGCACACCTGGTTCCCAAGCCTCGTGTGTGAAAGGCACATTTCTGCACCAGCAACATCGTTACTGTAATGGGAACAACGCAGTTTACAACCCAATAAACCCCATGTCCTTCTGTGCAGGCTCCTCTTACGTGATGCTAATGCTTACAAGCTGTGCAGCGCTGCGGGACAGCCCCAGGAACCAACGCCCCAGCAAACAGCTCATGTTTTACATTGCTCTGTGGCCGCAGCCTTTGCTAATTAATCCCAGGGATGAGCCTCCTGCCATCAGCAGCCCCATGGCCGCTGGGCACCGGTGCCCACCACAGCTCTCGCTCCCGGCTCTGTGGCAGAGCATGAGGCTCTCTCCCACCTGCGATGGGTGACCCCACCTCAGTCCACCCTCGTCCCCACTTTTGGCCACAGCTTGGGGCTGTTTATAGCCCAGTGCTGGCTGCGGCTCGGCGGGATGCCCGGGCGCCAGGGGAAGCGCGGCATTGTCTCGCAGCAGCGATGTGATCACACACTGCAGCTAACGTGATTTACATCCCATATTCGACCTCTGGCGACTTCAAAGCTCGGGCGAGAGGGGGATTAAGCGGAGGGGCTGGGGCTGGGGGAGCACGGGGGAGGCCGGCTCACCTTTGAGCTCCCGTCGTCCCGTCCCCGCCGGACCCGGGATAATCATCTCCCTTTGTGCTGCCGGGGAAAGCCGGGGTGCAAACAGAGGGACCTTGTCAATATTGGTTTTCGAGAGGACTTTTTTCTATTCTCCCATGTCTGGAGTTTTTGTACCCAAATCCCCCTGGTGCTGCCCAGCCTTCCCCTGGGAAATCGGGATCCTGGGGGTCCCCGCTAACACCAGCTATTGATTGAAATTTCACACCCACCTGTTTGCACACAAGATTTAATTTGGTTGATTCTTCATGCCCTTTTCCTGCTTAATCGTCAACCTATTGACCTTAATATTAAAAGGGGCTAAGGGCGAGGGAGCGAGAGACTACGTTTCTGTAAGGGAACAAAAGCTTCCAGAGAATAAAGTAGGCACAGCCAGCTCTGAGCTAATGAGTCCCCACTGCACGCGGGAGCAGAAAACCCTATGTGATGCCCTTGGCTGGTGCAGGACTCCTCTCCTGTGCAGACAGGGCATGTTTCACTGCCTGTCCCTTTCCTTGCTGCCCTTTCCAGGACCCACAAGTTTAAGGCCAGAAGGGATGGGAGACCACCCAGGCTGAGACTAGGCATGTACCAACCTGCTGTGTTTTGCTTTTCCCCCACACTTGTGTGGAGTGAACATCCTTACTGAAACACCTCCTGTTTAATGGAAGATCCTGGGATGAAGGAAACTCTTCTCCAGCGATGCAGCAGCAATGGGCAGAGGTCAGGAGCATCCTGCACAGCTCACACCAGTCCCTGCCATGCCCCAGCACTGTGGTGTGGCTCTTATACACATCAGAGCAGCATCCATGCCATAGCGTGAAGCTGAGCCCAGCCTGGCACCACAGCCGGTGCCCAGGGGTAATGCTGAGTCCTGCCATGCTCCATGTCCTGCAAGCTGGGGCTGGGCCAGTGGCAGAACTGTGCATCCTCTGCCTGGCACAAGGCAGCCCACAGGGAACAGCTTCTCTGGACTGTGAGCTAAATAACACCAGTCCACTTAGCCCAGGGGTGGCAGGGTGTGTGGGTAAAGGCAGGGCAGAGCCCACACAGCCCTGTGTGTGAAGTGCACACACCCACAGGGACCAGTGTGTGGCTGCTGCTTGCCAGAGACGTGTCAAGCCAAGGGGCAAGACCCCCAGCAGCAGCCTTAGCTGTGGGGGTACCAGCCAGCCCAGACCCCGGGGGGCTCTGGCCACCTTCCCTGCATCACCCTGCTTCACAGCGTAGAGTTTTTGGTGGTTTCTGCACTTGCAGATGTAATCTGCCTGCTGGAAAACGAACAAGGAAAAAGAGCTCAGTTTTATTTCCCTGCTCTGCCTTTGCTGAGGTGAAACCCAAGCTCTGTGGGAGCCTGTGAGCGTGTGTGGCTGTGCTCCTACGTGTGTGTGGCGAGCTGCCTGTGTCCCGCGCCCCGGCCGGGGCCACGCCGGGGGGGATGGCGTGCGGGTGCGGGTGCATGTGTGCCTTTCCCCAGGGGGGCTGTTTTGGTTTGCAGAGTGCGGTCGTGTTTATTTAATATCTGACGTCCCTTCTGTCTTCAGCGCTGACATTAATTGCCAGACAATGAGCAATGGAGCCCAGATGTTCCCCGGCGGTGGCCTCCCTGCCTTCGCCAGCACTATGCGGGTGATAAAAAAATCCAAGGGGGAGTTGTGTTTGGGCCGCTGCTGCTGCAGGGCTGTTAGCAGGAGCATGCGGGGGGCTTGCAGGTCAGCTCCCCCCGCTGGGGCTGCCCACGCATGGGCAGCTCCTGCCCCAGCCCCTCTGTGCTGGGAACTGGCCATGGGCAGCCTGGGCATCAGGGAGCAGGAGCTGTGCAAAGCACTGGAGGTGAAACCCACCGGTGGATGGGCTGATCTCCAGGGTCTCCCCAAGTGCTTCACTGCCCACACTGCAGCTAAAGGCTTTTGCAGGCTGTGGCTGGCTGCCGTGCTGCTGGCATGCTCACTTGCCAGCCTGAGATTAACACAGCAGCCTGTCATTTCATAAATACCCTTACTTGCAAAACAAGAGGCTGTTTTACAGCAGATGTGGCCTTATCAGAGAGCCACAGTGCTACTGGGGCCCCCACGTACCCAGCCGAGCACCCGGGCTGTGGCTCTGCAGCTGCACAGGGGTTCTGGGTGCCTCCAGGATTTGTCCTTCAGACACGGGGCAGGACTGGTGAAATACTGCAGATGGGTTTGCAAGGGCTGAAATGGCTGGGCTGGGCAGAGGAAGGCAATGTCCCCTCTCTGTCCTCTGCCGTTGGTAGGACATGTCATTGAGGAAGATGCATGGGTGGTTGTGGGGAGGCAGCCCAATTCCCTGCTCTGCCAGGGGCTTAGTATGCACCCACTGCTAATCATTAGCCATTATTCTTTAATTGGGAATGAATTATTAAAACAAATGTCACTGGAGACTAATGCATGGGATGGTGTTATTTTTAGAATTGATGTCTGTCACGGTGGCATCACTTCCTAAAGGGACATGTGTGACAGGGAGCTTAACCAGCAAACCGGCCTGACCAGCAAATAACCCCTCACAGGGTTTCCATATTGCCTTTTTAAACAGGAAGGGAACATGATACAAATGCTATGCGAATTATGATCTGAAAAGTTTTCCTGGCAGGTTGTCACATGAGTTGTTAGTGTCATTCTTTGACGTGAACACCCAGAGCCTTTCTGTACTACTGGTTTAACCCTCTGGCCCCCTGGGAGGGCTGCCAGGTGAAGCTTTTCTTCCCCACCTCTCTGTTCAGCCCTTTTCTCAGGTACCTTTGAGATGTGATTTCACACCAGTGCCTGAGCTGGGGCTCCCCAGCTGCTGAATTTTGAGTGCAGCTTGAGGGGCTGGTGAGCCAGGGCAGGCAGGGAGACATGATGCCCACTGCAGCTGTCCCCTCACCCTAGGGCTGCCAGGCTGGGAACTGGCCAAATAACCCCTCCTGTGCACCACCTCCTCTGCCCCCCAGTGCACTGGGGCATCCTCACCCCCTGAAAGCATTCCTGGCCGAGGCAGGGAGTGCGGGGGCCCACTCGACCCGGCGGAGCTGTGCATGTGGGTGGGGGTCCCTGCCCGCACGTGTGCTCATCTCCTTCTGGGCTGCCTTGGGCGGCCTCGCGCAGAGCCCAGCTGCGCTCTGGCCGGGGAACATCCGCTGTGGAAACCTGGGAGGAGCTGACAATCCCCAAAGATTGGCTGCACACCCGACCAAGCAAGAGCTGCTGGCTCCCGGCCTAATTCATTGCAAATGTGCTTCCATGTGGTTCCAATCTGGAGCCCCTGCTCCCCCCGTGCTGCCCCCCGGGGCTCAGCAGGGGCCAGGAGCAGCCAAGTGGGGCAGAGCTGGGAGCAGCCCCGACGCTGGCCCAGGCATATGGCAGCTGCCCAGCTTCCTGACCCCTAGGTGTGTCCCCTGGCCAGTCCCCTCCTGAGGGGCACAGGGAACCTCCACCCCCCAAACGGGTGAGATCGGTTCATGGCAAATTCCCACTAGGGACACGATGCCTGGAAGGGTCCCTGCTGGCCTGCACCCCATGTCGGGGCTAACATCACTCCTTTGGTGCTTAGCCTGGCCCCGGGCATCGTCTTGACATCGGAGTTTGATTTTCATCTGCCACTGGATGATTTGCACGGGCGGCACTGGGCTGGCAGCCAGCATCCTTATTTAGCCTTCACTTCGCCCTCCCCAGCTGTCAGCTGGGGCCACAGCCGCCTCTTCCCCACCCTTGCGTGTAGTTGGGCTCCCCGGGCACAGCACCTTCTCTGCCCTCCCTGCCAGCTCCTGCCTGCGAGGCTCTGCTATGCTGCACCCATCGGAAGCCCGCTGGAGCTTCCCACTGGAGAGTGCTGGTGACTCGTGTATTTGAAAGGAGATTGCATCAAAGCTTTGAAATAATCAATAAAAAACTGCCCCATTAGGCAAAGTTACAGCCCCTCTTCTCCCCTGTGTTTATAGCTGGATTTAAAATGCCTGGCACAAGGTTAACCCTCAGAGCATTTAAATAAAATGGCATAAAATGAGTTCAGTCCTGCTCAGGTTTCAGGAGAAGTGGGGTGAACTGAGTGGGGCCAGCACCTGCAATAACATCTTTGGTGTCACTGCAGGAGCAGAAAAGGAAATGAGCAGTCAAGGAGCCGGGAGCAGCACAGTGGTGGCCAGTGGGCTGGGCTGCGATTGCCACCCCACCACCCCTTCCCAAATCCAGGGCCCCTCTGCAGGCAGTGCCGTTTTGCTGGCACCCCAGGGTGGCTGTGCTGTGACCATGGGCAACGTGGTGTCCCCAGGCAGCCTGCAGTGCCCATAGCACTGGGAAGTGTGGCTGCTGTGGTGAAGATAGAGAGATGGGGCCCCTCCATCATCTTTTGCCTCCAGCCGTCGGGGTGGGTACAGGCACTGAGAAGGATGAAATCTCCCTGGCAAGTGCTTTTAGATACTGGTGAGCAAGCAGCTTGACTGAAATGCAGAAGCATCAATGACAGCTGGGGAGATGGTGGGAGGAAGCACCCGCAGGCATTGCCCCACAAAGGGATTTGTCACACACCACCACTGCAGGGAGATGCTGTGATGAGCTTGGCTGGACCCTGCAGAGCACAGGCTGCACGGGAAGCCCTGACCCCATGAGACCCGGCTCCTTCCCTCCATGAAAAGTCAAGCTAACCCCTTTGGGAGGACTCAAGGCTGCTGCAAACCTTGCAGGAGCAGCACTGGGGTCTGTGCCAGGGCAGTGGAGGGAGAGCTGGTGCCTGGACACCCTGCGAGGTGTGCAGCTCTCGCTGTGCCGGAGTGCTGCTGCCCCGGTGCAGCCAGGCGTTGCGCTTGGCCTTTTAAGAACAGAAAGGTTTTTGAACTGACGTTAGCTCTGGTACGCGGAGGAGAGCATACAGCAGGGTAATTAAAGTGTAAGAGCGAGGCTGGGTTTGCCTTTAATGGCTTGCAGCTGCAAATATTTTTCTGTCTTCTCGAGCCCACTTGTAAGCTGTCTGGCTGTATTTCTCATCTTGGCCAATTAGATTCCCATGTGTGCTGCAGGAGTGAAAATATAGAAAGTGAATAATCCTCCAATTCTGCTCCTCGCTGCAGAGGCCTTTGAACCTCTGGCTGCTGTGGCTCCCTCCCACCCCAGCCCCATCGCTGTCCTGGCCAGCCCCTCCATGCCCACCCCAGCTCCCCTCTTTGCAACTGAACTTCACATCCAGCAAAGCTGCCCGGGCACCACCGCGATTCATCTTCAAGCCTTTCTGATCAAAGCTGGGGGCTTTTTTTTTTCTTCCCCCCTTTTTTGCTGAGTTTTACAGCTATTTTTCCCTTTGGATGCTGGTTTTCTGCCAAAAGTTCCACTCTAAAATCAAAAGGGGCAGTCCATTAATATGAGGCAGCTGTAACAAGTATACTATTGTGTTGTCTCTTCCAAGGTACCCGGGATTTTTAATAAACTGTGGGGCGTGGGGAGCTGGTTGCCTCCAAGAAAGGGGAGGCAAAGCAGGGGGAGAGGGAGCTGGCAGAAACCACAGTGCCATAAAACGCAGCCCGTCGGCGCGGGGCCCTCGGCATGCTCGGCGCTGCGTGGTGGTGGGAGCGGTGCAGGAGGCACTCGGCAGCCTCCCGGCTCCCTTCCAGCTGTGGGATCAGGTATCGGTCGGGAAACGCCACTCGCTTTGATCCCTGTGGGCTGAGGAGGCTCTTTGCCAGGACCCACGCAGTGAAAACGAGCTCACTGCCCCGGCTGCCCTTGCGCCCGGCTGCCCGCGGCTGCCAGGGTGGCTCGCTCCAGGGATGGGAGCTGCAAGTCCTGGGGGAGAGTGGAGGAGCCTGGCAGGGTGGTGGGCACAGCAGCTGTCTGGGCTGCAAAGGGATCCCTGCATTCCTGAAATGTATGTGACACGCAGGGCGGGCAGCTGCAGTGCCTTTGGTGCTCCTATGCATCCTGGTGCAGGGAGGGCAGCTCGGCCCCGCAGGGTCCCCCAGCTCGGGGGGACTGGGGCTGGCTCACCTCTGTGCCACGGTGCCGGCTCTCCAGCCCCACAGTGCTGGCAGCCTGGCTGCCCTACTCAGCACAGCTCTGCCCTGGCTGGGCTGCAACCTGTCAGCACCGCTCGCCTGGGAAATGCCAGGCACACGGCTGGGCTCGGCGGCGGCAGCCCACCCAGTGGCGTTTGCAGCTGTGCCATTCACCAGCCCTGGGGGGCTGTGTCCCTGCCAGGGCAGTCCCCTCCCAGCCATGTGCTCTCTGCCCAGCCGGGGGGATGGCCTGGTGTGGCTTGCTGCGAGGGGCTGGCGGGACACGCCTGGGGTGAAGGGCACCCATACACCAGCTGGGAAGCTGGTAGGGAGCTCCTCAGTGCAATGGGGTGTAAACCTGAAACAGCCATGGCCATGAAGAGCCCAGACAGACCCTGGTCCCCAGCTGAGTTTGTGTCTTTCTGGGAAATGTCAGTGTTATTCCCAATTCAGACTCAGCCCGGCTGGAGAAGGTCCCCGAGACCTTCTCTGTCTCATTCCCTGTGGGGGACATCAGTCAGCACCGAGCAGAGCTGCGTGCAAACCACCTTGTCTGGCTGAGAGCTATGCATGACACCCCTTGAGACACCCCATCACCCATGGGCAGAGCGGGCAAACTCCATCCGGAGTGGCCACACTGGCCAATGCGGTCGAGGAACCCTTGCTGCAGATCCCCGTGGCTCCTGCCCTCTGCTCCCGTGGGGTGCAGGGAGCACTCTCCGGCAGGTTCCCGCGCTGGGGTTTGGGAGCACTGCAGCAAAGGGGCTGTCCCCATGGGCTCACCATTGCAAGTCAAGGTGAGGACGGCCTGGGAGCAGATGGGACCTGCTCTCCTTGTGAAAGAGCGTTTCTGCTATTTATGCTAAGCGGTGGGAATGCTTCTCAAGCATTTCGGATGGCTCTGTAATGAGGCCAGCCTAAATATGCCAGCATTGTTTGTGCTGGACAATTAAAAACTCCCCCTTGCCACATTAACGGTGTCTCTGGTGGCGGAAGGGCCCGGGAAGGCGCGGGCGAGGGCAGCCCACAAAGCCCGCCTTTTGTTTCGTGCTCCTTTGAACCCTCTCAAAGCCCCCGTTTCAAGGGGTGGCTTTTGTTTTCTTTTCAGCGGGCCTGAACCCAGAGCCGCCTGTTGTTTAGCAACACAGAAATGTGACCTTAATTGACTCTGCTCTCGGGTGCACTGTGTAAATCACTTCTGGCACCCCAGGGGAGTGTGTGATGTGTTCCCCCTCTCCCCAGCCCCAGTACATCGGGGAGCATCCTCCCTGCTCCTGGTCCTCAGCAGAGGGGGACCCTGGCTCTGTGAACCCCCTCACCCCAAGGTGACAGAAGAGCGAGATGGGAAGTGGAGCTGGGAATACTCCTGTCCTGGTGGCAGAGGGTTTCCCTTTTCCATGGGGGAGCAGGGAAAACTGTTTCCCTCTGCTCTTCAAACCCCTTTTGCACCCGGTGCCTCCAGCCCTTGATCACAGTCTGATGGGCTGGTAAGTCCCTTTACCTGTCTTCCCCTGGACTCACCGGGTTAAAGTTTGTAAGATAAATTAAATGATGATGATGATGAAAATGATTAAGTGATAAAAAGGTAACAACTCCTCCTGCGAGTGTCTGACACACACTTAGCCAGACGACTTTCTTGTAAGTACCAGGGATACCAGGGGGCTGATACATTAACAGATATAATTTGCAGCCTCCCGAGGAGAGGTTAAGGGCTTGGAGCACAGCTCCCCAGGAGCTGTCCCATCTCTCCACCTCGCCTGCCCCGGCCTTAATCAAGTGATCATCTCAGCCCGCGCCTCCCTGGCCCCCTCACTCCTTTCAATGGGGGAAAATTTGCAGACAAATTCCTGCCAGCGGGACGTTGGAGCTCTCCTGCGTGGTGGGATAAAGATACCTGTCACCTCCGCGCAGCCTCGCCGCCGGCTCACGCTGGGAGTGCCGTTCAAGGAGCACCATGCTGATACCCTTATTTGATTACGCCTCTTCATGCCTTCCTCTGTGCGGGAAGAGCTATTGAGCAGCGGCACCACAGCGCTCCCAGCACGGGCTGGCCCTGCTGCTGGCCTTTTGTTAGCCCTGCTGGCGGCACGCCGGGCATCAGGGCTGCACGGGGGGCCCCACGCTCTTCCTGATGCTTTGCAACAGCGCCCTGGCCAGACTTGATTTTTAACCAGAAAACTGTAAAAACAAGGGGCAAAATAGGATTTAAATAGAAACATGAATGGCTCCATGACATAAGTGCTCCATTCCTCCTTCTGCTTCACCATGCTTTTGGCACAATGGAGACGCAGCTGCCCAGTACCTGTTAGTGGTGTCCAGCAGGAGATCCCAGGGGCACGTTACCAGGACCAGCCCCAGGTGCAGCTGGGTGATCCAGCTCCCCTGGAGCCTCAGGAGCTTTCAGTTGGGTTTGTGAGCTTGCAGAGAGGGGATCAATCATCCCTGTGCTCAGGAGCTCGCGCCTCAGCAGCTGGAGGTCCCTGTGGCACAAAGACCCTTCAACTGCAATCTCAACATAAATGCCATTTTGCAGATTCCCTGGCCAGAGCCACCTGCCCTGTGTCACACTACCCACTGCTCCTGGACAATGTCACCTGTACCCTGCCTTATCCCAGGGGTCAGTGGTGGCCACCTCACCTGACAAGAGGTGTGCCCTCTGCAGCCAAAGCATTTGATGGGTCACCCCATGCTGCCCAGCCCCACAGCCCCTCTGCCATCTCCAAAAGTTTCTTGTACCTTATGTTAAAGTAAAATGTGTTGCCCCAGGTGATGCTGGGGGAGGAGCCCCCAGCCAGCCCTACAGGGGAAGGCAGCCTGGGCTCCTGCCCCTCCTTCTGGAGTTAATCACCCAGACTGCTAGAAATGTGGAGCAATTGCCCCTTGTTTTGCTTTTCCCTGCTAGATTAAAGAGCTCTTAAGTACCTGGCTTGTTATTTCTGCCAAGGTACTTACGAACCAAGGTCCTTGTGACTGTAATCAAGCTGCCTCTTGATCTTCTGCCTGATAAACTAAGTAGGCTGAGTGTCCTGTCTGCCTCCATCAGAACGGTCTTCAGCCCTTGTGGTGCTCTCCGGGGGGTTTCTCTGCAGGCTCTCCAGCCTGGGGCACAGCCTGCATTGACAATGTGCACAATGGCCTCGAGCGTGCCAGGATTCGACCTGGAAGGGAGTGGGTGGCTGCACAAACCTCCAGGGTCTCCCTGCCTGCACGCCTGCAATTTCCCCCACAAGGCCCACAGGCTTTGGGCACCTGCCCCTTCTCCCCTTCCCCACACCAAAGTTTGCTCTCAGCATCAACCACCCTCAACTCTCCCTCCAGTGAGTTCTGCCCCACCAGGCTGGGCCAAGGCTCGAGGGGGCTGTGAAGGGATAAGTGTGGTCAGGGCAGAGAGTCTCTGGAAAAGAGGACTCTCCAAGCAGCCAGGGATGGACCAGTGAAGACCAGCTCTTACCTGAGTGTAATGTCCATCTTGTGACCCCCAGCCCAGCTCCAGTCTCTCAGAGAGCCCCAGCAGGCTTTGGCACGCATTGCTGCTGGTTTCTCCACCCTAGCAGCTGATGGCCTACACATGGTTAGCTGGAGAGTAGTGATCTGGGTGGCCACAACGCAACAACGAAGACATCTGTGTCCTTGGACGCAAGGTGTCACCTGCAGGAGCCCAGTCCCTTGGGTCAGAGCCATGATGCAAGTAGTGCCTGTGGTCTGTGCTGGCTCCAAAGTCACTGTGCAGAGAGAAGTGCCAGATGGGCCGAATCACCGCTGTGTTTGTAAAGATAAAATGACACTCCAGTACTTAAAGTAATCTTCGATGTCTTACTTTCGAAATACCCCATATCGCAGGTGTTTCGCAGGACAGCTCTTGTTAACAAGTGCTTCCCAGCCCTGCAGGGAGCATCCCCCGGTCCCGGTGCTGCTGGCCCTGCCTCCCCGGGCATGTTAACTGCCTGGGACGAAAAGTGGCATTTGCTGGACTCAGGTCACTGCCCTCCAGCAAAGGGGCTCTTGGCTGAGCCCCAGCAGCACGTCCTGCCACCGGCACCTCCTGAAAGGGACCTTCCGCTGCAGCCCCGGCCCATTGTCCCGGGGGATAATTGGAGGGAGAAGTGAAACGGGGCTATAATGAATTCTGCTGCTATTCAGCGGGGCTGGGAGGCAGAAAGCTCGCTGCTCCTGCCAAAGTGCTGAGGCTGCTACTTCCATTCTGTGGCCGGAGGGGAGGTCTCTGGAGGGCAGCTAGCTATTGAGGAGGCTCCGGGGTTGAAACAACACCCGGCGTCTGAAGCTTTGCTCTATCTGTGCGAATGTGCTCCGATGTGGCTGTGCACAGGGTCCTTCCCAAGCTCCTGGTGCTCCCCAGCTTGCACAGCACAAGGCTGCCAGCTGCACGATGCATGGAGGTGACCCCGTGCCTGCCACACTGCTGTGCTGACACCAGCATCAGCTCTGCTGCCCTTCTCCCCAGGCTGCCCTCAGGGGCTCTGCCCAGCCAAATCCTCCTTCCCTCCTCCCTGGGGTTCCATGAAGAGCTCCCTCGGCCATAGTGACCCCCCTCAGGCCCCAGACTGATGCATGACCACTCCAGCACCCAGCAGCACAGGCACAGCTACCCCAGCCCTGGAGGGGAGACCCAGCCTGGGGGTGGATGGAATATATGTGCTGCTGTTTCCAGGTGCCCTGAGGCAGCAAAGGGTCGGATGGCAAAGCATCTGTGTGGTCCCTCCCGCGCACAGGCAGAGCCCCATGGCGGGCAGCTCCTCTCCCTGGTGCTCCTGCCGTTACTGGCCGTCTCCAGGCATCTTGCATCATTCTGCTCAGCCCTGCTACAGCTGCTGCCGAGTTCCTGCTGGGGTCTTGCATGCGGGGTGGGGTTCCCTCCCTCTCAAAAGCCTATGGACCCTCCTGGCAGCATCCGGCTGGAGGCAGAGACCCTGCCAGGAGTGGTCCCTTGGGACGCCAGGCTGGCTCAGGCACATGTAGCCTGGATCTGTGATGCTTCAGCCCCTGGGGAAAGCTTTCTGCCAATTTGCAGAGCCATCAGTGCCAGAAGAAGAGCTGGCAGCCTGTGCAGGGGTTGGCCCCCCGCACAGGAAGCCTGGAGGAGGTGCAGGGGTGCCCAGCTGTGCCAGGGAGGCATGCGGGGGCAGCAAGCTGGCCTTACAGGGCAGTCCCCAGGGATGCTGGCACTGCTCCTGCCCTGGGGTACACTGGTCTTCTTTTACATCCAGGCACTCTTTAAGCAAATGCTTAAGTAAATCCCTTCCCCTTCTTGCCTGTCAGGATTTAGAGCTTTTGTCTCTGGCCTGGCAAACCGGGTTAGCACACAGTCAGTAAACCACTGGCAATTACAGCCATCACAATTTTCTGCATCAGTGCTATAAACAAGTGGGCAACGTAGCCCAGAGCACAGCAGCCTAAAGAACAAGGGAAGATAAACAGGACTTTGTCCCACGGTTTAGAGCAGGCTGCAGGTATCCCCAGGGCTAAATGCTCTTCTTCCCCATGCATGGTGCTCTCCGAACACCTTGGCTCAGCGGAGCTTAGCAGGCTGTCACAAGCCCCAAGGACAGCCCTCCTGACCTCCTCAGGAAACAACTCCAGTGAGCAATAAACTGGCTCCTGTTTGCTTTGGGAGGGGAGGTCTCAGTGGGCTTTAATGCAGGAGGGACAGCTCTGAGCTGTGAAATGTGGTTGACACTGGAGCTGCTGCTGGAACAGTCCACAGCTGCCAGCGAGTGCATGGGGCCAGCTGGGGTATGAGCCTCCCCCTTGAAGGACAGGGGGCCACAGACAGCCTGTCCCATCAGCCCTTTTCCTGTCCTGTTTCCCATGGGTGATGGTTAACCAGTCCCGTCTGCAGCGTGCCTCTCCAGACAGGCAAACACTGGGTGATAAGGGAGCCCTTGCCCCATGCAAGGCCTGCTGCAAGGGTGAGGGTGGGAGGAGGGAGCAGTGGCTGTGCCATGGGCTGCCCTGGCATGGGAGGAGCTCCCCGAAAGGTGCCTTGCAACCCCTGTGCTTGCCATGACGCTGGCTGAGCAAGCACAATGCAGCTCATGACCATGCCCCTCTCCCCTTTGCCTGTTTGCCTGCTCCCATCCCACTGCCCTCATCCATTTGTCCGGCAGTGGGTGGCCATGGTGGTCCAGCTCCTTGTCCCTTTGGGGAGATGTGACCCTGCTCACCCAATGCCCAGCAACAGACCCACTCTCCAACCTTCGGGGAGAGCTGACCCAAACCGGCAGCGCCACAGGCAGGGGGCTGCCCACAGCTCTGCCTGCAGCCTGCCCGCACGCAGCTGAGCCCAGCAGGGAAGGCAGCGAGCGCCAGCACCGTCTGCGAGCACAAACAGCTGCTTGGAGCCCACTCAGAAACACCAGCCCGGGCTGTCCAGCTGCCAGCCCCTCTGTTTCAGAGCACAATGAAAGCCGAAGGATGGCTGAAAGCAAGCTGCCCCGTGGGAAGGGAAGCACGGAGCTCTGTGCTGCGGGATGAGCCAGTGCCGACCCCACAGCAAGGAGCGAGGCTTGGCTGTAGGGAGAAAGGAAGCACCCATCAGGCCCACTGGGGTCCTTGCCGTGAGACCCTCATGACAGCCAGCTGACCAGCTGGAGCTCTCACAGATGCAGAGCTGGGGATGAGGGCTCCAATTTACCTGTTCATACACCATACATGGGACCAGTTCGGTTGAGAACGCTGCCTAGTGGAAGGGTTTGTCCTGATGCATTGTCATCTCAAAGCTTCCCCATTGGCTTCCAGGCGCATTGTCTCCTCCCGCACCCACTGGGATGCAGACTTGAAGGATGTCCTGGTCTCTCCTCTGTAGCTGGGAAGGGCTTCGCTATTGCTCTGCATTTACATGTTGCAGTGCAATGAGCCATTTGCTCTTCCTCGCCATAAACCGGGTTCATTTCACTGCTGGGACAAAGGCAGGTTGTCTTCCAGGTCTGGAGCTGAGCCTGCTGCTGCTGAAGGTGGGGATGGGGCTCAGACTGATGGTGGAGCTGCAAACAAAGCCAAATGTTCCCCGAGCCCAGCAGGATCAGCCTGTTTTGGTCCTGCTTTATACTAGTCATTAGCCTCAGCAAGGATGCTGCTGGGCTGTGGTGGGCTCAGACCCAGAACTGTCTTCCCTCTTTGGCAGATGCCCTACGTGTGCTGGTGCTGCCAAAAGAGATGGGGTTTATCTGTGCCTGGGCTGCAGCAGGGCTGCAGGAGTGAGAGCCAGGCAAGATATGCAACTGTGAGGTTCGGCATGTGTCTCTACATCCTGCTCCCTCTCTTGGTACAAACACTGTCCAGATTTCCAACGTCAGAGGGAGAGACACCAGCCAGATTGTTTTACAGTTTTGAGAACTCATAATGTTTTTCAGAGAACAGAGCTGCAACCCATGTTCTGCAGTGGGAAGAGCCGTGGCAGCCTCCAGTCATTGCTGACAGCCCTCTGACCTCCTCAACAGCCAAAAAAAGCCAACAAAATGCAGGCCACCCTTAGAAAGGCTCTTGTGAAATACCCCAGTGCCCCCACATCCAGCGTGGTGTGTGCTGCCCTAGTCCCCAGAGACCCAAAGCACAGAGCCCTCTGCTCCTGGTGCTGCCTTGGTTGATGTCTCCCTTGCAGGGCAGGCATGTTCACTGACAGCCCTGGTGGTGCGATGGGAGCCACCAGCCCAGGGACAGCGTGGGACCCTGCTTGAGGGGGAAGGACCCAGCAGAAGCCCCACTCTAGGGGCAATTTTAGGGATGACTTTTGGCAAGGTTCTAAGCAGCAGCAGGCTGGATCAGAGACAGGCTGTGTTTTCTCGCAGGGGTGGGAGGACACAAAGAGATGTGGCTTCACAGGGAGTCACCTGCCAGGAGGAAAGCGATGGCCCTGCCCTGGCTCCCAGCCCCTGGGCCGTTGCATGTCCCAGCCTCTGTTCTCCTAGAGCTGCCTGAGCCACGCTGGGAGGCTCGTTACAGCACGTCTGCTTTCAATTAAGCAGGATGCTGATTTTGTACAGCTGAACCCCTTAGGAGTTCAGGTACAGAGCCTTTGCCCCCATGGCTGGTCTCCTGCTGCTCCCCCCTGTATGACAGGCAAAGGGGGCAGATAAGAGTTAATACTGCAGCAGTTGTGCTGAGCTGGCTTTATTGGCAATAAACCCTGGCTAGAAACAGCTTCCTAATCGTTACAGATTACAGGTAGCCCTACCTCTCAGCTGTCCTTCGGCAGCAGCACCTCTGCCCTGTGCTGCTGTCCCTGTGTCCCCCCCAGCCCTGCACCCCTCTGGTGTCACACAGCCCCTGTGCCACGCTCTCTGCCGTGCCAGCAGGCAGGATATGTGCCCCCAGCCTGCTCCCTGCAGCCCACCTGGGTCAAATCACTGCCCTCTGACACCTGCAAGGCACCGTAATGGGGAGCTGCACCCCTGAGACATGGCTCTGGCATGGCTGTGTGCGGGGGACAGCTCTGCCAGGGCAGGGGACATCAGAAATCGCTCCTGCTGCAGAGGCTGGGAAGGGGAGAAGCTTGCCCTGGCTCAGCCAGGGTCACTGTTCCCAGTGCCAGTTGATGGCGTGGCTGGCCACAAATGTTTAATGAACAGGAGCAGAGTCATTTGTCTGGGCTGACCCCCCCAGGAAGTCTGCGCTCTGCAAAACAAACCGAGCTTTTGTTTGACTTGTTTTAAGTAAAACACATGTCACCCCTGTAAATCACAGGTCCCCTTCCCCACCCTGCCCTGAGGGCAGCAGCAGAGCAAAGGCGAGCGCTGGCACAAACCCGGGTCACGGGCTCCCCTGCTCTGGGCAGGATCCGGCCCCACCATGGGGCTGGAGGGGGCTGTGGGGTTGCAGCATCCCAGTCCCCACAGCGAGCAGCCAGCCCAACCTGCTCACACACCCATGGCGTGCATCCCCCAGGGAGGTCTGCAGTGCCGGTACAGGGGGGGGTCTTGCCCTAGCACCCCCAGACCTCCTGCCTCGCTCCCCCCAAATCCCAGCCTGGCTGCCGGGATGCTTTTTCATCACCCACACATTCCCTGCGGGCTGGTGGCCTGGATCCTAGCCCAAGGTCGGCTGGCAGCCACAGGCCCCTGGCACGAGCGGGGACGATGGTTTGGGACAGCCGGCCGGGGGGCCAGGTCTCGTCCGAGGCACACGGGCTGCCGGCGTTCGGCCTCGCCGCCCGCCAGCGGGGGCCGGAGCGGGTTCGTGTGCCGGCGGCGCGCTCCCTCCCGCGCTCCCCACACCGCCTGGCAGCCCGCCACCGCGCCGGGGGTTCGCTCCTTTCTCACGACCTCTCAGGTTCCTGAGCTCATCTGGGAGCTATTCATTTCCTGCCAGAAAACAGCCTTGCCTGCTAAAAAAACCACCTTGGCCACAGAGCAGCCCAGGGCTTGGTACGAGGGCTCTCCCGGCTTAAATCATAAAGCTCCGGCTGTCTGGCTGGAATCAAAGGCAGGGCGGGTGTGTGGGGGGAGCACGGGGGCCTGTGCCATATGGTAGCACTTAAGAGCCAAGGAGGAAGCGAGGAGGGGTTTTTTGCACCGCTCACGAGGAGTGTGGGAAAAGTTAATTGACTTTAATGACAGGTTTCCTGGGACGGCAGCAGCGGCCGGCGGAAGGGAGCCGCAGGGATGTGAGGGGCAGCCAGGCCTGTAAGCCCCATGGTGGGTGGGGGGCTTGGCAGGGTGCTGGCAGAGCCAGGCAAAGCTCATGGACCCTGTGCAGGTGCACCACAGGCAGGGACAGAGTGCTGCTCCCTCCAGCTCAGTGCTCTCCAGGCTGCAAGCACACACACCTGATTGTGTCAAACTGCTTACAAACCCAAGAGCGATGATCTGAGAGGGACAGACCTGGCTCTAGCACTCCCCAGGGTCTCCATGAAGCCAACAGCAGCTGTGTCCCATCCAGCAGCACCAAGTCCAGTCCCTTTTCCTACCTGTCCTGCACAGCTCCATGCGAGGTCACAGCTAAAGGCCACCACCCTGGAGCTCAGCTCTGTCCCTTCCCTGGCACTCTCCATCCCTCCCTTTACCCTTCCCTGCTCACCCCACAGCACCCATCTGAAGGCACTTGCTGCAGCTGAAGGGCAACTCCTTCACATAATGGTCCATGGACCCACAGCCTGCGTTTGTCATCCCAGTTTGTCACAGGCTCAGTGAACTGGCATCAAGACTGTAGCTCCTGGGAATTGCTCTGATCCCCTCAAAGCTCACAAATTCAAGCAGATCTCTCACGTCAACAGGCTGTGGGATTGAGTAAACACAGAAAGCTTTGGAGAAACCAGTTCAAGATTGGCATATCTGCTTTATACTAGACTATTTAAACTCCATTAGCAAATAGGTTTGTCTTGTCTTTCACTCCTGGATCTGCTGTGTTCCCCATTAGCCTACAGCAGTGTCTTTTTCTAATGCGCTTTCCAAACCAACTGCTTCAGCAGAAAAGGACCCTGCTAAGCTGGAACAGCTTCAGCTTTTACAGGTGATGCATTACTGCTCTGCATCAGCTCCAGGCAGGCTGTCCAGCAGCAGGAGCTGGTCTGATGCAATTCCCAGATGGATACGTCTTGTGAGCATTTCCCTGAACACAAGGTGGGCTCAGTCCTGCTCTCAGTGCCTCCACCACAGAGAAGTAACACTCCAGCCAGTGGAAGGGAAGGCAGGCTGAGCCCATACAGCTATACACCTGCCTAGGGACAGCAAATCCAGTATTCTCAAGCCTGGCACACAAAACCTGGCTGTGAGATGCCACTGTGAAGGTGGCATGCAGACAGGGCAGCAAGGTGTTGGGAGACAGAGGGGGGGGGGGGAAATCATCCCCTGCAGCCTCTTTTAAGAGAGCTACCACTGGCCCATCCTCATCTACACCCTGCAGAGAGATCCCAGATGCATCCCCCCCTCCCTTCCCCTCCAAAATCCATTCCAATAAATATTTTCAGATCAGGAGGCTGTGTTTGTATACACAGAGAAGGAGGGGTAAAAGCTGGAGGGATTCAAACCCCAGCAGGTTTAGTCTGTCTGGTCTCACATTCTCCCCAGCTTTCATTTCCCCAGCACCTGGATACAGTCAAACACCTGGCTGATCCGGACAAAATCCAACAAGCTTTTGCAGCAGGATTTGGAAGGAATCCCCAGTGGATCCTGGCACTGTGTAAAGCTGTCCGCTCTGAGTTAGGACTTGTTAAGAAGGGCAATGCAAGCTGTAACCCGAGACAGCTGCTCACCTCTATCTAGGGCTTGCATCTTGCCTGGAAACGGGGCATGACTAAGTCAAAGGGGTCAGTTGCTGCTCACTGTTATAGAGATAGTCCGCACAACCCCACATCACTCCCCTAGACACATGTTTTCCATATAACAGCAGAGGAAATGCCCAACTCTATCAAAAACACATGTAGAGCATTAATCATCAAGCAGAGCCTGGCTGGTGCTCAGGGCCAGGAACAGCTCTGTGCTTTTAAGTCCAGGTGGAGGCGGTGCCCAGCGCCTGCTGCAGCCTGTCAGCCAGGAGACAGGAGCACTGGTGTCAGGCTTGTCCTGCAGAGAGCCCCTGTTTTTGTAACAGGAGAAGCTGGCAGGCACTGCTAAGTCAACTGACTGAAGTCATTTGCGATTTACACCACCATCAGGCAGCAGGCCCCTCGGGCAGGGGGCTCACCCGGGCACCCTCGACTGGGAACCGGGCTGTCAGGCTCCACACCGAATCAGTCTCACTTTACCTGGGCTACTCCACTCAGTTGGCCTGAGGAACTAGGAGCAGATCAGAGGTGCCTCCCTCAGCGCATTCACCAGCTCTGCAAACATAAGCTCTTTTCAACAAGTCTGATCAGTTGAGCTGCTCCCGAGGAAGCAGTGATTACATCTGCCCCGGGGCAGGGAGAGGGGACAGAGGGTCTGAACAACAGCTCCAGCCTGGAGAGCAGGACAAGGCAGCTCTGGAGCAGCAGGATCCCAAGCCAGGAGCGAGGCTCCCTCCTATGCACGCAAGCCAGCACTCCAACTTATCTCCAAAGGCCTTCCAAAATGGAAGAGACACTTTTATTTTAAGAGCATTCAAAAAAAAAACCCAAAAAACCAAACCCCCGATCTTTGGTGTCACATAAGGAAAGGGAGGAAAGGGAGAAAAAAGATCTCGTGTAAAACACGAAACACTGTCAAGGAATGCTATGGTACAAAGGCACAATCCAATATGAACATATAACCTATGTACAGCCGTGCCAGCAGCACGGGGTGCAGCGCTCAGTCCAGTCCAGTCCCCGCCACCCTCACCAGGGTCTCCAGACCGAGTCAGCTGTGCCGGGTGGTGGGCCAGGCGGTGAGGCAGCAGTGGCAGCCGTGGGTGGGCTGCCATACAGGGGCAGCACAGCACCACCGGGAGCAAAGGCAGTGCTGGGGATGAGGAAGGCGAATTGCCCATCGGAGGCTGGCAGCAGCTGGAAGCCACCGTACACCTTGGCTGCGTCAGCGCCCGGTTTGCAGGGCATGCCCGGGAGCGGCCCTGCACCACTGCCCGGCGGCACCAGGGGTGGCCCAAAGGCTGCGGCTGGTGGCAGCGGGGGTGGTGGTGGGGGTGCAGGGTAGTTCATGGCGTTGATCTGGGTCATGCAGCTGGCCAGGTGGCCCAGGAGCCGGGTGCGCACCTCTGTGTTGACGCCCTCACAGGTGGAGAGGAACCGTGTCACCTCGTTCATGCACTCGCTGAAGCCAGCACGGTACTTGCCCAGCACCGTGGGGTCTGTGCTCAGCGCAGCTGTCGGGGGAAGAGAGGCACACAGCGGTCAGCAGGCTCCGCAAGGATGGGGGTGTGCAGCCCACTGGCGCTGCATCCTGCAGCCCCTCTGATTCAGGAATCCAGGCAGGGAGTGCAGCCATGCTGACAGGGGGTCTCCTGCTCCCGGGTGCCAAGGATCCAGATGGAGAGCATGGCCCCTCCACAATCAGCATCAGGGACCCAGGTGGGGAACAGACAGCCCCCCCAAGAGCTCTCCTGTGCCCCTAAGTACTGGGGGATCCAGGTCAGGAGCAAAGTCCCCTTGGTGGCTCCTGTGCCTCCTGCCTCCACAAAACACATCCAGGTGGGAAGCACAGGTCTGCTGGTAGAGGGGACCCAAGCTAGGACTGCAGCCCCCCTAAGTGCCCTCCAGTACTAGGGATGCACATTGAGAGCAGTGTGCCCTACAGCCACCCTGTACTGGGGATACAGGTAAGGAGCAGGGTGCCCCTCACTATCCCCCAGTACCCAGGATGCAGGTGGGGAGCCCTGTGCCCCCCATGACCCCCAGTACCCAGGATGCAGGTGGGGAGCCCACTGCCCCTCCATACTAGGGATGCAGGTACAGAGCATGGTGCCCCCCATCACTCCCCAGTACCTGGGATGCAGGTGGGGAGCCAGATACCCCTGTTACCCCCACTACTGAGGATGCAGGCGGGAATGCAATGCCCCCAGCCCCCCGAACACAGGCAAAGCCAACCCCGTTCCCCCTCCCCGGTTCCCCCCCGGGACTCACCGGTCATCTGCGCTCGCTGGAGGCTCCGCAGGTGCTTGACGGTCATCTCCAGGATATCGGCCTTCTCCAGCTTGGAGTGCCGCGAGCTCTGCGGGCACAGGCGCGGCTCAGACCAGCCCGGCGGCGCCGGATCCCCCCGCGCCCCCCGCCCCGGCTCCCCCCCCCGCTTACATCCTTCTTCAGCGCATCCAGGATGAGCGTCTTCAGCTGCCCCAGGCTCTCGTTGATGCGCGCCCGCCGCCGTTTCTCCATGATGGGCTTGGAGGACTGCAAGAGAGGCGGCGGTCAGCGCCCGGCGCTGCTCCCTACGGCGCTGCCCTGCCCGGCGCCACCCGTCCCGGTCACCCTTACCTTCCGGTGCTCTGCCGCCGTCTTGGGCTTGTCGGGCGTCGCGTTGACGCTGGCGGGGGTAGCGGCCACCGGCGAGGCGCTGCTCTTCTCCATCAGGTCGGCCGGCATCCTGCGCCGGCAGCGCCCGCCGCCGCGGAAGAGGCGCGGCGGCAGCAGGAGCGGCGGGGGGGCCCGGGGGCGGCGGGGCGGGCGGGCAGGCGGCGGCGGGGCCGGCGGGGTGCGGGTGCCGCGCGCCCTTGGCTGCCCCTACTTATAGCGCGCGCCGCACGCGCGCGGCTCGTGTGAAACGTCCCCCGCCGCCGTTCCCACACTCGCGCCCAGCCAATGGGCGCCGCCCGCACGCGGCCCCGCTCGTGGACGGCGCCCGCCCATTGGCTGGGCGCCGCGCGGCGGCCGCCGGCCAATGGCGCGGGGCGGGCGGGCGGGCGGGCGGCCGCGGTTAACCCCTTGGGCGCCGCCCGCGGTGGGGGGGAGGACCTCGGCGGGGGGGGGCGGCCCTTGGGGAGCGCCGCGCTAATTACCGGGTTAATTGGCGCCCGTGGCAGGCGCGGCCCCGCCTGCTCCCCTCGCGGGCCGCGGGCCGCCAGCCCCTGAGCGGGCTGCGCCGTGGGGGGCCGCGGCCCTCCGGGGTGATGGCCGGAACGCGGCGGCCGGGGCCCAGCTGTGGTGGCCGGCATCCTCCCACGGTGCGCTCAGCATCGCCGCGGCGGCCTGAGCCTTGCCAGGGCGGCCTGCCCCTGCCCGCACGCAGGTGTCACCAAGGCCGGGTACGCTCAGAGGAGCGGGGGCACAGGGCAGGGATGCTGGTGGCACACGCAGGGCTGCGGGCAGGGATGCTTGTGGCACACGCAGGGCTGTGGGCAGGGATGCTGGTGGCACACGCAGGGCTGCGGGTAGGGATGCTGGTGGCACACGCAGGGCTGCGGGCAGGGATGCTGGTGGCACACGCAGGGCTGCGGGCAGCTGTCGGTGTGGGTTGCGCTCCCCAGCGCTCCACGCTTCAGCGGTGGTGCGAGGCGCCCACACCATTGGGCGAATGCAAAACCGCAGTGTGGTGCCTGTCCCCCGGCCTTGGCCCTGCCACACTCCTGCCACCTCCAGCTGGCTTGGACAGTTTGTGGGGTTACTTTAAAAAAAAAAAAAAAAAAAAGGTATTTTGCCTGGGGACTCAAATCTTTTTTTTTCCCCTCCGCTTGACTGACTTTCTCACACTCCTATTCCCATCGCCTGCCAGCTAAGCCTGAGTCATCCTGCCAAGAACCAGACCTGGCCTATTCAAAAATGTGCTCACTCGCTCTTTCTTTCTCCCCATCTCTCTCTCTCTTTTTTTTTTTTTTTTGAGTATACACAGTAATGTTTTTCCACCTTCTCCAGTACCTGATCTGCACCTGTACAGGGCCAATCCCACACGTATCACCTGATCTTGCCTTTTGAGAGACCGTGAGAAAAATAAAGTTTAAGAAAGAAGAGCCATGTTTGCAGATCTCAGCGGTGCAAAGCCCCCGTCTCTGCAGAGGCTTGCCTGCGGAGCCTTTGGAGTTTTTTTAAAAAAAGGAAAATAAATAAAAGGGAGAGTGTCATGTTTAAAACTGCAGAAAAGTACAAATCCAGCTCCTTTCTCTCAGCTCCTTGATGGAGCCACAAGTCTTTTGATTTAAAAACAAAGAGCAGCCTTCAGCATGTAAGATTTAACTTTAGATGAGCCATATTTGACGTAAGCTTCAATTAGTGACACATTGGGACACACTCGAGTGAGGAAGAGATTGAGGCTGCACTGTGGAAGTCACTCCCGAAAAGCCTTTTCTCAGTCGCCTTTATCGGGATACTGGAGACAACTGATTAGTGTGGAAACTGCAATACATTTCTGGGAAGCCTAAAAAGTTCTCCAATGGACCAATATTTTTTCTAGTGCTGATATTTACATATTTTTTGGGGGAAAGAAAAATAAATGAAAGTTATCCGAATTACTGAGCTGGTATTCTCCTTCCTACAAAGGGCTGAGGAAATGGGGAGCTGGGCAGGCTGGTCCCTCCCAGGCCAAGAGTGAGAACAGGCTGTAATTATGTCCACATTTACGGTAGCTGGGGAGCTGCTAACCACCTCTAATTGCCGGCAACAGGTTGATGTCTCTGAGGGATGAGAGTGGGCAGGCGGTGAGGACAGGCTGTCCTTAGGGGTTGCTAGCGGTCGCTAGCGGTCACACACGCACAGGACCTGGGAACTGCCTGGCAGCAGCTCCTCTTGCCTGCATTCCTGCCTGGCTGCAGCCCAGCCCCTGCCTGCTGCAGAGCCCCTGGGGAGGGTTCTGCTTCTGGGGTGTGTGAGGAGCCAGGCTGTGGGGCACTGGGCCTCCAGAAGCGTTGGCTTCTCGGGGGGCTTCCTGGAGCCCCAGCTGAGTGCTGCCACGGGGCAGCAGGGAGGCAGTGACACTGGTGTCCCCATTCCACAGCTCCTCTTCTGCTGGCCTGCCACTGCGAAATGCCTTCCACGTGCAAGGGTTGTGATTCCCAAGCGGAAGCGCATATACGTGTGAATTCCCCGGGGATCAGGAGCGGAAGGGGAAGATTTACATGGAAGGACGTCTCTAGAAGTGAAGTGGCCAAGGGCAAGTTTAGGCTGGAAGAAGGTGGTGAAGGGGTGCCTAACTGTTGGGTGGACCTGGAACAGATCCTCTGGGCTTCTCCAGCCCTGCCTTTGCTTGTGAAAGAGGTGTAAAGGGGGTGATAAAGCCCCAAGATAAGAGGCTGCCCCAGGGACTGGGGTGTCCCTTGTCCCTCAGTCCTCTGGCAAAGTTTTTTTCTGTGCTTGGGCAGTAGTCTTGGGTTACAAACTGGGAATTGGCCAAAACAGATTTGGGAAGAACCTTTAGACAGTGCATGACGGCATTACTGACTGGCAGAACATCTTGGAGGAAAAATACGTTGGCAAGAAAATTTAGACTAGTCCTGGGCACGGGCCCAGGGGTGGGAAGGTGGAATAAAATCGGATACTGCTGCTGGTGTGGCAGGCAGGAGACGAAGAGGTGGCAGGGCTGGCTGTGCGGGCTCTCCGGTCAGGACGAGCAAAGTGTGCTTCTAGAGATCTAAAAGCCTTAATATCCAAAGCTTGCAGGATCCTAAGAAACACAGAAAATAGAAACCAAGTTGCTTGTAAGAGCTGGGTTAGAAGCTGGAGCCCAGGAATGTCACACCAGGCCTTTCCTCTTTGGGTCACGGACTGAAATCCCAGCCTGGCCGCAGCTCAAACTCGTCACCACTCTGAAGGCTGGAAAACAAGTGCTGCATCTCAGGGACATGTCCCTGGCGCAGATGTCCCCTCTGGGCAGCCCCGCGCACATGCCTCCAGTGGCGGTCCCCAGCCCAGGAGCTGTTGTGCAATCCATACTCAACTGGCTCCCCTGGGAGGTGATCTCAGAAGCTTTGGGCACAGGTTTCAGGGTTTATTTCCCCTCCATAAATGTTTGCCAGATCTTTGGAACAAGGTCACTTTCAAACTGACTTCCTGACAAAGCTCCCTAGATGAAGCAAAGTTGTTACTCCTGTACATTCAAGGTCCTCCTGGTGAAGAGGGCAGACAGTGTCACTGCCCAGCCCTCCCAACAGGCAGGAGCAGCTTGCCGGGTAGGATGGCAGCCCTGTTTTGCAGCAGATCTTGCCCTCTCCTGCGACCCAGGATCCCAGCGCTGGCAGATGAGCTGTGGGGGACTCGCATGGCAGCTGATTCCCCAGCAAGCACGTGCCTTGCAGGAGCCCAGCTCTTTCAGCTGTTCCCTGGCTGCCACCACAGAAAAGAGGCTGAAGTGTTTATTCGTTTTACTCCCCGCTGTGTGAGTCAGGCTGGGTGTGGGGGAGCTCCATCCATTCTGCAGTGACACTGCCTGTGTTGGGGGGGCATCTGTGCGCTCCAGGAACTGGTACCCTTTATTCTATTGCCCACACTGCCAGGCAGGCATCTGTGGGAATGGCATAGGAAGCTGTGGGATGAAGTGGCCAAAGCTTTGCTGGAGTAGCAAAGTACCACTCTGAGAAAGTCCAGTGTCACTAACGACAGGCATTGAAGAACCATTTTCACCTCCCCAGACTGAGCATAGCTCTGCACCGAGGAGGGCTCTGGGACAAGAGCCAGGGTACCTGGATCTCTTGCTAAGCTGATTCCTCTTGGCAGACTCCTATCCTGCTGAACCAAGGAAACGCTGCCGGGGAGCTGGCAAGGAGGGCATTTTGGCAGCTGTGAAATGCCACCCATGTGGATGGGAATTCCCTTCCTGCCCTGTTACCCACAGCGTTACTTCAGAGGTTACTGGTTGGGCTGGAGCAGCTGCATGTACTAATGGGCATGAGATGGTGCAGCCCCAGGTTTCCCCTTTGTGCCCTTGCAGAGCCCTGGCGCCAGCCTGGTCCTCTGCTGGCAGCGAAGGCTGGGTGCTGGCAGGCACTTCAGCTGGGAACAAGCACTGGGAACATCCCCAAATTGTTCACAGGGCTTGGACCTGTATCTGCCCCTGCCATTGCCAGCCAGAGGCTGGGAGCTGCCTTATAACCTTCTCTTTGAGATACTTTTTCCATGTGACATGTCCAGAGTTCACTGGACCACAAGTTTGCAGTCTGCTGGCGGTGGCAGGGCAGTCCTGCTCCAGCAGAACAGGCAGTATCTTTTGCACGATAGAGTAGCTTCAGGCAGAGGGGCAGACAGCTGAGCCTGCATCCCTCTGAGAAGCAGAAATAAATGCACAGTCACTGCTGTGCTCTGGAGAAGAGAAGGAGCGTCTCTCGGCTGTCATCCTCTCCCTGTGTGGCGGGAGGTGTTGGCAGTGAAAGCAGAGTTATTTATTTATTAAGATCCCACTTGTGTTGCTGCCTGAGGCTGCTGTCTCTGTGCCCAAGCTGTGCTGCCTGCATGCTTGCAGGGCACAGAGAAACCCTGCAAGCCGTGGAGCATGGGTACCTACATGAAAATAATGTGATTTTGGCAATGGTGGTGGTGGAGAAGGCATGCAGGGCTCGTTGGCACTGAAAATATCGCTGTCCCAAAAACCGAGCAGAAGGCACCCTCTTGAGAGCCTCCAGGCGAAGGTGGATGTGCATCAGCTCCACATGCGCCGAGTCCAGCCCAGAGCCGCGTTGCTGCAGCATTCGTGTGCTGAGCCCCGTGTGATCCCTGGCGTGCCGTGGCTGCAGGAAGCCCCACAGGCTTTTCCAGAACACAGCTTTTAAGTCGGATCAGACCAGCAGTGCGGTTTGCAACCCAGCTGTGCGCAGCTGGATCGGCACGGCCGGTGGGTGGGAAGACGCAGGCGGGAGCGTGGCGAGGTGGGAGCCTTGCCAGCCTTCCTCGGCACAGGGAAACGGCGCCTGGGTGTGTCAGCGTGCCCTCCAAGTCCTGGCACGTGAGCCTTTCTGAGCCCCCTCTCCCCCCTCCCCCTGGCCCCGCTGGCATCTGCAGCTGAGGGTGGGTGGGAGCCACGGCCCACGGCTGCCTGGGGACTCAACCTTCACCAACTGCAGGCTCATAAATCCCATGGGATCAGCTCTTGACCGCAGCGTCTGTGCTCCTCTGCTAAGTGATCAATCACATTTTCCAACACAATTCCTTCTCCTTGGCATTAATCAGTCCAAGAAAGCAGCCTGGACTGATCACTGCTCTGGAGCTTTCTGTTAAATTCATCAGCTGATCATTGACTCTTATTTCTGATGCCATGAATTGGCAGTGGGGAGAGCGGTGTGTAAACTGCACATTATCCCCCAAATCCTGGCAACCACAGAGGTGCAGCAAGAAAATATCTGGGACCTTTGGGAGGTGCTGCGACAGGCAGCCCGGCCTTGCGCTGGGAAGCTTACCTGAGGGCAGTGTGGGCAGGTGGGCAGGGACAGAAGTCTCAGCTCTGACCTGGTCCTGGAGCCCGTGAGACACCAAACATTTTCCCTTGGCAGATGCGATCGGTCGCAGCTTGTCAGCCCTCCCATTTTCATTAGTCCCATATCCATTTGTTCAAGAAAACACAGGATACTTTAGCGTGCAGTGCTTTGCTACTGTAGAATAGAGCCTTTGCACAGCCAGTGTCTTTCTTGAGTTGGAGTAAGTAGATGGACTCTGATAAATCCAGGGTATGGTGAATCATTTGCACTTGGCGCCTGATCTCCCCAGTGTCTTCAGTTTTGTTTTAGCTTGGCGGCATTATGGAGAAAATTAGCCTATCTCACTAATATTTTAATGTATATGCAATTTGAATGCTGCATTCCTAGAATCAATATTCATTATTCAAGGTGATAGCACAGCTAAAATTAGTCCTTTAGCTGTATCAAGAATATCAGGATGATCATATGTTATTAGGATTAGCGACCTCATGAAGACACACGTCTTCACATACGTGGCTGCGCGCCCTCAGCACCACCCCTGCCGCCTCTCCAGGGAGCCAGATCCTGCCCTGCCTCCTGCCTGCGGCAGTCCCGGGGAGCCACCTGAATTACACCAGAGTTACACCACGGTGGCAGGTGAGGCAGTGTGGGACAGTGTGCCAGGGAGACACAGGGACGGTGGGGTTTTGGTTATTTTTCTGCCCAGGACGGTCGGACCTGATGTGGGAGGTGGTGATTTGAAATCCTCAATTTACAAATGTTGGCAGCAGAGCAGGGTGTGTGCTAGGATGGGCTGGTTTTCTCCCTTATTTTCCTTCCTTCTCTTGCTGATTTGCAGCGAAGTCCCTCCATTAGCCCCTCGGCCACTGACATGCATTAGCAAGGGATGGGATTTTGGCAAAACTCCTGTGCATTCTCCATTTGCTTTGGTCCCACATGGCCACATGTATGCGAACCCAGAACTGTGTGCATGCCCTGGTGCTGCAGATCACACTGGAGAATCATTTTGCTCATACTAGCTAATATGAGAGGAGAAAAGGTGGAGATCTTTTTACATGCTAGTCAAGAATTGATGTGTTACTAATTGCTGTAATAGAAAATATTATCCCTCAGAGGATGTTGTTATTTTATAAACAAGGGGATAATTTACAGCTCAATTACTTAAATCATGAGCTAATTGCTAAGCATAATGAATAAATACATTTGCAAGTACAACATTTAATTTGCACAGATTCCAGTAGTCTAGGCGCTAAGAGGCAGATCGTTATTTGATAAGTAATCTGGAATGTCGTATGAAATGACATTCATTTTCACATGTGATCCAAATGCTGAAACATCCTGAAATGAGATTTCAAAGGCCTTGTCCTTCCTTCCCTGCCACGAAGGGCAGTGTTTTCATCAGCTGCCTTATAAGTGCGTTCAGGCTGCCTGGGAGCATGAGGGAAGGCAGGAATCCTCCCGGAGCAACATAGAGAGCAGAGGAGCAAACTTAGGTTCAAGCAGGTGCAATTTTTTAATACTACAAAATGCAAGGAGAGACTATAGAGACAAAAATCGGGGATGTCTGCAGTGGGCTGGGAGGCTTCACATCAGTGTTAGCTGATGGCAGGACCTGTGGAGCTGAGCGAGCAGGGAGTACTTCTGGTGACAAAAGGAAGGGCATCAGTGCCATGACCTGAGCACGGGCACAGCCTCGCCTCTGTGCGAGGATGCAAACAGCATCAGCAGCAAATAAACCCAGCGAAGAGGGGTTTCACAGCTCACTGCCTGACAGCCTCCACTAATGCTGCAGGAGGCTGCGGGATGTTGTGCCCGTGGCAGGCAGGTCCCAGGCAGGGGGGCATGAGGAGCCCTGCCTGCTGCCTGCCCACCGCCGTGCTGGCTGCCGGAGCCGGGGCCGGCTGCCGCTGCCCCGAATAAGAGGCCCTGCAAACAGCAGGCACCTGCACTTCAGTTGCTCCTATTGAATAATCTTGGGCTACTGGTGCCCTTTCGCAGGCTCATATCTTTATTGAAGGCTGTTAAAGTCAAACCTCCCAACAGCAATAACATGACTACAAAGCATTTCTAAGAAAAAAGTACGTGGGAATAAGGGAGATACTGAGATCCCAGCCAGCTTCAGTACAATACAAGTCTGAAGTATCCTTATAAAGTTAACAAGTCAAATTTAAATGTATACAAGGCTCAGGAGCATACAGGAAACAGGATCAGCCAAACCTTCAAAGGCACATCATTGTCTTTCAGAAAGCCCACTGAAAGGCTCATGCCATAAAAAAGGTGTATTCACATGGCTGATACAGTGATAAACCCGGTGGAGAAATGCCAGCAACCAAAGCAGGCAGGGATGCTCGCTGCAGGGATGTTACAGTGGCCCAGTCCCTTGTTACAGAGTGCTTTGTCCTGCTGTCTCTGCTGCTGCCCCACAGTAAAATGGGATTCTTCTGGTGTAAGTAAGTCTGGGGAGAGTTTGGTAGGTGACTTCCACTGAGGCAAGCAGTGACCCCTGCCACTGGCTCTAGGCAAGCCAGTCTTTGCAATCCTGCTGCTGGAGGGAAGCAAGAAAATAATGCTGGTGCCTTGCTCAGCACCGTCTCCATCACACTCCTGAGCAGCACAAGCCAGGAACGCAGCACATGGAGGTGAATTTCCTGTTCCCTGTGACATAAGCACCCTGGATGTCATGGGCAGGAGAGGATGAGGAAAGAGACAGAAGAGGCTGCTTGTGCTGGATGCCCAGGAGCTTGTCCCTGCATTCTCCTCGGAGCTGAAGGAACCTGTGGATTCAGAGCATGTTTGCTGTAGGCACCTGGAGAACAGCTTGTTTCAGCAAGGGGAGCTGGAGGGGACCTTGTGGAGTGTTGCAATGTGGAAGCCATGCCAAAAGGTTCCTGCCCCTATTTGACTCCCTTAAGTACCACATTAATAGCCAAATGTGCTCTTGCAATGCCAAAGACCCAGAGTTCATGCAGCTTGCCTGGGTGGTGTCGGCATGGCCAGCTTATCGTGCCTGATCTTTCTGTCTCTGGAGTGTTATTTGTGGACAGCAGGCTATATACTGCCTTCCCCATGTGCTGTTGTGTGTTTATACATGTTACCCATCTGTTTGAAAGCAAGAAGCGATGCCACGTGACTTAAGCAACAAGCCACGCTCTCTAAATAGCAAAGCATCCAAGTAAGCTAGATTGCAAACCATCCAAGGACTGCAATAGATTGGCAGAGAAATGTCGAGAAGATGCCCTGCCACAAAGACACTGGAAAAATCAAGGTCATTTCATGACTTGTTTGTGAGTGAGAAGCAAAACCACCCCAATGTGGTGCCTCTGAAGGGGCCAGCAGATCTGGGATGCGCGTTGCAGGACCTGGCGTGCAGGAATTCATGAACCATAAGGACTTGTCAAAAATAATTTTTAAATGAAATGCAGTGTCCTAGAAAAACACATGTCTGAGACATAAAACAAAACCAAAGTACAAAATGTGGCGTTTGAAGGCTGGATTCTGTCTCAAGTGAATAGAAGCCACATGCATCTATCTGAGATCAGATTTTGGCCTGATTTGAAACTGTGCTTGCGGAGGTTGCAGGGAGAGCAGGCAGAGGAAGGCTCCATCTCCTACAGTCCTCTAGACCAGACCAGCCTTTCTGCACTTCCCTGAGAGCAAAAAGGCTTCTGACACCAGCCCCTGTATGCATTAGTTCCCCGGCTGTGGGATGGAGGGTCTGCTCTACACCATGTGCAGACAGCAGCGAGGCTGCTTCTCCACCTGCCTGGAAGCCAGGTCCAGACCTACACCTCCGTGTCTGGGCTGCCCAGGGCAGGTTTGGGACCAGTGAGCTCCCAGTGACACCACCGTGCACCGAGTGTCCTGCAAAAGTGCCGGTACCAAGGCTTAACCTTCATTAATTGGGTAGAGGAAGAAATAATGCTGGCAAAATATTGTCAAATATTTCAAATTAATGATTAATTCTAGATGGAGTGATACTGTTTGATGTGGTCTTTGCTGGTTTAAACAGGAGAAGGGTGATTCACTCTAAAGGAATTTATAAAAACACAAGTATTTGCTCATGGACAATAAATACTGGGGCAGATAAAAAGGGGGATGAAGTGTTCAGCGTTGTGATAGCAACTCCGCTTGAGAAAACTTTTGACCTTCTCACATCTTAAATCAACGTGCCCCCCCTCGCTCTCCTCTGAGCCTGCCCTTGAGCCCGAGGGGACGGGTACGTGGGAGTGTGCCGGGCTCGGCACGGGCTGCAGTGCTGGCAGGTCCCCCCGACTTCCTTCTGTCCCCACAGAGAGGCTCGGGCACCCGCCGGCACCCAGCGAGGGGCACGGGGCAGCACCTGACAGCAGTTTACACAATCTGTGTACACAGCATAATCTGTCAATTTGCCTGTTGTAAATGTAAGCATATAAACCCGGCGCTGGAGCTGCTGCGGTTTACAGAGCTGCCCTGCCTGGGAAGCTGAGATTTATGTTGCCCGCTGGCAAGCTAGACGTCCCGTCCTGTCCCCTCCCTTCCCGTCCTGTCCCCTCGCGGCACGGGCAGGCAGGGTGCCCGCGAGGGATGGCTGCAGGCAGCAGAGAGCCCATTAATAACCAAGATGGAGCTGCAGCGGAGGTGCCGGCAGCATTACGCGTGCCTCTCGGCACCTGACGGCTCTCGGATGTGTACCTGAAGGAGGGAGCTTGGTTTCTACCTTTCCCGTGGGAATACGATGCAGCCAGGATAACCCCCGGACCTTGCTGGGGCTTTGCCAGTGCCATTAAAGCGCTGACGTCCGCTGATTGCCCTGACACGATGCTGGTTTTATTGAGACAAGATTAGCCACTCGCACGTTGAAGGGAGGCCGGGCACACGCCATCACTGGCTGTCCCCTGCCGGGAAGGCTCCAGAGCCTCTTTTCACTCTCAGCGTTTTTCTTTAAAAAAAATCTATTTTTCCCCTAAAACTAACATCATGGGGTAAGTGCGGGGAGCAGACAGAGCAAAGTCCTTGAGCTCATGTCCCTGAGCCTTGCCATGGCTGCCACGGGCTGCCACAGGCTCTCGTCACAGCACTGGCCATGTGGGGCTGATGGAGCGGAGCTGGTGGTAGCCACAGAGGGGCTGAGCCCCCGCCTGCGGCCGTTCCCGCGGCATCGCCTCGCAGGCTGTCAGCAAGCCTTTCATTGCAGACCCTCCTTTCCAAAACACCTGAGCTCCTCCTGGTCCCTGTGCTCATAACACTTGGAAGTGACATTGGCTTCTGGTTTCAATTAACCCAGGGGCAGCCTGGGACTATCTGATTGCACAGGAGTGGAGGGGAGAGGAGAAAAGGCCTTTCCGAGCAGCGGCAGTGGAGTGTGTGGGTGAGGAACTTCTGAAAAAAGCAGATGGTTTCTCTCTTTCTTTCCTCCTTTTTTTCCTTGTCTTTTTTTTTCTTCCAAATTCTGAAGAACAGACAACCCAACAGCACATTTTTCACCATCAAAGCTTTGCTAAAGGGAATTCTCCATTGCTATTTCATTTTTTCCTGATGTTCACAGATCATAAAGCAAACGGCCTCTGGAGGATGGGGAGAACAGATCTGTCCCAGGGCCACAGCAGAGGACTGGACCGTCACCCTCGAGCACACAAAAGCCTCTCCCTGGAGGTTGGCAGCCAGAGGAAGCTCACACGCATCTACTTTTGGATGCTGGGTACCAAACATAGCACCGTAGCTGCCCTGGGAGGAGATGCAGCCATCCTCCTACAGCCTTCCCACAGCCACGCAGCAGCCAGGGATCCCAAATCTTCTGTCTCTGGGAGATATAGGGAGGGAGGAAACCATAATCCCATTAAATCCCAGGCCACAGTGTGCTGGTCCCTTAAATTACTCTCACTCATGTGCAACATGTTCAATGCCTTTTGGAAGAAAGGGTAGTTCAAGAAGGAGGTGTAAGTGGAAAATAGGACTGAAGGGCAGAGAGAGCTAGGGAGTTGTGTCATGCTAACCTGAGAGCTGCTTTTTTTGGCACCGTTTTTAGACCTGGCAGTGCTAGTTGACTGCTACCCCCTGCGATGCACGGCGGCACTGGCCATGCTGAGGGAAGATACTCTTTGAAAAGGAGGATTGAGAATTTACCCAGGAGCTGCAGCACAGGGAGGGACAGGAGGGAGGGACTGCTGACCCAAACATGGCAGTTTTTTGGGTGAAAGCAGGCTATCTCTGAAGTCGCCCCAGCCCTGAATCCCAGGGACCCGTCCAGCCCCCGTACCAAACCGAGGGACGGCTGTGGGGCTCAGCAGCCCGGCACAGCCTGATGGAGCCTGGAGCCAGCCCAGCGAAAGAGCTGATGGTTTTCACACCCTGTCAGCCTGATGAACGGCCCGGCTCCCTGGGCGCTCAGCGCCTGCAAGGGTCAATTACAGCGATTACTTCAAGGAGTCAAACCGGCTGCCGGCTGCGCTGGAGAAAATCTTTGTTTCGGGTTCAGCTTTGTCACGGGAAGGAAAGAAGTGCCTGGGAGTGAGGCGGGGGATGAAAGAGCCTCTACTGTACACGGGGCAAAAGTCAGGGGGTGGCCAAGTGTCTGGGGAGGTTCTGCTGGCATGACTCTGAGCAGCAGTCAGGGCTTGTGCAGCCCCCAGCCCTCTCGGTGACTCACGAAAAGCCTAAAAGCAGCCTGTGCAGTTATAGGGAGAAGCTAACATGGAGGAGAGAGCCTTCAAAAGTAGGTGTGATGCTCTAACATGAGAAACAGAAAATAGCAAATCCTTGGCAAGCTAAAAGTAAAGTCACAATAAAGGTGATTAAAAGGTTTGGGGAAGAACTTGTTAAAGGTGTTAAAAGCTGAAAAGCATGTTTATATACGTGCCAGGAGCAAGAAACCAGCCAGCAAGCCGGTGCAGGTCGCAGATGATAGAGGCACGAACAGAGCACCCAGGGAAGGCAAAGCCCCAGCAGAAAAGCTGAGGGGTGGTTTGGAGATGGGGGAAGATACTCAGGCACTGTCCCATGGCAGCCTTCCTGCGGGGCTGTGCTGGGGGGCCTGTCCCATGGCAGCGGCCTGCTGGAGACATCTTCCAGCAAAGCGATGAGCTCCGGAGTGGTGCTGGCTGGGACAAGGTGATGCCAGCCCAGCTAGGGTTGGTACCCGGCGCCTCCTGCCAGCCTGGGGCAGAGGGTGGGGAAGCCATAGCCAGAGGGGCTCAGGGGATGTCACGGGCAATCTGGGAGAAGTCATCTGTAACAGTCTGGGTCAACACAGCGCTTGGAGAAGAGTCAACACCACGTTGCAGGAGGAAGCCATGCCTTGCAAATCAGCCAGGTCATGGAGCGTAAGGAGCAGAACAATGTGCTTGTCATGGGGTAGTGGTGCTTCCAAAATGGTTTTGCCTCAGCACCTCTCCAAAGCCTCTGAATGCCCAATGGACTGGAGGGATGTTCTCCTTGCAGGGAGAAAACAACTGGTTAAAAGACCTGGGGTCACCAAATGTAAAGCTGACTGCTGAGCAGGAGCTCACAGTATTAAACTTCAGGCTGGTAAACTGGTAGATGAAATTCAGTATTGAGAAAGGCAAAGCAAGGACCCGCAGGAGAGCAGCCTTTACTAGCCATGCTAAACGCTGGCCTCATGTTCAGCAGTGCTGGGAGTGATCAGGACAGCAAGTGTAAAGCGTGATTAGGAAAGGAAGAGAGAACAACTAAATAGATCCTCCTCTTGAAAATTATATGCAGCTGTTTTTCCCTCAAAAAGGATGTAGTGGGAATAAAGGAGTGTGAAGAAAGGCCTTAAAGATGCTTGGGAATAGAGTTTGGAGGCATGGTGAGGAAAGATCAGATGTCCAAGTCACACAAGCTTGGAAAAGCTGTAGGGGAGATGGTGGAGGTCCCAGGAGACAGAGTGGCAGGTGGAGAGAGAGCTGGCATCAATCTGGGAGCAGTGAAATCACGATGAGAACAAGTCCAAAACAAAGAGGAGGAAGCCCTTGCCTTTGCCTGGCACTGCTCAGCTGTGAAACCCTCTGCCACAGGTTAGTGTGGCAGCCAAAAGTGCACAAGGTGGGGAATGCTGCACTCACTGGTGCTCTCACTCAGCCCGACGTGCCGACTGCAAGCAGCTGGGATGGAGCTCGCTCACACTCGCAGCGCACTGAGAGCTGGGGATCCTCAGCCTGGGAAAGGGGTGAAGGAACCAGAATACAAGACCACAGGGCCAAGCTGAGCACACAGAGGCACCTTCAGAAATGCCACGAGTTGGGCAGGGAGCTGCGCCCCAGTGCTTTCCTTCCCACGTGCCGTGCTCTGGCTGCGATGTGCTGGGCAGAAATCCTCCCCTGCCTGCTGCTGCCTCTGCTGCACAGTGCCTTTGTCCCTCGCTGGCTTTTATGAGCAAAAATTGACCAAGATTTTCTCTGCTGTCTGATTAAAAATTATCTTGAGTCAGGAAGAAAAAGAAGCTGAACCTGCCCCTGTGTCATACCAGGACTGTGGTGGGTGCCTGGGCTGTGGGTGCTGGATGCAGAGCCTGGTGCAGCTGTGAGTGGAGCGGGGCCGTGGGGCAGCAGGGCTCAGCTGGCCAGGCACAGGGAACTGTTGGACATGTGGCTTTTGGCCAGCTGGTTTTTTTTCTGGTGCAAAGCCATGTGCTGCCTAGAAGGCTGGCCAGCCCTGCTCTGAACTGGGAGCACTGGCTGGAGAGCTCAGCATCCTCTGCAGCTCCACACCAGCATCTGACCCCCCCAAACACCCAGCCATGGGCATCCCCCTGGGCTGCTCCTGCCCACAGCAGGCAGCCTGGCCAGCACCCGCGCCTGGCACCCCGCTGTCCCGCACGCGAGGGCTGGGGGCAGAGACCCGGCCGCCAGCATTGCCAGCCCTTCGGGGTGTGGGCTGGGGGTGGGATCTGCGGAGATTATGCCGGAGGAATTACAAAGCAGCAGACTTTCCCACAGATGCTTCAATCGCTGCTCTGAGAAAGTGTGTGAGCCGAGGCGGCCCGCCTGCCTCACGGTGCTTTGGGGAACGCACAGGAACAGCACACACGGTTTTTAATAATTAAGTAACTTTAATTGTCCTGGGAAAGCAGCGCTTGCCTTGGGGCATTCTGCGCAAACTCATAATTAATGTTACCGGGAGAGATTATGGGAAGGAGAACTGAGGAATGATTCACTTTTGCTTTTTAAGCCTCTCTGTGTTAAAGCTGTATTATCCCCTGGTTTAAAGCCTCATTTAGCTGTGAAGAAAACCCATGTACTCGCGGGGGGAGGCAGGGAGAAGGAAGGCAAAGCACCCTGACAAATTACAAACGGCTACGCCAGCTCCACCGCCAGCCGTGTGGGCTGGGAGCACCCCTGGGTGTGCCGAGCAGCACCGTGGCGCAGAGCCCGGAGGATGCTTGTCATCAGCCCCAGCCCCTGGCCGGCGTGTGCGTGGGTAATTCCCATGTGCACCTTCTCACTTGAAGGCTCCAAAGGCAGCTGTCAGCACAGGAGCTGCCGGGAGGCACCGGGGCGAAGGCTGGACTCACTCTGTCCCCCCCCAGTACTGCACCAGAGGACCAAATCCCTAGGAGCCAGAGTTTGGCAAAGTGCAACCTCCTCCTCGGAGTCAGAGGCTGACTAGTGCTTTGCAAATCCTGTCTATTACATGTAAGTAAAATAGTGCCCACAACCTGCTCCCAGTCCTCCTGGGGCCAGTGCTTTCCTGCAGCAGTGCATCCCCCAGCTTGGCCATGCAGTGACTGAGCGCTCCCCCAGATGTGCCTGGTGTGGGTGACCAAAGCCCCCTGGTGCTGGGGCACATCTCAAGCAAGCCAAGCCCCAGAGCTCCCTGGAGCCCCCAGCCCTCCTCCCCAGGGAGCTGCCTGCCTCTCCGGGCCTGCCGAGCCAGGGGGTTCATTCAGCTCTGAAGCGACGTGCGAGCCAGCGTGGCCCGAGCCCCACGGGGAGCCCAGCCGACAGGCTTTGCCGGCGCGCCACAAAGAGGTGGGCAGTGACAGAGGGATGCAAATCCTCCCCGGTGTGTGCGTCGCCTGGGATCCGCAGCGCTCGCTGGTGCGTTTCACTCACTTTAAAACCAACAACCTATTGGACTGGAGCGGCTCACTCTTTTTTCCCTTTCTGTTGTTTTTTTTTCTTTCCCCCAAAGCAAATCACTGGACTCACACAGGACGCAAGGTATTTTACACTATAGAAATCCTTTTTTTCAAGCAACTATGTCAAGAATGTTTTCATACTTTGGGCTGGATGGGAAAAAAAAAGGGCTTAATCCCCTGAGATGGTTATTTCTCTGAAAACAGACATGCAAATGCTGGACTTGTCAAACCTTAAAATGTTTTCTTTATTCAGGGAATTACTGCCTGCCTGCTGAGCCCGGGTAATGCTGACAGGCTAAGCCCGGGGCCTTGGCAGCAGAGCATGCAGAGTGTGGGAAAGGGCGGCTGAGGCACGCGCCAGATAAGATCATACAATAAATGATACAGCCCTCCGGAGCACACGGCCACTTTCATATGCAAACAGGCCTCCTGGTACACACACACACACTCACACACACACGCACACATGCTTCCCAGGCAGGGTGCAGCGCCTTGCAGCACGCCCAGGCAGACCCACAGGCACACGCACGCACACAGCTGGCAGGGCAGAGCATCACAGTGCTGGGGGCTGCGGAGGTGGCGGGGTGCGGGGGGATGCAGGATGGGCTTTGCTCAGCCTGGTGAACATCCCAGGTGCTGAAGGAGGAGGGATCTCCCCAGTGACCCATGGTCCAGCCCGGCACGTTCCCTAATCGTCCTGTCATGCCTCAGTGGCTGCATTTTGGCTCTGCTGGTGCCCGGGTTCCTGTCACAGTGGGGGGGGAATGGCTTGCAGACCCTGCTGGAGCCTTGCAAGGAGGGGAACGTCACCATTTAAGCACCTTCCTAATTCGTTCTTCTGACTGTGGGGTAAAACCTAGCAACAGGACCCAAATGACTCAGAATGGGACAAAAGCAATCCAAAACGCATTGGAGTTTTAATTGCATTTTTTTAAGCTAGCACACTGCTTTTGCCCTAAGTGAGGCTTTTCAGTGCACGTGCCTGGGGCTGGGCAGCGCAGCCACAAATTCTGCTCTCTGACGGGGATTCATTTCTACACAGAAGCAAAGCACGTGACCCCACTGATGGGAGCAGTGGGACCGATGGTGCCATGTCCCTGCTGCCTATGGGACCAGCACCAGCCTCGCCCCAGGGAGCCACAGAGCCTTCACTTGGGCCACTTCTGCTTTCTTTGCAGCATGAAAACCTGATTCAGGGGGGGTGCAGGCGGGCAGGAGGCTGGCGTGAGCCTCCCGCGAGCCTTAAGTGTGGCACCTGCACATTTGTTTTAATAACCCGGTGCCTGGCGATCCGCAGCAGGCAGCGGAGAGCAGCCGTCACGGGTGACAGCACTGGTGGGTCACGCAGCCGGCCGCAGCTAATGACCCGCGCTCTGAGCGGCGCCGGGATGGAAATGATGGCTGCTGAGCTACTGAAAGCCCAGCTAAAGCCACTGTGGGAGGGAGCTGTGACAGCAGCACGCTTGGAGCCAAAACGGTCTCCCCTGGGGAGCCAAGTGCTACCTGAGAGCAGTGTTGGCACCAGCCTGGGACCCCATGGGCTGCCAACAGCCACGGTCACCCTCTCCTGTCCCATCATGGCAGCATGTCTCTCTCTGATGGCACCACCCACCTGTGCTGCTGGGACATGTTTTATGGGGATCATCACTAAGTTAATCTCAGCACAGCTCCTCCTAAACTGAGTTTAGCTTTCAGCACAGTTACCATTGCATTTTTAAGGCAGGCAGGAGCCTGAGTGTGGGGGCAGAAGGCCGGTGCATGCATGAGGGCTGGCAACAAGAGGCAGCTGGTGATGGATGGCTGCCCCACGCACCCCCGTTCTCGCAAATCACTGCTCCTCACTCCTCGCTGCTCTCAAGGTAGCTGGGGAGGGGGGAGAGGGAGGGCGAGGGGATCCTGGCGTCTTACTCCCGGCTTAATACGGTGCATTCACACAGATAATCTGTCAAGGAAAAAATGAGCCAACAAGCTATCTATTCTTGTCTGTGCTATTTTCCCATGTCAGAAACAGGCTGGGCTGAAAAATGTAGGTTTCCCCTTTCATCTTGCCTTTCAGAGCCCCTGAACAAGATGCCTTTCTTTGCCAGTGCTCGCTGAGGAGATCTTGCCTCGAAGAGTGGAAAAAAAAGGGGCTTTCTTTTTCTTCTTTTTTTTTTTTTCTTCTCCTTTTTTTCTTCTCCTTTTTTTTTTTAAATTTTTATTTTTATTAATACCTATGCCCTGCCATGCTGATGGCAGGACAGTGGAGTAGCTTTTATTTTTCCTGGGCAACAAGGGTGCCGTGCTGATCTCCCCCGTGGTGTCCCACTGTCATTACTGTCTCCACCAAGCTGAATGAGGGGGGTGACAACAAACATTTCCCTTCCACTGCTGGGAGATTTTATTTTTAACTTGAAAATAAGTGCCTAGGGAGGCAAAAATAACATTTCCACAGGTTGGAGGCCTTGGTGAATGAGAGAGAAGTGATGAAATGCCGCCACATCCTTCCCTTAGCCACGTGGTGCCAACGTGGTGCCAGCAGCAGGGCAGGGCTCTCCTTGCTATACCCTAAGGAAGAGATGCGGAGGTGAGGGACCTGCCTGAAGGTGGGGAGGTGACTCGTCCTGGTGACAACCACCTCCCACAGCCAGTTCCGGACAGCCAGCAATACCCATCCTTTCACGAGCCATGCTGCTGTGATTAACTCACATTTCTCTGTCTGTGCCTCTCCCTTCCATCCCTCCTCCTCATGCCAGCTGGCACCAGTGGGGATGCACGTCCCTGCCAGCTGGGTGTGCTGCAGCAGAGCCTCTTCTTCCCCATGCCCATGGGGTGGCAGGGAGGATGAGTGGCAGGTGGGGGACCCACACACCTTGCCTTTACGGGGCACTGGCAAGCCTCACCCTCCCTCTGTCTGGGCATCTCAGGCTCATGTGCTCTTTTTATACAGTTGCTTTGGTCTAATAAAAGTCAGAAATGTGTTTTTATAGGCTTTGTGGTCTGTCTTTCATTAATCACATTTTTTTTGCGTACTTGCTAGTTTGTTCTACTTCAGTGACTGGCAGTGGCCACCAGCCCTCCAGCCGCGCAGGCTGTTCTGCTGGTGCTGGGCTGCGTTTGTTGATCTATGGAAGTGGTTTTCAAAAAATAATATTTGAAATGGCCAGGTAACAGCCAAGTGCATGGAGAGGACGTATCAGCAGCACTCGTAGAGCAGCGATCCAGCTATCTGGTTTCTTGTAAAAGCAAATATTTTAAAGAGTTTTAGGCAGTTCTGCTTCCTTTGCTATTTTGAGGACTGAAAATTGTGGCCCCCTTTGCCATGGTTTCCCTGGCCTGGGGGTCACCCATGGCAAGCAAATGAAACCTCTCTAAGGCCCAATTAGCAGTGCCACTGGAAGCCTTCATTATTTATTTTTTAATGCATCTTTTTGAAAAAATAGGTGGATGCTCTTGCCTCCTCCTGATGCAGGAAAGTGGAAAGTCAGGCTGTATCCCTCAAGTCTCCGAGGAGCCTGCCAGCCCTAAAGCTTGGTGCTGGAGACCAGATGTCCCTACAGCCACTAATGACACACAACCTCATTCAGGTTTTTTCCCCCTCAGCTTTTGTCAGAGGTTTCATAAAGATGAGCAGAAAGAGAAGACAGAGCTCTGGGAGCAAGTGCTTGCATAGACAACCTGCCAGGAAGCTGGTTCCCCTGTGGGAGATGTCTAAGCAGCATCCAGCCACCCCAGGTGTTTGGTTCCTGACTGTCACCTGTAATAATGAGGGCAGGGGAAGAAGCTCCTGCAGAAGAGATAGCCAAACACTGGGGCTGCTGTGAGCTGTGCTGCCAGTCCCTGCACTGCTGAGCCTTTCTGGTGCTTGCAGTGGATGGGAATGCAGGGCCAACACCCACAACTGTCAGAGAGCTGCTGGAAGAGCTAAAGGGTATAGAGATCTGCTTCTCCGGCAAAATGTTTCTGAGGCAGGGCTGCTGGGAGGAACCATAGGGAAATAGGGAGCAGACAGAGGAGGCAGCTAATTGCAAGAAGCAAAAATACATAGGTAAGATAAAAGAGAGTGTTTGCATCGTCTGGAACCCCCCAGCCATCCCAGGTTTGCCTCCAGCTGTTTGGCAAAAAGCTCTTTTCAGCCTTTGAGGAGGTCATGGTTAGTCTGGAATCAAACAAAACTAGCAAGAGAAGGTGAGCAGGCAGGGAGGAAGGCATGAAACCAGCTCCTTTTGGGAGGACTGGGAAACTTGTAAATGCAATTGCTGGTGGTGGTGGTGTAGCACTGCAATTGCCACAGTTTTTGCATGACACTACTGAGAGACCCCACCTAAGGCTGGAGCTGCTCCAGGCTCTGGAGAGAACTCGTGGCCTGAATACACAAAACAGTAGTGGAAACAGGCAAGAAATTACTTTCCCACAGGCAGAGCAGGGCAGAGCTGGAGGTGCCATCCCCTTGGTACGGCCATGGCCACCAGCTGCCTTGCCCAGATGGCAGGGTCAGGGCTCAGCTGAGTAAACACGGGGGGACCTGGGCAAGAGCTGGATCAGCCCAAGGAGCCCTCAAGAGCTGAGTGCTGCGTCCATGGGAGCCTGTCAGGGCTCTGGGACGTGGCAGTTAGGCAGGACTGCCCAGGCCAGTATGGTGTCAGCAACACCACCTCCTGCCTTGCTCACATACTTGTCCCCGCTGCAGAGCTGGGCTCTGCGACACATGAAATGCTGCAGTCCTTCTTAAACCCGAGCATGGGAGCTTCCCACAGGATGTGAAAAGGGGATGGCAGGCAAAGGCAGGACCATCCCAGCCTCCTCTGCCTTCCTCCCAGCCAGCCATGCCCTGGGTGTGATGAAGCAGGGACCAGGACAGGTATGCCTTTGGTTTGGGCTCCTGAACGAAACGGGCTAGGGCCACGGGTCCACCATGGGAATGAGCACCTCTGCAGGGTTGGGAAACTGATGTTATCGCAAGGGAGGGTTCGCCTTAGCGTGGAGGTGAGGAGCAGCCCCCCACAGCCAGCCCCACAGCCACTGTCCCTTGGCCCTCTGCCAGCTCTGCGGGATGGAGCCCTGGCAGAGGCAGGCTGGGAACTGCCTGGACTGCTCCAGCAGACGGGGCTGATGCTGATCACACCACACCATGAATCACCAGCCCAGGCGTGTGGCCAGATCCTTCACCTGCAGTGGCAAGCACTGGGCAGGCACCAGGTACGCCTGGGTACGCCTCTCTCCTCCCAACACCTTTTCCTGAGCAAGGGCAAGGGCTGTGTGGAGGTGGTCCAGCCATCCTCCTGGGTCCCCAAGTCTCCTGGCTGCAAGCATGGCTGGGGATGGCACTACCCAAGCCCTGGGTGATACTTACATGGACTTCCTGTGAACCTGCAAGTCTTTCCATGAGCTTAGGAGCTCGTGACCCCAAACCTTCCCTCGTGTATGGGCTGGGGCTCTGAAGTCAGCACAGATTCAGGCACCTAACCTGGAGCAAGAAAAAAATACCCTATGCACATGTGCTAAGGCCCATGCAAGGGCAAACTTTGCTTGTAAAGAGGACCCTGACCAGCTGCCGCTGCCACCATCCCGAGGAGGATGTGGGGACACCCTTTACTTCCTGCACCAGGAGCTCACTTGACACCTCTCCTGGTGTTCTGCCAGGCTTCCCCAGAGGCCACTGGTGCACTGGGATGCTGCCAGCCCCGCTCACCCCCTGCCAGGCTGTGCATGGGATGTGAGGCTGGTATCGGGCAGGATCAGCTCCGCGGCTCAGATGCTTCCCCTGAGCACCAACGCTGCCCCACATGTGCATCCCACCTGCACTGGGAGGGAAACACTGAGGGATGCGAGGGGCGATAGGGTGGTGTGGGGTGATGGCATTGCAGGCAGGGAGCACAGGCAGCTGGGCACCATGTCCCAACACAGGCGGGGCAGGGGAAGCAGAGCAAAAATCCCTGGGGTAAGCATCGCTCAGCGCCTGCCTACAAAGGGTTAACAAGCTTGCACAAACCACCCGGAGCCCAGGTCTGCTCTGCCCCTCGTCTCCTTCGCCCTCCGAGGGCCTGGCTGGTGCCAAAGTCGGAACCTGCTAATCAGCAGCTCCCAGCAGCGGCAGCCCTCCGCCTGCCTTGACTGCCGGCCAAGCGCGGCCGAGCCTGCCGGCGCAGGAATGTGTGAGAGCCATGTGTCACTTCTCCAGACTGTGGGAAAGTGCTGCTCCAGTGAACTCACAGCAGCTGCCCTGCCCCAGCCCCAGCCCGGCCGCGCCGCTGAAGAAACAGGAGCCGAGGCTCCCAGAGGCTCCAGCCCGTGGAACAGCGGTTCGCTCCCGCTCGTTTCCGTGCGGATCCGCTGCCAACCCCCAGCCCCGCGGGTGACAAAGAACATCTGAGCCCCTGACGCCTGCCACGGCCACCACAGGTGGGGAAGGAAGGGCTGCTGCCCTTTTTTCCTTTTTAGAAAACAGTTCCCTCCCCCCACTTTTTTTGTTTTTTGTGGGTTTTTTTCCCTAAATGAAGGGTGTGGGGGGTGTTGACAGCAGAAGCAGCAGCCCAGGGAGCTGGGAGCTGCCCCCGCACTGTGGCTCGCACCACCTGGCACTTGTACAAGACTCTTGTCTTCAAAGCCCTGGGCAGACAATGGCTCCTTTCAGGCCCTGCGGTGCCTGGAGCCGCCCAGGGCTCCAGCAGTGGTCAGTCTGGGCTGGGGCTGAGCGGCACGGGGCTCTGCCACAGAGGCATGGCTGCCCCCAGCTTCCAGAGGACGGCAGGAGATGCTGGGTGCTCCTGCATCCCATGCTCCAGCTTCTGGGGGAGCAACCAGCCCCTTCCTTCTCTCCAGCATCCTCCTTGCTCCCCACAGCCCTTTCGAGCATAGCAGTGGCCATTGGCACAGCATCTCCTGATGGGGCTCAGTGCTGGATGCCCAGCACGGCCCCCAGCTCGGTGTGGAGGGGTTGGCTGCCTCGCTGCGGGTGTCCCCATGCCAGCAGCTCTAAAGTCAGACAAAAGCAAGACCAAGAGGAACAGACCTAGCCCTTCCCCTTTTTCGCCCCAGCCCCCTGCTAGGGGATTAATTGCCAGCCCAGGACCAGGGGAACAAGGCTGGGGCTTGGCAGGAGGGCAGCCAGGCAGAGCGCTGAAGCAGCACATTTGACAGCAGGCTGGTACCCCCGTGCCTGCCAGCAGCCCTCCCCGGCTCCTCCTTGCCTCACTGGCCCCAGCCGATCGAGCTCTGCAGACAAGCGTCTATTTCTGCCCTCATTTTCATCTCCTCCTAAGCCTGCCACAGGCTCTCGTTAAAGCTGCTTGCTGGGGACTCATTAACTTGGCAGGCTCGGTGAACTCAGATCAATTAAAATAAAGCTTCTTAGCTTCTCTGCTCCCTGCTTTGCTGGAACATTGCTCTACTCCCCTACTCCTGTCCACAACCCAGACCAGGCAGAGCAAGGATGATGGTCCCCCACGTGCAACATGTCCTGAAGCTGTGCTGGCAGCCCCAGGTCCATCTCTGCCATAGCTCCTGGCCCATCAGTGACCAGGTGCCCTCCCTGCTCTTGAGGAGCAGGGTCTGTGAGAACATCTTCCAGAGGAAGACACAGCTTCCAGCTGGGTGGCTGACATGTTTCTAACGGCACGAGCAGGGTAGGATGGCTGCAGTTAGAAATTTTGCTTTGGTTTTTAGACGCTTTTTGGCCTTGGTGGTCATTGCTGGATGCAGTGCTGAACTTGGCTCTGCAGACCCCAAATGATGTCTCCCACCTGATGTCCCTAAAGTAAGAGCAGTACTCAGGAGGCAGAGCCTGCTCCATTGACCCCACAGTGCCCAGGACGTGCTGCTTGGCCAGTGGCCACACTCAGATGCCCGATTCCGAGATGTGATTCCACAGATCCTACTGTATTTAGTCAAGTGTTATGATGGGTCCATTGCCAATGATAGCTTTAAAAGTGGAAGAAAAGAGGCAGAATCACTTCCCCACCCCCTCCAAGTGCTCTGGATGCCCTGCAGCCAACAGAGGGCTGGAATATCCCCAATACTGCCCTGCCATCAACTTCATGTCTCCAATCAGCCTGTGGTGCACCCTTTGCTATTTTGGAAACCTTTGCAGAGCAATGGTGACTGCCTGGTCAAGAGCTGCACAAATTCAGGTCAGGCAGAAGCAGAGCTCAGGCTGCCTTTAAACGTGTTGACCAAAGCCTCAAAAACCCAAAGCTCTAATGAAATTAATTAGGAGTCCTTCCTGGATTGCATCTGTGCAAATTGGGAGCCTGCTGCAGACAGACGATATTAGTGGGTATAAAATGAGGCCATAGGGTGTTAGAGACCATGGGCCAAGCCAAACATTGGATGTGAATACTCCCAGGCTCTGGGAAAACTCTGACCCAGGCACTGACTGAACTTGGGCTTATCTCTGCAAACTGAAGACAGCAGCACAGCCTCTCCAGCTCCCTACTATGGACGAGCTCCAGCACCCCACCAGCACCTTTTTCACCACTTAGCCACAAACACAATGGCTGACAGCCTTTCTCACTGTGAGAACATCAGACATATCACCTGCTGCAGAGCCAAGCCGTGCCCCCACTTGAAGCAGGGACAGACCCTGCTTGCAACCCGCGCCTGCCACTCTGCTGCTTGCCTGCAAGTACCCCTATGTGGCCTCTCAAGTGGAGAAAATGTTTGCTGTTGGTGCTAGGCGTAGACCTAAACTCCTCTCCTGAAAGCCCTTGAAGCAGGGCAGCTCGCATGAGGAGGAACTGAACTTGGAAGCTCAGGGTCAGCAGTTTCTCCTTAGGAGAAATGAACAAGAAAAGCAAACAGCTCCTGCAGCCCTTCTCTGATTCGGGTTTTGTTACACTTTCCAAACACATCAGTCAAATATTCACAAAGGATCAGCCAAATCTGTCCAAGGCTTGCAGGTTTGGTTTCAAATGAGCTTTGGCCTTATGGATACTTTGCAGAGGTTTGATTGCACTAGAAGGAGGAAAAAACATGAAATGTGAGATTTAACCAGCCCTCTGCTATGGCAGCACATCATCTCCTTAGTGCTGGACCAGCTCCCTCTCACAGGCAGGTAGGGCTCCCCTTCTCTGTCCACTCTGCCCCTCCTCAGTGACTCACTGGAGCACATCTGCATAAATGTATGTAAGTGCTAATGCTCATGTTTACATACTGGGTGTATTGCTGGGCAACATTTGACTCTCACAGGATGTGAATATGGAAAGAGTGAATTAGCTGGTGTAAACCTCCCCTGTGCTTGCTCACAGAGGAGCCTGGCAGCACTGTCTACATTTATCCCATATCTGGGGCTAAACTGCAGCAGTTGCTCTATCACTTGATGTCCCCTCCCCAGCTGAGAAGGGGAATCAGGAAAAAGGGGGGAGCCCTGTGGGTTGAAACAGATTTAATGAAATAACAAAACCAATACAAATACCAACACAAAGTGTACAAGCTTGTACTCACCCCGGCCCTCAGGAGCAGCAGAAGACCAAGAAGGAGAAGCCCCAGGAAGATGAACCCCCACCCTCCCTAAACTCCCTCCTTTTATAATGAGCTTGATGTCAGTGGTATGGGATACACCTGTGAGTCAGCTTGGGGCAGCTCCCCTGGCTGAAACTCCCATCGACTCGGGGCTACTCATGGCCTGCCTGCCATGGCTGGCCCACGGGTCTGTTCCTGGGGAACCAGGACAAGCACCCAGAGTTGCCACTGACCATCAGTGTCTGACTCTGCCTGGCCAGGCCTTGCAGGAGGGCTGCTGTCCTGTGAGAAAGGTGATGGCTGCGTCCTGGTGTCTGCGGAGACCAGCCTGCAATGTCAGCTGAAGGCTCAGCAATTAGGGGCAAAGAGAAGGCAGCTGGTGGATAGTTCATATAACTTGGGAGTTTGGGGGTGCTAGGAGTGGTCAGGAGCTCTAGAGATGAATTAACCATTTTTCGGAATTCCATATCATGGGAGATCTAAGTGCTTTCTAAGCACTAACTAAATACCCATCCCCTATAGCAAACTGAGAAATGGTGCGTTGTTCATGCGAGGGCTGAGCTACAGCACAGCTATATGGTGGAGCTGCTGGCTGCATGTGTGTCAGCCCATTTTTTACCCTAAATCTCTCAAAACCCCATCCTGCAGCCTGTCCCAATCCCAGCACTCTGCTCTGGCCCCTGGCTGGCTGTTGCACAGCGCCGGTGCAATAGGTATGGAGTCCTACAGCTGGCTGCCAGGTATGGCCCCCTCCATCACCCTGTGCTGGGTGCACACCGGGGTGCTCCCACCCACCTCTGTGGGGGGGGCTGGGGCTCCCTCCTTGCTGCTGGTGCTGCCACCGCACAGCCTGGCCCTGCTGCTGAGGGCACAGCCGTGGGGAGCACAGCCGTGGGGAGGTGGCAGTCTTGGCAGGCAGGGCAACAAAAATGCCGACAGGGAATTGCCGACGGGCGGAGGGGTCCGGCAGCTTCCCCTCTGCTCTGACCTCAGCTGCTGAGTGCTCGCAGGGTCCGTTGGGATAATGTTTCTCCTCGCTGCTGATCCCTGCTTAGCGGGCACATTGCTGGGATGGCAGAGCCACCCTGAGCTCTCGACACCCGGCTCAGCCCATGGCTCAAATTCAAGGCACCTGCTGCCATAAGGCAGCTCGGGAAACCTGGCCAAGGGGCTGGTGGGGTTTGAACCCCCAGCAGTGGGCTTGTACCCCCTGCAAGCAGTTCCTGTGATGCCACGAACAGCATGAGGAGTACAAGGGATGGCAAGCAGGACAGCACGTCCCACAGCCCCTTTGCTAGCCCAAAATTGCAAAAATCAGGTGCCTGGTGAGATACCTATGGGTGCCTGGCTGGGAGCGGAGGTCCTGCACCCAAGGGCCACCTCACCCTGCAGCCCCCACACTGGGTTGTTGTCCCCAAGGGGCAGGTCTTGTCCCCCTGCAGGGAGGAAAGGACTGTCCCCCCCTGCCAGCCCCACAGGTTTCCCCAGTGTCAACACCGTGTCACCGTGAGCCGCCTGTCGCCACTGGCCCTGGGAGAGGTCTGGAGGTCACCATCACTCTCCCACTGTGACACAAGAGGAGCAGGATGCGGTGACAAGGACCCAACCCTGCCAAGTCCTGGGAGCTGTTGTCTCTGGAAAAGGAGGGACTTTGGCAGAACTGGTCAAAAATAATCATTTTAGTGAGAATTTTTATTCAAGTATTAGTGTAATAAAAAACAAAAGCTGTTCTGTGCTTGAAAGCTTTATCCTAATTCAAATGCTTTCTGTAACAACTACTTTTTTAATACCAAAAAGTTTTCAACCAAAAATAGTTCTTCAATGCTAAATTCTTATTTTGGTCAATCTTTGGTCCTATCTTTAATCTGAAAGCATTTCAACAAATTATTTGCAAATAGCTCCTTCCAGGATGGGAGAAAACTGAAAATGTGAGTGACAGCAAGCGCAGGAGCTGGGATGGGGAAGGAAAGCCGGGACAGCAGGGCTAAATCTCGGCTACCTTCAACCAGATACCTCCGGGGGAAGGGAGGGGAGGAGGAAGACTATAATGAATTAGTCCTGGGCGCTCTGGAGCATTTCCAGTTTGCAAATTACCACTGCATTATTAGGCTCTAATTCAATCCGCTCCGGGGCATTGCTTGCAAAAGGCTTTTTGAAGAAGAGCTGTGGGAAGTGTCCCAGCGTGGGGCTGGTGCGTGGTCTGTCGCGGCACATCCCGGCCAGTGCCTGCCCTGGCTGGGGTCCATTCCCCATCCTTTAGGGGAGAAAAATGTGGCCCCAGGTTTGCTGAAGATCCCTAATTTCATTAAATGCCCTTGTTGCATGATAAATCCCACGAGAAGAGCCTCAGAGCAGTTTAGATCCAGTCACAAGAGGATTAACTCTTTGCAGAGAGGATTGTGTAAGTGTGAGCGTGCAAATGTGGCCCTGCTGCACACCTGCCCCTCTGCCAGCCTCTGGGCCCAGCTGAACCCTCCCATCTTCCCTGGAACACGCAGGGCCGTCCACGCAAGCTCAGCGCTACGTGCAGGGGCTTGCTGTACGAAAGGTGTATTATCCATCATCAAACATTGCCACCCCCAGAGATGCCCTCTCCCTATAAGCTTGACTCCTTGGTTTAAAACTGGATGATTTTCATGGAAGGAGAGAAAAAAGAGGGCGAGATCCTACAGGGGGACTGAGAAAAAGCACAAGACTGGAAACCCCTGTCCCTAAACCCTAAAAAAAGGTCGGCTTTGGCTCTTTCCCCCTGCACAAAGCACAGCATCCCTGTGCCTTCGGAGTTCACTTCTGGGAATGAAACGCTCTGGCAAACAGGGTGAAAGGAGAGGGTGGAGAAGTGGGAATGAAGAGGATGAATGGGACCTATCCAGCCTCACTCTTATCTGATGGCTGCTGAGTGGGGCATGATGGATTCCCCAGCAACAGGTCTGTTTTGTCAGGGGGCCTCTTATCAGATGGCACAAGCACAGTGGTCTGGTCACAGCCATTAATCACCCATCAGCAGCCTCTCCTCCAAAGAGAAAAGTTATTCCCCCTCCTTTTCCCCGCCCTGTGCCTGAAAGCTGCAGGGAGAAACCTCCACCCAGGCAAAGCCCCCTGCTCCCAGAGGAGCACAGGAGGTGGCCCCATGCTGGAGAGTCCACCACCCTTCAGATAAGGGAATGGGAGTGGGTGGGATGTGTGGGAAAGCAAAATCATCCCAGCCCCACCAGCTGTGTCCCATGGCCTGTGTTGAGTGGCCGGGGACAGACCCCCAGGGACCTGCTGGTCCCCATTCCTGAGCTGGAGGGAGCGGCATGGGCCAGGAGAGTGGGGCAGTGGGGCACCCTGGACATTCTGAAGATGTACACGTGCATATATGTCATCTTGGAATGCACATGGGCGTATCAGAGCTCTGAGATCAGGGTGGCCCCAAAAGGCGGGGGGATGCCTCATGGTCAATGATGCCCCTCTGCCTATGTCACACGCCCTCGCAGCACCTGCCCTATGGACAACCCCAGACCCCATGGGGACACCGGTGAGCTGTAACCCTGCAGGGCTGCAAACTGCTCTGGCTGCAAGACAGTCCCCGTGTGTCACTGTGGTGGCAGACTGGAGGGAAATGCTGGATACCAGCTCAAATATGGGCACAGATCAAATCCAAGCAGGGGGAACCAGATCTCTGAGGCAATAGGGGTGGCGTTTGAGAGGCAGCAGAGATGAGGGAGGCCAGGGGAGAGGGAGAAGGGGGATGCTTTGGAAGGAGAGACTGCATCCCATCTGGCTGCAAGCGCCTGAGCAGGACAGAGAGTGGCTGGAGCCCATCTTCTCTGAGCCCAAGGAGTCACTGAACCCCAGGGACACCTTCATGCAGCTTGCAGCTGCTCCTGTAAAACCTTCTGTAGGCTTGGAGTGTGCTGGGGCGAGGTTGCACATGGGGGGGCAGATGGGTCTTGATTTGGGGTCACACTGCCTGGAAGCATAGCAGGAACATTCCTGCTCCAGCACTCTGCAGGGTGCAATTGAAGTAAGATGCCTGCCCCCAGCCCTGGCTGCAGTGGGACCTGCAGGCTGGAAAATTTCAGTCAGGATGAGAGAGGAGGGAGGGCTGGTGCCAGGAACTGTCGGTGGTGGGTCGGTGTCCTCTTACCTCCCTCTGCAGCCGCGCCAGGGCTGCCGGAGGAGCCGTCTGTGTGCTCTGGGTCTGGTGCCATCAGCATACGGCTGACATTTGCCCCTTGGTCACGCTTTCCCCATGCCCAGATGGTGCAAAGTCCTTGCTGTCCCTGTGTCAGCTGAGGCATGGGATGGGGATGCCAACCTGGTGGCTGACACCGAAGCCAGGGTGGCCATGGGGCCATGTGCGTGGGCTGGGCAGGCAGGGGGTCCAGGCAGGGGGGTGCCGCATGTGATTCCCGCTTCAGGGAGCTGTGCACATTCCCCCTCCCTGGAAAATTTTAAACCTCTGTCTCTTTTTGCAAATGGGCCAAGGAATGTGCTTTCACCCCCCTGCAGTCTTTTTTCGTTTCCTTTTTCCACGCAACCTCCTATGGGACTGCTCCAGCAGTGGGTCACTCTGAGATGGGATTTATTGTCACCTTTTAGGGGGGTGTTACTGCCACAAAATCCATCCTAGAAAAGCAAGGGGCTGGCTGGAGATGAGGTCCAGCTCTGCATGGTGGCAATCTGTTTGCTCAGATCCTGGGGCATCCTGGGTTGTGCCAGTGGGGCCAGCCATGGGCCTCCCCGTGCCGTGCAAACACGATGTCACAGGGAGGCAAAAAAGCTGTGAATGAGAGTTCATGGCAGTGAGTAATGGAAAGCAGTTGTCCCTTGTAATGTTGCCTGGCCATAAAATGTCAGATAGATGTAAAAGTTATAAATACATCAGAGAACAAATATTTACAGCGCGGCATTAACTCCTTGCTTTGGGAGTGCTGCTCACCTCCCCGGGCAGTTCCCAGCACCGGGCAGATGAGCCAAGAGCAACCTGGGGACGGGACTCAAATGTCTGGGGATGGGACTCAGATGTCTGCAGACTCCCTTCGCTGGTAGGTGCTGATCTGCTGCTGACGGGAGTTTGGGTGCTGGTGCTCGCAGTGGGTTTCAGAGCTGTCCAATGCGTTGCTGAGTCTCACGGGCTGGATATCTGTGTGTTTTGCTGTGTTGAAGGACAGTCTGTGCCCTGGTGTGTGATTAGCCAGGTGAGAGCCAAGGGCAGACACGCACCCAGCCACGCTGGCCATGGGAGGCAGCAGCTGAGGTCACAGCCGGTTTTTCAGGGGAGTATGTTCTAACGGCAGGGATTTGCTCACCATGTGGGAGGAACAGCCTCATCTCAGCTGTACAGTGGAGCATCACGGGTGGGATTGTTCATGCACCTCCCGGAGCACACATATATAAGGAGGAACAGGAAAAGTCCTGAACATCCCCATTCCAGCCATCACGGTGCCAATGGCACTGGCACAATGGTCTGGAAAGGACTTAGGAGGTGCAGTATGCCCTCTGTACAAGACCAGTGCAGTGTTCCCAAAGCAAAAGGCCATGTGGGTGCTCAGGAGCAGCAACCGGAGCAGGCTTCCTGCAGGGGACCAGCACTGGCAGAGGGGCTGGGGACGCTGCCCTCAGTGCCAAGAAGTTACTCGCCAACAGCTTGCTGTTGTGGTGGGATGTCAGAAATTTCCCCAGTTTAAATATATATATATACACTCATATATCTATACATGGTTGTAACAGTTGAAGCAGACCCCAGGTCCTTAGAGAACATTCCTGGGAAACCTCTTGCTTCTGCAGCGCCAAGACTTCAGAGCATGGTCTCAGAGCTCCAAAGGTACGGCTCGAGGGTGAAACACAAGCCTGGGAGAGGAATTCCTGCAGGAGGGTTTCACAGAAGGGCAAGATGTGGAGGAGAAGGAGGACTCGGAGGAACAGGTGCAGGCGGGCTTGCAATACTTACCCGCGGCTACAAATACACTAGTGGAAATAGTGAGAGGAGCAGAGAGCAATGATGCAATAAATCTTTTAAAAGAAACAATAAGACCAGGACAGCTGGCATAAAAAAGGAACATGTTCCCTTGGCTACCAGGGACTTTAGGAATGAAAAAAGTTGAGTGGGTGAGGGACAACATAGTGGCAGGGGAAAAACAGTGATCCCAGAGAAATTTAAATCCTGGGATCCTGAGAAGGGTTCCTGGGCTAACTGGGTGTTTTTCAAAAGGCTTGGAGGAGCTGGGGGCACTGTCTAGCATGGCATGAGTGAGGAAAAGAAATGTCAGAGATTGCTGAGCTTGATGGAAGTACTGAAGGAAGAACAGCAAAGAATGTGTGAAATTTTGGGCGTATCAAGGAGAGCCGGGAGGAGAGGGCACTGAGCAACACCCATCTGAGATCATCCAGGTGGTTCACATATGGGAGTTTCTTTCCAAAACTCATGGGTTTTGTGCCTCACCTTCAGTCCCCAGTGCCTCAGCCAGAGAAGTGTCCCACCATTCTGTGAAAATCTATTCCCTTCTCTTTCCAGACATGAATTTGCTACTTTTTCACTTCTTTGCATTGCCCGTTTTGCCTGGTGCCGCAAGACACTCTAGCAGAGCTCCTGCACCCCCTTGGGTCCCCCATTCTCCTGTTCATCACCCCTTTCCAACATGAAATGAGAAGCAGCTTCCCCCCAGGCTACCCCCATGTATGCCCCCATGTTCTCCTGGCTACATTTCAGCTGAGGAACATGCTGGAATGCTAAAGCCGTGGTAATGAGTAACACACTTATTCAACGGGACGATGCTTCCCGAATGCACTGTGCTTTACAGCTACCATAAATAATGAAATCAGTATTTGTAAACTGTACTTTAAGGAATCCATTCTCTTTTTCCAGAGATTTCAAAAGCATGTCATTTTCCAGATTGTGAAGTTTGCCAGTTCATCTATTTTTAGAAATTCTCACTCTACTGATGTGGTCAAGACAGTCCTTGAACAGAAAGGGTGGCTGTGTGCCTCAAAGGTATAAACAGTCAGACATGTGATGGGAAATGCTTCAGAGGTGAGCGTGGCTGACTCCTAGACATCAAAGTTGTTGGGTGGTGAAACTGCAGGGACAAAGCAGTGTGCAGGCTGGAGAAACAGGCACAGAAAAACATCTGAAAAGTGACTTTTCTCAGAGATCTGGAGTCCTTAAAATAGTCTCATGGCCCAAAAAATGATCCTGCAGAAAACTGGCAGCACGGCCTCAGCCGGTACCACCACTTCCTTGGGAACCTTAATTTGCGTAAGTATAAGAGTAAGGGGAAAAAAACGAAGCAAACCAGGTTGTCTGTGAGGCTCCTCTGGGCTGCACATCTCTGCCACCAACTCCCTTGGATGGCTTCTCTAGTGTCCCCTCGTCCTCATCACTCAGCCACAGCAGATCCCCAAGGGCTGCACGGGGCGTGGTGACAACCCTGCCCTGAGCTGGAGCAAGCCACACGGCTGTGGCAAGGGAAAAAACCCACACCTGAAGACTTCGTCTATTTGGTATCTCCCAAACTTGGTGAAGGTCAGGGATGGAGCTGACTGTGATCCTGCCCTTTTCCCCTCCTGCCTGGTTGCCTCCTTGCCTCATGCGCCTGGTGAAGTTGCTGGGACTTACGTGCTCTTTGAGGCCTCTATTCCTAAGTTGCATGGTTTAAAACAATTTTTACTGCATTTAACATTTCAAAGACTCCGTTCTGTCCTCAGTGATAAATTTCCTTCCTGCGTGTGGTTTTTTCCTATTTAAAGGTCGTTGACTCTTTTGCTTAAAATACATGTATATACTTATTTGGTTACTAGATAAAACAACTGGGTCATGCCTTGCTGCTGCTGACTTCTCATTTTGATTAAGGTCATGGATTTCAAGTATTTTTCTATGTATTTATTTCATTTAAAATTTGTGCCTTTAGCTTTCACGTCTCAGGCCCAGATTGTGACTTTCTGTTCACTGTATAAAATGCCAGCCCCACAGACGGGGGATTCCTCCTCTCACAGAGTCACAGAATCACAGAATGTTAGGGATTGGAAGGGACCTCAAAAGATCATCTAGTCCAATCCCCCTGCTGGAGCAGGAATACCTAGGTCAGGTCACACAGGACATACTGAGACCTTGTCCTAGTATGAGATACACCAGCCAAGCTCCATGGGAAGGGGACTTTGTGCAATTTCAGATCCCCTTCAGACCACAGACAGTGCCCTGTCCCCAGCTGCAACTGTTCTTGGATGCTTCCAAGAAAGATGATAAGCCCACCAGGCTACACAGGACCAGTTCCACCTCGGAAGGAAGGTCCCTTGAATCTTGCAACTGCTTAAATTGCCTTTCAACCTTCTCTCTGCTAGGCTTGCCTGGCCAGTCCCTCCCTTTGTCCTCTCACTGTGTCCCCACATGCTTCTCCAGGTGCCGATTCCAGCACTGGTCACCGCATCCTTGCAGCTCTCCCAGCCTTCTTGTTCCTTCTGCATGACTCCTAATGCCTGAGCTGGGGCTTTGACCCAAGATGACTCCCAAGTCTTCCTTTGAGTCATGACTTCCCCAGGCACCGCTGGCCTCCTGGCCTCCCAGGCTGACCGTGCATTTGCTGGGGACCCGTTAGGTCCTGGCTGTGACTCTGCAGCCAGGTGTGACCCCATTCCTGGCTGCACAGGGTGAGGTGCACACCATGGGGAAGCCCCTCTGCCTGTGCTTTCAGATACCTGGAAAACCAAGCAAAGGTGCCCAACACCTCGCAGATGGGGACAGCCCTGCACCGTTGCCACCAGGTTTCTGCAACAGCATCCTGCCAGGTCCAGGCGTGGGCAGCTCCCCTTGCAGAGCTCTGCTCCGAGTTGCCCAGCCGGAACAGGACGTAGTGACCCACAAACACCTCCCTGCATCCTGGCTCCCTCTCAAATCTTGCTTTTTCAAACAACAAGACTCCCATGAAACTTGGCCCTGCTCCAAGGTTCACGTGGGCGGCGGTGGGGCGGGAGGAGGAGGGAAGCAGAGAGCAATCCATAACCTTTGTAGCACTCTCGAGAGCAGCTGTCTGGCAAATGTCAAGCACTGTCTAGGGCTATTTTGGGCACTTTATTTTTATAAAGGATGCTTTGAAGTGGGGGAAGGGCACAGAGAGTGTTTTCTCATTGCCAGCACCTTAAAGAGTAAAACCCCAGGGAGGAAAGTTTAAGGATGCTCCTTGGTCATGTGGCTGATGCCACGTCCTGTTGGAGCATCCCAGGAGACTCTCGGACAGGCAGGACACCAGACACGGGCCTTGGCTTGTCTTGTGACTGGAGGCCTCCAGAAGGAGCCCATGTCCCTCGGGAGCCAGGGTAGGGGCACAGAGGCAGCCCATGCTATGGACACAATCTCAGCGTGCACCATCACTGCAAGGGGGATGAGCACCCTGTGCTGCCCAGCTCCCCAGGAGGACTCCTGGGTGAGAAACCAGTGACCTTTGAGTGTCCTTCCTAAGAAGCCTCATAAATACAGTCTTAATTCTGAATGTTTTCCATTGCTGTCCCATGGGCCCAATCCTCCAAGCCCCAAAGAACCCTTACACTCCTTCACTTTCAACAGAGCCAAGACCTGGAGCCAAAATATTACACAAGGAGGAGCAGAGCATGTAGAGATCCTCATCTGAAAGATTATATGGAGCCTAACTGGAACAACCAACAGGAAAGTGTTCCTGTTGACAGAAGGGGATGTTTTTCCAAGAATGGAAACAGTTGCAGAAAGTCAGTGTGTTTGTCTTTGCAAGCTTCTGGTGAGCCTGAAGAATAAAGGAGTTCTCATTTGTAATAGTTCAGTCCCTCTACAACATGCCTTTTTATCAGAGGTAAAAGTAGTGTGGAGGTAGGAGAAACAACCCCTCAATATTTTTTACTATAAAATGTTACATGGTGTGTTTAACATTTCCAGACTGGCTTGTCCTGATCCATCTTAGGATCAAACTAGGATTAAATTCCCTGCTGGGATCTCAGAGTCACCAGTGGTTACTTGTGAGCGCACCAGGAAGATGCTCTCTTGGTACCCCAAGACCAGCAACTGCAGTGTCCATCCTACCGAGGGACAAAGGCAGAGTGGGGTGCTACAGCCCGGCCATCGCACTTCCCATCCCAGAAAAGCACTGGCGTGAATAATCCGAGGCAGTTTTGCAAGCATCTGGAAGCTGTCACAGAGATGAGTAATATCTGACATGACTTTGTCAAGAATGAAACACGTCAGGCCACGTTAATTGCCTTCAGCAGCGGGGTATAACAAGCCCACAGAGGAATCGCAGTGGCTGTGGGACGGGAGCTGCAGGCAGGCATGGGGTGCTCTGCCTGCCCTGCCCGTAGGGCAGTGGGGGAGCCAGGCCAGGCAGGGTGCCCCAGGATGGGTGTGGAGGGAGCAGGGGGACAGTGTCGGGAGAGCAGCTCTCAATGGCTCACTGTGGGGCTGGAAAGCCACTATTGAGCACTCCCAATAACTGCCAGCATGGAGAAACAGAGAGCTTATTTATTACATTTGCATGCCATGCAGGGCTGGGGCTGCAGACAGAAAAAGGTTTGTGGCAAACTGGAGAAATGGGCTGAAAAGTTGGGAGGAGGCTGAAGGAGGGGGGAGAGCATGCTGCGGCGTGTCCCTGCGAGATGGGACGTGGGCAGGGAAAGATGTCCCCTGGGCTGCTGCCCACTGCCACCTCTGCTGCAAGCCTGGAACTATGGAGGGCGCCCCAAGAGATGTCACTGACCAGGCAAATCCTGACAGAAGAGGTTCCCATGCAGCCCTGTGGAGCCCACAGTGCCTGGGCAAAGGAGGTGACCGTCACCCATAGGCACCACTGCATCTTGGCTGGAGCGGACTGGACCAGATGCCCTTGGCCAAAGCTGTGGCGAACATGACGTGGCACACGGTATATATACCTTTAACTCACAGCGCTGTGGTCTGAGCCATTTCCGTATTAAATCGAGTTGGTCTAACAGCAGAAGCTGTCAGCACCAGCTGGGCGGCCTCCCTTAGGAACAGCAGTAACTGAAACCCTCCCGCACTGCTCCCAGGCAGCTCATCCCGCTGCAGCGAGGGGAGGCACGCAGAGAAGCAAAAGCCTGGTACCCAACTGCAGCAAGCTGCTTTCTCCAAGTGCTGGGGTAAGGTCCAGCTTAAAATTAGCTGCCATCAGTCAAATGTGTTTCCCCCAGCCCCTGCCTGCGGTGGGAGGAGGATGCTGAAGAGGAGATGAGGCTGCAGGAAAGCTGGGCACTCCACAGCTGGGAGCCAGCGGGTGCTGCGGGGCAGCTGCCAGCCCAAGCAGGGATGCCTTTCACCCTCAGCAACTCCAAACACAAAAAGAAAAGGGTTAACTTATGTCTTTGTCAGTCTGCGGAGCCAGAGTGGAAACAACCCCCCCAGATCCTGTTTTTCCATGCTCCCAGAAGAATGTAAACCTTTCTAAACAAAACCCAAACGTTTTAGCAGAGGAAAAGAGAAAGAAAAAAAAAAAAGCAGCCCAAACTGTCAATTTGTGGCAACCCTCAAGTTCAACAAGAGAGAAGCCCCGGGGGAGGCACTGAGACCTGCTGCTGGTTCAGCCCTCCGGTGGGACGTGTCACCCAGAGAAGATGCCTGGTCGCAGGGTGGGGGCTGGACACATCCTGAGCCCCCCAAGGGCTTGTGCTGAGTGCTGAGAGCAGGACCCTGGCTCGGTGATGGGCCGGGGTCAGCGGGCAGGCTGGGGCAGGGCAGGAATTTGCCGGCGGGCGCTGGCTGCCCAGCTGGTCCCCCAACAGTGAGGCCATGTGGTTTCCCCACGCTGGGCAGTGGCGGCGGGGGAATAAAAGGAAGGCTTTGAAAGTCGGTGTGTGACAGGCGTCCCCCGGGGAATGGGGCGGCAGCGAGCGCGTGCGTCTGCGAGCGGCCCTGGCCGGCCGCCACGCTCCCCTCCGTTTATTTACGGTGGTTTATCACGGGCTGTGGGCTGCGATAAAGTTTATGGAAATAAAAGGCGTCTCCAGCAGGCCAGGGCGAGAGCAGGCCCTGCCGTTGCTTTCCCACACTGATTAGGATCTGGGCAGGCTTCGGCACTCCAGATCTCGGATGAAAGCAGCAGGACCGGCAGCACTTCCCTTCCTGGCCCCTGCTCGGGGCCAGAGGCAGCAAGAGGTCAGCGTGCTGCACACTGTACACCACACCGCCTGCACCGCGCCTCGCACGCTGTGCAACGCACACTGGGCACCATGCCGGGCACAGCAGCACCAGGCGCTGGACACTGGGCACCATGCACCGGGCACCACGCCATGCACAGCAGGCACAAGGCATTGCACGATGGGCACCATGCACCGGGCACCACGCCATGCACAGCAGGCACAAGGCATTGCACAATGGGCACCATGCACCGGGCACCACGCCACGCACAGCAGGCACAAGGCATTGCACACTGGGCACCATGCACCATGCGCCACACCATGCACACTGGGCCCTGGGCACTGCACACTGTAGGCACCACCCCAATTCTCTGCGCTCCCACACTCCTAGGACCAGGGGAAGGACCTACAGCCTTTCCCTTTGAAGAGGCTCCACCATGTAGGGCAGCACCAGGGCAGGACATCTGGCCGGGATGCGGCTGGGGCAGGACTGAGTCTGTCCTGTGCGGAGGTGGCATGGTCCCTGCCCTCGCTGGCATGCAGCCATCCCCATCCCTGGGATGCCGGCCGAGGCCATGGCCCCTTTCCGCTGATTGTTCAGCAGCGACAGGGCCACGGCTTCCTCCCGGTCACGAGCCTGACCCTCACCTTGACGTGAGTGCTGGGGATGGCGCCACAGTCCCTGCTGGGCACAGGCGGGGGGGCTCACACTTCCAGGGCAGGCGGGCTCCGGGGAACACAATCACCCACCAGGAATGCCTCCAAAATTCACCGGGCTGCATTACCAGGCTGCCCAGGCAGAAACACTCAGGCAAATGAGGAACAAACTCAGGCAGCATTACTGGCTGGAAAATGGGAGTCTGATCCGACTGCCGCTGGGGTTAGGAGGAATTTAGGTGATGGCAGTAACAGAAAGATCCCTCCCCCAAGTGCTGCCGGGCTTGGAAGTGTTCAGTTAAGTGTGGGTTTTGTGGGGGGTGGTTTTATTGCCCCTTTTCACCTCTAACACACTCTGGAAGAGGTGCTGGGAACTGAAACACTTAAAAGCAGCTTGGGATGAAACCTCAAACCACACAAATTGCACTTGGTCTGGGGTTTTCCTGCAAGCTCGCAGCGCCGACTGGGTCCTCAAAGGAGCCGTGAATCTCTGAATGAAGCTGGCTCTGAGGTTGTGGTTTGCAAGAGAAATGCAACTCCTCCTCCTCACCCCCTTCTTCCCTCTCACAGGCTATTTCTCTGCCTGGAAAAGTCAGGTGGATGCTCAGAGCGGGAGCCCAACCTTGCTTCGGGTGGTGCAGGCTCCCTGCATGGACCCCCAGCACCCCAGCGGTCCCCCCTGCCGCCACCCTCTGCAAACCGAACAGCGGGGAGGGCTCCTTCCTTTCGTACAGCGAGTGTCAAGATTTATGGGGCACTGGCACCACATCAAAAACAAATTCAGTCATTTACAGTAAAATCAAAGCGCGCAGAACAATGCACGTGAAGTGAGGTTAAAACACCTTGTTACAGGAACAAATTGTGCAGCTGACATCAAAATAATGGAATTTATGTCCCCACGGGTTGGGAGCCAAATTATTTGCAGTGACATTTGTCAGACACTCTGGGAGAGGTGCTTGATGCTGCTACTGAGATATTTTGGGGTCAGGCAGCAGGCGAGTTCACATGGCAGAGCGACAGGCACGAGGCGGCTGGGGGAGGGCAGCCCACGGAGCCCAGGGCTCAGGATCGGGCTCTGTCCACTTGTCTCCCATCCTCTGGGGTGGGATGGTGTGGGGAACCCCCTACGCCTCCCCGAGTGGGCGATATGCTGTCTGTGTGGTCCGTGCAGGACTTGCTACAGCTGTAAAGCACAGATGTGTTGCTGTTGCTGGCACCCACCCAGGAGATGCTGCCTGCTCAGTAATGAGTTCAAGGTGCCCCGTAACCCCAGACCCACGTACCAGGCGTGTCGGGGTCTGTCCTGCTGCACACTGCTTGCTCGAGGCAGCTGCCAGCCCCAGGCAGCATTGCCAGCTCCTCGGGCAGCAGCCGGTGTTTCATCCCATCGCCCGCTTCTTTCTCTTCCCAGCATTTTGGGGCAGCACATCCTTTTTCCTTCCCTGCCTGTCCCTAGGTAGGCTTGTACATCTTGCACCTGCCCAGCCCTGGATGTCCTAGCAGAAGACATAGCTGTAAAAAAAACACCTACTCCCTCCACCTCCCCACCAGGCACAGAAATAACCCCACTGCCACCACCCCAGGGCATGGGTTGAGGCTGACCAGTGCCCCCAAGGAGCAATCCCCTTGCCATCCCCTGCCAGTGGCCCTGTGCGAGGCTGGCAGTCCCAGTCAGCGTGAGACCAGCCATCCCTGGGAACACAGAGCCCAGGCAGGTGTCACGTCCCCCTCTGTCAGTTCTGCCTGAACGGCGTGTGGCTGGGCTTGTTTTGAAAATATATTGTGAAGCACTTCATTGCTATGGAGTCTTATTTTATGGACAAATAAATATTTGGCCCTTTTTCAGCTTGCCTTAAAAGTCTGTCCCTTCTTCCCCTCTCCACATCCTTTTGGCCATGTTTATATTGCAGAGGCTCTCTGCTCCTTTGGCCTGGCTCATCCTCCTCTCCTCCCCATGCAGCACATCTCTGCATGTCCTTCGTCCCTGCTCAGCCTCCTCCTCCTCACCACCCTGCAGCTCGGTGTCCCGGGGCCACTCCAGCATGGGAGACAAGCAGGGTCCCTCCCACTCCCATATTTAAGCATTTATGCTTTTTGGGGGAAGCAAAATGATTTTATCCTTTTAATTCCTGAGGTTCACATCTCAGCAGCAGCAACGCGGCTGTTTTTAGCTTTCCTGGTCCCAGTGCTGGCTCCTTGGTGGGGCTCCACTTGCCACGTCCTGTCTCCATCAGGATGGTCCCATCACGGTTGTTCCCATCTGTGTCCCCCATGTTTCTTTTGAGCTTGCTTCTGCAAGCAAAATCTTCCACCAGGTTGCCTGAACCCCCCCCTAAAAAGCCATTAAAGAATAGCAACTGGCAAAGCACCACCACCAATTCACTGAGCAGGGGAAGGGGAGGCAGGACACAAACGAGCCTCCTTCGTTAATAAATCCTAGCAGCTGTGGAAAGTTTGAGGCAAGTGAGAGCACCCAGACAGAAAATTAAAAAACTAATAAAGTCCTCAGTGTGGGGGCACTGGCATCAGGTCAGCTTTACTTCTCTAGGCACCTCGTAAAGAGACATTCCAGGACACTAACTCATAAGGGAAAGCTGCAGGGGTCAAGGAGAACAGTGGAAAACTAACCATGGTAACTCAAGTATACTGGAAAGGCAGCAGGAAAACAGCAAGGAGTTGCTTTTTTTTTAATTTCCCCCTTTTTCCCTCTCTCTGTTGGTTGTTGGACGAGCAGAGCCTGTGGTTCAGAGAGGCATGGGCATGGTGGGGCAGCAGAGCAGAGCCCTAGAGAAGAGTCCGATCCGGTGGGATGGTTGGGGATAGGAAGCTGGAGCATGGGCTGTTTCTGAGCCGGGACCAGAAGTTGCTCCCTGCCCTCTGCCCCACGCTGCCTGCCCCAGCTGCACCACGCCTGTGGGTTTGGGGATGTGCAATACCCTGAGGCTGTATGCTAAAATGCATGATAGGCTTCAGTGTTAACTGTAGATCTAAATGATCATGCTTTGATTTTATCCTCCCAGCATGTCATAGGGCCACGACACCCACTCAGGGTTCCCTGGATCTCAAGGACTGCTCAAAGACCCATCCCTTATTTGCAAGAGCTGGGGTGAGTTTGGGCAGGTGGAGTCACCAGTGCCAGCACTGACGGCTGCCCCATGCCAGACTGGCATGGTCCTGGCCAGCCCTGGCCCCCCAGCCCACAGGCTACCCTGTGGCAGCCAAGGATGTGGTGGCTACCACTGAGGAGAGGCTCTGCAGGGCTCAGCTGGGTTTGGGTCAGGGTCCTGGCTCTGGGGAGAGATGGAAATCATTTGGTGTAGTTTCCTCAACTGAATGCTTTGCAAGGGCTGTCTTCTTAATGGGGTGATGGCCCCAGTTACACCATTAGGAGAGACGTGCAGCTTTTACAGCAGATTTGGGCAATGGCTGAGCGCTGTCCCTCTGGACCATTAGCTGTGCCAGGGGGAGGTGGATGGACATGCAGCTTGGGTGGGGGAGCTGCCCACCTGCAGCACCTCTGCACGGGGCCAGGTATGCTGGCAGGGGCACATGTGTACCCCCATACAAGGGAAGCTGGGTGCCATGCTGTCAGGGGGTCCAGCACTGTGCCTGTCTGGCAGCTGCCACTTCCAGCCATGGGGACATCCTCCTGCCACTGCCCTTGTCCATGGGAGCAGGAGGCTGCAGGACTGCAAGAGCACTGGAGGGGCTGCGGGGAACAGGCACAGGCTGCCCAGGACAGAGCCAAGGGCACACACCAGAGATGGGGTTTTCCCCTGATGTGGCAGGGGGGGATGAGGGTGCCCAGGCGTGTCGCCAGCCCTGCACACCCCATGGGCTTGCTGGCATCTCTCTCTCTCTTTTACAGCCTTCCAGATGGAAAGAGCAAGGGAAGAAAGTAGTCTTGCCTGCCCCGGGAGGTCTGGCTCACAGCAAAAGCCCAGCTTGCAAGTACTCTTGGCAACTCTTTAAAATAGGCAAATGCATATGTGTCAAGAGCAGCTTCCCAGGAGTGGGAAGGGATGGGATGAAGGGAGGAGGCCTGGATGTGTATTTGTCCCATGGCCAGGCAGCCCCTCCCGGGATCGAGTGGCCAAGGCAGAGTCAGACCCAGGCTCTGCACCCTGCCGGCCAGGGGAGACTCTTACAGGGCTCTGGCTGCTTCTGCCAAATGCCGGGCTCGTGCCTCCCCCGGGCCATGGCTGCATCTCAGGATGCAGCAGGCAGGGACCATTCACACGGGGCTCACCATGGGGCTCCCAGCCCGCACCGTTTACTGAATAAGCCCCCTCGATTTGCATGCGGGTGAAAAGCAATGTGAGAGCGTGGAAGCAGCTGCATTGAATATTTCAGCAGAAAACCGCGGGTTTCCCTGGCTTGCCAGAGCCCAGCCTGGAGGGCACGTTCGCAGCCAAGCTATAAACGTTGAAAATGGGGGTTTCTAATGGAAACACTGACATAACCTGTAGCTGACAGAGCAACTGCTCCGCTCACTTTAAGCCTGCATTTTAATCCCTAAACCCTTCATCTCCTGGCCTGTCTCAGAAATGGACCTGTGCAGCTGGCTGAGCATCCCCAGGGACACAGTGGGCGGCTGGACCAGGGGGGTCGCGCAGGTCTGGCTGCCCCCCGCCATGCAAGCCACAGGCAAGGGGCCGATGGCTGGGGGGAGAGCCCCTCTGCTGCAGTGTGATGGTCCTCTGCCACCAAAAAGGCGAAAGAAAAAGGCAGAGTGGTTCAGTTGGTTGTAAAAATTAATGAGTTCAGATACAGACTTGCTTTATTCCGGTCCAGCTGCGTAACCACGGCGATTGTGTCCGGCACACTAGACAGTTACATCAGCTCCACACCCCTGTACAATAAGACTCTGTTTGATCTCAGAAACAAGATCAGACTCCTGGGCTTTGCACATCCTGCTTCCTACATATGTAAAATCATTTTATTACCAGCCAGGAGAGTTCATCTAAGCCGCTCTTGCTGTGCAGCTGATGTGGAGAGAACATGCCCCTGTCTGCACTTCTTTTACCAGATGGAGATCTGCAGAGAGATTTCAGAGCTGCTGCTCCTCTGAGTTTGGTTTTTTTTTTAATTCCTTGACTTAGACTGGAAACTCCAGGGCAGAACATGAGTCTCCTCGTGTGCTTGTGCAGCCCCTGCACAGTGGGAGGTGTGTATGGCTCAGCTCTCCTGAATATAAGTGGTAGATAAGCAGCCGTGTGTTTTTGCTTGGCTTTATCCCCTTTTGTCTCATCTGCCCAGGAGAGGAAGTTCCTTATAAAAAATCTGCTCTGCTCTTCAAATGTCTCCTCAAATCCCCCTCTGTTTGTTAGGTCTGTGAGACACAGGGGAACTATCCCTGTATTCAAACATTTACCCTGCCCCACGTGAGTAACCCCATTGTCACCAAGGCAGTTATGAACATGCCTAAGCTGCTACAGGCTCAGCCTGACCAGCCGCAGCACCACCACTCTTTTGCTGATTACAGATTGCTCAGCAGTGTGATAAGGCACTAGCTCCCCTTTAATCATAGCTATTACAGTTAGTCCCACTGATGCTGCTCTGCTGCTGGCCTCACATATCTTGACTGCTGAGCTGCAACACACAGACACTTGCTGTTGTGCTGGGTGCCAGAGCTGCATCTCAGGATGCATCTGCAGCGCTGGTGTGCAGCGTCACTGCATCCCAAGATGCATCTGCAGTGCTAGTGTGCAGGGCTCACTCAAATGAGAGCACATTCCCAAAGAAAATGTGCTTTTCCTCTGCTGATGATGTCTGCAGGGCTGCATGGCCAGAGCTCACTGACTCACTGCACACAGGTCACCCGGCAGCTGTCGGGTGGTAACTCTTATTTAATTCTCAGTTGTGGTTGGATTTAAACCAGCAGCACAGGCAGAGAGAGGGGAAATCCCCTCCTTCCCATCCCAGCCCCGTGGAGTCATCCAGTCTAACTGGAGTAGCTACTCTAAGTGCATCTAGTTTAGGGTCTTGCTTTACCCTGGCTGCTTTCTTCTAGCTCAGCTCTCCTGGTTTTGTTAAATTTCCAGTCTAGAGGCTTCAAGGTGCTTACAGTTTTGAATAAAGCTCTTCGAGACCCAACCCAGGTCACACACCCTGTAGTTCACCAAGTTCCCATCCATGCTGCCTATGCCCATGAGTCGAATGGGGATCTCCTCCTCTCCTGGAGGCCTCTCACTCCAAGCCTTCCCCTCCTGGGGAAACTGAGGCTGGCACTTGTGCAACGAGAGCTGCTGGCAGGAGAGGAGGCTATAGGAAGCTCTCACCAGCGAGAGCAATCAGGGTGGACCAGCATTATCGCCAGCTGGTTTCATGGTCTTAACAAGTGTGTATTTATCCCATTGCCATGAGGATAATTGCCAAAGATTTTGCATGTAGCAATGACTTCCTCCTCTCTGGGGCACTCCCCAGCTCTTCCAGCAACTTTCCAGGTGATTTTCTGCTGCGGATCTCCCCATCCTCTGTAGACCTGGTTTTTGTAAGCACATCTTGACCTCAGCTCGGGATCATGTGTGCATGTTTTCACCAGCAAAGCAAACCAAAAAAACCCTACCACCCCTCCAGCCATCCCACCGCAGTGCCAGAGTGCCTGCCATTTCCAATGGCTTTTCCTGTTGTGGGTTTGTAATTACCCTGGGATGCCATTCCCCGCATTGCTCCGACAACCGGGATTTAAGGCCCTGCAAAGAGCAGAGCTGCCCAGTCTCCAAATGCTCCCAAGTTTACAGCCAGCATCGTTCTCATCAATCATCTCCTGTCAGATGGGGAATTTGAGCAACCCCAATCCAAATCGGAATATGGAAGGGAGGCTGTCCCCATCCCACCCTCCCCTGTTTGAGAGCCCAGCTCAAATAAACAAAACCTGAAAGGGCCAAAGCAGCTCAAAAGGAAACTGTAAACGATCCCATCTGTGAGTCTTGGCGAATATCTCCTTCAGGAGGGGGGCATGGGGAAGAGAAAACAAGTTGAAGGATCCTTTTTTTCTTTGCTCAGAAGGAAATACCATTGCGTTCAATGTTGCTGCTGCTCCAAATGTCATTCCAGAGCCCAGACCCGGGCTCCTCCTCAGACAGTTTCTTACCAGAGACAGTGGCAGGAACCTTCAGGAGAGGTTGCCATTTGCAGGGATAATCATCTGTAAAGCAGTGCTGGACATGTGTGAACTCAGCTTGGGGTAGAAGAAGTAGATGAGGAAAGAAAAGCAGATGATATAGGTTAATGGTTGGACTTGATGATCTTAGAGGTCTTTTCCAACCAAGGCTCTTCTATGATTCTATGATATGTGCAAAAGTCATATTCTATAGTGATGAATGTGTTTGCAAGGCAGCAAAACAACATCTCTGCTCACACTGGAGAATCCTAGCTTGCTGTGTTCCTGTCTGTGATTGACAGGCACTGGTAAGTTCACTCTGTAAGGGAGGAAATGGCCTTGTTTTCTGAGTCCCTCTGTCTAGGGGTGCTCAGCTGGGTGCTGATGCTTACAGCACAGTGGGTGGCTGCTGGGGACCTCTGAAGAGGCAGGTCCTGTGGTGGCAGGCAGGAACAGCAGTGCCTACGCTTAGGCAGCCAACTGAAAAAGTTGCCCATGCCCAAGTTTAGAAAGTCAGGATAAACCATGGGGGTCCAGACACCTCTGGTCTTTTTCCTGTTCCTGAAGTCTGCCTGGTTTTAGGTTTCCCATTTTCAGGGCTACTGAATGGTCTGTTAGCCTCGTCCCCCACCTTTCCCAGGCAGCATTTCTGCCTTCTGGCCCCAAACGGGCAGGTTGGGCTAAGCACTTGATAAGGGACACTGCAATTGTATTGGCAGCCTGGGTGCATGACAAAAGCACTGGTGATCACAAAGCAGCTTTATCTCACCAGGTTTCCAGCTCTGTTCCCCAGTCTCAAAGGCTGGGGGTTGTCAGTAAGGGCACTTTACATCTTCAAAGAGCAGGAGCAGTTTCACACTCAGCCCGGGGTACCCTGGAGACCCCAGCAATGCTGCCCCGGTGGAGTCTGTAACCCGGGTCTGGGTTGTGGAGCAGGAGTGTCATGTGCCACAGGCAGCCAGGCAGACACGAGGGATGCACTTGGGAAATGCTCTGTGCATCACCCAGCACCACTAGCAACCCCTACTTGGTTTAGTCAGGGAATCAGCTCGCCAGAAACAGATGCAGATGGCAAAATATTCCAATGCTTTTGACTAACAATTGGCCTTTAAACACAAGCTAATATTTAGCTGTGAATTCAGCTTTCAATCATGGCAGCCAGAGCAGGGAATGAATATTTAAGACAATGTTAATCGTGCTAGAGAGGAGGAGCTGAGGCAGGGAGAGGGGATCAGTAAGCGATGGAGAGCTCAGGGTGAGGACTGAGGACTTTCTGGTCCTTGGAAGGATTTGGCTCCAGCAGAGTGATGCTGCTATTGCTAAACATCAAGGAGGTCCTGGGACTGAGAGAGCTGTCACAGGAAAGTACTTATCGCCTTCTGGTGCTCACACTGCAAACAGTGTGCTGAAACGTTGGTGAGTACCAAGAGAGTCACAAAAATTATTTGAAGGCAGAAATAAGCACTCTGGAATGAGACTTGCAGAGCTCAACCAATTTTGCACAGCCCTGAAAAATGAGCATTTGGTCATACATCTAAAAGTCACGATAGGAAGAAGAAAGAGAATGAATATTGAATTTAGTAGAGAATGTTATAAAAAGACTCAAAACCAGGAAAGAGAATCAGGGCACATTTAACAGGAAATCAGGCATTTTTCTTTAAGGGATAGGGTTAGAAACACTGTAACAAGCCAGGAAAAAGGGACAGATGCTCAGTCCAAGGAGAGATGCTTTCCTAGCTCTTCCTGGGGTCAGCTTAGGTATTTTCTAGCAAAATATGATGCCTGTGAAATACAGACCTTCCATCCTGAACAAGTCCAACCAGCTCCTGCAGCTGTAAGCAATACAAGCTCATAGGCCCAGGAAGAAAATGAGGACAAAACATTTGGGAGCAGAATGGATGAGCAAAGAGAGGTGGTCTTGAGCCCCCTGCAAGGAGCGGGTGAGGATGAAGTAAATGAGCACGAGGGTGTAACTCCAGTGGACACAAGTCCCCTTGGAGGTGCAGGTGGTTCACCTGTTGCCAGGCTTTTCCCTTCCACCCTTCTGGAAGTGCCAGCACTTCAGCTTGCTGGGCACACACATGGTCCTCTCTTCCCCTGGGACACAGAGCCTGGCTGCTCCCTGTCCCCTTCACGAGCCCTGTAAAGCAGAGGGGGATGCCATTTCTGCACCTCTGCCTCTGCTCCTTAGTTAATGTGAAATAAATCCCTTTTATCTTCACACTCGTTTTCTAAGATAATAATGCCTTTTTGTGTGCACCCACTTTAACAGTTTCCAAACTGAGCTGTAATTGCCAATAGCAATTAAGTTAATACATATTTACAGCCATGTAGAGTTATAGAAGGTCTCCCGTAGTTTTATTTGAGGCATTTTCTTTAACCTGCTATAAAATCATTAACAAGTTGTTCAGTGTTAATTGCCTCCAATGCCGATCTCATCCCCTTGCCTCCAGACAAGGCAGGGCAGGCAGATGGCTTCCCCTGCCTGGCCCAGGACAGCTGCTTTCTCCCCGCGTGCATCCAGGCTTTAATGCAAGGCAGAGGTGGTGACCATCACCTTTCTTTTCTATTCTGTTGCTCGAGTTTTGGCAAAGTCATCCCTGTGGCCAACTTTCCAAGCTGTTTGCAAAAAGAGCTGTGTGAAGGCTTAACAACCCGTGTCCCTGCGTGCCGTGAGGATGGGGGAGCGGGACCCCGGGAGAGCGGGGACCCAGCAGGGCTCAGCCTCTGCCTGCAGCTCTGCTGAGCGTCGTGGCAGCAATCCCCCCGTGCCAGATTTTCTGCTGCTTGCATTTGTGCTTTTGTGCTTGCCAAGAGCCCCAAACCACTCGGCAAACAGCGTGTGTGGGGAGAGATCACCGCGTGTAATCTCCAGGCGAATCTCCCATTATACAGTAGGCTAATTAACTCCGGGCGATGGTACAGGGTCATGATGAGCTATCAGCTCCAGGAATGTCCTCCCCAAAGGGAAGTAAATATCGCTGCAAGAGCCGGGAGCCCCTTTCTATGGCAGTGAATCCTGATAAAGAGCTTCACTCCATTCTCCTGCTGCTGGCTCCAGCTTAGCGTTTTTAAAGCTAATTCTCCCCTGTGCTAATCTGGAGGATCCATTCAGCCCAAAGCTCAGCATCTGAGTCTATTTGCGAAGTGTGCAGCTGTGTCAATTTGCAAAGACAAAGGAAAGCTCCTCTGTCAACAGGTCGAGGAGCTCAGGTAGCACGAGTGAATTAGGGGCAAGAAGTCAAAGTGGTTTCACAAACCATCGGACCATGCTTAAATCCCATCCAGCCCAAGAGGCCGGGGCAGTGCAAAGGATAAAGGGAGTGCCGAGGAGTGGGCTGAATGACCAGGGCTGTAAGTCCACCAATTAGTGCTATTAAAAAAAGATAATTAGATCTGCTCCATGGAAACCCCAGAGGAGGCAGAATGCAATTTCCATTTGGGCTTATTTTAATAGAAGTTAGAAATGCCAGGAGATGCCACAATTGCATCATTGGCAATATTAGCAGGGCCCTCGGTGTGGGGTAGATCTGCTACAGGACCGCAGCCCTCCGGGACACGGGCAACTGTCTGCTTGGTATTTGTGCCCAAGGGACAGAAGCTGAAAATTTTGGAAGTGAACACTTCCAAGTAAAGAAATCCAACATCCTGTAGGGCCTCTGCTTCTTGGGCAACTTTTATTTTAGGAATTACTCTGCACAGGGGCAGATGCAGTGGAGATGCTTAGGGGTGATGTGCTCTGAGCTGAGAGAAGAGCTGGGAGCAGCCCTTCCCAGGGCACAGAGTTTGGAGATGCTAGGAAGGCAGGAGGCATCCCAGTGTCCTCTGAGAGAGCATGAAGAAAATAAGTCCTGGGGAGGAAACAGGACTTCTCACCTAGACCCTTAATCTCAGTGCCATCAGGTCAGGGGAATACTCATCCCTGTTTCACTCAGGAGGAAACGGTGTCTCCAGAAAGTCAAGTTGAAGATTTTTGAAGTCAGCCTGTGGTTTAGGATGCCACAGCCCTGCCTTGGCACTCCCTAACCAGCAGCAACCAAGGACCGTGGCACTAAAGAGCCCCTTGGGCTGATGGCAGCGACTAGCCAGTGTTTGAATGGAGCCTGGGAATATCTGCACAGGCATTTGCAACCTTTGGAGAGTTAATGGGAACAGGGAATAAGGAGTCATCACACAGCTGGTGTGTGAGAAGGTCCCAAGTCTCCTCATTTCTAAGCATCAAAACTGATTTCCTGCAATTCAGAGATCTGCAAAATAAGCTGTGTTCAAGCACATCTATTTCATCACTGAAAACTTCCCCACAAGCAAAACTTCCACTGGAAATAAAGGTAGTCTCAGTATTTCCTTGAATTTTTAGGACAAAAAAATAGGACTCTGGCTCAGAAAAGTTTTGTCATTACTGTAACTTTGCCTGCAGGTGGACACTACATGTGGGAAAGAGGAATTTCAAAGAGAAACAACTGGAAGGCTGAAAACAGCTGACCACGGCTGATATTGCTATCGGTCATGTGCTGGTCTCACCCCCAGCAGCCGTCCCTCCCTGTGCCTGCAGAGCCAGCCTTTTAACTTCAAAAATCACCATTTCAAGGAAAGATAGATACTGTCCATTGGGCAAATATTCTCAGAGGTGCAGTAATGAACAGCATTAAATAGCTTAAATGGATGCACTTAATCAAAATATACATCACATATACTCTAGGTGTATCTCTAGTGCTCAGGGAGAACAGGTGAAATCTCATATTTGTGTATTTCATGATACAAGGTCCAAAATAGCATTCTGCCCAGTTACGTCTTCCTTCTAATTCAAATTGCCAGGGCACATATATACCCAGATGCTACATTTTTCTCTTACAGTTAAACATATTTATTTTGAATGTCTGGCAATATAACACCTGCAACATTAATAAACACAGCCATCTCTTTCAAACACATTTTATACCTGCTCTACATTTTTATTTTGAGATAATAAATCACATGCATAAACCTTATTAATCATTTAAATAGCCCCTTAAAACACTGCTGAAAAGATTTTCCAACTCAAACACCTTTTAAGATGCAATGACATCATGTCTGTCGGGACATTGTTATGCAGTGAAGATTGTGAGACATTTTCCCCCCATAAAGTTGCTGTAATAAAGTTTGTCATTGCAGTCATTAAATTCATGTTTTCTCTTACCTTCTTCCTTACTCTGGAGCTGTCCATCATCAGGGAGAAAGAGAAAACATGGCATGGTGAAAAATTTGGGGGTCTAATAATGAAATCTGCCACAAAGCAAAATACCCATTGATTTCAACATGAGTTATCTGCCAGTCTGTCTCATATTACCTCCTGAGGAACCTGGCTTCTTCTGCGCAGGCAGAACAAGCATGGAGAGAAAGACGAAGAGGAGACTTCAAATTCTACCAAACTAGGGAACTGCTGTTGTTTCATGGAACTGAACATCCCGGGAGGAGCAAGTCCTCACTGGAAGTCTTTACGTGTGCATCTCCTGACCTATGTGAAGACGCTGGCCCAGCTGACAGGTTCAACAGAGGCTTTGCCTGCTGAACAAGTGCAAAGCTATGCTTGACTGAGCTAAAAGAGAGGGCAGGAGATGCAGGTGATGAGCTTTTATCAGTTGGAGGATGCACATGCTTGGGTGGTAGCAGCTTCTGAGTGAGCTGAAAGCTGTGATAAATATATTTGGAGTCTCTTTCTCCTATTTCAGGAGCTGAGCTGATAGGTGCTGCTCACTTTATCCCAGCAGCACCTCAGGAGCACATCCCAGCTCTTGCTGTAGCGCTGGTGACCACCATTTGGTGGCCTGTGAAACCATAACCTCAGACGTGGCATCGGTGCCTGTGACTCAGACCTGCTCTGTGCGTGCTCCTTCATCCTGTCCCAGAGAAAGAGAAACACATGTGCAAATGAGTCTGTTGGGTTTGGTTGCTTCCAGAAATGCCTCTCCAGGCAGATGGTCCCTGCTGAGGAGAGCAATGTGTTGTGTGTTGCGTCCTGCAAGCAGGGACCTGAGTCTGGAAGTCCAATACACACACACAAATTCAGCTGAACTCACACCTGCCAGTCTGTAGAAGACAGCTCTGCGCAGTGCAGGGATGTGCATGCTGCATCCCTGGCTGTCTTCCTTCTCGCCAAAAACGTAGGCAGAGCACATACCCATCACTAACTGAACAATTAAGCTATTAAGTAACTCAGTTAATAAATTCAGATTTTGCCCTAATACATTTCTAATGACCTTGTCTAATAAATTCAAAGCAATCTAGGAAGAATGCTTGTTGCCATATTTTAAAGGCAAAAGTGATTTACTTTTGCTGAGAGGGCAAAGACAGCTTGCCTGTGATTTATTACTATCAGTCACTGTATCTTTCATCTCCTTAATTATTTTCTCTACAGGCAGCTTCAAAAGTGCTCTTGAAGGCTGAATGGTGGGCGTTTTCCAAGCTCAGATACTTACTGCTTAGGTCTGAACTGTTGTTTTTGCCTTCCTATCTGTGGCTTCAAATATTAATCACGGAAGCTGCACTTCAGTTTGCTTAGGTTGGACTTAATGCAACACATGATTTTGCACGCTTGGTACCCTACCAGAGCCAAATGCCTGAAACCTCAAAGGTTTTTGTCCATTGGTGATATTTTCCACTGGGAAAGCCAGCAACAATTATCTGCATCCATAGAGCTGACTGAGTTTATAACATGATTTAACTTTTGTAGTCAGACTATAGGCAGGAGGTTTGGGAGCACGTTTGAAGGTTTCTCTGGCTTTAATGGGCGAAAAGACTCACTTTTCCATCCTTCCCAGAGAGGGGAGCTCACCTGGTGTTGACCATGCAGCTAAAGGGCAAGATGAACTCACTGTTGGAAAGCCTGAGGCCAGGACAGGAGAAACAGTTACATGAGGAAATTAATCTGGTTTCCAGAGGGAGAAAGGTGGGAATTGCCACTTAAAAGCCCCCCTTTTGCCTGGGGACGTCAGGGAATTTCCAGGAGCTGCATGGAGTTCAGCTCTCATGTCCCAGGGACACAGGGGAGCTGAGTTCATCTGTCACTCATGTCCTTTGGAAAGCCCAGCCTAAGGCAGCAGCAGGATGCTAGTATTTACATCCTTGCTCTCTTAGACACCCCAGGACTTCCCAAGATTTGAGAGAACTGGATTTAATCTTTGCCCAGCTTCCAATCTCTAGCCAGGGCTCAAACTGTGGGAATTTTTCCCACCAAGACTCTTCCAGCTATTTCCAGGTAGTCCTCAAAACAGGCCTGGATGGGATCCAGACAGGAAAAGCCATTTCTACAAGATTTCCTGTCTGGCATTACAAGCCCAAGAGGCCTGGAGAATACTGAGGAACCATCCAAAACCTCAATAAGCTCCTGCATGACTCATGGACAGGCTGGACGTTGAGGGTGTAGGATGACACGTGGCTTGGTCCTCACAGAGCACCCAAAACTGCCTGTCCTGATATGGCCTCGGCTCCCATTGGAGGCTTGGGGGAAGGAGCAGCTCCAGCCCAGCGGTTGCTGTGTGGCCTGGAGAAGGGTTTGTTTTCCAGAGCTCCCCATGAGCAGTGTCACTAGGGCAGGCTTGCACACGCTGCCTTACGTGACACGGTCCTGGCCACCAGCGTCTTGCTTGGTTCAAGTGCTCTGTGCTAAACAAAACACTCGGTAAGAAACAAGGAGCTTCCAAGGGGTTTCTCCTTCCCCAAACCCCCCAGTCCCCACTTCACTCAAGCATGCAACTTCTCAAATAACATGTTCCGTTTTCAGTCTCTACAGCCGAGGAAACTCTTAGCAGCATTTTTTGGGGTCAGTTTTTCATGACTGAGACCTAGTCATGCAAACAAAGATTTATTTTTTTCCTGACCAAAACAACATTAAGGGGAAAATTCTTTCCCATGACTAAAGCTGGGCGGGAATTTTTCAACAGAACATCAAGCAGAAAGTTTCAGGGAAAAGGTCAGTTTGATGTGATTTTACATGTAATTTTTCTTTTCATTTTTAAAATGAGAAAATGCACACTTCTGGTATTTAATGATTGTCATGCAAATAAATATCACGGTCTTTACCAAGACAAAGGTGCTTGCCAATTCTCGCTGCTAGCTAAAACCAGTGCTAGCACTAGTTGGGATTGTATTTGACAGCATTGTCTGGCTTATGTGCTAGTTTTCATCATGAATGATGCTAGGTGCCTAATAATCATGGTTATTCAAAGCCAGCCAAAGTTCAGCTGTCCTGTACCAAACACGTCAAAGCTTCGGGGTTATTTAAAAAAGACTGAATATCATCACCCAGCCAAGGACCAAGATGCACTAATGCCAGGACCTTGGTTTGATCTTTGATTTGAAAGGCAGTAAGTAATAACCAGGGCCACAGCATCTCTTCAGAAGAGTATGTTAAGGACTGTGTTTGACAGCCTGGCTTTTGTCCCTGCAGATCACCTACCTAAGCAGTGGGAATACAGACTTTCTTCTGACCTGCAGTAAAGGGTGAGGACTCACACAGGCAATGAGGGGCAATACCTCACCTCTGCGTTAGAGACCACTGCTCCATTCATTCCCATTATTTCAGGGGATATTAACAGCGATAACATGATACATAAGCAAGTTACCACCAACAAAGCCTTGAACAATTTAGCAGTGAAGCTCAGAAGAGCACAGAATATTGCTCTTACCTTTATCTGCAATGACATTATGGCCAGAGAGGCTCACGGAGGGAGCCTGAGCTGTTGCACTGCAGGAGACTGTAACCCTTCCAAAAGCAGTCCCAAAGCCCGGCGATCCATCTGACTGTCCAAATAAAATGCAACAACAATGGAAACAGAATTCATTAAACTGAGATAGACATGATTTTATCCTTGTTGGCCTAACCTCAGTTCCTTGTACATTGAAATCTCCCATTTGTGGGCCTGGACATTAACAGATGAGTTATTAACTAGCCGTGGCTAATTATAGATCGCTGCATCACCTTCTTAAAAGGGAGGCATTGTCAAGGCCAGCTAGGGCCAAAGTTGAGGTCTTGTGAAGTTAATCTTATTGTAAAAGTCACTCAATAGAAAATATTTTTTTTTCCCTTCAACTTCCACCAAAAATCAATTTTATGGGAATTTGAACACTTTCCTAAAGTGTTTGCAAAACAACCATCAAAGCAGTGCAGAGGTAAAACAGGTTAGTCTGTCTTCATTGTCTGAGCTGGCACTGAGCAGCGTGTATCAGTGAGAAGGAAATCATTAAGCCTTTAAACTTTCTTTCATTTAGATGATATACAATATTGTTAATGAACACAGTTACAGGCATTTGCCTTCCCCAGCTGTATGATTTTTTACTTAGTACTGCACTTTTAATCTTCCCACAGACTTAAAGAATTGTTATCCCTGAAAGGAAGCGAGACCTCCCTCACTGATGAAGATTTAGCTTGCTAATGCGTTTTGATGAGGCAGGAACACGGCATGGAGGAATTAAAGGAATAATAAAATAAACATTTCTACCCACAGAAAGAGGAACCTACCCTCCCAAAGCACCCCTGGCCGGTTCATGGGTGGATATCCCACTTTGGGGCCGCACCAGAGCCTGAGGTCCTCCTAAAAGTGCTCAGCAGTGAGGGCAGAGCAGGGTTTGAATGGCATAAATGAAGGGAGGGGGCTAAGCTCGGGGGTGGTAGGAGCCAGTGTTGGTGCCCGGCCTCTGAGCCCGCACAGATTTCCCTGTGAGAGTCCGGACCTCTCCGGAAAACCTGCAAATGAAGACATGTGTGACTTTAACTAAGGCTTTCTAATTAGTTGGAGAAAACAAATCTGCTCCACCCCAGGCAGCTGCAGCTCCAGCCAGCATGTTACTTATTAGCTCAAATTATTATTATTATAAAAAACACTTGACTTTCTAGTTCAAAAAGTAAAAAGGGATTAGCGAGGTCTCTCAGACAGCTCTCCCCAGACTAACCTCCAACATCTCAGACAAAGGCTCGACCAGAACAGAGGCTTTCTCAGTCCAAGGACAAAACAGACCCCAAACGGCTGCAATAGAAAGTCAAAGGCAATACTTGACACAGCACTCAACTCTGTTTGCTGACTTTTCCTAAGGTATACAATAAAATTCAGCCCAAATATGTCACTGCTGCCAATTACCCAGGGCAACAGCCGGACCTTGGAGCTGGTAAATCAATGGGTATGCACGGGAAAGCTGCTTTCCCCAGACCTGAAGTAGGTGGAAGACCATAAAGACAAGAAGCACACCAGGAAGGATTAGGGGCCACAGAACAAAACGAGGGCTCTGAGTGAGTAGGTCCCCTCTGCCCACCACCCCTCCCAGCTCAGGCTTTACCCAGGTCTGCACAAACCTGTCCGTGGGGAGGCTGCACCCCAGCCCAGAGACTGGAGAAGAGGGGGATGACTCATTGGCCAAACAAGGATGCCAGGAAACCCCTATAGGAAGCTTGAGCTTCAGAGGGGATGGGGCTGGCTGGAATGTCAAAGCCTGCCTTCCCCAGGGCAGCAAAGCTCTGAGCTGCGTGGGAGAGGGCAATGAGGGCTGGTGTTGGCAATTTGATTAAAAATGATTTGATTGGCAAATCCAGGCTGCCTGGGACTTGGTAGGTAATGAGCCACAGCTTTGGTGTGAAGAGCTCTCTTTAACCTTAAAGTACTTTCCAGTTAAGCAAATTGCACCACATGCATCCCCTTCTCTGCCAGCTCTGCGTGCAGACTGAAGCACTTCCCAGTTTTGCAGGCTGAAATTCTGGAATAAATGGAATTCAGCAATTTGTATGGAAATGCTGGATTTGTCTGAACAGTTGGAGTTGGCGTTTTTAATCACCCAGGCCCACCACAAGTGGCTGGGTGCTTTGCAAACACAGTCCTGGGAGTAGAAACACCATTCTGGATAGAGCCCAAGTTTGGAAAATGGCTGAGCCTTTGCCATGATGGTCTCATCACCCATTCTTCGCTCCTCATGGGGAAAAGCTGTGCCTCCCAAAGAACCCGCAAAGGGCTGCAGTAGTTTGCTTCAAAAGGACTTTGAGAAGCGTGATGTTCTGCCACTCCCCTCCTGGGCTTCGTGGCAGTGTGTGGTGTGTAATGGTCCAAAGAAAATCAATTGGACACTGCATTTGGGAGGTAAGGGTTGGGATTTTATTCCAAATAACCTGGTGACCTCAATCAATCTCTGTCCCCAAACCTTCTGAAAGTTTGATACTCTAGTCTGCAATTAAGCCTCCACGACCAAGAGTTGCAGCAGATGTTCCAGTCAAAACACCTTTATTAACTATTTATTTTCGATGCATTTCAGGAGATATCAGCCAATGCATTTAAAGGCAGACAGTAGGTTTTGCCTGACTGGTATACAGTTCCATTAAGATTTATTTTTCACCAACTTTTTAAGTTTTCAGTTTTTTTATACTGATAAAACTAGATTATTCTACGAAATTAACTGTGAAATCCCCCAAACTTTCCTTATGATAGTGACTGTGAAAAGAACTTAAGCTAAACCGTCACAGTGTAACAAAGAGAGCTTGAAATATGAAGGGGTATGAGACCACTCCATCTCACTTTCGTGATGGGGAGGAGGGCCGGGGCGATGCTGGGCAGGGCTGGGCACTGCCCAGGGTGCAGAGGCACACACAGAGCTCCTGTTCCCCACCTGAGGGTCTCTTTGGCCCCATTTCAATTGAGCAAGATGTTGTACCTGGTGGGAACAGCTGCTGCTCAGGGCAAATCACGTACTGGAGACAAAAACTGGTCTGGAAAGCAAGTACTGAACACAAAGGTTAATTCCTCAGATAAATACATTTCTGTTAAGCCTGTTTCCTATTCTGGGATGCTTCTGGGCCAGGTGTTCCCACCGGTACATGTTGCTGCCACTGCTGAAGGTATTGCACGCCGTCCTCCTGTGCTTTAGGGCATGGTTAGCAAGGGACAAGAGAGGAATAAATCCTGTGGTTGTGGGGCAGTGGGAGGGCACCCAAGGAAGATGCTGTCCAGGGGATGCGCAGAAAAACTTTCCCACACCTGCTGCCTTCAGATTTGGCCAGGACATGCCCCGATACAGCAAACCTGAGGTCATCCCACCCTATGGACTGGGGTTTTGGCTTTGCACCATGCAGCAGCAGGACGAGTGCTCTCGAAAGCCTTTCCCCGTTTGCTGGGCAGCTCAGCCGAGTCCCCCACGCCTCCTGCATACGCAGCAGCCATATGGGTGGCCATGTAGGATCAGAGCCTGAATTCCCCCAGGGAGTTCTGCCTGGGATATATTAACATTGGTGAGTGATGCCCATTTACGCACTGAGCACAGCCGGCTCAGCCCAAGCCAAACACCCTTGGGCTGGCCCCGTCCAGGGCAGGGGGAAAAAGGGCGCCTTTGGCGGGAAGGTGTTTTTCATCACTCGGAGAGCTGTGTCCGATTGCATTGTCGGAAGCAGCAGGTAGCAGTGAAAGGCAGGGTCATTCCCCTGACCAGCCCCAGCCCCTATTGTGCTGCCTTTCAGTGCAAGCGAAAGGTCAGCGCGCAGCCCTGGCTCCCAGCCTTCGCTTTTTTGTTACGATTGTCACAAGGTAAATTAATCAGATTTATGGCATTAAGCCTTGCCGTATCTTTAGCCTTTCAGTCCTTTCTGCCCCCGAAACTTCCCTCATATGAACAGGCTCTTTGTTTATCCCTGCCCGTACAATCTTCATTTGGTGATGGGGGAGCGGTAGGACAAAGACTGGAGGAGAGAGCTGCTGCCTGGCAGGTACCCCATGACAGCAACACTCACTGCCCAAAACACTGGCGCTTGCATCGCTTCAACTGTTTTTCCCGGCTCATCAGCTGGGAAAGATCCTGTTCTCAGGGCTGCAGTGCCACACACACATCTTTTGGGAAGAGCAGTTGCTCCTTTGATAACTAAAAGGCGAGAGCAATTCCGCAGCAGGGGCAAGCCGCCACCACCGTGCGCACAAAGCACAATTTATGTCCCTCTAACGTACATACAGCATATGGGACCACTTACACAGTTGTTTGCCTTGGTCAATGGGTCCGCCCAGCCATTGGGGAGCTGGCTCTTATTTCACTTTCTGATGGGGGTTTGGAAGTGACCGGCCCCGCAGCCAGCTCAAGGCTCCCCAGCCGCGCTCCCAGCCTGAGCTGGTGGCGAGGCCACACAGAGGTGACAGGTATCTTTATCCTGCCACCCAGGAGAGCTCCAATGTCCCGCTGGTAGGAATTTGTCTGCAAATTTTCCCCCATTGAAAGGAGTGAGGGGACTGATATGATCGCTTGATTAAGGGGCAGGCGAGGTAGAGACAGGGGCACTTCAATAGATCGTGCTCCAAGGAATTTCCCTTCTTTTGGGAGACTAATCCACTTCTCCCCACTATTTCTCACTCATAGGATCACATCTACGACTGCCAGCTTTGTCAGCATGTCTCATTTCTGCAGAGCATACAGCTTAAAAAACCCTATACTTAATCTATCCATATGTAAAAGCAATCTTTAAAGAAACAGCAATGAAACTAAGGGAGAGTAATAGATGCAATTGCAGTGAAACTAGCAGCCAGAGTAGGACAGGGTGGGACACAGTCTCAGTGCCCTTATCTTCTGCACAGGCATTTGATTCTGATTTGATTATCCTCAGGGCAACTCATAACCATGAAACATAAAATGCATTAATGCCTTTGTTTTGAGCAATGGAATGCAGATACGAGGAGGACTGTACACCACCTTTGGATGCTCTGTTTGTATTGACTTTTCTGCTTTAAGTTTTCTAACTTGTACACAAAAAAAACAAAAGCAAGATGATGGTATGTAGTGTGGACATTCAAGTGACCTCTCCATAATCAGAAAACATTGAGTGTGTATTTAAGTTTAAATAAGAGAACCAGAATGACATCCTAAATTCTTGTCATCCATCACTCTTTGCAAAAAGACCTCTTCCCAGAGACAGCAGGCAGGCTGAGCACCTTCTCTCTGAAAGTAAGCACCGTGGAGTTTGCACATAATCTTGTGGCCTGATGCTGACGCATAACCCAAAGATGCCTGTAACTTTCAGAGCATGAATGGTGTCACATGGAGTGAAATATGAGATCCCACGGCGAGCTGAGGATCCCTCCATGATAGATCGTTGATCTGTGAATAAAGCCAGCAGCATTGCTTCCTTTCCCAGCATGGGGGCTGTCCCCCGCATGCCTCCCAGCCACGCTTCTCCACACAACCCCAGCCCCATGACTCATTAAAAGTGGAAGGACTTCAAATATCTGTGTTGGATCTTCCCAAGTCAGAGAGGGAGGTGAGCCTGGCATGAGACCATACCTCTGCTGAGTGTCTGGGATGGTGGCAGCAATTCATCCCCAGATAAGATGCAGTTGTGAGACATTAATGGATTTTTAATGGAAGATAGGATCCAGCTTTGAAGAGAAGACTGATTTTTTTTTTTTCATTGCTCCCTGCATCCCACTGTAAAGCTGCCCAAACTCTCCACCTCTGCTTGCCCATCCGGCACGAGTTCTGCCTGCCTCACAGGGATGAGGTGCTTGCAACAGGTGTTTTGCATTTTCAGATGAAAAAATTTAATCAGTATAACATATTTCCTAAAAGAAGGAGAAAATAGATGTGATTCATGCTTTCAGGCACATGTCTACTTAAATGTTTTGCCAGCGTACATCAGCTACAATCATCATGATGATTTCCTCAAGATTAAAAAAAAAGAAGAGGAGGGAAGAACAGGCACTCCCGACTGTGCCTGAATTAAAGAAATGGTGTCATTTTTTTGGCTTTGTCATTATTTTCATTTCCCTCTTCTCCCTCTCCCCTAGAAATTATTTTATCATTAAAATGATTAAAAAAATACCAAAGCAGATGTCTGGTCTGTTTGATCTCGAGCCTGAATATAGAAGAAAAAGGAGTCAAGACTCTGATTATGGGAAAAAAAAAAAAAAGTAGAAGAGAGAAAAAAAATGGTAACAAGAAAGTCATGAAGGAGAAGATTTGGCTTTGATCTCTGCACCACACTGGCTTCGTCGAGCCGGGGGTGGGCTCTGCTGAGCAAAGCTGGGCTGTTGTGCGACAGCTTTGTGGGATCACAGGGGCAACACTTTACACCATCTGCTCACAGGCAAACAAGTCACTCTGAACAAGATTTCCATCATTTGAGTATGAGAAAGTAAGCAAAATATGGATTTGTGTCTAGAATGAATGTAGAACTCAAATCATGGATTTGACTTCTATGCAACTGGCCTCCATCAGCTGAAGGAGACCGATTAACAGGCTGCTAGCCTTGGCTGGCTTACTTGTTTTAATTCCTAATTTGTATACCCTCCTGTTTTCCCTGCTGCAGGGATTCCAGAGCTTAGGAAACAGCTATTAGAAATCAGAGCAACAGAAGCAGAGAGCATTAGCAGGCATGCAAAGCTAACCTGCTCACACCACTCCCGGTAATTTTCAGCAGTAAAAAGTACACTAGGAATGACAAGGGGCCATTTCTCATGTACTCACTGCTGGCATTGGTCTCTAGGTGTGTTGAAGAGAGACTGACATTTCGGCTGTTTTTCACCAAATCTCCATTGGTCCTCTGCCTTTGTGGACTTGCCGTTTGAATCACAGTCTCCAAAGGCTGTTTGAGTCACTCTGTAGCTCAAAGGACAATGATAAAATCCTAAAGATGGTCTGGGAGCAGGACATATTACTAAAATCCCTCTAGAATTTGGCACTTCTGATAAAAATATTGCACGTTCCCCCCATACCTCCAACTTTTAAGCACCACCAATGCACTCCAGCCCTTCCCTTAGCGAGACAGGGTGACCATGTCCAGAGAGACAGGACAGGAGCTATCTCCTGGACCTGTTTTTGTTTGTCTGAGAAGCAGTTATAGTCAGAGGAGACTGTAGTGAAAATCGGCCCAATCTCACTTATCACACCTCCTCCTTCCTGGACTATGGGTTTTATTTGCTGCTTACAGACATCTCCCAAGCAGGTAAGGTATACAGCTCCCCCTCTGAGAGCCCAGCTCAGGTGTTTCAGAAGAAGAAAAAAGTCTCACAAAACATGGAGGTGAGGAAATCTGCCACACGCATATCCCACCTGAATTACTGGCAGTGACTGACTCAAGGTGTGAATCATATAGCTTTACGTGTCTTCAAGGCATCCTTTAGGATTAAGCAGTTTAAAGTCTACATGGCTGAAAACAGTGGATTTCTTTTTGCCCTGATAATAAGGCAGCTCCAGAGGACAGAGGAAGATGCTGTGATGTCTTGGGCACCAACACGCAACTGAACTTATTTCTGACCACAAAACCTCTGTGGGTGGTGACTGTAGAAAGAGCTATGGGTGTCTGCATCCATGCAGGACTCCTGGAGAGAAATTCTTTCCAAACACTGTGTTGAGACAGTTCCCGGGAGATGATGCTATGAGAAAGATCTCCAGCAGGATCCACATTACCCAGACTGTTCTGCCCTTTGGGTGTTGGATGCAAACAGCTCCACATTAGTTGTCCCACCAGCTGTGGCTGCCTCTCTGCATGTTGGAAAATTTTCCCTTAGGTTAGAATGGGAGCAGACCTGGCCTGAAAAATCTGCCACTTGGAGTATACCAGGCATCTCATTTTCCAACTGGAAAAGTGTTTTACTTTAGCCCTGCTGCTGAAAATTAATTGAAGACACATGTTCGCAAGACCCAGGGGACATCTGTGTAAGCATTCAGTGAGAAGATCAAGACTAACTCACACCAAGAAGTCAGGTGCTTAACCAGCATCACCTGTACTGCTGACTACAGACATGTAGGAGGTGGCCTCAGGGTGCCAGGACACCCAGCTTTCATCTTACCCATGCAGGGAACAGCCCTGACTGTCCTCAGGTGTGTTTTCAACTGTCACCTCTGTTGACATGAAGCCACCCCAGAGCAGACAGTGGCACCTGAGGAACAGCAGGAGCAGCCGCAGAGCGGAGAGGGAATCCGTGTCTCCTAGGACAGGCAACAGGATAAGCATGATTTGAAAGCAGGCAGCTAATAGAAAAGATGAGCAAAACATACAATAATTCCAGCTATGCAGAGCTGCATTGGCTGGGAGATGTTTCCAGGCTCAGTGTGGGCTGTGGTGAGACTTTCACAGAGATGACACATGGCAGCCAGCTCCCTTTCCCCTGACTGTGTGTCCCAGCCACCAGCCCTGGAGAAAACAGCTGCAGCTGGGAGGGTCCTACAGCCCTGCAGGTACCCCCTGGGAGGTGGCAGCCATGTAAAGGGCCCCTCCAGAAGGTCAGAGCAGGGACAGATGGGAAATGGTCATTTTTTAGCTTGGAAAGCTTTCCTTTTGGGTGGATTTAGCATAATGGTGGAGGTTTTTTCCCCCTTTCCAAAACAAGGCAGCAAACAGAACAAAACTAAAGTTTTCTTAAACCTCAATCACACCTGGCCAAACAGAACATATAATGCAATCCAAGAGAAAATTTTGTTCCCTTTCATGTGTTTCACTTGTGGTGATTGTTTCTAAAGTAGCAAGTTTGTGCATTGACTCAAAAATAGTAAAGTGGACATTTCACAGTGGAACAACAGCTCAACACAATACAAGCACCTTTCTCAATAAAAAGTATGTTTGTTATATTCCTTTCTATATTTATTCTCCATCTTTTTTCCTCGTAGGTTAACCACTGAATGTGATCGCAGTTAACAAATGTCTTCAGCCACTGTGAGCTTTGGCCATGCTGCATTTTCACTGCATCAATGACCAGCTCACAATGACTGCCAGCATCACTGCTGCCACTGAGAAAAGGTATCTTCTTGTATTTCATGAGCATTTCTGACACCACCTGGGAAGTTTTCCCACTCCTATGCTCAAGGAGAGACCAAATTTTTCAAACCTGCAGGTCTCAAATTGGGCTTTTGAGCAGAGTTTTGTACACCCTACAGGTGCTTCCTGTGAGGGGACAGAGTAGGTAGAAAATACAGAGTTTGCCCCATCAAGGCTCACCAGAGCTCATCTGGAGGCATCCTTGAGCAGTCTCAGGGACCTGTCTACTTTGGGCTAGTTTGCATGTGGTAGTAAAAGCAAGTTAAGTCCAAGTGTCAATGTAAAGCACAGTTGATCAAAGAACAAAAATGCAAGGCAGCATTACTCCTAGTTAAGAATTCACCCCGCTGTCAAGTGTCCTCCCCGGCACCTCTCCCCAGCACTGTGATCTTTCTGTGGTTGTCATGAGCTGAGAGCAAGAGCATGGAGGGGTTCTGCTACTGACAGCGAGTTGAGAACACACCAGTGCTATGAGCACAAGCAGGTCTAAAAATGGGAGAGAACACTGGGCAGATCACTGAGCCCTCATCACTTCTCGGGCAGGGGGAGCAGCACTGCTTGCTGCTGTGGGGAGCATGTGCTGCACAGACCTGGCTGAAAAATGTGGTGAGAATTCGTCCAAAAACTCAGTGCAGAATGGACTGCTTTTAAAACTGATATCTTAAGGAAATGAGTTTCATTGCCTGAAAAGCTTCTAGTCCTGAAACAAGAATTATTGCTCAGTTCTTGTAGGAGAAAGCAGTTTCTGTGCACAAATCCCAAATGTAGGATTTATCCAACTATGTTTCCATCAAAAATGCTTCTCACTCTCTTGTCTGTTTTGATGCTGAAAATACCTGGTCTTGCACACTGACAGAACTGCACCTCACGGACCCCCTCTCACTTCCAGGGAAAACAGCATCAGATGCTCAGCCAGGGGAATATCTTAGCACCTCTGCCTCCTATGGATTTTGCTGCTAGCTTTAAGGGGAGCAAGATCTAGCCCAGAGCCCCCACCACAAGCATGTGGAACCAGTTTGCTCTGCATCCCGCTCGTTGCTTTTTAGGGATTAAGGAAGAGAGGCATTTAAGGGCTGTGGGCTGGCGGGATGAGCTGGAGCGCAGGAAGGAGTGGCTGCAGGCAGCCCTGGGGAGGCAGCCCGGTTCTGGGGCACAGCAGGCAGACAGCAGCACTGTCCCTGCCACCTCTGTGTCCTGCGGCACAACACTAACCTCCTTCTCCCAGGGGTTTATTCTCCAGGAGCCTCCACAATGTGCAGGGAGCACCTCTGCCTGGGGGCTGCGGGCAGCACAGCCCTTACTTGGGAAAGGAAAGCCCTTACTCTGACTGCTGGTTTCATGCCCCAGAACCTGCATTTCACGCTACAAAGTTCTGCTTGAAGGCCTGTTTAACACACATCAATATCTTCCTCCTGGTTGCCATAGATGCAAGTCATGTAAATGCAGTCCAGCTCAAGGCATGGGAGTGTGTTCTCGGTCCAGAGCAGCTGCAAGTGGTCTCCCAACGTGCTGATAAAGCCTGAACCACTTGGACCTCATAGCTGAACCAAAGCCATAAACAGCTTTGGGAAGATCTCAATACTGATGTTTGCAGCTGGGCCAAAAGTATCCTGGTAACAGTGTGCTCCTGGTGATGTCCCAAGCAGCATCTTTCCTGGGCAGGGTGAAGGGGCTTGGGGCATCATGTCTGCTGAACTTCGAGGGGTGCGCTGGGTGCACTGCAGGCAGTGTGGGAGGTGATGCTGATGCTCGGGGCTGCCAGGGTGACTTCTCCCCTCTACAGTGCTCGCCTCCGTTTGGAACCAGACAACAGAAAGCAGACCCATCTGTTCATGTGCTCTGGTCACCTGCTAGTGACCATTCTGCTGTTCAAGGTGGCATCTGAGCCTGCTTCAGCGCAGAAGCAGAGGCACATGAAAGCTGAGTTATAGAGAGACTCCTGACAGGCTGGCAGCAGTCTCAGTGACTCACTAACTTGTGATTTCCTCTGCGGTGGTTTTCCAGCACAGCTGCTCCTGGCCACAGCACATGGCGAGTGCTGGCGGAGCGAGCACCATGTCATTTCTGAGAAGGCCGGGCTATGTGGGCAACCTGTGCATCGCTCATGCAGATCCCCACAACAAACCCCAGTAATTGCCTTGGAGGATAACAGGCCATAAATCTGGGCAGCTGCACATGTGAGGCACGCATGGTCTGGCTCCTGGAATCAAAGCGCGTGTGTTTTTGCTGCTTGCAGTGGCTGAATGTGTTTCTCATTCTGGATTCCCCTTTTCAGAGGAAACTCCCTCCATCCCCCTCACTTCTCTCATCCTCTTTACGAGAGGACCTCAGGCGCTCTGGAAACACGGGGAGAGGTTTACACCATTCCTGTGAGAGGTCTCACAACTGCTTCATGCGACTTGACACATGAGGAACCTGCACACAGAGCAATGGTGTAATTTTCTACACAAAGCTTGCAGGAGATGCTGGAGTAAATTGTAATTCTCTGGATTCTCAGCCCCATCTTTCTTCTCTAGGTTAGAAATCATAGCATCTTTGTTACCTGCAAATTTGATTACAAAATGCCTGGGCTGCCTGGGTTATAGGTTTATCTGTAACGGACCTATTTTGAGCAAACTAAAGGCTACGGTCTGAGTGAAGGAAGAAAGAAATCTTTTTCTTCACAACTCCATGGAGGGAAAAAATGAAATTTAAAGAGGCTTTGTCAAACAAAACCTAACCTGGCTGGTCCAGGAACCCTGTACAAAGGGGCATTGTACTCTGCTTAAGAAATAGCAAGTCCAGTCTGTCAAGACTGCGTCCTGTGCTGCCAACAAGTTCAAGAAAACCGGACTCAGGTAGCCAAATAACCTGATGACTTCATGTCTGAGAACTGGGTAAAAAGTATCTTCCTGCCTCCTTTCCCTTCCCGCTTCTTTATGGAAAGGACTCGGCGGGAGAGATCAGACTGCAAACACAGCTGCAGAGAGGGAAAACAGGCAGGGGAGCACAGCCAAGAGCAAGCCCAGTTAGTGGGACTGATCAGCAGTGAAACTGCTGGGGGGGGAACTGCTTACCCCCAGGAACAGCCAACTGTGAACACAGGGAGCAGGAGCAATCAGAAAACAAATGCACCATTGTTGAGTTCAGCAACTGGGAGCCACAAATGCACTGGGATGGCTCTACCCCATGGCAGAGCAGCCCAACACTGTGATAGACTGTCATGCCCCAGGAGCCATCCCTAGGGTGGGCACTCAGATGTTGCCAGCGTGCTGCTCCTGGGAGCATGGGCAGACCAGGGTGAGCAGGGTGCAGGCAGAAGGGAGCTGAGTGTGACTGCCTGGGCTGTTGCTCACAGCTGCCAGCAGCAGCACACGCAGGGAATACTGCCTGTGCACTCTGGAGGATGCCCCTCTTCTTTCTGGAGGACTGCTAAGGTTTCCCGACTTGACATGCTATTGCATTTACCTCTCTCCCCAACATCTAGCAATGCATCGTATTGCAGCTCATATATTTCATTTGCTGCCTGAGAGTAGTGGGCACTGTTCACTGAGGACCAAGAAAACATTGAGCAGATCTCCAGGTATCTTAGTGGGGGCTTGCATTTAAGTGCCTTAATAAGGAGCCCTAGGAATGGACTCTGCCCCTTGGAAGCAAGTCAGTGCCTGTTTGACTGTGGAACCTTAAGCAGGGCAAAAAAGAGCAGCAGCTCAGATCCCGATGCAGCATCTGTGCATGTCACCTGTATGGCATCCATACAGTCTCTTACTAGCATCCTGGGAACCTGCAGCATACAAAGGCTGCCAGCATCAAGATTTCTTAGTCCAGCCCATTGCAAAAACCCTCAAGCAAAACAATCGATTTCCCAGAGCTGCACATTGCATGTGGTCTGGTCTCTCTCCCTGCCGTGATGGTTTCCCATAACATACCTGAGACTTCAAGCCATGCTTAATAAAACATGCTAAATAAAACAGCTGTTTTGACCACTTACAAGGAGGCAGGGAACCCAGCCACGCTTTTCCAGCCATGGAAACCACATGAAAGGCTCTACAAGCAACTCTCCCCAGCATTCCCATTCTCCTTCATACAGGCCAAGCCCAAGGATGGCTTGGCCAGAAAAAGGAGATTTGCAGAGCTGCATGTCATAAATCCAGAGCTTCACTAACATCAGCCAAAGGACTTTCTCTCTTCTAGGAGGGTGCCTGAATCATCCTTGATGTGGGGTTAGGGAAAAAGAAAAGATGAGGACTTTATAGTCAACATTATCATTATTTCTTTTCTGTCTCTCCTGATGAAACTGTTAGTTGGATTTCCAAATCCCTTAGAGGAAGATGCCTCCTTTAGTGCATTTGTCTATATCCCTCCTATCCCTTACTTTTACTTCTTTCTGATATTCATTCCCTTTTGTTTTCAGCTTTTCTTTTGCATTTTACTGCTGTCAAGCACAGCAGAAATAGTTTCATTTATACCTATAATTACCTCTCTGGTGTCCATATGAGACTGTTGATCTAGTCTAACTTGTAACCTGTGAAAAGTCCTCCAAGAACATAACAGGATGAAACCTGCAGGTCATACAGGCACTATTTTAATGGTCTAAACAGAAAACAAAGCTTTTTCTACCAGGTTTTAGGAAAAAAGTTACAGCTTTAACAGAGAATTCTATCTCCATGGATGAATTTATAGGTAATTTAAAATATATTATAGAAAAGTAAGCACTCCCTGCTTGATGTTCCCTGGAATTGAAAGCACTCTCACCACAAGCATTTCTCTTACAACTGAGAATGGAAGTGAAAATTGAGAGTGGCTTGTTTGGTCTGGGACATTCAACAGGGCTAAGGTTTGAGGCTGCAGCAAAACCTTCTGAGAAGATCCCGTATCATAGCTCAAGTAGGTCAGCTACACAAGACAGACCTGTGGTGCCGAAGTAACCTCCAGAAGCTTAGAGAGAAAGAACCAGGAGCATAGGCAGGCCAGAGATGGCCTTTCAGGGCTTGATGGAGTGTGGGCACAAGCCACCCGTTCAGCTGAGCAGCTGCAGGGATAGGTATGGGCTTGATCCCTGGGGGTTAGACCCATGGCCCTGGAGGAGCCTGGGATGTCGCAGACTAAATGCTGCCCTGGTTTTAGCTCCTTGGGAGATCTGCCAAAATGAGAAGGCTCCTCAAGCTTCAGCCTGTAGAGCTTCATGGTGCCTTCGGGAAGATGTGAGTCTGCTTCCGTCAGGCAAGAGAAGAAAAGCAAACAAGCAAACTAAAGAGATTTTTTCCAGGATGAAGCTTTCTCAGAAAGACCTGAAATTAAGCTGTGCAGCAAAATATTATCCACTTAGAGACTTTACCTTGTCTGGTGAAAATACTGCACATGGGCTTTTGAACATCCAGTTTAAGAGCTGGCAAGCACTGAGAGGCAGGTGAATACATGGCAGAAGTTCCCCTTCAGCTCTTGCAGCTCTGATTCAGCCTTGATTACAAGAATGCGCAGATGGTGCTGGGGATCATCACCCCTCCTCCAGCTTGCTCACCCCTGCGCACAGAGTATGGCTGGCAAACTTCTGCTGTGCCCTGGCCCATACCCTGGCTGTTTCCACAGCCATTTGCAGCCTCATAAAAGACCTGGATGGGCCCGCATAGTCTTGGGGACTTCATTTCGTACTGCCCAGGAGGTGGGACGGATAGCTTTTGTTCAGGCAGCTGGGCTGGCCAGGCATACAGGTCACATGGTGAGAACAGTGGGCTGCAGGCTGCTGTGCCCTCCCAGGTGCAGGTCACCACTCCCACATCAGCCTCCTTGCCACCTGTCCAAAAAAATAATCCACATGCAAAAAAACATCCTTTGCTGCTTTAACAAGACTATTACAGGATAGTTTGTTTCAGTACGCACCACTTGCTTCTCCCTTGCTTTTGGGTTGCATTAGTAATTTTTCTTCCTCTGGATTAAAAAGATTTGTTTTTCTGGCAGATGCAGAAGAACCTCCATTTTGTTCCCACTCTTATGTAGACTTTCCATTTGCCATTAAGACTGTTTATCACTTTTGATGGCTGTTCCTTTCTCTCTGCACAACATGACAGATGAGGAGTACTGCCCTATCCTGAGCAATTCTGCAGACCAGTGGAGACCCTCCTCTCAGAGGAGGGCTCATCAGTAGCTGCCACACTGTGATTGTGGCTCTGTGTCAGCTCTTTTACCCCCTATTGTGTGTTCAGGCCCTTTCCTACAGCACGGCAGTGTCCTTGGTATCTCTGCTAATACAACCACGGCTAAAAACCTTCCTTTTTTCACTCCAAATTGGTATTACACAAAGCTGATTTGATGTTTGGATGCAAAACTCATATTCCTCTCCTTGTATTTAAGCTCAGCTGTGAGAAAAGCCTGTAGAAAGTGAATGGGGAAGTGTGACAGTCATCAGAGTTGCATCCCCTACAGAAAGCCTGGCTCCAGTGTGATCTCAAGCAGGGCTCAGCCCCCTGCAGTGAGTTGCTCTGCCAGGGCTGGCTTAAAGGATAGACCAAGGAGGCATCAACTCACCCCCAGGAAAAGCTTGGCTGCTAAAAAGCAAGCTTGCTTAAGTAAAATATTTATTCTCAATTTCCTGTTAAATTTGGCAGGAACAATGATTTTTCTCTTGTAGTATTTTATTAGGAGATAGGGATTTAATGGGAAAACCCAACAAAACACAATCTGCCTCCCCTAGCAAGCAGAGTAAATCCAGGGCCACGTTTCCCTCTCCCAGCTTTACCAAGGACCTAGCCCTTGGCTTTACCCTTGGACACTGCAGAGAAACCTCTGATCCGGTGGCTGGAGGCAGGACTTCACAGCCAGCAGGTCGTTAGCAACAAGCCCCTCAAAAAATACCTTGAGGAATGGCATTTAGGGAAATGAACTGCCTCTGGCAAGAGCAGCCACAGTGCTAAGGTCACCACATAAGCCGGCTGGCCTGGCGCTGCTCTAGCCTTTGCCAAGCAAGCTGGACCCACAGCCAAGCTTTCAGACAGCAGCGTAATAGCAGTCCTGAAACGGCCTCTGGCTTGCAGCACCCAAAGAGGGCAAAACACTGGCTTATTTTCTAGTTGGAAAAAAGCTAGAGTGAAATACCAGTTCTGTCAAAGCAGCACAAAGGCAAGTTATTTCTTTTCCCTACTTTCCTTTAAAGCACCAGAATCAAGTTAAGATAGGAATGTGCATCAGTGACCTGAGTGCAACAATAGACACTCCCCACTTAGGCTTGGTTGTAAACCTAGTGCTCTGCATGAAATATTACAGTGATTCATCCCTGGGTAATTAGGCTTTTATCCAACTGCAGATTTATCCACTCAATGATTAAACCTGTGCTGGCTGCTAAAGACCACCTAATAACAAGAGGCACTGGTGTTTTGCTCTAATTTAGAACATTTAAGTCCCATATCAAGCTATTAACGTGAACTGAAGGTTGGTTTATAGCACAGGGAAGCAATATAAAGCTATCAGCATTCATTTTGCATTGGGAGCATGAAAACTGTCATATTTACCATGCCACCACCTTGCAGGACAGGTCAGATGAGCACAGAAACTGCATGCACCTCCCAGAAAGAGTTTATCTCAGGAAAGCTTTTGATAGCTCCCTGCCTCCTCTTTTCATCCAAGAACATCCTCTTCCTCAAACTTTTTTCCTCAGAGCCTTTTCTCTAGGAGGACAAGATTATTTGCAGTACAAGAAGACAGCATGCAAGAGGCTCTACACCTCCAGAGACTCCCACCAGTCAGTTGTAGGCCAGATGCCACCCACAGAGGTTTATCTTCATTTTCTACTATTTGGAGCCTCTCATTGGAGTCCATCACTTTCCTGTTGCCCTAAGTCTGATCTCAGAGACTCTCTTCTCACCTCCCTTTCTTCTCATCCCTAACACGGAAGCTCCTGGACTACAGCCAAAGACAGAAAGCTCCCATCCCCAGAAGAGCCTCTGAGCACTTCATCCCCATCTCCCTTCCATGGCAGCCAGCCAGGCTGCTTCCCCCATCAGCTTTTATAGCCAGGACAGCTGGGTCACTCACCCACCTCAGCTGAGCTTGGCTACTCTTAACGCGACATGCTAAGGGGCCTTGGTTTCCAGTCTCAGTCCTTCCTCTTGGTTGAAATGCAGCCTTACACATCAGGCACAGCCAAATACCAGCAAGATCTGTGCATGCCGTGCCTTCCCAGCACGAGTAAACCAAGAGCACTGCATGTCTATGAACATTACCATGCAGGACCTCACTCTGCTCAGACCATGCAAACACTTTTTCTGCACTAAAGGAAAGCTTGTTATTGCCTTCCTCCAAAGATCCCTCCTTTTAGTTCAGCGTGCAGAGGATGAATGCAGTGAACACAGGGCCCTTTTAGCAAGTAACCTTATGAATACTGTGGATCCTGCAGAAAATTTGTGGAGCACTGGCAGATGCATAATATGGGAGGAGCAGGATTCACTTGGGAAATGAGCACTCAGCCCTTTGGCAACTCAGTGGCTGCCAAATACAAGCTCCCTCCATTACCAGGAAAGCAGCTGGCTTGTGCACAGGGGAGGAAATCCTGCTACCTGTGAGCTTTCCACTCCCTGCTAGGGAAAGCAGCCAGGGCTTCGCACACAGCAGGCCAGACCATTGCTAGGCTCTCTCCTGAATTTCCAGCTGGCATGACCTGAGCCAGCATAAGTCCATTCCCCAGAGCAGCGTGTCTCTGCAGGCAGACTTGCAAGGTCAGGCTGTGCCACCCCTTGCTGGCAGCACTCCTGCGCCTGGGGTCAGGGGCTGTCTGTGCCCCAGGGTGCCAGTGGAGTCAGCTCTCATGGACAGGATTTTTTCACCTTGAATTAGTTTGCCCAAAACTAATCGTGAATACAATAGAAAGTTTCATGCTGTGCAAAAAGCTCCTTCCCATAAAGCAAACAACTATGAATGGAAAGTTTTCATCCAGTCTATTGCAGAGCTGGGAAAGCACGGCTGCATAGCCGCACCAGGAAAGAAAACCCTGCAAATTGCTGTGCCCTCAATGCAGGGGAGAAGGGGAGACAGTTATATGGGAAGCAAAACAAGTGTGGTGGACAGAGATCACCCTACAGAAGTCCCATTTACAGTTGTCACCCAGTACGCCCCCAGTATGCAGTCCAAAGTGCAGGTCTTGGTCTGTGTAACCTGCATGGGCTGATAACATGCCTCCATTTGAAAGGACACCTCCCCACCCCCCCTTTGCAATGCTATCCATTTTGTGTATTTAATGGCTTCAAAGACACTTGTGCTAATGGGCTAAATCTTACCTAGTGAACAAGATAACCATCACTGTGCACCAAAGCCTGCAGCAAAGTCAATATTGACAGAGCTGCCCTGGCTGCATCCTACCTGGCTGGGACTCCCAGGTGTGCAGTGAGGTTCCTCCGGGAAACTGCTCAGGTGGGAACCAGCAGAGATGATTAGAAAACAGGAGCTGCAGAGCACGTTACACAGGAACAGTGACAGCAACATGGGGTTTTGCAGTTCCTCAGACACAAGCAGTTCTGTCAGCTACCAACATATAGCAAAAGTCATGCATGTGAATCACTTTCAGGCCAATGTATGCATTATTGGTTTTAATAATCAGATGCAAATTATCCCCATGTTACAAAAAATCACACGTAAACCATAGGACATGTCAACTCTGCTGATGGAAGCAGCCTGTAGCTTTACTTTCTTTCTGCCTCATGCTGTTTTCACTTGTTCCTCTATCCCAAACACATGTTCACCTTCCAAGAGCTCTAAAGCTTTCTTTTCAAAACTCCCAGGCTGAAAGGCCAGACCACAGGGGTGCGGAGAGTCCCGCTGGAGCTGGTAGCAGCCCGACCTGAATATCCCACCTGGCTGTGGTTCACCTCTCACTAGTCACTCAGCTCACTGCTCACAGACCATTCTTACGGGTTTGTGGTCCTGAAGCACGCTGGAAACACTCCCCCAGGGTCAGATATGAAACAATGAAAGACAAGAGGTGTGGGGTCTACCCCAGCTCACCCAGAAGCATGTGTGGTGTGGGAGTCTCGTGCACAGCTGGAAAGGAAAGGGGATGTGGGGTGGTTTAAGTGAGGGATCACACACTGCAAATAGCAAACGTCAAAAAAAAGCAGGTGCTACAAATAGTTTGCAAGCAGCTTCTGCACTGAAATAGCACTTGACCAGTCCCAAATGATAAACGTTGAAAGGAAAAGTCAGTTCAAAGAGTAACACTGATCCTCCTACAGGAAAAAAAACCCTTGGGGAGAAAGATAGAGATCAGAAACAATTAAAGAGTAATGGTTACTGAATATACTACCTCTGTGATTAGGGCTCCTGAATCTCTATCAGGAGTGGGGTGGGTACAATGAATACTGCATAGCCAGAAGCACCCAAATTGTTGATGACTTGTGAAGGGCTCTGTCAAAACAGAGCTTGTCTAAAAATGGAAATCCTAGTGCCCCTAGCATTATTGGCTGCTCCAAACAGGAAACTTTTAGTGTGAATTTCATGGTAAACATCTCTCTCCAGCATTTAGTTCTGCTCTTCAGAGTGAAGACAGGAGAAGTGAGTTTGTTCAGCCAGGGCCTTGTCCAAGTCCACCATGGAGAACAGGATTTGTGATGAGATCTGTTTTCAGGCTGAACTCAATGGTTAACCAGTCAGATTAATAAATGCCAGAAGGAGGAAATAACAGGCAAGTTAAACAGAGGAGAAAAATGTCTCCCCACCTGGCTAAATAGCAAAAGTTTACAAGAATTCTGTGCTTTGTGGATAATTCTCCACAGGTCTTATTTAATCTGGTTTTAGAAGAAGTGATTGCAGCATCTTTCCAGTACAAAGGTGGCAGGGTTTTCCATGTCAGCAAGCTCCTGGAGGATCCCAGCCATTTCCCTCTCTCCTCACTTCCTGGTGGAAATGAAAGGTGGGACACATGCCAGGTGGCAGCAGCTCTTACTTTAGCAGTATTATCTGATGAAGGATGGTTGGTTATAAAACAACATTTATTTTATTTCGTGGGAAAGTATTATATTTTTATCCATTTATTGTTGAAATTTTCATTTTTAAAAAATTTATTTCACAACTTCTCATGGGAAATACCTGCCATTTTTCCAGCTGTTGCAGAACAGAGGTGCCCAAACACTTGTCTGGGTTTGTAAGGAGCTGGAGAGCTGTGCACTGCAGAAAGGAGGGGTGATTCTAGGTACATGCAAGAAAACCAGTGGAATATCCAGTGGATGGAGGTTTGAGGGAAGCTTTTCATTCCTGTGATCCACACTAACCCACCTGCTGCCCTTATGTGAGGATGTATTTGAGCATTTAGATAAGAAAACCTCTGTTCTTCATGCTTGGGAACAGGGTCCAAAGTAGTTACACAGAGCATGTCTATACTGAAGCTGACTACATGACTATGTGGCAATGCAGGGACATTCATGATGCTCCCAAACACTCTAGCTCAGATGTCACCAGGGACAGATGAAGGTCCTCCTGGGCCATCTGCCCTGGTAATTACCTTGAGTTTTGCGAGCACTGTGCTGTGCTCTGTGTCACAGTGACAAGCCCACTAACAGTTCCCAAATACAAGCTATCCAGGGTATTCACACACACTGCCATCACAGCACTGCCTACAACACAGAGCATAAAGATATAGGGACACTGTTAATGAGGTTAAAGTAATGCAGGTAAATAGTGACCTAGTCCTTACACATATATACTGCCTTTAAATTTTGTTGCAAGAGTCGCTCTATAAAAAGCTGGAAAAGCAACAGACTGACATGAAACCGAGCCTGTTCCTACTAAAATTCCTGGTGAGTTTAGACTAGTGGAAATGTGAAAGTATGCTCCATAAAATGGAAAAAGAAAACCTGCTACTTTCCAGAGATTTTTCTCCCTACACTGCCTACTTTTGAGTATTTCAGTCCCAGGCCAGACTAACAGATGGCTTCTAAGACACATTGCTGACTCTGCCCACTGAGATACTGAAACTGATGAACCAAAGGAAAGCCAGTGGGAAGTAATTCTGGGACTCTGTGGGCTATTTCTGTTACACAAAAGCCTATTGCTCCAGCTCTGTCCTTAACACAAACGCAGCATGCCCCGTCCCTGCATCCAGCAGCCGCCACGTGCTCTCCCCACACAGTGGATGATGGTTTGTGCCCGGCGGGTGTGGAGGGGACAGGCTCCTAGCTGAGACAGGCTCAATAAGGCTCTTGTCTTATTCAGGCATGTGCTCAATTGCATCCTGGACCTCTGGAGCCCTTTGCTCATCGCGACACAAACCCGGGAAAGAAAAAGATGACAAGGCACAGGAAATTTTTCCGTATGAGCAGAAAGAATGTGGGAATTATACTGTGCTCTTCCAGCTCAGAGAAAGCTGCTAGAAGTGAAAGGATAGACACTGTTCAACAACTGTTGTTTACTGAGGCCCCAAATACCTAACAATAAACTCAACATTAAAGTCAAAAAGGCAAAATTCAAGATATTTTACCTGCACTGCCAGCTGCTTCAGCACACAGAGACACAGCTGGGTATTTAATGGGGAGATGACACTGAAAAAAGTGATTTCTCCTGTAAATAATAAAGCTGCTGAATAATATATTCAGTGATTTTTTTCCTTCAGGTATGTGAACAGCTTTTGATTTATTTTAGTATATCTATTTGAAATATTTCTGTAGTCTGACTGAGCCTTGGTTTGGAAACAGTTTTTTAAGTTCAGTGCAAGCACTTGATATCCAAAACTGGAGCAGCCTGGTTATTTTGGATTGGACACAATTCAGGTATCACCATTTCTTTGGCCAAATGAACGTAAATCTTGGAAACACTTCAAATGGTCCTTTTTATAGGTTTCAAACTCATTTTAGGTAAACATTTGCTAATGACTTCAAATTGGCCATGCCAGTAAGCTCATTTGCTAAAAATGCAACAGAAAATGAATACAAAAGGGTGCTTCACTTTGCTGAAATGGAGACCTGAGAAGACTTTGACACTGTGGAGATCTCTGTCTGGCTGCAAAAAAAATCAAGAGTGTCCTTTCAACAGTACTTATGGTTTCCTTAGCCTGTCATTGCTACAATGTGCTGAAATCTGCAGTATGTCTTGAAGTCACACAGCTCTGAGCATTGTGCAGCTCTATCATCGCATACCATTATCACACTGGATGTATCAAGCAACAGTGAAAATGCATAGGACCTGCAACAGGAAGGTAGCCCTGCATCAGAGCGTGCTTGTGAATTCATCTTTTCTTTCAAACAGATTAATCCAAAGTATTAGTCACTCTTGTCAAAGTATTGATCTGCCCTGCTATGGGTGGCACACAGATGCCTGGGAAGCACACACTCCAGTCCTGCAGTAGTGTCTGGATGTCACCTTGCAGGATGCAACTCTTCCACATCATCCAGAAATTTCGCTGACAGGCAAGCTGTAGGCACCTTGCCTACCTTTCATTTGAGTGTACAGCACCCATCCCACTAAGGCTCCATATCACTACACCCCTCAGTCCTATGGCTGAACAGGACCTGCACCAGAAATGAACTAGGAGCCAGAGAAACTCATACAGTGAATGCACATTTTACATTTTCAGCCTAAAAATGTATTTGTGCCAAAGTCCCTTTGAGGCTCTTTTCCAAAGCACTGTTTGCTCTCCATTGCCCAGCTGCAACATGGGGAACTCTTGCAAGTGTGAGATGACAGGATCTACTATGCTCATATAGTCCTGTGGCTCTCTCCAGAAGCACCAAAAACCTCATGGACAATCTATAAGAACTTGCCAATGACAGAGAATAAAGGAGCAAAACTGCAAGAGCAAAGAAAAGCTGTAAGATTTCCTCCATTCTAAATGGCCCATGCCCTCTGCACCCCTCCAGTCCTTCTCCCTAGCAGCTGAGCACATTGGTGCAAGGCAGCACAGTCTGGCATAAGAAAGGGCCTGTAGCCTGGCCCTGGGCTGTCACCTCTCATCCAGAAAGGTGATGCTCAGAGCCCAGATAGCTCTGTTCATACAACCACTGGCTGGCCCTTAGTGACATACGGGGCCAGAGACATCAGGGAGAAGAGCCGTAGGTATGACAAAGGCCACATTTGTAATAAAATCTTCTAAGCACACATTTTATCTCTCAGTCATAACAAGCAGCTCCTTTTCTTAGACACCTACTTTTTTTTCAGTCTATCTGTAAAAACACAAAGTCTTTTTTGTGACATGGTGGAAACGAAGGCACACAGAGCCTGATATTTAAAGGTTAAGATATATTGGCTTAATCCTGTCAGAACTTTAACGTAGATTATATAGGGACAGGCAATGACCAGAGGGAGGGAGAGAGGTGTAAATAATCCAGAGGAGTGTGGACTTGTTGGCAGGGTGGATTTATGCCCTGTCTTAATAAAGTGCCCTTTCATCTCTGGAACCTGGGCTCAGAAGCCAGTCTAGACAGGAATTAATGGGGCTCCTTCTCCACTTACAGTTCTCAAGGTTTCCCAACACCCAGAATTCTCAAATACAGCAGGGAAGTGCAGAGTTACAGCATACACCGTGAGCTCAGTCAGCCATGGATACTACTTTTTGCAGTGAGCTTTTAAACACGGGCTCTGACCATTCACCCAAGAGGATCTGCTGCTAGGCCAGGAGACAAATTAAGTTCACTTACTACGGTCTCTTTATGTGATTCTCACCCAAAGATGAAGCCAAGTAATTGGGAAGCCTGTTGTAAAAACATAGAGATTTTTGGCATAGCATGCCAAGAAAAAAAACCATACTGGTGTGCATCGCTTCAGACCAGGGCTTGATTTTGCCTGGACACCATACCTAGGAACATGAGTTACTCAAGGCAATACAGCACTAGGACCTGCAGGTGCTGAATTGTATAAGTCTCCTCTGGTGAAGGAAAATTGCTGATGACTTTTCTGCTTGTAGTGAGTCTTCCCTTCTGTTTGCTTTGTCCATAGGTGTCCAAAAGTGTAGGTGGGGATGGAGCATTCAGAAGCATTTCTCAGTGAAGGATCTGGGATTTCACTGGAGTCTGCAGTGGAAAGAAGCAAGGAAAGCTATAAGCAAAAACGTACACATCCAGTGTGATTTAAAGTATTTAAGCAAAATTCTTTGGAGAAAGGTTAGTTAGGGATTATCATTTCTTGAACTCTTCAATTGCTATTCCTGGGAGAAGGGCACATCTTAAACTCTCATCTCCAGCCATGCACAAGGACCCCCAGATGCAGAGACATTCAGCTCCTAATTTTACATCTGTTTAATTTTCAGCAACAGGAGACGGGGAGCAGCAGGATGCACTGCTAGCTAATAGAAAGCCCTTTTATTATGCAAAATTTGCATCTTGTCTAAGTACAAGGACTCCAACAAGTAAAGACAGAGCCAGTTAAAGAAAAGGAATTGGAGAACAAAGTGGTCTCTAAAGGCACAGCAAGAGGTAAGAGCCCACTGCTTTCAGTGATGGACAGTGTGACAGGTTCTCTTCCCAGGGTATTTCTTCTACAGAAGTTTGGACAGTATAGATGGAGGTGGCCAAAGAACTTCCTTCTGGGAACTTCATAGCTGTCTGCTAGGCAGAAAAGCTAGCCCAGGACTATGCAATTTGTAAACCCCTAAGATGTGCAAAAGTCAATATACAAGCAGGCAATATACAAGCAGTCCTCTGCATGATATTTTATTCTGTCTATAAAGACTAGCACTCAGATTGAAAAAGCATTGACTTCTCTTAGTGATAGGTGCCCTGGGCTGCCCAGCATCATGCCCAGGACAGCAGGAGCCCTTTCCTTCCTTTTCCTCTTCCCTGTAGGGTCAGTTTTGTACAAAAGCTCACGGCACTGCTCTGCGAGGCTCCTGTGCCTAGGGAAGGAAGGGTAGCAGAAGCTTTGTGTTTGAGGCATGATGGCTGTGGGAGCAGGAGTGATATGTGCAGCCCCATCACTTACGTAGCAATTTCTCTCTTTGCCCCAACCCAGGAATCTCTTGGGACTGCCTTGCAAAGCGGGGACTGATACCAGAGAACTTGATTTAAATGAGCTCCAGGCCAAAATGCAAGCTGTCTCCTGGCCTGGTGAAGAGGAATGTTTCCTGCCCATGCAAGAACCAGCAGTGAGATCTTGGGAGAGGAAGCATCCAGGCTCAGCTAGCTACACTTTTTGCCACCTGCTGAGTTGTGCTGTCTGTCCCAGGTGGGACTCCTAGGCCACAGCAGGAAATGTTACAGGGGGCATGGAAGAAGATCAAGGGCTTTTTTGTCACACAGGGTTTTGCGCATTATTAGAATTAATTAGTGGAGTCTGACAATAAAGAGCAGTAATAAAGCACATTAGACCACCTCTGTGCCTCCAGAACGGTGCAAAGCCAGCGTGTGGCAGGGTGCAGCTTTAGGCTCACTCAGCTCATACCTCACTCTGCAGCCAGAGCACAGTGTTTGCCTGGTGGCAGGGGAGGCCCAAAACAGATACAGCCTCTCTGCCCTAATGTCAGCCAGCACAGCCCTGTGCTCCCAGCTGTGTTCTCCCCAGCCACTTGCCTGGGTCAGCTGTGACTGAGCTGCAGCATGGAGGAGTGCAGGCAGTAATGCAGGGTGAACTGTACCTCTCACTGCTTCAGTCCCAAACCTTTGCCACCTCCATGGAGGCGGGCTGTTCTTCTTTCTGCCTGGTCCCACTCCACAGACAATTTATAACCTGGCACAGGATCTTCTGAGATCATAGCATGGATGCCCTGGCGTGGTTTGGGCTCTGTGCTTGACCAGCTTTTGGTTCCCAGCCTCAGTCTTGCCCAGGACTGACTGCTGCAGTGTGGGAAGAACAGAGCCAGGGCAGCAACAGAGGTCTGCAGAACAGGGAAAAGCCTCCATTATACACCCCCTCCTAAGAGCTTCTCCCCTCTGTGCTCTCACGGCAGTTTAAAACTTCCCACTCGCTGTCAGGTAAAGAAGACACAGAGATGTGGATAGGAAGTGGATGATATTTCATGTCGTGGGACAGATGGGAAAGCCCCAGGGCCTGACCTGGCCCAGCACCCGTGGGTGGCACAACTGACCTCGCTGTGTGTGATGAGGGTCTCGCTGTCACCCCCACAACGCCTCGTTGCCCTGCAGCCCTTTCCAACCACCCAGGAAGATTCAATGCTGTCTTGGGGATGTGTCAGTAAAGGACCAGCCTGCAAGGTCTCTATTTACAACCCTTTTGGCACCTGCAGCTTTTCTCTGCTGGGCAAGCAAAGGTGTCAGGGACAGGACCTAGGGCACTTTTTCACACCACCACCTCTGCAGTTTGTGAGCCCAGGTGGCTTCCATTAGCATGTGCACATAAGGCAACCTTTCCCCTGTCACTGCCAATGGGAAGCTGTCACCTTGTACTCCAGCACCACTGACACATGCTGTCCCCATCTGCCCCACTCCCTGTGGCTCTGCCACCCGCTCAGCACAGGGCTGAGGGGCTGTGTGTGGGGGTCAGCCCTGTGCTGAGTGGTGGCAGGAGGCTTTCTAAGGAGCAGTTTGGGATTATGGTCCCCCAGAGCGCATGGGCAATTTGCACAACTGAGCAAGATGCTGCCCGCTGTGGGACAAAAGGGGCTGACTTGAGCTCTTCCTCCCACCTGCACCATCCCCTCTAGTGCTTTGCAGATGCTAATGGGCTGTGGGGGAGGCTGCCTCCAGACCCAGGGGTGCACTGCAGTGAATTTTCCTGGCTCCTTTAGCTCTGACAAGCATCCATCAAGCAAGTCTCAGGGCTGTGTCCCCAGTGACTGCAGGTGTTTGGACCCCAGCTCCTGTGTTGGACCCAGCACTGCTGGGCTCTTGGTGAACTTATAGGGAGGACACGGGGAATATATGGAGTGAGGAAATGCAAAGGCATCTAAAACGTGTGATAAACCTGGGGTTGGATGGGATGGACCCTACACCATAACGAGACAAACATTGCCTGTGCCCTGGGAGCAAAACTAGCCCAAGCAGAGGTGGCTGCTCTTCTCTGGGTTGGAGAAGAAGTGAGAGATGCTGCAAAAGCCATGATGCTCTGTAAACCCTGCACATGCACAGCCCTCTACCCCATCAGTGAGGTAAAGGGGCCCAGGAGCAGAGAAGTCCCATGTCCACTTCCTTTACAATCTCTTATCAGCCCTGGCACTTCAGTCCCACTGCTAATTGCCCACTTGCCTTTGAGGACAGTCACCACAGACTCTCCCTCTCAGTCAAATGAAAGGTGCCAGAGTGTGCCAGAGAGGGGTGGGTGTCCTTCAGGCTTCACAGGGTACCGTTCCAGTGCTGGCATGCTGCCTTGAGCACTTCATAATGACAAGGCAGGATCCCAGCTCAGGGGAAGGGGATCTGGGTTATCTGGGGAGGGAGATACATAACTAACACCAGTGTTCGAAAAAGGAGCATGGAGCCATGGATCTGCAGTGCGTGGGCAGCAGTGGGGCCTCCCCAGAGGGACCTACCTTCAGCCAGCTGCAATTGAACCTTTGTTCCCAAAGCAGCAACTATTTCAGGAGCTTGAAACAATGTGAGTTAAAAATTACAGTTAATCAGTGACCCCTGTAATGCAGAAAGTGCTGTGTTACGGAGGAGGTGTGTACGTGAAACAGAAGCCTACAATTCAATTCCAACAGTGATTAAATTGGTGGAGGTTGTGTCCTGTAATGCAGCATTATGGAAGACAAGGCAAATAAGATTAACCCACATTGACAAGGCATTTATCCACGGCTAAGAAGAGACCCACGCCACAGCACCTCTGTCCCACAAGTTTACACCAGCCCACAAGAGTCTAATCCCTCGTGGCCTGTCAAGCTATTAGGCAAATCTCTGGCTCTCATTTGCCTAATCCAATAGTCCCTAGCTTCATAAGAAAGACCTCCTAGGGGGTCTTAACAACCATGTCTGTTAGGCCTTATATAAGTAAACAAAGCTCTGAAAGCCAAACAGCTTCTTCTTCCATCTGGGATCTCAACACCCTCTTAACCTGGAGATAAAACTAACCACACTCAGGAAAGGAGAATGTGCTTATAACAGGTTGAGTTCTGCCTCCACAATAAGCAGCATCCAAAGGATTTTGCCATCAGTAGCTCTACACTTAACACTCACTGCAGAGGTGCCAGGGGCCTGATTTCATCCCAGAGCCTTCGTATCATTGGGGATTTATTGCACAGCCGATGGGATCACAGTGCTCATTCCCTTTTCTGCCAGATTCAGTGGAGGATCAAGCAGTGTTAAAGCATCCTTTCAAGACCAAGATGCTTTGTGTGCATGTGCAAGCATTGTCAGGAGACCAAATACTTTCACAGGCTTGTACACCCAAATCTACAAATACTTTCTTGGAAGTCTCTATGTATTTTTCTGAATCCATCACTGGCAGTGATACCACTGACATTAAACAGAGTGCAGGTGTTTTCTAGTCCTTGGATTTTAGGACACCACCACCTCTGCTCTAGGGATATATGCCTCCCTGGTGCTTTGGCCAAGGATCCAAACTGTCTCAAGGCCCCCTGGATCTCCCAGGGCTGAGAGCTACTTTTATCTCTGGCACATCATTAACAACGCCCTTGACAATGTGGTTTTCTCCACAGACAGGCAAATCTTTAGGGAGGGTTCAGGCAGATGAATAGTCACTCAAGGCTTGGCTGCCTACCAGTCTTAGCCAGGCCTCTGGGGATTTGGAAATGAAGCTGAAAATATCACAGAAAAAGGTTTCCTAAGGGGGCCTCCCATACAGCTCAAGTGAAGCTGGAACCAGGAAGACATCTTCCTGTTTTCTCCCACAAAATGTGATTGCAGAGGCAGAGCACACAGAGTCCACTTCAAGGAGAAACAATGGCCAACAACACATAGAGGTCCAGTGAACAGCAACACAAGGACAAACACGTCAATGAAGGACAACCCATGGACTGACACAGACCAGCACTGGAGTGACAGAGAGCCCCAAGCTCTCCTGGCTTTTCACTGCTTCCCCTGACCCTTGGCAACTTGGAAGGAAACAGGTTGTGGAGGTAGCAGAAGAGCTTTGCTATGCTGTCAGCACTAAACCTCTCCATGCAACTGCCTTGGCACTGTACAGGCACAGAGGGTACATGCATATTTCCAGAGCTGTACGTAGGCTGGGAAATCCATAGGGTCATGGAGTACTGGCACTGACTGCCAGTCATTGACTGCCAGGCTGGCTGCCCTGGGCATGATGGAGGTTGGCTGGCTGGGTCTGTACCTCCGTAGCTCAACTCTTACAAATACTGTCATCTCTCTGGGCACTGACACAGGTCTGTGCAACACATGGAGAATAAAAAAGCACTTCACTCTTCCACCATATGCACAATAATTACAAGGGAGAGGGCAAGACCGACAAGCAAGCATTTTAACTTCAAAATGTAAAAAGGCTTCAAGATGTTTTTTAGTCCTGTGAGCGCCCAGTCTCTGCCCCCTGCCCAAGCTCCAGGCACAGAGGTATGAAACGTTACGTGTTTTCCAGCAGTCCGGAGCAGAGTTCCCTCGGAGACTGGTGGTGAGCGGGGGACCTGATCCAGCACTGTAAATCCTTCACATCCACCAGTTGAACAGCTGTTCAGGTTAGGTCTCATTTATATGCAAAGCAGCTCGGCCATCAGCAAAGATCTCTAATGATGCAAATCAGTCGTGTGTCATCCTAGCAATGAAAGTCAGGGGAGCTGTTACTTGCTTAAATCCAGCACATTTCAGCAAAAGTGCCATTTAGTAAAAGAAAGGGGATTTTTACTGTGCAGTATGGCCCACCACCCTCAGTCACTTTCCAGCTGAGATCACAGCTAAATCGCTTATCTTTACATTTTCATACAAATCTGATTATCCTTGAACAGCTAATTGTTTCATAAGTGTCACTTGGAAGCTATCCATTTCCAGCACAAGTAAAGAAATTGCACTATAAAACTGTCTACCTTCGCCATGAGTCACTTTAGCACATAGGATGAATATTTGGCACTCTTCACTTTTCCAGATTAACTTGCATATTTATTTTGGAAGAAAAAAAATGGACAGCTTTAATTCCTTCCCATCAGAATTTCTCATATTTGCTTAGCTTATTGAAACTTTTTTAATAGACCTTACAGTATGTGAATATGTTATATAGTGACTGCTGCTGAAGGAGATGTTCACATTTCCTTTCATGTAAAGAAAAAGCTGAAAAATATCCATAAGAGTGTTTCATACATTACGAGAGTCAGTAAACCCTACAGATTATGTCACTTGCCATAAAGAAAGGTTTCATCCCTCTGGCTGAGGCTATGGAAACATCAAGAGAGGACTTACATTCAGTGTTTTCTTGGATGAAGCGTGTGTTTCAATTCCAAAGAGAAATTCTAACGTGTTGCAATTAAATTTCTTAAAGATCTGTTCTGAGCCAGGCTGGGAAAACCCCTGAGAAAGAAAAGAAGGTTTTGGTCTTCAGAAAGCAAGTCAATTTTCCAAGGACAGGAGTCAGTAATAAAATTCTTTTAAACTATAATTGACTGATTATTTCCATAATACCACAAAATGTCTTTCCCTGTATAAAACAGATATTTCCTCAGCTATTCGCTCAATCTCGTGTGAAAGGAGTTCTACACCTTTGCAGAAGGATATTGCTTAGCTTGTGGAAAAAATGTCTATGTATTCTCCCAAGCATGTGACCACATACATTGGCTAAACTTCAAAAAACCAACCAAGTTTAGCTCAGCATCAGTTAGTTACGCAGTTTGTTAATATCTTTGGAGTACTAGCTGAAAACAAAAAAGTAATGTTCTTCGAGGTGGCTCTGATCTAAATGTCATATCCAGTAGCTGAAACCAAGAGCTCTGATTTTAGTTTTAGGTGGAGGGACTGCAGGATGAAGAAGCAACAAAAGTCGTGGGCATCTCTGAAGTGCCATTGGAGATCTAGGACAAGGAATGTGCCTTTTTCCTTCATGCTGTGTATTGTTGGCCCAGTCACTTATCCCAGTCTGCAAAATGTGGCATTAATTAACGAATGGTCAGTGAAGAAATTGCAGAGCAAGTAGTATATCATTATGAGAAAGGCTTGTACCAAAATCTAACATTTATGTAAATGTAGGCAAAATAGATCTATCCAATGACCTAAGCAAGGGCCTGAAAGCTACAGAAAATCAGAGATATTACATGCAGGCAGGATTCTTCAGTGCTAAAAGATTCTGCCTCTGCAAAGGGCTACATGCCCTCCATTCCTATCAACTGAAATGGGGGCTGTGGGTACTCCTCCCTCCCTAGATTGCAGCTAAAATTGTCAATTAGGAAAACAAATGTGGGTACTAGACATCTTTTTGTGAGCATCAGTTCAGCAATCACTTTATTACAAGTAATTTTAGTATTGAATGTAGTGCAATTTCAGTAATTTAGCAAAGTACAGTGATGGATTAAAGTGCCTGGTGATAGACGTTTATTTCACCTCCTGAAACACAATTATTATGCACTTTACTCAATAATAGTGTCTTGTTCCAACTAAAATACACATTGTGTAGTTCTTTAAGCTGTAGAATCATACCAATTAGAGCAGGAAATGGCTGGTTAGGTCACTGATTCCAGCCTGTTGCCAGCCCATGATTGCTCCCTGCCCCATATCAGCTATAGTTGCACCAAAACTCCTTGCATCTACATGTTTAAGTGATGGTGATATTGATAAAAAGAAAAAAAAAAGATAAAAAATGGAGGCTTCAGCCACAGGTGAAAGATTCAGCCTTTTACTGCAGAAAATCCTGCATATTCACAATGGGAAGGGTCCAAGAGGTTTTCACCTCCTTCTTATGGCAGATGGCTGAAATACCAGAATGTTCTTTTTCCTTAGAAGTGGTTTTGCTGAAAAAATTTCCCAGTTTCCCTTCTAAATGGAAAGTGTAAGTCCTGCTTTTCAGCCTGAAATTCCTCTCGCTACTTCTTGCCTAATGACAGCTCAATATTTAGCATTTTCTAAAACAGAAATGAAAAGAAAATTAAGCCTGACTGAAATTGTATTCAAGAAAAGCCACAATTCCTGACCTGCACTGGAAGAGGGGTGGTTGGGATGTGGTTTCAACTGCTCTTTTTAGAGAAGTCAGCCACCCAAGCTGTTTCACTGCTCTGGAGACCAGGCCCCTCTCTGCTGTCAGAGGCTGGGTGCTCCTCACCACATCCCAGAGTAGGGGAGCAGAGCAGACACCCAGAATCTGGCATTTTATCACACTTACAGATATACCTGCCTGCATTTCCTGTGGAAACTGCACTTGTGGTGCTGACTTTGTGCCTTCTCTGTGTTTACTTGCGGGTAGTATCCTTGAGAGCAGGTGCAACCTATGGAAACAGCACATTTTAAACAAATAAAAGAAAATGTCTTGAGAAAGCAAGCTGGCAACATGAACTCATGCAAACCGCAGGCCAGAAAAATCTGCACTGTGGATTGCACTCATCCAAACATTGAAAAAAGAGAGCAGCAGGGAGCTGCATGTGCAGTTGACAGAACAGCATGGCCATGCCTCACAAGTGTTGCCTGGCTGTGGACTGACCAGCGAGGCATACCCAGGCTTGGCAGTCCCAGCAGTGCACTCAGGGTGTGCCATGCAGCCAGCACTGGCAGAAGACATGATGTTCAGACACAGAATATTACAAGCTCTCCCATCATGGATAAGCTCAATTAATGAGTTAGAAAAGAAAGCAATGTGTAATTCTTCTAGACAACTCAACCAAGCAAGAGAAAGCACAGTGTATATCATCCATCCATAAGCCCAGTCCTCCCTCCATTGTCCAGCTTAAGAAGCAGCTTATTACATGCTATTGGAGTCAAGAGACTGCTCCTGGTGTAAAATACTCTTCTGTGCAAGCTGGCATTAAGCTCAGCCCTATGTTGTGCTTTTCACCTGTATCTCACCAGCTCCCTGAGCCTTCCTGCCTGGAAAGTCTATCCTGTAGCTGATCTGTGCACACAGACCCGAGTACAAATATGCACTGGTACAACTGACCCAAAATCAAACATTAAACTACTCCTGTTGAATTTCAGAGGTTCTAAGGCTTTAGCCACAGTGTGAATGCCTGTGAATCTGGAGACTGGGGGAAAAAATTCCCCTGGTGCAACTGCTGGGTGCCATTCAGCTCCAGCCACGGAATCACAACATTTACTTTGTAGGGCCGTGCCTGTGTCTTGTCAGACGCGCAGCCTCTCACAGCACAGGAACAGGCTCTGTTCCCAGCTCTACCACAGACTTCCCGCATCTGTCTGGAAAAAAATTACTGAGAAGCACATCTGAAAAAAATGTTACACGCTCAGCTCCAGACGTTTGATCTAACACCTGGGCCAGCTCTCAGCAGCACTGGACACTGCAAACACTGTTGGCTTCAACTGGGGCACTTCTAAAATCCAGACCTGATGGGCAACGGGGATGGAAGGAACATCTGCTTCTTCACTGCCCTACACAGACTTCACACTAAGGTACCTTTTCAATGGAGCTGTGTACAAGTCAAACCAGTTAAACCAGCGAACAGTTGCTCTTTGTTCTGCACACATGCCAGAACATTAAAAACTCACAGTTTGGCACCAAAAAGACAGAGACCCAAAGCTAGCGACTGCTTTTGGAAACAGAAGCCATAAACTCTCTTACTTCTGTTTTCCCACATGTAAACAGGGGATGCCAATTCCTGCCCGCTACTTAGGACTCCCAGGCATTTCCAAAGCACCGAGGGCATCCTGTAGACGACATAAAAGCAGCATGCAGTAGTTAGGGCTTTATTCTGTTTTTTAAAAAGTTAGTAAGGTGCTGGCTGGGCACTAGTAATGTTTGCTATGTCAAGCACAAAATAAGACACTGTTGCACATGCTATAAAATAAATTACTCTTGACCTTGCTGCTTTTTGACAGTTCATCTGGTGCATTATATTCTATCCTAGACATGGAGTAAGCGTGTGGAAAAACTTGCACACTGGAGATAGCTTTAAAAGAAGAAAAATACAAAGTTTCAAAACTGTTTCTCTGCCTTTTCAGACTTGTTGCACATAGCTCTCCCTGTAGAAGTTTTGAGGAAGAATTCATCTGTGATAGCATTTGCATTTGGCAGGTGCCTTGCTGGAGCCAGGTACCTGTGTTGCATTCGCTGCCACACACAGCAGAGCCCAGTGTGCTGCTCTGCAGCGATGGTTTGTAAGAAATGAGCATGGGACCTCACGCTCCAGCTGGTATCAGTGGTCTGGGTGTGTTGTCTCAGCTAAGTAGCCAGAAACATGCTGGTTATTCACTGCTGATCAGTCCTGATGCCGTGATTTTGCCGGCGCCTTCCACTACAAGAGCCCTGGGAACGGGCTTGATGGGCGATGTCTGCCGCCGTGGGGAGAAGAGCGGTCCCGGAGCTCCCCCTGTGCAGGGGCGATTGCAGGCAGCGAGGATGCGCGAACAAGTGTGCCTGTCACTCCCCACCTCCCTGCGGGTGAGTCAGGCAGCACATGTCCCTCACTGTCACACTCCACCAAGTCTGCTGGGACATGCCACAGCCAGGGATCATTCCTCACAGGAGCTTTTTGAAATAAGCAACAAAAAGAGAAATGTCAAATAAAATAGAGTAAGAAAAGAAAAGTGGCATCTTGTGTTCCTCTGGTCTCCTTCATTCCCGGGAGTCTCCGATGCCTTAGAAGAGAGGCGACATTTGTGAAAGCAAACCTTTTTGATAAACGATGCAGTTATTTATTTTGTAAAAAGCCAAGATTTGTCACGATGCCGTTTTCAAAGTAACACAGCATCATTGTAGGCAATTTACTGCATGACACTCCATTCGTCTCAGAGGAAGAAAGACCTTGTTTGACCCTCTCAGGGTTTGAACCTGTAATTCCACTGAACCAAGGGCTTTGAAACCTGAAGCTCAGCAGTTTTCTCCCTGAAGATAAGACTAGGTTTTCCTGCTCCCTATGAATCACCACAGCCCTGCAGACTGCTGTGGAACATGAATTCCCCACTACACAGGAAACACCAGCATCTGTACATCCCATCAGAAAAGGTGACCAATGTGACTGTGCAGCCATCCATGACACCATCCGCTCCTGCCAGTGCTCCCAGGTTGGATGCTGAGGATAGGGGAATGAGATCTTGCACATGGGACTCATGCTGTCTTCTCAGTGCTGGACACTTGCAAGCTGCTCCATTGTTTATACCCACTTCAGCTTCTCCTGAGGCATCTGACAGGCAAACAGAGGTTTTTTCTTTCCCTAAAAAAACCCCCAGCTTTGCCTCATGCTTCCTGTGCTAGGGTATGCTTTATTGATTCACCAGGAGCAACGTGTGTGGATCCAGAAGCAAGCACAGGGGTCACCAGTGCCATCTCAGATTTCCATGATTTCAAACAGAAGTTGACAAACTTGGAGCTGCTCTGGGAGCCCTGCCTAGCCTAAATCCCCTCTGCCCACCCCAGGACCCTGGCACTTCTCTTTTGGCTGAAAATACAAATGTGAACAAAGAAAAACGCAAACTTTATGGTCTTGATCAGCACCTTGCCTCCTTTGGGGAGCATGACCCCATCTGTCCAGCTGTAGGTTCTGATGTAACCACCAGGGATTGCACCAGCGAGGACCTACGAGACAAGCCCCAGGGCTGCACTATCGTTAGGAGATAAGCATACTGAATTGCTCAATAGATCCTGTGATGACCTGAAGGTGGAAGGACCTCGCTTTCGTTTGCTGCTCTGCTGAATATCACACCCATGACCAGCAAACCCAGGCTGACGTGAAAGGGTTGCAGTCGCTCAGGGCATCGTGGCCATCCTCAGAGGGAGCGACCCTGAGCCGGGCTGCATGCAGGCATCCCTGGTACTCCCTCAGCCGCTGGCGGTGCCGAATTGTGGCAGTGAGCTGAGCCCAGAAAAGCACTCCAGGGTTTCCGAGGACAGAAGCATGCAGTTGTTGACAGCATTTTCCCCAAGTGTTACCCAGATCTGCGACGAGTCGTAACAGGCTTGTTATAAATTCATCCTGTCAGACCCTCCCTGGAGGAGTCTCCTGACACCTGGGAGTGCAGACCCCCTGTCTGGGAGAGGGGGGAAGGAGGAGGCTGTGGTAGGTAACCAGACATTTCGCCATCTCTTCCTCTGCAGTGGGTTCAAAGCAGCTTGCCACAGGCATGTCTTTGGCAGTGGGACACCTTGGGAGGATGGCAGCTTGCCAGGCAGGCTGTGGAGCTGGGCTCTCTGCCCGAGGCAAGGCCATGGGGAAGGAGAGGCTCTCTCCTGCCCTGGGTGCTAACCCCCCCCCATTTTCCCCAGCTCCCTCGGCCATACCACCCTGCTGTGGTTCACAGGCCCCCTCTGTAGGCCCTGAGGCAGAAAACCTATTTTCCATCCCCAGGGAGAAGTGCTGCCCTCACACACAATTAGGAGGGGCAACTGTCTTCATCCAGCCTGCAGGCTGTTTTAAAGGTCACACGTTCACACCAAACAGCTTGGAAATGGGAAAGGGGGACCAGGCAGGTTGTATCAGGCTTTGCTCTGCAAGAGTATGGGAGGGTTGAGGTTAGATCACAGGACGGGGAATTAGGACATTCAGGGTGTCTGCTGCTGACAGACCGGGCAGCCCAGCAGGCACAGTGACAACCCATCTCTGTGTGAGCCTGATCTTGCTTAGCTCAAAGGCTCTCTGGTGAGGTCTCCCATGCTGTGCTGATGCTGTCACACTGACATAGCATGACCATGGAAGATCTGCAAAGCAGCTCTGAGAAAGACTTATTTTCCCCACCAACTGCCCCAAACTGAAGGAAAACATTCCTTGACATGTTAGTGTGGGGAAATTACATTCCCCTTCCCATTTTGGTGGTCAAAAGCACTGGAAATGCCAAAAGAAACACAGGTAGCTCCCAGGAGATTTTCAACTGGAGGAGAAATGGCAAGGTCCTGGCGTGGGGGGCAGGGGACTCAGGCCAAGCAGGGCTCCCAGATCCTTGTGCTCCAGAGAAGAGCACCCAAACTGCAACATGGAAGCAATTTGCAAAACGCAGTCAGAGACCAACTAGCTCTACTTCAGCATAGAGACAGTGGAGTACGCAAGCACACCATCTGCCAGGCACGTGCCAGCAGCATCACCCCTCCTCTTCCCCCCCACATTAGCACCATCTCCTGCCCAAGAGCGTGAGCAAGAGCAGGGGGAACACCTGCATCTGACAACACCACAAACCTCGGGTCAGAACGAGCTGCTGTGAGATACCTGTGCCTGCCCTGCCCCAAGCCCCCAGCACTGCTGCCCACAGTGGAGCCACACCAGGGCATGCTGGTTGTTGCCTTGGATCTTAAGGAGATTCTTTTCAAAAAAAGCCCAGGGTCTCACAGCAGTTTCCAAGCAGAAGGGGATCACCTGAAGACACTGAAAGGGAAAGAAGAGGTACTTCATTAGCACTACAAGAGCAGAGCTCTGCAGGAAGGGAGAGCAGAGAGTTGAGCCCAGGCCCATGCACATGGCAGGGCAGTGTTTGGTCCATCTGTGGTACAGACATTCGAGTCTGCTGGATTCCAGGTTAAAGGAATATGCACTTGTGCATATTCTTCTATAAGCAAGTGAGATGCCACTTAAAGGTCACACTGAAACTGGCCTCTCTGTGATTCCCTAAGAGTAAAGTAGGATTTGCAGCAGCAGTAATTAAAGAAAAAATACCAAAATTGCTGTTTAGGCTGCATATAGCCTGGGATCTGGTTTCAGGGGCTTTGCAGGGACATTCCATGCCACTTCCAAGGACTTGTTAAAAAATACTTCATACCAGCAGAGTTCTGTGGTATTTTTTTCCAGCTAGTCCTGCAGGCTACCATGGGGAAATTCACTAGCAGGATTTCTGTAGGACTCTGACTCACACAGGAACTTTATTACTGCTTTTAAATATTTGACTGCCTTTTGGCTGCTGGCAGAAAAGTTATTAAATGTTTTACCAGACGTGGCCAGAAACTCTTTATAAAAACATTTTGGCCTGGCATAAAGCATATGTCTCTACTTATCTCTGCAGCATGTGCTCAAAGCTTTCACATGTCTCCTGGCAGTGGAAGAAACTTGGGACCTTCATATTTCTAGGCTATGGATAAACAGCATCCAACATCCTGTGCTCGTGCGAGTAAATCTTCTGGTATACAAATAGCCCTACTGCAATAAGCAAGATATATCAAATTTGCAGGACTGAAGAGACCAGGGCTCTGGTACAGATTGTAGGCTATGGTTCATATGCATGGCTCGGTGGCCTGAGCCTGCCAGGATCCATCTGCTCAGCTACTCAACCCTTACTCAAGGGATGAAACTGAGTGTGGAACAGTCTTGCAAGCAGTCCCGTTAATGTCACTGGGTTGGGTGACATTTTCAGTACTGTGTGACACATTGTTTCTTTGCTCAAAGCCCTTTCCCCCTCCATCATTGTTTTTTTTTGTCTCCCTTCATCTTCCTCACACAAATTAAGATGAAACAAAGAAAAAGTATCCCATAAACCAGAGCAGAGATCAACTCCATCCCAGCGCTGCACAGAAGAAAACAGGAATAAAATCACTGCCTGTTTCTGCTTTCACAACAGCAGTAAATCAGGATGTCCTGCAAAAGGGGCTGTTCATCATGTACTCATGCCTGTATTTTGTTGCTCTACTCCCTGATTATTTTGCCATGTGATACAGTGATCCGAAGCAGTGGGTTATCACTAAAAGTACCTGCTGCTTACCTGCTTAGGGAGCTGTGCTTCTGGAAAGTAACAGATACAGCTTCAACTTCTCTGCATCCCTCTGTAGGCATCCTGGAGCTGAATTCACCTGCAATGGTGATAAACACAAGTGGGTATGTGGAAGGAGAGAGGATCTGCATGTCAGGGGCAGAGCAGTCTGGAAGCAGCCCCATTCCTACTGCATGGAGCAGGGGTATGCACACACTGTCCCCCACTTCACAGGGGTTAACTCTAAAGGGATCACCTCTGGCACTGCTAACCACCTAGCCTTGGCAGCTCAGGTTTGCTGGAGATTTCATGCTCAAGCAGCCAGCCAGCTCTGGGCTCCTTCCCATTCTGGCACCAGTGCTAGAGTGGAGCAGCCTGGAGCTAGCTCAGGGCTGTCCTGGGGGCTTTGCTGCAGGCAAATCTTGCGTGTTACACAGCTGTCAGCGAGGCTGAACTCTGGTGTAATGGGGGAGACTCAGACCCAGCATCTGATCTGCACCATTTCATTGCAGATTAACCTCAAATTCCCATGTTTCAGTGGCTTGGGTGCAGATGGCAGGATCGGGCCCCGCTGGGCTGGAGGTGCAGAATGACTGCAGATTCAAAAAGGCTCGCAGGTGCCCTCCTGGATGGGAACACTCCCTGCCACCCGTGTGCACTGCACTGACACACACCTTCACCAGTGGCATTCAAACCATCGCTCTCTGCACTTACGTGTTATCATTACCACCCACACAGGGCCCGTGGGAGGGAGCCGAGAGCCCCACCGTATCCACCTGCCGAAACCTGAGGAGCAGGATGGGTTTGGTTTGCAGGCTGTTTCCTCCCGCAGGTCCGACAGTGCCCCGAGCAGCCCTGCGTGTCCCGGGGACCCAGCCGGGGCAGAGCCCGGCATTAGCAAGGGCCGCTGGTGCCCTCTGTTGTTACAAAAATATATAGGAGCTGCTGAGAGCACGAGTGGGGACATGCCACCCAGGATGGGGTGCAGGGCACCCACCTCTTTGGGCTGTAGGTGTTGGGACAGGGCTGAGCCTGGCAGCTCCTAGGGAACAACCGTGGATTACTGCAATACAAGCTCAATGGATTTAGCTTTGGGTTTGGATGCCAGTGGCACCCACGTAGAGCAAGAACGGCTGCCTCTCCCTCAACTCCTCTAAAGGGATCTCCTGTATCAGCCAGGGGATCCCATGATATTGTTTCTGCCTTCCTAAGTAGGTACAGGGATGCATCTGAAACAGTCCATGGAAATCATGTCCAGGTTTCCCAACTAAATAGTACCTGTGCAGAAGAATCCACTTTTTCTTTACAAAAGGAGTGCAGCATTGCGGTGGGTGAGGGCTGATGCCTCAATGCATATGGTGGCACTGATTAATCTCTGCTGAGAACAGGGTTCAGGCCCTGCTGCCCAGCTCACGAAAAAGCTGCCAATTCACACATCACTTTTCACAATACAAAATACCAATATATTCCAGCACCACTGCTCTGAGCATTTCCCTGGGCTGGGCCGAGGATCATACCAAGTACTTGCAGGGCTGTAAGTGCTGCTATAGTAGGGAACCTCACCCACAGCCCTGGTGCTGCTCTGTCCCCTCCCACCTTCACCCTACAAGCCAGGCCACCAGCCACAGGGACAGGCTGCACTTCCTGGGCTGGCTGTGGGATTTCAGAGTGCCTTCCTGGTCACCCACATCTCAGTGCACTTGTTCCCCATCAGCTAAAGCTGGCCCCACCATCTGCTGGGTGAGGCTGCAGTAGGGAGATGACTAGCAGGCAAATCAGGTTTGAGTTAGGGTGATGGAGGCAAGTCTGAGTCCAGCTACTCAAAGAACAGAGTCTCTTTTTGTTAAAAGTACTGAAATCTCCAACACAGGGAGCTACAAGGGGGAGGATGTGCTTAGAAAACCTCATCCTAAATATGTGGCTTGTGATTTTCTTATAGTCCTGGCCCAGAGACCCACAGTTTAGGCTCTTCAGCCTGTGGCCCCAGAAGACACATTTGACAATCCAGCTTATAGCACAACTTCCCCCCATCCCCTCAAGGGGCAGCATGCCTTCCACCAGCCTTCAAGTGACGGCAGAACCCCGGGCATCACAAGGTTTTGGGCTCCATGAAGCTGGGTTGCAGCCCCCCACACCATTCCCAGGTATATCAGGGAGCTTGCATTCCCTACTCACCTACTAACAGGGACCCAGCCCCACTGAACAGACATCCATGTGTCTTGGAGAGTCCTCAGGCTCAGACACATTTCAGGGTTTGCCATGATAAGATGATACAGCCATCTCCTTAAAAATTAATACCTGAAAACAGAATCTTAACTGGAGTAGACAGATTCGACTCTGTTCAGAGAAGAACTGACATCAGCAAGAAGTGGCTGGTTTCCATCTCCACAGCAATGCTCAGCTGTAATTTGTGTGCACATCACAAGACAGCATGTGTTAATTATTCAATACTAATTTATTTAGCACCTATCACAAAAAACCTCCTTTTGGTCTATAAATGTTTGTAGTTAAGTCTTAACATTAATTGTTACTGGAGGTGGGAGGAAAAATGCTACCTAGTCAACTCAATATAGATTTTACTCTTTGTGAATTATCTCTGGAGACATGCAATTTCTCCATATTTGTTATTAAAAATAGCTGCAACAATTGCAACCTCTGATTGCTTATTAAATTATTGCTTATAACACAGCTCAGGACTTTCAGACATAGCAATTGTGTGCTGTATTTCTGCAGTTTGGGAATGGTATTAGTGACATACAGGAAGTCCCTCCTAAAAACTGTATTGCCTCCTTCAAACCCCACAAACACTCCTGCCTCCAAAGACCTCATCCTGAATATCTGTGGGAATTACAGGCTAAGGAGCAACAGACACAGCTGGGGCAACTCACCAAGACCTGAGAACGAATATCAATCAAATACTGGGCAGTGCTGTGCCTTGAGCACAGATGACCCTCCCTAGAAGTCAGAGTCTTATCTAGGAGGGCAACAGGACTCAGTTTTTCACCAAAGGCAAGTTATTCACACTGGCTGTCTTAAACTCTGCATCATTGCTCGAGCAGTCAGCCACACAGCAGAAATGCAAGGTAATAGAGCATTCTGGCCTGTTCTCTGGGCTGTCTCCAGAGTAGCTGAGACCAGACCTTACACTGGCATGCCAGCTGCCAGGCTTGACCCCAACCCTGTAAGATGCTCCCTGCAGACAGAGCCTCTCTGCATGGGCGGCACTTCTCCCCGCACAGCAAATGCTGTCACAGCCTGTACAGCCTGCCTAAGGAGCTCCTAGATCAGCACAGTCTATTTTATTTAACAATCCCATTTTCTTTTCCTGAATTTCTGGAAAGAGCCTGGCATGGCTCCAGGTTTTTCTTTCTAAAGCACACAGCCTACACATGGAAATAAAAACATTTGGAAAGGGATTGGCCATGCTAATTGGCTGAACACCTCCAGCAGTGCTGAGATGGAAAGAGGTGTGGAGCTTTACACCTTCTCCTGTAACTGCAAAGACAGTCTGTTTCCAGCGTGAGGTATGTTTGCTTGCGTGTTGTCTGCCTCAGATGCCTCCATCAGTCTGTATCGATCCCCTGCAGGGCTGCGGGCAGGGACTGCCTGAGCTCCCAGGCCAGACAGAGCTGCACACATGCAGAGGGATAACAAGGTTTAGGAAGGATCGATTTCATGACAAAGCCCATGTAGGAGCACAGCATGTGCAGTGCTCTGCCTGCTGTAGACCACACAGATATGCAGAACTCCTTGCAGTGGCCCCAGTATCATTTAGAACAAGTAAATGCTAATAGAATAAATAACAAGTAGCTTAATTGTATTGTGGAAATGGGGGGCCTGATCTCCTAACACAATCCTTGATCCATGCATCTGCATAAACCAGGTAGGACCAGGCAAACTGCTACAAGGACCCTGCTGTGGTGTTACAATAACATCTTCAGGATGTTTGTGGCTCCATCAGGATGCACATCCCCCAAAAGTGCATTGGAAATGTCCCTGCCAAAGGGACCAGCCATTGCAATAATTTACAGAGGGCAGATGACAGAGGAGAGCAAAGCCCTGGCTAGAATGTTATTAAGAAGGGCCCTAAGTTGCTCTTTCATTGTCAAGGTTGCTCTCAGTGGTTGGTTTGAACTTTCAGGGTCTGAGGGAGCTGGGACTGTTCAGCCTGGAAAAAAGTGGCTCCCAGGGATTGTATCAGTGTGTACAAATATCTGCTGTGAGGGTGTAAAGAACACGGAGCCAGGCTCCTGCCAGTGATGCCCAATGAAAGGAAAAGAACCAATTGCACAAACTGAAACACAGGTTCCACTTAAACATAAGAAAATACATTTTTACTGTGAGGGTGGTCAGACACTGGAATAGGTTTTCCAGAGAGGTTGTGGAGTCTCCATGCATGGAGATATTCAAAACCCTACTGGACACAGTACTGGGCAACCTGCCCTAGGTGACCCTGCTTTGAGCAGGGGGTTGGAATTGACAGTCTCCAGAAGTACCTCTGACCTCAACCATCCGGTGATTCTATGGGTAGAGATTAAAATTAGAATTAATAGAAAATAAAAATATCACCAAAAAAAAATGGAAGAAGTTGTTGCCACAGGTACTTCAATGGATGCTTAAGTGAAATGTTCTTGGCCTACAGATGTCACAAGATAACTGTGCTGTCCTTTTCTGTGTCTCAAATGCCAAACAGGGAGCAAAGGGAAGCCAAACAAAGGAAGCTGGTAGTCATCAAGCAGAGTGCTTTCACCTTTCAGGCTGCTTTCCTGAATGAGACAGTCAGGCCAAGCCATTGCTAAACATATATTTTTAGGATGATGATCCTGAAAACAGTATTTTTCAAAATAAGGTTTAATTTTACCAGGAATACTTATTGTGTACTTCTTTCAAAGTGATATACTAAATATTGCCTTTGGCCAATGCAATTTATTTTGTTTGACCCTGTATTTCTCCTGGAAAGTAGGATTTATACCCAAACTCAACCTTTTGTGGGCTTTTACATTCACACATTAAACACACAGTAAAACCAGTATCTCCCCAATGCAGGTAGAGAAAAGCACAGAATTCTTGGCATTTTAATCACCCCATGAAGATCAATGGATGATTTTATGCTTTTTTGTGGAGAAGGACAGGACAGGGAAAAAAAAATTGCATATATTGATTCCCAGGCATCAGTGAAATGAATAATAGGGTGAAATGTCCTATGTAAGTTCTTTCCAGGTCTTTTGAAAGCTGCCTGCCAAGGAAATGTAGCTGTGCATGTAGGCTGTGATTATGCTAAAGAGGCACTAAATTAGTACATTACATGCCCCATTTAGCTCTACTGTGCAAAATCTGAGAGTGCTAATACATTTTGTTTCTAGGGTCAAGAATCATTAAAGAATGGATTCATGGTCGTTCATTAGCCAGGAAATTAAAGTTTGACAGCTGCTTTTCAGTTCTGATTCCTCTTAAATGGCAGTACTATATTAGAAGGATCTTTTTTTAAAAAACTTTTCAGGTTGTAGCATGGTAAGTGTCATCCCTAAAGCACAGTATCCCCAAGTCATCCAGCCAGACTTACAAAGTAAGAGTGCTGTACAGCTTTGGGGATTGTTTACAGCAGCTGAAAATGTTATGTGCTATTGAGAGTGGCTTCTTGTTTAGCTATATGGTTGCAAATGATCTGGTTTAGAGTTGTAACTCCGCTTCTGTGAGGTTTGCATTACAAAGGAATCATACACTGTGCAAGCAAAAGCAACCAACAGTTCTCTGAACTCTCAATAGAGCTCAGGGTAGGAGAAACTCTGCTTGCCCACTAAGGTAGGTGCGTAACACAGGGCTCAGGGAAAGTCCTTAGTAACCCCGACAAAATTCCTTGGATTAGAGTCTCCATTCTACAAAAGCCTCTGCACGTGAGAAGCCTCCCTGAGCAAAATGGTACAGCTCACGTGAATACACGCCACGTCGCAGACACAAGTGTTTGCCAAACCGACGTCCAGCTGACAAACTGCATAGTCCAAGGGTGAGATTAGCTGACACTAGAGATGGCTTTGTTCCCCACTCCGTATCAGCAGTCACTGCAAACAAATAAGCAGAGACATTCCCCTTTTCTGTTTTCCTGTTTGCTCCTACTAAATTTATATCGACAATAGGAAGGGTCTTGCTTGCCCCACACGACAGCCATCCTAATGAGAGCCATGTTTTACACCTCCATAGCATTGTTCTGCCTGACATGCCTCAAAGCATTTCATACACTACAGCCAACATCTGAGCATCCTAACTGTCCTATGGAGCCTGACTTCCCTGAACTTCCCTGTGTGAATACAACTAGTTATGTGCTGATCTCTCTGCAGAGCTGGTACCTCCCTCTGTAAAAAAAAAAGCAGCACTGAAATGGCAGCTTTGCATGGGAGAAAAGCTTAAGGAGGGATGGAAAAAAAAAGATACTCTTAGAAAAAAAAAAAAGAAAAAAAAGAGAAAATCCAGCAGCCTGGAGCCTTCTATTGATCAGAGCACATGGGCTGCCTTTGATTAATAATCTCTGCATCGATACCGCAACTGATGTAATACCCAAATATATTGCACTAAAAATGCCAGCATCCACTTGGATTGATCTGGTTATTTGTACTACAAGACACACTCAGTCCCAGTCAGAAGAACAGTGATATAACTGACTGTATTGCTAAACAGGAAAACTTAGAAACTAAGTTATTTCACATTCCACTCACCACAAAACACTGTCCCTCGCAGGCAGGCTAGCAAGTAACCCCCCAAACTTACAAAGTACATCTGAAAAACTAGGACACTTACAGAGCAGAAACAGACTAAATCCAATAATTTATTCATTAGAAATTATTTCCTCTCTTATAAATTGGTAGAATTGAAAGGCCATATTTTATAGTGATAAAGCATTGCTCAGTTCTAAAGATCCTGTGCTCTTTGATAAATTTATGCTGAATGCATTTCCCTTTTGCTGAAATCTGCTGTCCCCAGAGATCAGAGCAGTGGACATGGAGCATTACCAGCCTGACTTCAGGTTTAAGTGCTTTATCCAGTCCTGTCTTGGAGGTCTTCTACACCAGAACGACCTGCCTCTGCCCCCGAGGATTATTCAGTTGGCCTAATACACCTTGGTGTTACTGTGCTCTCAGTCTCAAGGGTGATAAGATGCAGAAGCTGGGCCCCAAGTGTGGTCTGGTTAGAAGGAGCTCAGTGGGGATCTTGCCTCTGCATGACATGATCCCAGGGTACCTTTAGTGGGCACCTCAGAGCCTTCCTGCTGTGCAATGTTTCTTGGACCCCAGGAATATATTTCCACAAAATGCAGCTGGTGGTCTGTCATAACCAAATGTCTCCAGGAGCAGCAGCCCTCCTGAGAACACACGAGTACCCAGAAAACACACAAATATCCAGATCCCCAGACAGAACCACAGAGAGCTGCTGACATACAGCTTTGGTGCTGGCAGCCTAGACCCTGCTTTTTCAGTCCCTGCTCAACTCCCAGTTGTACTTGCTGGTACAATCACAACTGAGCAGAGTTGGGGACCCAGACAGCCCTGCTGTGCTGGGGCCAGCCCCCACAGTCCCACAGTCAGGTACAGACATGTTGTGCCCTTTCCTGTTGCTGCTTTCTGCCGCTAGCCCCATCACAGCCATCCCACTCCGGCAGCATCTCCGGGCCATGTCTCACAACGCTGGCAATTATTCTCTTGCCAGGCTGCAAAAACACCAAGTCTAATTAATGTCTTCTGGAGAAAGCCCCTCCCTGCCAGGCTAGAAAAGATGCTGTAGGAGTCAGATGTGCAAGCCCAAGGCGGCGGAGTGGAGAGGAGGGTGCTTGAAAACGCTGGCTGAGTCTCCTGGGCTGAGCGTTATCTCCTGTTTCCTTTGAGAGCCCACAAGAGACGGCCTTCCCAAAGCACCCTCTGAGGTGGCCCGTTCGGCTTTTGTCTCCCTCAGCAAAAAAATTTCTGCCCCAGCGGCTCTGAACAAGGCTTCCATTAACTCCGTCCCCGCGAGGGCAGCACGTGGGACAAAAAGCCCAACACTGCGTCCCGGCCCTCAGACAAGCCTGGAAACAAACGTTGCAGGAATTTGTCAGAATAAAATCACCCGCTCGGTGTCACCGCATACATTTACCTACCTCAGCGCCTATTCAGGGCCCTTCCAAAAGGCCAATATTAACAGAGAGAGATCGGACACCATCTCTATAGCAACACCACCCTGGAAAAATTATGGTTGCCCCAGCAAAGGGAATCCCTGTTTAAGGAGCCCCACCAAGTCTACGGGTTAGTCCTGACTTTAAAAACAATTCCCCTTCGACCTACTTTTGTTCCTTGCAATAAAAACATTTAAGCAAGAGATCAGCAACCTGAGTGGAAGGAGGGCGACAGGAGGATGCCTGGCATGGAAGGGATGTAGGAGAGCTGAGGCGTGCAGTGCTGCAACACGCACTCCTGTCAACAAAGTAAATCATAAATCACCAGTCTGCTGCTGCGGGGACCTTGCAGGCAGGGAGAGCTTTTCTGGTGGTATTAGACTCCCAGCAAATCCCAGGGTACAAAAGTTATCTGGATGCTGCACCTGAAAACTAGGATGAAAAGCATAGGTAAGAGTTCTAGTTTTCATTGAAGCAATAATCACCTCTTTCACCTCAAAAGAAGTTCTTGAAATTAAATAAAATGCCTTTAAATTGCATGGAAAAAGAAAGGTGAGAAAAGCAAAGAAAGCTGTTAGAGAGCGTGAACTGCAGGAGGAAAGTGGGAATCATTGAAGTGAAAGCTTGAGACTGCAGAGGATATTAAAGCAAATCTAGCCAAAGATCCTTTAACTCTTTAAATCAAGAGGGCAGATCTGCTGTATGTAGGGTATAAATGAGCAAGAATTTAAGTATACCCCAAACCAGATGAGCAGAACACCCCAGTTTGCACATACAGAGCTGTGAGCCTGAGGGCAGTGACTGGGTGACTAATGGGAACAAGCATGAGAAAGTGTCATTCAGGGAAATCAGCCCACGCAGGGTTTATACATCGCAGAACCCCCAGCAACTCCATCTGCATGCTTTTTATGCTAGTGGCATGATCCAACCTTTAGCCTCTGGTAATGATTTCAGTGTTGGAAAGAATTCCAAACACTTGGAAGTTTGGGTCTCAGGTGATGGATTTCTAAATTTAGTATGCAAGAAGCAGTTCTGGAAGGCAGGTGGTCCAGCAGCCTCACAGACACTTTCACTTCATGATTCTTGACAATTTACGACATTGATCTGCATTAAATCCAAAGGAGAAAGCTTGAAATAGCCCCATAATTATGCTGCAGAGAAGCCTTAGATAACCTTCCATTAACACCTGCTCTGCACTAAATGCTGAGCATCAATTCAAACCAAGAGGAAATCTGGGCTTGTAGCTGTGTTTAATACGAGAGAGCGCTCAGCACCCCACTGCTACCCTGGCTGCAGATTTGTCCACCTGCACACCAATATCTTACTGAAGGTATCCTGAATAACAGGAAAGGCTCCACAGGCTCTGCTAGAGGGGTGTTTGGGTGGGCATCTGGAGGAAAGACCCTGAAGTGCACATCTGAGCTGTGGCTTCACACAATGCCTTTCTCCCACTGAAGTTAAAGACTTCCAGATCTGGAACTATCATAACCTACTTGAGGATAATCTGCCTGCCCAAGTTCCAGCTGGAAAGTAAACTTGTCCAGCTGAAATACTACTGGAAAGTTTCATGCTTAGCAAATGCATTTAAGTCCTGGGAAGGTAGGAGCTAAGTCAGTTCAGATAAGTAAGGGGAAGTCTATTCTAAGATACATTTGTACAGTTATATTTCAAGTATGCTTGCAAATAATATGTGCTGTGAAAAGGCTTCAACAAGTAGAAAAGATAAGCTGTAATGTATTTGCACCTGATGGTTTCACTAGGGACAGCTTGCCGAGATGCTTTCTCTTCTTCATGGATCCTTACTCCCACCAATACACCAGATTACTCCCTCTGCTTGCTCCTCCACCCTTCCCAGGGCTCTGGGCTCCCCCAGCTCCATAGTACTGGGTCCAGCATCAACAAGCTCCTTGCCTGTAACTTCTGGGATCCCCCCAGGAGAGAGAATGGGCCAGGCAGAAAAACACTCCAGTAGAAAATCCCACTGCATGGCTCATAAGACCTCATATCAATGACCAATGCACAATCAAAGCTCTTTGCTGTTAAGAGCCCCCTCCAGTTACCTGTCAAAAGCTTCTAGAGACCAGTATGGTCCTAAGACATGCTCCCTTCTTGGTCTCTGTTTCTGCCCTTCTCTGCAAAGTGATTTTCTCATTCCCAATGGTAAGAAATATTTAGAGGCAGAGGCTGATGCTGCATATGATAAACAGCACAACCCTTGGCAGCAGTAAGCCAGACCCTTCCCCTCAGCTGTGACCACAGCTTCTCCCTATTAAGCTCTTTATGTCATTAAGTGGCCCCACTGGGAACAGCAGAAAGCACCACTGGGAACATTAATGAAGATCTACAGCATTACAAGAAAAAGCTCAATGAATCAATGCCTCGTGCCTTATTCCCATGGCTGTGACCTGTCCCCATTAGTAACAGGAGAGGGTTTGAAATGGGAGAGACCTCCCCTTCTCCTGTTTCTCCCTTGAGAGGTCTGCACCACTCAGCACCGATAGCTGCTTGCAGGCAACCAAGGTGACTCTGGCTGACTTGTTGCCCTCATGCATCCCTTGTCTCAGTCCTCACCCAAATGGTGCAGACACCAGTAGCTGGGACCAACCCTGGCCCTGTCACACATCTCTTCTGTCAGCTGGCAGCAGCTATCTTCACTACAGAAGCAAACACCTTCTCTTGTGACAAAAATGAGCCATCAGTGGGCATCAGGGCTCAGGAATGCAACCAGCTGGAAATATGCAGCAAAAAGGGAGGATTAGAAGATTTTAGGCTACTTTAGGAAAACCCCAAAAGCATGCTTAAGACACTGGCTTGCACAGATGAGAAGCAGCTCTTACCTCCTGAAATGAAGATCTGAGGCACATGTTCAAAGTGTACCATAGAGACCCAGGTGCATGGCCAGGGGATTAGGCTTTACACCTGCCCACATTCACTCACAGCTGGGTTCATACACCAATCAAATAGCTCACAGCACTGGGAGGGACTGGGTGAAGGAAGGGGTCAGGGGGATGAAGCTTCATGACCATTGCAAGGTGATTAAAAGAGACCCACATCAGACACAGCCATGAGTGGTTGTGCTTTATGACTGCCACCAGCATCTGTGGTCCAGACCCCCTGTCCTGCTGCACAGCCCTGGGGAATGAGGACTTCTTGAGAAGTTCCTGCACCAATACTCTGGGGACAAGGACTGTCCGCAGGAACAGACCTATGCTTTTCTGCACTGGTCATACTGTAGGGACATATGGGGTTTTATCTGCAGGGATAAAAATTGGTGAATAACTTGCAAACCTGATCACAATTTGCCCATATTTCATGTACATGCTTGGCAACTAAACCAGCAACCCTCAATTACATTCTATACTTAGGGTCATTCAGCTACAGGGTAGGGAGGTATATATATGTGTACCTATCTATGGCACGAAAGCAGCTCCAAGGCTGTCTGAAGGGAGTTATTCTGCTACGCAGGTCCCTTGTTCTTCTTAGTACCTACTACAGTATTTTTTCCCTGAGAGCAGTGGCAAGGACTATACGATATGAAATAATTTTACATTTCTTTGCAAGGGATTTTTTTTGTAGAGATAAGAGTCCCCTCTCCAGCAATGGTAATATGATAGCTCAGTGTTCATGTAGGACAGCACTGAGGGGACACAGCAGTAATAAGGCTTACACAAAGGGGCTGTGGACCTTCAGAGCTTTCTAGAAGGCTTGGCAGGAATCTTTATGGCACACTTGACACAGGTCCCAGGATGCTGATAACGATGCTCACACTGGTACCAATCAAGCCCATCCACCTTTCCCCAAGATCCTGCTTTCGTGCAAAAAGGATTACCAATAACATTTGCCTGTGGAAAGGAAGAAACAAAAATTAAGGATTTGTCTGAGCTCCCTATGAATGTCTGCCAGTCACAGCCATTCCTTCCTAGGCTTGCTATGCTTTTGATAGCAAAAAAAAAAAAAAAAAAGGAGGAGTTGGGCCATGTGGCTGCCTTGTGAGACTCCTTGATATGGGCAGGACACGCTCCTGCCACTTGACCCAGCGTTACTGACACGGTGGCTATGTCTGTTCCTCACAAGAGGGCTTTCCCCAGGTAACTTCTCTGGTGACTTGCAGAGGGACTGTCTGCTACCACACAAACATTATCCAAGTGTCTCTGGTGGGCTTGTCCTGGTCTTGCTACCAAATAATTTATCCTCAGGGATTTAAAGCCTTAGAGCGTGTCAGCCTGGCAGTACCTTCCCCTCAGATGGAAAATCCCAGAACAAGACAGTGCAAAGCAACCTTGTCAGCAGCCAGCAGCTCCCAATCCAGGAGGGCCACAAATGTCCCTAGAAGGACAGGACATAGCAGGAACTTAATCTGTTTTGGCCTCTCTGCTGAAAAGCACAATGGAAGAGTGCAGTAGCAACAGCTCACACCAAAATCTGCCTTTAACACCACTACAGTGACCAGTACTCCTAGCAGTGGTCCCCCTGCCCCTTCATAAAGACCTCAAGAACACTGTGCAATGCTGGGTCTAGGAGCCCAGCTCCAGGTCGTGCTGCCTCATTATCTTCTCAGCCTTGTTTAGTCTTTGTCTCTAATGTAGATGGTAAACTCTCAGGGGCAGTGACCATGACTTAGTTCACCGAGTGCCAGACAACTGCTGGAGCTCAGTTAATGATGAGACAACTCCCATAGGCCAATTGTCTTAAGTGGGAGTTTTGGCTAAGTGAAGACTTCAGGGATTTGCCCAATAATAAGTCAGTAATTCAGGATGCACTTAAAGACACATTCAATGTGCCTTTGCAGCAACATCCTTGGGAAGTGAGCATTTGTACTCCAGAGCACAACTGCGAGGAAGTCTAATATTAATTAGGAAGCAAACTCAAGGGCCATGAATAGGCCCTTATAACAAAAGATCTTTTATTGAATAACTGTAGAGGAGTGCAATGCCAAAGTGTTCATGCCAAAGTAACAATAAATGAACTGCAATTAATGCCTTTAAGACCAGTTTGCAAATTCAATCTCAGCTTAAACAAAACAAGGAGCTTCTAAAAACATATTTTAAAGACTGTAAGAGGAAAAAAGAATGAATATAAACTTAAATAAAACACACAGGTTGATTCAACCTGTTTCAGCTGATAAACGGCGTGGTACTTGTTCTGTGCCAAAGTGACACTTGACCTCTATATATCTTCTTAATGAAGTCAGCAGAGAAAGACACCCAGTGTGCCTTTGTAACACTGCAAGCGAGTTGCAAGCTGGGCTTCACTAATGGGAGCTGTCACTTGGTTTTTTCCAGGTCACAAACTAGGAAGAGCAATTAAATCAAATTGGAGGCTGTACAGATTGGAGCAAGCCTCAACAGACCAGGTACCTAAATCATTAAAGACATAGTTCTTTTCCATGATAAATTGTTGAGGAGAGTGAAACATGCTGCTGGTCATTAATCTAGGCTAATCAGCTTGAAAGCTGGGTTGTTTTATTTAGTAATTAACTGGTTATTTGAAAAAAAAAATGATACATGGCCTATAGAGCTGCCATCCAGCAGATAATAATGCAGAGCAGTGGGGAATCTCTTGAGGGCAATTCATGCCTTTTCAATTATAACCATTGGCAAACTCTGAAAAATGGCTCTAGGTTTGTGTTGGCACGTAGTAAAGAAACACACTTCAATGAACATAGCAGGCATCTTGTTGCATGCTGGTAATTGCTCTGGCCTGCCCCTTACACAAACTGCACTAAAGCAAACCAAACATTTTGGAGGTGTCCTTCTTCCCATCACTTGGATTTAGAGTTAGTGTTTGTAAGACCCTTCTATTGGAACTGAGAGAAAAGAGGTGCTGTGTGTTGATGGTCAGGTCTGCAGTAAAGAGGGGCCCAGCACACTCTTGCACAGGTAGGGGCTGCATCTCCCCACACCGATGCACAGTAACTAGTCTGGACTTCTCCGGAAGTGCTCCATGGGATGCTCAACTGGCTGAGACCAAATGCAGTCTGCTTCACCAAATGTGAAGAAGCTGAAGCCTATTTCCTGGGGAACCTGCTGAGCAGGGACACCAGTCAGTCCCTGCTGTCCCACATGCTTATTGATGGACAAAATACACAGGACTTTGTGCTTTGTGCTGCAGCAAAACCAGAGTGAGAAAGTCTCTTTGCAAGAACATACTGTAGGAACTAGCCAGTCCCACCTGCCATGTCAGCGGAAGGTCAGTGTCTCCCAGACCTAGCCACAGCTATGACAGGCTTTTCTCACACGCAGCACTCCCAGTCATTTTGCAGAGGGGCACCTAACTCCTTGCTCTAGACATGGATGTATAAACAAACAGCTTCCCTGTGGTGACTGAGACAGGTCTTTTAGCCTCACCAACAATTGCTTCCAGGTGTCCATAAAAAGCCCCTCAAGTGTAGAGATCATGTAAGTGAACCACATGTCCTCAGAATGGGCTTTTGTCTTTTGTTAAATACAAAGGACAGGAGAGAGGCTAAAATTCTGCTGGGAAAAAAGCCTCTGAACATACAAGAAAACTCCATTAAGTTATATTGACTATCTAGACAACAGCTCTGGCTCAAAAAGCTCCTAGACCACGAGTTGCTGGCAGACCACACTGGAGTGTCACGTACCCTTGTCCTGTTTTTCACTCTACCCTGGGCATGTGCTGCTGGCAAATGTCGGAGACAGGATACTGGGCTGCCCAGATCAGTGGTCTGATGCAGCATGACTGCAGTTTTGTTAGGTATGGTCTCTCTCTTAAGATTTAGAGGAAATGTATGGCTGACACAGCAGCGATGGGAATCCAGGGTGGAGGGAAGGGCAGTACTGTTAGCAGGTGGGTAAGCACTGCGCAGATGGATGCGCTTGTTGCTCAGCCACTCGATCTAACCAACTGTACTTCAAAAAATAGTTCCTCTTCTGAGAGTCTTTGATAGAGATTTTGGAGGCAGGAGGAGAAAAGAAAGCCTGTTCAACAGGGCAGGAAGCAGCATCCACCATGCAGAAGCAGCATCCACCATGCAGATGCAGCAACCACCATGCACACAAAGCTTTCAAATACAGGCCATGCAGGGCTATTAAACTTGGTTGAGGGGGTCAGGAGAGCCCCAGAGCCAGCAGCATCCCACAGAGCAAGCAAAGCAAGCTCCAGCCAGCTTAAAAAAGCACCCGTTAATGAAAAACTTTACCAGGAAAGCAGATCACATCAAGGCCACACAGAAGCCTCAGATCCTTTAAGCTGCACTTTGAAGACCAGTGGTGACAGACTGACAGATAAAGGCAAGGTCACAGGCCATCAAGACCCCCTCCAACATACCGTGCAGCTGAGTTGGAAAAAAGAAGAAAAATCATTGTTGCTATTTGACTAAACATTATAAACTAAAAATAGCTGAATATCTCTGATTAGGAGAATTCCAAGGGCTTACAATCCTTGCCACTCGGGGTCCAATTTTTCTCTCTTTTATTATGGGCATTAGGTTTTGAACAATACCAGGGCTACAGAGGGCATATGTTAAGTTAGTCTAAGCCTGCACCATGCAAACCTTTGCACCCCGTAGGCTACTTTGTCGAATATTTCTGTCTCCACATGAGCTGTAAAGGTTGCAGTTTTTCTGGCAGCAGCCACCACAGCTCCCATTAACACATGTTTCACAAGGATAATTTTCAACAGTATTAATAATTGTCCTCATAAAAGTCTATGAGAGGAACTTAATGGACTAGACTGTTTTTATTTCCATGAAATTCCTGCTCTTTTAAAAAAGCTCTCCATGCCTAGATTTAATATTTTCTACTTTCAGACCTCAACCAGCTGTTTCCAGGCATTAACTTTCTTACTTTAAGTATACTAATGCCAAATGAAAAGCAAAGTGATCTAAAGCTCTGCCAGACCCTGCAAGTTGGGTTGAAAAAGTGAAAGATGAAAGGGGTGCACCTGCCAGTCACCCTCAAATGACCAGGGTGGAACTCTGGGGAATCATTAGCTCTAAGCAAGGATATTTTTGACTGCACCAAAGACCTCATGAGGCTTTGGGAATGCCCACTGCAAGGTCTGTCCCACAAGGGTTGGCAAACCAGCTGGATATGGCCAAAACAGATATAAAATCATGATCCAGTTCCAGACCAGGATCTTGGGCCTGGGGTCAGGGAGTGGAGGGGCAGCATTTGCATGTTTGGTTCATTCAGCCACTCTTAGTTTCCATCAGCAAAGCAGGGTACCATCTCTGTGGGCACAGAATACTCTCATCATTGAAAAGCAACAGCACAAGGTATTCTGGCTGAAGTTAGGAGAGTCTGCTTAGAAACCCAGCTTCAACACCTTTGCTTAGGCAAGGAGGGAACAGAATTACTAACCTCTAAGTTCAACATTCAGTCATAATTAACACTCTAGGGAAACATGTCCAATTCAAGACAGCTCCTAATTCAGCAGATAAAAGGCAGAATGAGATCTTAGTGCTGGAAGCTACAGCACGAACTTAAGTCAAAGTAGCATGGTAATGTTTATCAATGACTGTAATAAGCTTAGGAAACTTACCTGGTGACAAGATCCATCACAGAGAATTGTTAAATGAGCCCTTAATGTTTCTTTATTGCAGGTCTCTTAGCCCGGCCAGAAGTTAGAAGTTTTCTGCAGATGATCACAGTGACCTGTTCTGGTTTTACCACCTGGAAATACCAAGCAGTAGGAATTGAAACACGTAACAAACTGCTTCTGCTTACAAAGCAGACAATGGATCTTTATTTGTTCTCTGATGTCTCTAAATTGCCCAGGACAATGTTATAAGAAAATAAGGAAGAAATCGAAGATGTAAAAACATTTTTCTTTATGAAATATTTATCTTACACTGGAAGATGACCTTGTAAAAACAGTCAAACAAGAAGCAGCACAAAAACTGGGACTGCCTCAAATACTTCGTGCCAAGGATCACTGAACTCCTTTGATTTCCAGTCTCAACAGAAACAAGCAGCAGGAAAAACTTCACTTCCATCAGAGGACCCCCACCCAAGCAATATTAAGCAACCTTGAAAATTGAAGATTAATGTTGACAGAAAAAACCCAAGATGATCATCAGTGTGCATTAAACCTCAGAAATTCTCTGGTTGACCAAGCAAACACCTCATCTAACGTGTATCTTAGACCTAACAGGTCTGTTTTCACCTTACTATAAATGAAACAAATGTGTGTTACCTTGAAAATATTTGCTTGAAAAGTTATACAGCCAGCTGGCCAAGCCTTTTCTCTTTATGATCACCTAAACCCCTCAGTTTTGCATGTGGGTGTTTGACTGGGACAATCTTTTCTGAGCTAATTCTGCCCCTGTTCTTCATTAGAGTAATTGCAAGCAAACTTCACAGCACTGTGGAATCACAACCATGACTGAGCAAAACAAAAATAACAGGAATGACATTCTAGGGGACCTGAAAACCTGAATACTGGCAAAATTACTGAAAAGAAGAGGAATTCCACAAACACTTAGGATTCTATGCCATAGTTCTCCCAAAAGGTTTTTGCCTTTGACTTTGCACACCTCCTCAGTCCTCTATCATCCAACATGATGTGATTCCAAGGGGATCCTTTTGTCTTTCAAGTGTAAATTAAGCCTTACATACAGGAAAGCTATTTCCAGAAGGACTCAGAGAAAGGGGATTTCAGACACAGCATACTTCAACAGTGAGGCATTTCCAGAGAAAAAAGCCATACCAAAGCACTGGGTTTAGAATTCTAATAAGCAAAAAAGCCACCCTTGTACTTCTCATTGGCCACGTGGGTTTGCACAATTAAAACACAATAGTTTCTTCCAGGGCTTTGTTGAGGTCCGGAATAGCCCTATGTAAGTGTGCAGTGTGGCATACCATGCCTATTCTCTTCTCTCTGCAGGTCTGTCTGCCCAAGGCAGCTCCTCTGCTCCGTGCAAACCTGTTGGAAAGGAGTTGTGGTTTTACTTTGCTGTATTTGAGCAGTTTTTCTGATAATGTCTAGGATCAGGTGCTGGTAAACACCAGAAAACAGTTCAGGTCACACTGAAGCCTTTGTTCAGTGAGTATTTCCTTAAAGCAGAACACAATTTTCACATTAGCATTTACTGTAAAATTACCAGGCCCAAGGGACCTGACAAATTCTGGAAAAACTCTCATGCCATACATTTTGGAGGTCCATGAATGAACATTTTAGAGAAAAGGTCTTGTTCAGAGATTTCTAGCTACTTATCCTAAAATCAACTGTAAACCAGTTCCAAGCAGAATGCTTACAATACACTCTGAATATGGCCTAACGCACATTTCCACTTTCTCTGGGTGGCTGCTAACTTTCTCTGTCCATTTCGCAGCAATTGTTGCAAATAAAAGTAAAATAAAAAAAATAATAAATGCTTGCTTTTGCAAAAGCAAGAAACAGGTTTGACTTCTCCCTCCTTGGCTGGGATTTCAGTCAAGGCCAGCACAGTGAACGCCTTGTTCTCTCCTGGAAGTTCAAGACAGTTTTGTTCAGGAGAAACAGAGGCTTCACAGCAACTGCTTTTTGGTAAAAGGAACCTTATAGACAATAGGTGAATCATCCCCAAGAGCGGTCACTTGACATCAGCCACAAAAGCTTCCAGTCTCATGATCAACGAGCCTCTCTGAACTAATATAGGAAGAATTATGGTGGTATTTTCCTGTAGCGTGCAGCTTGGCTTCTTTCTTTTTGCTGGGAACACAATTACAATCCCATCTCCCACTCCTTTCAGCTCTGAATTACCCAAGACAAGTCTACATGGCAAAATGTGAACAGTAGATTACAGGACTTGTCCCATCTCAGCACCTGGTGGTGAAATCCATGCTGGCCTCTTCTTTTTACATTGACCTTAGACTTCTTTTTAGCATGTGACTGCATTAACCTCAAAGGCAAAGCTGTTGTTTTTTTCTGAGACACAAAGGAAAAGCAAGCACCATTAGTTCAACCCACAGAGGCAATAAACAGCACATGCTATACCTATTTGTGTGTCCAATGAGGGTGTAAAAAGCTATGGATTAATTTTGAAATACATCTGTGGAGGGGACCAGTCCTACAAGTTGGTGGGCACCAGCCTGGGGAAGCAGTGCCCGATCATCTGCAAAGGCTCTCTTCCTTGCAGATTCACCTCCTAACAGAGTTTGGGTTAATGTTTCATATGTAATTTCATAATTGCAGATATGCAGCTAGACACTTTTCAAATAGATTCATTGTGATTTAGTTTCTCTACCATTTTAGCTCACAAACCGGGCTAAATAAAGATCCATGCAGTTCACATGCAGGGAAAAAGTGGAGATGTGAAGCAAAAGAAAGGCAGATCTACTTTAATCTACACCCTTGACTTAAATATGAAATAAGTAACAAAGCTGTAGTGAAAAAGACCAAAGGTAGCATGGAAAAAAAAACTTTGTTAATGACACCATTCTTCTGGGGCACATTCCCACTGAATCACACACAGCTGAATTATTCCAGTCTGATCCAGAGTGATGTCTCCCATTAGCAAATGAGTGAGCCAGAGATGCTAGTGGAGCAGGAGAGAGGGACCATGAATTGAAACTACGGAGGCTGGGACTCAAATAACCCTGGACCTTCACAGAAGTCACGAGGAGCTTTAATTTTGGAGAGGACAAGGAAGAGCCAAGGAGCAGTGCTCTACTCAGGTAACAGGACGCACATGATGGAATTTTTTGTCCGCTGTGTTTTGGCTCATAACCATTTTGTCTCTTCTAACATGCTGTCATGGAAAAAAAGAACTGACAGTGAGCTTGCAACATAGCATCTCCTTTCCAGAGGGACTAGCATTAACTGTACTAATCCACAGTGAGTCTTTTTTCTGCCAAGTATTATTCTTCCCTTTCAGACTCTAGAAGCCCAGTTTGGACTCCTCAACATAGACCTGCAGCATAATAAAGCAGGGTGGTACAGATAGCTTTCCAAGAGAAAAGAACTCCTTTCACAGCAGCCATGCCATTGCCCTCCAGTAAGTGAGTGGCTTGTTTCAATATCAGTTTGAAGTAACCATGGCAGAGACAGGATGTTTGGTTTCAGAGAGGAGGCAGTAAGTTTATATTGTCAGAGCAAACACTTGGGACTCCAGATCACAACATCCCTTGTTGTTTACAGAGTGTGTTATGCCAGAATCGGATGCGAAGATGCACTTCACGGTAACAAAAGAGGACAATGCCATTATCCTGCAATTGTCAACAGTGTTACAGTGCTGAAGACTTTAGTTCAATATTTGCCAAGCAGTAAAATGAGCAATGCCTGTCAGTTTGTTGACCTAGATGCATCAGTTACTAGAAAAACTATATTGAGCAGACGGCAGTTCAGTTTCAATTGTTGGGGACCAAATTTCAGCCGCAGAACCAAGTGCTATCAAGTTACATTCAGATTAACAAGAAAACTGCTGAAATCTTGTTTGGATGCTGTCACTAGGATACAACAAACAAGCATCCTTATGTTGTTACACTTGCAAACCAAGCGTAACAACAGTTTTGTCAGAGCCAGGCACTACGACTCTCACAGACTGAAATTCCAAGGGAGATTTAAAATGCTGTAAACATCCTTCCTGGAAAGGCTGAAAACCTTAAAAAAAAAAGTTACCTTCAACTTAATGCAGAATGATGGCTGTGACAAATGTTCTGCAAGCTTTAGGCTACAGCAGATGTTGGCACAGTGGCACATTTGTACCAAACCATACTTTTGTTCAGTCACCTGTGTCTCAGTGTAGCCAGAAAGGCTTCAGCTGGCTGTCCCTGCTGAGCAGGCTGATGGGCCTGGGTAAGCTCCTGCCCTTGCCTCATACCAGGGCAGAAATAGGCAGGATTAGGACTCCAGTTGTACCCAGTCCTGGGCAAGTGGCACAGACCCTAGTCTGACAGCAGTCTAAATGTCGTCCCCTTGCACTCAGTGTGACACCTCCCACTGCCAAATCACCTTATTAGTGATCTGCAGCTGCAATCTGTGTACAGGAGAGTGACAAGCCAGCAGGACGGGCTTGTGCTAGATCAAGGGGCAGGGCAACCAGCACTGACACACATTTCCGCAGAGAAAAAGCATGCAACAACACTGAGTTAAAGCAAACGTCAAGCATGTTCTCCTCTGTTTACTGCAGACACTCTTTCAGGCCTCAAAGGGTGATAACGCTCAGGCTTCAGCTGAAGAGCTGACAATCATCCCTACCCCACCACACCGAATCTGCAGCTTCATGCCTGCAGGTAAAGTCTGTCAGAATCAGGACAGGATCAGCATTTGTGAGAATTCCTCTTTGCCCACACCACAATGAAAGAGTGAGGCAATTCTGCAAAACCTTGATTGGTGAAACCTGCTATAGGCTGTGCCTTTGTGCTTCACTTGGGAAAAGCTGGCAAAATACTTTTTTCCCATCTTGCCCAAAAACCCTACCTTTCATAGAGCATCCCCTGCCACTCACCCTCCTGTAACAGTGCCCTGCATCAATCCCGTAGTGTGACTGCTTTTAACTGCATGGACTCTACAGAGTGGGTGTTTACTGACTAGCAAGCACACCAAAACAGGCATGACAAATACCTAGTATATTAAAAGCAGAGGTGCATCAGTTGGATTCAACCCATGCTTTCCTAAGACAATGCACATATGTCACAGATTCCTCTCCAGCTTATCCAAGCTCTCAGAAAGGCTTTTCTTTACATTTTAAAAGAGGCCTTGGATGCTAAGATACCATTCTGCTTTCTTAAGTAATGTCACAAGACTTCTGGTTTGGCCACACAGTTGCTCTTTAGAAATGAAAAGCAGAGTCTGTGCTTCTGCTTCGGACAAGTGGCAAAACCACTACAATCTTTTTTATAAAGAAGAGAGAGGGGAAAAAAAAAAAGATCAGGAACTGAGCTCAGTCACTCTGGGAACCCAGCCTTTATAAACTGTTTACCAAAAGGATGAGCTGGGGAAAGGGGTGAGGGGCAAATGTATGCATTAGGTCTCACCTGCTGATTCTCAGGAGTCATGAATATTCTTATAATCCCTGTCTCTTGGCCCAACAGGCTACGAGGCTTTTCATCACAAAGCTCAGTTTCAGTGAGGATCTGGGAGTTGGTCTAAGCTTGAGCAAGTGGTATAATATTCCCTTGTTTCCACATGAAAACAACCTCTTGCCACAAACCACTCTTCAATGTTTCTTCTCTGTTTCTCATCTACTGATGGTATCTGTCTTTCAGACTAGATCAGATACTTAAATAAATTCTGTTCTGGGCTGTGCAGAGACCAGTCAGCAAGCGGCAGTTCCTGAGGTAGTCAGCGTGTTTTTTTCATTGCATACATACACACACATAGTGTGTATGTTGATATGCAGCTGTATTTATAAAATATGCTACACACTTGTAGCTAAAACCAAGACATCAGAAACAAAACTGAAAAGGGACATGAGCAGTGGTGTGAATTACGCCATATATTTTTCAAGCCATATGGCACTATTGTAAGCATATAATCTGACCTTCAGCACAGCACAGGCCAGTGAATGTCACCTGGTGTGGGCAGAATTTACATGCCAGTAGGGCAGAGGAGGACAAGGAAGGGGGTTGTGCTGGCAAGAAAAGCAAACAGGGTGTGTAAAATCACGTAACAAAGCAGTGTACAGAGATAAACCTTCACGAGACAACCTATGGCTACCTGTACTTCCATAAGCCTTTTTGAAGTCTAGTTTTCAGACAATGCAAAATTACTTTGTTTTACTGAAAAGCAAAGTGTTATCTCCTCCAGCTGAAGGGATGCATAAACTGACAGGAGGGAAAAAGGACTTTTTATATGGGAAGCTCTTGTTTTCCTTATGGCAATAGTATCCAGTGGCAACCAATCTTGGGCCATTGAAAAAACATTTAATAGCTTAAAAAAAGAGAGATTCCTTGCAAAAAGATCCAATTGATCAGAGCTACCAGACAAAAGTAAAAATAAAAATTAATCTTTTGTCCACTGGTTAGAGCAGAGGCCCTACATGATAAGAATAAAAGGGATGGCATTGCCTTCCTGGTTATTGGTGCAGGATTATTAAAGTTTGAAGATTATTAAAGTTTGAAGATACTGCATTGTCAATGCAGAGGGCAAACTACAGCTATGCAGGATAGCTGTGGGGGTATTCCCTCCTCACATTTTATTACTGGTCACGTTCCTCCAATCTTCCTTCTACAAAAGTATCTTCAAAGATGCACAGTTCTGGTAACTCTGGTATGAAAGGTCTCATTTGTCCTAAGATGCAGTCCTGGTCTGCTGGAAACCATTGCTTTCCTTACCATCAAACACATGATCCAAGATCAGTCCGTAAACAAACCAACATGACTCTCTTCAAACCTAAGAAGTGCTCTGCCAATTTCAGACATAGGTATGAAATATTGCTTTGCAATCCATTTAGTGTATGCTGTACTCAGTTTTTGCCTTAGCCTCAACTTCTTCCCAATTAACACACATAACGCTGGGCTGTTCAAAGGTCATTCTTTGTTTGCTTCTTATCTGCTCTTAAGACAGATGTTTCAAGGCATGAGAGAGGATATAAACACATGCACAATGGAAAAAAAAAAAGCAAACCACCCCCCAAAAGGTGTCCAGGTGTTTAAGCAATGCTAAATGTGAAAGCATTCCAATTCACTGCTTTCTCCTTTAATCTGGCAATTCCACGGGACCAAGCGTGTCACGACTTGTACCCAGAACACTTTCCGCTCGGGTGAGTTCAGACAAGGTCTGCATTAACTCCCCAACCTGCAAGAAAATTATTTGAAACAAAAGGTTCAGATATGTCCCTTTCCCTCCAACAAGCCTGGAAACAAATGGTACAGGAACGAGGTCAGAAAGGAATCATCCGCCTACCATACCGCTGAATTCATTTACCTACCTCAGAGCCCATTCAAGGAAAGGGGTGGGATGGGGAACAAGGGATGATATAAAGCAGAATGAAGCTCTGGGGTCGCTCGCTACATTACAAGATTTGACAGGCCTTTGCCAGCCTTCAGCTTCTTTGTGTCTTTCACATAATAGAGAAACACAAACTGAGCAGCCTGTGATCTGGGGGTTGCGCTATTAGACGGAGCAAACCCTTTGCAAATGCTAATAGTATTGTAGCATCCTGTCAGGCAGCAACACAAAAAAGGATGTTGATTTTCACATGAACCAGAACTGACTCATTGTAAGGAAGGCTGCAATGAATGTTCCATCTCTAAACATCAAAAGCCATAGGCTTGTGGAGATGAGGCAAAATGCTGCTTCAAATGTTCTTAAATATAGGGGGCACACTGTTACCTTAACACTTGTTTCATGAGGCTAGCAAAGAGAACAGTTGCTTGACATGGAAATGAAAATGATCTGTGGTTATGATTGCTGTACTAAAATAATTTCTAGATCAAAAGAGGCTTTTGTTGTACAATCTACTGCATACCAGCAGTCTGGAAGAGATGCTCATTTATGAAACATGACTGTGAAGACTCAGTTAAGGGTAGAGTTTATGTTATTTCCAAATGGTAAGGTTGACAGTAGTAGAGCACAAACAAAATGTGCTTGTCCTTTGCAGTTCTAAGGATGTGGCAGCTGTCAGTCTTGTCCAGTGATGCCCAGCTATTTCCTCACATAAAGTCTCTAAAATGTTACAGAGGATACAACACTTAAGCTATTTCTGTTCTAAAATTTATTATAAAATACTCTTAATTCAAACTTCACATCTTTCCCTACATTAGGAATGGTATAATCCAAGGTGTTAATAAATGCACCACTCTGATTAACCTTCAAAGAATGCATTGTTGTCCTCTGGGTGAAAACCTTGAAACCAAGCTCATCCTGTTGGCTGTCACTACCAAGGATAGTTCAGTAACTCATTTTAAAGTCAGAATGTGAAATCACCACACAGGTTAGGATGCACTGCTCTGGAAGTCCTCTTAGACCCTACAGGCTTCCAACAACAGCAAATAAACAGCCTTCTCTCAGTGTTCTGCAATACAAACACACAACCATTTGTAGCTACGCACAGTAAACAGCTTTTCAGAAGAAACGGCTAGAAATACTTCTGGAATTGGCTCTAGAACAGCACCCAGAGCCAATTTCAGCATCAGTCCGTCCCACAGCCAATGGCAGGCTCAGGCCTGGATTCATCTCCAGAATCATACCCAGAACCCCACAGAGTCTCAATCTGAGAAACACTACAATAGCTCCTAGACCCAACTCTCAGCCTTATTGCCACAATCACTTCTAGAGCCACTCCTGGAACTGTTTCCCCACTGACAGATGGCACCAACACAAGAAACTTATCAAGAGGCCAGTAGTTCAGGCTAGCATGGTGGTTTGTAACCAGAACTGTAGCCAAACCTCTACTTTCTCTCCAGGCTGTGGAAATGGGCAGGTTTCTACTTCTCAGCCAATGGAGTTCTCCAGTCAGATGCTTCCTGAGGAAATGAAAATAAAAGGAAAAAAAATATGGGAAGCTAGTTTATTAGCTGCTGTTTTTTTCAGATAGCCATACATGCCAAGTTCTTGTGAGGTACTCCAATATCTGAGTAACCTTCACCCTGTACATCCCATCCGTGTGAGGAAGCATGACTGGAATGTTTCCTAAAGCATCTCAAGACCCAGAAACACGTTCCAAATAGTCAGAGAAAACTCATGCTGCAACTCTGCAAAAACACAGAGGTATCATCAGAGACTGAGTTCATATAGCAACACCTTCAATGACAAAAATATCCCACAGATATCTCCAGAACCAAATCCCACCAAGAACAAAGGGTTCTAACTGAGTGAAGAGCCCCTGAGTCAGCCTTAGAGATCCCATATTTCAAGCATTGGTCCACCGAAGCGATGAAATATCTTGCATCCTTTTTACGTGCAATTGTTCAGAGTTACTAAGTTACATTTAAGATAAATGAAAATTAAATTCTCTAAACTTTAGCTTTGGAAATACATCATCACTCAGTTTGCGTTCAAAATACAGTCAGTCCGATATCTTAGGATGAGGTTACTAGGAACCACTCACAAAGAATAATTCTGGACATTTGGAAAATCATGACTTGTACCTTTTTCACGAAGAAGTGCCAGAAAAACTCTCGGCCATTAACATTTAAACCTTGGATCATTCACGTTTCGTTTAATGAAAACCAGAAATATCTTACCATATCTACATGACAGTAAAGAACGTGCTTTGGAAGTGAAATATCCATTTATGGAATAATTATATTTGCATTTGCTGATCCCCTTCCCAATCTGAAACAGCCACAGAAATTACACCTTAGTCTTTGCTCCTTCAGATAAATTGCTTTATGCAGAATCTGAAGGTGGTATATGTAATACAGAACAATATCCTGAACTCGCACAAAGCAGTTTGGAATAACATACTTTTCAGGATCACATGAGTTTTAGATACAGTTGTGTTTACTATTGAAAAATTGTAATAGCACATTCTTCTTATGCTGCTTAATGTAACTACAGCTCACTATCTAGTAAGATACTCCTTACAAGGAGCATCTTGAAGTGGCCAATTTATAGCATTTAAGCCCACTTTTACTTTTGTTAAGTGATGCTAACTTACTAGTGAGATAAGCACAACTTGCCGTAACTCTTCTTTCCTCTAACCTTAACATAAAATCCTCCAAAAATAACCATAACCATAAAAATAACCACAACCAATAACCATAAAATTACCTGTTGCTTATTCCTCAAGATCATTTTTGGTTAGTTTAATCATGACATCAAGTTAATGTAGAAGTATAATCCTTCACTGATCCTAACATGCCCATGCAATTTAAGCTTTGTGGAGCAAATACACAGTGCCTTCAATACTACAGTTTTACAGAAAATACTTTTTTTTCAAGTCAATTTTGTAAAATTTTTCTTCATCTAGAAGAAAGAGAAAGAACAAAGAAAAAGATATATTCCTGGATTCATGGGTTGGTAAGCTGACAGCTCTATAGTTCTCAAACCCATTGTCCCAGTAAGCATGTTTACTTCAAATGCACCTGAAACTAATGCTCCATAACCAGTCTTCATTTATACTTTGAATAGCAGTTCATAGTCTAAACTTTCAGAGAGGGAAGTTTTCAACATAATGATTTTTCATAAGACACCTTTGTCTAAATGTATTACATAAATGGTAAGGTAATAATTAATTTATATAGTTAAAGATAACAGTACCGTTACCACTAACTTGGTGCTGACACAGCACTTCTGAATCAGATGTTTGAATATCAGTAACTATACTTTTTCACAATTTAACAAATGACGAAAAGAAGGCCAAAGTGACTTCTGAATTAGGTGCAATTGCACCGTGTTCAAAACCCACAATTTATTATTCCTTCAGTTACATTTTTATTCAATAAATACCTAGTTTTCATGGAATACATCATGCTAAATCTTAGATGAGCAGCACAGAGAAGTTGGAACTAAAACCATAGGAACATCACACTAAAAGAAAAGAATGCTGGGCCACTGGATGTGACATTTTGCAACATATACATTACACAAGTTTTGAACAGTGATCTCTAGGTAAATGCAAAAGTTTTTTTTTTTGGTTTTTTTTTTGTTTGTTTGTTTGTTTTTACAAAGAGGGATTTAACACCAGTACAGACTTATTTCACTTGCTATACAACCTAAGGACTCTGCCTTCAGAAGTGTGCAAGCTTTCTGAGGTTATCTTCAGAGTATGATGATGACACAAGTAATTTTTTCATTTTTCCCTTCTCAAATGTTCATTTTCAGGAAGAAATTTGAAACAGAAAATCCCAAAACATTCAGTTAGATCACCTTGAAATATTTAACCTTTCAACACCATTTTATGAATAGCTCTATATTAACTTTTTGCTCACTTGACTAAATATTTATGTCTAAACATTTGGGGAAGATCTTACCAAATTTTGTATTATTTCCTCTGAAAGGAACTAGAAACAGTATCTGTTGGAAAATATTAATATTCCTCTTTTTTAATTGCCACACATCAAAATCAATGCCTTTTCAAAAGGAAAAAATAAATCTAGGTCAATTTTTCAGTGTACATAACCAGACAACTGCAAAACAAACTGTTTCAGGACTAAAATCTTCTTCCAAACAAGTATTCAGAGGTGTATCCAGATCATTTGTGGCAAAGTATGGGAAGATATGGTGGTGATTAATCACCAGGCACCTATGATACAGAGCCTATATCATGCTTAAATTTGTCAGAAGTGACATCTCTATGGCAAAACTGGAAGGCAGTCGAAGAAAGACTACATACTATTTTTACTATACTGAATGATAGAAATCAAGTGGATGTGGAAGGACCTTGTGCATGACACTCTTAGAAAAGAAATTTTGGTCTTAGAGTAGCTATTGGAAAAATTCAATTAATTACATTTTTCCTTTTTTAGTTAAGAAGGCTGGACAAGTTGGAATTGTACAGAGTATCTTTCTACATTTCTCATGCACTTGATCAGGTTACTTTGTACCTATGGTGAAGGGAGGAGTTAATCAGATTCTGTGCAATCCCAGAAATGAAATGTAATCGGCTATGATTCAAGAGTAACAACATATATTAGGAAAAAAATGGCTAAAAGGAGCAGCTGTTGACATTATTTCCTGAGCCAACCCTTTTAAGGTGTCAGTGAATACTAGTCTATACTTTCACTTGAAAGCATGACAAGAATTGCTTGGATGGCGTCTCTCAAGAGTTTATAGTTTAACAAAACCCACAACTTCCTTCCAAGATCTCAATTCTACGCTTTTAAATCTGTACCAGAGTGATCAGAGAATGTTTCAACACAGAGCATAACACATACAAATGACATTACTTAGAAGGGTGTTTTAATGTACATACAAATACCAAAACTTTATGTCAACTCCCAGGATCATTTGCAGGCAAGAAAATGACAACAGATAAAATCATTTGATGAATCTGATCCAGCTCTACCATACACAACAGATGCCAAAAATAAAAGTTTATTTTCCTTTCAGGAAAAAAACACCTTAAATGTACAACTTCAGCAAGCTCCCAAGCTATCTCATTGACACACAAGTCAGGTGGTTCTCTTGTGTGCATGTAGCTTCAAAAATTAAAAGGAGGTGAATTTTAACTGAACTTCTCAATCCCATGAGACATTATTTTCTTTCTCCTCCAACATTTCAGGATGCTCCCCAAAAGACAGGAAAGAGAATAGGACACAAAAGCCATTTCTATTCAGTCTTCTTTGTGCAAGGTATCCTGGAAAAGGTTGCATTCTTGTGTAAAGTTGCTGTTGAAACAGAAAGAAGATTATTTTTAAATGTGTGCAGATATATGACAGCACTTAGGCACATGTTTTTGTGAATTAATATAGAAGAAACCAATTTGGAAATTATCTGCATGCAAATATTTTTGCTAACAATATACAGTGGCTTTAAGGAAAAAAAAGAATCAATGATTTTATAGACAATACAAGTGTTCCCTTTATTTTGATTCCAGCTAGTTAAGCCTTCTTTCTCTTAACACAGATAAAAATAATGAACTGATTAGTGCATATCAAATAGCCTAGTGTTTCACAGTATCTGAAAAACTACCCAGTATTTGTGCTTCTACCAAGTTTCATATCTGCTTGTAGCATAAATGCTGGAAGTATAGTTCTGCAGATTAGAAGCAATGAGCAGCACCAGTCAGGCACTGGAATAAAACAAAAAAGGAATTTTCACAGTCTGTATGAAAACATGTGTATCTAAAAGAGATGGAAAATCATTTTATACTGAACAATGAGAAAATTATAGCAATCTTTTTATGATCTAAACATGATTACCTGCTTGAGCAATCTACTTTTCTTGATGAAGGGCTTCTATGAAGGCTTCAAGTTTTTCCTGGATTTCCCGAACTTTTTCTGGAGGAATTAAAAAGATCACTGTTCAAATACCTACTATTTAGTTGAGAACTCACCCAGAGAGAAAAAACCCACAAAACGACAAGCCACAAAGCTGCAAACATGAACAAAAACCAATGCTGTCATCAATATTACCCTATGCATTTAGTTTCTTAATTACTAAGATTTAGAACATTTTTCTACATCAGAAGAAATGAAACCCTGTCACACTTGAACTTCTACAAACATACTTTATAATTATCATACTAATTTAATAATTCAAAAGTTTGCAAAGCAATCCAATACCGAAGCATTGCATTTCAAATAACTGAAATTTCCATCAGATCACGCACAGAACTACTGTACACCTGCTACAAGCAGGGAGCTGTTAGCTTTTAATCTCTCTCTCTTTTAACCAAATATCCTTGCTCTCCAGAGCAAGTGTCACAAAGACTACTGATCATTCTAAGAAGAGTTGAAAGCTAGTGCCCTTTCAGCAGGGAGAATTTCAGGGAACCAAACGTCAGTATTCACAACACCTATTCAAAAGGGCACGCGCAGTGTTAAGAATGTTTAAAACTTGCACTTTATTTCCTTGCATTTCAGTAGTAACCAGATAGATGTGGGCAGAATCTTATTTTATATAAATATGAAAGCTGGGAGTTCATTTCTCTACAAGAACATGACTTGAACACAACTACAAATAGTTACTAAGAACAAAAAGGCAACATTGATCAGGAAAAGTTCAGGGGTTTAGGCATTTTTCCACTCTTTTCTCAATTCCATACAACACTTGTCATCATATAACCTATTTGATTTATTAAATTGCTTATGAAGCAGGATTTAGAACATAGCTGGAATCCAAAGCCTGTGAGATTTCCTGCGTCTCTCTCACCACATCCTCATTTGAAGCTCCTTCTGTGTGTGATTATAGCCATGAAAAAAACACAATTCAGAAGTATGAAGGAACAAGGAGAGAGCAGTAGAACAGACAAAAATAAGTTAGATGAGCATAAACACAATTACTTTTTTTCCAAGCTAAAAATACTATTGTATTAAAGCCGTATGTTCCCTTTATGATACGAGGTTTGAGCTTTTTTTTGTTTTCTTCTCTTTAGCAATACCATATGTTATAAACTTGCTTTGCTGAGCTGAAGTAACAGCAAAACACAACAATCAGCTTTAAATGGGATACATAAGCATGAGGGGGGCAGAAAAAGCCCTCCAAAGAGAATCCTCTAAGAATGTAGCTCAGGGAACTGTTTCATCCAGTAACAAAGTGACAATCCCACAGACACTTACGAGATCCATTTTAGAGTAATTGTAAGGATAACAAACTCAACTAAACCCCACAGTCCTGTTCTAACAGGAATAGAGAATTTTAGTTTGAAATAAAATATGGAAAATAGCCTGCATGAGGATAAAGAAATCTCAAACTTTTATCTTTATCACACAATTCGTAGGTGATGAAGGGCAAACCACTTTCAACACTTCAGTGTCCCCTTCCCCAGTGGTGCTTATCTACAGAGATGTACAGTGAGGCTGAATCATACTTGGTACTAAAGAAAACACCAAAGAACTTTCTTAAATTTCAGATGATTTTGTTGTTTGTTTGTGGTTTTTTTTTTTTTTTTTAAGTACTTGTATATTATTGAAGATTACAGTCAGTGTGGGGGCAAACACTGTATTTTGGAAGTTAAGAAACAGCAGTAGTTGATTTTTACCAGGAAAAAAGATAATTCTTTGAGTCAGTTCAGCAGAGAGAATCTTTGAAAGCTGCCAGTGAAAAGTAGTCCCATGATTATTTCTCCTTATGAAGCACATTCAAAGTGTTCTCATTACTATATTTTTAAATAAAAAAAGAATATATATTGTTCACGTATCAGTATATAAACCTCTTGTGTAATGAAAACATTAATTCTATGGCACTTATTTAGGCAACTACATAGCTCAGCTTCCGATACTGATGCTCTATGTAAGCTTACAAAATTAACCTTTGAAACAATGTCCTATTATCTTGGACAGAGCTGATATATTTTTGGAAATTATTAATCCTGGACCTCGCTCTCCAAAATGAACAGCAGTTGCCAATGATAACTGGAGATTAGATCTCACAACCCAGAAGATCTCTTCATGTTGTGCTTTCATGTTTGATGTGGATTTATTTTTTTTTAATTGCTACATTCTTTCCCCAAGTATGTTCTTTATAGCAATCAATCCATTAGACTCCATGAAAGTAGGCAGCTTTAGCAGTATTGAATGCAAATATTTTCCTTTCTCAACCTCTTGCTAATGAAGTATTCCAGTCCTGAAAATTAATAGCATCAGCAAAAACCTATAATTACTATTTTACCCTAAAAAAAAAGTTTGTGCCAACAAAATCTATTTTAATTTTCTGATTAGGGAGTATTAAAATAAAAGGATAGCAAATATGTATTCCACCAGAATATACTGAATCAGCTGTGTTTGCTCAGAGAGCAGACATACTAAAATTGCCTCCACATTATGAGCACTTTATTAGTTTTTATACTTGGACTGAATTGAAATGATTGCTTAACTGTAATAATGATGAGGTCTTGAGGTAATTTAATACTTTGAAAAAACATGCTGGGTATTCTTAAAAAAGAGCAGTTACAATGACTGCCAAATAGCTGCGATTATTCATGCCATGCCCTGTATTCTTAGCAGTAGTAAAGCCTTTTGCAGCAGCAGCAGACCCCAGCCAACCTGTAGCATTTTCCCACAAGGCTGTTCTGCAGCACAAAGAAGCAGTCTGCTAATTGGTTTACTTTTTGAATAGGCAATGGCAGAGTTATGCATTTACACAACACTAATCTTAATAAACCAGTAAATATAAATGCTCAGGCAGAACTCTTCTAATGAGTGCAAGTGCAGGTCTGCAGTTCTGGGATTACTGCCCATGGTTTCATCAGCACCATGTGATATTGCATTTGGAACAACAATTAATTGTTACAATTCAAGAGTCAGATGTTACCCATCTTTGTTTGGGGAAGTTCTCTCCTCTGTGAAATGCACAGGCTGTGTACCCACATTTGTAGGGCTCTGACACATAGATCAAAATATTAGTAACTGACACTTGTAAATTGTAGTACATTTTGTTTTGAGGAAGGTTTATCAACATTCCAAACCCAGAACATCATTTGGGTTTCAGATAAGAATACTTACCATGCAAGTAAATGAAGAGATAGACAGAGGTGACTTGTTGCTCTTTCTAGGTTTTGTGATATTATGTTTTTCCATGTACAAGTAAGCCACAGATTAGAAACATTCAGCCTGCTAGCAACTACCCCAGCACTGTTACACAAAGCTCCAATATCACAGAAGGCTTATAAGGTACTGCAGAAGTTTAAATATATACTATTGCTTACACTGGATTCTAGAAAGATGATGTGGTCTTTAGTAGCTTTAATGCTGACCTGAAGTTACAAATACGTAATTCTTCCAGCACCTGTTAAACAGTGCTCAAAAATCAAATAAAATCAATGAATAACCGTAACTAAACCCTTGTTTCCATCTTTATAACAGTAAGATTCACAGGCCTAGGGGCAATGAATGGCTATTCTACTTCCCTTTTACTCAGTGTTTACCTAAAAGATAAGCTGGTTCATACATCAACTCATTATGCCTCTTGATCTGGTCATGAATATTCCCATAATCCTCCCTCCATATCCCATAAAACTTCACTGACAGAATGAGGAAATTCTTTATTCCCACGTCTTGAGACCCTCATTCATGCTCAGTCTCTCCTTATCTCCATATGAAATGATATTGCTACCCGCTCATTTTCTTCTCATTAATCCTGTGATCCTAAATCTAAAAGGCTCAAAACCAGACTAATTGATCTGTAATGAGGATTTGAACACACTGTGAACACAGAAAGACGCAGTCACAGATAAAGTTTGCTTTTCCTAATATCATAAGCTGGTCAGAAGGGAAACCCTTGAAATACTGAGTCTTACGAGGAGTGCTTGCTCACCGATTGCTGCCTTAGATAGCCGAGCTTATCTACTAATTAACAGTGCAGAAGCTAGGGAATCACTGCTAAAATGAAACACCTAAAGTAAATTATTAAATGAATCTCCCATGGTAAGGCCAAATAATCTCAAAATAATATTAAACACAAGTTATAAAAGCAAAGTACATAACTGATTTATATCAACCATGTTCTAAATAGGAAGAAAAAGTTTTCTAGGTATTTTCCAACTGCATCAATTGGCTTGATAAAAGATGTAGCCTCTGCCCACAAAACTTGTCTTGCTTATGCTTCTGAAGATAAATGAATTTTGAGACATTCAAACCATACTTACCTGTAAAAAAACAATGGTTTTAGCACAGAATTTTAAAGATGTTCATGTCTGTCTGTGCCACAACATGGAGAAAATGGCAGGAGTATTTGAGACAAATCAAAGGCTTTCTCCTTTCCCCTGTTTGCAAGTTTGCCCATATGACACCAAATTTCAGTTGCAGCATCAAGAAAATTATAAAATCTTTCTGGATGCAGATCCATCTTTATTTTGTACTTTGATGAAACATACAGCATGAAACAGACACCAAAAAAATGTGTTAATACATCATTATAAATCCTCCTGTTCTACATTAAAGAGATTTCTACCTCCAACTAGTGTTTACATTGCTTTGATATTTGAAAGCTCATGGTTGTTACTCCTTTTATTCTGGATTGTGCTTAGACTTTTGTGTGTGTCCCCTCCTTTTTTCTTTATTTTGTTAATCTTCCTTCCTTTCTTAATCCCTTCCTTGCCTATAAACACTCTCACTGCTTGCTGTGCTACTTCTATGCTACGGGTAATTAACCATAGAGGCAGAAGTGTTGAATCTACTGCTGTGAATGCATCATCTTTCCTCTAGTAAAAAGGAAAGCCCAGTCTGCAGTCAGATTTCATCAGAATGACCATAAGCACAACATTCAAAACTGGAAATGTTGATCCACAGTTTCCTACTGTAACTTAGGGCTACCCTAAGACACAAACCCCAGTTGTACACAACCCCCTATGAACAGTCAGGTGAGAGGGGAATCATCTCTTTGGAGTTCAGCCTGTTGCATCACCTTCCTGGACTTTTTAAGGGCCAGGCAAAAACTTTAATTCTTGTTGAAATAGTACAAAGCAGCATGCTTGCAGCCACTCCAAATACTGCCCCTGAAAGCAGATTTTCCACCTACAGCTACAGGACTTGCATCAACACGCTTTCTCATGTCTCACACAACCACAGCCTAACAGCTACTATAATTTACTGATCATTGCAAGGTCATGTCCTGATGAATTCTAGAAAATCCTCTGAAACTACCCATCACATTTTTTGCCAGTTTCCTCTTGTTCACATACCATATTTTCCTCTGGATGTGGCCAAGAGGAAAGCTAAAAGTTTTAAGGGGAAGGGGTGAGGGAGGGGGGAAGGCAAAACCACCCAGGCTGCCCTTAAAGAGACAGAATATCATTTATCAGCTGCAAAGACAGATTTATAAGTAGAGGGCCCCCTCTGTTCCTTTAAGGCTGCAAAACAGATGGGAAGCGAATGGACAGTCAAAGGGTCAAGAAAACACATGGGAGGTGCTGCTTGTCTGCTCTATGTATGTTCCCAGCATAAGAAAGAGGTCAAGATTGTAACTGCATGGCTGGGTGCTGGAAAGGCCTTTTCTTTAAGCTGTTACAAAGACAAACGCTGTTCCTCATCCTGCTGTCAAACTGCTATAAATATTGGTTTGTCAAGAGAGTTTCAGCAGCTAAAAGTTTTTTTTAAAAAAAGCTGAGCAGAAGGATGAATCATGTGAATGATTCTTAAACAATTAGCTCATTAGTGTAATAAAAGCACTGCAGAACCCTGAAAAGTTTAAATGGAATTTGTAATAGTTCAGGTAGTAAATCCATGAATCATTAAAAATATTCAGCCTTTAAAATGCAAGCTTGCAGAAAACAGCATACTCTTTAGTTACTAGTAGTGAGACTGAAGATGCTAATTGATGTTACATGGTAGTAGCTTTCCTTCATTGTTACAAAATGTTTCTTACATGTATTGCAATCTATAATGAGAGTTGAATTTGCAGTCAGTTTAACTGAGTTCCTTCTATAAATTCTGACTTCAAAGTACACTCACTGGAATGGGATAATTATGATATATAAATATATTTACAACATTTTTATATCAGGCTTCCTATCCTCAGACACAAAGCTAGACATCCGCCTTTATATTCACCAGAGTTACTGATAACTTTTCTACTCTCCTTAAATACTTTTGCCAACATGAGATAAATGGTATTTTAATCTGAGCAACACCTAAAATACCTGTACTCCAGTTATCAGATCCAGACAGAGAGCGAGGAGGACAGGGACATGCTCTAACTATCCGAGTGCATCAGGTGAGATGCTTTCGTTATTAAATAGACAAAGCTAGTATTTCAGTGTCCTCTTAGAAATCTGTATTTTAAACCACAGAACAAGACAAGGAGCTAAACATATTTTAATATCACTATTGAATTCTCCAAGGGTCAGTCAACATATCAATTCCATGGATATGAGTTAATCAACAACTGCCTGCTGGTGACCTGGTTGAAAATCTCCTTTTGCATGGCATTAATAGGAGAAAACATCAAGGAGCCTGTTTCCTACAAAGATATATATATATTTTTACAAGGTACTGAGCATTGGAACATTGTTTTATAATGTTTTTTAGCACCAAAGACAGGAATTGTGCATTGTGCTGATGAAATTGCAGATTACTAATCAATCAATGTCTTGATCTATAGCTACCCCACATTCTCAAGTGAGACCTCTGCAGCTTAATGAAACAGCTTCAGCAACACATTCCCCCCCCCTTCTCAGTTGAACAGAAGAGATGCTGACTGTATTTCTTGGAGCCGTCCCTGGGGCTCCTCAGGCTGGCATACACAAAGTCTTTCTGTCTCTGACAGAGCATATGAAAAGTGAGGTATGGGGCTGAAGCAAAACTGACAACTATGCAGACTACTGACTTTATACAAGATAGGTTTCTACGGTCTATTACACATCAGTCCTGCTTCTCTACAGAAAAGAGACTAAATATTACCACATCACAATGTGAGGTCACAAACTTGTACATTAAGCTAACCTTAATGACAGTATTGAAATGTATACTAATGATTATTAATCTATATTAAGCTTCAAGTTTGAGACATTCATCATGTCTGCAATAGCAAGGCAAGACTTGGGCACCTTTCAGTGCTCTGTCTCTACCTTAGATTTTTAATTAAAACTGCCTTAGTAACTCAATCTTTCAACAGAATTCAGTTGTGCTGCTTACTGGACAGCTAGAAGGAGCTTAGTAGCAGAATGACAACCTCATAAAACAGAGTTAGATCTTGAATCAGACTTATGGACACAGAAAGAATTTCAAAACCAAAACTGTTAAGCTAGAATGAATCAACATGATGATGCTCATTATTTTGGGTGGAAATAGTGAAAAGATATAAAGCAAACCAGAAATATTACCCAATGATTCCCCCAGTGACATAAAACAAATGAACTTTTTTCTTATGCAGAAAGGACATATACACCTATGAAGGTAAATTACTGATGTAAAGGCTACTCTAACCTTAAGGGTGTAAGACTGTAAAGAGACTTTAACAAAAGAAATAACTTTACCCAAAATAAAGCACACTCAGTAGATTGCTAGACAATAACATAATATGCTATCAGGACTATTTACGTGAAAGTCTCTCTAAAATATTATGTCAGAAAATGAAAAGGTGAGTAGATTAAATTTTAGATCATAATAATAAACAACTTCATTTTTGATAGAAACTTAAGTCATCGTGTCCTGGAGAAAAACAAGTTGCTCTATTTTTTTCTTAGTTTGTTATCATTCCTAGATGAAAATATTTCCTTCCTTTTTATTTTTATATAGACTTCCAAATTAGAAGCAAAGTTCCATGCTAGTTAAAAAACCCCCACATACATATATTGGTCAGTTTAAAATTTGATTAATAAGTACCTTCACGAGCAACCAGTACTAAGTAGAAAATAACATCCTATTAGATGTTTTGATCCTTGCATCATTAAGGAAACTTTAGGAAAAATATAAATTTGGCAGGCAACACCAGAATGACCCTTGAGTACGAGAGACATGGGTCTAGGGTAAGATTAACAGGCATTAAATATGTCATTACTCATGTTGCAGTTTATCATTATTTTTCAATGTCAACTTTAAGTGATAGGCTTCGCTTAGGCAGTGACAAATGTGCTGAACTTTGTAAGGATCCATCTTAGAACCTGGACATCCGTGCCTAACTCTTCATCAATAACTAAAGACAGACTTTGGTCATCTGGGATTCTTAACTTAAGTAAACCATCACTCCATCACAGGAGGTTTACAAGTGATGTATGTTCTCCCTTGAGGATTATTTCCCCCTCTGAGAAGATGCAGCTTTTTAAAGCACTTTCTGCCATGACACAAAGCAGAAACTACCTTATCTGCACTTTGACACAGACCTTCCTACACATTCTTCTGGTTTTAATTCACTAGTTTCGTGCAGCTGCCCCAAAATTCAGAGAAGGAAAAAAAACCCCAAAACTTAAACATTCAAAGAGTGCCTTTCATGTCAATGCACAGTTGCTTAGGTTAATTTCATAAATTATCTAAGTGGAATTAAAAACATGATAATCATGGAAAAACAATTTGCAATCTAACAGTGTACCAGAATGTTAGCAAATCTACTAAAAATAATGGGATGCATTGTTGTTGCCCTGCTCATGTTCAAAGGCAGGGGAAATTGAAGACATGACCACACTGACCAATTCCAAGCATGTTGCCCCCGACTTCCTGTGCCACGGAGCACCAGGACCTCTACAGAGCTCAAAGGGAGCCCAGGAGTCATACTGCCACCAGCATCCTGGTGACACCAACACAAGCTTGAACTCGTTGGACACAGACAGCCCACATGAGCACTTTATTTGACTGACAGATTCAGGCAGAAAGGACTGTGATCTAAATGACAACCAGCCTCTGATAAGATGTAGGCATATTAACATCCTGGGGGAAGCTGCTGGCAGGAGACAACGAAGATAGCAGCTATCTTGCACATGCTTATCAGAATTTGAAGATCTGTTTGGTGATTCCCAGGGGGAAATGGCCACTCTGCTTTTGTCTGGTTAGAAGTCCACAGCATCTCCTGTTGTAACATTCTGCCAACTCAGGATGAGGCTATAACCAAGTGCTCCTCACTGCTACAACCGCAAAGCAAGGCTGCTGCCACTTACGTGAATTGTCTCAAAAATACAAAGTGATCATATTTTTACTTATGTAGCTCCTAAAACTTCAATATTTAGGCATCATGGAAGAAATGAGAGCACAAAATAACTGTGATTCTGCCGATTCTAATAAAATCACTCCTCCATTTCCTAGGATGCTTTCCTCCTTCCCATGTCTGTCTGAGCAGCAGGGCTGACATCTGGGCTCTACATTCAAGTATCTTCAAAATTATACATTTTTTTCTGTATTTGGTAAACACCGAAAATGATGTTGGTTCTGAATAAGCACCTTAAGGATCAATTTGAGGACTATCAACCACTGCCCATTGAGCTGTTTCGTCTGCCTCTGGTTTCTAGGGGAAAATTACCTAAGATCTGCTTATTTGAGAGAAGATCTTTCCCCCTACAGCAGAGCTCTGCACCCTACGAAACACTGACTGTTTAAAAAAGTTGAAGCTCATACAGAAGAGAAAATGGAAGCAAAGGTTTTAGAAAGCCAACTCAAAGCATGATTTTAAGGTGCACATGCACTCAATAATGTCACATCGGACAGAGGTCAAATCAAAATAGTGTTGAAAGTCATCTCAAGGGACTGGAATTAGGCTACAGTAATGACCACAATATAGGATTAGTTTAACACAACATTTTTATTCTGCAGCTAATGGCAATGAAAGAAAAAAAAAGTTACCATAGAGCAAGTCATTATCTGCAAAGTACTGCTCACAAACTTTACCCCCAACTTCACATAAATGCATAACAAAAAAAAAAGAGACTCACTTGGACTTAAATCAGTTTGTTACATACAACAGACACGACAGGGCCCACTCAGCTTAGCCAAATACATTGCAGGAATTCCAGATCCTGAGTCAGCAACTTGCATGTGGAACTACCAACGTTAGCAAACATCAGCTTTCTAACTCCATTAAAATGGCAAGTTAATTATATGCATATATGATATGAAATAATTCATGCTCAAAGTTTGCAAAGGGTTGACATTCAACACTAATGGAGAATTCAACACAAAAGAAAAAAATAAGAATTCAATGTAGTGATGTTAAAGCAATGTCTTTAGATATGAAAATGGAAAGTATTTTATTGTAACACTGGTTTATTTAGTTTTTATGTTTTAGTTTTTAAAAGAAAATAATTAAGTTCCACAAGCAGTTATATTTCATACCTCACAGATGTATGACAGAATTTGAACAAATGGCCCTAAGCTATCTTTTCTTCATGTGAGGGCTCACTCCTGAAAAGTTTCAAAAAGCTTTTGTGCAGAATGAAGTCTGAGCTAGCCCATGACATCTGTACAGGTGTCAATATTACTGACAAATGAACTTGGAGGCTGACTCCTTCATATTCATACCTAGCAATTTCAGGATCAAGTTTCCACAGGCATTCCACAAGTCCTTTCTTACCTCCTGCCAATGATTCTCCCTGTGTAAATGCACATGGTTTTACTTAGAATTTGGTGAAGCTTTTGGTTTTCTTTTCCTTTTTTAAGTTGTGAGGAAACGGGATATTGGATGAAGAGTATGCTGACCTAGGAAAGATGCTTTGCATGTACTATCCATATATACGTTTATCCTGCGCACATAAAAGATGTCTTTGCAACATTCATAGTTTAGCTGTCTAAAAGGAATAAAGGAGAAGAAATAAGTAAAGATAGAGCCTGTGCATTTCTTTGGGGACTGTGAAATTTCATCTCTAGTGAAGTCAGTAGCAAAGCTCCTGCAGACTGCCTGCAGCTAGGATTCACCTCAAGTATTCAACATACATGTGCACCACCTAGCATGTTTTAAATGCCACTGCAATATGAATATATGTAGCTGAGCTGCAGGAGAAGACACTGGAAGATCCCACTTCCTTTCTGAATTGAAAGCATTCACTTCATGACAATTTTTTAGTAACAAAGCTTACTAAAATAATACTTCCCATGCAGTTGCTAACAAGAAATGTGCAACTGAGAAAAAATGAACATCCCTTACAATCTTCATAAATTATATGTCATACAAACAAACAACAAACCAGAGAGTAGAAAGGGACACGGCTAGGCAAGTGCATCTTCCTCCCAGAAGAAAAAAACCTCTAATATCCAAGAAACCAATGCCCACTGCCTAAGCCACACTCATGCATCAAAAAGCAAGAAAAAGTAACCAGAGACAGGAGGCTTGGCACCAGCTCTGCTGCACGCTCATCCTCCTCACCCCTCCTCTAAAGGCCATTCACTGCCATCTTGCGTTGGAAAGCTATACAGCAAAGTTCACACTATTGAGGAAGTTTGCTTTGGCCCTTTATGTAAAAAGAGCAAGTCCAGCAGAGCGGAATTCTGGAAACAATTATGCAGTTCTGGAAAGCCTTTCCCTGGGAGCTCAACATTAAAAAAATTGCTATGTTAAAAAGTAGTCTACAGAAAGTTAAGATTTATCCACATCTATCAATTAGGCACAGAACTATAGAGTATTTCTGCTGAATTTACTACTCCATCATTTGTATAAAAATAGAACAGCAGAAAAGGTATTATTTATCTTGAAATCAGATTCACATATGTATTTTTTTTTCCAGAAAAGAAAAGGTATTACCCAATACTGAAAAACATAATTAAAAATATATAGTTCTGGTGAAGGTGTGACTTCAAAGAATTGTCATTTATAAATAATCAACCCATTTTAGCATTGCCATCAAAAAGATCCTGAGAGTCAGCAAATGCCAGCAGTTTTACCATTTTAACAAATTTTGTGGAAAACCCCCCCCCCCCCAACATTTAAAAATACACTTAAAATTTAAAAACTTCCATAAGTTCAGAGGCAGCCTGCATGAACATTCAATGTCAGGAACTTCAGAAATGTTAAACATGAATATAGGAGAAAACAGTATGAACTAGTAAATGCTATAAAAGATTACTGATAGAATTAAAGGATATATACTGACTGACCCGTCTTCTAAATTATTGTAGAAACAGCGTAATTAATATTTTAAAAAAGAGGAAGTGGAAAAGCTTTGTGTACAGCTACACACACTTGTGCATAACACAGTCATAGGCTTGTGAAGGGACTGACTTGCCACCGAACACCAGATTTTCCCTCCAGCCACAAGCAGTGCCTTAAAGCCTGCAATACAAACAGAGCAGTCCTGACAAGGCATTTTTATGAGTGAAAATTCTTTTAAAATATTAAATTTTACCATTATACTTTTATCTCCCTCTACCCCATTTTACTTCTTACAGAACCTACCACAAGATATATTAAAGATATTGATTTAACCAAGCATATAGTTATGTGGAATATAAGTTTCAGATCAAAATGTCTTGTCCTTCAGCAATGAGCAAAAGCAAGATGCATGTGCCAACTGGAAAGTAAATGTAATCCTTCCTGTTGCTGATGAGGCTGTCCAAGATAGGGTGAAAGACCTGCGTATGTTCTTTAACTCACAGACAACTTTGGTGAAGAACTTTGATACAAATAATGCACCAGAGTTGTGAGGAAGGTTGTAAACAACTGCATTAAACCAGGTTCCTACCAAATGCTGAATATCCCTGAAGTACTCAGACATGTAAGCGACAGACAGCAATTCCTTCTTGTTTCTGCATCCTCGGGAAACCAATAAACACATCTCTACTGCACCTACTGTTTAAAAACACAGCATGCAAAATGACAAGGCTGATGGGCTGTTACTTCTCAAAAGAACTTGGAGTCGTAGCAGACAGTCCAGTGCAGCCATCAGTTTACTGCTCAGCAGCAGATAAAAAAGGAAATGGACAACAAGGAATTACTGTAAAAAGACCAGATCAAAAACCAGAAAGCATCATAATGCAACTCTATAAATCCATAATGCAGATACATTTTGAGTACTGTGTGCAATTCTGCTCTTTCATCTCAAAAAGGGTTTAGCAGAACTAAAAAAGGGGAAAAAGTGACAAGGCTGATTGGAGCTATGAAACAATATCCACGCATGGAGCAACTACACAGATGAGCACTTTTCGAGCCAAGAAAAAGAGGAGCAAGTGCCAGTAGCATAAGCATCTATGAAGTCATGAGTGGCACAAAAAATGAATAGAGAAAGATTACTGACTGTTTTTCACAGTGCAAGAACTAAGGAGAACCAAATGAAACTGGCAGGTGGCTCAAAAACAAACAAAAGGAAGTACTTTTTCACACAATGTGTAGTTAAACTCTGGAACTAATTGCCACAGGATGTTGCAGATGCCAAAGTTTACATGAGTTCAAAAAGCAATTAAGGAAATTCACAGGAGGGGAAAAAAAAAAAAATCCATGAATGGCTATTAATCACAAAGATACTACCTCAGGATTAGGAAGTCTTGGAACCACAGACTGCTAGATGCTGAGAAAGCATACCAGGCAAGTACTACTGTATGCTTAACCTCTTCCTATGCTGTCCCCCATGCCTGTTCACTGCCAGGGACAGGGCACTGGGATATACCAACCATGGGCCTCTTTCAGTACAGGTATTCTTAAGGATTGATTGCATTTTAGGACATTTTGACAGTCACTTTTTCCAATTCAGCTATTTATCTTCTGCTCTGCCCCTTTCTGTATGTGACAATCCTTTCTTCCAGATGGTCTCTAGTCCTAGGGCTTCCTCATTTCCATAAACTTAGTAATTGTTCACTGGTACAAATATCATGATGATACTTAAGGAGTACATTACATTTAAAGCCTTTTTTTTTTTTGAAGAAAAAGTAACCCTCAGTATATTATAAAATAAGTAATTTGTTTGAAACCATCAGAAGATCTGTTTACACTCTAAAATATCTAGAATAAAACGTGAGCAGCAAATGCTGAGAAGTAGCAAGACTTAGGGCCTAAAGGTCATCAAGAAACATTCATATATAGGATTAAAATACCATTCAAGGCTGTGGAACACAGATAAAACCTGCTCAAAGAAGTTTTTGAGTCTTATGAGCTCTCATTAAGAGACTGGGCCACTCATGTTAGAAACAGTTTGACATTAACTAGTATTCTGAACAAACAATAAAACGTTCCCAGTGTTTCAGCATTAAAAGGCTGATGTAACAGAAGTCAGACAGTGCTGCCATACCATCAGCACCAAGAGGAAGCATCCCAACCTCAGGTGTACAAATAATTTAGATTTGCAAGTACAGTTTCCAATCAGGAAGCGAATCTCAGCCTCATATTTAGAAATTTAGACTGGAAATTAAAAGACTGCCTCTAACGATCGGAGGAATTACATCCTGGAACATGTTTTCAGTATGAATAGTGAGACTCAACAAATTAAATGATTGAAAGAGTGAACTCACGATATGTCAATGAGCTGGGTTGTATAAACACAGCCACCTGGAACAGAGAGACTGGACTTTGTGATTTGGGAGATCCCTTCCATTCCTCTCCTAATTAAAATACAAATACTTTATGAATGTGTGTTGTGGGAGTCAGGATTTTTTTTTTTTCCTTGAACAGAGTCCTGATCACCACTAAATGCTGTAAGAAGGAAATTACTTGTATAGCCATCAGAGTTCAATGCTCTATGCTATCAAAGTCTGTCTCAGGAGTATAAAAAACCCTGCACCACAAAAGCATTCTATTCAGTAGGGGAAAGGGAAAGAAATCCTTTTTTCCCCCCCGTCATTTGCCCATAAAAATTATAACCACTTAGCAATAAAAGCATGCAGAAAGTAGAGAGAACATTGCTGATTTGACTACAGAGCTAAGCAGTGATAGTTTTAAAATTTTCCCATAGGTACAATAAAACAGAACATGTCATCATACACCATTTTGTACTGAATAACAATCATTTCCTTAGAATAATCAGTATGAGATCTGTGACCTCCTGAACCTAAAGAAATACAGTGCAGTGACGGTGTTTTCGCTACGTAATAATTTATGAAATGCATACTACAAACTTGAAGCATATATACTAAAACACAGATAGCTAGGATTATAAACACACAGACAGGCTGATCTTACAGGTCTAGTCTTAGTTTACAAAATAACGACCCCAGCTGTTACTGCTTTGAAATGGGAGGTTATTCCTGATGCTGGCGAGAAGCAAAATTCACAACACAAAAATTCCAAGTCAATTTCAGTGCAAAATAAAGACAAATTAACAAACATCATGTATTTGCTAGTGCTCCTTTACTTTGTCTTGAAACATGGAATATTTAAGGATAAACCAAAATCACCAAGTTTCATTCTACACCAGTATTTGCTCAGGAAAAAAAATAACATCCAGCATCAAAGCAAGAAAGCCAGCATCACTGCTCGCTAACAAAAGGAGATAATTCCCTTATTAAATATCTGTGTCCCTCTGTGCAGGCTACCACCTCTTTTAACTCAACAGATATATATAGAGAGGAAAAAGCCTTATTTTGGAAAACATTCCATTCACTCAAAAAGAAAGGCTACATGAAGGTTGATACAGTGTTTCAAAAGCAACACAGGATGTTTGGAGAGAATTGTGAACTTATCATAAAAATCATATAGTCATACCAGCTGTTTCAGAGAGCAGTCAAAAAACTCAGACAATTTGCCCTAGATTCACTAGAACTCCTACTCAACTCCAAAATACTATAGCAACAGTTTCTAAAGGACAACAGATTCCATAACTGATTGGGAATTTAATAACACTACTTCCACTAATAAGATAACACTTCCAATGTAACCAAACCATCACTATAAAAAATAAATCTTTAGCTTTTGAGCTTATTGTAAGCAAAACATTTGGTTTATGTATTTTGGATGTAAAAAATGGAAGATATAATTCATACTTGGGAAACTAATAGCAATTGAAGGGTTCTCTGTCCCACTGAACCCTGGATATCAGAACATTGCTAAGTAAAAGAAGAAACACTGACCACAGCATTCACTTATTCTGAATTAAATAAAGTAATATATTAAGGCAAAATTAGTTTCTACATCAAAAACAAAATAGAAGTCTAAGAACGGTCATCTGTGATGCCAACATGCAGATATTTATATATCTACATAAACTTTATTTACCACAAGTTTTTTTTCTTTTCTCTTTTGCACAGCATTGTTTTTTTCCCCTACCAGTCCTGGTGTACAGCTGGGGTTTAAGTGGAAGTCTCACAGAACAATATGAGAATGCTGCCAAAAAAAAAATCAACAATATGTGCAAGAGCAGGCCCCATCAGCTAAATTATGTTGTTTCATCACACTACACTACCCATGTCCACCTTTAAATCAGTAAGATCTGACTTTATTTAAGAAAAAATCCATTTATGGTATTAATTAAATGCTAACACATGAACAATCCATATTGCATTAAATGTTCTCAAGGACGGTGGTCAGAATTTGCTTCATTTCAAGCTAGTTCTAAAACACTCTAGAGTAGGCACTTACTGAGATCCTCTGCGAGCTGGACCCTCTTGCCTGTTAGGAGCTTCACCTTTTTTTCATTGTCCTCAGCAAAATCTTCAAGCACTTCCTTTACATTCTTCTCCAAGCGCCTCACTGTAAAAAACCCAAAATAATAAACCAAGTAAAAAAAAAGTGAGTGGTAACACTTTTGCTCTTGTAATGACCCAAGGACAAAATTTTGGAAAGGCCTGTGGGAGACACAGTATATGTCACCAGACTAACTAATCTGATTGGAGAAAAGGCAAACTTCTGAACACATAAGCCCCTTGCTTGGGCCATTAAGACAGGAAATTCTTTCAGAAAGGTTTTTAAATTTGAAAGGATATTTTCTCTCTGAATTACTATTGGATCACTTTTTTAGGAGGAGATGAAAATATTTGTAGACTGCTTTGCTATCTATTCAATTCAGCAGTTTCTGCTTTAAGACTGAGTGTCCAACAAACATCCTTGCTGCCTCCCTCTTCACAGTTATACTTTTGCTTACAACATGATCCTCATCAGATGAGCCAAGGCCAAGACAATTAAAGGTGAAAGATGGAAAAAGAAGCTGATGATGACAGCAAAGTATGGTATTGAAGGACTGATGACAGAGGGGTGTATATAATAAGGCTAGGAGGAATCAAAAGCTCTTTCAAGCAGTATTATGTCCATCTTAACATGCATATCCTTGCCCTTCATACTCGGAGTACCTCCTAATGAAACTTCCTAATCTTCATCCCAGAACTTGTCAATGAGGTAGGTGGCTTGAAGAGTAAGGACCTAGCTTTCTACATTTAGGGGCAATTTCTTCTCCATGGAGGGCAACTTGCATCACATGACAAGGTTCAAACCTTTTACTAGCACCTCCTTCAAGAAGCAGATTGAAAACTATTTTACAGATCAAAGGTCATTATTAGTAGTTGGACCATGGCACTAGCTGACAGCTACATAAATAATGCTTTAGAGGAAGCTGCTGTTCTACAACCGTGTACAGATATTACATGGTATGTTTTGCATGATTTTTAGAAGCCCATTAGAGTTTTTTCAAACATATTATAGCAAACATTTTTAAATTAAAATCTACAGCACAATTGACCTGAGGAAAAGAAATACAGTCACTATTTATTGAAATTCTTTCTCCCTGAAAAAATATATTGACAATTGGCATCATGTAAGCTGAAAAGATTTTAAACTGGAGAGTGTCTTAATTATTTGACATTCTACTTACACTAAATCCTTTAATGAAAATAGAATGTTAAATTCTAAAATAGAATAGAAAGCTGAATAGAATGTTAAGTTCTCTATACATCTTTTCATTACCTAACCAGGACACGAAAATCAGCTAGCCATGCTAAGCATCAAGGGAACACATATGTAGGGGAACACTAGAAAATTTCTAAACAATCTTTTATTTCAAACACCTGAACTCACTGTGAGCCTTACCTTCAGTGTTAGTAAGCTGCTGCCTCAGTGTATTTGCTGTAATTGCCAGCATTCGCTGTATTCGCCAGAAGAGGACGACATCATTACATTCAAGCTGAAACGAGGGAAGCTGTAGTGTCAGACCTCTGATGTGCAGTGCACATCCTACAGTTACAATAATCTCCTGACACTTTTAGCAGCAACTGTAAACTCATGTTTACATATCCTGATCTTGCACAAAAATCCCACAGAGTTAACTGCTGTAAGTAACAAGGAAACACACCAAAAATACTTCAAGAACTGTCAGTTCTATTTAATGCATTGCATCACCTTAATATTTACTGTGTTCAAGAGAAAGAGCCATATCAAGGGATAGCACAGAAAAACACACTATATGCAGGCTGGTGAGTATAACCTAATCCTCACTGAAACAGTACACTTCTTCATAGCACGTACTTCAAAAGGCAACAGCTGACCTCCATATTGTGGTTCCCTATCTGACAAATGCTTCTGAAAACAGAGTTGGGCCAAGGGCTATATTTGTCAACAACAGAAGAGACAGTTTCTGCATCTGCAAGGACAGCAGGAATTGGAGGTTGAGTGTCACAGAGAGGCAGCTTTCCACTCTACGATTTCATTCTCTCTTACCTCTTACAGCAGTAAATATTTCTGGTTCCATGGGGATCACCGTTTCTCATTAAAACTCCACAGAAAGCGAGGAGCTCTACCTTTCCAATAATTTCTTTTTGATTTGAAATATAATGGTAAGAAAACTGTATATTCTTTTATTTGTGTGACTTCATGCATGCTGTCATTTGTTGTACAAGCTTGGGTTTACAAAACTGGAAAGCTGTTTAAGAGATCTGTATATAAGCTCCATAGCTGTTTGTTTTTTTTTTCTTTTGATCAGATGTGGTTCCAAGCATTAACTCTAAATACCTGTTTATCATACATATCACAAATGCCCCTTAATGTTTTCTGAATTTTTCATGTTAACAAGGTAAATAAATATCAATGGGAAAGTGGGAGAAATGGATACCAACAAGATATTAATAGCTGTACAATACTGCTTTTAACAGAGTATTTTTAACACACATTGATAAATAACAGATGCTTGGGTCATGGCTGGTATCTAGTGGTCATTTTATATAACCACCACCAGGATGGCATTTTGTCAATTACAAGCCCCATGTAAAACATACCTAAGATCACCAGCTATCTCAAGGTAAAGGACATAAAAGAAAGGTTAGGCTAGTTTGAATTGTTTGTAGCTTCTTTTTCTCAATTGACATGGAAATATTAAGGCAAAACACCAGTGTATATCTGTTCTTCAGTTTACCTCTGAGTCCACAAAATGCCTCTGATAATAATAGAAGCCTCTTCGACACAGATTGCAGTGGGTCAAAGCAGTCTTCAGGAAATATCTTCTATAAATTTGGTGCCATGTGTCTTTAATCTAGGAAACAGTACTTAAATTTGACTAAATAAATACATACTCACTATCGTGCATAGTTTAATGTTTGTATTTAATTTCAAAATATAACTTCAAATTCCACTATTGCTGTCACGTAATACATGTTTAAGTATTTCTCAGCAATTTGTCTGCAACTGGGTATGATTAATGCATTAGTTACATTTGGCAAACATTACAGATGATTGCCAATTTAAAAATCTACTCTTCCATGCTTGTAACAACTGAATGCTTAAAAATAGTCTGCAGCCAACATACATTTAAATTATATACTACAACAAAGGACAAACTGTTCTGCTCTTGGAATGATGCAATCTTTATATTAACACTGAGAACACATTTTTGAGTGGTACTCATTAATTTATCAATTAAACCAGATTAAAGCATGGAGAAATATTTAATGGGTCTTATGTAAACAAACATTTGTAACTTTTCTTGATTAAGCTTATTTACGTTCTGGTTATTCAAAATTCAATATGTATATGGCTCTTTAAAAAAACCCCATAAAATAAAGAAAATCAGTTGCTAAGCTAGAAAGGAAACTCAATTTGCACTCAGTCTCCTCATATAGAAGATGTAGATCACTACCCTGACCTTTAGAAAAAGGTATGATAAGTGCTGTATATGAAAGAGACAGCAGGTATTTCAATAACTCTTCTACTTTGAATAAGTACATATATTAATGTTGAAAAGGTAGCCAAAGTTACTGTGGAAAATAAATCACCGTTAAAGGAAATATACATCTAATACTTACTAATGTTTCAATTCTCATTTATTTAAAATCTTACATTTCATTAGATAAAAGGTCTAATTATGGTTAGGAGCCTTACACTGCAATGAGATAAATCATTTTCCAGAACATTTTAAACGTACAATACATTCCCTCAGGGCACTCCAAAAGCCCCTGCCTTTTTCCAAGTATTTTTACAAAATTTCCCTCTCTTCAATGTACCTATGAACTTCAAACTGCACATACAACCACACTGAAAGTTCAGGATTGCACACTATGGTTTTAGCATATCTTGCTCACAAAGGCCTTGATTCCACTATATAACATCTGGAAAATAATTTTAAGCAAGCGTTGTCATAATGCAGGCAAGAAAATCTGCTCAGCAGATTCTGATTTCAGTCTAAACTGACAAATTCCAAAGCCTTGTACTGCATTTGTCTGACAGCCAACAGAAGTGTGTGAATTGCGTGCAAGCAGTCATTTAGTAATTCCTTTGGAAACATCTGGATTACAAATTCAGTATTTAGATGGAGTCTTTTGTACACTTTCTAGAAAGAACAGGGGGCTTCCATATGTTTTGTTACAATTTTGCATCTTACCAGACATGGGTCCACTGTTACTCCTCTTGCTTCAAGATTCTTTCTGACAGTCGTCACTTCATCATTTGCCAGATAAGCTGCATGTTCTTCATTGCATTTGATTAATTTCTCAAGTTCATTTTTTGTTTCGTTACGAATATTCTAGGATAAGATTAGTTAGAATTAATTATTATAGACTCAGAGATCATCAGCACCTCCTCAATAAACAGTCTACCTGCTCAATCAGCCAGAACAAAAAATACCTTTGACAGTTAACTATTACATTTAAGTGACTCAAAAGGGTATTTGTGCAAAGACATCTAAAATATGGTATTTTTAAATGGATAATTCACTGTCAATTTTTCTTTTTTTTTTTTTTTTTTCTTTTCTTTCCATTATGCAAAGAAATGTAGAAGAGGAAGAGAAGGGTGGGGGAAAAAATACTGATAAGCGTTAGCCTCCTTCCCCCTCCACAAACATCTGCTAGTAGGATTCATATTCACATTCTCATTCACTGATGAGAATTGCAAATTTGCCCAATAGCTAGCAAGAACTCTCCATGGATTCATACCCTTAAGTCGCTGTTCATTAAATTCAAGTAAGATAGGTTGAATTCACTGCCTTTCTCCCATACCTGACTGCATACAGATGCCTGTAAAACTCCTTCCTCTGAAACAACTATTTTCTACTGTATTCTTTTAAACTTTACTTACTTCTTTAAAGTATGATTCAGTTTGAGAAATATCTAGAAGAAGTAACATAAAAAGCCCATCATCTCTGGGCATTGAACAGAAGGTGCTATTTAAATGCAAAAGAAATTTCCCATAGGTATGCGTAAACAAGAACAGACATTTTCCTGAAAACAGTCAATCGAAGATACATCTGTGACTAGAATGGCAGTGATAGTGCTATCACATACTAACTAAATCCAAGTGAAGCATAATAGGAAATGGCACATGACTTCTGCTTAAAAGGCATGCTCGGGAAATACAGAACATCCCAGTTTCCACCCTGTTTTCATCAATTTCTTTCTACTGGAAGAATTCAGTTCAATGGCATAACAGTAAAGATTTAATTCAGCTGAAGAATGGAAAACAGTTTACAAACCACTACGTATCTGCAAGAGAAAAAAAGTATATGGAATTCTCTGTGGCGTAATATTTAAAACAATGAATAGTAAAAGTAATTGTAAAGTATTTAAAAGTAATTTTTTTTTTGCAATCATCTAAATAGTGTGAAGTGGGATGGTATTTTTCAAAATTTGTTGAGTAATAATCAAAGTTTTCTAAAGGTACCGAATTACAATTTTTTGGCTCCCCCCCCCCCCCTTTTACCTGTTCTTTGGTGCGGCCTATCCAGTATAACCATCTTTTTTTCCAGTCTGGGCCCACCATATCCTCGATAACAGATTCAGCTAAAAAAGGAAACATGATATTAAGTATGACTCAAAATATATGTAAACCACACAAATTTATAGCTCTAAAATTCAGTATGAAATCAAGAATGGACATTTTATGCCTAAGAACATAACAGAGGCCATATTGAGTCAACTCAGGTGTCTTTTACTTAAAGCAACAGTTGATGTCTTCTAAAATTTAGAAGTGACTGACAACTCGTAGATACTTCAAGAGAGTATAGAAAACACCAACACATCCCTCCGCTGAGTAGGCCCTCCAGGTTCCAAGTCAGGCATTTAAATAAATAAAATCTTGCTTTGTTACAACTTGCATCAGAATTAATTATGCTTCATAACCATAAATGGACCAACTACTTTCTCTGAATGTATCCTATTCTTCTACATGTGTGTTTGTACAATTTTTTGACTCTACAGATCTCTATTACTTATCTTTCAGTTGCCTCATTGCAAGAGCAAGAGCTGTTTTGAAGCTGTATTTTGCTAAACATTTCTATCACTTTCAGTACCATTTTAAACTGTCACCACTATCTCAGTTGTGCTGATACCAAAGCTTGCACTGCAGTGAAATGAACTAGATCTGGAAACTGGCTGAGATAAAAAGCTCATGAGAGTGGAATACATCACACAACTCACTGTCTTTGAGACGACTTTGGAGTGCCTCTTCCATAAAATGAATAGCTGCATCCCACTGTTGTTTATCAGATATTGACCGATCTTCTAAGGCATTGTGCTGGATCACCCGCTGCAATACAGAACATTGTTTTAGCATACAGTAAATCATTTATGCAGGATTAAGTAAAAAAGATTTCTGACATTCTCTTCATTTTTTAACATCAATAAAAACAGCATGTATTGGGCACAGAGAATTTATTCAAGAAGAACCTTCTCAAAGCACTGCCAAAAATATTTTCTTGTGCCTTTGAGTGTCTTCTACAGTCTAGCATAAATAATGCAAAAAATACAGCAAACAGCAAGAAATCCCTCCAGATTACAGAATCTATAAAGATGGTACTGAAACGCTGTTCCTTTATGTGGCTAAACTTAACAGAACAAATGAGCTGATGCTAAACAATTCTCACAAGACTGTCCTTGGGCAGCCAGTGGATTATGGAGGACTTTTTCCCTGAACCAACCAAACAAATTTTATTAGATGTTATTTAGGGCAATAATTAACAAAAGGTAATAATAAAATGTATTGAGAAACACCAAGTTAAACATCATATAGAAAAGGAGAGATGTACACATCTTCCTGTCATTTTATGATTACATCAAAAGAATGGAAAAATACTAAATATGCAATTTCAGTAAAAAGATTTCAACAGCACTTAGTCAACAATGCAAAAAACCCACTACATTATACCAGGCTATCCTCCGCTCTCTCATTCCATTTATGTCGTTTAATACTTTCTTCTTTGACAGCTTGTTTGAGTTTATCAAATATATCATCATGCTCTTTTCCTTTCTGTTCTGTCATGAAACGTGAAAACTCTTCTTGCAAAGTCTCCCATGCCACCTGGAAAGTCAGCAAACAATGCCTGCTGAAATGGACCATTATACCATGCACCAGCCGGTAAAGAAACATTTATGACAACTCTTGCAAGTGTGAAAATTTGCATACTTTCTGAAAACAACATCCAAGCATAAGAGTAAGTCATTAACTTTACCTTTGCTGCCTTACCCATTACAAACAAAGTCAACACGAAACTTTGCTTTGCTATATTGCAGCAAGTGGAATTCTGTTTCACTTGCATAAGTCTATTAAATATGAATATACCTAGCTTGAACGGTTTGTTTAACCTTTTAAAAAGAGGGGTTTTTTGGTCTTTAATAGGGAAAATTCACCAGATGAGCAAAATACAATGTTCCTGCTGTAAATGCTTCTCAATAACAAGATCTTGCTAGGCTTTTCCAACATGTAAGCTGGCTAGAAGAACTGCAGTCAGCCCTTCAAACTGTCACATTACTTCTCTGAAGCTATGCTTTCATTTCAATGAGCTTTGCAAAGATTTTTTTTTTAGATTATTTAAAATAACCAATTTCTCACCTCTACTGCTTTATTAGGCAGTTGCTTGTCGGTCCACTGCTTCAGTTTGATGTCCACAGTGGTGTTAAATGTTCCTGAGTTCATAGTCTGTGCTGCTGGAAGGTAGATATTCTCAATCACATGAGTAGACACCCTTTCCCATAAAGTTTTCTGAAGAATCTCCTCCCTAAAATGGAAGTTGTAACACATATGATTGCTTCCAATGCAAAAGTGTCTAACAGGTATGCATTCAATTTGTAAGAAACACTGAGAAAACAAGAAATACTCCTTAGCAGCAGGACATAACTTCAACCAAAATCTGCCTGGAACTAAGAACACAAATACATGATGTTTTCAGGAGCAAAGTCAGCTTCAGAAGTTGGCCTCTGACTCCTACGGCTGCTATTGCACCACAGTCCCTTGCAGTCTGTAATTACAGCAGTATAACTATGCAGAGCTGTGTGTGCATATGCATGGCAGGTGGGGGAACAAGGGAGTAGACTGTGAAGCACTGAAATGATTTGACTGAAGTCCACACTCCCCAAAAAGCATGTGGGTTTTGTTTCTTAGTATTCCGATTTGTTTGCTGGAACACCCTGTAGTTTTCCATCTGGGATTTTCATTGATTGTTCCCAGATTCGATAAACAATGAAGCAAGTTGAGAAGCCCAACCTTTTACCAAAATGTATACTGACATTCATTTACAAACATGCCTCATGTCACTACAAAACTAAGTATCACTTTCCTATTCATAATGGGTTTCAAGAAGTAACAATGGAAACAATCAATGAGACGGCTCAGCTGAGCCACTGGAACATGCAGCTCGCACCCATAGAGTCAATCATGCTCCTTTTGCTCTGCCACAGTCTCCAGTACAAGTTGTGGGTTTCTTGCAGGTTAATTTTATGCTAGCTCAGTATGCTAAATCAGCTTACCAATAGGTCATATGAATGTCAGATTTGGCAGAATGGTGACAGTTAAAAACCAAAGAATAAAAACCGTTTTTTTTTTTATTGATACAAGACTATCAGGTTCACTCAAACCCTTTTCTTCCAAATGGGATGAAGTTCAGGACACAAACCTCAACCCTGATAATGCCCCTGCTCTAACTGGGCCAACTGTGGACAAAGACTGAAGAACTTCTCATCAAAAATCACTCCTTTCCCCATTTCAGCAACGGCACAATTGAAAAATCTCTTGTGTTTAACGCATCTTTGAGATTTAAAAACGTTGAAGCTGTCCTTCTGACACAGCAGTATCAATAGGGATCAGAGACACTAGTTTTTCTACTGTTGGAACATATCTTTGGCATATGCAGTATAGTAAAGGTATTTATACAAAATTAAAAGGAACTGAAGCATTTAGATGTTCAAAGAATGAATATTGACACAGTAAAAAATGTTTTTCTTAAAAAGCTTTGTTCAAAATAGGATGATTTGGATAGTATTCAAACAAAGATCAATTATTGATCATTCGTGATCACCAGTAAAAGAACTGGGGATGTGGCAAATTAATTTTACTTAGAGGGTATGCTGGAAACTGTCTGTTATGGATTTTACCACTTACAAATGCACTGTAGGAGAAGGGCAGTCCTCCGATCAAGAACAAATGCAATCTCATTCCTTCTTTACTGACGTGTCAATAAAAATACACTTTTGCTTTACTTAATCCAATCAAACTTAATTGGAAGGAATGGAAATTTTAACAGGATAGCAGTGCAATTGATGCATGCAAATGTTTCTGGTTTTAGGCTGCATATAATGGCTAACAAGCATTTTTTCATTACTTAGGTTTCCAGTTCTGTTTTATAGCTCATTAAGTGTTTTAAAACTAGAATCACCACTACATTTTAACTTTCAAAAGAAATGCACAGAGATATTCATGTCATACACCCACCCAATTCAGAACACAGCATGAAGCAGACTAGCCATGGGCCAGGGTACTTCAGCATCTATTACACAGCAAACAGCAGCAAACACCAAAATGGCAAACTTGCATTACATTTGGACTGGAACATAACTTCAGAGTAAACATACTGCCTACAAGTCTTTCTCTGAACACATCTACATCCCCAGAATTCTTTTTAATGACATTAAGAGTCAGACATTTATCTTGGTTTTTAATCTATGACCAAGTAACAGTACAATTCAGGTCGCTGAAAGCAAAGGCATTAAGTAAATCTCTTTCTTTTTTTGGCTTCTCTGTTGTGGTACAGGCTGCCAAAGAAATCCTTTACATTGGCTATTCTCCTCTCAGCCTGCATCTACAGTGGTGGTACTATGCAGTGATGCTACACTGTTAAAATACTTAGGCTAAGATCACTCTCTCTCACACCTATGTCTGCTTTACAAAGAAGCAGGGCAGCGTAGTATGGTGCTACTTGGTTGAGGCTACCAAGGAAATCCCCATGCAGGATGAAATTTTCAAACACCCAGATCAGCTCTTTTTACAGCCATGAACTACATGATCTCTCCACTTCCAAATCTCTCATTCACAGAGATACAAAACTCCTTTTTTCCAAGGTCACATATATTATTTTGATATGCACAATGATGATCCCCAAACATCAAGTTAAGAGGAATTACTGATTCATACTTCAAATTAACATCTGAAAACATCCTTATTATGACTATTCATTTTCATTTTTAAGGAATACTGTATAAAACCAGAACAAAACACAAACTGACATTGTGTAATTTTTGTCAAAGGATTATGCAAATATTTGCTGATTCAGAACTATAAACAAACAGACTACTTCCGCAGGCACAAAGGACATACTAATACATTGTCCTAAGAAAAACAGTTACTTATTCATATTTGAGAATTTTGTTTACTAAAACTCTTATTTTAAAGGCAAACTTCTGCTAGTTAACAAAAAAGGAAAAAAACTTAAAAATTACTATACCAATGCTTTGGTGTGACCTGGGTCAAACTTATGACTTCATCAAGAATCTCATTCTTTGCTTTTTCAAACAGTTCATTCTATGTAAAAGGAAAAATACAAATAAGATTTTAAGTATACTTTGATCACATTTCCACACAAAAGTAAAAAAAAAAAAACAACTTTTTTCTTACAGCCTTTAAGCTTAAAATAATACCGTCTGGCCATGTTCTGGACAATGTAGGTGTTTGTCATAAGCTACCCTGGTTTACCATACGTTTTCCCACCCATCTCTTGCATGCCTCTAGCTGGGCATGGCATTTGAACATTCAGAATCTCTATAAAAGAACTAGAAAATGGGATCATAATTGTTTTGTTACGCTCTCACCAGGGAATGTAACTTCTCTTTGCCTATTCTGTCACGATCACAAAGAAACACTGACCTATTCCTGTGGGCAAGTTAGGTCATTTAACTGCACACTAGAAGAGTGAAGGACTTGTTAATCATTGAAGTATCACAATTTTGAAGCACACTTTCATAAACAGAAAGCTCAGTATTTCCTTCCCCTAGAATAATTCACACTGACCTCACATTTTAAAATCTCAGTACTTTATGTTAACTTTAAGAAACCTTTACAAATAAGATTAAACGGCATAAATTCTAATCCATCATCTCCAACACTTTGCAGCACACAATTTAAAGCAGTAGTGTAATTTACCCTGTCAAGCTCTCGCAACCGGGGGTAATTGTTCTTCCATTCAGTCTCAAGATTAAAACGCGTGGCTGAAAAATCAGAAACCGAGACCTTAATTTTTTTTTAATTGTCCATATGCACTTCACAACTGGGGCAATTACTAATTAGTGAGAAATAGTAATTACATAAAACATACAAAGCACAATTGCTCAAGCATGCTGGCAAAACAGTATTGTATGCATGTGGAAGAACTAACTGTTTAACAACAAGTTGCTGTTTCACATGGTTTTTGAAAAGTGTTTACCTTTAAAAGCATCAGCTTGCTGCTCCACAGACTCTCTCACCATCTTCCAAAAGCAATCTGACACAGCAAGACTTAAGTTCTTTGTTGTTACCTGGTGTGCCTTCAGCATACATGTCCTGTAAAGAAAGATAGCTAGAGGAAATTCTATGCATAGCCATGCTTTCTGGCCCTCATTTTCTCCTCACAAGAATAAAGCTTTGCTTTTCATAGCAGAGAATAACATGTCAGTGTGCACCTAATCCAAATTCCAGTCTCTTCCTCCAAAATATTCTATGCAGATAATACTGTTTTTAAGTTCAACAAGAGAAACTGATGCTAGCATTTACCAACACAGGCTCATTTTAATAAAAGGAATAAATAGCAACATACTTCAAGAGCTTTGAATTTTGAAAAAATTCCTCTTCATATTCTTTAATAGATTCAATGCTTTCACTGCTGTTCCCTGGAGAAAGAAAAGAGTGCTGCAACAGTTCCATTTAGACAGTTTTCTCTGCTATCAAGGAGGAAATAAGCAGAGCCAGAGCTCTCTTTACCTTTTCCAGTAACAACTGCAAAATAACCCAAAGCTTTCATTGGGAAGAGTTTGCCTTCAATTATTTGCTGGATCTACAAAAATAAAGGATTAAAAAAAATGTAGTTAACTTTGCACGGAGACATTCTTTCCTTCAGTGCAGTTTTAAAACTAGATCTAATCGTATCTATGCGTAGACTAAAATAAGAAGCATTTCATCATGGGACTATGAGTTCTATTGATATTTAAAAGAAAAAAAAGGCATAAAACTAATAAGGCATAACAGCAAAACACAAAATAATGTGAAAAAGCCTATCCCAGAATATCCTAAAGCCTTCTCAGGAAATGAAATTTGCTCAGGTCACCTGCATGAAACGAACCAGCGTTACAGCAAGCTGTAGCCAAGCTGTGACTGAAGACATGTAGCTGATCACTTAAAGCAAAGCCTGAGAAAGATCAAAATAACCACCACCAAAAAAAAAAAAAATCATCATACTGAATACAGAAATAAGCACTCAAAAACATCTAGAACAGGTAAGTGAGGTCCAATATTTCTGACAGCATCTGAAGTATTTTTCCATGTGTGACTCCAGCCATCACAGTATGAGAAAAGTAGCTTCAACTCACCCTGCTTGGGCTAGCCACGTTTTTCTCAGCAAGATCAACTTTAGTCAACACAAAAATTGTCCTTTTTCCTTGGGGATCCATTTGGCTGACTAAGTCTGTGACAATACTGCGTTCTGCATCCACTGATCCATCTAAAATAAACAAAACAAAGTTATATTTTAGGGATTATGCAATCTAACATGCAGTACTGACAATATAATAGGTATCAAGTAAGTTTCACGGCACAGCTCAAAACCAGTAAAATTATACATAGGAAAATCTGCTTTGTTCCCAGTATCATTAAAAAAAATGAGTTTGTTGTAGCTGTGTAAGTTTTGAGCAAGTACCAGATTGCTCTAAATACTAAACTTTTATTGTCTGTTGCCTCCAAAAATACTTTTGAAGAAATCTTCAATTTTATTATCACTACCATTTTTTGAAAATGATAAGTCTCTTATCACAAAGTTTTTTTGTCATGGATACCAAAGGTGTCTTAAATTTATAAATTAACACTCCACGGCACGCTGTTTTGTACACTATACGAATTATCACAAATGGAAAAAGAGCCCCCCACAATCAGGAGAGTCCCCAGAGTAACATAAGAATCATGATTAAAAAAAAAAAATATCCTGCTAGTTGGATAACCATCTAGAGTCTTATTACCTTGGATACAAAGGATGATGGCATTAGGATTCTGCATGTAGGCCTTGCTCATGCTAAAGATAGTTTCCTTCGTATCTGGAGCCATACCTGATGTCACAGTCTAACATGTATATGGAGATACATAATTAAAGGAAGAAAGAAAACAGATATAAAAAAGAAAACCAACAGCTAATGTTCTCACCAATAACACTACCTCACTTACATGTCTTAAAGTTTTATTTTATTTATTGCATACTTACACTAATGACTCCAGGTAAATCAACCAATACCATTCTCTGCAAACCAGGACCTTTCACACTTAAGGAGATGGTCTGTGAAGTAAAATTGAAATTAAAGGCTTATACACACACCTACCTTGTATGTAATTACATATACAAACCAGACATATATAAAATTATATTAATACATACTTACACACACATATGCTTTAAACCAGTCATCCTGTAATTTTAAATGGGATGTCTGATTTTTATGCACATAATTGTGATATAAAACTGATTTTAACAGTCCAAATACACTTTGTACAGTGCAAAACATTAAATATGCACAAACTGGATTCACCAGTCTATTTGGACAATACTTACAAAAGATATACATGTACAGATAATTTGTCACTAAATATTTAGACAAGTCTTACCTCAGTGCTAACAGTGCACCCTTCCTTCACACTGTTTCTCATTCTGATTTCTATTTCATTTCTCAAAGCTGCAAGCTGTTTTGAGAAAAGTAAAATATCAAACATAAGTCTCCTTATAATTGTGATAGCAGAAAAATCACCAACATAAGTAAAAAAGTTCACTTAAGGGATAAGATCTCTGTTTATAAATACTAATCATCTCAAATGCATGTTGAATAACTAAGTCAGGTAAATGGGTTGTTAAATGACATTACCTGCAGATCCCTGCATACATCCAAAAGATGTCCTGGCACAAGAGCTCCCCCTGTATTTTATCCACTTCGGTGCCAACCAAAAACCACACTAAAGAGATAATTTATTAACTAATATAATGCTTTGCCCCACTAAACAATCACTCTAATTAAACAGGGGCTATAGCTCACAGACACAATTTTTTTCAGAGATTTAATAAAAGTCACATTAACTTCCAGTCACTTCTTTATACTTACATCCTCTTCCTTGGTCAGATCAAACTCCCGAGAGCTGTCTTTGAATAAAGCCACGTGGTGGGGACCTTCACTAAGAGTTACCTAAATGGTAAAAACCTTATATGAGAAAGTATGCTAAATCTAACACACAGAGAAACATGAGAAGCACATAGCACATATACACTTCCCACTGCAGACATACAGCTATATGTAATGCTTATATAGCACAGGGACTACTTAACAGTAGGAACAACTACTACTCTGATAGTACATATGGATCATATGTAGAAGTTTTGTCACTGACTGCAACAACTCACTTGCTTAGAGGCCATTTTATAAATGAATGTTCAAATATACTTCAATTAATAGCATAATCAGAGGGAAAAGAGTCGAGCAAATGCTGATTCAGAGATTGATATTTCTTACCTTAACAGGAGAACGTGTCATCATCTCCCCAGACCCTCGAGGGAATATGCGGGCTTGGGCGATCATTTCTAACACGCTGGTTTTCCCTGCACTTTGATCTCCAACCACTACCACCTTAAGTGAAAATTTAGAGTCACTGGCTTTCAGCAGGACATTTTGGAAGCTTAGACAAAAGCTGACTAAAAAGACGTTAATCCATATCAACACTGGCTGTATTGTGTTTGACAATAAATGCGTTGGTTTAAATATGGAATCCTTGAAGAAATACTTTTAGTTATGCAAAAATACTGACCTGTGCTTAACACAGCACAGTCCACAAAGCACCCAAAGGTCCAGCCTGCCAGGCTGCCTAATGAGGAGAGGAAGGGCTTGCTGTTCTCGTGGCAGGCAGTTCTTCTCTCCTTGTACCAAATCCTTCAAACCCCTTCTCATGCTCCCCACACCACCAGCAGCACTATGGTGGGGAGTCAGCGAGGGCACCTTACCTTCTCGACTCCACTTGTACACACTGGGAAACAACAGCCATTTTACAATGCTGGAAAAGCTGGGGTGCCCTGACTGAAACCATTTAAAATGAAAGACTAAGCACAGCAGCAATATCTGGATCTAGAGAGGGTTTTGTCTATGAGCTAAGACAGACTTCACATAAATTACACTGGTTATTCTCAAGATTCTCTTGTTGCATTTAAAACTGAGAACATGTCTTCAGCAAAAACCCTGGAGTTACAAGAAAATAGCCTAGCATTAGATCTGGATTATTCTGGAATATAATTAAATGTTCTATTGAATTATACGACTGGTGTTTCTGTAAAAAAAACTTGAATTCTTTATCTACTTACTCGAGGTAGGTGATCTTGAGTGTTATAACTGGCATCATAATCGGACAAGATGTCAAGTACTTCAGAATACATATCGATCAAGGACTTCTAAAAAAAGGTACAGAGAGAAAACACAGCCAATTAACAGAACAAAGATTGTGTTTCAGACTACTTCATCAGTACATTATGTAAACTCATCTGTAAAAATGTGTTTATTCTCTCCTGATGGTTTGAAATATAAATTGTCTATACTGCAGCACAGATATCTGTTTTATGAAGTACAATACCACGTAAAGTCATCCCTTGCCTTATATGGATGAAAATACTACAGCTGCATCTTGCTGAAGCAGCATAAAACAGCATAAGAGACCAATAGTGCTCAGACTTCAGCTTTCAAATTAAGAAGCTGAATTAAGTTTCTTCCACTAACCTAAAGCTACACTTTCAGCTTGATGATCAGTAAGCATTAACAAGGGTATAAAGCTATCAAACTCATTCTGTACAAATAAGAACTCCTTATCTTCCAGTTCCCAGAGGAAAGAGGAAGATCCATATTGGTCAGCAAGTGATGCTGAGACACAGAAAATGTTTGCAGAATGCTCAGGATGTTGGCAGACAAAAGCAAAAGCACTCTTAGTTCAATCTCCCTGGATTTATACAGGGCCATTGAAAGACATTTCCTGACCCTGTAACTATATTCCTACCAAACTCAGCAAGACCCATGACAAAGCACAAAGGCATCAGACTGTGTGCGTAAGAAGAGTTGGAAGCATATTTATTAGCAAATACAGTGAAGCTACACCAAAAAACCCAATCCACATTTCCCACTTACTTAGGTAAGTTAGTTAGACCTGGTAACCTCTTCATGCTCTTCAGCTGAAGCCACTTTCAAAAGTTATATAGTTAAAATAAAAGGATGTATAAAAGCCTTAACATGTCAAAAAATTAGCACAGATATAACAAACACTAAAAGTTCATACATGAATTAACAAATACAATTTAGAATAGCATCATGGCAAGTACAGCATAATTATATTTCTATGCTGATTTGTAACACCTAAGTACCTTTAACTTCCTTTGATGAATTCCTTTGTCATCTCTTTGCAGTACCAATTTTCTTAATTCTTTGTTCTCCTTCTCTAATCGCTCAAGCATTCTTTGGTATTTGAGCTACAAAACAGTGGTACAAATATTCTCTTGTAATTATGGAAATAGTACACTCACATAAGCAATGTTTTACGCATGAAAAATACATTGTCCTTCAGGCAAGTCTTTAAAAAACAGAAACCTTTGTGATTGCTACAGTTTATTAAAAATACAAGGCCATCAAGAGAATACTGTTAGAATTTTTTTTTTTGGCAACACAACACCTCTGCTTCAAAAATTTTAATAAGATCACAGTGTTCAAACTTGGGGATATATAAACCAATCTTTAAGCATTTTAAATATCATTTTCAAAGGAGCTACACGTATGTGGTCAGACAGAAATTAGTGTCAGTGGGAACTGGCTGTTCAATCACAGGGCTTAAATGTGAATTTGCAAGCCTAATTTAGACCATTTCTTCAGTATACAACCACAGTTCAAGAAACAACTGTACCAGCTCAGTCTCGTTTAGGAGGAGATTACAATAGTCCTCTGAAGATAAGACATGAATATAGTTTTGATACCTACTCTGAAAACTGTCTTCTATGGTGTGGAAATGTATTTGGCCTGAGCGTACTTCAAGGGACAAATGAAATTTCAAGCAGTTACAAAAAAGTTAAGTAATAAATGCTTTCAAAACTAGCAAATATACAAAGAGGTTTCAAAACCCCATTTCAAAACAACATGGCTGAGCCAAAGAGCCAATTCAGAAGCATACAGATGAAACAAAATATTAATTCTACATTAACTTAAGAAAAGTAAGGAAACAAACCAAAATAATGACTAATATACATAAACCTTGAAAAAAGTCTAGCTTAAAAATAACTAATTCTGCCTTGCTAATTAAGGAGATTAAAATTCTGTTGGAATGAGATTTGGTGAAGTAGAGGTCAATCAATGAGACAGGAAGGGGTCCCACCTTATCACATTTGCACTAAAAAGCCCCATTAAGCTACAATATACGAAACTCTTGTAAGTTTGTGTAAGGTAACACACCTAGGAGGAGGTGTTGCTGTCTGAACAAGAACCACAAGTCATGGTTCCTGCTCTGTAAGGACTGCCTAAGGGGTGAAATATTTCTTCACAAACCAGACCCGCAGCTCCACACTGTACTCCCCAATATTACAAAAGCTACCCCTGAGAAGGGCTGGAAGTGCTCCTCAGCTGAGCTGATGCAGGGAATTCTTAAATTAGCTACTGAATGCAAGACCAGTCCCAGAGAACGTGAAAATTATTTTATTTTTGTGACTTTTTTCTTAAATAATGTATGCTCATATATACTTGCATCCTTGATAGAAGATATTAGATTTATTAATATTTTAACCTTGTCAGGTTGTAAGTGTAAGTTTTATGTAAGAGGAACAAAGTTACAAGTATGTATTCACCATATACAGAAATTCATATTAAAAAATGGGCTTCACAAATGTCTGTTATTGAACTCCTAGGCCCTCTGACATTAGGCCATACACTTTTTAAAAGGCCAGTTTGAAAAGCAGTGATCCTAAAGCTGATTTTCTGCCAGCTAATGAAGCAGGCTTCTGTTTAACAAAAGTAATGAAGAAATACTGAAAACTTGCAAAAGCACATCTTCTCTATATTAAATTACAACAACTGAATGAGATTTAAGACATTCAGAAATTGAAAGTGGTTTGGTTTTCACAAAGCAATGTTTTAAGAAATATATGTTAAGAAATCTTACCAATATCTATCATTATTGTTCAATTTTTTTTTTTTTTTTTTTTTTTTTAAGGACAACACTGAACAGCACCATCCTCTTCAGCTCCTTAAAGGGATTAAATGTTCTCTTAAATCCCAAAGAGAAGGCAGAGAAAATGCTTTTAATCTGCCCATAGCAGTTTTCATACCAAATAGTCCAATCATATAAATAGCTTTAATTGAAAGAACTGCTTCACAAAACAGATTTTGATTAACATACTTATATACACCTCTAGTAGCATTGCAACTGCAACTGTTTTTCTCGATGGAAGAGAACAAAAAAGATACTTTGGTTTTCCTGAATGCTACTGTACTAGCATTCTAGTAATTTCTCTACTAGAAATTGTTGTTTCCTAGACTAGGGGATTAAAATGTAACTCCTTAGTAAGTAAACTTATTTCCTTTCTGCAACAAATGTGCCATTTAAACATACAAGACATCACAGATTTATAAATTGAATGCTACTAAATATAAGAGAACTGTAAAACGTTAGCATGCACAACAAGTTAAAAAGTGGAATATCACCATTGCATTGGGCTAGCTTTACATTTCAGGAATATATAGCACTGAAGGCAAGGAAGGTATTTTGGGAAAGTATGACACATTTGCCCTATTCTTACACTACCCTCTTGCATTCTGTCAGCCACTGTCAGAGAAAGAACAGACTAGGCTGGCCTTTGGTGTGTGCCAACAGTCAACACTGTACTGATAAACTCAAAGACTGAAAAAAGCACTGCATTTTTACCAAATATCTTACATTTCAGGTGTGCTTTTTTCTAATAAATCTGAGTCTGCTGCACATAAATCTCTACTTAAGACATGAGTAACTCAGAAAAGTTACCTGAGTGCGTAAAAGTTCTTCTTGAAGTTGATCAATCTTCTCTTTGTCAGAAACCTACAAAGAAAAATAAACACAGCTGCTAACACATTGTTTAGTTTATCCACTGCAAGTAACCAAATCACAAACTGAAAGCTTCATTCCATGTAAGAAAATTGACTTCACATGCATTTTAAAGCAAGTAAAATTTTTTAATTAGCATTTGAAATTTAACACTGATGGAAAGTTCCATCTGCAACAGGAGGTTCACATCAAAAAAAAGTCAGAATTCCAGTACATGCAAATGCAAAAATTAATCCTTCAAGACTTAACACTAGGAAAGAAGGTTTAGGGAAAAGCAAACTCCATATGGTGGTCAGAGTTTTGTGGCCACTGCTCTAAATGTAATTTTAGTGGTCAAACTCTCAGGATCTCATATGTTCATTTCTTGATTTAGCATGAATTTAATGGCACACAACCACTGAAACACCCACTTGCTACCAAAACTACTTTCAGGTGAGTATCCACCATTTCTGAATCTTCAAAGGGATTCTTATTTCTTATTTGTTTTTCAAAATTATAATCCTAAAGTCCTATAAATCCTACACATGCATGCACAACTCAAATTGTAGTCAGTCAGGACAGTCTTGAAGGGTTATTTTAAAATTATTTAAATTACATTAAAACCTGGAAAAATTAGGATAATACAAAACATTTTAATGTTCCAGGCATAAATGTAATAAGAACAGACAATCAGAGCCATTATTAGTCAAATATTATTAAAATAGGTTCATCAAGATGTAAACAGTTGTTAAAAACAATCCCTTTTAATAACACAAAAGCATAAATGGTGCAACACAAATTCATATGATGTAAATATTTACAAACAACAAAATCTAATGGTTGACTCATGAAACAGTAAATTTAGAAGAAAATAAAATCTAAACAATTACTGAAAGAATGATATAGGTAAAAGCTGCAACATTTAAAGCTCACATGACATGTACAACTCAAGTTAGCTTCGTATCAGAAAGCATATTATCTAACATGCAGAGGACATTTGCCATTTAGACACAAATCAATTTAGTTACTACAACTACACACCAGTTGTTACAGATTAAACAAGAAAAAAATCCACATTTATAGTGATATTATTTAGCTTTTAAACCTGTATTACACAGGATTGTGCCGGCACTTTATAAAAAGCAATCCAAGCCGACACTTCCATCTCTATCCAATTATCTTTTTATTCATAAACAGCATAGAGGAAGTGCTGTAAACTGAATTCCTTTTCATTTCTGTTACTTAGTTCAGTGATAGCAAAAGTGCATCAGAAACAGGGTTAGTTTAGCACACAGACAACTTGACGTGCGCAGCCACAAGGTGGTATATGTAAGTATTAACATATACCCACACTTTAAACACCTCAGAGACATAAGGGGAAAACAAAAATAGAATGGCCAAGAGAATGGTGCGGAGAGTCAGAAGAAGCAAGAAAAGGAAGGAAAGAGGGAAAACAGTGTTTCCGTGTGCTGCAGATGTTCAAAGCAGTTAACATCTTTCTGCTCTCTGCTATTAAGCAAGCTATTCCTGAAAGTACTTCTGGGGCCTTGATACATCTTTGAAGTACATACTTACAGACAGATTACCTCTAACCACATAAGTACTGCCTTTTATGTACAGTATACTTAAGTTAAACACAATAAGCAAAAATATTGCACACAGTCACATGTTGCAAGATCTGAATTAAAGAATTATCTAGCACTAGGATAATTAATTCTAACAAGGACAATTAGGTAAGTTATGTCAAAAATAACAAACAGCTCTAGAATGATGTATATGCTTCAGCATTTGGTTCACGTGTGCTTTGAAGATTAGTACATACAGTGTTTTGAACATGCAATTCATAATGTTGCTAAAAATTTTAAAGTTGCCAATAAAAGCTAAAACTATCATAATCACATGTGACTAATCTGTCATTTCTAATCACAAAAAAAAATAAAAATCAACCATTAAAATATCTATATATAGACACACCAATATTTCTTTAATACAGTTCAGCATGGTTTGTACGTCAAGATTCCTCTGTCCTTCCCCATTCCCACCATAAAGAGTCATGAGTAAAGAAAACTGTAGAGCTATTTTTATTCAAGGGTTCCTGCACACACAGATGTAGGTACCTGTTTACTAAGATTACCAGAAGCTCATTACAGAGTTGCTAATTTTGCATAGTGGTTGCTTTCCAACAACCTTTGTCACACGTTGTATAAAATAAGTATGTGCCTCTGAAAATTCAGTACCTTTGAAACCAGAGTTGTTGGTTTTGTAAATTTTCTAACCAGACTATAAATAACTAACTTGATCACCTACAGAAGAACTACAATGATTTCCAGTAACATAAATGAAAATATCAAGGCCCAGACAAAATGCATATAAGAAGCAGTTATGTACAGCGCAGTTATACAAGACTAATCAATTTTCTCCTAAATATTTATCAAAAGGTTGACAAAAACAATAATCAATAGGACATAATTACATTTTTGGTTTTAATACCCTCTCCTGATTGTGAGATGGTTCTTACTATTACTCAATTTACAACTGAGGTAGATTCAATACGAAGTAATTAAATTAAAATGGAAAATGAGCAAGTAAATTGGGCAACAGAACTTCCAAGAATGGAAATGAAATGACCGTGTTCTCTAGTAGCCAGGCAAGCAAGCCAACTCAGTTGAAAAAATAAACATGGTTAATTTATGCCTTGTTAAAAAGGCATGCTATGACTTAGCCCTTGCAGGTATTTCACAGCTTGGGAATTGAAGAATTAGTTGCAAGAAAGTACTAACAAGGTAGAATTTCAATCAGAAACAAGTGCGATATCAAGCTTGGGTTTTTTTTTTCCCTGGCCATGTTTATTAGGCTGACACATTTCCAGATATCAAATATTCTATTGTCTTTCTGTTAATTTTTACCTCTTCATACATTGCATTAATTAAAGGACGATTTACAGTTTAGAGGGGGCAGAGACTGTAACTCTAAACCATAAAAATAATATAGCAAGAAAGTAGAATATTTAAGTTTAAAATGCTACTAGAGTTTCAGAGGACAGCCATTTCCTCTGTTGATGGACTAAAAAGCATGACAATTGCAGCTATGCAACTATCTCTAACAGTTTAATTCACATTTACTGTGTTTCTATTTCTCTGGGAGATATCTTCAGATGTGCAGAAGATTAAGTTCTGTATCCAGGGCTCAATTCAAAAGCTGTTGAAAAATACGAGTAATCAGAAGGATTTCTGGGGGCCACAGAAGCAGCCAACAAAGCAATGTGGTTAAGAATTACAGGTTGTAACAGATTAGACAACTAAAATATCCCAATTTCAGAGGCATTTTCATTAATCTCAGCCATATTACAATAAATAAAATGATCAGGTCTTAATTTAAGTATGTAAAGTGATGTGTAGATGTTCATCAACCACAGCATATCTGTACAAACTGTGCTTTAAGAGGGAAAACAGACAAAGGAATACCTTTGATGAATACACTAACAGCAGTATTCAATTGTCTGTGCAAAACTGTTTCTAAGGGGCTGCTGTCATTTCAGATTGGTAAAGGTATAAAGCAGGAAAAATGTTCCCAGAGATACACTGCCTGTAAATAGTTATACTCCTACAAGATAGAGCTACCATAAGCAACATTACAGAAAACAGACTTGACATTTATTCATATATTTTCCTTAAATGCATTTTTAATATATGAACTTTAAATAACAGCTTTTATAGAGGCAGAAAACATACAGTTACAAAATGACACAAAGTGTCTGTTCTGCTTTTAACACCATGCTTTAAAATGCAACTTAAACTTGAACAGGACTATACATCTGTAGTAAAGTTGGCTGTTATAATTATTTGGGCCCATGATTTAATTAGTTAGATTCTTCTAGCTCAAATGCAGAAGGCTGAAGTATTTGATTAGTGTGAATACAGTACATATTGTCCCTTAAGCCATCACCTTTCGCTTCTGCTGGGAAGACCCCATGTTATATTGGCCAGCGGCTCTGCGTGCTTCCTCTTCGTGCTGCTGGATTTGTTGTTGTAACAGAATGAGTTCACCAAGCAGGCCCTGCCACAAGTTTATAATAAAAAGGAGAGGAAAAATTTGGGGTGTAAGGAGAACAAAGTTAAACCAAAGGCCACGACAAAGACAGATGAAAAATAGGTATGTATGGGTCAGTTCAAATGAAAATGAAATTTCATTAGTGAGATCTCTTGCTAGCTAGCTGGGAGTGGATATAGCCAGCGAAACCATGCATTTTGCAAATCCAGGTACAACAAAACAATAAATATTTAGCTACATTTTATAATTATATTCAACTTTAACTAAGCATCTAAACCTTAAAAAAAATATATAAAAAAATCAACTATCCTGACTTTAAAATATTCCCAAATATTTCAGGGTTTCATTTTAATTATTCATACCAGAAGTTCTTAAGTATCAGCAATTCTTCACAACTTACCCACGCATGTACTTAAAGAGAGTGATTTAGATACTCTATGCAAAGTTGCACACAACAGCTAATAGTCTCAACTTTGTCAGAAACAAAAGTTTTCATTTTGTTCTTATTCCCAGCAATGCAGCCACTTTCTATAAAGAGGATTTTGCCTGCTACCTAATGTTCTCAAACTAAGAGAAGCAAAATAGTTTCTAGAGTGTAAAGAAAGAAAAACTTGATGCTTATTCCTTTAATTACTCAGCTTTTCCACAAAGCTTAGAACTTTGGGGTAAGAATTCAAGACATCTACCATCAAGTTATACATTTGTTGCATGAAACACACACACAGGCATGTACACATAAGGATAAACAACACAGGAGAGAATGGATAAAAGAAGAGAGAATCAAATGACCAAATATAAATATTTGCTAAATAGCGATTTGTGTAACATTTCAAGAATAGAAGAATCTTCACATTTGTATTTTACTGAACCACTTGAAGATTTAATAAATTTCTATATTGCCAGACCAGCAAATGCATTAGAGCTATGCCAAGAACTCAGGCAAAATGAAAGATATCATTTCTACCCAGCAGCAAGAAGAGAGCCTTATGGCTACACTTACTATTAGAGGAACAATAATAATATTTTGCCATTTTGCAGACAAGGAAACTCTCAATATGACCCGACACTGTCCCTTTTGACACTGTGCTATGGATCAAGAAAATACAAGAAAAAACACTGAACAAAACCTGCCATGAAGGCCTTCTACCATTTAAACAGGGACTGGGACAAATGTTTGAAGTCATCAAATCTATTTAATGTGCAATTAAGGCATCTGATCCATGCGACTCTTACTCCAAAGCAAAGTATGAAAAGCCCTTTCAACTACAGTTACCCATTTAATAAAATGTCTAAGTAAAAAAACACAGGGATTTAAAAGGCTTCTCAATAACACTTTCTTCTTTGTATATATCAGTCAACCTTATTTCCTTTCTTTTCTATTTCTTACTTTACAGGCTTGAATTAAAAAAAAATAAAATTAAAAAATATATGAAAAACCTTAAATAGCACAGAACTATTCACACACTCCCCAGGCTGGTATGAACCAGGACACAAACAAAAATGTTTACATCTCTGTCATTAGAAACTACCACTGTTTTTCCCTCCCAAAAATAAATCAATGATTCCAGTGTAAAAATGTATTTATTTTAAAGAATTTTATCTAGAAAAAAATCAACATTGACCAATTAATGGGATTTCAAAAACCAAGTCATTTACAATCATTATATTATTGTTTTCAGTATCAAAGAAACAATGTAGAGAGGAATAACACTAGTTGACAAACACAGTGGCACAAACCCTGCAAAGTCATCTTGAGAATCTGGGTGCACAATAAACAAAGGCAAAACAAGTGCTGACGTGGTTACTGCACATGCTTTAAAAAAACCCAAACAAAACAAACATTATTTTACATTAAAAGTTAATATACTGTACTTCAGTTGAGCATGACTACCTCCTTAATTGAAAGGTTCCTCATAACTAAAGTATTTGTTTCCCATTTTCACGAGCAACCAAAGCCCTGTCTTTTTGCATGTCTTGACTATTTCCACTATTTCCCAGTAACTTCAGCGTGACTGCTCGAGAAAGGCTGAGCCACAGTAAGTCCTTTTGGGAAAAATAATCAAATGCTGAGGGATGTAAAGGGGTAAAAATGATGAGGAAGGCAAAGAGATCAATTTCTAAGAACTTGTATAAATGTCACAATTTTATCCAGAGTACTTGTTACATGAAACTGGGTATTAAGTTGGGAATATAATGGTGCTATGAATAGAAAAGGGAAAATGATCAAAACTTTATTGCATAACATGCAAGAAAGAATGAAACAAATGAGAATGGTTACAAAACAAAAGATAGAGTCAAGTGATATACCTTACTAAAACCTCTTTTTCACTGTCCAGCAGTGAAGAGCAGTTGAACTACTGTGCCACTTCTTACACTGACTGAAGGTAACCCTGTGCTGGCTGAGCGAGGCAGCCTGTGTGCTGTCAAATCCTGACCACTGCATCAGGTTCTTCAAGGCATGAGATATTATCAAAGTACCAAACGCAGAGAAAGTTGACTGGGGAGTTGGTTTTGAATTATTTATCTGGCTTCTAAGCCCCAAAACAATACCTGAGTTACATTTTTCACACCCACTTCATTGCAGCTATAATGACTATAAATTTTCTTTAAAAACGGAGATGAGCTTTGGAATTTGTTTGCTTTAACAGGAAGCTGAAATGCTTCAGGAAATTGCTTTTGGAAACAGACAATAGTGCAACAACTGCAAGCCTGAACTAGTCCCACACATACAATACAATAGAATATTTTATTACACTATAGCTTTTATAACTGTCTTTTCTATCTGGCAAGAAGCAGTACAGCCTGATTGGGTGTTTGGGACAAGGTTTGGTGTCTCAAACTTATCTTGCAAACTAACTGGTTTCTCACTCATTCTACAGGCAGATTTGAGAGACCTGTCTGAGGATCATGCCCACTAACAGTTCTACAGAACATTCCTCCAAATGAGGAATTCCTAGATTCCTTTACTAGTTACTCATCTTTTCACAATGAAACAAAGAAAACGGTCTCATTTAATACCATGCTACAACAATTTATGCATCCATACAATCACAATTCATGAATTAGTATTGGTTGACAGTGGAAAGCATTGAATGAAAAAAGGCCATCTAATCCATTGTCTTGAAAATAATACTTTTGCTTGCCAATAAACTGACTGTGCTTTGTTAGATATTCATGTATGTCTTGTTTGAAATATTATGACCAAAATTTATCATATTAATTAGCAAACCAACAGTTTCTGAGTGTAACATATCAAATATAATTGGAATAAGAAAAATTAGTACACCAGACTAAATTTTCTAAATCACATTGATTTAATATGGGCTAATACGTTCTGTACCACAGCCAAACTTTTGTTGGCAACACTAAAACGCAGTTGTCACTGCATCCAAAAAAACCCATAATAAGTATCAGGGATAATACTGGTATTCAGTAAAAATCTCAGCTGATTTCGTTATCAAAGACAATAAACTAAGATGGCCACTTCTTCACAAATCAATAGTAAAGTATTTTTTATGTTTTAAACAGTGAAACCTGTGCTAAGCAATCCCCCAAGAGAAAATAAAACAATATATAAGGACAGTTTACTGACAAAGGGGAAACAAAAAGCTAACTTAATTCTGATGTAGAAATCCATAACTGTTCTACAGGGGAAAAAACAGTTCTAAAAAGTGAGCTTTGTACAGGTTTCACTGTAAATTACCATGCAGAATTAATGTAGAATAAATGTATACATGCCTGCATATACAGAAATATCTTTTATGTAACAGCCCCAGTTATAGTTCAGACACTTTCAGTTACAAAAATGAATACATAATAATTTACAAATTCCCTAATACCTATTGTTTTCCTTCCATTTTTTAAAATAATTTTTAAAAATATACACAGGAAAAATGAAAAGTCTTTAAAGAATGAGTAACATAACAATTTAGGAATTCAACAGAAATAAGATCTGCTATTCATGAAAGCAAAAAAAAATAACCAAACTTCACCTTCTTTACTTCAAGGAAAAAATGCTAAAACTTTTAGTTATCAAAATACAGTAATGTTTTTTTCCCAGAAGACAGTAACAAAAATGTGATGTATGTTTTATCTAAGTACAGAAAGTAAAAAGACAGACTGCTTTAAGAAATAGAAATTGTTTATTAAGGCAGAAATCCTTAAGTAAGGATCACCACTGTGAAAATAAAAAGAAATGAGGTTGCAAGCAGAAATGCTTGAACATAACTACAAAAGACTAAATGAACTTCAGTAATTTTCAGAAAAACCCTACAGACTTTTATGACTGCCTTGTCTTTTCCTCACACAAAACCGATTATCATCGTTGCAGTGTTTATATATTAAAACAACGAGGACTCAAGTAATTTTCAGTGATAAATTCTACTCAAGCCGCTTCAAATAAACATATGCCACTAGCTATTGAAGCACTTTTTAAAAAAAAAAAAAAAAAAATCACCTGTTGTCAAGACATTTTTAGTTTTGCAAGAGCGTAATTACCTTCTTGTACTGTTTGTCATTGTCATATCCCTGGTCAGTAGCTCTGAATGCTGTTTCTCCTGGAGAACCTAGAACATAATTACAGAAACTCATTATAACATGCAAAAGGTACCCAAAAATTCTCAAATTACACCTACTATAAAAGCAAAGTTTCAACTCCTATGAACTATGAATTCAATAAACTTTGAGATTCCTGTTTAAAAAAGATCCACCTTAAGAAACTGAAAAAGAAATTCAGTTTAAAGGTCATCTGAAAATTTTATATCTAGTTTGTGACTCAGATTAGTTACATGACAAGGGAGTAGGCAGCTTTAACAGACTATTAAAGGTCTGAAAAATTGTAAAATTAATTATTTCTGTTAAATATGAAAGGATAATACAAATTCCATTGCTATTACTGTAATGAGAAAAAATTGTAATATTTCTTTCCTATTGTAACGACATAGGTTTTCAAAACAAGCCTCTGGAAAATGCCTGAAATAAAAAAGCATCTGCTAAGGACTGTGGCAGTGAAATAACAACTATTCATCTATTCATTCTCAAAGGGGAGAATCTAAATATTTTCAAAATACTTGGAAAGTATTTGTAATTCAATATTAAATTGCTGTAAATAGTTGTGTTTACATTGATATTCACTCCTCTTAGTATAGCTGTGTTTTAAGAGCTTGCTTTAGAGGCAGGTTAAGGGCAGTAAAAAGGGCTTTACACACCTAACAACAGAAGTAGATCAGAAGCTCCTATGACTTCACTAACCAAATTGTAACCTGTGAAAAGTCAGCAGAAGAGGGGAAATAAAAATTATAAAGATAAAATAAAATGCAAAACAAAGATGAGGGATCTTTGTCTCATTTGGAGAACCATACAATCATAAATGGCAACTATGCCCATATGAATATGGTAACAAATAATAGGTGACATCTTACAATACCAGTCAATAACACCACAATTTTTAAGAGCCAAAATTTTAAACAGCCAAAATACATAGGAGATTGTAATCTACTTATCACTCTGTTGAACTTGATCCCTACTGAGGTGCTCGCTGAGTTCGTAAGATCAAACTAATTCCACCACTGGTATTATTTTAAGAAAATGAAAATACACTTCTTATGCACACCGATATGGAAATACTTTCAAGCACACTTAGAGCTCTAGCACCTGACAGATAAATTTGTATTTACGAACGTCTATGTGGTTCAATAATTATTAAGGTATATAGTAGGAATAATCTTGCACTTTATTACAAGAATGACTGGGTGAAGTTTTGAGCTGTGCTCGTTAGCAAGTCAGATACGACGATCAAATCAACCATTTTTAGTTTTAAAAAGCTCACCAACCCAAAACGTCTTAGCTAAGTCTCCCAAAACCCAAAAGTCATTAAGCTTACTACTACCTGGACATATTGAATCAACAAACCATCCTCTCGTCTTCCGTGAGGGATTTAGAACTCCTATCTATTTCTTTGAAATGCAACCACTACCTAAGCCGAATCTTCAAGCAAGTCCTTCTGGAGCTATGTCCAGATGGAAAATGTCATTCAACTCAAAAGAACACCTTCATAACAAATCTCTCATTTCACATGCTTGCAACATTAAGAACCATCATTCTTAATAATCCAACTCTTTGCTCCAGTAACAGCTGTGTTACTGTTTCTGTCCAGTGCCACTCTCACCCTCTCCAAATTCCAGCTGGACACATCCAGCTTCTATGACTCACTGAAGCAGTGTAGCTTTCCACCTGTTTGTTCAGAGAGGTACAAGAATTCTAGTTTTCTATTCAATTTCACATTTTGGTTCTCTGTACTTGCTACTAGAATTCTTGCTTTGAAAAACACATTACACTTACCTGCATCCTTAACACTTTCAGTCGAGATATTCAATGAAAAGGCATGCATTTTCAGGATCCGGTTTCTTTTAGTGTCTAAGGACATATCAGTAACCTCATCTTGTAAGAGCTGATGTTTTCAAAATTAAAACTAAGCTGAAAAAGTGTTCTCACCAGGAGAAAAAAATCCTTTCAGTGAAGTGAAGCTTTCTCCAATCTTGTCAAAGTCTGGCAGAATTTTGGCAAGGTCATCTGCATCAGGAAGGGCCTGGAGAAGTTTTTCTAGAAAAACAGTACAACAGCTAATGAGTAGGGTTTTTTTTCCCTATTATTTTTGTAAACAAAAGTGGCTTAGGCTGTAAAACCTAGCAAGTGTTTTAGAACATGGCTTTTCAAATTTGTATTTTAATTAAAGAATTAAAAAGTCTCTTTTCACATGCACCTCCCCCCATTAGTGTTGCAAAAGATTATCAGATCTGAAAAACCAACGGCGTTTTTAGACTTTGAACCTCCTGATAAGTTGGTTGCCTCAGGAACTTTAAAGCTGCCTAAAGTTTATTGCTGCATTTCACCACATTTCATACATTATTCTCTCACATACTTTGTAGAAGATGTATTAAAATTGCATGACACTAACTGTGCTCACCTCTTGTACATTTGAAGAAAATCTTATTTTTCAATTTCATAAATAAGCCAATTTTATAATCTTTCAAAAAAAAATAAACTTACTGGCTTTAAAGTATTATAAAAATGTAGTGTCCACTAGCAATAAAAACAAGAAAACATTTGTCACAGTTATTCAGTCTGTGCATTTATCTATGCAGTGCTCAAACATGTAGTAAAATCTTCATAAACTTTTTAAAAAAAGTAACTCAGTGCTTGTTTTTTTTTAGATTTCTATCTTTCATGTGAAAACACGCAAAACCCCTCCTGTAACCATGAGGCTCAGGAAAACAAAGTCTGTATTTCTCATATTCTTCTAGATCTTCATGATAATTTTGTAGATAGGTAGGCTCACTATTCTGCATTTTCCGCTTGATCATGCTACAACTCTCCTTTCAGTAATAGGTTTATATGGCCATATGAAAGGACCAAGAACGTTCTCAAATGAAAGGCTGAACTATGAAATAATCAATGCTAAACAATGCTTAATTTCATCCTACAAACACACCAATACAAATACCTTAGTAAGACACACACCAAACTCTAACAATACAAGTTCACTCAAATTACAGCTATAAAGATACTACTTGAGAGGCACTTAGGACCTACACCCTTATGTTTAAGTTTTACATATGCTGGTGTTTAGAGAGAGTAACATTTTAGCTTTTCTGATACCGAAGTCAATGTGTTCGTCAAGCTCCCAAATGAAGTCAGGAACAATCCACTTATATTCATCGAGATCTGGCAACATGTCCTTCCACTGATCATATGTCTAATACAAAAAGGAAAAAAAAAAATAGCAGAAATACAAAAAGAAATGAATGTAGAGAAGCATACAAGCAATTTATTGAAAAGTAACACCTACATATACAACATACTAATCCACCATCTTTTAGATAAGAATAATACTACTTGGATCTTTTAAAATCTATACCAGTTCTTTAAACAATCCATTTTCCATATTCACTCATCTTTATTGTCATCAGTTAACAAAACAATTATTTTTTTTTTTTTTTTTTGGATATACCAAGAACTACTGCTCTGAAGTATATAATAACATCAAAGACATAATGCATAAAATAGCTTGACAGATAAATACCTTCTTAGCTGTATAGCCACCACCTACAGCAGATCCTAATACAAGATAGCGAAGTTTGAGAAGCCTTGATGCTAGCCTAGCTAGCCAAAAGTTCCTGTGGAACTGGTATCCATATTTTACATTTAAAAGTTTTGTTTTGCGTAGAGGAAGACGATTAAGAGAAGAGAACTGCTGAATGGATATCCTTAACGGAGGTCTTTGAAATTTTGAACTTGGATAGTAGGGATGATGTATACTTCGGGAAATAAGATGCAAGTTTTGAAGTGGTGATTTTCTTTTTACTCCATAGTTGCTATTTGCTAGACTCCGGCAGATGACACTAAAAGAAATAAATAAAAACTCTAAGTAATAGATTTCCTCAACACGCCATTAACTCAGTAACCTCTTTAAAAGCAATTCACATTACATTTTATCCAATTACAAATGTGACAAATGCAAAAGAAGAAAGTGCATCACACCATTGAGAAGGCAATTTATTCATCCTGCAATCCTAAATAATTTAAAATTAACAGATCTTAAAGCGAATAAATGAATCATATGAAATGGAAAATATTGCAGCATTTTCTAATTACATGCTCTATAATCTATACAATTCTTTGCATTGAGATTTTCCATGTACTAGAGATGGCATTGTCTATGACAGGCATATTCTTAATGTCCAAAGAAGTGGAAGATTTTGTTACAAAAGCACTTCTGACCCAGAAATCGAGCTTTTAGAAGACAAGTTTAAAAACTGAGACATTTTCCTCTCTTAAAGGATCAATTCTCATTATGATCTATGTTTAGAAATTTTCCTTAGTGTAATGGAAAGCTGAAAAAAAGGGAACTCCACTAACTATTATGAAAGCCCTCGTTCATAAAAGTCACTATGATTTTGAAGGGCTCTTGCTGCTATATGAAGCTACCTAGAAGGCTGTGTCTTTGCAATAACAGATTTAATATCTAGAAAGAGGATAACAAGCAGGAGCAGAATAATCCCTAATGCAGTAACAAGTTTCTCCTCTTTGACATGGAATTATGAGAGGCTCAGAAATTAACCAGATAGCACCAATACAAAAGTGGCCAGATAACAATAAAAATGAAAGTGCCTCCGCATTAGAAATGTTTTATTTCCCACTCTTGAAGGCAATTTTTTAAATTAGGGTGTGGTAAGCCTGTATGAAGCAAGCTGATGACTGGGCCGTTATTTCTTTTGTTTTGCTGTCACTATCATTACACAGACATTTAATATTTACAGCAGAGATCAAGTGGTAGTATATACTACAGCAGCCATTTCTCACTATTAGTCTTCATCTAGGTTAAAGGCATTTTTTAATATCATGTAATTTTCTTCTCTGTGAGTTTTCTTTTAAAATACACTGTGTTTTACAGCATTCATTCTGTATGTTTAAACTGAAGGAAAAATTAAGCTCCATCACAAATTGTTATGGCAAGAACTTGATCAAGAACAATTGCATTTTGCATGCTATCACACACTTCAAACCATACCTGCTTTAATTGCACATATAAAGTCTTATAACTCATTAAAAACCCCACCACTCCATCATTATACCACAACTTCTATTTTTTCCTTTCTTCTCTCCTCCTGCTGCTAAAAACCCTGATAAATACTGGCCAAAAAAAAAAAAAAAAAAAAAAAAAAAGCACCTTAAGATCTTCACCGAAAAGTGCAGTGAGACTGTAAAAGGTGCCAAACCAATGCTATTAAATGAAGTATTTAGTAAGTTCTAATTTTAAAGCTTCTGGAAAGCTGTTTCTAACAATAACAAAAATTAGCCTTCCAGACATGAGTAGCTCTGCCATTAGAATCTGTCTGACCACAGGCCTGACTACACCTGCACTGCACTGAGAAAAAATGGCCTGTTACTACTGACAGCCAAACTTTCCACCTGGAAGTCACACCTAACATTTTACACACATTGCTCCAGTTTAAGAGCTCAAATAATCCCCACCTCTGCAGGGATAAATTTGCCGTAAAGATAGGTTATATACATTTTTAATAGCTATGACTACAAAACAGCCATTCAAATGTAGCCACACAAAAAGCACTGTGGTATTTTCTTTCTCACCCAGCACTAGACAACACTTATTTTCCTACAGCTGCTCCCAAATCTGCCAAGGAACGCTGTAAGATTTACAGTGAAAAACAAGAGGAGCGCAGGGGAGCTGCTGGGCACGAAGGCGACCTGCAGTCCCCAGGGCAGTAACGTGGGGGTCACAGCTCCCTTCCACACCGCACCCCCAGGCCGCAGGGGAGCTGAAGGACAAGGGGCAATGGGTGTAAGCTGGAACATAGGAGGTTCCACATAAATGTGAGGAAGAATTTCTTCACAGTGAGGGTAACAGAACACTGGAACAGGCTGCCCAGAGACGCTGTGGAGTCTCCTTCTCTGGAGACATTCAAAACCCACCTGGACATGTTCCTGTGTGACCTGACCTAGGTATTCCTGCTCTGGCAGGGGGATTGGACTAGATGATCTTTTGAGGTCCCTTCCAATCCCTAACATTCTGTGATTCTGTGACAGGGAATTTCCCCGCCTCGGAGCAGCAGCCCCAGGCCAGCCGGCCTCAGGCTCACCCCTGCGCCATTCACACACACACAGCCCTCACACACCGACCCGCCGGGCGGTCCGGCCTTCCCCGCGGGCAGCCCCGTCCCACGGATGTCCACGGCCTGCTCTGCCGGGTGCAACCGACAGACACCGCGCCCCGGGCAGAGGCCCCGAGGTCGGAAGAGGCAGCGGAGGGTCGCGGCTGCGGCAGCCGCTCACTCCACACAACCGCCGCGCCCAGGGGCCAGGCCCACCGTCGGCCCGCAGCGCCCGCCCTGACCCCTGCCACGGCTCGCCCCGCTCACCATGGCGCTGCCGCCCGCGTCCGCCACATACTACCGGCCAGGAGGGGCTGGGAGGAGCCACACGCACCGCGGCCACCGGCCGGGGCTCCGCCGCCGCGCCTGGCACCCCGGGCTGCCGCGGGCAAGGGCAGGTGGAGTGAGCCCAGCCGCGGGCTGACAGGGCTGCCGCCACTTCCGGGCACCGCGGTCCGTGCCGCCCGGCCCGGCTGGGAACTGAGCCTCCCCGCGGGAAGGTTCCGGGCGCGGCGGCTGCGGGGGAGCGTTTTGAGGGAGCACCGCTGGGGCGTTGCCCGGCCAGAGGGAGCGGAGAGGCGGGGCGTCATGGTTCCTCCCTGGGCGCCTCTGGCACCCCCAGGGCAGTGGCCTCACGTTGTGCCAGGGGAGGGTTAGATTGGATGTCAGGAATAATTTCTTCACGGAAAGGGCTGTCAAGCACTGGCACAGGCTGCCCAGGGCAGGGGGGGAGTCCCCATCCCCGGAGGGATTTCAGAGCCGTGTAGATGAGGTGCTGAGGGACATGGGGCAGTGGTGACTGGGCAGTGCTGGGTTAATGGTTGGACTGGGTGATCTTAGAGGTCTCTTCCAACCAAGGCTGGTCTGTGATTCTGTGGTTTTAAGCGAGAGGCAGAGGACGAACCAGGACAGTTCAGCAGATCTGCCCATCAGCCCTCGGACAGGGTCACCGCCAGCTGTGTCATTTCTAAGAGGTCCATTCCTCACCTGTCTGGAAAGACCACAGGCATTGGAGTGTTCACCTGGCAATGCCAGTGCTCGCTAGCAGCAATAGAGAGTTTTCTCTTGTGCCTGATTTGAATCTTGCAGCAAGTTAACTCTATCCAGAGTCGACACAGAGAATATGATTTTCTCCATTTACGTGTCTGAAAACTGCTGTCATGACTCCTCTCAGTCTCCTTTAGATTAAACAATCCTAAACCGCTCTTCCATGTTTTCTGACTCCTTTGTCAGTCTTCTGTGTGCTGTCCTGTGGGCTGTCACCAGTCGGTTCTCAGCTTCCTTTCTGTAATATGCCCAGAACTGGTGTCACGTGCTGAGCTAAACAGAAGAGATTTGGGGTGTTTTGTAGGCCAGGCTTCTGTTTATACAGTGGGATTTTTTAAAAGCAAAATAAGTTGCACAAGGGCGACATAATACATACATGTATTTTCAGCACTGAGACAAAAGTTGTAGGGATGAGGTGAGGCATATGTTTTTGTCTCTTGCTTGTTTGCTTTTAGATTTAGTTGTTTATTTATAAATTAAAGGGACTATGTTTTAAATCTTATATTTGCTTTTCTATTTTAACTTGACCTGTTACTTTTGTGATTTATATCTGGAGTTTAGGCAATTTCAAGTTTAAAATAGGAATGATAGTACTCCATAGGACATTCTATGAGTCTATGGTTCTATGATATGATACAAATAACTGTTTTTATTTATAACCTAATATGTAACTGTAACTTTGAACAGTAGAGGGCATCATATAACTAAAGGTTCCAATTTAGGATGCTTTAGAGGTGCTTTCTCCAGGAGGTGGTGAACCTGCTTAAGAAAATGAACAAATTCCACCATCTTCACTGGTTCTGGATTAACAGATTTTGCTGAAATATTCTGACAGGTTGCCAAACTATGGAAATAATGAATGTTTTACCTTTGATCTGCTTTTTCTTTGTTTTCAGTTGTGAAGATGCAACTCTCCCTAGTAAAGGTGTTCTGTAGGAGCAGAAATTGTCAATAGGAGCTGGAGTAAGCCTATGAATAGTGAATAGATTGGATGAGCTTTGATTCTTCCCTGGAGACCAGTGTTTCGTGGGATACTCTGCATGCAGCTCATCTCTCTTCTCTGTGAATGGGCAGCCAAGGGCCCCTACTGCACCCTAGTTTTCTACAGACACTAGAAAGAGCAAGGCTGACATTTGGGGAAGCAGCAAAAGCTGACCAGGCAGAAAAAGTGTGTGGCACTCCTATTTTCCACCTGTTTTCTATCTTTTATAACTTCTAGATAGCAATGCTCGATTTTCCCTTATCATCAGGTTTATCAGGAATTGACTTTATTTAATTCTTTTTAATTTTTAATTGAAAATTGTGATTCTCGTGTAATAGCTGGAGTTCCTGTTGTTGGAGTTCTCAGGAGAACAAAATGAAAAGTCGAGAGGCTCACAGCTAGCCTCAGAGTTGCAGTGAGGGGAAGGAAGGGGTAACACTGAAGCTGGGGTATGGGGAGTACCTTGTTCCCCCTTGATCTTGTTGCAACAAATCACCCATAACACAGCTTGGTACAGTTATATCTTTTCTGTCCATCCTCTGATCTGGGTTCCTTTTGAAAGTGTGCTAGGTGTCAAGACAAAACAACTTGGCTCCAACACAAACTGCTTGTCACCAGCATTTTACAAACACATCTGTCCCTGTGCTGTGCCTGGCTCTCACTATTAGCAATGGGCAACTTTTATTGTATTAGTTGGCCTAATTCCCACGTTTTCTCTTCTCTGTTCCCTGCATTTCTCCAGTTTTGGTTTCTCTGAGCCTGCCCACTGCAGGATAGGCAGTGGTCTTTCCTGGTGCTTGAGATGTCTGGGACTCATACAAGTCCGTGCCACGTGGAAATAAAATGCTAATGAATAGGAACTAAGTTGGCACCTCTTGATCTGTTTCAGTCATTCTAGAAATAATAGTTTCCTTAACATATTTGCTGGAAGAACAGGTTTGCCTTTCCTGACCTCATTCCTAAAATATTTGTTGTGTAATTTCTTAAAAACTAACAAGGAAATATCAAGAAGAATGAGAATGAATCACGAAACTAATAAATGCAGCCCAACAATAGCAAAAAAAAGGATGTGATCAAACCCTCAGTGCTGTTTTTCTGCCATCTTCCTTTTGGATCTGATTTGGAGGTCAGAGACATTTTTATCCAGGTCACTGACATCAATGGGGAGTGCCAGTGTACCCCAGGACTGAGTAAATAAACTCAGTGACGTTTCCCAAAGTTATATGGTGAGGTCAGAAGAACATTCTGTGATGGTATTCTTAATGTTGAATAAAAATACTGGTTACAGATCCTACATGGCTGGATCCTGACACACTGTCAGTGCATAAATCCACCTGCACAAACTGGGGCCCCTGTTTACAATGCCAGATCTTGAATTTTTCTCCAAGGCATATGTGGGCATCACAGCTGGACACTTAGTTCAGGCTTGTTGCTAAGAGTGTTAACAACAGCAGTGCCTATTTTCCTTCTCATTTGGACACACTCCTGGCCTCCAGTTATTCCATAATCTCTTGAAGAAAAGTATTCCCCTCTTGCCCTCCCCTGAAAGTTGCATGCCAACAGCTTGCACCTATCAGAGTTATGACCCAGAGTCAGATTGTGGCAAACACTTGTGAGATCTAGCTTTTTCTTTCTTGTAGTGTCTTTGAGTGAATTTTTCATGTACCCTCACAGGCACAAAACTCCAACAGAATGAAGGGAGGAGGGATGAATGTTACCTGCTAACCCCACAGAGAGGGAGGAGCTCCATTCTTCAAACATCAGCAGAGTTATAAGGAAGGTGTGTACTTAGAACACTTCCTCAATGTGGAAGTTCAAGCACACAGCGCTGAAGACCTGTCCTGAAGGTGCTCTAGAAAGTCTCCAGAGGGTCATTTCATGGGGGAAAATCCAGCCAAGAACCATTATGCGCAGCTTAACCAGGGAGAAGAGAATGAGATGGTGAGTTGTATCTCTGTCTAGGTCTTTCTCAACTTGAAGCAGCAGATGGCACATGTTCTGCAATAAATGCTACAGTCTGTAATTTAGTTATGTATGGTGGGGATGTTCCCATAGCAGAAACACAGTTAGAAAGGGATATAATTTTTTTTTAGCAGAAAGAAAATGAAGTTATATGTGTCTACTGAATTTAATTGGTTATCACCTCCAACAGGAGATGGCTCAACATATTATTGATGTGGCATTATAAATCTAGGTGGGGGTGGTTTTATATGAGCTTGAGGGATGGGCTGGAGTGGTATTCCTAAGCAGTTGGCAGCTGAATCTCTAGGGTCAGCTCCAGTTAGATGAGGACTGGTAACCTTGGCTTTCTCTGGAACATAAAAACAGATGTGTTATAAAGTATTAGCAAATGCAGTCTGTTGAACTGGCAACACTAATCCAGCCTGAGTACCTGGATAAAGCTGGATTTCTAAATACAGAACTACCATATTTCTTTCCAGAGCTTCCCAGGGAGGAGTATGTTTACATGCATTCTGTAATATGTGGAAATAAGTCCTATATTACATGAAATATCTGATCTACTGCATGACACTTCTCAAAATTGTCACACTGCAGAGCTGCTGTAGCTCTGTTATGAACGATTGTGTGCAGGATGTCTGGGTGTACAACAGCCCCAGCAAAGCTCATGAAACACAACCACTTACAAGCTGACATGACTGTTCACTTCCAGAGATCCTGGAGAAATCTTCAAAATCTACTCACTGAGAATTCTATTTTAAGTGAAAAAGAGACCATGCCATGGGAAAACACGAACCTTTGTTACCCCTTGACACAAACATAGATTTTCAGTCAGCTCTCTGCCATCCAGGGAAGGGGAGATGTCATATTTGTGTAATGCAAACCTGGGTAATCCGGGATGTGCTGGAGAATGCAGTACAGAGTCATCCAGCAGCATGAGCGGAGCACTGCAGGAAGTGCAGGGCACTGGCTCGGATGGGCCCTAATTAGCCCAGTGCAACGCAGAACCCAACTGGCTCTGCTGCTGAGTTACTGCACCTGCTCCTGGCTCTAGCCCTGGTGCTGATGTGCCACTGCTCCCCAGCTCCAAACGGCTGCTTGTTTTGTGTCTGTGCTCCATCCTGCCCCTGTCCTTCTAGGACCATAAATACCCTGTCATTGTCATCCCACTACTAGCACTGTCACTAGCAATGCCAGAATTGAGCCTGAGCTAATTAGGTTTAAGTAAGTGGACTGTCTGGTGCTGTGTAGAGCCACAGCACTGTACCCTGCATGTCCAATTCCAGCAGTGCTCTACTGGGACACCCAAATTGTGCTTTAGTGGAGCCAGCTATCCCAGTAATATTCTTGCTTCTCACCAGTATCATACGGAGCACATGTGCTGTGAATCCAGTGCTTGGGCGTCTGCTCTGTCAGTCTGAGGTTTTCTGTGTGTGGTTGTTGAGTCAATCTGTGAGTGAATCCAGGGTGTCTAGCAATTGCCATGCTCTCTGTGCCTGCATTGAGCAGGAGAAGTGCTCATTCACCTGGGGTTCCCAAATGAAAATCACAGAAAAAGCAGTTTGATAAAGTGGTTGAGTACTGTCTGCAATTAAAACCGTAGCCAAATTGTGCTAGATTTGGCAGGTGTGTGTGTGTCTTTGTTATATATATCTAACAGAGAGAAAACAGTAACAAGTCTGAGAGAGAGGAAGATATCTGTGAGGGTGTCTGAAGTACTGTAAGAGGATGAAATAAAAACCAAAGTATCTATAGAAAGAGAGAATAACTAGTGTGAAAGAGAAAAAGAAAGTAATATGTAGGTGAGAGAAGCTGTGCTGAAAGACAAAGAAAACTGTGTTTAAGCAGAGTAGAGAAGGAGAGTCAATGAGGTAAAAGAGAATTATGTGCAGACATTATTTCTTTGTTAAAACTGTGTATTTTAAATTATTGGCAGCCACAGCAAGTGGCACTGGCACATAATGTCTCGGTGACCCTGCAATATTTTTTTAAAATTCTAGGCCATGAAAAATATTTCTCAACATTATTTTAAACAGTCAGTATAATCCACGTGAGCCAAATTATTAACAAGCAGTTCTTGATTCCTCAAACAAGGTGATATCATTTGGTGTAAAAATGTAACATCTGACATTGTGCAGGTGCTAGTTCTTCCAGAGTGAAATAGTTTAAGTAATTTTGAAAGCATGTGAGTAGTTCATTTGGACTCTGGACATGCAATGCTTTCCTGTGTTGAACTAGCTGTCCATTTTGCTGAGGAAAGTTGGGGACTTGTAATGAGAATGAAGACTTCTAAGTTTCCTTCAATGTCTCCATTTCTTGGTATAGCTGAGACTGTAGATAGTCCTGTATTTCAGAATCATCACTCTGACTTAGGAAATCTACCCTATATATCCTTATGTACATCTTTGGGATTACTTTACATGGCTGGAGCACATTTTCTTGAACAAGAGTTCACTCTTCTGGTACCGAGATGAAACTTAGCAATGTATATTCAGAGCATGAGATAATATCTATCTCTCTTCATAACCATCTGTAGTACTAGAAAGATCTCAGTAGTGTGACAGCACTCTGGACACAGCAGCTTGCCTCAGAGCAGGCTATTAGGTATGGTAATAGGAAGGGATTTATTTTAGAAATTAGCTTGTCTTTTTTTTTTTTCCCCTTCAGAAAGATCTGCTTGAAGGTGTTTTTGAGAAGTTGTAATTCTGGATGGAATAGGAAGAGGGAGGAAAAACACAGCTTTATGCCCTCTGCCAATTTGATGCTTCTCTCTGTGCAGCTTGGGACTAATCATTCCCTTTGCACAAACCCTAAAGTGCAAAGCTTAAGCCTTGCAGTGCAAAAGATTGTGTTGACTTCAACAGGCTGCTGTTTCAGGAAGGATTTGCCAAAAGCCTGTCTTAAGCACATATTCCCCATTACCTATGTCTGAAAGAACGGGACAACAGCAGTCAGTCAGCTGGTGAACTCCAGTTTGCCACTGCATATTGGCAGCTGTCTGCCTCCTTTGGGATGCCCAAATTCTGAATTGAATCAGATCTAGGAATTTTATATACTTTGAGTTTGAAAAATATAACTCTTAAAATTAAGACAGAATGTGAAAGGCACAACCTTATTCCTGATGGAAAAATAGTGAATGTTGCTACTGACTTCAGAGGGAACAGAAACAAACCTCTGGTGAAACAGGTTCTAGTTGGTAAGAATGAGATTCATTTATTAAATTCCTTGTGAATCTTAACCAGTCTTTCAAGTCTAATCCTATTATCTGTCGTTATAGCAACAGGTTGTTTGTAATAGAGTACTTGGTGACTGGGTCACCAGAAATGATAGCTCACAGCCACTGTTTAGCTCCTTGGTGGTAGCTACAGGCCTTGTTTTCACCAAATAAAAGGGTGCCTGAAATTGTTTGACTTTTGCATTTAAATTCTGCTGTGCAGGTGACCAGGCAGTTACAGGCAATTTTTCTTTTAAACATAAGTGACAAAGACTTGCTGGATACTTGAGTGATAAGCCCTTGAGTGCTGGCTTTGTATGACTCTAAAAGCAACTAAGAATAAGCACATTTTCTGCCATCTGAGCAGGTCTGGCAGCTTTTTCTGTCCAGTAATCCATGGCCCCTCCTTAGACCCTTTACTCACAAGTTAAACCATTTTGGTTTAGTCACTCTGCTGACTGTTGGGAGTCTCAAGAGAAAGGGTATGTTAACAGATGAGGAAACAAAGTTTTGCAATACACTACAATTTATTAAAAGTTATTCTACAGAGACCCCTGCATACCATCCTCTTTTGTAGACAGTGCTGTCTCCTGGGGGATAATGAGAAGCCCTTTGGAGTCTTACAGATAGCTAATTTTAGCTTTGTTTTCCACCATCTTAGTCTGGTGCCCTCAAGAACCCAGGTTGTTTGGCTGTATAATGTTATATATGCTAAACGCACACATTGAGCCCTAAAAACCTGCTCACACAGTAGAAAAGTTGTCAAGATGCAAATCTCTATTCATCAGACCCATCTTCAAAAGAAGCACGTCTGCATCAGCACAGCCTCTTTGTGCAATGAAAACCCAGCAAAAGTTATTCTCTTTTCCTTAACATCATAAACCCAACTTGACAGACATATTCTTACTGGTCACATCAACACCACAGTTTCTGCCAGCCCTGCAAGTATTGTTTGCCATAGTGAACATGCACTTGCTTGGAGATCTTTGTAGTATGAACCTAGTGAATGCTGAATAAGCTTGAAGAATTTCCAAACCCTAATTACTGTAAGGCATTCACGTGGCTAGATAAACCTGCTGAGAAACCTACATCATGTGTGTGCCTGTTCCCTCCTTCTTCATGCACATTGTGGATACCTCGCCTTTTTTTTTTGAGAAGATAAGGATTTTGAGAATTCTTCTAGAGAATTCTTCTAAAGGATTTCACCATTCACCTATTTGACAAGTGAGAAGTGTTTGTATTAATACTGTTCCTCTTTCAACAAGGAGTTATTTATGTACTAAATAGTTTCTTATGAATGCAGCATTCATTATGCTAGTTCTTCCAGCTGAAGGTACAGGGTCAGGAAAAACACCTCAGCCTAACAGAACACTTTATTCTGAAGTTAAGTATTAAAAGGTTCCAGCCCAGGGAACTTTGGCAAAAGTTAGGTTTGGAGCTCAGTCTCTTTCCCTGACTAGCTTTACTTTTGAATAATGTGTCCCAGGTAACCCGCTCCAGTCATTTCCAGACCATGGGAAATGCTTTGCTTTGGCTTTAGATTCCTGCGTGGACATCCAGATACAAAACAGCAGTTAACATCTAATGTTTATTCTTTTCCAGCTTACTCCTTGTTGAGCTCCTGAACATGTATATTCAGAAATGTCACGTTCATCAAAACAAACAAACCTGAACCAACACCTGTGTTCATAGGGAAGAATATGCACTGGGTTAGAACAGCTCAAGGGTATCTATCTATCTATCTATCTATCTATCTATCTATCTATCTATCTATCTATCTATCTATCTATCTATCTCAGGAAGGTCTCTTGTGGGAAGCAGCAGGATCCAGCAGACAGCATAGTGGATGTCTTAAGATCATGGCCTTTTTTTTTCCCAGCTGAGGTGTTTTCCTTCCTCTCTCCTAGTTTTCAAGATGAGAAATACTGATGCATGCTTGGTTTTGGGAAGTGTCTTAAGATATAAGGAATCAAACCATTTTTTTGAAGGGAAACTATTCTGGAAAACAAAGGCCTGGAACATATGCAGGTGTAGGGGGACTTGTATCCATATTTTGATATATAGGTGCATGGTTTTCTAGGCAGAGAAAGACAGAGTCTGCCCTAGCTCTATGGTTATGTTGTCATATCAGGCTTAGGGAATCATTCAGCATTTCAACAGAAGAACAGTGCCAACAGAAGATGATCCCAAATGACTGCCAATCACATCCTGAGTGCCCACTCTCTCACTCCTTAATTGCATTAACTACAGCCTTATTGACTTCTCAGACTATGGGTGTAAGGCACAAAAGCTGGAAATTAAAGGAATGATTCACTGGCAGAAGCAAGATACACATGGCAGCAATCTCATTCTTTCCCACCCTGATATTCATGCCCATCCCAATTTGAAAATATTATTCCAGTTATTCCAGGTCCAGCCATTTACTGGAGGAAGTCTGAAGGCACGTTCTTTTGACAGTTCTTCCCTTGGGCATCTCCGTCTCCTTGGGAGTTCCTTTGCCTTGCTGACAAGCTGTGAAGTCTGGATCCAAGCATCTGGAACTTACTAATAAACCATTGTTGTGAACAGTAAATTCACATCATTCTTTGTACTATTCTGTATGCTGCTGACATTAACTTTGTAACATTTTTATTAAGGATACAACTAGACAGAGGTGAACGGAGAGCCCTTTACCTGTTTGTAGGAGCATGTGAATATTAATAGCACATTACTGCCACACCAACTACTTCTAGCAACCTTGCCTATCTGCTGTCCTCCATGAGCTTCCTTCTATCTGCTTCAGAGTTGCCTTGTTCTCTCAGCCTGCTCAGAGATTATAGAAGCCTTTGAAAATGCTGAGTGTGTGCATCTCAAGGTTGTATAACCAGGTCCTGTGCAATGCAGGCCACTTCCCTGTGTAGTTTGCTGTACTTTTTCCCCACAGTTGCCAATTTCTTCTCTTTAGAAACCCCATGGAGATTACCTAGGAAGACAGAGTTTGTCTTTTGAGAATGATATAGAGCAGGTAGGCCAAGGCAACATGTGAAACTACTGGGAAGGGCCTGCATTTCACATAACAAGCAAAGACACCAGCACAGAACTAGGAATTATGCATTACTCAGCCTTCCAATTACATTGCCTTTTCTTCTCACCTTATGAATGGATCTTGCAATATCTGTTGGTGCAGATATCTGATCTTCAGAAGCAGATTGCACAATTGCTGCAGGTATACTAGGAAGAAGGAGATTGAGGAATCTTAACCCTTATGTTAGCAAATTCTCCTGATCACCTGATGTAATTGTAGTCATGCAATCTTCTATCTTAGATCAGGGCTGAGTCTCCTCTATGAATTCATGGTATACATTTCATTTCACCTTTACCCAAGTCCTTGGTGCTAGCACTACTGAGAGGGAGTTTGGTCATGGTACCAAGACCTGGCAGCTCTGTAATGCTAGCAGTCATCCCTTTGAAGTTTTGGGCAAGTCACCTTGCCTCACTGTAACAATTACCCCAGCTTTAAAAATGACCTAATAATACTCATACAGTGAGTAGCTTCTTTTGACTCTGAACATGTAAAACATTCTTCAAATGTTCATTAGTTGCTCTTACTAACAGTTATTATTATTATTTTGGGATGTTAGGACAACAGCATGTTTGCAAGGTCCAAAATCCCCATACTGGAGCTATCATGGAAGATGGTAACAGCCTTGCAAAGGCTGTGTCTGTGCCAAGATGTGCAAAGCAGCTCGAGCTGGTGCAGCCACACAGCGCCATTTGGCACCATGCAGAGACACTAGCTGAGTCTCTGAAGTGTAGATACATTAATGCAAACTCACTGCTATGGCAGAACAGCGGTAGTGCTTCTGATTCTGAAGCAGGCACTGTCTCAGCTGCTGCAGTGGGTCTGCACCACTCTCCATCCCCTAGTGCAGATGTACTCAAGTTCTTCAGCTGTCTCACCCAGGGACCTTAAAAAAGCTGACCAGGCAAATCTGTGTTCCTGACTTGGGGCCTAAAGTGATGCGTGGAAAAGACTCTATAACTCCTGGAAAGTTATAAAGTAGGTATGTTTATTCAGCACCGGGTGCAAGGGGGATCGCTCCTCCTAACTTGCACACCTAGGGGCAAAGGCGTGTTTCTTTTTATAGCACAAAGTAATACATATTCATGAGGAGTGCATCATACAACATTACATCATTGCATCAGGTCGTTATAATATTCCACTCCTCTTGCTTCACCTGGTTGCGTCTGCGCAGTGCTCCCTGGTGGTCCTCTTCGGGGGTCTCAGGAGGAAGGCTCCGAGTCTTCCTCTCGTCTGAACTTTTCACCTCAGTTGGCTGCGCATGCTCTGTGGGCCTCTGGCTCTTCTCCAGACTGCAGGGTCGGTTCCCACTGGTTGTAATGCTGAAGAAGTGGGAATTGTCCTTCCTCTTATCAGAAGGAGCAGGAACAGTCCTCCCTTTTCTTAGCGGCCCTCCTCTTATCAGCGGCCTGTAGCCCCTGTTTCATTTAGCAGGCCAGGTTACATACTTCACAAGCAAGAGTTGCATACTTCTTTGGTTAAATTATTACTATTAACTCTTTTGCCCCTGTATCAGAAGGTTAGGGCCTCTGTATTTTGATGTCATTCCAACTCATGCACACACATAACAGTGTCTCTTGCTGAGTTTCACAACTACATAAAACTATTTTAGAGGTTTGGTCAGAATACAGCAATCCAGATTTTGTGAAGATGGATGAAAACTTCTGTGGAACATGCAAAATTTTTTTCTAGTCATGTTTAGGACACATAAGGAAGCCAAATACAAGTTCTATGACTTGTTTTTTCACAGTACCATACCAAACAGTACCGATGGGAGAGCAGTGGATGATGGGAAAGTGTAATATTCCAGGTGTTTCTTTAAGAGAAATAGTAATGATTTTTTCCTTGTTTTTGCTGTCCAGGAGATTTTTGGCTACAAAACCCAAGGCTGCCGAAAGGCCTTGTGCATTGCTGGATACATCTTGTCCTGTGGGGCTCTGCTGCTGCTGTTTTACTGGAAGCCAGAGTGGGACGTGTGGGTAAACTGCATCCCCTGCAGCTTGGAAGAAGCAGATGTTATTCTGCTTAGAACAACAGTAGGTGCCTACTTTAATCTTTAAATCATTCCCTAGTATGTAGTTAATTGGAAGGTGAGTTAATTGGAAGGAATCCAGTTAGCTAAAATCTCTTACATTACTGATTTCCTGCAGTAATATCTTGTGTTTACCATTATTGATCTAAAGAACTCTCAAGTATTCCACAAATTATGTGTAAAATGATGATTGGAATGGAGGGTAACAGCTGATCAGACAACAAGCTGAAAGAAATTGGAGTGAAGAAACCTGTAATATCTGTGGTTTCAAGGCTGTGTAATTTGCTCTTAATCCTTCCTTGCACCATCCTTGTGCTTTCTACATTGTAGATCTGTGCTCCAGATTCTAAAGCATCTGTTTGATTGGCAGTGGCTAGCAGATCCTTTTTCCCTCGCTTGGCTCTCCTGGTGAAGCTACCCCTCTATGCCAAAATTTAGCTAGTGGGCCAAGCCAAAGATTTGACTAGCTTGGTCCCCAGCAGTGTCCAACAGTGTGTGGTGAAGGATCAGTATAAGGAAGAGGGAAGGCTTATATTGCTTGTTTTCTTGGCTGTATGTTTCTATTTTCCAACAGCCATGTCCAATAAGCCCGCAGTCCTACAGTTAATAGTTTCCTAATACAGATTTCTGTCTGTTGAGGACTGTACTGAAGCACTGCAACATACACAAACTGAGGCTTGACTCTGAATCTCAGCTGAGCCTGAATATTCCAGGAGCTGGCAGGGTTGGTTTACGTCCAGAAGTTTGATTTGTTCCGCTTCAAAGATCCCTGAACAATGACATTTGCAAAATGTGCAGTTGCAAAATGGATCACTTGCTACCGCTTTATTTGAGCTGTCCTCTTAAATGAGCAGAGCAGCATGCAGTTAAAATATTGGATTTTGAAAATCACAGGTCTGCCTGTTGAATATTTTATATTGAAACAATCTGCATCCTAATAGGTTGGGGGTATGTTGTTGGTTTTTTTATAAAAGGAGCATATTAAGTTTAATCTCCCTTTTTAATCTTCAGTTCAGTTTGCATTTTTAATTACTTATTCTTCTGTGTCATTTTGAATGGATTTGCCATGCCAAACACTTTTCAAATAAATGAGTTTTTAAATGATCCTTTATGTAATTAAACAAGGACTGAATCATATTGTACGTTCTTGTTATCAGGAAGCTCTCTCAAATTGTGCTCTGGGCATTTGCCAGTTTCAGATTTCCTCTGTGGTTCTTCATATTAAAATGACAGTTTTGTTTTTTTCCCTACATTCTGATTATTTTAGTTCTTAAATGTGATAGCTACTGCTAATGAGGATACGAGTAATCCCATCAGTTTGATCCTTGGAATCTCTTTTGCTTCACATAAAACCTTCATTCATAATTCATCATAATCTCTGCAACTGCAATATAAGAGCCTATTAACTCACTTTTGTTATTGAATTTTGATTCACTTTAGTTCAAATAATGAGCACCTGTGTTATTCACTGCTTCCCATCTCAATTTGCATCCCAATGTCTACTAATTTTGAAATTTAAAGATAAATATCAGAAAATAAATGTTTTTCTACTCAAAATATCAGTTTAAGAAGAAAAATGCACGAGTAAATAAGATATATAAACATTATTACAGTTCTTTTTTGAACACTTAAATTGTGCAGAAGGACTCATATTTGGTACAGAATATTTTTTTTTCTGTTGTCTTTTTCAAAAGAAGTTTAATAACTGTGCTTTCAGAACCTGGCTGGCTGAGGTAATCAGCTTTTTCCATCTGCCAAACTGCTCACACACTGAATATGATATGTAAGTCAGTCTCATAGTTGGCTTTAATGCATGTCGTTCAGTGTTCAGGTCTGAAACTTAACATGAAGGCACTTATTACAGTAGTTGCTCTAATCTCTAAGACTGTACTACCAACATTAGTTATCAGGTAGTTTCAATATTGAACTTATTTTACAAAAAATAGCAAGATCATGAACTCAGTTAGTTGCAAAAGCTTGTCTAAGGTACTAGAAGGGAGGCATGGTGCTAACACTCTAGTTCCAATGAAGTGTTAAGGTATTGTACACTAAATAACCATTTTGCAGTAGAGCACTGTGTTCCTTTTGATCTTCCCTTTACAGTATAGTCACTGCATCTCAGATTGTCATGTACTGTTTGCCTGTTCTAGATCATGACCTGGGTGTTCACATTCCATTCTTATCAGCCAAGCACCAGACCTGTGCTAACTGAATTATTTGCAGTACTCACATTTTGACAGGACTGTGGTTCACAGAATCACAGAATGTTAGGGGTTGGTAGGGACCTCTGGAGATCATCTAGTCCAGCCCCCTGCCAGAGCAGGTTCATCTAGGTCAGGTCACACATGATCACGTTCTGCTCCCATTCTACTGATCTATCTAGCAGTCACAGGTGCTGGGAGGCCCCTGTTGGTTAGTTCTTTAAAAAAGCTGGAGCAGTGCTCTAGAAAGGCCTACTGTAATCAGTCACTGCAAGATGATAGTGAGTTTGGTCTGATTTTGAGGGAAATTGTGACACTGCTCTTTTATATACATTTAGGATGAATTTCGGACTTATTCTCGTAAGACTGTGACATGGATCTCTGTGTCTGCACTTACCAAAAGTAGGCCGGATTATCCAGCCACTGCTGAGGAAGACTCAATCTTCAGCAAAGCTATAATGAAGCCAAGTTTTCAAGTAAGTAAAGTATTCCCTGAAGCATCTGGGAGATGATAGCAAATCTCAGCCATTCTTCATAGAGTGAAAGTAAGCTGTGAAACATATCCAGCTAAGAAACTTACAGCTTGATGAACACTGTGAGCTGTGGAAAAACTAGCTAAAGATTTTGGAGAACTATACTCAGCTCTGTAAAAATCCTTCGTTACTCCGAGGTGGGTGATGAAAAAAGAATCCTTGCTACTCCTGAGAGAAGACCTACATTAGAAGTAGGAGTGCTTCAAGACACTGGGGTTGTCAGTGATGAGTCAGAGTTCCGAATCAAAAACTCATTCTGGCATAGGAATGAAGGAATTTAGGGTTGGCTGTGTGTCTGAAGGAAAACTGTGAGCAACCGAATATCACAGCTCCCACAGTAACATGAGAACAGGATGGATGGAGCTGAAGGGGAATAGAACAGAAAAATGCATAGGCAGAGCTGCATCAGCATTTCTAGAAATGTTTTATCAAGGAGAGTCTGAAACATGTTTTCCTTTCTTGCTTTTGTATGCACCAATTACATTTGCTGGAGTCAGGTCTTGCACTGTTGACTGTTCCTGTGAAAACATATCCCAGTCTCTGTGAGTTCCATAGCCTTGAGATCCCAGTGAGGCACTGAGGAGAAGGTAGACAATTAATTGATCCAAGCAGATCACAAGGTGCCTCATGAGTTGAGTAAGTATAATTATCCCCATTTTAGAACAAGTACCAGACAGTTCAGTTGTATGTCTTGCTTAGCATTCCACATTGGATTGGTGTGAGCAATAGGAATGCAATGGTACATTTGCTGATATCTGGCTCTTGTTTATAGATACTAGACCACTGCACTGGGGAACCCATAAAAGAGTTATATTTCCTTCCAGGAAATAGATTTCTATTTTTTTTAGCTTTTATTTTTATATCTACAGCAATTTTTAGTAGATCCTTTATTATAAACCTAACATTAGCTGAGCAAAGACGTTGCTATTACTGCTATGTGGGCATGTATTAATGTACGTAAGAAAGTTTAGTGCCAGCTAGTTTAATCAACTGGCACAGTATGAAACTGAAGACTGGTTTGTAACATTCTTCAGAGGATCGAATTAGTAACATAAAAAAGCCCAATATAGCCCTCAAATAATAGGCCCTTTGAACAACACTTTCATATCAATCAAAACATCTAGATAGAAAAGAATAGATTTCAAAGCAGCAAAGAGCAAACAGTTTAATCCTTCACTAGCAATTCAAAAGCCCCTACTAATATGTCAGTTATAAAACCTTTTTGCCGTTTAAGCTAGTGAACTCTATAGAGAGTAATGTGTAGATCCCAAGAGCTGTCCAAGGACCTGTTTCAGCAGCAAGTTGAGTCCCTTTCACTCCAGTTTTTAGCATTGCAAATATTGCAGCTTCTATTGCATGAAAACCTGACTAAAGACCTCTTGATAGGTTAATGGCTGTGGTTATAGCTGCATTTTGAGTCAGTGTATGAGCTGAGTATAGATTTCATTGCCCTATAATAATGCTTATTGCACTGGGTAGGGAGAGTCCCCTAGAGCTGATTTCTATATTACTTGTGTGTATAGGTGTATACCCTTGCCTTTTTCCAGCTGATATGAAGCACCATTATCATCTCTAATAGGCTTTGTTATTGTTGCGCAGGACAGGACAGACTCTTTTGCAAGTTCTAAATGTCAGCATGTGTTACTAATGGGTAACTGCTCTGCAAGGGCCTAGCATTAGCAGTGACTCAGGAAGTATCCTGGGATGGCCTTTCTTGTCTGTTGGCGTATCTGTTCAGCTGAAGGGCTTGGCAGCATGCCTGCAAACTGCCTGAAGTCCCCTGCTTTCCTCAAAGTCAGACAGAAGGTAACGGAATTGTTGACTGAAGATGGGCTTTGACAACTGCCTGTGTACCCACCACTGCATCAGTGATCTCTTCCCTTTGTTCTGTGAAATGAGAGTGAGGATTGTATTCCTTGCTTCATAAAATGGGGAGAGATGCTTTATAGTGCTTGATCTAAAGATCTGTAAAGCTTACTGGAACCTGCACTGAGGTGGGGATCCCACTCTATAACATAACTAAGGAGTTAGTATATGCAATCCTGTCTTCTCTCCCTCCCTGCTCCCCATATAATTTGCTTTATCTGTGCTTCACCCCAGTGAGGATGCCTAGCTGAGATCTGTGAGCAGGCCTGGAAGTATTTAGATTGGATATTAGGAAGAATTTCTTCACTGAAAGGATTCTCAGACACTGGAATGGGCTGCCCAGGGCAGTGGTGGAGTTCCCATCCTTGGAGGCTTGTGTTGATGTAGTGCTCAGGGATATGGTACAGTCAATGACTGTCAGTGTTAGGTTAATGATTGGACTTGATCTTAAAGGTCTTTTCTAACCTAAGCGATTCTCTGATTCTGTGTTTCTATTTTTGTTTGCTGTGTTGCATGTATTATTGTCCCTGTTTTGTTTTGCAGGTGAAAAGTATCCAAGTACAAAAAGTCCGCTATGTCTGGAGTATCTATGCAAAACAGTTCCAGAAAGTTGGGTGAGTTCAATGCCCTGGTTAGACAAGTCTCTGAGGAAATCAAGCTTCTTTGTGAATAATGTCCTAAGGAAAACACTCCCTTTATATTTTAGAGTTCTAGAAGACCACCACACTTGCTCAGATATACATGCCAGATTTGGCTCTGGTCTCACCTGCTACGAACAGAATGTCAGGTACACATTTTAAAACACATGTACTCAACATACGGATTTCAAAGAGATGTACATTCACTGCTGTTGATGCACTTTCCTTGAGTTTCATGTATATCCATTAATATGCCCATAATTTTAGATGAAATGGCCATGCATGAAAAATTTAATGAAAAAGGCAAGAGAATGTTGTGTATTCCTTGTCAAAGTTTTTGAAATATCTCCGTATTCATCACTGTTATTGTTCTCACTCAGAAAATAACGATGTCCTGTAACTACCTCTAAGCAGTTCTTATTTGGGGTAAGAGAAAGTCTCTATGAGATGATGCAGATAAGTTGTGTGTGTGCTTCTTCAGTGGGGCTCCATGTCATTGTATTGAACTTATAGTTTAATTAGTTCTGGTCATTGAATTTATTGTCACAAACTACTATATCATTAGACAATTTACAGAATAGGTATTCCTGAAACTACTAAATAAAGAAATGATCTTCAGTTGATTGAATACTGAAAAATCCAGCTCCTGACCTTAGCTTATGTTGAATTTTACATTCAGATCACCCGTAACTTTATGCAAAATTATTTGGTTTTTAATCATTTAGTTTCAGATGCAGAATCCCTTCATTTATGGTGCTTCAAAATAATTTTTGTGTGATGGAAATATTTACCTAAAAGGCTGTAACACCTCTTGTTTGTGTAAGTGGGTTTCACTGGTACGGTCGTATTTTCTTCTGTAAGCACTGTAAGGGCATTTAATTTTTTATCTTTTTCTTGGAGAAGGATCCTCACAGCCTTTAAACTGGGACCGATACAAGCTCTCAGAACTATTAAAAGCTGCAGCTTCTTGGGTGAGCTACATTGTCACTATTTTATCTGAAAGTAATGTGTCTTTATCCCATACAGGAGAATTATATGTGGGCCAAACACTATTGATGTTCCAGTGATCCCTATTTGGAAACTGCTGATCAAAGAGGTTAAGCATTTTTGTTGCTTTTATTCTAGGCTACCTGGGGAGGCAGAGTGTGCATATAGAATATACTGGATTCTATATCTGAATTAGCTTCCTGGCACTCACTCATCAAGCATACTCCTTTTTCAAATCCTGTTTAAAGCTGTTCCATGAAATCACCATAAATTAATTTATTCTCCATTGCCCCTTTCCTCCATCCCCATGTCTGTATGGCTGCTTGGTATTTGTGTGTATCTGTATCCTGGGAGCTCATTCTGTTGGCTTTACAAGGGTCAGTGACTGTTTACAAGTAGTACTGGAAATCAAACCTTGGAGGCAAAGTTTAAGTGAACAGCAGTAGCTGGTATATGTCTACAGCTGCAGAGTGACCCAGTGAGCTCATGACTCTGGGCACAGCACTATGTAAAGCACCAGTATCTTTTTCAGGCAGGGTCTGGCTATATGTGGCCTATGCAGTGTCTGTGGAGATGTACCTATGGTATGTGAGCTCCACCCTCACAGCACAACCTGCTCCTCTCTCACCTTTGTTACATTTCTTGTGAAGAAGCAAACAAAACAAGGCTTAGGATGAGCCATTCACATCCCAGATATCATCCTATTGGTCCAGATTATTTGGCCCTTCTGTCAGATGGAGATGATCCAATCTGATTAGACTGAAGCCACTGCTAACAAAATTAGAAAGAGAGTTGGGAGATACACCACTTAGCTCAATAGCCTTTATACCAGACCTTTTCTAACAGGATGGACTGGGTAAGTATACTGGAGCCATTTAATTATGGCTAGCTTTTAAGTATTGCTCTCTCTCTAAACAGGTCTTAAATCCATTTTACGTGTTCCAACTGTTCAGTGTGTGTCTGTGGTTTGCTGAAGATTACATGGAGTATGCGGCTGCCATCATAATCATGTCTCTCCTCTCAGTTTTTTTGACTGTATATGATCTTAGACAGGTGAGACACCTCACCTTTTTCCACACGGAGGATTTATTTCTAATGTCTGGGAAAGGCCAGGATGTTACAACATGCACATATACAGTGCTGTGAGAGTTACTCAGAGGTTTAGTCTTGTGACATTGTGTAGTAGCAGGTGCAATGGCCTGGCCTCCTAGTCATCATAATCTCTGTGTGATTCTTTACCCACATCCTCCCTTCCCCATTCCAGTGCTTCACTTTGTGACCTTTCGTTACACCTTCTCCGTAATTAGGGTGGGGAACTTCTTTCTCTGTATGATTGTATAGTTCCTGGCAGGGCCAGATCCCAGTTTATGAGGGCTCTCATTACCACAAATAACAAAAGGGAATAATTGTTAGTGGATGAATTGCATCATGTAAATAAGATGTAACACTTTTGTGTGTTCTCCTTTAATTTATAGCAATCGGTTAAACTGCACAGACTGGTTGAGTCTCATAACAACATCAAGGTCACTGTCTGCAGAAATAAGGAAGGTGACTCCTGTACACTTCTTTCTTCAATGTGTTTCTTCTATAGCAATTTATATCAAACCCAAGGATGTATAGTATGAAATTCCTTCTAGAGCATTTTTCTCTTGTCTCTCAGCTCAATTAACTAGCTTCTGCAGATTGGGTTAATTTGACTTAGAAATAAGTTGTGGTCTAGCAATCATATTCATAACTGTTTAAGCACAGCCTTAGCAAAAAATTATCAGGAAAATTACGTCATTTTTCTTAAAGCACTCCTGGTAAAGCCAACCACATAAGCACTAAATGGCTGTGAGTCCACCTAATTGCTCCATGCAAAATCTGTTCATTGCCATGGTATTTAGAAGACAATCCAAAAAGAGGGAGTTAAACTAAAAAATGCAGACCCAAACTTCTTCAGTTAGGTCAGCACATTGGAACAACAACCATTGGTTGGGCTCCTGGGGAGATAAGGAATTCTTCAGCTTGAACTGATGCCTAGGCTTTTCTAAATATTGGAGGCTGTATTTTTGGGTCCTACTGTGGTCCTTTGTTTATCAGTGATTATAAAGAAGTTACAATCTATTCAGCAGGTAGTTCCTTGTATTTTTTCCCCTTACCACAGAGAAATTCATGAAGCACAAAGTTTGTATTACATGTCACCTACAGGTTTCCAAGAGCTGGAATCACACCATCTTGTTCCTGGAGATATGCTGGTTTTGAAAGAGGGCAAAACCCTTTTGCCTTGTGATGCCATCCTGATCAGCGGGCAGTGCACTGTAAATGAAAGCATGCTGACAGGTACAGCCCATTCCTCCCAGGTTTACCATCAAGATGTCATCATAGCCCTACGATTTCAGCTGGTGACACAAGACATACAGTCTTATCATGTATCACCATTATTAGGAGATAGTCCATATCCAGCCAAGAAGGGGATTCTTTCAGGTGTCTGCTATAATAAAGACTGAATTGTAGTTAGCCCCAGCTTATCTTAATAGACAAGGTGGACTTTAGGAAGGGCAGTTCATCCTTTTCTTCCTTTCAGGGGTGCAGAATTTAGGAAAGGATCCTCTGATTAGAAAGGAAAGAGTGAGTACAGGAGAAGAAACAGTAGATAGGGAGCAAAGCTGTTCCCACACAGGCTCACAGTCCGCTCAGGCTGTACAGGTTTCTCCCGGTCACTCTGGATGTCTTGTCACTGATTCTTGCAACATCCCCAACCTGATGGAGTGTCTGTCTAGCCCTTCAGACACTTAGCTGCACATTCATGTGATAGCAGTGGAGGACACACCAGGTGGGAGAGTTCATTGCAAAGCAGGATTTTTGATGCAGGAGATGTTCATAGTTTTGTTTCTTGTCTTTAAATTTGGTCTTGGTCTGAATTGAACTGAAATGTCCTAAAATTTCATGTAAATGAGAAATTCCAGAAACCCCTTTCATTTAGAAAGCTTCAGCTGTCATAATATATTTCTTCTGCTTCACCTTAGTGTATCTGGTCTTACAGAAATAGGGAAATAGGGAATGTCATGTTTAATCTGCCTAAGGGAATAATCTAGTGACCTGTACATGAGGTTCAAACTAGGTAAACAACTTGTGACTATCAAGTGGAGTCAGGCAACACCAGTTCAGGTCTCTTTTCAAGTCTGTATATCCACAGCCAGGGTTTGGAGTCCTTGGACTGCTTTCAGTTCTCAGATTTATATGAAGCTGTTGTATTGATGCAAAGGAGAGCTTTTCTCTGGCAGAGTCTGTTTGCTTGCTAGGCTTCAAACTCTTACTCTGAAGATGTCATAATATAAAAGTAACATTTCTCTAAACTGTTTTCTCTAGTAAATACCTTTACCTTACATCTAGATGTCTAGGTACTGTACTTGAAAGTCAGCAGGCTGATTTTAAGGTGCACTGCAGTTTTCCTGATCTGAGCTAATCTTCCCTAGGGGAAAGTATTCCAGTAATGAAGACCCACTTACCCCAAGCCGATAACTTCAAGCCCTGGAGAATGCACTGTGCAGAGGATTACAAAAAACATGTCCTCTTCTGTGGAACAGAGGTCATACAGACCAAGGGAGATGACAGAGGAGTAGTGAAAGCTGTGGTGCTACGGACTGGTCAGTCAATGCTTCGGTTTGCTTTTCCTTTCATGCTCTTTCTTCCTGGAACAGTCTGACTTAATGTGCCCAGTTAAAGACAGTAATCCAAATTCCCAACAGTCACATGGAGAATCGATATCCTGGGCTGGGCTAAACTATTATGCATTGTTTCTGTTTGCTTGGTATAACTTTAACAAAACCCACTAGCATAGAGTTACAAAGAATTTCCTCTTTGCTTATAAGACATTGAAAAAATCCTCCTCCTTAAGACAAAAATAACTTTTTTCTGTATTCTGCAGAGTAGGTCACCTACACTGAAATGAAAGATCTAGGCCTTCTTTCTTAAGTTACAGAATTTGTGAAACATTTTAAAGCCCTCCTTTCTTTGTAGAAAACTTTTGGAAAAGTTTTCCCCTTGGAATTATTTTAGTTTGTCTTTCCAGGTTTCAATACAGCCAAAGGGGATCTGGTGAGGTCCATTCTCTACCCTAAACCCATGAACTTCAAGCTGTACAGAGATGCCCTCCGGTTCCTGATGTGCCTCATAGCATTTGCAGCCATTGGAATGATCTACACAGTCTGTATATTTGCACTTAGTGGGGTGAGTTACTACCAGCAGGAGAAATGCATCACACACAGTGTGAAGCCACACCTTGAGTGGCTTCATATACATTTATATATAAAAATACGGTCCTTGTCACTCTCCTTTTTGCCGTAGTATATGAGGCCATTTGACAGTGTAATTGAATTTGTGACAGTACACAAGCTCTCATGTGTTCAATTCCAAGGTACCAAAACCCACTGTTTCCCAACAGTAATTTCTTCTGAGGTCTTAGCAAATTGTGTGCAAGCACTGGACATCTTATCAGCAGTCTTATGTACGCCAACTGCCTCTGTTTGTGTGTTGCCTGCCCTGTGCTTGCTGATACATGTAATTATCAGTGCATGTAATAAGAATAATGCTTTCTAGAGCTCTGCAAATGGGAGATCACAAGAGCTTAGCACTCTACAAATAGCTTTTACAGAGTTTTTGTGGCACTTTTTGTACATTCTTAGAAAAATCATGAGTCACAGGTTAAATAGGACACAGACTGATGTTTCAGTGTGAAAAGGCACTTTCTAAAAACTTCAGTTTAGATCAAAGACCCATCTTTCCCTGTTCAGTCTCTCTGAGAGTAACTGGTGTCAAATGCTTACAGAAACTGGTTTGGAAGTAGGGCAAGTATAGAACAATTCTTCCCTGGTATAGTCTTCTGACTTCTTAAAGAGAAAGGTTTAACAGTTCATTAAGCTGTCTTTTGTATCTAGATCATCTGGCTGTAATAGCCACCAAAAATCTCCCAGAGCATGGTTCAATATATTTCTGAATTCACTTATGCCTTGGACTTGACAGTTCCTGTGGCAATGATTCCCACAGTTTCATTATGTACTGCATTAAAATGTTTTTAAAGCTGCTGTCTAAATCACTGAAGGCACTGTAGATCTTTGTTTTAGAGAAGTAGCAAATAGCTCCTTTCTGTTTGATGTTTGCTGTACTATTCATGATTTAGAGATCGTGGGCACCCCTTCAGCCACCTTTCTTCCATGTTACAGAGCCCTGAACAGTACAGGTGTAAACACAGATCCCTGAAATGTACTGATCTTACAAAGAACTCCCCATTTTCTTCTGCCTTTTTTTTTTCATATCTTTGTATAGTCATTTGGTGGGGTGGGCAGGAAAGGAGATAACTATCACTTATCACTCAGCTTAATATCCTTCAGAGCTTTTGGGAAAACACTTTTGCAAAGCCAGCTATCCTTTATCGGTTGAGTCACCCACATCTCCACTGATTTTTTCCAGAGTTCTCCAGGAGGTTTATGGGGTATTAATTCCCTCTGTGAAGACTGTGTTGGCTCTTCTCTAACAGGCTATATACATCAAGGGTCAATTAATTCTGTATTATAATTTTAATCAAGTTTCTCAATATAGAACTAAGATTTACTGTGTCAGGAAGCAGCAAGGGTCAGCTATTCCCTAGGGAAGGCAAGCCAGGAGCAGAGGGTGACCAAGGCACAGTCATACAGTATCTGAACATGATGGGGAGAGCTGGCTGTTGGTGATATAGCCCAATAGTCCCAGGCAAGGAAAAGTGGTAAATAATCAGGCAGACCAGTCAGGAGCAGAGGGAGATGAGGACAAGAGACAAGGCTGCAACACATATCTGAAGGTGTCCATCCAGGAGACAGTGCTAGAGGCAGGTACACCTACAACATGGCTCAGACGGGGACTAAAGGCCCAGGCCTGAGCTTAAATAGAGTTCCTGAACCCATGAGCAGAGAGTGTGGTGGAGGTGAGGCTAGTCAGGGTATTAAGGCCTGTTAGTGCACCTAGAGCCCTGCCATATTGATCTCTAAGTCTCTGGAGAGTTTGCCTGAAAGCCTTTTAAAAACAGTTCACTCATTCTCATACATCAAGGTCAATGTAAGAAATAATTGTACACTGTAAACAGTAGTTCTGCAATTTTTAAAGCCTGATTGCTATAGAAATTCTTCAAAAACTTTCGAGAAATCATTTCTTGCCTTAATAATTACCTGCCAATATAAAGTCCAAGTCCTGAGTTGCAAGGCTGATTCTGCAATTCAGCTTTTGAATAATTTTTCTCCTTCAGAATAATTTACAATCATTTGGCTCAGAAGATTAATTCTCCTTGGGATATCAAAGAAAAAGTGTTTAAGAACAGATCCTGGTGTCTGCTTTGCAGTTTTTACTTTTTATTATTTTTTTTAAATTTAACTTCTCCCTTGTAATATGTAAAATACATGCTGATGTTATCACAGTAGCTGAAACTGTCTTGTCAGACTGGTGTAAGATTCAGTCACATGATATACTAAATGCTTTTTCTTCTGTGTGTATATTTAAAGGTGGAAAGTGCTTCATTCTAACATAAAATAGATACAAAATATTATCAAACTGGTGGCTTCTGTGGTCTGAAACAGTATCAATGAAGGGAGAATGAGAACATGATGGAAATTCAGCACATCTAATGCAACATGATTTATGGTGAAAGTCCCAAGCTTGGAAACAGTAATAATAGAACTCTATGATGGTTTGCAGATCCTTCTAAACTGCAAATTGACTTTAGTTTGGAGTGTCTCACTTCTGGGATCCCAATTTGAAATGCATTCAATCCTTTAGCAGTGATATCAACTGCCAAGAATAACAGTGCTGACATTCAGCATACTGACAGTCAGTTTTACACTGACCTCTAAGCTCCCAAATTAGAGATTGCTTTTAGAAATGGAACTTCTACTTCCATGTCTCTTCCTGCAGGTAAAAGCAATTTCCTTTCACAACTCCTAGAACATAAGGTCAGAAGAAATCGTTAGCTCATGCATTCTGCCCTCCTTTTCAGCACCATCCCATTTGTCTCACCTGTCACCCTAACACGGAGTCCAGAGCTATGCCTGTAGGCAGTTGGTTGAATGCCCATATAAATGGCAGATTCTTGTGTGCTGTATCATGGGAAACTGGGCTTGACTGAGGGTGCAGTAACCTATCTGGCATGTTTGAACTCGTGTGCTTTGGAGGAGACTGTGAGGTCTACCTGGCAGGTTTGTTGGCATGCAGAATGAAGAAAGGCCTGGAGGCTGCTCTTTAGCAATGATGTAGCCTTAAAGCCTTTGGTTAAATCAAAGCAATTAATTTCTTAGGGAGATGAATATGTGATGGACCATGGGCAGAAAACTGCACAGCCTGAAGCACCTGTGGTGGAGGGGAGGAGGGATAAAGAGGGCTACACCCAGACAATCCAAGCAGCACTCCTTGCCACCCTCTTGTTGATAACTGCCTTTGGTTTTATGTCAGGAGGAGGCAGGAGAAGTGGTGAAGAAGGCTTTGGATGTTATCACTATTGCTGTCCCCCCAGCTCTGCCTGCTGCCTTGACAACAGGAATCATTTATACCCAGCGGAGGCTGAAGAAAAAGGGCATCTTCTGCATTAGCCCACAGAGGATCAACATGTGTGGACAGCTGAACCTCATCTGCTTTGACAAAGTAACTGTTATGTGGGGTACTCTTACTAGTAACAGAAGCCATGCTAGGGGTGGGAGAGTATGGGCTTTGATCAAGCAATTCCATTGTATTTTAGAAACACACTGACCAATCTTGCATACTTCAGTTTGTGTTGTCTGAACAGACACTGTTGTGAATTGTTGCTTTTCTTGGATTCTAGGAATTGGCTGGTAGTACTTTTGCTCTGCACTGTGCTGGCATTTTCTGGACAGTAACTTCCTAAGTCTTGCTTTTTATTCCTCTTGGAGCTTTCATGTGGGAAGTTAATTTAAATGTACGTTTTAACTTAGACTGGCACCTTAACAGAAGATGGCCTGGATCTTTGGGGCTTGCTGCCCTCTGAAAGAAGCTGGTAAGGCTCCTTGACACATCGATGGCATTTAAATTTGTTGGGATAGTGACTGGATACTCCTCCTAGACATATGAACACATCTGAAAGACAAAGTCAAACAGCATTTTGACGTTCTGCATGTTTAGATTTCCCAAATTATTTCTATAGCCTCTGGAAAATCAGATTGTTGCCTCATTCTAGGGGTCCTGCTCTGCATGAAAAGTTGTAGCCAGTGTCATCAGCATTTGGCACAGCGTGCTCATGTGGGGTAGTCTACAGTAGACATGCTAGGTTAGATCTCAAAGCTGCAGCAGCACCCCAACACTTGAAGACAGGAAGTCACTGTTACCCATGAGATTGCCGCTTAGTTCCTTCAGCGCACATGTTTTTGCCCATTTACATTTCCAGAAACGTGCATGCACAAAACCGCTCAAACCTGTATCAGCCTCACAGCTCAAGAGTCATTACACAAGCTGCAAAGAAGATATTTTATAATAATCTGTTCCTCTGTCTATCCCAATGGACTCCTTAACTATGCAGAATACACCTATTCTGAGCATGTGTACCCCAGCCTTTAACAGGTGTGTGAGAAATAGCTCATGGGGAGGACAAGTCCCCAGAAACATGCTTGTGGTCTGACTACAGGATAGGACTTTAACAGCCCCCTGACTTAGGACTTTTTTTTTTTTTTTCTGTTATTCATATGTTGTTTGGTGTTCTCTGATGATAATTTTTATGTTCTCTTTTGTGTTAGTTTCCAGGACATTCATAGCTTCTCTGAAGACCACAGCCTGCCTTGGGGCCCAGTGTTCAGAGCAATGGCGGTTTGTCATTCACTAATTGTTTTGGACGGCAAGATCCAAGGAGACCCACTGGATATGAAAATGTTTGAGGCCACTAACTGGGTAAAGATGTTATTTGTTGTTATGCAAACAGCAGTGGGGAATTCTTTTGGTGTTCTTGCGAAGAGAAATGTCCCAAGCCCTCCTATGCAAATAGCCAGTTCCCATGCAGAAGTAAAACAGTTGAAACCCAGAAGAGATACCACGTGCTCAGGCTTTTGAAGAAATCTTCCTTGTTTCTGCCTAGACCTTTCACCTAGAGGTGCTTTGAGTACTTAACTCATTGACTGGAAGTGGTGGGTATCTTGCAAACCCCACTGGGTTATCAGCTCTGACTGTGGCTGCTGCCAGATAATAGGAAGTCCCAGATGTGATTTATATGCAGATTAAGACTGCTTTTACAGAGCATGTAACAGACATCTGTGAGCTTTGAACTAGGTACAAGATTTTGACCTTTGTTAGAGCTCTGTCAATGTGAAGATATTTCTACCATCTTGAGGTTTGAAATCCCATGCCAGTATGAAAGTACTGCTTTCAGTCTCTGTCCCACTACCTGCAAACAGCCATCCGTGTTGCTATTTACTCTCTGATTAGTTGTGAGGTAAGGGGTGGGAGGGGGGAATGAGCATTTATGAAAACTAAAAGGCTACAAATCTGAGATGGATAGGAGGAAAATAGCCCATGATTGCCTGGTGGAAGGTGTAGCCACAAGACATTGCAGATGCAAGATGAGAGATTAGGATTAGCTAGTTATGTGGGTGACAACATCCAGACTTGACACCTGTCTGTTTTGTATCTGCAAAATATGTAAACCAGCCAAGTTTCAAGGAATAAACTATCCAGTAATGACAGGAGTTAGAGAGTATTTTTCTCCAGGGGCATCACCTTGTCATCTCAGCCTTAGGCAGACACCCATCAAAATTATAAATTAAACAGGAATAATCCTGTGAAACATGAATAATCATGTGCTCTTTGACACCAATAAATATTTCTGTTCCTCACAGTCATGTTGTGATGATTAAAATACTCAGCTGATTTGTGGAGTACTTCAAGAGCAGAGGATGGTGCTTTCTACATTAACACAAACTCTTTATTATTTTCCCATTTGATCTATATCTAAAGATTTTTCCATATTTAAGTGGGTTATGATGAATAAAGGATTTATTGTCAGTGAGAGGACGTAATCTATTTGCTGTGCAAAAGTACAGTATCTTAGTGCAGCTTGTGAAGCTCTGGATTTGATTGCCAATGGAGGCAATGGGTTTTCCATTACTGGATCTTTTTAGTATGAGGTCAGACAAACTCCCTTCAGGAATGAATAAGATACCTTGTTTTGAGGGAAGGAAAAGCTCTAAATGATTCCTTGAGGTTTCTTTCAGCTCTACTGGTGCTGTGATCTGAAAGGTTTTTGTCTTTCAATACACAGGTGATAGATGATTCCAGTGGACACCAGATTGAAGGTCAAGGATCCACGCACGTCACAGTTGTTAGACCCGGGCCTAAAGCCAGCAGTGTAAGCTATTTACAAGATTCACATTCATGATCAAGTTAAACTGTCAATGTAAGAGTTACCTTTCAGTTGGTTGTCTTAGTCCAAGACAGCTCTTCCATACTTCATCTTTTTTGTACTGCTTGCAGAGAGATTGCCTTGCTCTCTCTAATCAAAAAGAGAAGCCTTGCTGCTCACACCAGAAGCAGGGGGATGCTTGATGACAGATTGTCCAGCTCAGGAATTTGCCTGTCCTGGTGGCTCGAGACTCAATCCAAACTCAGCTGTGTGGTGAAGATCTCTAAAAGCATTTAGGACCGCAGTGGAGTCTGGTAGCTGATGTCAGACCACTGCTGGTGACATACACCAAGGGAGGTGCTTTTAGACATCCATTTTTCCTCTGTAAGACCAGTTTAAGACCTAGCAGAGTCTTGTTAAACAAACAGGACTGGTGAGTTCCTTTCAGTAAATTACATCTAATAGTCTGCTAAAACTGTCAGTGAACTTTTCCTACTCCTTAAGCTAAATATTTCTGTACAAATTTCACCTCCTCTTTATATACCAGTCTTTTCTGTCCTACTGTGATGAATCAGCCCATTATACATGGTTAGCTTCTTACCATGGCCTAAAGGACAGATCTAAAATTCTTTGACCTGAGTTTAAAATCCTTGCTGCAGTACCTAATCCACTTTTTTTTACTCCTAGGCCCCGGTAGAAGGAGTTACCATTTTACATCAGTTTCCATTTTCTTCAGCCTTGCAGAGAATGTCTGTCATTGCTCAGGAAATTGGTGGGGAACAACAGATCTTCACAAAAGGGGCTCCAGAAATAGTAGCCATGCTATGTAGAGCAGAAACAGGTAACTAACATCTATAAATGCTTCCTAGAAATACGTATAAGTGACTTTTGATGGTGCAATGAAGTAGAAGGTCCAAATGAGATTTCTGGGTCTAAGACTTTATGCTTCAGCTTGAAAAGTTAAAGTCTCTTTGTTGCACTCCAAGTCTAAGGCTAAGCTCTCCTACAGCCCTTCTCAGCAAAGACGGACTGCTAAGAGATAAAAGCAGGTACCAACTCTTGTACAAGGTATGCAGTCTCTGCCAGAATAGATATTTGAAAAAGTTGTCTACTGGTCTAGTATACACCAAAAAAAGTCTTAATTTTTCTCAAAACTTTGGGAGGGCATCTAGAAGAGCACAGCTCCTTCATGACACACTGGAAGAAGGTAAGTGTTTGCAGAATAGTTTAGGATCCTAAATGCAAAGTGACAGAGGAAAGGCAATGATTTTCTTATTGAGAAGTTCAGTTCCATATCTTTCCTTATGTCCTTGGCCTGCTGGTAGACTCTAGGTGTACCTGCCCTCTGGGACAGGAACCTTCCCTGCTCCAAGGCTTCCTTTTATTAGAAAACCTGATGAACTGTCTTTTCCTGTTTTGCACAGTCCCATCGAACTTCGAAAGCAAGCTTCTGCTCTACACAGCGCAGGGCTTTAGGGTCATCGGACTGGCATGTAAATCTGTACAGGCAGGGAAGCAATCGACTGGTCTAACAAGGTAAGCCATAGACTGCTTCTTATCAGCCACATTCAGCTATGGACTAGTGGTGCCTCACGTAATACCAGTACCACAACACCCCTGCCAAGGGCAGGGCTGTAGCACAGAGTTTTGTTAGACTTAAGCCAGAGGGAATCTGATTTAAATCTGGATATAGGTCTGTCTGAGACTGAGTAGAGAGCACTTCACTACCCCATTCTTATAGCACATGCCCAGAATACTTACACATTTCTTAACTTTGGATCAACATAGGAAGTATAACTCTAGTACACTGAAGTCTAGCACACCCCTCCCTCAGTTGATTATTTCAAAGAATCATAGATTTCTACCAATCTCCTTGCAGATTTATCCAGGCTTTCAGCTGAGGAGAAGGCACTTTTTGTTTGTTTGTTTGTTTGTTTGTTTGTTTGTTATGCTGGCTCCTTGATTAAGCAAAGGCATTAGATGACCCGCATTAGATGACCCCCATTACACTGCCTGTTCTTTTGCCCAGTCAAAGTCAGCAGACTATCTTCTGCTGCTGTCTTGGTCCAATCCTTTAGCTTTCTAGCTTCAGCTTTCTTTAGTTTCTAGAGAAGCCAGCAAACTCTTCTGCTATGCTCATGATATTAGTTTTCAACAAGCCTTACACAGGAACACCTGCACATGAATCCATAAGTGTTTACCCAAATCCCTTTAGCTTTTGCCTCTGATACTCTAGAAACATCACTTCTGAAACATTCACATTTTCTTAGCATCTGCTGTCCTCTCTGTTTACTAGCTGCAGGTCCTAATCCAGATGGGGCTTACTTACCATTTCACAGGGCTCTTTGCTTTGCTGAAAGGACCAATGACACTGAGGCAAAATATAAGTGGTTTGTTTAATTCTTGTGACAGGTGTCATAACAGACCTATCCAACCCGATGAGCAAATATGTGTGATATAGCCCAGAATTTGCAGTTGTATGTGCAGTTATAGCATGTGTGATGTATATACTGTCAGGAGAAAAAAGAAAACTGGAGGTCAAACACAAGATCTCCTATGAAAGCACTGATCATTCAGGCACCACCTGACTTGGCTACTCTGACTGCCGTGCAAGTGTTTAGTGTCACCTCCTCCTTACTACAGTGGCTAAAATAAGTGTTTGAAAGCTTTTTTATTTTTCAGACTCTTCAGAGTCAACCTGTTTCCCTGACAGACCTCTAATTTATGATTCAGGAATGGGACTGTTTACCAAATTCTGTTCTGAGCTGCATGTGTTCAACTGTAAAAGAAGCAATAGCACAGGTGTAAAGAAAAGAGAAGGATAGAACAGAACTGGAACTCCCACAGGCTGTTTGCTCAGGTCCTACTGTCAAGAGTAGCAGATACATTTACTAAGGTGTGTTTCTTTGTTGTACAGTCCTTAAATGAGAAGGACTTTCCAAAAGAAAGTCAGACCACCACATTTTGGGAATCCTGCAGGATATTCAGGGTGTTTTTTCATGCTAGCTAAGGATGATACTTGAATGGAAAACAGTCCAACTTATCCATCAGGCTTCATGTTGGTATGTGGAGCAGGTAGGTCAAAATTGGCTCTTTTTTTGATTTGGTAATTAAGAAAACATGAGCTGGAAGTTGGCTATGTACTGAACTCAATTCTTCAGAACAAGGAAAGAAGAGAATAAAAGGATAAAAAATCAAGTGAAGATCCTCCATACACAACCAGCACCACTTGCTGCCAGTGGGAAGCAAGCCCTGCTGGTGTTGAAATGGCACCACGAAAGACAGACAGCCTGGGACTGCTAAAAACTAAGAAGTTATTTTTAATTCTTTTGGGTTAGGTGGGATGGTTAACAGTTATAACTGGCTATCAGAAAATTCAATGCAAAAACAGAGCAAAGGAAAAAAGAATAATTAAATATGTCTGTTCTTCACTCTTAGGGAGGAGGTGGAATCTGATCTGACTTTCCTGGGTCTGCTGATAATGGAGAATCGATTAAAGAGGGAGACAAAGTCTGTCCTGAAAGAGCTCAGTGCTGCCCGCATCAGGAGTGTTATGGTCACAGGTATCTAAAAAGGATGGATTATTTATGTGGCCACTAGACAGGGAGTTCAATGATGTTTAAGTGAACAGTCTGCTCTTTTGTCACCGCCACTGCTAGGAAGGCACAGACATTTGTATCTTTCAGGCAATTGCAGTCCAAGAAGTATCTGTGTTGTAATAGTGACATGAGTTGAACCATGGAGGCTTATGTCCCTGACAAATTCGCCAGGCTGTGTCAGAAACCTAATTCTTAATTTGTCCCACTTTCACCACAGATCAGAGCCTTCTTGTTCCTCTGATGCTTTCCAGTGAGTCCATTTTTCTCCCTGGTAAAGTTATCAGATGACATGCACAAAGACATGCCATGTAAGATCCCATCTTTATAGTGTGTCATGAAATCCTGTTGTCATAAATGAGCAGAGATGGAGTATGGATGCTAGGACAAATCACCGAACCTTATGACATCTGGTAATTCATGCCTACCAGACCCTATTTATTCCAGTCCTTTTCTTGAAGGGCTGTTTTGGATCTGGATAGGATAACCCCCTGTTTTTCCATGGTCCAAAGAGATTTTCTAGGAGTCATACAGATTGTCTTCTTGGGCTTCACGCTTCCAAGCACACCTAAGCCATCTAAGGCCAATTGATGAGAATGAGTGATACTAGCAGCAACTCAACAGTGAATTCTGTATTGTTTTTTGTCTAAAACACATAATCTAGAAGCATGTTCCCACTCTGGATTTCTTCAAGGTGAAGATTAAAATATTTCATCTCCAGATGAAAATGAAAATACTTTATTTTCAGATAAAAATGTGTTTAATTATTAAGACAGACCTCATCTGCAAAGTTTTGATCTTTATCAAAAACTTTCTTAGGCATAGACACTGAAATCTTACTGATTCTTATGGATATATTAGAAAACTTGGAATTCAGGAAAAGACTAATGTTTCCTCCATAAACAATTCCTCATTGCAGAAATTTTTACATAACACTCCCCTGGATTTTTCTAGGTGACAACATTCAGACAGCTGTAACTGTTGCCAAAGATGCTGGGATGATTTCTCCAATGAACAGAGTGATTCTTGTGGAAGCAAATAAAGTACCTGGATCTCTTTCAGCATCTATAACCTGGAAACCACTAGAAGAAAACAAAACCGAAGATTATGAAAGCCTGGTGAGCATATAAGAAACAGGTGTTGTGCAGCAGGAAAACAAACTAAAATGGAATGCTTTAAATAATTCAGTGAGATTATGCTAGTATAACAGAGACCAGTCATTCACCATCGTCTGCTTGTCAGAATGTTATGTGCTAGAAAAGTGTTTAAAAAGAAGGGATCTTTATAAAAATGTACTCCCCTAGAGCTTCCTTCCTAGCGTATTACCTTGTGAACATGTTTTTGTTAACTGTCTAGCTAGGTTTAAGAAAAGCTTTGCAGAAACCCAGGAAAGATTTATCTCTAGCCCTCATGCTTAGCTGATGCCAGTTTAAAGCATGTTTCCTTTCCCTGCAAGATAAATTTGATAGTTGTCCTGGATTCCCAGGAACAGAACCATGGGCCAGCCATGGCAGGCAGGCCCTGAATAGTCCTGAGTCATCTGGGAGATTCAATCAAGGCAGCTGACCCAAGCTGGCTCACAGGTGTATCCCACACCACCTAAATCATGGTCATTATAAAAGAAGGGAGTTCACAAAGGGTGGTGTTCCTCTTTCTGGGGTTCCTATGAGCAATTGCATATACACAGTGAAACGTAGACTAGCTATGATAAGAAGTTATATTTTGTGAAGCATCTCCACAAAGAAGCTGAGACAAAGACCAGTCACTCAGTCCCTGAAGAGTATGTCTGAAGGTGCTGATTCTTGTCTGAGAAGTATTAAAGTTGTGCAGATGACTCTAGGGAATTTCTGCAGGGGCTGTTGAGGGTCTCCTTTCTACTGAAGTTCAGCCTGAGGAGCATCTTCACTGCAAAAAGGCATGCCTAGCTATGGTACCCATGTGTTCTCTAGCCCCTCTCACTCACAGGGCAGCCCACCAGATTGGCACTGTTGCAGAAATTCTATCAAATGTGGTGATGTTGAGGGCCAACTTTTAAGTCATTGAAATTAATGGCTTTATATGTCTAAATCCCTTTACAAATCAAGGCAATGGCCCTTGAACCCAGATCACCCAGAGTTTTCACAAGTACTGGCCCCATGGTATGTCCTTTTCTTTGTCTGTAGTAGTGCTTGTGTAAATGCACACAGTAGCTTCTCTTAGAGGTCTCTTCCAACCAAGGCTGTTCTGTGATTCTGAGGGCCTGGGCACAGCACTCATTCTGTCTTGTTTTATAGGAGGATGACAGTCAGACTGACCAAAGAATCAGACTAGCATTGAGATCAGGCCAGTATCATTTTGCCACGAGTGGAAAATCTTACCAAATCATAGCACAGCATTTCAGGCACTTACTTCCAAAGGTAAGATCTGGATTATTTAGCTGGAATAGTCTTGCCATTCAGTAGATTAGGATTGTCCTGATGTTAGCTGGAGAGATCTGTACCAGGACATCTTTTGTGAACGATTCCAACCATGAAATACTTATGGGTTGTATGAATCTCTGATATTAACATACAGGGAAGTATCTGAAAATCCCTGTTTTTTTCTGCACGTGAGAGGAGCATACCTGGCTCATGGTGTGAGGACAGGACTTAAAACATTTGTGCCAATATTCCTGGCCCTTGCACACCATTGGTTCTGTCATGTTTTGGAGAACAGGAGAAAACATGGTATTATACAACATGCAATTCACCACGACTTACCTGTTTTATGGATAGTCTCATGAGTTGTCTTCTAGTAAATCCCTGCCTGGTAATCTGTGTTCATCAGGTAACTCAAATGACACACGAGGCCTTTTGTCCTTATTGTGATTGTTATTTTTCCAAAATATTAATTAAGATATCTTTTATCTTTGATCATCAGCCTTTTCTGCTTTGAAGTCTAGCATCAGTTGTTTGGAAATGTGAATTTTTGGTAGTTTCTGTTGCAGATTATCACTGAAATCACTGTGACTTGTACCTCAAGTGCTTAAAAGATCACTTCCTTTCTTCTCCTTGCAGCTCCTGCTGAATGGAACAGTTTTTGCTAGAATGTCTCCTGGACAGAAATCCAGCCTTGTAGAAGAGTTTCAAAAGCTTGAGTAAGTTCATAATGAGTCGTAAGAGTTAGGAAGTGTTTTAATTTCTGGGATTGAAAAGAGTCTAGTAAGAGCTTGCCTTTGTCTAACATAGCATTTCCTGGAAATGCACAAGTCTGAAAGCCTGTTAAAGAAGAGACACTGAAGTGCATGTTAGCTTGGCAGGGGTACTTGTCTGCCTCAGATTTTTAGGAATATCACCCAGCACTGCAGCTTCCCTGATGCTAGTCTTTTCACTATTGCTGATTCAGTGTGATGGGTTAGAAAACATGGCAGGGCAGTCTGGATTGGTATGCCCTGTGCTGCTCACAGTCACAGAGGTGTATATATAATGTTCCTGAGTCTCTCGTGTCTTCTTGCCTGCTATTCAGCTGTTTCCCAAGTCTTTTGAAGACCCTCACCTTTACCTCAACTATCTTGCCCATGACCTTGCCCTAGAACAGGGCAAGCTTTAGGCAGTTTCAGATTATCAGCCTGGTGTGAGCAGTTGTGAGCACCCCAACCACTGTCTGGCCTTCCTGGACCACCAACAATGCCTCCCAGTGAGAACTTCCCCTGCACTGAAATCCAAGCCTCAGTAGTAAAAGACACAAGTGAGTCATCTCCTGAAGCACTAGGCTGATTTTACTTGGGTGCTGCAGATATAAGGATTTAGTTTTAGGGCTCATCATTTCACAAGGTTATTTTGGCCTCAGGGTGAGGAGCTGTCTCCAGGTATCCTGTTAAGCCCATATACGCCTCCTCTCTCTACTCCAGCTTCCCCTGTCACTCTCTGCCTGTCCCAGGAGATTCTGCAGGACTGGACCCCAAAGCAGAGCCCCCATTCATGTCTATTCCCAGTGAACATGAGGTACCAGTGCCTGCAGTCCTTCCTTGAGCAGGACTGTCACCATTAACCTTTCCTCTGTTACGATTGTTATGAGTGAGGGTGGGCGACCGAGCCTGTTGTAGGGAACATAAAGCTCCACATTAGTGTATTCTTCAGTTCGTCACAGCAGAAACTCTTTAACTGTAGGCACATCTGAGGTGCAAGCCCAAAGCCCATGCATGGTCCAGAGTCCTGGGCTTGTATTTCAGTCTTTCAGCTTTCCAGAACAGCTTTTAACAAAAATCTCGCATGACATGCATAAATGGCTTGCATGGAGGAGGTTCCAATTCCCTCCTGTTTATAGGTCTCACTTTCCCCAGAACTGAACTGTAGGTCATTTTTATTTTTTAGTTACTTTGTGGGCATGTGTGGAGATGGAGCAAATGACTGTGGGGTAAGTGAAAATTCTTTAAAATATATTTATTTTAAAAATAAATGCAATGCCAGTAGAATATCCCAAACTGAGAACATTTTGGAGATGGGAGTGCTCTGCTTGTTCACAGAGCAGATGTACTGGCACCAGTACTGATTCAGGCCTGATCCCACAGTGTGGTTCTTACCATGCAAGAGCTGTCCTAGGCAGAGATTGTTGCAATTTGTGGTCTCAAGGACTGATTCATTTGCTTAACAAAAACCACCAGAGGATTCTCCAAATCCTCCACTGGGGTTTCTGTCAACATCTTCAGTGTCTAGGCGTGGAGAAGACTAGGGTGAGTAGGAGTTTCCATGGGGAACAGCTGTAGCCCTATAGGGGTTTTGTAAACGCACATTTTGGAAGTGCAAGAAAGGTGTGATTTTTTTTTTTTCCCAAAAGGAAGGGTCTATGTTCAGGAGGGACCCATAACTCCCTCCTGGGCAGGTTTGTTTCATTCCATGACTTCACATACTTGTGGCAGTGAAAGCAATGCCAGCTAGGCAGTGAAGCACTCACCCTAACACGAAGTTCCAAGGATTCTCCTGGGGGAAGCAAGCAGAGAATCTAGACTGTCTACATAAGATGTGACTGCAAATAAGCGCTGACAAAGGAGGCAGAGCCAAACCTGTCTTCTGGAGCTGGTAGTGGATGGCTTTGGGGTCTGTGGAAAATGGACTTTCCTATACTGTCATCCCCATTCTTCTGGACCTGATGCTTAAACTGCATCCCAGTGGAGGAACCTTTTGGGAGGAGGACATTCAGGGAGTGAAGAAGGACTGCTGTTCACAGAACGCATCCTGTAATAAGGGGTCACTTCTTGCTGACATGTCAGTTGCTGTGTCTTCCTGGTTTGTGAGTGCTGAAGAAGAATGTGACTTTCAGGCTTTGAAAGTGGCACATGCAGGGATATCGCTGTCGGAGCAGGAGGCATCTGTGGCTTCACCTTTCACATCCCGAACCCCCAGCATAGCATGTGTGCCAGAGCTAATCAGGTAAGCATGGATTTTGTTTCCTATTACATAAAGGAGACAGTTCCCACTCCTCTCAAATAGTAGTGCTGGATGTTCCCTCCTGGCCAGAATGTACGTATCTAGAGAAAAATAAATATCTTTGGCCTTGAAATCACCATTTGCCTAGTTCCCATCTGGAATTCCTTTTAGATATATTAATTTCCTTAAAACTACAGGAGGAGGTCATCTACAGATGAACTTTGTCATCAGCGGTATTTTAAATGCAAAAGAAATAGCAAAATGAACAATGCTTCATGAAGCTGAATCAAATGTCCACAAATCAACCTGTACACTACTGCTCTGATACTCTATGCAAGCAGAACATTAACATCTGTTATGCCAGGGTCCTGATTTTGCTTACTGGGGCAGATGAATAACCAGGGAGAGTACTTACCCTTCTTGGATACTATATGTTCACTGCAGGAGGTGAGGACTTGATAGTTAGAAGATAGAACTCAGCAGCTGCTTGGCTTTGTATGTTTTTCCTTATATGGTGTTGTTACTTGCACTATTAATGTCAGCAGAAAAACTTTCTGGGGTAAATTGAAGTCTTAGGAACATAGGTGACTGGAATCAAGCCCTTTTGCTTGCAGCAAGATTTCTGCAAGTGAAGATTTTGCTTTCATTCAGGCCAGATTTTATTTATTTCACCTTCTAGGAAGATACTGGCAGAGTTTTCTGCTTGTGACACATACCTTGTTTTTCAACAGCATTTTGAGAGGACTGACAACAGGAGCAGACCCATCACCTAATTGCTGTCCCTTATTCATGTCTTCACACAGGGAAGGCCGTGCTGCCCTCGTCACTTCCTTCTGTATGTTCAAGTACATGGCACTGTACAGCACCATTCAGTACATTGGTGTTCTCCTACTATACTGGGTATGTCTTGGGAACATGTTGGCTAGAACTGGATGAGCTACTACTCCCTTGTTGGAGAAACACAGCATAAAAGCCACAATGAAACTAGGGTATGGAGATTAACCTTTATCTGAGCTGCAAGCTCCTGTGGCATGATCGTATGGTTCTCCTGTACCCTTAGCTGAAAACTGGAAAGATTCTTCCCTTTAACTTCAGCCAGTGGACTCAAGATCCAAGCTGGGCAAAAAGAAGGCTAAGAGCAGTATTTTGGATGAGGGCATGTGTGTGAAAAGGGCGAATCTGGCATAAGCATATACTGTTGCAATTTATTTAGTGTTCTCTTGACAGTAAGCAAAATCCCCTGGAGTGCCTTAAACCACTTTGCATGCCTCCTTCCCAAATAGAGAGGAGGGCTTTGCATTCAGGAGTCACCCAGCATTGAGAAAGCACATCTCTTCAAATACCCTTCTTTTTTATAGCACTGAGTGAACTGGAAGTGTTAGTCCGAACAACGCACAAAATGAGAGGATTCACTGCAGGCACAATGATGACGAATCTATTGGCAGGATGGTGGCTTGTGTGGTCCCCTTATCTGATGAATAGCATTTCAGAACAAACAGCAGAGAATTAGCTCAATGAAAATAATACGTCTTTCTGGAGACGATATAAACAACCCCGTAGCAAATGTCTGATTTGTGATTTTTTTGTTTTTCTCTGTGTTCCTCTTTTCAGCAACTAAACTCCTTCGGGAATTACCAATTTTTGTTCCAAGATCTGGCTATTACCACTGTAATTGGTGTGACAAGTAAGCCACTTAGTCATCCTATGTATTAATGAGAAAATGATATAAAATATTTTTCACCTCCTTGAAAATGCAGAATTCTATGTACAGAAAGGAAGAAAAGAGAGACTACCTAGAGTACAGGATGTTTAGATTAGATGAGGAGGCATCTTGTTTGAGAAAAGCTCTGAAATAAGATGGATAATTCTTAGTGGTGCATTTGCTGGGCATGTAGATTGTTGGTATCTGGATGTTATCTCTAGAAAAAGTAAAAACAGACCTAATGCAGAAAAAACCTAATTCAGGTTTTTTCCAGGTGACTTGGGAAGGCAGATTAAGAAGATACCTAAGGACCCATGCCCAAATGAAAAAGTGTAGGGATCGACTGTTTGGAGTCCAACTCAAATTTGAAGCTATGTAGGCAGGAGTCACTAGAGGAAAGAGAGATGAAAACAGAGAACAAAGAAATTTCTGATGTCAGAGAGTACAGAGCAGGAAGCTGTATGCCAAGAATAAGAGAGGAAACCAGTGCTGGAGGGGAAAGATGAGGTCGTTGAGGTAGAGTAAATGCAGGGAGAGGTTTAGAGGCAGGAATGGTAAGGGCAGAAGCATGAAAAGCATATAACAAAAACATATTGCTGTCTTCCATCCCTGCTGGAACACAGACAAATGGAAAAGGCCTTTATTAAATCAAGCCTAAGAGGGTCAGCCACAATACTGTGTGCCAAAAGCTATCTTGCTGTAAGTAAGGACATTGCATCAAGGCTTTCTGTGTAGCTCCTCTTCTCAAAGTCTGTATAACTTTATTAAACCTAAGAAGAGAGGAAAACCTGTGGGGTCATCTAATGCAGTCCTCTACCAGCTCAATAACCGGGCACTTAGGTGCTTAGGCCAGAAGGAGGCATAGAACATGGGCAACAGAAAATCCCAAGCCACAGCTGAGAAGTGACAGAAAGAGAACAGGAGAGCTTGAGCATATCCTTATATCCTTGGGCCTGACAGTAACCAAATAAAAAATAAATCCAACATTTTATTTTCCAAAAATCCCTCATGATAGTCAGATGTCCTTAATTCACCTCTTTTGTTGCCAATAAGCTTTTGTAACAAAACAACTCTGTCTTTTGTCCATGATATAGTATTTGTATGTGTTATAAAAGACATTACAGACTGTAAAAGTTCTGGCTGTTGATAACAGTAATATGCAGCAGCACTGCTTGTGTTTTGGGCACACTAGTAAACGTGTCTGTGCATGTTTCAGTGAGTTTCACAGGTGCCTATCCAAAGCTGGTTCCCTACAGGCCTCCTAGCCAACTCATCTCGCCCCCGTTGCTGCTCTCTGTTGTCCTGAACATCCTCTTCAGCCTCAGCATGCAGATTTTCGGGTTTGTGGTGGTCCAGGAGCAGCCTTGGTATTCCAAGACTGATATACACAGGTAGGTCCCCTTCTTGGGACTCTGGGTGACACAGGGTAGACCTAGTGGGACAGGTCTGCATGATGCTATTTGATCAGCTTAACTACAGGCCTTAGCGGCAGCTGCAGTCAGACCCTGTGCTTCCCCACAGGGTGCAAACACATTAACCAGTGTTGTCTGCAGGTCCCTAAGCAATCCAGCAAGTCTGCTGTGCAGCACAGTGCATTTGGTGAGAATGCTGTTGTTGAGAACAAAGAGGAGTGTTTGATTGCAGGGAAGACCAGGGTATCCAAGTAGGTTTGAGCTCAGGCTTTGCCAAGTTTAACAAGCTCAGCTCAGTGGGTAAGATTGTGGACATTGCCAATAACCTACATCCTTATGACAGCAGAAGCAAGTCATGGCTGTGAGGGAGGATTCCTGATAGTGGTAGTGGAAGCTGGGGGGAAATAACCAGGACAGTGATCATTCACTGACCAGTGTGACACTCTTTTTCAGCGCCTGCCTCTCAGTGAACAACCACATGGAGAATTCTTCCTCTGTTTCCAGCTGGGGGCTCCATGGGCTGAGAGATGGAGCCCATGAGCAAACAGACAATGGCTACAAGAGCTATGAAAACACCACAGTATGGCTGCTAAGTACCATCAATTGCCTCATTGTAGCACTAGTGTTTTCCAAGGGAAAGCCTTTCAGGCAACCTGTCTACACAAACTGTAAGTATGAGGAGAGAGGAAGGGATCTGTGAGTAAATCAACTCAGGATGTCAATTAATTAGGGAAAAATTTAAACTTGACTGAAGTGATGCCAGCCAAAAAAGCGGGAGCCCAATATTAGATTTCTGAATGACTAAAGGCTACGTTTTCAGAAGTTTTCATGCCAGTGGCATCCTGTGACCAGCAGCTCTCTGAGCTGGGCCCACACTTTGTGCTTCTGTACTGCTAAAAACTTGGCCGTGGCATTTGAATTTCTGAAACAGACAAATGGAGTTTGATAAAAGCTTTTAAGGAGTAGTGTGAAGGTGGTGTTGCCTGGTAGGAGCATCATGTTACTTAGGGCAGCCTGAATGAGACATATCAAGAAGAGCCACAATTAGGTGATCTCACTTTGCTTTAGTCTTTAGTGAAGTCTGGTAGGTCTGTTCTGCCTTTGGAAGACTGTCATGTGAAGGGAAGATGAGCACATGTGATTGGGGCACTTCTGGGAGTTGCAGTGAGGCATAGGACAGCCGTTCTTTTTCTCTGTGGGACAAATCCTGCAGCTGTGTCTTAGGCAAAGCTCTGTTTGGTTCTTTTTAAATGCTGCAGGTTTCATGGCTTTGCTGGTTTGGTATAGTAATAGTGAGAAGGAGACAGTGCTCACAGATCACAGAAGAGTGGGTCATCAGTCTCCCAGAACCAGGCAAACCCAGAGTGAGTGGCTGGGGAGGGAAGCTTGATGCATGCCAGCTGAAGAGAATTAATTTAGTCATCATTGGAACATTTGCCGATGGATGAGAAGGGCAATAGGTTCTCCATTACTTAGACTCTTTAGATCCTGATTGAGAGCGAAGTCTTATTATCACTGAAATTGAGGGCAGAGTTCCTAATCATATCAACAAGAGCAAGAATACATCCTGGGCATCTTTCTGAATGACAGGAGACACTGAGCTCAGAGTGAGACTCACTGGAAGGCTCTAAGGCTTCTCAGATGTGAGAAGTCAGATCCAATGTTTAAAATACTCATTTGGCATTTTAAACCAGTGGCTGCAAGGCTTATCCCAGCCTCATGTATATCTACTTGACTGAGTAAAGCTGGGGTTTTACTCTGTTCATTTTTCTTCTGCTGAAAGTTCCTTCCTACCATCATGGAGGTTTTTTTTGTCTGTTTGACATAGAAAATGATTATGATCTGCTGTAAAGGCAAGCAACTGAGATAGCTTATAAACCTGTGGTATTATTTGCTTGTTCTTTTCTCTTCAGATGTGTTCATACTGGTCCTCATAGGGCAGCTGGGCATTTGCCTCTTCTTGGTGTTTGCAGATATTGATGGTCTCTACTCTAAGATGGATGTGAGTATTGTTCCAAGGTGGGTTTTCTTCCTACTGCCAGTCCCATTATAAGTGCACTGGGGTTGCTTTTGACAAAAGGCACAGACTTTTGCAGGGATACATGGTACCCCTAAAGACAAATCAAATTTAGAGAGATGCATTTTAGATGATGGGATTGAAGAACCTTCTGGAGATATGGTAGCTGCAAACTAGGATCTGTGCATTCTGGTACCTGGACAGCTACACATGTACATTTTATTGTTTCAACACATTGTCCATGCAACAGAAGATGACATCATTAAGCTTACCATGCTTGGTATGTTGGTGGCTTGACAGATGTGAAGCCAGAAGAAGAAAGGGGTAGGCCCTGCAAGTTTAAACTAAAGCACCATGAACTTGTGTTTCTCAAGCTGTGCTACTCCACACACAGATCCTCTCAGTTCTCTGTCCCCAATATTTTCAGGCTCCCTGTCTAAATTTCAGACAGCTCACAGTTTCCTAAAGTAGCATTCTATGAATTAAACAGTTGTAGAGAAAGACTTGTGGGGCTGTCGTGGTAATAAAGGATCTATCTTGATCCTCGATTAAAAAATGCCAATAGGGCTTGGCTTATTTAGTCTGGCAGAATGCAAGCTGGGAGTTGCCTTGTGCAAATTCATCTTAAGGGAAAGGCATGGGAAGGATAAGATCTACATCAGCTGTAGGACAGGGTTGTCAGTGGACCTGGCAATTAGTGTGTTGAGGCTGGGAGATGTTAACCTCTTCCACTGTCACACTCTCACAGCCTTGCAGGAGGAGTCACAGGAACAAAACACCAAAAAGCAACTCAGAGCTGTTTTTTCAGTACATTTGTAATCAGAGCAATGAAGGGTGGTGACTTTGAATAACAAGTGCTCAACATGATGTCGATTCCAGTCCTGTATATTTGTGTGACAGCAAGTGGATTTAGAAATGGAAATAATGAAACATGGAAAGAGAAACACAGACAAGGGGAATGGACCTGGATTTTGAATGCCAAGCAGCCTAGCTACAGCTGCCTCACTGTGTAACTGTTTCCAGAGCAGCGGTTCAGTGGGCAGACCTAGCTAAAGAATCTACCACGAGATGGCACTTTAAAGCAAGTCTTAGCCCTGTTGTGGACTGTGGTGACACAGGACATTGTCAACACTGCAGCTGTGAGGGGCTAAAATGCCTTTGAGGAGAACTGCAAACCTCTCAGGCTGCCTGGAGGGAATACACTGGATTTGCTGAGAAAAGAAAAGGAGGGAGTGGCAATAAGAAATTCTGCAGTAGCCTAGCCCTGGAGAAACTGCTGATCCAAATTTTGGATCTGAGCTGCATCTCCAAACTAAGTTGAGCTACAGCCAGAAAGCTAGTGCTGCCAGCTATGGGAAGCTGGAGCTGGGTTTGGAGCTGAAATACTCAGATTTTGAAGTATTTCCTAAAATAGAAATAAAGGAAGCATTTAGATTTCCTGTTGCAGTTCTGGATACAGTTCTCTCTGCTACATCATAAGTTTAAAAGTACCTTTATCAATAATTCCTAAAGACATGTAGCAATACTGGCTCATTAACACTGTACAGCCAGGGTGGCATTCTGACTTTTGATGACAGGAAGCTGGTGAAGGATCTAGAAGACAAGTCCTGTGCGGAGTGTCTGAGGGAACCAGGATAAGAGCCTGGATAAGAGGAGGCTGAGGGGAGACCTTATCGCCCTGTACAACTACCTGAAAGGAGGCTGTAGTGAGGTGGGAGCTGGTGTCTTCTCTCAAGTAGCAAGTGACAGGAAGAGATGAAATGGCCTCAAGTTATGCCAGGGTTTAGATTGGATATTACAAAAAAATTTATTCACCGAAAGGGTTATCAAGCACTGGAACAGGCTGCTCAGGGCAGTGGTTGAGTCATCATCCCTGACTGCATTTAAAAGACGTGGTGCTTAGGGACATGGTTTAGTGGTGGAGTTGGCAGTGCAAGGTTTACAGTTGGACTCAGTCTTGAAGATCTTTTCCAACCTAAATGATTCTGTGATTCTATGACACAAGCTCCCACCAGTGTCTAGTGTGTGCACGTGTTGTTAAACAGCTGCTTCTGCTTTTTTCCCAGCTTGTTTGCACCCCTACAATGTGGCGGATCTCCATGGTGGTAATGCTTGCGGTCACACTTGGTGTGTCCTTACTTGTTGAGGTGAGCATGCTTCATTAAATGTACCTGTCAGCGCTAACTGGAGAGATGAAAGGGTCAGGTCTCATCTTTCTCCCTCTTCCTCAGATCAGCTTAGGAATATCTAGTAAAACAGGAGCTATTGCTGCTTCTTTGCCCTTACTCTCTTTCCTCAAAGCCCCACATCTAAATGATCAGATGGAAGGCAATGCAAGGCCCAGTCACCTTTTCTTTCCTCTGGTGAGTAAGATGTATCAGGCCCTGCCCCAGGCTAGAGAAATATGGACAGCCTTTGGTGTTTTCTACTCAGATCCTGGAGACTTCCAGGAGGAGCTGGTCCCAGTTTTCTGGTGGAGAGCTCTGGTGGAGCTGGTGTGAGAAGTGGTCAGTAAAAGGCTATTTAAGGGATGTGGATGAGCAGGACAGGGTGGGAGATCTGGGTCTCCACTACTTGCCCCATGTGTGTCATGTAGATGAAGAGGGAAAACTGCTTTTCATGTCCTCCAGAATCTTCCTTTTGCCCTTGCTTTTACAGGAAGCTGTCATCGAGAACAGACCCTTATGGCTGCTGCTGAAAAAGACCTGCCGATACCGCTCAAAAAGCCATTACAAGAGGCTTCAGCGAGAGTTAGAGCAGGACTCAGCCTGGCCACCTCTGAACAAAACCTTCTTCTCAGATTCTGTGGCAATATCAGTAGAGGGAAATATGGGAGGCCATAGCAATCCAACATTTGACAGCAATGAGGATGCACACTGAAGGAAACTGCAGAGAACACGTGCCCAGGACAGTTGCAGTTGGCTGTAGAAGGACTATCTCAGAGACATTAGAAAAAAGAAAGGACCGACCCATCATTGTCTCCCCATTCTAAGACTAACCAGCTCTGGCTTATTTTGAAATTAACTGGAAGCAGAAAAACTGGCTGCAATAGCATAAAGCCACAACAGTGTTTCTCCTGTCCCCTTGCCCATGTATGAATGGCTGCCAGCTGTAAAGGGAATAGTTTGCTGAATGTTGGCAAAGTGTCCGTAGTTGAAATGCTCCATTGCTGCATCCCTCTCTTGAACTGCGTTATGCAGTCCATAGAGGTGGGGGCTCCTCCAGATGTAGTAGCTAATTCAGATACCAGCACTCCTCTGGGGAGATCCCCTTAGAGAAAAGTAGTAGAACTTGCTCCTGATAGAGGCTGCTGAACACAGGCAGGTCCTAGGATTCCTATAGCTCCTGGAGTTTTAGATACTCCTAACTGGTGTCTGGTGTTATGTTTTTTCCCCTTCCGGCAATTCTTGGCTTCCTGGAGCTGGAAGAAGCTGTAAATACCCAAAGCCTTCTAGAAGCATAAACCTCTAGCATCATTGTGCTCTTCCCATGATGGGAACAATGTGGAGTTCTATTGCTAGCTCACTGCTACCAGGAAACATGTTTGCCCTCCTCTCAGTTTAAAATATGGTACTTGCATTTTCTGAATGAAAAAACCTATTGACCTGCAGAGCAGAATGATTTCATTGTTTAGCAATTCTTTTTTTGAGGGAGGTATTTATTTGGGATATTCATTTTAAAAAGTAGAATGAAACACATGATAATTGCAAACTATGATCTCATTCTGTGTGTCTACAAGGACATGCTGTTCCTTGTGGTGTGAGCTTGCTCTACTAGACTGGATGCTGCATGGCTGGGCTGCTGCCTGGCATCAGCTCCTGGTTTACCAGCACCAAAAGGAAAAGATATTGAAGGGATTACTACCTCCAAGGGCCTAAGGTCTGAATTAAAAGACAAGGAGCCAGCTAGGTCTCAGAATAATTTTATTAAATTCTGTGGCATACTCTGAAGTTGAACCATCTGAGGTTTTGGCTCTGGTTTCCGACTATAATTGCACATGCCATACACCATGTGTCATTCATGAGCTCATATTCCTCACCTGTTAACCTCTGGTGACTTTTACTCACTCTGCTGTGCTGCTTCTGCTGTACATAAATGCAACAGCACTCGGCATTTCTGAAGGTTTTAGCTACTTGAAAAAAGCAGCTTCTACCAGCACATATTTTCTTAACCCTTTGATGATAAACTGACTTCCTGCTCACTGTATTTTGCAATCTCTATCCCCAGCTGGGTAAAACAACAAGATATTTAGACCAAGAGAAGCACGTCCTTCTTTGGATAAGATGTGTAGGGGTGTTGTTCCTTCTGAACTGACTGCACAATTTGTTTTTCACAGCTGCAGTTTGCCTGTGCTTTTCCTGGTAGCACTATTCAATGCTAAAACACTCTTGCTTTGCCACAGAAACCCAGAGCATCAGGCAGGTTGGGAGTCGTGGTAAGGATTCCTTTTAGAGTAAAAAGTAGCTCTGGAAAACCAAAAGCAAATCAGAAGAGATTATGGATTGTTTTAAAATGTCTGTACCAGAACAGTATTTGAAAAGAATTTAGCTCGAATCAAAAAATAACTATTTTTCTAAAAAGAAAAAAAAAAAGCCAAATATGTCTCAGTATGAATAAAGCATTTATTTGACTCAAAGCAATTTTTTTCACATTTTAGACAAGCTTGACACAAGCAAACAGTTTTTGCTACCTACTGCAGTTTACCTAACAGTAAATACCTGCCACAAAGCTACACAACTTGACACAAACCAGAAATAATTCACATTTGTTCATACAAGTGTCTCCAAAGTGTGGATGAGTTCCCAGTTTGCAGCAAAACCACTGGTAAGTGAAAGCTAGAGGCTCTGTGGAGTCCTTCTAACTTCAGAAGACACTGTAAGAACAGGTTAGTGGAGTTATTCCTGCCTGTCCTTTGTTTGAGATACAGTAACATTTTCCTTGGAGACAAAATTCACTGTCCTATCTATGAACTCCTGCACACAAGAAATACGTTGCTGCATGTGATAAACTGGCAGCTGCAGTAGCACTGCAGACTAGGCATGTAATTTATGTTTATATCACAACTGACAGTATAAAAGTGTCAACTCATGGCAAACCTGTGCCACTTGTAGGGTTGACAAGATTAAAACCTACTTGACTGCTGCTGAAATACAGCCTTACTTGCAAGAGAAGAGAATTCAGAAGCTAGGTGATACTTAACCTCTGCCACTCCTTGAGATGTCAGTCTTGTGTTCCATCTTCCTATGCAAGTCCAATGTCTCCAGCCACAATGGGGCATGTTTTGTTATCCTCCTTCAATCAGCAGAGCCATGGAGTGTCTCCTAGCTGCCCTGAACTGATTATATAGCATAACTCTGGCCATCGGGAGACCAGCAATGTATTACACGCATCCTTGCTACAGACACCAGCTCATATGAATACATCAAAGCCCCTATGTTCTGCCCCCTCACCTCTGGTGGAACATCAGAGGTCCCAGTCCACATCCCAGTGCTGGACTGGTCCCCCCAAACTTGGACTGAGAATGTATTTTGGATCAGGATGAGGAATAAGCAAAAGTAAAAGCTTTAGGTATGTTTAGGATTCATGTCTGCATCTTGCATTTTGAGGGCCTCTCTAGTTTAAAAGGATCTTACACCTCTGGAAGTCAGGATGGCATTAACAGGAACAAGCATCCTCCCACCTGCAGTCTGCCTGCCAGGCATCTGCCAGTCTCCTTTTGCCCATCCTCACTTGTGTGTGCAAGAGAGGCAGGTGCCAATATCAGCTCTTTCTGAGTGTTTGAACTTGCTGCTTGGCACTCCCGTCTTGTAACACTGACAGAACAGTAGAGAAACAGAAATAAATTGTAGCCACTTAATGAAAAGAATTTTCTGTAGGACTGTTGTAGAAGCATTTTGCAAATTCTGAGGCTGTGTAAGGGCAGAGAACAATTGACAGCCCTGGACGTGGCTTCCACAGGCCCTGTCTGCAGCCCAGGCTATCCAAACACAGCTAAAGAAGCCCCTAGAAGACTGAAGCTCCAGGCTCATGTTCTCCTTTTGTGACTGGCAGTGGACACCAGTTGGATAGACCCCCAGTGATCTTCGCCAGCAGACACTATCCATCACAGTTAGCCTTCTACAACTAAATCAAAGGGGCAGACTCCCTGGAGCACAGCCAGTCCACTGAGCCGTGCAGCCGCTCTGAATAGCTAATTTCAAAATTTGATTTTCCTTTTGAAATATGCTTGTCCTAGTTAATGAAAGAAGAAAATCACTTTTATTTTTGTCCTTCCCATTTTTTTTTTGTGACTTGTTTGTCTTGATACAGCCATCACAGTTTTTGTCTGCTCATCAGCACTCTGGAGCTCAGCCTGCTTGGCAGCACACACAACCAACAGAGGAACAAAGCTCAATTTAAAACATACAGACCCTCACCAATAATAGCTGTAGGCGTACATAATATTAACAAGCCAGAACCTTTCACAAGACGTATCAACTTTCCACTCACATGGGGCACCTTTTGTCTAAGGAACTTGATGCACAACACAGGTCTTCAGGAGAATTACAGAGAAGGCTGCAGAGACAAAGCACCTACCAAGGATCAACCAGGAAAGGGAAGCACAAATAGCTGGTTCCTGGATGACCCAGTTCAAGGAAACAAAACAGAATTCAGATATCGTAGATTGCAGGTGTCTGTCTGGTGCCAACAACTGAATTCAGAGAACTCATTACTCACTCTTACAGCTTCTAAAGTCTTCATGGTGGAAAAATAGTCACAGAGCATTCTGCACTAACATCCCCACCAGACAGTGTTTAACCCCTCTACACCCTTTGTCTAGTTTGTGGGCAGACGGCACAGAGCCCCCCAAGCTAGGTGGGTCACGCTGTGCTGCATGATGGTTTAGTGCTCCATGCACTAATTGACAAATGGGTACAAGGAATGGCAGCACCAAGCAAAGCCAGGCTGTGTAAGTTTCCTGGTTGGCTATCAGCAATGCAGACAAGCATACAATCCAGGGAAGAACATGAGGGCATGTGGAACTACACATGCAAGGCTTGGTGGCCACATCCAGCCAAGGTCTATTCCAAGATCTTTTCCAACCAAGGCTAGTCTGTGAGTCTATGATTCTATGACTTTTACGTAAACTTACATTCTCGGCTCTCCTGCCTGCAGATGAGGTGAAGAATGCAGTTGTTGAGCCTGTGGTCCATTTAAAAGCTCAAAAAATGTCAGTCATCTCAGACATCTGGTAGGACTGCCCTCAGATAACCCAGCCTGTGAGACAGCTGGTGCACAGTGGGTAGGGGTAGAGCAAGGGTGCTCGGGATATGTATCTTGGTTCCCCAGGCACAGACTCATGGGTCAGTCATGCAGGCAGGCCATGAGTCAGCTGAGAGTTCCAATCAAGGCAGCTGACTCACAGGTGTATCCCATACCACCTCATCATGCTCATTGTAAAAGGAGGGAGCTCACTGAGGGTCAAGTTCCTCCTCCTCTCCCTGAGGTTTCTTACTGGTGGTCTTCTGTCCCTGTTGTTGGCATCAAGGACAATACAGCTAATGTTTTTTAATAACTTGGCATCAGACACTCACCAGTGCTGGGGATAAACCTGATCAGAGCTAAGGGAAGGAGAAAGAGGAGGGCAGAATGATGGAAACATCAGGAGAAATACAAAACTAGCAGAAAATACAGGTGGGACTGGAGAAATGTAAGTCCTTGAACACTGCTGTGCAGGTGTCTCATTGCAGACTGGCTGGTCCCAGGAATAAATGGCATGGTCCTGCTAAATAAGGTTACCCAAATCTGAATTCACAGAGAACCATTGTACCACTGCAATTAAGGTCTGGGCTGTGTTTTACTGAGCTTACACAGGGATTCCTGCAGAGATCACAGGAGTGTGAGGCTGATGGGGACCTGGCATGGTTATTTTGTCCATTTCCCTGTTGTGAGGCAAGGTCTACCTATCCTTAGATCATCCTTGGCAAATTATGTCCTGTTTTTCTTAAAATATTCTATTGTACAAGATTTCCCCATGCTATAGGTACCCTGTTTGAGTATTTTACTATCCTTTAAGTTAGAAAATCTTCTTGAATATCTAAACTAACTCTGAAAATCTAATTTCCTAGTCCAACAAGAAATTAGTCTGATCTGTCCTTATCCCTAATAAGAAAAGGAGAAAAAAAAAAAAAGTTGCCTGTCTGCTTTTGTGTATTATAAGAGTTACAATGTTTCTATGCAGCCTTCTGTTTTCTAGTTTAAACAGTTATTCATCTTTTCCTCATGGGTTATGTTTTTGAAACTTCTCATCTCTTGACATTTAGGCCATACCTTTCTGGAGACTGAACTTCAGCTGAGGACTTACTGACAGTGAGTCAAGTGGAATAATTTCCTCCCATCTTGCACATCTTGCAGCCTCCTTCTGCTGTGGCTCAGGATGACAGTCACATTTTTGGCAACAGGAAACACAGCCTGCAGGTTTTTTTAGCTAGGTCTCCTTTTCTGTCATATGCCTGCTTGGCCACTGCCTCCCCATTTTGCATGTGCCTCTTCTAGCTATTAAGTGCAGCATTTTCCTGAATTTCATATGGTCATTTCAGACTATTTTAGCCAGGATGCATTGTTTCTTTCCTCTAAAGCAGGTGCTTCCATCAGCTCATTGTCAGGAATAACTTTCAGTTTTCCTCTCCATCCTGTTATCCAGGCTGCTAACAAAAACATGAATATTTGGGGTCCTCTGGGACGGACAGTGAACCACCTACTTGGGGTTCAACCCTTCGGCCCATCATAAAAGAATCCTATTTCTCAGTATCTTCATGTCTCATGGGGAGCTCTGTCAAAAGCCTAAATGTGCCACATTAGCTTCTCTCTTGTTCCCTGGAGCATCTCTCTGTCAGGGAGGAAATGAGATTGGTTTGATAGGATCTTCCTGTGACAGATCCATGTTAGTTGCCTGTTATCACTTTATTGTCCCCTAGGTACTTACAAACTGACTGCTTAAGAATTCTCTCTCACATCCATCTGTACATTCAAGTTGGGTTGACTGGCCTGTAATTCCCCAAGTCCTTCTTTTTTGCCTTTTCAGGTGTCAGCTCCAGAGCTTGGTGGACTGGGGCTGGAGGTGTCCCACACAGCTTGGGGGGCACTTTGCAAGCGCAGGCTGTGGTGGTAGTGGTGGGCATTCTGCTGCCCCAACAGGGAAACTGCTGAGACTCTGATCCAGAGACTGGAGGTCATATTCCCGTAAATGAAATGCACCTCACTCTGGATGATGAAAATAGAGAGAACTAGTAACACCACCCAGCTAATTATACCTCTCTGGAGTTTCCTTCCCTGAAGTATGAGGAGGTGTTCTGTGATTCTGTGTTGGCTGGTAGTAGGCAATCACCTACTTACAGAATGACAGAATCACAGAATGTTAGGGATTGGAAGGACCTCGAAAGATCATCTAGTCCAATCCCCCTGCCAGAGCAGGAACACCTAGATCAGGTCACACAGGAACATGTCCAGGCAGGTTTTGAATGTCTCCAGAGAAGGAGACTCCACAACCTCTCTGGGCAGCCTGTTCCAGTGTTCTGTTACCCTCACTGTGAAGAACTTCCTCACATTTATGTGGAACCTCCTATGTTCCAGCTTGAACCCATTGTCCCTTGTCCTATCATTGGATGTCACTGAGAAGAGCCTGGCTCCATCCTCATGAGACTCACCCTTTACATATTTATAAACATTAATAAGGTCACCCCTCAGTCTCCTCCAAGCTAAAGAGACCCAGCTCCCTCAGCCTTTCCTCATAAGGGAGATGTTCCACTCCCTTAATCATCTTTGTGGCTCTGCGCTGGACTCTCTCAAGCAGTTCCCTGTCTTTCTTGAACTGTGGGGCCCAGAACTGGACACAATACTCCAGATGTGGCCTCACCAAGGCAGAATAGAGAGGGAGGAGAACCTCTCTTGACCTACTAACCACCCCCTTTCTAATACACCCCAGGATGCCATTGGCCTTCTTGGCCACAAGGACACATTGCTGGCTCATGGTCATCCTGCTGTCCACCAGGACCCCCAGGTCCCTTTCCCCTACACTGCTCTCCAGCAGCTCAGCCCCCAACCTGTACTGGTACATGGGGTTGTTCTTCCCCAGATGCAAAACTCTACACTTGCCCTTCTTGAATTTCAATAAGTTTCTTCCCGTCCAACTCTCCAGCCTATCAAGGTCTCGTTGAATGGCAGCACAACCCTCTGGTGTGTCAGCCACTCCTCCCAGTTTTGTGTCATCAGAAAACTTGCTGAGGATACATTCTGTACTCTCATCCAGGTCATTGATGAAGATATTATCTCTTTGTGTACAAGCCTTTTGCCACAAGAATGTCCACGGAGGACACAGCTGGACTTCATGTAAGGGCCAGGTACAGGACCCTTAGTAACAGGCACTACTTCTGAAAACCAGGGAGTGGAATGACTGCCAGCGTATCATGTTCAGTGCATGACAGTGGCTGATGTGCAGAACAGTGTGGTGGATGAACTTACTGATGCCCTCTCGAAGGAGAGGTAAAGACAAAGGGGGACTGTTTACTTACATATAAATCTGATTCAATTCAGGATTTAGACATTTCAAAATGACAATGCCTAAAAAAGAAAGAAAAGTATGTAGTTTTCTCCATCACACTGATTTTTCAGGATTCTTCAGCGTTTAATCCATCTTTGCTGTTTCATGGACATGACTGCAGCTGTCAGAACCCCCCAAAAATGTATCTGGTTGGACTATGCAGAGCCAGCCCCAGGTAGATTCAGGGTGCAGCAAGGTGACAATTGCTCTTTGGTCATCCTAGGGCCAGACTGCCTGGCCTCTCCTTGCTCTGTTTCAAAGAGAAGAAACGTGGATAAATGCTTTTATTTCCTGAGTAGTCTGCCCAGTGAAAGGTGCTTCTCTCGGTTGTTGAAGCTCTTTCCAGGATGGAGCTGCAGATTGAGGAAGACTTAGAGGACTCCAGACGTGCTGCACTGCAGTCCCTGGGCATTGTTCTGTCTCCCACCCAGGAGAAGGAGAATTTAGATGAAATCCTGATTTGCCATCACTGGGACAATATTCTGTGTGCAAAGACTGTGTCAGTTTGTGGAGCTTACCACCCCTGGTGTCATCAGTGATAGAGAATTGTTTCCCTGCAGCTGAGCCAAAAAGAGTCAGAGCCATTGTCTCTATTTACACAAACACGTACTTTATTCCAGGACAATAACGCAGCACATTTTTCCTGCCTGGATAAATGGTTTTTTTTCAGACTTTGTGACAGAAGGAGAATAGGGGGAGACAGAGCAATTTCAGGTTAATGCCTGAAAAATGTCTCTGACAACACTGAGAGCTGGGACACAAGAGACTGGAAGACACACAGTGGGGCTCCCAAGCCTGCCTGCCACTGCCATCCTTGCCATGGGGACTACTAGTTGGAGCCCACATCTATCTTCCTCATAGGGGTTCATGCTGCACACTGTTCAGGGGTCTTGTGTCTCTCAGCTGGGCTTCTCCAAAGGAGTCATCAATCCCCATTGCTCTTTCCTTGTAACTCAAGCCAAATTTGAACTAAAGATGGTGTTTGAGCCCATGCCCAAGAGTTAGTGGGGAAGTTAGATCGGATCCACACCTGAAAACCACTGTTCCAGCATGCACCTCCACTGCTGAAACCAAGCCCAGACCCGGACGCTGTGATCTTCCCAGGGCAGACTCTTCTCTCTGACATGCTGGAGGTGGTCTCTGGCTGCTCTGGGGTCAGCTCTGTGTTGGGCTGTGTCACTCTCCCACCCTTCTCCTTGCCATGTGCCTCGATTTCCCTCCAAGCCCTGCACAGAGCCATCTCCCCTGCACAGGATCACAGGTCCCCTCCATTCCTTAGCTGCCAAAGCTCTGCTCCACCCTGTCCCACCCTGGTGAGTGCAGCAAAGCCAGGAGGAAGAGAAATGCATGTCTTACATAAGCCAGGCATTTAAGGACTTCACGTGTGAGGGTGGATTTTCCTCGCCCTCCTGGGAGCCTAATAAGAAGTGTGTGCACTGTGAGACTTTCAAAGGCAGCAGACGGGACTGTGGTGAGAGCTGACTTTAACCCTGGCCTGAGTGCAACTGAGTAACCGTGTTCAACATTGCTTGACCCCACTGACAAGGACACCCAGGACTGAAAACAGCGTGGTCAGATGGAGGAAAAGGTTTGGACGGATCATTGTGTGCTCCTCAACAAGGATGAAGAAAACGAGCTGGTAAGGAGTGGGGGACTGTGCTGGGTTTTGGTTTCCTTGTGCGCCCATTTTGGATATGCCTCCCCTTCTTCTCCTTCACTCCCTGTTTGGGTGCTGTCTCTTCAACATAGCCTTGGTGAAGGCAAAACCCTGGATCAGTCCTTGCTGACTTTGAGATTGATTTTTGCAAAGTAAGGGCTAAGTGAGGAACATACTACTTCTGTCCAGAGGCACGAAACATGGAATAGATCTCATTGCCCACAGCAGTCGTCTGGCCAGGGAGCAGAGTCCCTTTCCCCACTGTCAGTTTCCATCATAATTGTGAGGATGTCTACTAATGGGTACACTTTCCTTTACTGGGTCATCATGCATCAGAAAGCAAATCATAGGGAAAGTGCTTACAAATGAGTTTTATCCTGGATAATTGTCTGAAGTAGTGATTAAATCACTTCTCCTGAAATGTAAAGATCTTTGCTGCTTACCACGTCTAGGAAGACTGGGTAGATGGCCAAAGTCTGCTGCAGCTCTCATTGAAGGAATCCCTTGTTTCTCAGTTTTTTACAACAGCTTCTATGGAGCTGCTCTGTCCTTACAAGGATTTTTTATTAATGTTAGTTGAATCTACTTTCTGTCTTTGATTGTGATTGATTATTGGTTGTGTGCAGCAGCCTGGAAGGGCTTTGCAAACACAGTGAGTTGGAAACTCTTCCTCTACCTGCTAACATGGAGTGATTACACAGAGTCTGGTGAGGGTGGGAGTAAGACTTTCTCCTCCAGTTTTCCATGCAAGGAACAAGTGTAACCTAGATATTTCCAGTGCACAGTGGGCACAGAATTAGATGCCTCTGCACGGGTGTAAAATATAGTCCTGTCACTTCTGTATTTTCTGTGCCTCTGTTATGGGGATGCAGGTGCTCAGGGTGTACACAGGTGGGAGAGATCCTGCCCTGAAGAGCACACCTGCACTTCTGTATCAGGATTGCTTGCAGGGCTACTAATAGCAGTGGGGCTTCAACTTCCCTGGTTGCCTTCAATAAATTACTGCTGGGGTTTGACTGCTGCTTATGTAAGCTTGTTCTGGACTAGGGAGCTCAGGCCAGTTGCAGCAGCCTGGATCCAGCACAAAATGAAAAATCAGCTGTGGAAGACAGGTAAGGAGTCAGCTAGGGATCATTGGTGTAATGCTGATTGCTATAGACTGTTCCTCATGGGGTGACTACCTGGTGTGTGGATATGGGTCTCAATGCCTGCTTCTACTTGTATAAGAAGCAATGGGGATGCCAACTCCCTGATGAGGATGGAGGGCTGGGATGGATGCGTGAAGTGAGGCTGTTGCCACAAGCAGACATTTAGCTGGGAGCCTGCGCACCCCAGATGAGCTGCACCTACTTCCAGGAAATACCTCTCTTTCCCCATCCAGCCTGTGGCTGAAACCCCTCTGGCAGAGGAGGGCCCTGGCTCTGCCCCAGATGCTGCTGACACAGCCTGCCTTGTGCAAGTTTGCCTGCATCAGGCTGAGAGGTGTTTCTCATTATACATCTTCCTAGGGTCCTGTTTGCTGGAGTAGCCTTGCTCCCAGGTTCTGCACTTCTTGGAAAACTCTTGTTACTGCAGACAGGCTCAGTGGGGTAAATCAGCCATGAAGATGGTTTCCCTTAGCTCTGGCCTTCAGTGCTTCTTCCTAAGCACTGTGTAAATGCCCAGTGTGTATTCTCTGAGAACAGGCTATGCCCTAGCACAAGCTGCCTTTTGTACCTCACCTGTGCAGAACGATCCAGTTGATCAGCCACACGGGGACTGACTGCACCAGCCAAGGCATCTCTGCCCCGGGGGACGTGGGCTCCTGACTGGCTCTGCGGCAGCAGACTGATGAGGACTTGGCATGACCTGGCTGTGCTGGGGTTCTGCATCCTCTGGTAAGGGGCACCTCCTCAGCACCCTAGATGTCAGGAGCTCACAGCACCACTCTGCTTATTTAAACCAGCTCTTTTTGACATGTACAGTGTACTTCTATTGATTATCTCCCATCATGTCTCATGCATTTTCAGGTTCCTCAGTTGCTGTGCTAAGCATACAGCTGTGCCCTAAAGCCCCACTTGCCGGGCAACAGCCCGTGCTTGGCTCATGCTAGAAATCCCTGAATGTTCTCACTGGGCAACTCCTGGCCTTACAATTGCCCAGCCACAGCACCACAGCTCTTTCCTAGCTTTCCCTTCACCTTCTTTTTCAGATCTGATCCTCTCCAGTCCCTGTGGGGCGATGGATGAGCTGTGGTCCCACACACTTGTCATTCCAGCTACCCCCATAACAGGGTCCTTGTTTTCCAGGCCTGCATTTGGAGTTTATTTATAAAAATTCTGCTATGAAAAGGCAATTAAATAAAAATCTTGAATTTCCTTAGTTGTGGACACTGTTTGAGGTTTGTCCTCTCACCCTGAAAACACCGTTTGTAGTTATTGATTTAAACTTCTGTGGCCTTTGAAGGAATAATATTTTGTATACAGTAGGGTTGCACATCTAAAAGCTAAAGAGTTGGACTCTGCTAACCTACAGTAAGGGCTGCACGATTGTCTTTATTTCAGTTGAGCTGCATTGATTTCAGCTTAGTTTGTGTTGATTATGATCAAAGTTCAGATAAATCAAGTTAATTTCTCTCTTATACCTAAATAGGTGCTTACTCCACTGCCTTTAAATCACTTGGAAATAATATTTGAAGTTGTACCAGTACAATTGTTTGTCCAAGCAGTGTCCAAGGAGCTCTACTTTGTTGCAAGCTCTATCCTGTAGGGCACCAGTCATTCTTCTGGCATTTCTCTATTTCAGATGTGGAACTTCCTCATTTTTCTTATTTTTTTATGATTTAAAACACCATTTCTTCCCATCCTCTCAACCACATAAGCCATGTCAATAGGTTATGATATCCCACCACATTGTGTACTTTAGTTGCCAAGTTATTCTGCAAAAACATTCAGTGCAGCCACAACTAGATGTACAAGAACATTTCCTTTTACTTACTACCTCTGCCTACATCTGCAGAGTAGTTTGATTCATCCTCAGGGGCATTGCTTCATGCACATGCTGCCCTGTGGGTGGGTAATTGCTCTCTGTGATCTGGGTTAGGCAACTGACCTCGGTGATGGCACAGGATTGCTCATGCAGCACCCATGAGCAGTGGGTGGCTGGCAGCATCTTGCTGGTGGCAGGGCGATGGCCAGGCACAGGCAGGGCAGCCCTGCAGCCACTAGCCTGTGATGCTGCTGCTGCTTCTTCCACTTGCTCCTCAGTGTGGGTGCTCTCCTGCCCTTGTCGTCAGCCCTAGGGTGAAGTCACAGGGGTTTCCCTGAGCTGGGCTTTTTAGTGGGGGGAACGGAGCTGAGAGGTGGCTGGGAAGTGCCCTGTATAGGGAAACACGTGGACCCCTGCAGCAGGAATGGAAAACAATTGCTTGGTTTTTTGTTTTTCTTTTTTCAGCAGTGCAATGCAAAAAATTAAATATATTTTTCTAGGTTTTCATTTCAGACTTAAACCAAAATTATTTTGCCAAAGAAACTTTTATACAATCTGCCATAGCATGGGTGGGACAAAGTGAGTTCCATGGTGGGGGCTGTCTGGATTCCCACCTTGGTGCCTGTGGGGAAGCAGAAAGGGACACTCACATGGCTGCTGAGGGGATGGGTGTAGAACTGCAAGGCCACGGTGGCACCCACCATGACTGCTCTCCTGGTGCCATGAGAGCTGTGGCCAGGCTGGACATGGGTGATGTGTCCAAAGGGTTGGCATCCCTGGGTGCTGTGAGCCACCAGCTGTAGGTGGAGAGTCTCTCCGCTTCCCTCATGCCCTGCAGGGTGCCAAGAGGGTTACAAAAGCACCAGGATGTGGAAAAGGATCTAGTTATGCTACAGGCATTGAAGTTACTGTTAGCCCTGTGGGCAGGTTTAAAACAACTCAAAGGGTAAAAAAATCCAGAGTTCTTCTCAAGGGGAAAAACTAAATTTATGGACTTAATCTCCTTCACAGGCAATGGAGCATCACTGCAAAGATGACCATTGGGCTATCAGAATGAAAGGGCAAGTAGAGAAGCTGATAGATTATCTGGGGAATAAGTTGGAGGAAGAGAGCCCTTCCATATTTATTTTCAAGATAAGGTGTAGGTGGTGGAAGATAACACACCAGTAGGTGTGTTACCTGGTGCTGGAGAGGAGTTGCTCAGGGCTTGGCAGTTTGCTTTCCCTGAGGCAGATTCTGTGCCCCTGCTGCAAGGTAGATCTCAGCAGTCAGCACTGAGTTTGCAAGGAGGCTTCCTCCTCAGTGGCAGGCAGGGCTGATTGGTGCAGACAGCTGTTACCATGAAGGGTCGGATGGAGTCTTGGTGGTAAAAGGTCCAGACTGGAGTTAATTCTTCATTAATCCTGGGAGAGCTGATGTGAGAGCTCTCCTCTGCCAGCAGCAGCCCAGCAGCATCCTCTCAGCAGCTCTACTGTGTTCTTAACTGTGCCGTATGAACTGACAGACTCCTTTCCAAAAATGACTGGGAGCAGTTGTGAGGGAGGGCTTCAGTCCCCAGCCTTTGTTTGCAATAAGCTTAGGTGTCCTGATGAACAAATGCCAAGGCCAAACCTGTTAACAAAGGATACTTTCTCTTTGCTGTCCAGGAGATTTTTGGCTACAAAACCCAAGGCTGCCGAAAGGCCTTGTGCATTGCTGGATACATCTTGTCCTGTGGGGCTCTGCTGCTGCTGTTTTACTGGAAGCCAGAGTGGGACGTGTGGGTAAACTGCATCCCCTGCAGCTTGGAAGAAGCGGACATTGTTCTGCTTAGGACAACAGTAGGTGAACCTTCCTAGCTCATTGTTACTTGCAGAACCTATTGTTTTCCCAGATAGGGCAGCCTGTCTGTCTGCATGATGTAGCTGGTTAATAACACTTTCCACTTTTGGAAGTGGAGCAGCACAGATGAGTCAAGATTCAGAGGACCAACCATTTTGATTTTCAGAGTTCAAAATATTTTCTAAAAGACCATGATTACACTAATAAGAATGCAGGTACTCTGCCTGAAGGCTGGGCACCAAGCAGACTTCAGGCATTGCTGCTGCCCATCCGCAGGCTCCAGCAGCTGTCCTTTGCCAATAACACGTTCCATAAACCAACTCTGTCTCTTCCCTTCCTTTGTGTGCATGGGGTGCAGCCAACTGGCTTCAGTGGAGGGATTATCTTCAGAAGTTGTGGTTGTCAGTAGCCTTTCAGCTTTAAAGTTATTAGAGAATGCTGAGGAAATGGGTTTTAGAGACTGACTAATTAATTAAATTAAATTAAATTAAATTAAAACCCAACCCAATTCTAGCAGAACAAGTGCTTAAAACACTTAATGCTCAGCATTGCAATGATATTCCCAAAATGAACACACTTAGACCACTAAATGAGTAATCTATTGCTCATTGTAACTAGTTACATTAGACTAAACTGATTAAAGGACAATTTGGTCTGACACATGCATCTGTAGCAGTAAAGCTGAGTTGTTTTTGGCCATAAATGTATAACCACACAGTGTTACGGGAGTTTTGTAGAGCAAAGTGCCCGGTGCCAAGGATTCAATGTCCACACCAGAAATATTTTGAAAGGCTTTACTTCCAATTAGCTCTAGTCTGATCCCATAGACTAAATATCCACCCAGTAGCTGTTGAAGAACATCTTTTGGTTTAGTTTCATTTTGTCTGCAACTGCTCTGCAGAATGAATCAAAGCAAATGGAGCTAATTGCAAGATTGCCTACAAAGTGCTTTACTGATTAGTACTAAAACACTGATGCCAACTACGGGCTTACATTTGCTGTAACTGCAAGGATTTCACAGTACTGTAGTTCTCTCGGAATCTTATATATACTTCCCAGAGTCAGGAAACATGATCACAGGCAATTTTTTTGACTTTTCACTGAACTGTACTCGGTTTCTCTAGGATGAGTTTCAGAGATACACCTGGAAGAAGGTGACCTGGATTGATTTGTCCACATTGGCACTACCTGTTGGTAGTGATTCAGATGGTCCTCTTGTAGCTGATAAAGACTCTGTTATAAACAGAGCTGTAATGAAGCCACAGTTAAAGGTAAGTCATCTATAAAATTGAGAAGAAAGGTGGCAGGGAGATGGTAGGTGAAAAGAATAATCAAGGCACCTGGAGGCTCCCATGTGTGCTCTGTCAGCATCTTCGTGAAAATCCTATTTGCATGAGCTCAAGTTTTCTCCTAAAACATGGGGAAGCCTTTATGTAACAGTGAGGGCATTTTCCCTGGAATGGCAAAAGAAATTTTTGTAATTTGGTCTTGCAGGTGAGATGTATCCAGGTGCAGAAAATCCGTTATATTTGGGACTTCTCTGTAAAAGAGTTCAAGAAAGTTGGGTAAGTGTCAACTGTCTGTTACAAAACTCTTTGCGGAAGGGGACTGACTTGTCTGAAGTCTTTCCTATTATCCTAGATCGTTAGAAGACAGCAACACATGTCATGGCATACACCACAAATTTGGAGCTGGCCTGACAAGGGAAGAGCAGAAGATCAGGTACAGTCTAAGGAGTAGACCTATGAGCTATGACAGTGTGACGTATTAATTCTTCCTCTCAAATTCATGTGAGCTTCTTGCTACTCACCTTAGTAGCAAGGCAGTGCAAACTGCATGGGTGGCATTTGGAAAGGTGCAAAATCATTATCCCTCATGCTTTATTGAGCTTTTTCTGTTCTCAGAGGTGCCACAGCAAGTCTTGGGTAAACAACGTGAGTTTCGGCTGGGCTTAAGGGCACAGCAAGACGTGAATGGCTTCCTTTGCCATCATCTCCTTAAAATCCCTCCAGAGAGCTCATTACAGGATTTAGCAGCAAACTGATAATATCTTCAGCAAGGAAACAGTAAAATTCTGCCTCTGCCTAAAGTCCTCTCAGATACAATAGCTCCGGACAGATTTATTTGTTCTGTTCAGCCACATGGTGCCCCCAGGGCTTTAATTCTTATCTAAGTGTTATTTGGGTGCACAGTTTTCCACATGAAGTCTTACTCTATATGACTAAGCTATAGCAGGAAACTCTTCTCTACCTTTCTACAGGCAGCTGGTGTGTGGACCTAATGCTATTGAAGTTGAAATTCGTCCTATTTGGAAGTTACTTTTTAAAGAGGTCAGTAAGACTAGCACTTGGGTGGGACAGGCATGAAGGTTTATGAAGACTTCACCTGGGCACTCTGGCATGGAGTGATTGATGCTTCACAGGCATAAGCCATGGAAGAAAGTTGGTGAACCTCCTTTTTGGCTATTAGCACACATTCCTGGCAGAAGGTTGCAGGGAAGAATATGAAGAGGATGCTTGGTGCTGCATATTTATAACAGCTAAATGTTTCCCTTATGTTGGCTGCGTCCCTTTTTTGGAGAGCAGTAGTGTAGAAGACTGGTGTCCTCCTTCTCTGCTGTAGGCCCTTATTCCTGACTGACCGTCTCCCGTGAGCTGGGACATCTTGTCTTGTGACTGAGCAGTGACATGCATCTGGAGCACTTGTGCTTTTTCCAACTGCTAGGACTGACCACAGCCACATCAATAGTTATGCCCTTTTATGTAGCATCTTTATAATGATTTTCAGTGAAACTTTATTGGTACAGCTAAGGCACACTTGTTCCTCTCTAATAGCCTTGTTTTAGTAGCACAAAGGTAGAATAAAGCATTAGAGAAATGCAGCTGTTGAGCTTGCTTGTGGCCTCAACAGCAGTGTAAATTGTGAGTGTGTTTCAGAATGGAGGAAAATGTTTGCAAATTCCCGTTTTACAGTTGCTTTGTTCACCTAGTAACTTGTTTTTCTCCTATGACATAAACACTTTTTTTTTTTCCTGCATAAGTAAGGACACACTGCAAGACTGTTCTTGCTCTATAGCGGACAAAACCACATCTTGTGGATAAGAGGAGACACACATACAGATGGTTACTTGCTGAGTTTGCATATTGAAATACTGAACATATATTTTTGCCAACCTCTAAGCAGAGGCTTAGCATACAGGATACTGTCATGTCATCTGTGTTCACTAGTAGACTATGGATACTACATGAATATCTTTAAAATGGAAGAGAGCTATGAATGCTGGGACTCCAAGCTAGTACACGTGTCTGAACTTTAAGTTGAGTTTGACTGAAACCTTATGAAATACATGGAAAGTTCCAGGGCTCCTAAAATTGGTTGGATTTGATGTTACCAACCTTTCAGTGCCCTCTAGAGATGGTTTTGAAGAGAAGTCCAGTGTAGCACTCTAAAAAGTTTATTTGATTTGAACTTTGCACTTGAATCCAAGGCTTCATGTTTGAAATATTAATGGTGGTGCCTGGAGGCAGACTGGTCCTCATAAGCTTGTGGTATTTCAGTCCAGATACAGCTTCAGGATCTGAGGGCTGGCACCCTGATTTAGTGTCTGTCTCTTTGTCCTAGTGAATGTCGAAGAAAGTATTAAATTTTTATTGAGGGACCAAATTTGTGAGATGAATAATTCATTTCAGTTCCAATCTTTATGCGGAAAGCTCATCCAGTGGCTATTTTAGTTATGCTAGTTCTACAGAAAAGTCTGTCACTCCTTCAGACAAGCCAAGGGTGGGCAAATCTCTGAAACTTCATCTAATTATTTTGTTGTTAGTTAGCTACCAAAATAACCAAAACTATGCTCTTGGACTACAGTGAGGCTTGTGGTCTGTTTTAGCATAACAGACTGAAGTGAGTGATGACTGGTACAATATAGGCTAGCTAAAAGTATGGAAGTACGAGGAAATCAAGCCTTCGTTTTAGCTGTAGTTTAAGACTGATTACTGATGGCCCCACAGATCATTAGGTCTTTTTTAACCATTTTTTCTTTTTCCAAATAAGTACAACATTCACAGTGACTTTCTTAAATCACAAAGTATTAAAGACTTTTATGGTAATTCGGTCTTTTCTCCCCACATTTGGGTAGTGTCTCCTGTGTAGTAATTGCTTAGAATCAGAAATGTTAAGATCATCTTTGTTAGATGGCTACAGTGGGAAATGAACCAACTTGAAGTCCCTTAAGTCTGACTTTAAGTTGCCAGCATAGTTGCTGCTGTGTAGTAAGCTGGTTAACAACAGCTTTTAATTACAAACACTGTGAACTACATGTAAGCTGGTAAATTCAGAGCTGGAGGCTATTAATGCTCTAAAACAGCCATGAAAGAATGCTGCCATGGGATGGCAAAACAGCCCTTTAAAGTGGTGTTTAGGACTCCTGGACAATGTAATGAAAAGTTCTCAGCTTTTCCCACACTCCATACGCTCCATCTTTCCTGACCTGTGTTATTTCCACCCCCTGACGTGTTATGTTTGCATCTGCAGATTTTAAACCCTTTCTATGTGTTCCAAGCCTTCACCCTCACGCTGTGGCTGATCCAAGGCTACATTGAATATTCAGTGGCCATCATCATCCTATCGATCATTTCTATTGGCTTAACAGTGTATGACCTCAGACAGGTGAGTCTGCCAGCTCCATCCTGCGCTCTGCAGCAATTTCATCTGTCACAGATGCAAGTAGCTATTTATATGTTCTTTCTGTTTATTTTTTTATTGCTGTGTATTCTGCTGTATTACTACAGATTTATTGCTATAGAAGAGTTAAAAGAGTCATACTTGGGGGTCTTGAACTTCCCAAGAATTAAAGAAGATTGAAGTTTGATACCTGGGGTTTGTAAGGCTTTATGAAGGTGGACTATGTTTGTGAGTCTGGTTCCTACTGTAATTTCAGGAGGATTCACTACTGTTAAGGTTTGCTAAATAACAGGTCTTACCAGCAGAAAGAAACATGACTTTTCGTATCTCAAATTTGTTCAGCACTTCTGTCATGGATGCAGTTGCTTGGAAGAATTTTCTAATAGCCTCAGCTCATTCACTTTTTGACCTGAAGCACACACCTGTGATAAACTTGAAACCTTCAGTCTCTATGGCAAAGGCAAAGAGACTGAGATGAGCCTTATGCACCATTTTGCCTGCCATTGAGTATGCTCATGCAGCCAGGAGAAGTTCCTGGTGCTTTCTGCTGGAACTGCAGAACGCTCTTACTGGGAATTTCCTTGATTTCTGAACCCACTTTAAATACACAGGAAAGGCAAAAATCACATGGAGAAAGGATATAATAGGGGAAAAAGGAGTAACTATGAATGAAAGTACAGATGAGAAAGAATGACACGAACAGGAGTCTGGCAGGCAATATTTTAGTCTCTCAGGTCTGGATTTTAGACATCACATTCCTCTGTACTTTTAAGATTTAAAAGCAAAAATGAACTGGGGATTCCTGTGTCCTGGTAAATGTTGTTTTACTCTTCAGGAAAAATATAAGGGCTAGAGGACAGCACTGAGAATTACAGTTCCTGCAGACCACATGATGTGATTAGAGGTGGTGGCAGGGATGAAGGGGACAGCAGCTCTGGGGTGCACTGACCTGACTGCCATGCTCATATGCTGCTTCAGAGTGAGGCACAGCTCACATTGCCTCCAAATTCACTGCTGAAATCATTGTATATGCACTGAATTACTGGGAAGGGAAGATTCAGCCCTTTGAAAGGCTCCTTGAGAAGGTGGTATAGCAAAATTCTCTGGGAATTTGCCCTTCCAGGGGCTTTTGTTTGAATTGAATCTGCTTTTCCCTGGGCTGGTAGAGGCACACAGTATAGGCCTCAGGTCCTCAGACTTGTGGGACTTTGGGCAGTATGTGCTCACTGGCACACTGTGCTGACGAGGCACCCTCTGCCCTGCCAAGGGCTTGGTTTTATCTCTGCTTCACTGCTCTCAGCGAGGGCTTTGTGAATAGCTGGGGTGTTTGCCAGCACAGGTGTGTTGGCTGCGCATCACCGTTTTGTATCTCTGACTGATATCTGTAGGATGACTAGCACTCCTGTGTTGAACAAGCACTCGCACCTGAGCATGCCTTTGTACTTGAAGTGTTGGTGTCTGTCCTGCTGTTGCAGAGCATGAAGAACAGATATGGTCCATTCAGCTTTTGTTGGCAAGGCCAATTTTATTGTGTGACTGATAATTTTGACAGGAAGAATTGCAATGTTTGGGGCCTCTGGATATTTTTCAAACTGTCTTGACATCTTCACATGAACAATGCTAATGAAATCCACACTCGGGGATTAGTTTTTTGCAATTGCAACTTTTAAATCAAGATAAGGCATTCTCTCTAATGGCCTTGCAATGACAGTTGACTTAATTATCTCAGAATAGTTAATTGTCTGAATTAGATTGCAAAAACTGGGAAAGCATAGGCACCCTGCTAAATTAAAATTTCTGTTTTTCTTGCAATGGCAGTTTTGCAACAATAGCCTTCACAACTTGGTTGTCCTGTTGATAGCCTCCGAGCAAGGATAAAACTGTTGATTACAAACAAACCCTCTACTAAGGGACTGCAGATAGCAGTGTTGCAGCTAAGGAGACTTATTCTGGCATGAAGCAGGAATAGCCCTTTGAAGGTCAAGGGAGATATAGCAGCATGAATCAGAAGCAAACGGAAAACTAGGTCTGTGTTCCCATGGCAGCTTGTTCTAGGTTAACTCGATAAACTCTCATCCTGACCTCTAACAAGCGGTGTGAAACCTCCCCTGGATAACTCAGCAGAGTTCAGTTTCTGTGAAGTTAGCACAATCACTGAATTCTAACCTACTGCTTCACTTGAATATTGCTGTTTCAACACTGCAATTGCTTTCCCATCAACAGCAGTCTACCAAGCTGCACAACCTCGTTGAGGAGCATAACAAAGTCCAGGTTACAGTCTGCATGAAGAGTGAAGGTGAGTCATCTGTGTCTCATTTTCCACACCAGCCTGTATAATTAACTGACGTGTTGAAATGTATCTAGAATTGCACAGCTCCTCTTGGTTTCTACGGCTGAAATGTGAAGGGCGAGCTGCAGGGGGAATGGGGCAGAGGGAGATGAGGTGGGCAGGGAGAAGTAGGGGCATAGCCTATGTGGTGTGGTAATGATGCATCTGTGTCATTATCAACTGTATCTGTGGCATCTGTAATGATACAGGTGAACCTTGTAATTTGTGTTGAGTTGAGAACAGCCTGGAAAATTTAATTTCACAAACAAGCAACTAGATAGCAACTCTGGCCTTCTGAGACCTTTCTTGCTCTGCTATAGGCTACTTTCACAATCTTGTCATGTAGCTTGTGAGTGATTTTTCAAGGAGTCTAGACATACGGCTCCCACTGAGGTATGTGCTTTCTTTCCTGTGTCTGTTCCTTGCCCATGAGATAGGAGGCAAATATAGCTATAACCCCTAAAGATCTTAACACAGGCAATTATAGAATCATAGAATGGTTTGGGTTGGAAGAGACCTGAAAGATCATCTCGTTCCAACCCCCCTGCCATGGACAGGGGCACCTCCCACTAGACCAAGTTGCTCAAAACCCCATCCAACCTGGCCTGGAACACTTCTGGGGGTGGGCATCCACAACTGCTATGGGCAACCTGTTCCAGCATCTCACCTCCCTCATGGTAGGATGATGGGAGAGGCAAAGGCCTTGGACAGGTTTTCTTAGAGTGTTTTATGGATACTAAGCAAATGAAACTGCAGACACCCACTTGGATAGAGACATTTAGACAAGGGCTGGTCTTTGAGCCGTTGCTTTTCAGCCAGTATTATATCTAAGAAGCACTGGCCTTAAATCATGCAGTACAGAAGTTTAGTGAAGTTATGTGTGCCTTGAGATTTCTTAATTGTCCAGAACTTGTGCACAAGCAAAGTTCATTTTTGTATTGTTCTGCAGGTTGCAAAGAGCTGGAGTCTCGTTACCTAGTCCCTGGAGACATGCTTCTTTTAGATGGAAAAAAGCTCTCTCTCCCATGTGATGCTGTCCTGATTGATGGAAGCTGCATTGTGAATGAAGGGATGCTCACAGGTGCAGCCTTAGAGTTCGAAGTGCTAAGGCCCTTTGCAGGTTCTCTGTCAGGGGGATGTTTTCATCTGTTCTGACAGCAAATTGTTTACTGTTTATTGGAATAGTTTGCAGCAGGAGGTAGAAAACTGTAGCTTGAGTAGTTCACTGTTGCCTTGGGCTTTTGAACACTGACTTTGCATAATATGTATTTCTTATCCACATTAAAAACAAGAAGGATTAATACAGTGTCAGGAGTAAACAGCGAAAATACTCAAATACACTGACTGTATTTTTTTTAGTTTTTGGATTCTGATGTTGCAGCAGTTCTACTCAGGCAGGCAATGTATGAGCATAGGGGTCAGTATTACACCTAAATATCAGGCCACTACAAGGCATGAACTTGGTTCAGGGGCAAAATTTGACCCAAGCTCCTTGATACAAAGTGCTCAGAGAAACCATTTGATGTACACCGAAACTAAAACTATACCGGCTGTCACCATAAATCCACATGTAAGCATAAGCAAGCTAATTAGTCAGGCAAGCTTGAGCACCTAAAGGGGCCTGTCACTTTCTAATATGCAGAATCTGATAAGACTTTCAAATCCTTTTTAAGTGAAGCTGCACACTGTCGTTCTCAGGTGAAAGCATTCTGGTTACTAAGACCCCCTTGCCTCTCACGGAGAGTCCGATGCCCTGGAAGACCCACAGCATGGAAGACTATCGAAGGCATGTCCTCTTCTGTGGGACAGAAGTCATACAGACGAAGCAGACGGGCAGAGGGCCAGTGAGAGCCGTCGTGCTGCAAACTGGTATTTCTTTTATCATTCGCTAAGCAGCAGAGGGAAAGCGGTAGCCACAGAGGCTGGTAGGAGAGCTGGTTTCTCTTCGTAGTTCCAAGTCCAGCATGGGTCTGCTGTGCCCGAGAAGTGCGTGTTGCCACCTGATGGCTAAGGCTTGTGCAGCGTTACCTGTTTTTGAATGCGGTATGCTGCTATGTCATGTATGCAAGGTATGCATGTGTCTTCATGCAGGGTTCAGTACAGCTAAAGGTGATCTGGTGAAATCCATCCTCTACCCCAAGCCAGTGAACTTCAAACTCTACAGAGATGCCTTCAAGTTCATCGTAGGCCTCTCTGTCATTGGCATGTTCGGGTTCATCTACACCCTGTGCGTGTTCGTGTCCAACAAGGTACGTACAAGGGATGTGTCCATGCTGCAGGGGACAGCTCTGAGCCCTCGGTCAGTCAGGATCCTTGGAGTATTTTTCACTTCTGTAATTCAGTTTTCAGATGCCAGAAATGGGGGGTGGTGGTGATGGTGTGTGAACAGAACAAAACAGAATAAATCTGTCATCCCCAGGGGCAGAGTTTGGGATGTGTTGCTACTGGGCAGGAGGGTCAGGCCCACCCTCCCCACCCCCTCTGAGAGCTGTGGTAGCAGGGCAGGGAGGTTGTTCCCATCCCATTACCCCTGTTGCTCTCGTTTGCAGAAGCCAGTGGCAGACATGGTGGCTATGGCCCTCCTTCTCCTCACTGTGGCTGTGCCTCCTGCCATCCCTGCTGCCTTGACAACAGGCACTGTTTATGCCCAAAGGAGGCTGAAGAAAAAGAAGATTTTCTGCATCAGCCCACAAAGGATTAATATCTGTGGGCAGATCAACCTTGTTTGCTTTGACAAAGTAAGGTGCTTCCTGGGGCTGTGAATGGTGCTGGGGGCTGCTAGGAACATGGGGTGTTTCTTTTACAGCCCATCTACCCTGATCCTAACCCCAGGACAAGTCCTCTACATGTGCCTGTGCAGCAGGGTCACACTGCAGGCAGGAGACTTTCCTTACCCTTCGTGGGAGCTGGGGAAGGACCTCTGGGGACATGCAGGAGGAAGAGGTGGGCAATAGTGGGGTAACTAGATATTTATTTAAATTTAGACAGGCACGCTGACAGAAGATGGACTGGACCTATGGGGCATCATCCCTGCCGAGGGAAGCCGGTAAGGAAGGATTGCATTTAGTGAGGACTAACCTCCAATGTGAAGGTACTGCTCAGATATATAGTTTAAAGGGAGATAGTTGCATAGGATATGGAGAGAGAGAAAATCATATGCAGCAAGAGACATTTAGGTGTGTTTGGGGAGGCAGAGTGCAATGGATGTCCCTGCTCAGCTCCTTCCCTTCTAGGAGGGTGTTTGGGTGCTGCTGTGGCAGGCGTAGCCATAAAGGTCACTGCTAATTCAAGACAAACAGAAGTCAGCAGCAGCATGAGTGCTTTTAATTAGCCTGAGGGGATTTGGAGAATATGCACAGAGCTTTTCAATTATGTCATTCACAGCACAGTTCAATAAATATTCTTAATTTAGTCAATAAACCTTTCATCACTTAAATGTTAGGACAATGCTTCTTCTGCTGAAATTAAATGTTGCCACCTTCGGTGCCTGTTGAATCTCACCTAACTTTGGTAAATGCTGTGAAAATTCCATGAGACCGTGGATCAATCCTTCAAAGCTCAGGTGTCCTTAGGGACTTCCTCAAATCCACGGCAGGCTCCATCTCAATTCCAAGCCCAAAGACCACTGAAGTCCTCAAGAAATAACCACTATGCAAACATTAAACTTGACTGTATCCAGAATTATACTATTTAATTCATATCACTGAAATACAATAATAGACTTCAGCTCTGCAGCACCTGTTATGCTAAACTCAAAATATTAATCTTTTGCAGTGGCCAGGACAAATCCCACACCCCATATCTACTCCCAGGTTTTCATTAGTAGTTGTTAATACATCAGATACTTCAACACCACAGAGATAATCATGCTGTAATGAATGAAAGGACAAATTCATTGTGAGAGGAGAAAAATCACATTCCAAATACTTTCTCAAAGGACAGAGAGAAAATTACTATCTGATGCAAATTAATTAGAAGAAATTAATAAGTGTCAACCAATAAAATACTCTTCCAGTGGGAGCAACCTGCAGACACATCATAGTCTCTTCTTGGCCCTCCTCCAGTGCATCAGGGAGGCCCAACTCAATAGGTGCCCACTAAAAGGCAGACAGCTTGTGGCAGTGCCCGAGTGATTTCCACCAAGGTAGCACTGCAGGCAGTGTCTGCTCACATAAGCGTCAGGACAAAACTGGATCTATATCTCAGAATAAATTCATATAATAAAATCCTCTGTAAGGTATCAAAAGGTAAAGCTCTCTTTGCAGACAAGTCCGATCTGCACCCAGCTGGGAGCTGGTGCTGGTGGCTTGCCAAAATGCAAAGAGGAGCTGTTGCTGCCTGCATTGATCTCATTAGTCTATTTGCATAATTACTTTCTTAAATGTTCAAATTTTTAAACATGACTCGTCAGCTAAGCTGAATACTATGAGGCAATGACAGTAAAGGAATTTCATTCAACTTACAAAATATCCTATTGTACATTTAATAAGATAGAAATGTTTGGTTTTATGTGATGTTTAGCAGTTTCATGGTGTCTCTCAAACAATTAATTAATAAGCCAATTATGACCAGGCTGAGAATGAGGTATAATTTTCTGGAAACAGAACAGACTTTGATGGCCCAGAGGGACAATAGGTCCCAGATTCATTGTTCCTTTTAATAGAGCTGCGAGCTGTCACGCTGCTCGCTTCCAGATTCATGTCACTGTGCCTGTGTTAGTAATGGGGGATGCTAGTGGTGATCAAAGGTAAACAAAATCTATTTAAATTTCTCCTTAACATGCCAGCCGAAATGGTAATGGGCTGTGTTGTGGTCTGGCAGACACAGCTTGTCAGCCAGCCAGTTTCTTAGAGGGGAATGTGTGTGTGAGAAGGGAGGACTCTCAGAAATAACTTCTGTGATGAAATTACAGAGCCTTCACTCAGCCCAGTCGTGCATGTGTTCAGTCTGTACTGCAGTGCCAAGGAGGGAATAAATCTCAACGCCATCCACAGAAAGAAATTGGGGCATGTCTTGGTGTAACTCACTAGGAGTCAACCAGCTTACCCATTTTTAAAACCAAGGCTTGAGGGACAAGCATCAGGTGTCTGTCACTATGCAGATGTAAAATCTACAGCTGGAAGTGAAGGTCAGGGTCCTCACATCTCTCCCACATCATTCCCAGGGGTGCTGAGAGCAGGCTGATCATGCCTATCCACCGTGGTGCATGCAGAGCACCAGCCCAAGAAGATGCACCTCCTTTCTATACTGCAGCTTCACAAATCTTCTCCTACGACACATTGCCAAACTTCTTCAAGATTCCTGCTGCAAGTTGTTTCCTCTCTGACAGCGTCTTCTCTGCTTTGTCTAATACCAAAGACCAATTGTCAAACTGGACTTCTGTGCCCGTGCCAGCCCCTCTGAGTGTTTTACCTTCTCAGTTACTTCACATCAAGTTGAACTCATACCAATTAATTATTTTGTACTTTTTGGCTTCCTGAATGCATCTAACCTGTTAATCAGAAGGATGGGTAGGAGAGGGTGTTGCTTGCAGTTACTGGGCTCAGCTCCACTGAATGCAGCAGAGCAGCACCTGTATGCACTAGCTGAGGACTTGTGTCTCCATCCCTCTTATAAGTGGTCCTACTAACCTTCTGCTTTTAATCAGGTTTCAGGAAATCCATAAGTTCCCATCCAGCACTCCTCTGCCCTGGGGACCTCTGTGCGGAGCCATGGCAAGCTGTCATTCACTGATTGTTTTGGATAAGAAGATTCAGGGAGATCCACTGGACCTGAAAATGTTTGAGGGCACACACTGGGTAATGTGACTTGCATCCTCTGCACACATCCAAGGCACAGACACCCCCAACTGAGCCTGTGGGGGTTTACTCACAAGTCAAGCTCATATACATGCCTGTAGGGGAAACTCCTTTGCAGTCCTGGTCATAACAGCTGGAATTGGCTCTGTTATTTCTACTATCCTCATGACAGATTTGCAGCACTGCGGCTGCTTTTTGATAGTCCAGCAATCATTTTCCTCAGGGCTGCCTGCATTTGCTCTGTTAATTTGTTCTGGAAACACTGGAGAGTAAGGAAGCAGAGGGGGAGCCTGGTTGCTGCTTACTGGAAGCACATAATCAGACCATGCCGTTGGCCACGTGCTGCTGAGAGCACAAGGAAATGCACAGGCAGGTTTTTGTGCTGCTATGCTGAAGGCTGTTATCTCTGATTAGTGAAGAGACATCCCTATGGAGAAACCAAGGCTAGAGCCTCCAGCTGAGTGAACAGCAAGTCTCAGAGACCTAGGGAGGAGGTGAGAGATAATCCTTGGGACTCATCTGCAGGGATGGAGAGTTGTTCGAGTGGGAGCAGGATGGGAGAAGGCATGAGAAGAAAAGGGGCTGCTCTTCTCCCTGCCACGTCCTAGCCTGGAGGGGTTCTGGGTCTCTGCATTTAACTGCCTCATCATCTTTTTTCCTTCAACCTTTTTCTCAAGAGAGGTTAATCAATAAGTAAAACAGATGGAAGCTCTTTCAGCAGTGCTGTGGGAAGGCATCAGGCTGGTGCTCGCTCCTGTGGGAGAGCAAACAGCAGCCGAGACACAAGACAGCAGAAGGGGACTATGAGGGTGAAAAAGCCTTGACAGCATGTAAGGTAACAGAGCTGCAGGGCTAAAAGCATCCTATGCTGAAAATTACCACCCTGTTTCTGCACAGAACATCAGGAAAAAAAGCAGGAGACTGGAAGATAAAACCAGCTAGATAAGGATAATTATTTCCCTTTCCCTTTGTCATTGATATGGCATTAAGTTTATGTGGAACTTGAGTTTAGGGAAACCATGTAATTTGACATAGGTTTTTACTCTCATCAAGTCAGATGACAAAGGGCCATGTAGGCTTCTGCTAAGGACAAGGCTGCAGGAAGGCTCTCACTGATGATGGACAGGAAGACCTCTTAGATCACAGCAAAACACTTCTGCAGTTGGGTGGCAACTGTAAGGAGGGGAAACACTCCCATATGCTGCTGTCCCTGCTTTAGCAGACAGGTGTGAAGCCCCCTCCAAAAAAAAGGATCAGAAAAAAATGCCTTTCCTTGTACAGGAGATGGATGACTCCAGCACAGCTCAGGATGGGACTGGTGCTCTTGCTGCCTGCGTCGTTAGACCGGGGCCAAAGGCCAGCAGTGTAAGTGCAGTTCTTTGTAAGAATGAATATTCTGTGTTTTCAACCTGCAGCATGTGCAAATTCCTAGCATATGCCTAGCATATCATTTACCTGGGCAAGCGGTGGCCTTTCAGCCACTCTTGGTGCTGTGTTGCATCTTCCCCCAGAACACCCTGGAAGCATAGGACCAGAAAAGCAAATTCTGATTAAAGTGGAGATGCTTCTCTGAAGTGGCATCTAAAGCACTCCATGGGCCTTAAAAGCACCTCATTTCCAACTCCATTCTCTGTGTTAACAAAAGATACAGACTTCTGAGTCCTCACCCTGTAAAGCTGCGGCAAAATGAAGCTACACAAACAGTTTAAATGGAAACTAATGCAGAGAAACTGTGTAAACAGAATAAATGTCTAAAGCATGAGTTCATCTGCAGGAGGAGGCAATGTGAGTAAGGACAAGGCATTACAGCTAGAAGCATGGATGTAGGTCCACGAATCCTACTGGTAATGGTTGTGCAGCTCCACTAGCAGATTTATCAGCATCACCCTAAAGCATGGTGGTGTTTGCTCTACTCTTCCTCTTAAAAGTACACTTGGGAAGCTCCAAGTTTTGACAGTTGAAAATTATGTTTCCAGTCCAAATGTTGGACCAGCCAGCATACTTTGGTGAAAGGAGAGTGATTTCTGCTAGCAATACTGGGAAGCCAGTGTTGTGGAAACACGGCAATCAGTCTTGTTTCTAGGATTGCTCTATTCCCATGGCAATGTCACTGTAACACATCAAATTTAAGTTCCCAGGACTGTAAATCCAGGAATATTACATTAATAAGTGGTTATTAAGAGAAAGGATGGGACAAAGCCTGGAAAACCAGTTAAATATAAAGAAAAACATTGAGGTTCCTGGGAAGTACAACTTCCCAACTCTGATAAGACAGAGTTATCGAGACTGTGGTTCCTAAACTTGTGATCAGTAATCTGATCCCATAACCATAAGGCAGCAAAAGTGAAATAATCTCTTATTAAATCACCTTAGCAATAAAGCCTCAAATAAGCTGAAGTTCAGATTTGCTTTGTGTTATCAAGGACTCAAATAATATCTCACTTTTCTGACCTCTCCAGGCCCCTGTGGAAGGAATAGCAATCCTACATCAATTCCCATTTTCTTCTGGGCTGCAGAGGATGTCTGTTGTTTCACAGAAGATCGGAGAGGAACAGTATGACCTGTACATGAAAGGAGCACCAGAAATAGTGTCCAGCTTTTGTAGACAAGAAACTGGTACAGAACTGGGAAAGGGCAACTCTAAAGTGTGTATTTTGACTTAATCTGAGTCAGAGTTTATGTTGGGGCTCTAATCCTAAAAGGTTTTCAGCACTCACTCTTCCCACTGGCCACACTACAACGGCATGTGTATGACTCTTCCCACAAGCAAGCCTTGAGCTTGTTAAATGTCATTAGTTAATACTACAAACAGGTTTTCATTGCTTGTTTGTAAGTTAAAGATGTTCAGCCTGTATATGTCCCTTAGCTGACTTTCATCAGCTGAAGATACAGCACATAAATAATGTTGCTATGACAAAATACCCAGAGCAGATGTAGGATCACGGTAACTGCATGTGCCACAGCAAGTGTGTTGTGCTGTATAAGTTCTTAAATTTCCTGCTAATTTATTGCCCTGTAAATTCAGCATTGAGTTACTGACCTGGCTTGAAAAGACTTTAAATCTCAGTGATGGGAAACTTGCTGTGGACACACAAATTACTGTTATTAAGGATAATTGGTATTAACACTCAAGCCAATACTTCTGTCCTCTCTCTGCAAGTAAACATAGGCTTTTCTTTTTTTGTATGTGAACAATATTATAGGCTTATACTCAAACTTGTCTGCAATCTTAGAACTTGGAACTAAGGTCACATTCACTGAATACTTCAAAAGGATGCCAATCAAACACAGTACCAATGGTCTGGGGCTTTGTGGCTTGTTTCAGATTTTCATTTCAGATGGCACTAACCTGAAAACAGGTGAAAACAGTTTTGAGAGACAACGGAAGGTATAGTTTAGAACCACTTAAGATCTAATGACACAAACCTCCAAACAAGTCAATGTCAGCAAGAAAAATGTCCCTAAAATTACGTTTCACTTTCTCAGGTTTCTAAATAGCTCCTCTTATCCTGTCTTGATTGTTTCTATATTGATTACAGCTTAAGGAATAATTAGGTAGTGCACTGTAAAGCTGTGATTGTGGTACATAGTGAGTACAAAATACTTCAAAGTTAAAGGGAACTCTTTGCTTTTAGAGTCATGGGAATGAATGATCAGAGAACTGAAAATTTAGGATTTGAGAGAATTCTCACATTAAGTCATCACCATAAAACCAATTTCCTCAGTCACTCAACATGTATGCAGTAAAGCTTAGGACAGAATCAAGAAGTCAGTCACTTGTCCTCTGCCCAGTAATTCATTTTATTTACCTGGACCTTAGCATGCATGTAAAAGGTATAAAATGGACACATAGATAACTTATGTGAACAGTCAGTTACACAGCTGACTTCTGCGAGAGGCCACAGTGCTATAACTAAGGCTATAAAGTGGTTTTAAGGACAGGCATTTCACCTCGGAAAAGTGATCAGGAAGGATGGAATATTCTAACCATGAAACTTTTTTTTCCTGTAAACAGTCCCAGCTAATTTCTTAAAGGAGCTTAAGACGTACACAAGCCAAGGCTTCAGAGTCATTGCCCTGGCTCATAAAGTGCTCAGCCTAGGAAACGATGTAGACGTGAGCAACCTAGAGAGGTAAGGTGTGCTGCTGAGCCACTGGTATTGCTGGGGGGGGGCTTTCCCTTCTGTTGATTATGACCTGACCCAAACCTTCCTCCAAAGGAAACCTATTGGGAAGCTTTACTGTGTAGCACCTTCCTCGCAGCAGATGCTGATCACGCTATTAATTGCCTGCTTTGCTACTGCTCTTGCAAGGCTCACTGAGCTGAATTTCAGAATCTGTTATCAAAGAGTAATGAAAGCTGGTTGTTTTGCTTCTATATGGCAACAGATTGAGACTGCAATAGAGATTCTGTATGCCATAACCTGTGGGTTTCAGCCAGCCAGTTCCTGCAAATCCCTGTCCCTCTCTCTGCACACACATCTCTGCTGCATTGCTCCATCCCAGGGACTGCAATGTAGTGGATCAGAGCTTGGCTGCAGCTGCAGAAATGGTGCTTGTTGAGCCCTGCTTGTCTTGAACTCATAGCAGTTGTGTTTCCCTGTGGAGCAAGTGTGTTTCCCACTGAGCATGGCTTTCCTGTGGAACAAAAACCACAGGGAGAGTCTCTATCCCTGTGCTGTTCCTGGGAAACAGCATGTGTGCTTCTGTCCTTGCTCCAAGAGAGGAGGCAGAGTCTGGGCTGGCATTCTTGGGCCTCCTGGTGATGGAGAACCGCCTGAAGCAGGAGACAAAGCCTGTGCTACAAGAGCTGGCTGCTGCCCGCATCAGGAGTGTCATGGTCACAGGTAAGTCCCCCCAGGCTCCCCCTGTGGCTGTGCTGGCTGCCACAGGGCACACAGGAGAGAGATTCACTCCTCCAGTATCCTCCATTGCATGTCCACGGGGTCTACCTGGGCTGCCACTGTGCTATGGCAGACGTGAGGAGCTTGCCTCTTCACTATTCTTGCAGGGGACAACTTGCAGACCGCTGTCACGGTGGCCAGGAACGCGGGTATGATTCACACAGGCAGCCAAGTCATCCTTGTCGAAGCAAATGAACCAGAGGGCTCTGCTTCAGCTTCCATTGCCTGGCAATTGGCAGAAGACAGCAAAACAAACACAGCTGCTCCCTGTGTAAGCACAGCCAGAGATGGTTGCTTTCAGGTGCCTGGGGGAATTAACAAAGCTTTTAATGTCTAATTAATGTCTAATGTCCAGTCTCCTTAGACCTGAACACCTTACTAAGAATTTGGAAGTAGCTCTGAGGAACAGATCAAACCTGGGGGTAGTTTTGTATCTGTCCCAGGGTATATGGAGGTGTGGTATGCACCTATTAGGTAGAAATAATTGATACAATGGCTCTTTGCTCAGGGCAACAATCAAAATAACTACATGAGTATCTGGCAAGGCTTTGCAGGTGCAGTGGGCACTTCAATCACGCTTGAAGTGTGCAGAATTAATGTAATGATAAATACTTGTCTATGTGACTATTTGCTGGACCAGATCTTGGTGTCTAAACTAGCAGCCTGTGGCTAACAGGGATTAGTTATGCATGGAAACACACCTAGAAAATCAAGTACTGCCAGGTATAAAGTTTTACAAAAAGATGCTGCAGAAGGCTGTGTCCCTGGTTGCCTGGTGGGAGGCTGATGAGATGGAAGGGAAATGGCATGTTATGACCTCAGTTCGAGAATAAATCCTGTCTTACTCCTAGGAGCTATGTGCTAACACCGAGCAAAAGATCACCTTGGAAGGAGAAAACTGCAACTACCATTTTGTGATGAATGGAAAGTCCTATCAGGTTCTTGTAAAGCACTTCTACAACTTGCTGCCCAAAGTAAGTTCAGAGGAAACAAAGCACCTGCTCTCCCTCTTTTATTAAACAGCAGTGGTGTTTCAGCTGGAGAAAGGTGTTTTTCTGTTGGTAGCTGTAGCATTGTCACTTCACATTTTGACAGCTCTGGGCAGCTTCCCACCATGCCTTGGGTTTACCCCAAACAGCTTGCTTTCAGCATCTTCTATGACCTCAGATGACAGGGGTGGCTGTGAGCATTTTGCGCAGTGGAGTTACTCCATGGTCACCTTCTCAATTTCAGTTTGATTAAAAACATCAACCCCATTCCCATGTACCACTATCATAGCTGGCAATGCTTTCTGCTCAGCAGGGGCATCATGAGCATGAAATACCCACATATAGCAGCAGAAATATTCAGCACCTGTCTCCTGGTCCATAAAATAGCTGATGCTGGAGAGATTTTCAGATTTTATACTCCCTGGTCAGGTTTTCAGGTAGGAGAAATCTCAGGCTGAGTAGTGTTATTGCTGCTGTCATCAACCATCTGTTCTGCACTTGGGAAACACTTACAATGCCTTGCTGCTCTGAAGGCTGCTGCAGAGCATGTGGGAATCGCTGGCTTCCCAGCACCTCCTACAGAAGAGGCGAGGCAGAAACTGCAGCAAGATAAATCTGATGTTAGAGAAAACCCAAACACTAAGGGTAGCAAAACCACGGTAAGATCTGGGAGAGGGGACAAAAGGGATTTATGAATGTGTTAGGCACCCATCGGGGAGGCCTGATCCTGCCTTGGCAGTGCAGTGGAGGCACAAATGCTTGCCGGATGCAGCCCATTGCTCTTTCTTGCAGATACTGGTGAATGCGACTGTCTTTGCTAGGATGTCTCCTGGCCAGAAGTCCAGCCTCATTGAAGAGTTTCAGAAACTCAAGTAAGGTCCTCCTTTGTTTTCTTCTTGAACCAATAACACGCTTGCTCTGAAGTGTAGTTGTTCCAGCTAGCGCTGCTCCAGGCTCATCTTTCCAGCCCTCCCTTCTTTCACAAATGACCCCGATCGCATCCTCTGTGACTGCCTTCCTCCCAGTTTCCCTACAGGGATCTGTCTGCATCAGGAGTACCTGCACCTCTTGCCCAGACTCAGCCACTGCTTCTCACTGGTGCAGTACAGAAGGCAACATTAAATGAGGCTGAGATAAAAATACAGAGGCAGACCCCCATGTATACAAATAGCTCCTCACCCCCAGCAACTCCTGCACAGCTACTGGTGCTGTCCTGACTGCAGCTTTAGAAAAGCTGAAAACAACCTGATGCAGCTGGGAGTCTGACCCTGAAACTGCTCCTTCAGGTCCTGCAAAGGAATGTTTCCTTCCCCAAACAGGACTCTGCTAACTGTGGATGTTTCTTGCTAAGCACAAAAAAGATATGACACCTTTCTGAAAAATAAACAGTTAATTATTATGAGTTGCTTCCCCTGGGGATGAAGCTCCCTGCCCTCTCAGAGGGACCTCATGTGTGGAGAGCTGCTGTGGAGAGCATGTTTGGGAGCTGCTGTATTATTTCAGCAGTTCCTGTGTCTTTGGATCAACAAAGACAGTCGAGGAGAAAATGCTGGCAAAAGTCGAGCTGCTGCAAACATGCACACCCTGTTCCCTTCCTGTGGCTCATGGCAGCAGAGGGAAAACAGTCTGGAATAAGGTGGCAGTATTCCCTTTCCTATTACAGCCTCTTTCAAAGCTTAATCCTAATTTTGCCCAGGGCACTCTGCCCCATCCTCTCCCCATATACAACTTGCCCTCTGGAAACAGCTAGCACCTCCCACAGGGCCAACACCAGTCCCTGCTCTGATGTACCTGCAAGTGCTAAACCAGCAGGTGCTCCACCATGGGATCAGCTATGTGCAAGGCTTATGTGTTTTCCTCCTTCTTCCTCCATCAGTTACTACGTGGGTATGTGTGGTGATGGTGCCAACGACTGTGGGGTACGTAGGAGCTTGTCTCCCATTCTCGTTAAATATCATCTCTTTTAATCTCAGGAGTGCTGTGATGAGAGGCTGCCTAGCATCACTTGTCACCAGCATTTCCCCAGTTAGCCTGTGGGTATGCTTGGTCAGCACATCACTGTAAAATACTATGTATATGTGTTTTTTTAATACTAGCATACCCAATAACAGAGGATTACTGTTTTGGTATTTTTTTCCCTCAGAAATAAGGGCAAGAGACTTTTTCTTACACATTTCTTACACAACTATAAATTTGAGGGTCTTAGCCATAAAAAGAATTATATTCACAGAATCACAGAATCATCTAGGTTGGAAAAGACCTTGAAGTTCATAGAGTCCAACCATCAACCTAACACAGAGTCCTCAAGCACACCATATCCCTGAGTGCTATGTCAACTCGACTCTTAAAAACCTCCAGCGATGGGGATGCCACCACTGCCCTGGGCAGCCCGTTCCAATGTCTGTCAACCCGTTCTGTAAAGAAATACTTCCTAATATCTAGTCTAAACCTCCCCTGATGCAACTTGAGGCCATTACCCCTTGTCCTATTGCTTGTTACTTGGCTGAAGAGACCCATCCCCACCTTTTCACAGCCACCTTTCAGGTAGTTGTAGAGAGCAATGAGGTCTCCCCTCAGCCTCCTCTTCTCCAGACTGAACACCCCCAGTTCCCTCAGCCACTCCCCATCACACTTGTGCTCGAGACTCTTCACCAGCTTCATTGCCCTTCTCTGGACACGCTCCAGCCCCTCAGTGTCCTTGTAGTGAGGGGCCCAAAACTGAACACAGAACTCGAGGTGCGGCGTAGCAGTGCCGAGTACAGGGGTAAGATCACTTCCCTGTGCCTGCTGGCCAAGCTATTTCTGATACAAGCCAGGATTCCATTGGCCTTCTTGGCCACCTGGGCACACTGCTGGCTCATGTTCATCTGGCTGTCAATCAACACCCCCAGGTCCCTCTCAGACTGGCAGCTTTCCAGCCACTCCTCCCCAAGCCTGTAGCGCTGCTGGCGGTTGTTGTATAATATTACATATTATATTATTATAATACATTATATAACATAAGCTATCTAGTAAATTATATACAATAACAATATAATATTATGATAAGAAATATGATATCCTAACATAATTTTGTAATAATGTATTAGCTTGCTTTGTAAAAGTTGTCTATAACCTATACCTGAGCACTAAACCAGAGGTGACAAGGCCAGGGAGCTCACAAAAGAGCAATAAAAGAAATATGAAGAGGAGATTGAAAGGAATAGAAGGAGGATAAAATGGTAATTTAAATAGTTCAAGAGACTGTTTAACAGGAGAGCTATGCACAAACTCCAGTGTGGGAAACAGCATAGAGAGTAGTTCAAAGAATTGTAAATAGGCATAATGGGATTAAATGAACAAAGGAAATGTTTAAGTGCCAGGGAAGGGAAGATATGTAGGAAATGAGATCAGCTGGGCCACAGAATAGAGGAGGATGATTTACAAAGAACACTCGAAGCAAAACTTGTAAAACACCAGTAAACATACTAGTGAGCAGGGTGGGAGAGGTGGCTGGGTGGATGGATGTCTCTCCATCTTCTCACTTCCATGGATTTCAGGCTTTGAAAATGGCCCATGCAGGGATATCGCTGTCGGAGCAGGAGGCGTCCGTGGCTTCACCTTTCACCTCCCAAATCCCCAATATCCAGTGTGTGCCAGAGCTGATCAGGTGAGTTTGCTGGGTGCTGCCCTGGTGCAGTCCTGGTGTGCTGCTGCCTGCTCTGAGCTCAGCATGTGGGCTCACGAGTAGGAGTGCACTACTCTCAAAGGTGCCAATAAACCAAACTTAATTCCTTAGTAACTAAGTAAAATATAGCAGAAGGGGTTTTGAATTTGTTTTGATCCTCAAATTCCAGTGCTGGAAGGTCTTTTGTGTTTGTAAGAGAGCGTTACCCATGGTGGCTGATATTTTTGGAACAGGTACAGCAGTACAGTCACATGAAAGGGCAAATATAACAGTGACCACAGAATAGATTTGTTTCCCATTACTTATAAAAAAAAAAAAAATCCATATGTTGTAAATGGTCATGGAGCAGCCACTAATAATGCCATTTAACCAAATGTATGCAAAGGCAATTACCTGTTTGTGTAGAAATGTGCTTTATTCCCAGAACTGTTGAGTAAATTAATAATGAAAAAGCAACAGCAGCTTAATCCAGGTATTAAAATTGTAGCTGCAGATTAAAACCAAAATAAAAAACCACTGAAGGGTAGTTAAGTGGCTCTGCAGTATCTTAACTCCAAAATAGTTGTCTATGGAATTTGAACTGTTTTCTATTCTTCTTAGAGATCCTAAACACCGATCCTAAAGCAGAAATTGTCTGTAGCACTAAAACCACAGTACAGTAGCTGTAAGTGGGGGTTTCTAGTGTTGTTTTGTGTTTTGAGCAGGGAAGGTCGAGCTGCTTTGGTTGCTTCCTTTGCTGTGGTTAAATACCTGACCCTTTATGGCCTGATTCAGTTTGTTGGTACTGCTATGCTCTTCTGGGTAAGTGTTTCGTGCCCATCTTTTATCAGTACGCTGTGCTCACTGTAGGATTTTATCTTCAGTGGTATTACTCAGCGGGGAAGAACAGGCATACAGGGCTTCAAGGAATAACAAAGATGTGAAAAGCTGGGTAATTACCTGCAGGGGGTGGATAGGTTCTATGGACTCCCCCAGAATCAGGAAAAAAGCCCAGTGGTAAAACTTTAATGCCCTTCTATATGAAGAGATGGCAGGGGTGTGAGTCCTGCCTAGCTGGGTGGTGGAGTCCCAGGCGCAGGACTTGCTGTAAAATGGGGGCTTTGGAAGAGCATCTGCCTCTCTCAGCTGGAAAAAGCTTAAAAAAGAAATGAGTGTCTCAGGCAGATGAAGGAGGGTGGTTAAGGAAGAATTACTGTGGCGTATCACCAGTATGTGATGAATCCTCTAAAATTTTAATCCATGAAAAAAAGAATAGTGAAGGAAATTCATGTATGGTTTTACTCTGGGCCACCTCTCATGCCTCAACTCACGTGTATCTTCTGTGCAGTCCCACAGAGGGGGAAGGGCACAAAGCCAAGTGAGCTGCTGTGAATCTGCAAGGCATGGCCCATCCTTGGTGGCAAATGGTGTCCTGTTGGTCACCGCATGGGGACAGCTTCCCCAGCCACTAGCTGTGTGCACCAACTGTATCCATGTCCCCGCTGCCTAAAGACATTTCAAACCAAAGTGAAATTCTGGCTGTCATTGCTATTACTGTGGGCTGGGAGTGTGTGATGTGAACTGAGTGGTCCAAGGGGCCTCGGGATCTGCTGGAAGAAGGGTGGGAAAACATTCAAATGTTAGGTCACCCACATATGCTATGAATTAGCAAGGTGTTCAGTGGGACCCAGCTGGGCTTGCTAGTCCTCATGAGGTTGCATCAGGGCCATGAGGCTGCTGTTGCTGATGTGACGTTGCTCTGAAATAGTACCAGGTGCTACAGTTTTTATCATAGAATGGTTTGATTTGTCAAAGTTGTCATCAGTTCTCAGGTGGTGTTGCCTTTGTGTTTCAGCAACTGCAAATCTTTGGGAATCACCAGTATTTGGTACAAGATGTCATCATTACCCTTCTGGTTTGCCTAACAAGTAAGCAGCTCAGGGAAGTCAGCTGTGTCTGTATGAGTGCCTGCTTTAACTTCATTTCCCAATAAAAATTGAGGAGACAAGTTCTGCTGTCAGTAACATCATCACCATTGATGCTAGAGAAATTCCCAAGGCCCAGAGTGTGGGATTTGGCTCATAGTCCTTTGCAAACACGGCTGCAGAACTCTGTACATAACAAATATGGTTTGGATGGTAAGAGGAGCAGCTGCTCTGGTGACTGCTAGTGGGGCTCAGGCAGTGTAACTTTAGCTCCTGATCTCCTGTGTGTTCCTGGCATGAGACCCAGTATGGCCCCTAGGCACCCACCTGCAAGTGAGGATGATATTCCCTATCTTATCTCTGTGTTTTCCTGAGAGGGGGATTCAGAGGTTCAGATGGAAAATAGTAGAGATCAAAGCCATTTCTTGCCTGCTTATTAGGGCCTGGCTTCACAGCTTTCAGCTGTGAGGAGTGGATGGGGAGGTCTGTGTGCGGCTCTGCTTGCCCAGCAGACGCAGAGGGATGCTAGCAGGCTGGGCTGGCATGGACTGCAAGCACCTCTGGTTTCTTTCCAGTGAGCTTGACCGAAGCCTATCCAAAGCTGGCACCTTATCGCCCTCCTGGCCAGCTCATTTCTCCGCCGTTGCTGCTCTCCATTATCCTCAACGTGTGCTTTACCATAGTCATGCAAACCTGTGGCTTCCTCCTGGTGAAGCAGCAGCCCTGGTATTCAGCTCTGGCCAGCCAGAGGTAAGTCCCTCTTTTTGTCTCTGATCCCCAGCTTTCAGATCACGTTACTGCTGCGATGGGGAACACTCTAGCCACGCCGTGGCCTGCAGCCAGGCACACCATGGGACCTGGGCAGTACAATTCCCCCCACCCCGAGCTGTGTGTGTCCTCAGCAGAGTGTTGCCAGGACAAAATTAAGCTGCTGCAGATGCCGCACAGAAATCTAAAGGGCCAGCCCGAGGGCTAACACACCAATGTTTTTCAACCTCTGAAGCTCGCAGGGCACTGCCCATCCCAGGCAATGTAGGAGAAGCAGCAGAACTGCACCGTGCTGCAGTGGGTGCCCATCTCCAGTGTGACTGGGCAGCTTTGGGGCTGTGTCTCGGGGCACCACTAGCCTCCCTGCACTCCCCTTTGCTGCCCTGTCCCAGGGTGGCCCACACAGCTCCTCTGGGAAATACACAGCTCAGGGGTTGGGTTTTTCTGGAATCCAACCTGGCTTAAAAAACAGTTGTGGGATTGGAAGCTGGTTCATTTCCATGTTTGGGAAAGGTAAAAAGTCTCTCTCAATATTCCAGAGCTGAATTATATTATGTGTTATATACATATATATATTAGTGACCAGCATATCATCACACAGAAATGAACTGGTAAGGCAGGAGGCCCAGCAAGGCATTTTGGTGGGGATGCTTCTGGCTTCCAGGGCCACAGATTTCTCTGCCATGGTTGCATCGCAGGGCCTGTGTGCCGGTGTGGTGTGCAGGCAGCTGGGTCATGAGTCTTCAGAGCCATGTCTCTCACACACTGCTGTCATTGCCCACCTAAGAGATGAGATTTTGGCACAGACCAGAAAATTAAGCTGATGTTTTAATGTTTTCTTTTGTTTGATTGTTTTTTCATGTACGGTTTTCACTCCTGTGAGTTGCTGGTTATTATATGGTTGGAAAGAAGAGGGAATTGCTGTTTGCAATCTCACTGTTGCTGGAGAGAGCAGGAGCAAAGTGCTGGGTGTTACCTTACAGACATTGCTCTCTGGGGAACCATACCCTGTCCCCCAGCAGCCCAGGGGGAAATGGTACGAGCAGTGATGTCCGGGACCCTGTCCTCAGCTACGAAGACACTACGCTGTGGCCGCTGTCTTCTATCAACTGCATCATTGTGGCCTTTGTCTTTTCCAAGGGAAAGCCCTTCAGGAAGCCCATCTATACCAACTGTGAGTAGAACTGGAGTAACATGTAGTCTGCAGAGTCCTGTTCCTGCCCCAGAATAATCCAGTCAGGAGAGGCTCCTAGGGAAGGGATGCTGTGGATTTTTCTGTACCCACATCACTTACTGGCATGTAGAATAATTGTTGGGGTATGTGAGCTCCTAATTCTCCATTTCAAAAAAGCTCAGTGAGCACTGCTTATGTTAGCTTCTTCCTTGAGATAAAAGGCAGCAGAGTTGAAAAAGGAGACTTCATCTTGGTTTGGAAAACACGTGCTTTCCAGAAGATGATGTGCTGGATTTAGTGCAGAACTGTGTATTATTGTGAACACGGAGAGCATATGAGGATCAGATGCATTTGTTCTGAAATACATCAAGAAGAGAATCCTCTGAGATTCACAGGCTTACCTTGCCTGTCTTCCGTTCCTAGAGATGAGAGAGATAAGCCTGTGAGAATATCAGTGTTAAAATCCTCTCACAATAACCTTTATTTTTCTGTTTGAGTTTTGCAGAGATGATTTAACCCTTCTAGCCATCGGTTGACTGATAGCTCCTTTGCAATTGCAGCTTTTTGCTCATGGATGAGAGGGCAGGACTTTGCTTAATCTTAGCAGAGTTGGTTTTGTTAGGTATTTTGTTAAAAGGCAGGTCCCAAACCCATTTCATAGAGCACTGGTCATCTGCAGAAGATGGGTGAGATTTCTTGCGCAAGAAAAAACAGTGTAGGTGCAACAGGCTGCTGGGGACTAACTCCTCTAGTTTCAATTTCACATTTTACATGATGGCAGTTTTACAGCATTGGCATTTGAGAGTCCTGTCAGCATATTTGCAGAGTTCAGTCACAACCTCCCTCCCTCCCAGAGCCACAAATGCTCTTCTTTCCCTAGATGTATTTTCAGTCCTCCTGACCCTCCAGCTTGCAATCTGCCTCTTCCTCTTCTTCGCCGACATTGATGCTGTGTACAGTGGCATGCAGGTAAGTGCAAAAGGAATGTATGTTTCCTTTTCATGACACATACTTTGCTGGCCCTTTACCTAAGTGTACAGAGCAGAAGCTACAGCTACGGTCATCTTGGAAATGAATTTGCTGATCTGATGCTGACGGGGCAAACCTTTCAGACTTCTCTAGCATCCTGACAAGGGCTTGATTAATGAGGTAGTCCTCTTATGCTCTAAAGAGTGGGTGGCAACAGGGAGAAGAAAAAGTGCTTGTAGATTGCTGTGCCTTTCTTCCTAACAGAAAAGCACAATAGGGTGGATTGTGGTTTTGCATGCTGGAGGAGGCTTGTTGGCTGGAGAAGTGAGAGGGCCGGGATTACTGCTGCCTCCCCCCCCCACACCTCCTGGACCAGGATGAGCCCATGTGGGGCTGGGATGCCTCAGCCTCCCTGGGTGCTCAACCAGGGCACAGCGCAAGCAGCTGCCTCCAGCCATGCTGCCCAATGTTGGGAATGGCTGAGCCCTGCAGCTCATCCCCAGCCATCCTGCATGGGACCCAAAGGTGGAGGCATGTCATTAGGGCGAGCATACACAGATGGAGAGAAGCCGCACATTGTGCATTTGCCACAGCTCCCCAGAAGTATTTGGGCACTATATCCTGCCCCAGGCACCTGACCTGCAGGTTTCAGCAGTAGCTTAAGTAGCCAAGATGAGTTAGGCAGGTCTGTGCCATGGGGAATCCGGCATCAAACCTTCCAAGGTCTCTGCGACAAGGAATTACTGTCACTTCCTACTGCATCCTCCATGCTTGCCACTGGGAAAATGTCAGTCAGCCACTCAAATCATTAGGAACAGATGCAAATCTTGGCAGGGCATTTAAACCTAATTGCTGTTCATGTCCTTTCCAACAGTTTCTTTGCACTCCTGTGATCTGGAGAGTGTATGTCTTACTGATGCTCTTGGTCACCTTTTGCATATCTTTTTTTACAGAGGTGAGTGCATTTGTTTACTGCCTGTTCCCCGGTCAGGTCTTTCTACCCCCATTTGCTGTCACACTGTCCTGCAGGCATAAACCCTCAGACCTCCCCCTTCTCCCACCTTAAGACACAACGTGTGTCAGTCAAATCCATTTTATGCAGCCCCAGAGATGATTTAGACCACATCTCAAGCCTTCAGAGAGGGAGTGAGCTGAAGTGCAGCTGCCTGGGAGGCGCCTGCTGCCCTGGCTCACAGGGGAGCGAACTGCAGCACAGGTCAGCACTTGGCAGTGATTTTAAAACCACCACTCCCCTCTTGCCCTACAATCGACCAGGCCAGAGACTGCGCTGGCTTTTGCCATTGGATATTGCAGTAATGACTAAACCCTTAAGTGTTTGGTGGGTCAAGGCTGCTGGCATCCAGCACTAGGTACTGTACCCTGCAAGGAACAGCAATGCTCAGTCACCTCACAGCCCCAAGGAGGGAAAACATGCCCCTGGATTATCCCCTTCAGCTAAACAGGCTGAGATTGGTGGCGTCCTGATGTAACTGAGCTGAACCTTCCTGTGAAGGAATCTGGCAGTGCACACAGCTGCCCAGCACTGTGGGGCTCAGGGGGGTTGCATGTGTAGCAAGGGATGGCTTTTGTCCCCGAGTAGTCCTCCCTCCTTGTGAAGGGCAGCAGCACTGACCCTGTGTTGTGTCACTCCACAGGACATTATCTTGCAGAACAAGCACCTCTGGCTGCTGATTAAAGCCTTGTTCAGGTACCAGTCGAAGAGCCAGTACCGAAAGTGGCAGAGGATGCTGCAGAGGGATCCCAGCTGGCCTCCCATAAATACAAAAGACTTTGCAGCCAAAAGCATGGAGGAGGTTTACATTAACCCCACCTACGAACACAGCGAAAGGGACGGTGAGACCCTGCAGCCGGGCACGGGGCTGCGCAGTGCTTGCAGCTTCCCTGGCTCGCACTGAACAGCCCAGGTTTTCACCCTTCCATGTGCGCCAGACGCAGATGAGTGAAATCCCTGCACAAACCCCTCCCTTCAGGGGCAGGCTGAGTACACGCTGGCTGGGCCCCAGGGCCCAGGCAAGGATTATTCTCTCAGCTGCTGGTAAAATAACAGCCTTGACTCTACTCCATGGCAACAGCAGTTCTTGGGCCTTGCCAACATCTCCTACAAAGGTTCAAAATTACTAAATACAGCAAAACAATTACTTCTGCTGCTCCACGTCACACTTTCCACATTTCAGCCACTGCTCCACCAAATCCTGTCATTGCACCCACCAAGCCTGATGGAAAGGCAGTCCAAAATAAGTGACCTCGTCTTGAATGCACAGAGGAGCACGTGTACAATTGCAAAATCCCGAGTTAAATAAAACGCTGCAGCTTCCAAGAACTACAAGAAAGTTCCCCAGATTGAGTAATTCCAATTGTCTTGCATCTCAGAGTGATTTACAGATGTGAGAGGGTGCATACACTGCCCTCACCCAGCTCTCCCTTGCCAGTTCTTGCAGACATCATGCTCTGAGCACAGGAAAGGTTAAAGCTCACAGACTGCTGTAAGACCAGGCTGGGGAGGCTATGCAAAGGCAGAGGACAGATAGCACAGCTGCTGCACACATGACCCCCCCAGTTTATGCTCTGCCACTGCCAAGTCTTGGCTCAGGTTTGGTGTCACACAGCAGAGAGCAGGGCTAAGTCTTGGCTTCTTGCTTTAATAAGAAGCAGGGGTTTTAATGTGCTCTGGCACACAGCTGCTGGACAGGTAAAAGATGCTGAGCCCCTCTCTACTTCCTCTTTCATCTTCAAGTTGTTCAACCACCTAATTAGTTTAGCCCTAAAAGAACTTTTGATTATGTTTACAGGAAGCAAAAAAAGGACATTCAGTTTTTCCCATATTAAAAAAGAACTTTATTTAAATTTAATAACAGAGGGCTATACAAAATAAGACCAGAAGTCTTGGCTTTGTTATTTCAAACACTGAAACAACTGGTGTTTAAAAAAAGATTCTGATCCCGTTATGTACATGTTAAGAGCAGACGAAAATAGCAAGCCTCTTACAGACAGCTCTTTTGCTCTCCTCTCTTCTTACAGTCCAGGCAGTTGCATGTGGTGAAAACAACACAGGATTTAATTTCTTATATGTGGTCTGCAAATAATGTGGTTCCAAAGATGCAAGCCAGATACTCCTGGTAAAGAGTAATAAACCACACTTTTTCAAAATTGTTATCTTCCGAGGCAAGCCACAGGTCAGCTTTGTGACAAAGAAATAGTGGGGCTCTGTAGATTTGGAGATGGGCCATAGGTGCTGCACAGGGACAGAGCCTGTAAGACCTGCCCTTCCTTCCTCCCCCCCACCCTCGCAGGAGCAGTTCAGTTTAGGTGCTGCAGATACAGGCTCTGTGACACAATATGTGCCTCATCTGCTCTGTGGCAGGCCTGGAAACCTGGGATTTTCCATTTGCATAGGCTATCAGCTGGAGGACACATAATATACCCTCAGCAATACTTTTAGATTACTTTTGATTTATTTTTTTTTTTTTTAATAAAAGTAAAAATGTTTAGGTTAAAATAGGTTATCCACAGAAAAAGCCCATAGAATGTAGTTGATAAGAGCAGGAGGTGTGTAGAAAGCTTGTGCCTGCCCTCAGGAGAGCACTGGGGGCGTGAGGATGGAGAATTTGCTTACAAGCAGTCCTAGACTACCACAAAAATCATCACAGGCAATGAAATAAAAGCAGATGTGGCAAACAGGCTAGTGCTGCTCTCAGCAAGGGTGACACAGTTGTTAGTAAGTCTCAGTGGCAGCTGTGGCCACAAACTCCCAGCCAGGGGCTCCTTGCCCTGCTCCGAGCTCGTCCCGGTGGCCCATCAGTACTGTCTCTCTCTGGATCTGCTCCGGAGCAACCCCAGCAAAGAGAAGGCACCAGCAGCGGCTGTTACTAACCCAATGGCACCGATCGCTCGCTTGGCCTGCAAAGGGGAATTAAAACACAGGCTAGAAACATGATAAGGTAGGGTTTTTTTCCATCCCCAGGCAGGCTAATGAAGAGCAGGCAGAGATAATCAAGGCAATTAAATGAATGAGACACACTTGCTCCATAAGCAGAAGGGGTAACACCCAGACTTTTAGCCTTGGGCTGTGGCACTCAGTAAGAGGGCACTATCAGGATGCAGACGGACCACAGTGAACTGGGGTCCGGAGTCTCTGGTGAGGCCAGAGGCAGTGATGGTTTGGACTCTACATTTGCTGTCCCTATGCAGTTTGCAGGCTGTGCCCCGGTCCAGGGGCTCATAGAGAGCAGCAAGGAGGTGCACTGCAAGGCATGCAAGGGCTTACTCCATGTTACTTACCTGGTCGGAGACTGCCTCACCGTAGCGGAGCAGTGTGACGAAGTGCTCGCAGTTGTTGCCAAGCAGGTCGTAGGACACCTCCTGGTCGATGAGGTACTCAGCGCGTCGAATGATCTCCTCCACTGGGAGAGGATCGTAGGTGCCATCATACTTGTTGTTGATGTGGTAGTTGTTGTTTCCCACCACGTCCTTGAGGAGCTGCATCCTCACCCGGGCCTTTCTGCTGAACACTGACTTGGCGCTGGAGAGCGTGGCTGGGGGCCCTTCATCTGGGGAGGTAGGGACAGGATGAGCCTGTCTGGCCCCTCCAAGACCTCAGAGGGGTTTCTGGCTAACTCCTGGAAAGGCCGTCTACACACACAGGGTCCAGGTGCTCATTGAGAGCAACAGGCTTCCCAGATCCCCCCAAAGCCCTCTCTGCACCCTAAGGGGATGCACCAACCTTACCTACGGGTGTCACGTTGATGATGTACCCGTCCCCCAGGTAGAGGGCCCAGTGCTGGTAAGCTGGCCGGAAGATCTCAATGAGGTCCCCGGGCTCAGGGTCACCGGGGTGGCTGGCGCTGAAGCTCTGGATAGCTGCCATCTCAACAGCGTGAGGTCAGGACATGCCCCTCTTGCCGGGCAGGCTCAGTGCAAGGCAGGGTGGAGAGGGGATGTGCGCAGGGCATCTGCTATGGGATCGCAGCAGGGAGATCGTTAGGGACTGGCACGCTCGTACCGCCTGTGGAGCATCCTTTGGTGGTACCCGAGTGCCGCTGCGGCGGTCCCCCCCTCTGCAGCGCCCCGTCCCGGGATGGCCGGTCCTGCCTGTTCGCTAGAAACGAAATGCCCCCCCCAACCCCGCGCTGCGGGCGGAGGGTGAAGCCATCGCGGGCTGGCACCCACTCGCGGCGCTCGGCCCCGGCCCGGCGGCCCCGGCTCTTCCCACCCCAGACCCCCCGGTCCCGCAGACCCCTCCCGGCCGCGCTCCTTTCGGGGCTCTGCTTGCGCCGGGCTGCGGTAGAGGGTGGGAGCTCCCCTGGGGGGCACGGGGGATGCTGAGCCCGTCCCCAAGGCTGTGGGGCACCTCCGGAGCTCGGCAGAGCCGCGGCCGCCGCCGGCACCCGGGGGGTCACATCCCGCCCGTCCCCCCCACCGCCCCGCTCACCCCAGCGCCCGTCCCGCTGCTGCCGTGGCTGCGCTGCCGCCCCGGGGGAAGCTGAGCGGCGGGGGGGCAGCAGCGGCGGAAGCCGGGCCGGAGCCTGGCTCCTCCCGGCCGCTGTAAAATGGCGAGGAGCCGGGCGGTGCCGGGCGGGCGGCGCTTGCACCGTGCCCGGGGGCTGCGGGCCCGGCCGCCGCTGCGCTCCGCCGGCGGTGGCTCCGCTCCAAAGCGTGTTGGCAACGCCGCTCCTCGGGTAGAACAGCTCGTCCTGCCTCCGGGCGAGACGGAGCGGGGCATCCCGGCCGAGAGCCTCTGCCCGGGCCGGGGGCTGTGCGGGGTGAGCGGGCGGCCCTTTGGAGCGGCAGGGGGATGCTGCCGTTGCGCTGCTTTGCTGGGGAAGAGAAGCAAAGAAGGTGGAGTTCAGGGTAAATCCCAATGGCCGTTTTAGGGCAAAGAGATTTCTAGGATGGCTTTTCATGTTGTGAGCTGGGAATTCCCTTCAGGACATCAGAGGAGTCTGAGGGTTGTGCCCCGCGAGCCCTCTGAGCCGAGGGCTGAGCAGGTACAGCTGGCTCCTTGGCTAGCTCGGTATGCTAAAAGAGGGTTCACAAACAGCAAAGCTGTCCTCGGGGTGAGTTGAACTAAGCGGTGTATTTGAAGCTCAGCATTTCAAAAGTCAGGTGAGCAAGTTGGTGGATTCAAAAGATCAGAGGAGAGGAAGATTTGTCATCTTTCTGGCTTCTATTGTCATGAAACAGCGAGTTCAGCGGAGCACTGAATTGCAGTTCTGCTTTCTGTACAATCCCCGGGTTCAGGTCTGAAGTATTTGCAAAGCTTTGCAGTAGAAAGCCATAGCAATTCTTGTGGTACTGCGAAAAAAAGTATCCGTGGAAACTCGGAAATCTGCTTTACCTGGGCACACAGCTGAGCCCCACGGCTTGGGAGAGCCCAGGCTGGGATCCTGCAGGATCCTGTGTTCCCACTGACTGCAGGGGAAAGTGAGCGTGGTCAGCACTGCTCAGCATTCACAGAACTGCACCGTTAGCAAACGCGAGAGCGTCATAGGAAGCCACTGCTGAACAGGCAGGAAAGATGCTTTTATAATCACAGTTCCAGTTCATTTGTGCATGTGTGGGTCTCTCGCACTGATTCATTTACGTAACGAGGCTGAAAGCCCCTTTCCATTCACATCCTTTCCAAAATAGCTGTGCTGGGCACGTGTGGACAGCTGGCATGGTCTTGAATGGACCAGAGTAAAATGCCTTTCATCTCCCTGTTTGTGGAGGTTACAAATACTTTTTGTGCTCACAGCACATGTGAGTTTATGGATGCACGGGAAAGGAAAAAGGGCAAGTCAACAATAACTGGCATTATGGCAGAAACAGTGGGAAGCCCACACTGTTCCTCTCTGTAATCAGAAGTGAACCTGCAAAGAACTGGAAAAGCATCAGAGAAGTCTTCATGGTGCAGCTTCACTCATGGCACTGGAAATTCATTCAGGACTTGTGCAAGGCCCAGGTAGTCCCTCAGTCCTCTGAGCCTTGCGAGTGGTCTGCCATGGGGTGGGGGGTCTCTCACACTGCATGTTATTAGGCTTTGCCACAAACACCTTTGGTCTTCTGCTGTAGGAGGTTCCTTAGCATGGTCTGGGGCTGTGCTGATGCAGGTCTCTACCCACATTCATTGTGCAGCAGCTTCAGAGTTTGCAAAGACCCCTAGGAGGGTTTATGACAGGATCTCCTTCTTCAGGAAGTTTTTGTTAAGTCATGCTCTTGCCTAGCCCCCACAGGCAGGGGACTGATGACAACCCTACTTTTTGTCTACTCCACCCTGACAGCAAGGAGGCAGCTCTCCTTCAAACAATGACTTCTTTCAGTCCAGTACTCTCAAGGGGGACAGTTGGGGTCATCCATTTTACTACACCTGTCACCAGATGAGCTCAGTGTTGTCTTACATATTTCTCTCCCCAGCTGGACATGCCTTGTCAAAAGAGGAGTAATAGCTGTGTCCAGCTCAGCTAGCTAATCCCCTCCCCGTGGAGGGATTTGGATAAGATGATCTCATGCAGACCTGACTGGGATGCTATAATTAATTCTGACTGCATCAGTCTTCAGTTTGTACATCTATCAGAAATGTGTATGTGATGATGTGCAGCACACTTTTCCTGGCAAATTCTGCCTGGTCTTTGTGTTTTTCAAACAGACTCTGAACACAACAGAGTCTCCTATTTGAGTTAGGGTATGTTTCAATCTGGGTCTACAACATGAGATCTGAGAGATTAGATGAACAATTTCAAAGGTTTTCAGCAAATGCAAAAATTTATTTATTATTATTTATTCTCAAAGTACTAAAAATACTAGGTATAAAGTAATACAAATGAATTGGAAAGTATTGCTAACTATAGGTGTGTGTTTTGGGGTTCATTTTGATTAAATGCAGTGTTCACGATGCAGCCGTAATCTTGCTCATGTACTCTGTGATCCAATACACCCCTGGACCGTGTGAAAGAAGAAGCCCTTGATATAGCAGCTGAATCCGTCTTTCTCTTCCTTCTGTACAATGGGGAGAAAAAAAAAAAGAGCAACCATTTTTAATTTCTATTCTTAATTGTAATGAGAGACCAAATAATGGTGCGAGCATGAATCAAATCAGATTTTGGAGAAGCCCAAGTTTTCTGATAGTGATGCATATGCCCTGTGTAAAGGAAGTGACATATGTTCATTTCTGTATAAAAAGCTAAATTTTCCCTGACATTCCTCAAATGAGGTCCTGAGTGCTGTGGTTCCTTTCTGGTCCTGCAGGTATGTGACTTACAGGAGTTTTGAGAGTTATGGATGCTAAAAGGGGTGTATGTGTCTTGACTCTGCTGAATGTAGCAAAGCTGGGAAAAGCCTTACCTGTACAGGTACACTGTAGAGGAGGTGAGGATGGCGATAACAACTACGCCTGCCACAACTCCAATGACGATGGCAACTGTATGGTCCTCAGCAGTCTCTGTGGGAGGGTCATCAACTGAAGAAGAAATAAGAGCTCTGTCAGTGAAAGCTAACCATACTGTTAACAGAAATTTGTTCTCAACCCTTGCCTGTCTGCTTGGTTTATACTGTGTTCTCTGATGCAGTTGGCTTTCTGGAGCGGTGTCAGATTCAGGCCCTGTATGCTCTGCAGAGCCCTGCTGTCATGCCTTCTAGCACCTCTTTCCTGGGGGAACTGACCCCTTCTTTCTGCTTGGATGACCACAGGCTCTCTCCCCCTGGGTTACTAATTTACAGCACGGAAATGAAGAGCAAGCTCAGTCTTCTCCATGACACCCATTTTTGAAAATGGTGTGTGTAATGTGGACAGTGAACTCCAAAGTAGTTTTATTACCTATCCTTTCAGCATCGCAGATTGGTCCTGTGTACAGTTCTGAACATTCACAGTAGAATTGGAGAGAGGTGCTGTTGGTAGTTTCAGAGCAAACTCCATCGTTCTTACAAGGATCTGGCATACATGGTCCACCTAGCAAAAAGGAAGGAGAAACACTTCAGACTCTCAGATAATCCAGCCCTGAGGGAACTATTCTTGGTTAGATTACACTGTCTCCTAATGCTGGACATCCCCTGTAATTTAGGGGATATTAGTTGTGCTTGGCAACAGGAATAAGGGAAAGAAACACTGCTTCTACAATGAAACATCAGAGCAAGATAGCTGGTATGCTTTTCTTACGTACACATCCTGTTGCAACTATCCCCAACCCAGTGATGTCTTATAAGCAGTAAATCAGGACTTTTTAGCGTCAAAGACAATGTGGTAGTGATTGACTCACTTCTGTAGCATCCACGAGTGTAGTTTGAAATGCCACAGATTTCACCAGATTCACACACTATGTTAGAGCAGGAAACAGTGGAGCTTTCTGTGCACTGACATCTCTGAGAGCAGTCATCAGTGGTGAATATTTCTCCAATCTGGAAGACAGCAGTTAAATGTTAAAAAATATCAAATAAATTCAGCCAGAAAAAACATGAATGAAGCACTGGGGGCCCATGCTACTCTCTCTGATGCTTTCCTGATGAATGGCAACAGGGCAGAAATTTTTTTTTAGTAGTTTCTACAAAAAAGAAAGCGAGCAGCTTTCTAATCCAGCATTTTGAAACTCAAAGATGGCCCAAGAGAGAAGGCAAAAGAAGAGTTTGGACTATGAGATCCTAGCCCCAGGTAGGGCACATGTACAACCAACAACTATTGCTGGAGATAAGAGAGAGTGGCAGGTGCATCACATCACGCCTCCAAGGCAGAGTGGAAATGCTATGTGCCCTTTTTCTGGAAAGTGCCACCTGTTCATAGTAAGTATCTCCCTCCTTACATAAGACAATCTTTACTAACTTACATCTTTCCTGTGCCAAAACTCTAGAGTTAAAACAGAAATCTATGAGATTATGAAGTTGTTCTATTCTGCAGCGACAATGCAATTCTGCAAGCTACAAATTCTCTGTATTTCTCAGAATCCAGCCTTGCTTGGGGCTGTCTTCATGTCACATCCAGCTCTACAGACTCTCAGCCCTACCTATACCACTATTCCCTGGGACAGAATTTCTCTGTAACTGGTGTGTTGTAAACTTTAGAGGCTACTGTTTAGTGTAATAAAGGTGAAGAATTAACATGGAGGTCAGAGTGTAATCATACACTACTCAAGGCAGGCTCTTGGAGAAATTCTGGCAGGCAGAGTTTCAGAGGCAGACCAAGTGAAGTATTCTCCATTCCCTTTCTCCAGAGATCAGCATTTTATTAAACAATTGCTCTTTGTTTCTAATGCAAAATTACATGCTGAGAAGAATGAGGAGATTGTCAGAATAATTAGCAGAAGAAAATAGTGTGTGGTGCTGTGGGAGCTGTCTGACACACAGAGAAACTGTACCTCATAATATTTATCAAGGTAGGTGCAGCCACATTGTTTATAAGGCACGCAGTCAAAACCACTGAGAATATAGCCAGGGAGACATTCACAGCCTTCAACACAAGGTGATTCGCACTCAGAGGGGCTGGTCAAGTCGCTGCAGGATGCTGGGCATGCAGACATGCATGAGCTGTAGTTGCTGTTAGCAGGACATGATATACCTGTGAAAATAGGGAGCGTCCAGTTACTGCAGGTTGCTGTGTGTTCCTTACATGATGCTCTGCGAGATCCAGAGGACGTTACCATTTTGTAGGAGGCAATATGATGAACACACATACACAGAGATGTGCATACATGTATAATAGTACTGAAGTACTGAATAGGAAAAAAGGTTTGAGATTATTATAAATTGTATTTCATCATTTTTTAGTCTGAAAGATTGGAATTTTTCACCTGAATCTTTTTAATCTTGAAATTTCACGGGCAAAAAAGGGAATTACTATGTTTTGCAGATTTAAACAGCAATTCAAATGAAATGTTTTTCCTTCAGATTTGTGGTTTGTGATGGTCTCCAAAATTTTAACTTTTGCCCAGTTTGGAATGGGGACTTTTTTTCTCTCACAAAACTTCTGACAGCAGGGAAGCTGACAACTCTGCTTTCCTAAATAGCTTTCTAAGCTGTAGTCTAAAAGCAAAATCCAGCATAGGACACAGAAGAGAGGCCAGAGGAGCAAGTGTGCATGCTAAACTGTGCAACAGTGACTGAAGTGTGAATCAACATGCTTTTACTCCCCAGGAAGCTTTGATATATATTGTGTCTAGGAGAAGCCTCAAATCTCAGATTTGGAGAGTCCTTTAGGCAGAAACCATACTTTCTGTTCTTCCTGTGCTTACCACAAACTGTCTGTTGCCTCCAGCCTTCCATTCTGACTCCTTGCTGCTGACAAGCCAGCACGTATTCCTCCAGACTGCGACATAAAGTGGCATCCTCATCTCCATCCACACACATGTCAAACACGCAGCTCCTATATGCAACATGAGAAAGTGTTCATTCCCAATACCTTTGTTATTATTTATTTTCAGTTGCTTTTCTGCCTGACACTGAGTGAGTTCTCTTTATCTGGCTGACAACAAAACAGAAGAATAAAAAAACCCAACCCAGCCACATTATTGGGAAGATCAGGTCATTTGTCGTGCAGCTGCTGCTAACATGCCAGATATTCATATATGAACAAGCATTAAACAGGTACATGACTGCTTGTCACAGTAAGTAATAAAGTATTTTAAATATATCAATAATGTTATCACTGGGCCCAGTTCTCCAAAGATGCTTACTATCCTCAATCCCTATTAATACCCTGGAGACTGAAGATGTAAAATTTTTGTCAGAATGATTTTGCAGATGGGAGAACAACCATCTGCAGTAGGCACTTACGTGACATAGAAATCCGGTGAGACCACAGAATGACACTTTACGAAAGGACCATTTAAGTCCATCAGGATTTGACATCTAGAAGTTTTGTTTTCTTGCTCCAGCTGATTTTCATTGCAGCCTTGGAAAAGCCCTGGATCTGGTTCCTCCTCAGACTCATTCTTCAAATTGACATCTCGTCTGGAAATCAAGTCATTATGAAACAGTCAGTTCTCTGTGCATCCAGCGTTTACTCTTTAAGTAACTGCATTTACTATAAACAATCCAGCATTTACTCTCTAAGTAACACCACAAGAGTACTTCTGCCTTTTGATGTAAATGTAAGCTTATTTCTCTCTCACTATTTATCCTGAATGGAAGGAGCTAGATAAAGCAAATCAAAGATGTACTGGAACACTTCCTACCATCTCACAGATTTATAGGTATTTAAATCAAAATGGATAGCTGTAATTATCTCTTTGGAAATTCTGCTTGGCATAGACTTCATCCAACGCCTCCTTCATCCAATCTAATCAGTAAAACTTGAATCTTAGTCAGAATGATGCAGCTGGAATAGGCCACTATTTCTTGGCTGTATGCTCACTTTCACTGAACAACTGGCTGCATGCCTGAAGTGACAGAATTCTCTTGTAGCTGCTAGAAGCCCTTTATTCTTAACACTAGCCTACATACTGCTTTCTACTATTCTCATAGACAAGTTTTTGCAGCCAAATTATATCCTGACAGCTAATACAATTCCACTTACCAGAAAAAAGACAGTATGGTTATTTCTGGATATTAACTATGGCTTAATTCACTTTCAGTAGTTGTGCTTGCCATAGATATTAAATAGAAAATTAAGTACCTGAGACGAGAGGTTCTTCTTTTCAAGGGAACTTTCCAGCTCTCACCAAATGCATTTACATTCTTCACCCAAACACCATCTGGCTTTGTGAAATCATTTCTGTATCTCCCATCAAAGTCACCACACAAGCCTTCCACTCTGTTCCTGTAGGTGTCAGCCAGCTTTATATCTAGGGAAGTTCAGAAGAGGGGGGAGGAAAAAAAGCAAGCCTTTAAACAGAAGTCTTTGCTTCTGAGTGTATGGAAAAGGTAGAAAGCAGTGCCAAGTATCACATTTCGTGATTTGTGTCATGTGACATGGACCTCAGACACAGGATGTGAACACAGCCCTGAATATACATGTTCATACATGTATTCACAGGGCTGTTTCAGTGCTCTGCAACATGGATCATGAAAAAAGTAATTTATTGCTGCCAAGAAGATATTGTATAATGTGACGTCACTACCTGAGTGCTCATAGTGCATGCTGCTTACTGCTTTGCAACAGTTTGAGGACCTCTGTCCTGTGACTGTGTTGAGCTGGCAAAGGGACAGACACAGACTGCATCCCATCATCCTGATCAGCAATTTTAAGTTATTTGCTTTTGTTTTTATTACATTCAGGACTTAACGTGAAAAAAAGGAAAACAGTCTGACTCTACATCTTATTTCTCCCAAATTCAGGTAGATCCAGATAAAGAAATGTCAGTTTTATGGGTTTTTTTTCTGGTTCCTGGAAAACACTTTTTGTTTTAATTTTCTGAAAGTTCATATCACAAAGGACCATAGGCTAAACGGGTGAAGGTTTCTAATTTTACCTTGGATTTCGGCCTCCTTTGGAATGAGAAAATTTTTTGAGACAGTACATAAATATTCCTGTACATTGTCTTAGTATCACTTACCTGCATTTTGACTGCCATCAAAGCTCAGGTATAAGCCAAAATCTGTCTCCAGATAAATTCTTCTTGTCCTCTGATATATACGAATACCTTCATGAGGATGAGCAGGGGGTCTGACCCTCACACCATCCAACTAACAGGGAAAGAATAAGTTAAAATTCATAATATATAGGCCAAATTAAAATCTGGCTTCAGTACAGGTCAGTGCTACAAATGAATGCTCCTCTGGTTTTATTTTAAATATATCAGATAATTTAACCAAGTATAAAACTCAGTATTAATTTTTATAAAGTTAACAAAATCATGTATTGAGGAAAGTGATCTGGACACAGTATTTTCAATATCATCCCAAGAGACTTCTATTATTGAGCTAAAAATGTATATATGAGCTATGTATACTCTTATGCACCAATAAAGAGGAAGGAAATGAAGTCTTCCTAGCATAATTCACACTTTTCTTCTGCCTACCACTGATAAAAATTTGTATGGCTTTATTGGAATTCTTAGGATATTTGGGTTTTTATTTATCCATTTATTCGTTTGAAGTAGAATTATATCTTTCATAGCTATAGAGAAAAGACTCAACACAACTGAAAATCACATTTGTGGTTGTCCCATAGCACTGCTGTAATAATATAGTTAGCTTTAATACTTAAATTCTTCAGGACAGACATATGTTACTCCAAAGTGTTTTACTCCAAGGGAGTGCCTTTCTCTGTGCTCTGCAGTCAGTGAGAGACTTACCACTAGCTGGTTGTTCTGCCTGAATCGCACTGTGTGATTGTAAACGTTGATGAGAATCTCTTTCAGGTAAGTAATGTGTCGACTTCGATGGAAAGGATAGTTCATGCCTTCAATGCTGAACTGTGTCAGAGTATCAGGTAGGTCAGGGATTGTCTGAGCCAGAATATATGTGTATCTCCCTTGGAAGTGGTGCACCAGGCCATCAAAGGTGATGTAGTGTGGATCGCCCATGATCTGGCATTTGCCAAAACCTAAAGGGGAAGAGCTTCATTATTCTCCAGCCTGAATGTGCATGTGTCAGATCCCAAGCATGGATCATTTTAACATAAGTTAGTTAAAAATGATTGCTACTAGCACACAGGTCTCTTAAAGTAAAGATGGGTGCTCAGATATCACCCTAGTGAATGGGCATTCAGATGGAGAGATGGCCAGAAAAGCTCATTCCTCTGCTGAGAAGTAGTGCAAGACAACTGAACTGAAGCAGAACATTAGAGTTTATAGGATTTATAGAGTCTAAGCTGTGCACATTGGTCCTGTGACTCTGCCACTCAGCAATGGGCTCTCAGAGATGTTGGTTTCATAATCCTCAGCAATGCATTGCTACAAAATTATTGGAACTTGAAAAGCAATGTCTAATTTTAGCTGTCTGACTGCTGTCACACTAATTTCTTCTGGGGTTACTAAACTGATCATTGGGTTCACCAGTCCTAACAACCAAATCCCAAAACTATCGTCTAAGTATTCTCCTTGACAACTGAGCATGGAGCAAACCATTATCCCAGGCCCAAGACTCTCCCTAAGACTGCTGGGGTGCCCCTGCTGTGGTATTTTACCAAAACAAAGCAGGGGGAATCTGTATTTGCATTCTGCTCTTGTACTGATCTTCGATACAGTAGGACCTGTGCCATACTATTTTTCAAAACTGAAGCGTAGAGTCACTAGGCAATAAGCTGTCTCCTAAACAATCCAATTTACACAGAGAATATGGGATTAACTGTTTAGCCAAAGCAACTTCTGGATTAAAGCACCAAGTTTCTCTGACTGGCCTATTACGTATCTAGTCAGATCTGGTCTGTCCTGTTTTGCCTTTGTTTTTTTTCTGTTCTCAAATCAATATGCAGTGGAGAAAACAGGATAATTGCTAAAGTATTCACAGACTTATCTGAGTTTTGGGTTTGGTAGAAACAGTGCAAATTTATTTATTTATTTTAAAAATTTATTTAAACTAGTCAGACTGAACTGTCAAATTTCTAGATATAAGTAAATTTTCAAAATCTGGTTCTGCTTCCCTCTACAAATCCTCCATCTTGTACTATAACTTTCTGTTCTGAGAACTGAGGCCTTTTTTTATTCAATAATGTGTCGTCAATAGCAGTGTCAGAGCTACCTTCTTTCCCTGTGGAAAAGACTGGGAGTGACAAAGAAGAAAAAATGGACACCTGCATCCTTCCTCCTTCTCCAGCCCTCATGGAACACCAAGTGAAGACCTGCCTGCACATACCTGTTGGATTGCACTTGTGTTTTCCATTTTTGATCACGCAGGTTTCTCTAGAATCACAGCTATAGCTCTTACATTCGATGACACCGTTCTTCTGACACTGACATCTTTTGGTGCAGTGTGGAGTTATCCAGGTCTCCCCAGACTGGACACAAGTTGTGTTAATAATATGTTAGCAAGGTGATCAGCTTCTCAGTGCAATAAAAATTCAATAGCAAAGGGTGTGGGGGCTGGCTAGGCGCAACCTGTCTGGTTGGCAATTCCACAACTGTGGAGTCCAGGTGTAATCTCACCAAGAACGCGGGAGGAGGGATCCCATTCCATTTATCTTATTATCTTTGACATGAGAATTTGAACACAAAGCAGGACTAGGACAGACTGCCTGAATAACTCAGATCAATTGAATAGTTTTGAATATGCCTCAATTTTGGCGTCAGGTGCAAAGTACCAAACTCCTGCACCTCCTAATACCTGCGCCTGCAGCTTTCACTAATCAGATGAAAGGTATTTAAGAGGTAGACCCTGACAATTTCTCTCTCACACTTTCTCATTCAGATGGGCAGGGGCCAAACTTTGTACAAGTTTTACAGTCAGAGATTGGCTCCACAGACAAACTACTTACACTGTAGTAATTGTTGGCATCATCCCTGCAGCCACAATTGCTCAGAGGTACACAGTTGCCATTACTGAGCACATAACTATCATCACACTCACAGCCCTCTGTGCATTCTTCTGTCTTCTCACAAAGGGAAGAGGCAAAAATGTTATTGCATGTTGATGGGCAGGTGGAGACACAGTCTGTGAAGTGGCTGTGAGTTGGACAGGGCAATGCTGTGTGGGTGAAGAGAACAGAACCAGCATTATTAAATGCATTTAAAAGTGCACTGCAAGCACATGCCTGCCTGAAAGCTACAACTTGGCCTATAAAGTGGTAGTATAGAATTGCCTTTTAATAGCTGATTTTGATCATCAACTAGTTTTGGTTTTTTGTATTTTATTTAAAAAAACCCAACAAAAGCAAAAAAGACAACCCTCTCTGAAGCTGCTGATTCAGTTCTATTACAGGTGTGCCTGAATTGGTGACACCTAAACACAGTTCAGTGCAAAAATCATAATAGAATTGCATTTTGTGAGAATTTGGGTTTAATTTTCTTTCACACAGCTTGTTCACCTAATACTGCTAATCTCTTTTCAGTTTTCTGTAATCAGAGTTGAAGTTTCATTTTTTTTCACTTGCTTGTGCACTTACGACAGAATGTGCTGTTCCTCCATTTAATGGTGATTCCATGATTCCTGCAGGTGTCCACATAGACTTGAACTATGTCACAGAGAGTGGACTTCATGCCATCATACTGGCACATGTCATAGATGCAGATTTGTATGAAGTCTTCAGGCTTGACTAGATTATGACATGCTTTGAATTTGTCTGATTTTAGGACATTACACTGGCTTTCCATGACTGGTTTATTCTCAGTAGTGCAAGGAGGAGCATCATCTTCTCTTGAGTCTGATAGACAACTGTATGAAAGCACAGACACAGATGCATTTAAGTTTCAAAGGCATATATAAGACACAGACTGATACAGAAAAGTTTGTTTCTACTGAAGGGTATTGAACAAATAATGCTAGAGACTATAGTCTTCTTTCTGTCTGTGAGCAATAGATCAGGCAGAAGTAGTCCTGCCTGGCAATCACCATGCTGTGTCTGACCCTTGTTACTCTTAGTGAACTTGACCCTGACTAGAGGATTGACTTCTCAGCTTGACCTCAGACCTGTCTCATCACTGCAAACTTGTGTAGTGATCTGGACTCTTGGCTGATCCTGGCTTCCACCCTTGGGTCTTCCCTGCTTACCTTGCTATGGTAGTGTGGGGTGTGCCCCAGCTTGTGAGGCCACAGTTCTCTCAGCTGTGTTATCACACTTGGCTCCCTGTCCCTTGGGGAGCAGCTGGCCCTCGCTGTTCCCTAACACCGTCATCGTGCTCTAGGTGTTTTCAGTGTAAAACAAACAGAGGCTATGCTGCACTGTTGACTGCCCCACAGCCTCCTTCCCCAAGTGTGCATGTACATCAGTAGAATGGCTGTGGTTTCTCTCTAGTCTGTGCAGTGGTTTCCTGTGGTGACAGCTTTTTTTGAGCTCCAAATTGAAGAGAAGTCTGGTATACACTGCTTATGTATTATAAAGTAGCAAACAGTCAAAATAGTTGAAAGGAGACTATTTCCTGAAGGAAGATGGAAAGTATGAAGTTACATTTACCCTGCATCACTGTCTTTCTCCACTTTCCAGCTATTTCCAAACTGTGTGACGCTGACAAGTGTACCATTAGGCAAGGACAGATCATCATCACGATTATCATTGAAGTTACCACACATGCCGTGTACCTGCAAATGAACAAGAACCATATTGTAAGCACTATTGTTCTACATCAGCTTCCCTAATAGCTTCTTATTCTTTGCCTATGAAATGATGTGACCAAATCACCACCACCAATGAATCTTGTACCAGACATTTCAGACATGCTCACTAGTGTCTGACTGCACCTATGGAGAAATGAAATAGAAAACGCAGTAAATCTGTGGTTCCCTAAGGCTTCAAGGCATTTAATTGTATAAGCTGGAGGTATTCCCCTAGCCATATCATTTTCTCTGACTGCCCCCTTGGAACACAAGGAAATTGTTGTGAAGAGCAAAAAATAAAAAGGAAAAAAATGACATGTTACAATACAGCTATAAAGAAAGCTGCGATAGCAAAACACAGGAATAAAAGAATTAAAAGTAAATGCACAAAGCAGCGGTTTTGAAACAGTGAGAGATGCTTACGTACTACTGAATCTTACCTTTGAGAAATAAGACTGTGGGAGGGTGATTTCCAGATGGTGATTGCCATCATATTTCACTATCACACCAAAGTCAGTTTCCACTACTATAAATCTGCCAATGGTTCCAATGGACACCCCTCGCAGCCGGTTCTCCACTGGAGTGTAGACTCTCTCATTGTTCAACTGGAGAGACATGTCATTTTTCAATATGGACATTCTTCCACGAAAGCTTTCCTGCTCACAATCTATATTCCTTGCAGTGCTGAAGATTTCTCTGTGACAGTTTTAGCTCCTTCACACTTCCACGATTGCATATTCTAACTATGGGTTGCAGGAATCAGCCTTTTAGCTGAGGGGAGCTGGACAGGACTCATAGCCTGTGTTTTTAACAGGGAGCTGAAAAGATCCCTGGTAGTGAGCAAGCTCTTACCCACCCATAGGTTGGATTCCCTGCCTCCAATACTGCCATGGATCCCCATGCTATTCTAGACCAATACAGTATGACTTGCTTCTCCTCTGCTCTTGTTAGCTTTTTATAGGTAGATTGGGTTGGTAACAGCTGTTGAAGTGGAGAGCCCCATTCTTTAGCTCAGGCAACAGTTCTCTGATCTGGAGGCTCTGGGTTCTGTCTCCAAGATATGGCCAATAGAACAGTAAACTCAAACCAGAAGCCTTGGGAACTAGTGAGAAATTATATTTCCCCATGATACCTAGTTAAGGGAGGTGCACACAAGTATTAAACATATGTGTACATTTTCCTTAGGAAACATGAAGATTCTTTTTCCTACAGCTACTCTTGTGAGCTAATTTTAAGATATTTCTTGCCAGAATAAAGAGCATCACCACCTACCAGGATTCCTTGACTTTTCTGAAGGGTGATTCGTACACCATACACATCTATGTAGACTTCTTTCAGGTACGTGGCCCCTCTTAGTCCTCTGTCTTCATTCTTGCCAAGGATGGTTATAGGAATGACACTGTTGGTATTGACAACATCAACCAAGGTGTAGGTGCAGGTACCCACAAAAGTGTACGCTATTCCATCAAAAGTGAAATAATGGGGATCTCCTGCCACTTGACACATTGCTTGACCTGAAGGTGAAAAAAATTATTTAGTAACTTTGACTGGATTTCACTATGGACTCATCTGACAAAAGATATTTGCATTAGTGCAGCAACCTAATCTTGATCATTATTATGTGGGCAGACCTTCACAGAAGGTTCTCAGGTTCATGCCAATGACATTTATTTGGAAATAAGAAATTCCCAGAAAATGTCTCCTATATTTAATTTGCAAATTATGTAAAAACTGGCAACTTGGCTGCAAAGAAACCTCTTTATACATTTCTATATGCTGTTGCAGGTATGTTTTAAAGGAGTTGAGAGTAATACAGAGCTTTTCTACTTAGCTGTATAAAAATACATAATTATATGTATAGATGTAGGCGTAAATATAAAAGTAAATAAATTTGCATCTGTATACATAGATATTTAATGCACTTGCCATCACCCAGACTCTCAGAAATGCAGTTGTCAATTATTCCCAAATTTAGTGCTTGCAGGACTGGTGTTGTGGGGTTTGAATTCGTATTATCAAGACAAAAGGAATGCAAGTAACCTTGCAAGCTTTTGGGCAGAATCAGTTTTTTGCTGATATTCACTACAACAAAAGGGGACCTGTGCTTGCAAGACAGACCATCATGTTTTTTCATCTCTTAGCACTGGCAGGAGACACTTGGGACTTCTTTGCCATCATGTATGAAAATATATTTACAATAAAGCTAGAAGAAGAAGAAGGATCTAATTATGGAATTGACATTGAGAACCATTTTCAGGCAGAACTTACCATTGGAATGACAGCCCAGCACACCATCCTGAATACTGCATTCCTCTCGGGCTCCACACTCCCAGGATGTGCATACAATAGTGTTATTAGCCTTACAGGTGCAGCGTTCGGTGCAGGGATAACTGATGAACCAGCTTTCATCCAGCTGAGTGAAAAAAGAGTGTAGAAGTATATACTATAAGATAAATTGGAAGGTAGTACTGTAAGGTACAATCAAATTACTAGTATTTGAATGTACATGATATATGATCATTTGGGCAATCATAGCCACACAGCTCACATATCAAGAAGGCTGGCAAAGTGAGCCTATTTTGTTATTATTAATGGTATAAATAATAATTGTATTACTGTTATTAACATTTTTTTCTCTTAAGATGATAAAGAATGAGATTCCCTGTTCTTTCTTTTTTTTTTTTTTCTTCTTTAAATGTCTGAGGTAACTTGCCTGGTGATAGTGGTTTTTTTCATCAACACAACCACAGCTGCTTTCTGGCACACATATGTCTCCACTCAAAACATAGCCTTCCTTACAGAAGCAACCTTCTACTGGTAAGGAACTGCAGGAATCAACTGCTGAGATGTTCAAACAGGTAGAGGGACACCTAGTACCACAGCTCTTATAGATGCTGCCTCCAGGACAGGACATTGCTAGAGAGAAAAAGAAAAAATAAGATCACTCAAAAGGGCAAAATAATGATAAAAGTTTTCCTGATGTTTTCACTGCTTGCTCCTGAAAATATACAAAAATTGCTGTTAGAAAATCTGACACTGGAGAGTGCTGCATACAAAGGATTTTCTTGCAAAGTTGGATGGATGGCTTTTGGTAGAAGTGGGTAAGGCAGGTGGGCCACCCTGCACTTCACCTCACAAAGGCAAACATTGCAGGCTTACTTTGATGGTAGGTCTGATGTGATTATACAGGTATAATTGTGCTTGATTCAGTAAACCTTTTTCTGTGGGTTTAAAGACAAAGTCACTACATTAAGGGACTAGAGGAATCTCTTCATGTACCAGCTGATATGGCCCCATTACTGTAGTTACTATTTGAACACATGCCATATATTTAAAAATAGAACTAAAAATCAGACTCTGTCTTTCACTGAGATGCCTTCAGGCAAACATATTATATTGGCACACCCCTCCTGCTCATGATAGAATTGGCCTTCTGTCTCTCCAAGCATGTTCCCTGGGGAAGAGATTACATTTTACAGAAATCCTGAAGCATTTTTTCATTTCTGTCATCTAAAAAACCCTCTAAATACTGTTTCTGGCTAGATTCCATGATAAATCACTACGTGTGACACACATTTACTTCTGTCCCTACAGCAGGATCTCTTAGTCCTGTAAGGCAGTTACAGCCAGCATCTCCAGTCATCTAGCCAGAGTCATCTGCCCTTTGTCAGGTTCTTAATTGAGTTTTTGTTTGAATTATTGTTGGAAGGAGCACTTGAGAGTCAATCATCTTAATGTGACTGAGTCTTCTCTATCACTATAATCAAGCCATAGATATTTAGGTCCTGGGCTATGGCCTCAGACTGCAGCATCTGGATGTCCATAGCCTTAGTCTCATTTGGAAGGTTAGAAACCTGGTTTTTGCTCTGTCTTCTTTTCATATATGAATTCTTTGTGCTCTGTCCTCCCAGGGCTGACTGACTGGGTGCTTCAAAGCCATCTAAAATCACAGTAATTCTTTTTCCAAACTGAGCAGCTCCCAGAAACTCTCAATGTTTTTTTTTTATGGATTAATTTCAATGCAGCGCTAATTGTTGATCACAGAAAAAAAAGGTGAAAATCTGCAGAAGGTAATACAATGATAACTGGCATAATCAAAATTAGTGTGAAAGATCAGAAAAAACGTAGAGAAGAAATATTGTTTATTTCAGTGTTGTTGACTTTTAGAGGACTTCTTTTTTTTCTCCAGGTGTGTACTTTGTGGATATAAAGGTCCTTTAGAAGATGTCTGGCAAGCAGAAAACTGCCCAGTGCTGCATAAAATCACAACAATGGAACCCCTGGAAAGCTTTATTCTAAGAAATATGAGTTCATTATATGAAATTTCTCATAAGGTCATTCTGAAGAGATTTAATTGGGAGATAAGTGAGAATACTTGATTTCTGTGCTTTATAGATAAATACTTGTAAGCTTCCTAAAAACAGCTGTTTCTCAAGGTCTCTTATTAAACTAGGTTTTTTAACCAAAAGCCATCAATAAGCTTTTGTAGTTGGAGGACTACTAGCTCCACTTACACTGAGGATGGTAGGTTTTCAGTTATTTCCCCAATGCAGAAGCTCACATAAGATACAGCTGAACGTAAGTAAACTTTTCCAAAAATCTAATAGTGAGTTATTAAAACTTTAAGGATTAGACCTACATGTATCCAAATGTTCATGAAAATCAGTGTTGTATACAAATACTGGAGTGATACTGAAACTGAAACAGGCTCAAGACATGACAAAAGATAGACTATATCCAAAACATTACATAAAATTAAATAACAGGCATGAAAAAGGTAGAGGAGAATGTGCATACTTTCGAAGTTTAAATCCAGAATAGATATTTATAAGTCACAACACTCACGGCAAAGAGTAGCATTCCTCCACTCTATGCATATTCCAGCATTGATACACGACTCGGCATAGGCCTGCAGTTCATAGCATAAGGATGTTGCCTGACCACCAGTGAAACACATGTCATAAACACAGTTTTCAAAGAAATTCTCTGGAGGTACTTTGGTATGACAATCCTTGAAGATTCCTGTGGATATCAAGAAAGATATATAGAAGGATAGGGGGGGAAAAAAAAAAAAGGGGGGGAATGATGAGATGACCACCACCATCTATTTTCTATCATGGCAAATGTATTGTGAATGCTGCAGGCTAACTTTGTTCAGGAAGTTAAACCAACACTTGAAATGGTCTGAGACCAAATAACAATTAGACTTGGCCCTCTGGAGCAGCCTATCTTTTCTTTTTTTTGCATGATTGAGTTACTGGCTAGGCAAACCGCTAATTCTAGACAACTGTAGGGGCTCTCCAATGCAGGGAACTTCTACAGAATTTCAGAGTATCTATAATACAATGTATCTGCAATGACAGTGCCCTCTGAACTATTTCTTTTAGCAAGCAAAGTACAAGTCACTATAAAGCAATGAGCAGCTATGGCTCCCTGTGTGCATTCTCAGACATTCTTCATAGACAGATAGGCACTGTCTGAATGGTTGACGTATCTTGACCAAGCACCTATGAGTTTTATGTTGGCCATTCAACACTGGAGGTTTTACATGCTTCCAACATGAGCTCAGAACAATGAGGAGACAACAGAAGGTATGAAGTGCTCCATCACAGGGCTCTCAGAGAACTACCAGCATATTACCTGTTGGGTCTGTGATCATGCCACATGCTGTGTTCTTCTTTGCTTCACTCTCCAGCAAAGGATCACATTGCTCTTCTGTCTCGCTGGAGCATCTGGGGAAAGCAAGCAAAATCAGGTGTGTGTTTCACATCTCTTACTATCAGATTTTCAGTGGAAGATTGCCACATGACAACCCTGCACAACAGGGTGCATTTTATTACAGTCACAAGACTTTATCCAGCTTCTCTGAAAAGCTGATGTCAGCCCTATCACTGAATGAGCTCCTTTTTTCATGCCTTCTGGGCTATTCAAAGGCTTATTCTTAGCTGAAAACAGACCTATGGGATCCAATCAGTTATGGTTTCTGATCATGGAACTGGTCTGAAGTCCCATCCTCCCTCACACTCAGCAGTTCCTGCTTTGGAAAACAAGACTTAAAGGACACAAACCCTCTTCTCATTCCCTGTTTAATGGAAAGGAGCAGCTCCTTACTTCTAATAGGTAGTTGGAAGATGACAAAGCCAATGAGTGGATGGATGTTTGATTTTATAGAATTTGATTAGGAAATTATTAAATTAATACACATACATGGTGTTATTCTCAGGCACAAGCCAGCTTTGTCCAAGATCAGTGGAACCACTTGCAGTGTCACCATTGGGCTTTATGTTGTCATCATTTGGATCACCATTATAATTACCTGTGAGGGTAAAAACAGAATTATGGGACACATGGAGTTCACACCTGTAAAAAAACCCTGGATTTCAGACTGTAAAGTAAACCACAAGGCATTAGGGAGAGTATATATGCAACATCAATATGTACCGGGCAAAAAAAAGAAGAGCTCATTTGTGTTTTAGACTGACCATTGACAAGAGCCATTGTTCAGAGAGTTGTGGACTTGAAGCAAGAAGTCTGTAAGTTCTTATGTAAGTAGATTGTATTGCATAAAAGAAAGAATTGCTTAGCTGAAAAAACTCAAGTTATTTCCTTGAATCCTTCCTGTAGAATGTTTGACTAAAAATCAAATGGTGTTATTTGCACCATTATATTATTAGGTAGATTTCCTAAGGATAATGACCTGGATTTCAGAACATTGTTTCAACTAAACCTGCTCAGGTTCAGACATTAGCAATATTGCTGATGAAAAATTACTGGTCACTACTAATTCCAGTGAGCTCCTCCTCTCATTAACTGCATAATCCACCTGTGACTCTTATTTATTTTGCTATCCTTTTGCAACAGAACTTCTTACAGAACACAGTAGAATGTGCCGTTTATGTCTGATCTTTCTCACAGGACTCTAAAAGGTCTCTATGTTTTGTATCATATATAGCATTAAATATTTTATGGTATTTGAATTTTAGAAATAAAACGTGAATTTTCTGTCTTATTCATCAAGTCTATCAGCTCAGGATTCTCCATATTGGATCCTTGTCATTGCTTTGTTTTAATGCAGACAGTGCCTGTCTTAGCTGGAATAAAAAATAGGTAAAAATAAACATTAGTAGTCTAAGTTTTCTTTCCTTTATTTTTCTTTTATTTCTTTTTTCTTTCTTTCCCCCCACCCCCCCTTCCTTTATATATATAAACATAATCATCCAGGTTGTATAAATATCTCCTAAAACAACACAGGAAAACCATAGCAGGAAAGTTTGAGGATGTTGACAAGCTATGACATAAGCTATTCTGAAGATTGCTCTCTGCGATCTCAGCCTCAAAATTTTATGATCCACAAAATGAAATGGGATAGCGTTACTCACACCCAACAAAAGGTGTTATTTACATCAGAATGTAAATAACAGAAAAATGTATTTGTAGAATTCCTGAGTAGATGCATGAAAATCATTACTCTTCCTAGATTTAAACTGTAGAACTGAAGCTTTTTTTAAATTTGGCTAAAAATGTTATTTGTAGTCATACCTGACAACATACTAAATGAATAGCATGTTACCAGGAATTTTCTAAGTAACAGTTCTTAGAAACGGAAAGATTCTCACAAGTATTCTTCATTGCTATAAAGTCTAGTCCATTTGACAAGGACTAGTTGTGTGTAGAGTAAGTATGATGTGCTAAGAAAAAAAGTTTAAGTAATCACCAGCCTCCACAACTTACTAAAAAAGTGACTATGCCTATGACTTACCACAGAGGCCACAGAGCAGACCACTGTAATTAGAGGGCACAGAGACTTCTGCATAGTGATTTCCATCATATTTCACCCACAATCCAAAATCAGCTTCCAAGAGAACATATCCACCACTGCTTTGAATACTGATCTTCTTTTCAATAAATACAGGCAGGTTCATTCTGCTGCCATTCACCTGTACAGCAAGTTGTAAAAATTAGTGTATGGCTGCTGGGACTCATACAACTACCAACAGCTAAAATAGATTAGTGAAAGATATGATCTTGTGCACAAGGGAACTTGAAGTAATTAAAGAATACACTATCTCAGCAAATTTCTTGGACAAAACAAATCTCATTAAAAGAGGTACATTTTACTAAGAAAAAGAGAAAGTTTGCTATGAACTCTACAATCAGAGAAAATATTTCATTATCTGCATGTCAGTTTAAAGATATTATATATGTTTTTAAACAAGCATTTTCTTACATTCACTTTCTTGTTTTTCAGCAAAGAAATCTGGTTGCCATAGACTTCCACTTGTACTGACTTCACATAAGAGACTTTGGTGTTGGCTCCTCTGTGCTCATTTGTTGTTGACACATCAAAGTATGGAAGCCTCTCAGAGATATTGCACACTTTGGAGAGGGTGTAGGTGCAATTTCCCATGAAATTATGAACTCTGTGGTCAAAAGTGTTATAATGTGGATCCCCAGAGGCACTGCAGGAAGCACGGCCTGGGAAGAAAGAAAGAATAATTCCCCCTGAATCTCTACTGGACTTCTGCAGTTACTTTGTTCCCACTTCGTTTGTTTTACTTTGTAATTGCTACTCAGATATAACAGTGATGGAGTCAGAACATTCCAAAGCCCAGCCCAGCCTCTCATCTTTGGACCCATAAATTATCTGTACTCTTATGTATCAGAAATCTATGCTAGATATTGAGGAAGAAATGTAAGCAAAAAGTTTTGGTATTAAAAAAATCTTTGTTATTAAGACATCATTATATAAAGTGGAACACTGAGGTTTTAGTGCTCATGTCTGAAAGGCTATTTCTGACTAAATAGGAAGAAATCTGCTCAAAACATTTACAGGGTTGGTTAGCCAGAATATTCCACTGTATAATCAGCTGTGTGGGGTTCTGTACTCACATCAGTTATGGAACTCCTATAGGACGTTATGGAATCCTATTGGACACTGCACACACAAGATGTCCTTTACACACTTTTAAAAAATATCAAAATTAATTAGCCATACGTACAAATGGAGGTACACAATGTGTGTGCATTTGTGTGTGTGAGCTGGTTAAGGTTTTGATGGCTAGTAAGACATTTAAATGCTAATAAGAAATTCCCATTTTCAACAAAAATCATCTTCCCAACAAACCCTAGCAGAGTTGAGCTTGCAGATGTTTTATGGTGTTTATCAACAACAAAAAATAATGAAGGGAGGTTCATAGGTCTTCTCACCTTTTCAATGGCATGTTACAAAAACAGCTATAGGTTGTGTCTACGTGTCAACCTTAACTGCTTACACAAACTATGAAAACTCCAGGAACTACATACATAACAATTATTTCAAAAAAATGCACAAGACATCCAAACTGATTAAGTGAGCTAGTGTTCTCTTGTACTTCACAGAATCACAGAATGTTAGGGATTGGAAGGGACCTCAAGAGATCATCTAGTTCAATCCCCCTGCCAGAGCAGGAACACCTAGGTCAGGTCACACAGGAACATGTCCAGGCAGGTTTTGAATGTCTCCAGAGAAGGAGACTCCAAAACCTCTCTGGGCAGCCTGTGCCAGTGCTCTGTTACCCTCACTGTGAAGAAGCTCTTCCTGATATTTATGTGGAACCTCCTATATTCCAGCTTGAACCCATTGTCCCTTGTCCTGTCATTGGATGTCACTGAGAAGAGCCTGGGTCCATCCTCATGACACTCACCCTTTACATATTTATAAACATTAATGAGGTCACCCCTCAAGCTGACATGCGTAGAAGACTTAGTACTTAAAACTGGAGGAAAGAAGCAGTTAAAACTTACCTAAAGGATGTTTTAGTGTATTTCCTAAGTAATAAAAATAATCACAATGACTCAGCCTTCTCCAGGACCATAGAATTGGATTATATCCAAAATAAAAACAGAATTTTGAAGCTAAATTAAATTTCAAAATGTTAGAAACAATAACACCTGAATGACAGGCGAAAACTTGCCATAGAAAAGGGTAATTTAAATATTTATTGACACGGAAAAAAAGGGTATGTGAGGAAACTATTGGGCGTCTGGTCTACTGTTATCAAAAAAACCATCACTGTGGCCAAAGATACCCAGGCAGGACTTCAATAATGACTACTCAGAAAGAGTCTCACTACTGAAGGACTGTCCATCAGTGTGACTGGGTGAGCAGGAAAATGCTGTCACTCTCCAGTAAAAACTCTCTCACTTGGCTGTGGGATCTGCATCAAGAAAACTGAAAAGTTATGAACAACAGTAAGAGATGGGGATGGGAAACGGCAGTACCTGAGCTTGGTGTGGGTCTTGGTGGTGATGGCGTGTGTGGAGGCTGTGTGGTAGTGCCAGGCAAGGGGATCGTGGGTTTTGTTGTCGATGGACCTAGCACAAGAGAGAGTTTGAGAAGATCCGCACCACTAAGCGAGTTTTCTTGCAGGCAGATAGTCCAGCCTTCCTGAACACCCAAGACTGTGTCCAGACAGGCCCAGGGCAGAGATTACACAGCGACTCCTATCAGAGATATCTGCACTCAAGTTCTCGCCAAACAGCATTGCTGGGTTATAAAAGGAGAAACAGATCCTCACTAGAAACACACCAACCTTGGCCATGAGGCCTAAACAAAGCTATCTGAACACCTGCCACAAGCAGTAGGAGATGGGGATGGAACATGGCAGTACCTGCACTCGGTGTGGGTCTTGGTGTATGCGGAGGCTGTGTTGTGGTGTTTGGCAAGGTGGTCCCAGGTTCTGTGGTTGATGGACCTAGCAAAAGGGAGAGTTAGAGGAGACCTGCACCAACAAGGGAGCTTTCTTGCAAGCAGCTGGTCCACCCTTCCTAATACCCCAATGCTGTAGCCAGAGAGTGCCAGAGCAGGGATTGCACAGTGTATCCTCGGCAGATGTTTCTGCACTCAAGTGCTCTCCCAGCAGCGTAAATGGCTGGTAGAAGGTGACGTACATCCTCTTCACTACAGACACTCTACCCCTTGGCCACCAGTCTTAAGAATGCTATCTGAACACTTGTCACAAGCAGAGGGAGAAGGGGATGGAACGTGGAAGTACCTGAGCTTGGAGTGGGTCTTGGTGTATGCGGAGGCTGTGTTGTGGTGTTTGGCAAGGTGGTCCCAGGTTCTGTGGTTGATGGACCTAGCACAAGAGAGAGTTAGAGGAGACCTGCACCAACATGAGAGTTTTGTCACAAGCAGCAAGTCAACTCTTCCGAAACACCCCAACAGCACGACCAGAGAGTCCCAGAGCAGGGATTATGCAATGACTCCCCAGCAGCATTGCTGGGTGACAAAAGGTGACCGGCAGCTTCTTCACTAAAACAACTCTATCCATTGGCCATGAGCCTCAAAGAAAGCTAACTGAACACCTGCCACAAGCAGCAGGAGATGGGGATGGAACATGGCAGTACCTGCACTCGGTGTGGGTCTTGGTGTATGCGGAGGCTGTGTTGTGGTGTTTGGCAAGGTGGTCCCAGGTTCTGTGGTTGATGGACCTAGCACAAGAGAGAGTTAGAGGAGACCTGCACCAACACGGGACTTCTGTTGCAAGCAGCTGGTCCACCCTTCCTAATACCGCAATGCTGTGACCAGAGAGTCCCAAAGCAGGGATTTCATAGTGACTCCTCAGCAGAGATTGGCTACTTGGCCACAAGCCTTGAACAATGCTATCTGAACACCTGCAACAAGCGGCAGGAGATGGGGATGGAACATGGAAGTACCTGAGCTCGGTGTGGGTCTTGGTGTATGCGGAGGCTGTGTTGTGGTGTTTGGCAAGGTGGTCCCCGGTTCTGTGGTTGATGGACCTAGCAAAAGGGAGAGTTAGAGGAGACCTGCACCAACAAGGGAGCTTTCTTGTAAGCAGCTGGTCCACCCTTCCTAATACCCCAATGCTGTAGCCAGAGAGTGCCAGAGCAGGGATTGCACAGTGTGTCCTCGGCAGATGTTTCTGCACTCAAGTGCTCTCCCAGCAGTGTAAATGGCTGGTAGAAGGTGACGTACATCCTCTTCACTACAGACACTCTACCCCTTGGCCACCAGTCTTAAGAATGCTATCTGAACACTTGTCACAAGCAGAGGGAGAAGGGGATGGAACGTGGAAGTACCTGAGCTTGGAGTGGGTCTTGGTGTATGTGGAGGCTGAGTTGTGGTGTTTGGCAAGGTGGTCCCAGGTTCTGTGGTTGATGGACCTAGCAAAAGGGAGATTTAGAGGAGACCTGCACCAACATGGGACTTCTGTTGCAAGCAGCTGGTCCACCCTTCCTAATACCCCATTGCTGTGACCAGAGAGTCCCAAAGCAGGGATTTCATAGTGACTCCCCAGCAGAGATTGGCTACTTGGCCACAAGCCTTGAACAATGCTATCTGAACAACTGCCACAAGCGGTAGGAGATGGGGATGGAACATGGAAGTACCTGAGCTTGGAGTGGGTCTTGGTGTATGCGGAGGCTGTGTTGTGGTGTTTGGCAAGGTGGTCCCAGGTTCTGTGGTTGATGGACCTAGCAAAAGGGAGAGTTAGAGGAGACCTGCGCCAACACAGGAGTTTTGTTCAAGCACCTGGTACATCCTTCCTTATACCCCAACGCTGTGACCAGAGAGTCCTTGAGCAGAGATTGCACGGTGACTCCTCAGCAAAAAGTGCAGCACACAAGTGCTTTTCTACCATCATAAATGGAGGACACGGCAGTACCTGAGCTCGGTGTGGGTCTTGGCGTTGTTGGTGTGTGTGTAGACTGTGTTGTTGTGCCTGGAGTTGGGGTCGTGGGGTTTGGTGTCGATGGACCTAACACAAGACAGATTTAGAGTAGATCAGCATCAATGGAGAGTCCCAGGGCAGAAATTGCAGAGTGCCCTCTCAGAAAGAGCCCTGCCACTAGCAAAGCTGGGTAACAGAAGCACATTAGGTAATTTGGTACTTATACCAAATATCTTGGCTGCAGGTCATGTAATACATGAAGTAAGTAGTGACTGCAGGCATTGCCAGCGCTCCAGTCTCCCAGAGGAAGGCCTGTGTGCACACAGGCTGCATCACTGGCCTACAAGGCACTGCAAAGACTACCTGTGCTCCTTCCAAAGCACAGCCTGCCATCTCAGTTGATGCCACCTCTCAAGCTGCCCTTCCCCAAGCTGAGCCTTGTACCTGCACAGGATCCCTTTTCAATGGACAGATCATCCAATGCTACGTTGCTCTGGACATCTTCACCCCATTCTCCCTCCAGGACAATCTAAAGGAAGGGATGATTCCCAGCATTAGCTCCGGCCACATGTGAAGTGCCAGTCGAACACACTGTTCATCTCAGAGGGCAGTGAGAGCCTGCGCCTTTACCTGCAGGTTTCCTGTGCTGTGCACCGTGATCTCTCCCAAGTTCCATCTGTCCCCATGGTTCCCAACGCTGCTCCAGACCAGCACTAGCTCTTCATCCTTAAGCACGTACACCCGCAGGGCCATTGTTTCAGCCGCTCCGTACATGTGATACCAGAAGCGGAAGCAGTGCGGTCCTTCCAAGCTGCACACCGGACTGACTAGATGAGCCACAAAGCCGGGGAGGGCATTGCTCCCTTGCAGGTAGATGTAGTAGCCGTCTGAAACAAAGCGTGAGCCACACCGTCACACGTATATCAGACCTAGACAAAGCAGCCAGGGACAACCCAAGCACAATCCTGGGAGCACTCCCTGCTGCAGTTCAAGGCAGGCAAAAGGAAGGGAAAGCAGACACAGGTCCTTCACTAGACACAACCTCCCCAGCCTGGAGACCGCCTGTGAACCATGCTGTCTGGGCCGTGGCAGCTGTATGGCTTGGACCAGGCAACAGCATCACCTCCGAAGCATCGCCAAGGTCCTCGCATGGCTCCTCACTGTCAGGCTTTGCATTACTTTCCCCCTTGTGTGGCAGGTCCTCACCTGCCCTGAGCGTACCACAGACCGATTCCCAGAGCTGGAAAGCTTCCTAAAGGAAGGCTCTGGTTCTGAAGGAGACTGCCACAAATGGCTCTGGATCAAGGCCAGGAAACACGTGGCCTGTTATGTGCTGTTACAAGAGGCCTGTTGCCATCTTCCCAGGGACATCCCTCTGCCTGAAGGACTGTTGCGTACTGGCTGCTGTTCCTACCTCCTGTAGTGTGGTCAGAGGAGGGGCCGGTATCTGGTGTGGGCGTTGGACCCTTGTGCCTTATCCAGTCAATGCTGCTGTAATCAGCCTGGACCCACTCACAGAAGTCTTTGTCGAATGTGCAGGCAAAATTGCAGTCTGTTGGGGGAGCTGGATATGGTATAGAAAGGAGAGCAGAATTTCTAGAGTGAGGGTGGGGCCACGTTTTCCCTGTGTCCCACACCTACAGCCCCAGCGTTCTTATGGCCAGCTGAGGATGGCACGAGCTGAGTGCCTAGCAGAGCAAGCAAAAAAACATGGATGGGAGACAGCAGTACCTGTGCTTGACCCAGGAGCTGGTGATGTTGTTGTATGTGGAGGCTGTGATGTGGTGTTTGGCAAGGTGGTCCCAGGTTCTGTGGTTGATGGACCTAGCACAAGAGAGAGTTAGAGGAGACCTGCACCAACACGGGACTTCTGTTGCAAGCAGCTGGTCCACCCTTCCTAATACCCCAATGCTGTAGCCAGAGAGTGCCAGAGCAGGGATTGCACAGTGTATCCTCGGCAGATGTTTCTGCACTCAAGTGCTCTCCCAGCAGCGTAAATGGCTGGTAGAAGGTGACGTATATCCTCTTCACTACAGACACTCTACCCCTTGGCCACCAGTCTTAAGAATGCTATCTGAACACTTGTCACAAGCAGGGGGAGAAGGGGATGGAACGTGGAAGTACCTGAGCTTGGAGTGGGTCTTGGTGTATGCGGAGGCTGTGATGTGGTGTTTGGCAAGGTGGTCCCAGGTTCTGTGGTTGATGGACCTAGCACAAGAGAGAGTTAGAGGAGACCTGCACCAACATGAGAGTTTTGTCACAAGCAGCAAGTCAACTCTTCCGAAACACCCCAACAGCATGACCAGAGAGTCCCAGAGCAGGGATTACGCAATGACTCCCCAGCAGCATTGCTGGGTGACAAAAGGTGACCGGCAGCTTCTTCACTAAAACAACTCTATCCATTGGCCATGAGCCTCAAAGAAAGCTAACTGAACACCTGCCACAAGCAGCAGGAGATGGGGATGGAACATGGAAGTACCTGAGCTTGGAGTGGGTCTTGGTGTATGCGGAGGCTGAGTTGTGGTGTTTGGCAAGGTGGTCCCAGGTTCTGTGGTTGATGGACCTAGCACAAGAGAGAGTTAGAGGAGACCTGCACCAACACGGAACTTCTGTTGCAAGCAGCTGGTCCACCCTTCCTAATACCCCAATGCTGTGACCAGAGAGTCCCAAAGCAGGGATTTCATAGTGACTCCTCAGCAGAGATTGGCTACTTGGCCACAAGCCTTGAACAATGCTATCTGAACACCTGCCACAAGCGGCAGGAGATGGGGATGGAACATGGCAGTACCTGCACTCGGTGTGGGTCTTGGTGTATGCGGAGGCTGTGTTGTGGTGTTTGGCAAGGTGGTCCCCGGTTCTGTGGTTGATGGACCTAGCACAAGAGAGAGTTAGAGGAGACCTGCACCAACACGGGACTTCTGTTGCAAGCAGCTGGTCCACCCTTCCTAAGACCCCAATGCCGTAGCCAGAGAGTGCCAGAGCAGGGATTGCACAGTGTATCCTTGGCAGATGTTTCTGCACTCAAGTGCTCTCCCAGCAGCGTAAATGGCTGGTAGAAGGTGACGGACATCCTCTTCACTACAGACACTCTACCCCTTGGCCACCAGTCTTAAGAATGCTATCTGAACACTTGTCACAAGCAGAGGGAGAAGGGGATGGAACGTGGAAGTACCTGAGCTTGGAGTGGGTCTTGGTGTATGTGGAGGCTGTGTTGTGGAGTTTGGCAAGGTGGTCCCAGGTTCTGTGGTTGATGGACCTAGCACAAGAGAGATTTAGAGGAGACCTGCACCAACATGGGACTTCTGTTGCAAGCAGCTGGTCCACCCTTCCTAATACCCCATTGCTGTGACCAGAGAGTCCCAAAGCAGGGATTTCATAGTGACTCCCCAGCAGAGATTGGCTACTTGGCCACAAGCCTTGAACAATGCTATCTGAACAACTGCCACAAGCGGTAGGAGATGGGGATGGAACATGGAAGTACCTGAGCTTGGAGTGGGTCTTGGTGTATGCGGAGGCTGTGTTGTGGTGTTTGGCAAGGTGGTCCCAGGTTCTGTGGTTGATGGACCTAGCAAAAGGGAGAGTTAGAGGAGACCTGCGCCAACACAGGAGTTTTGTTCAAGCACCTGGTACATCCTTCCTTATACCCCAACACTGTGACCAGAGAGTCCTTGAGCAGAGATTGCACGGTGACTCCTCAGCAAAAAGTGCAGCACACAAGTGCTTTTCTACCATCATAAATGGAGGACACGGCAGTACCTGAGCTCGGTGTGGGTCTTGGCGTTGTTGGTGTGTGTGTAGACTGTGTTGTTGTGCCTGGAGTTGGGGTCGTGGGGTTTGGTGTCGATGGACCTAACACAAGACAGATTTAGAGTAGATCAGCATCAATGGAGAGTCCCAGGGCAGAAATTGCAGAGTGCCCTCTCAGAAAGAGCCCTGCCACTAGCAAAGCTGGGTAACAGAAGCACATTAGGTAATTTGGTACTTATACCAAATATCTTGGCTGCAGGTCATGTAATACATGAAGTAAGTAGTGACTGCAGGCATTGCCAGCGCTCCAGTCTCCCAGAGGAAGGCCTGTGTGCACACAGGCTGCATCACTGGCCTACAAGGCACTGCAAAGACTACCTGTGCTCCTTCCAAAGCACAGCCTGCCATCTCAGTTGATGCCACCTCTCAAGCTGCCCTTCCCCAAGCTGAGCCTTGTACCTGCACAGGATCCCTTTTCAATGGACAGATCATCCAATGCTACGTTGCTCTGGACATCTTCACCCCATTCTCCCTCCAGGACAATCTAAGGGAAGGGATGATTCCCAGCATTAGCTCCGGCCGCATGTGAAGTGCCAGTCGAACACACTGTTCATCTCAGAGGGCAGTGAGAGCCTGCGCCTTTACCTGCAGGTTTCCTGTGCTGTGCACCGTGATCTCTCCCAAGTTCCATCTGTCCCCATGGTTCCCAACGCTGCTCCAGACCAGCACTAGCTCTTCATCCTTAAGCACGTACACCCGCAGGGCCATTGTTTCAGCCGCTCCGTACATGTGATACCAGAAGCGGAAGCAGTGCGGTCCTTCCAAGCTGCACACCGGACTGACTAGATGAGCCACAAAGCCGGGGAGGGCATTGCTCCCTTGCAGGTAGATGTAGTAGCCGTCTGAAACAAAGCGTGAGCCACACCGTCACACGTATATCAGACCTAGACAAAGCAGCCAGGGACAACCCAAACACAATCCTGGGAGCACTCCCTGCTGCAGTTCAAGGCAGGCAAAAGGAAGGGAAAGCAGACACAGGTCCTTCACTAGACACAACCTCCCCAGCCTGGAGACCGCCTGTGAACCATGCTGTCTGGGCCGTGGCAGCTGTATGGCTTGGACCAGGCAACAGCATCACCTCCGAAGCATCGCCAAGGTCCTCGCATGGCTCCTCACTGTCAGGCTTTGCATTACTTTCCCCCTTGTGTGGCAGGTCCTCGCCTGCCCTGAGCGTACCACAGACCGATTCCCAGAGCTGGAAAGCTTCCTAAAGGAAGGCTCTGGTTCTGAAGGAGACTGCCACAAATGGCTCTGGATCAAGGCCAGGAAACACGTGGCCTGTTATGTGCTGTTACAAGAGGCCTGTTGCCATCTTCCCAGGGACATCCCTCTGCCTGAAGGACTGTTGCGTACTGGCTGCTGTTCCTACCTCCTGTAGTGTGGTCAGAGGAGGGGCCGGTATCTGGTGTGGGCGTTGGACCCTTGTGCCTTATCCAGTCAATGCTGCTGTAATCAGCCTGGACCCACTCACAGAAGTCTTTGTCGAATGTGCAGGCAAAATTGCAGTCTGTTGGGGGAGCTGGATATGGTATAGAAAGGAGAGCAGAATTTCTAGAGTGAGGGTGGGGCCACGTTTTCCCTGTGTCCCACACCTACAGCCCCAGCGTTCTTATGGCCAGTTGAGAATAGCACGAGCTGAGTGCCTAGCAGAGCAAGCAAAAAAACATGGATGGGAGACAGCAGTACCTGTGCTTGACCCAGGAGCTGGTGATGTTGTTGTATGTGGAGGCTGTGATGTGGTGTTCGGCAAGGTGATCCCAGGTTCTGTGGTTGATGGACCTAGCACAAGGGAGAGTTAGAGGAGACCTGCACCAACATGAGAGTTTTGTCACAAGCAGCAAGTCAACTCTTCCGAAACACCCCAACAGCATGACCAGAGAGTCCCAGAGCAGGGATTACGCAATGACTCCCCAGCAGCATTGCTGGGTGACAAAAGGTGACCGGCAGCTTCTTCACTAAAACAACTCTATCCATGGGCCATGAGCCTCAAAGAAAGCTAACTGAACACCTGCCACAAGCAGCAGGAGATGGGGATGGAACATGGAAGTACCTGAGCTCGGTGTGGGTCTTGGTGTATGCGGAGGCTGTGTTGTGGTGTTTGGCAAGGTGGTCCCAGGTTCTGTGGTTGATGGACCTAGCACAAGAGAGAGTTAGAGGAGACCTGCACCAACACGGGACTTCTGTTGCAAGCAGCTGGTCCACCCTTCCTAATACCGCAATGCTGTGACCAGAGAGTCCCAAAGCAGGGATTTCATAGTGACTCCTCAGCAGAGATTGGCTACTTGGCCACAAGCCTTGAACAATGCTATCTGAACACCTGCCACAAGCGGCAGGAGATGGGGATGGAACATGGCAGTACCTGCACTCGGTGTGGGTCTTGGTGTATGCGGAGGCTGTGTTGTGGTGTTTGGCAAGGTGGTCCCCGGTTCTGTGGTTGATGGACCTAGCAAAAGGGAGAGTTAGAGGAGACCTGCACCAACACAGGACTTCCGTTGCAAGCAGCTGGTCCACCCTTCCTAAGACCCCAATACCGTAGCCAGAGAGTGCCAGAGCAGGGATTGCACAGTGTATCCTCGGCAGATGTTTCTGCACTCAAGTGCTCTCCCAGCAGCGTAAATGGCTGGTAGAAGGTGACGTACATCCTCTTCACTACAGACACTCTACCCCTTGGCCACCAGTCTTAAGAATGCTATCTGAACACTTGTCACAAGCAGAGGGAGAAGGGGATGGAACGTGGAAGTACCTGAGCTTGGAGTGGGTCTTGGTGTATGCGGAGGCTGAGTTGTGGTGTTTGGCAAGGTGGTCCACGGTTCTGTGGTTGATGGACCTAGCACAAGAGAGAGTTAGAGGAGACCTGCACCAACATGAGAGTTTTGTCACAAGCAGCAAGTCAACTCTTCCGAAACACCCCAACAGCATGACCAGAGAGTCCCAGAGCAGGGATTACGCAATGACTCCCCAGCAGCATTGCTGGGTGACAAAAGGTGACCGGCAGCTTCTTCACTAAAACAACTCTATCCATGGGCCATGAGCCTCAAAGAAAGCTAACTGAACACCTGCCACAAGCAGCAGGAGATGGGGATGGAACATGGAAGTACCTGAGCTCGGTGTGGGTCTTGGTGTATGTGGAGGCTGTGTTGTGGTGTTTGGCAAGGTGGTCCCAGGTTCTGTGGTTGATGGACCTAGCACAAGAGAGAGTTAGAGGAGACCTGCACCAACACGGGACTTCTGTTGCAAGTAGCTGGTCCACCCTTCCTAATACCCCAATGCCGTGACCAGAGAGTCCCAGAGCAGGGACTGCACAGAGACTCCTCAGCAGAGTTCTGTGCACTCAAGTGCTTTCCCAACAACATAAATGGCTGATAGGAAGTGATGTGCAGCCTCTTCACTACAGACACTCTATTCCTTGACCATGATCCTTGAGGAATGCTATCTGAACATTTTCCACATGCAGTAGGAGATGGGGATAGAACGTGGTAGTATCTGCACTCGGTGTGGGTCTTGGTGTATGAGTTGTGGAGTCTGGCAAGGTGGTCCCAGGTTCTGTGGTTGATGGACCTAGCACAAGAGAGAGTTAGAGGAGACCTGCACCAACACAGGACTTCTGTTGCAAGCAGCAGGTCCACCCTTCCTAATACCCCAATACCGTAGCCAGAGAGTGCCAGAGCAGGGATTGCACAGTGTATCCTCGGCAGATGTTTCTGCACTCAAGTGCTCTCCCAGCAGCGTAAATGGCTGGTAGGAGGTGACGTACATCCTCTTCACTACAGACACTCTACCCCTTGGCCACCAGTCTTAAGAATGCTATCTGAACACTTGTCACAAGCAGAGGGAGAAGGGGATGGAACGTGGAAGTACCTGAGCTTGGAGTGGGTCTTGGTGTATGTGGAGGCTGTGTTGTGGAGTTTGGCAAGGTGGTCCCAGGTTCTGTGGTTGATGGACCTAGCAAAAGGGAGATTTAGAGGAGACCTGCACCAACAAGGGACTTCTGTCGCAAGCAGCTGGTCCACCCTTCCTAATACCCCATTGCAGTGACCAGAGAGTCCCAAAGCAGGGATTTCATAGTGACTCCCCAGCAGAGATTGGCTACTTGGCCACAAGCCTTGAACAATGCTATCTGAACAACTGCCACAAGCGGTAGGAGATGGGGATGGAACATGGAAGTACCTGAGCTTGGAGTGGGTCTTGGTGTATGCGGAGGCTGAGTTGTGGTGTTTGGCAAGGTGGTCCCAGGTTCTGTGGTTGATGGACCTAGCACAAGAGAGAGTTAGAGGAGACCTGCACCAACATGAGAGTTTTGTCACAAGCAGCAAGTCAACTCTTCCGAAACACCCCAACAGCATGACCAGAGAGTCCCAGAGCAGGGATTACGCAATGACTCCCCAGCAGCATTGCTGGGTGACAAAAGGTGACCGGCAGCTTCTTCACTAAAACAACTCTATCCATTGGCCATGAGCCTCAAAGAAAGCTAACTGAACACCTGCCACAAGCAGTAGGAGATGGGGATAGAACGTGGTAGTACCTGCACTCGGTGTGGGTCTTGGTGTATGAGTTGTGGAGTTTGGCAAGGTGGTCCCAGGTTCTGTGGTTGATGGACCTAGCAAAAGGGAGATTTAGAGGAGACCTGCACCAACATGGGACTTCTGTTGCAAGCAGCTGGTCCACCCTTCCTAATACCCCAATGCTGTGACCAGAGAGTCCCAAAGCAGGGATTTCATAGTGACTCCCCAGCAGAGATTGGCTACTTGGCCACAAGCCTTGAACAATGCTATCTGAACAACTGCCACAAGCGGTAGGAGATGGGGATGGAACATGGAAGTACCTGAGCTTGGTGTGGGTCTTGGTGTATGCGGAGGCTGAGTTGTGGTGTTTGGCAAGGTGGTCCCAGGTTCTGTGGTTGATGGACCTAGCAAAAGGGAGAGTTAGAGGAGACCTGCGCCAACACGGGAGTTTTGTTCAAGCACCTGGTACATCCTTCCTTATACCCCAACGCTGTGACCAGAGAGTCCTTGAGCAGAGATTGCACGGTGACTCCTCAGCAAAAAGTGCAGCACACAAGTGCTTTTCTACCATCATAAATGGAGGACACGGCAGTACCTGAGCTCGGTGTGGGTCTTGGCGTTGTTGGTGTGTGTGTAGACTGTGTTGTTGTGCCTGGAGTTGGGGTCGTGGGGTTTGGTGTCGATGGACCTAACACAAGACAGATTTAGAGTAGATCAGCATCAATGGAGAGTCCCAGGGCAGAAATTGCAGAGTGCCCTCTCAGAAAGAGCCCTGCCACTAGCAAAGCTGGGTAACAGAAGCACATTAGGTAATTTGGTACTTATACCAAATATCTTGGCTGCAGGTCATGTAATACATGAAGTAAGTAGTGACTGCAGGCATTGCCAGCGCTCCAGTCTCCCAGAGGAAGGCCTGTGTGCACACAGGCTGCATCACTGGCCTACAAGGCACTGCAAAGACTACCTGTGCTCCTTCCAAAGCACAGCCTGCCATCGCAGTTGATGCCACCTCTCAAGCTGCCTTTCCCCAAGCTGAGCCTTGTACCTGCACAGGATCCCTTTTCAATGGACAGATCATCCAATGCTACGTTGCTCTGGACATCTTCACCCCATTCTCCCTCCAGGACAATCTAAAGGAAGGGATGATTCCCAGCATTAGCTCCGGCCGCATGTGAAGTGCCAGTCGAACACACTGTTCATCTCAGAGGGCAGTGAGAGCCTGCGCCTTTACCTGCAGGTTTCCTGTGCTGTGCACCGTGATCTCTCCCAAGTTCCATCTGTCCCCATGGTTCCCAACGCTGCTCCAGACCAGCACTAGCTCTTCATCCTTAAGCACGTACACCCGCAGGGCCATTGTTTCAGCCGCTCCGTACATGTGATACCAGAAGCGGAAGCAGTGCGGTCCTTCCAAGCTGCACACCGGACTGACTAGATGAGCCACAAAGCCGGGGAGGGCATTGCTCCCTTGCAGGTAGATGTAGTAGCCGTCTGAAACAAAGCGTGAGCCACACCGTCACACGTATATCAGACCTAGACAAAGCAGCCAGGGACAACCCAAGCACAATCCTGGGAGCACTCCCTGCTGCAGTTCAAGGCAGGCAAAAGGAAGGGAAAGCAGACACAGGTCCTTCACTAGACACAACCTCCCCAGCCTGGAGACCGCCTGTGAACCATGCTGTCTGGGCCGTGGCAGCTGTATGGCTTGGACCAGGCAACAGCATCACCCCCGAAGCATCGCCAAGGTCCTCGCATGGCTCCTCACTGTCAGGCTTTGCATTACTTTCCCCCTTGTGTGGCAGGTCCTCGCCTGCCCTGAGCGTACCACAGACCGATTCCCAGAGCTGGAAAGCTTCCTAAAGGAAGGCTCTGGTTCTGAAGGAGACTGCCACAAATGGCTCTGGATCAAGGCCAGGAAACACGTGGCCTGTTATGTGCTGTTACAAGAGGCCTGTTGCCATCTTCCCAGGGACACCCCTCTGCCTGAAGGACTGTTGCGTACTGGCTGCTGTTCCTACCTCCTGTAGTGTGGTCAGAGGAGGGGCCGGTATCTGGTGTGGGCGTTGGACCCTTGTGCCTTATCCAGTCAATGCTGCTGTAATCAGCCTGGATCCACTCACAGAAGTCTTTGTCGAATGTGCAGGCAAAATTGCAGTCTGTTGGGGGAGCTGGATATGGTATAGAAAGGAGAGCAGAATTTCTAGAGTGAGGGTGGGGCCACATTTTCCCTGTGTCCCACACCTACAGCCCCAGCGTTCTTATGGCCAGCTGAGGATGGCACGAGCTGAGTGCCTAGCAGAGCAAGCAAAAAAACATGGATGGGAGACAGCAGTACCTGTGCTTGACCCAGGTGCTGGTGATGTTGTTGTATGTGGAGGCTGCGTTGAGGTGTCTGGCAAGGGGGCCGAGGTTGTAGGAGCTGCAGAATGTAGAGTAGAACAGAGGTGGAGAAGGTGTTTTTCATAATGGGGATGCTGCACCCTCCCAAACACCCCACAGCATGTCAAAAGGAGGGCAGAACACGAATTTCGCGGCATCCCTGCCACAGGCTCTTTGCCCAAGGGCTGGCCCACCAGAGCAGTTCGGTGACATGTGGAGAAACCTGCACCATAACTTCCACATTCCTTGAATCTGGGCCCCAAAGGAGATCACCTGAACACTTACCACAGACAGTGCCAGCACTCCAGTCTCCCAGAGTAATGCCTGCCTCAGCACAGGCTGAAGCATAGGCCTCCAGGTCATTGCAGAGCTGCTCTGTGCTGCCACCCGTGGCACACTGGTCATAGACACAGCTCTCAAAGTATGTCTTGGGCGGCAGAACCGCATGGCATGGCTGGAACGGGCCACCGAGTTGTGTGAGGATTGCACACTGCTTGTTAGCTGCCTCCTCCTCGGAGGGAGAGCAGGATGCAGGCGGGATGATGGCTGTGTCACACCTACAAAGCAGACAGACAGCCCTGAGCTCACAGCTGCCTGTGGAGCCATGCCACACCACTTCCTGGCACCCACTTGCAGGCAGGACATCCCTCTGGTGGGTGGAGCAAAGAGGTGGGACGCAAGCACGATATGTCTGCTGTTGTGGAGCCTGTATGTGCTCTCACACGCATTCCCACAGCTGGCTGCCTCCTCTCCCTTGCCCCGTGCCTGCCATTACCAACCCTCCTGCCTTGTGCCCTCACAGCTCCCCTCTCCCACGCTCCCTTTTCTCTGTCAACTATGTGACAGAACAAGGACTCACGGCCACTCGTCATCTGGCACCATCCAGCTGGCCCCAAAATCATTGAAGCCTGGCACGACTACCCCATCAGGTCGCATGAAGTCATCCTGCTGGCTGCCAGTGTACGTCCCACACAGCCCACACAGCTTGCCCTTGTGCTTCTCAGACACCTTCACTAGGAGCTCATGGTCCCCATTGAACTGCATGTGCAGGCCCAGGTTGGTAGAAACGCGCACGTAGGAGCCACTCAGGGAAACAGTCACTCCGGGGACAGGAGAAGCAGGCAGGGAGGCCAGAGCACCGTTGATCTGAATAAGGGGGAGAGAGGGAGACAGGAGCATAAAGCGATTCCCTCCACTGAGAGGTCACCGTTCTTCACTGCGATGGTGCCGTGACCCAGCAAGTCAGAAGCACTGATGGCACGAGAAAGCCTGCCCAGGCCTATGAGAACAGCAGCTGCTCTACGCAGGGCGCAGAGGAAGCTCAGAAAAACAAGCTGAAAATCTGCTGCTGCATGATCAGCCATATCTGCCTCACTCCGAGCATCGCTGTGCTCTTCTGTGAGCACACCAGCCAGGCCAGGGGATATCAAGCTCTTCTTGGGGATGGAGTGGTACTTAATGCTGCCTAGGGCACCGGTTGTTCCAAGGAGTAAAAATGAGGGGCTTACGTAGACGGCCTTGTTCTGGCGCAGGGCAATGTGGAGGCCTCCCACGGACAGTGCCACAGAGTTCAGAGCTGTCCAGGTCCGGCTGCCGCGATGTTCGTTGCGGGTGGTGACACTGAACCCAACAGAGGAGTTGTCACAGCCCGTCACCACCGTGTAGTTGCAGGAGCCCTGGAAGTGGTGAAGCTTCCCATCGAAGGTGCTGTAATGCGGGTCCCCGTAGATGTGGCAGAGAGCAGTGCTGGCTGGGTAACAGCCCCTCTGGCCATTCTGGATCTTGCAGACCTCGTCCTCCCCACAGGACAACGCGGAGCAAACCATCTGGCCGTTGGCTTCACACCGGCACCGGCGAGTGCAGTTCTGGCTCACAGAGTACTCGCCTTCCTGCAGGCAGGGAAACACCGAGCGCCAGCGTATCAGGCAGGAAAGCAGAGGCAAGGGAGTGCCCAGGGAGGGGCACAAGCCAGGGCAGGGTTTTCACTCACGCTGTAGTAGTTGCCCTCAAAGAGGCAGCCACAATGGGCCTCGGGCACACAGGTGTCTCCGCTGAGGAGGAAGCCAGAGGTACACGCACAGCCCTCCATGCAGGGCTTGGGGCAGTTCTGCGGGGCTTGCCGGTCAACACAGGTGGCAGGACAGCCGGTCATGCAAGGGTCGTAGTAGCTGTTGGTGGGGCACAGCAGGGCTGCAATAGGAAGAAGACAATTAGGACCAGCAAGCCTGCAAGGAAGGATGACCTTCTGGGAAGGGGAAGACCAAAGACTTGCTTTGGCCAGAGGTTCTGGGCACGGGGAGCAGCACATTTCCCTTCTGGCAACCGCAAGGCAAGTACTCACGGCAGAAGGTGGCATTCCTCCAGGGGGGAAGAGTCACGCCGGCTGCCTGGCATGCGTCAGCGTAGGCCTCCAGAGCAGCACACAGGACCTCCTGGCCACCATTCAGGGCACAAAGGTCATAGAAACAGGTGTCAAAGTAGCTCTGGGGGTTGATCACGGCATGACACGTCTCAAAAGTGCCAGGCCAGGCAGTCAGCATGCCACAGAACTGGTCCGATTGGTAGAGCTTCTCCTCTTCTGCACTGCAGGGTGGGGATGGGACGGGGACACCACAGGAGGAGTCATCGTCTGGGACCTGCCAGCTCTCCCCCAGTGCATTGGAGTCTGCGGCTTGCTGCCCATTGGGCATCATGTAATCATCCTCTCTCCGGCTGTTGAAGTTTCCACACATGCCACAGGTCAGGTTGAAGTAGGTGGTGGGCACCTTCACCTCCACCGAGTGGTCAGTGTCGTAGGACACACTGAGGCTGAAGTCTGTCTCCAGGACGATGTAGCGGCCGCTCCTGCTCACCGTGATGGCACCGCCCGCTGTGCTCACGGGCAAGGTCTGGCGCACGCCGTTCACCTAGGGCAGACACACCACAATGGACCCTGGACTTGTCCCTGGCCTCCCTGAGGTCTCCTGCCCCAGGGAGATCAGGTGTCAGCACAGGCACAGCAAGCCGGTGCCCATGATGCCCTCAGACCCAAACACTCCCTAGGCTTGCAGAGCCATGTCTGTGTTCTGCGCTCTGCAGGGGCCTCTGTTCAACACAGGTCATATTCCCCGTTTGGTTCTTCCTGCTCCAACCCCTCCAGAAAGGAAAAACAAAGCAACCCAGCGGCCTCAGGCGAAGCCACCCAGGACTGGGACGATGGAGATGTCGGGTACATGCCAGGCCCTGCCAAGAAAAGCCAGCCCTGCCTTGCAGCCGCGCCACGCTCAAGCCAGCCCCGCTGCCTACCAGCACTTGGCTCTTCTCCTTCTTGACAATGGCAATGCGCTCTCCGTACGCCTCAACCAGGACTTCGCGCACATAGGACACTCTGGTGTTCCCACGATGCTCGTTCTTGGCCTCAACGTTGAAGTAGGGCAGGGAGGTGGTGTTGGAGCACACTTTGGCCAGGGTGTAGGTGCAGTTGCCCATGAAGTTGTGCGTCACCTTGTCAAAGGTGTTGTAGTGAGGGTCACCGTGGACGTGGCAGATGCCGTAGGATTGTTCGAGGCACTCGGGTTTCCCATCCTGCACCCCGCAGTACTGGCCTGCAGGGCACGAGGCGTTGGAGCACTGGACCTTGCTTCCCCGCGCGGGACACTTGCACTTTGAGGAGCAGGTGTTGTCCGTCCAGAACTCGGAGCCCACGGGGTAGTGCTGCCCGTTGTGCCAGCACCCGCACTGCTGGCTGGGCACGCATCGGTCGTTGTAGAGCAGGTACCCGCTGTCGCACACACAGCCCTCCACGCACGGCAGGCTGCAGGTAGCAGGAGCCATTGGGTCAACACAGGTGGCAGGGCAGGCTGCAGCACAGGGCTCATAGTGACTGTTGGCTGGACAGACGATGGCTGCCGAGACAGAAGTTGTGGCCATTACTTGAAGAACATAACACTTCTTTGTGCTATGTTTTCCCCTTTGAACAATTAAGAGTCTACATTTTCTCTGTCGTCTGCTTGGCTCCATGGGTATTCTAAGTCGTACCTGATCAAATGGAACTGAGAACGGCACCCCTAATACTGACAACTACCTGTAAATCCCCACAGCACGTAATAAAACGTTTCTTATTCCCCACTCCACTCCTTCATTTCTATTCTGTTTTCCTGAGAGTAACACTCCGTGGTACTGTGCGTGGACTTACGGCAGAAGGTTGCGTTCCTCCAGACTGGGATCTCGACACCAAGCGACTGGCAGGCATCCGCGTAGGACTGCAGGCTCTTGCACAGGACCTCATGGTCCAGCCCCAGCTCACACAGGTCATAAAGGCAGGTGTCAAAATAACTGCTGGGGTTCAGCACAGCGTGGCACATCTGAAACGGGCTGCTGGTGTCAGCGATGAGCCCACAGAACTGGCCGCTGGCAATGATTTGCTTGTCTGTCTCATTGCAGGCTGGGGTGGGGGGTGGTCCGGCTGAGCAGCTGTGGAAGGACGGGGAGAAAGGCCCCTGGGTCATCTGTAGGCTTCTCCTGGTGCCTCTCCTTTCCCCTGCTCAACACGTCCCCAGACCTGCTGGGGGGCCACACATACCTGCTGTCATTGGACACCTGCCAGCTGTTGCCCAGGCTGGTGGAGTCTGGCTCCATCACCCCTTCTGGGTTCAGGAAGTCATCTGCTGCCATCCCGTTGTAGTTCCCACACATGCCACAAACCTTCTGCCCAAAGGTGCTTGGAAGCGTCACCTCCACCCGATGGTTCCCATCAAACTTCACTCTCAAGCCAAAGTCTGTTGTGACCACTGCGTAGAACCCACTGGACGAGACCTGCACACCCACGGATGGGGTGCAGGGCAGGACCTCTGTCACTCCGTTCACCTAGAAGGACAGACACCAAGACAGGGTTGGAGCAACCCTTTTGGCACAGCCTCATCCTCTTGCACAGCCCCACCACCTCTCCCCCTTGTGCTTACCATCACCACTCCACCCTTCCCCAGTCTTATCCGCTGGCCAGCCACATCGACATCCACGTAGCGGACATAGGACACGCGAGTGTTGCCTCCCCTGTGCTCATTGGCCACTTCCACGTTGAAGTAGGGCAGCGAGCTGTTGCTCTCACACAGCTTGGAGAGGGTGTAGGTGCAGGTGCCCATGAAGTTGTGCAGCTGCTTGTCAAACGTGTGGTAGTGAGGGTCTCCTTCCACCACACAGGTCCCTATCAGTGGAAAGACCAGAGGAAACGTTCAGTTATGCACCACCTGCTGCCTCTGCTCCCCAGGCCACCCTGCACACTGGAGTGTGGCCCCACGACTGATCTGCTCTATTCACCTGAGCCTGGCATGGGTGCTGACGTGGTTTCTTCTGAAGGTGTGGTGATGGTGCCTGGTGGTGTTGGAGTCACATTGCCTATGAAAGGGACAATGGTAGAACCCTATCAATCCTCTGTGACCAGCTCTTGTTCAACACAGAACCTGCAGACTGCTAGAAGAAGCATAACATCCCTAAAGCTGCCCTTCCTTAAGCCTTGTGCCTTATCCAGTCAATGGTGCTCTTATCATCTTAGACCCAATCACAGAAGTCTTTGTCAAATGTGCAGGCAAAATTGCAGTCTGTTGGGGGAGCTAGATACGGTGCAGAAAAGACAGAAGAGTTTCTAGAGTGAGGGTCAAGCCGCCTTTTCTCCATGTCCCATATGTCACACCTACATCCCTGGCCTTCTCATGGCTGGTTGATGATGGCCAAAGCAGTGGAAGTAGATAGTATGCTGGTGTATCGAAGGGTAATATGAGGACAGACAAGTTGTGCAATGTTTTTTCCTGGAAAATCATCCCATTCTATGTATCCCATGTTATACATTAGTCAAGGCCTCTTTCTTTCTCCCGCTCTTATCTCTGGGCCCACTTCTTCAGTCCAACTTTGTGGTTAATACCTAGTAAAGCCTCCCAGCAAGTCAGAGGCTCTGTCTTGGGGTGGATGCTAGCAATGATCTTTTACAACCTTCGGACCTTTCTTACTGCTTCTTGAAGCTGAACTTAAATACAAGGAAGTGTATTACACAGTGAAACCTTAGCCACTCTTGACTGGCAATGTATTGTTATCCCTTAATATCTCTCAAGCAATGTGTGCCATCATACTGCAAAAAATCAGATGAAACAGCACCCTGATAAGGCCACACAGGTGCTAAAGAAAAACAACTCTGTTCAGAACTTGTAGGGCAGGACACCTATGATAACAGAGGTAAGGATATTGCGGACTGCCAGTTTGGAAAGGCATGAGCAAAGCCAGCAGAACCGCAATGAGACTTGAAGGAGTTCCTGGTTCTTAACGTCAGGCATAGCACCTAAAGCAAAAAATGTACAAGAAGAATAGAACATGCATGATCTCCTCAATGAAAGGAAAGATTACTATTCCCCTGTAAGAATAGGTGCACAAAGACTGTCAGAACTCACTCAAGAAAACACATCTAAAGCTGATATTTACCACAGACAGTGCCAGCACTCCAGTCTCCCAGAGCAACGCCTGCCTCAGCACAGGCTGAAGCATAGGCCTCCAGGTCATTGCAGAGCTGCTCTGTGCTGCCACCCGTGGCACACTGGTCATAGACACAGCTCTCAAAGTATGTCTTGGGCGGCAGAACCGCATGGCATGGCTGGAACGGGCCACCGAGTTGTGTGAGGATTGCACACTGCTTGTTAGCTGCCTCCTCCTCGGAGGGAGAGCAGGATGCAGGCGGGATGATGGCTGTGTCACACCTACAAAGCAGACAGACAGCCCTGAGCTCACAGCTGCCTGTGGAGCCATGCCACACCACTTCCTGGCACCCACTTGCAGGCAGGACATCCCTCTGGTGGGTGGAGCAAAGAGGTGGGACGCAAGCACGATATGTCTGTTGTTGTGGAGCCTGTATGTGCTCTCACACGCATTCCCACAGCTGGCTGCCTCCTCTCCCTTGCCCCGTGCCTGCCATTACCAACCCTCCCGCCTTGTACCCTCACAGCTCCCCTCTCCCACACTCCCTTTTCTGTCATCTATGTGACAGAACAAGGACTCACGGCCACTCGTCATCTGGCACCATCCAGCTGGCCCCAAAATCATTGAAGTCGGGCACGACTACCCCATCGGGTCGCATGAAGTCATCCTGCTGGCTGCCAGTGTACGTCCCACACAGCCCACACAGCTTGCCCTTGTGCTTCTCAGACACCTTCACTAGGAGCTCATGGTCCCCATTGAACTGCATGTGCAGGCCCAGGTTGGTAGAAACGTGCACGTAGGAGCCACTCAGGGAAACAGTCACTCCGGGGACAGGAGAAGCAGGCAGGGAGGCCAGAGCACCGTTGATCTGAATAAGGGGGAGAGAGGGAGACAGGAGCATAAAGCGATTCCCTCCACTGAGAGGTCACCGTTCTTCACTGCGATGGTGCCGTGACCCAGCAAGTCAGAAGCACTGATGGCACGAGAAAGCCTGCCCAGGCCTATGAGAAGAGCAGCTGCTCTACGCAGGGCGCAGAGGAAGCTCAGAAAAACAAGCTGAAAATCGGCTGCTGCATGATCAGCCATATCTGCCTCACTCAGAGCATCGCTGTGCTCTTCTGTGAGCACACCAGCCAGGCCAGGGGATATCAAGCTCTTCTTGGGGATGGAGTGGTACTTAATGCTGCCTAGGGCACCGGTTGTTCCCAGGAGTAAAAATGAGGGGCTTACGTAGACGGCCTTGTTCTGGCGCAGGGCAATGTGGAGGCCTCCCACGGACAGTGCCACAGAGTTCAGAGCTGTCCAGGTCCGGCTGCCGCGATGTTCGTTGCGGGTGGTGACACTGAACCCAACAGAGGAGTTGTCACAGCCCGTCACCACCGTGTAGTTGCAGGAGCCCTGGAAGTGGTGAAGCTTCCCATCGAAGGTGCTGTAATGCGGGTCCCCGTAGATGTGGCAGAGAGCAGTGCTGGCTGGGTAACAGCCCCTCTGGCCATTCTGGATCTTGCAGACCTCGTCCTCCCCACAGGACAACGCAGAGCAAACCATCTGGCCGTTGGCTTCACACCGGCACCGGCGAGTGCAGTTCTGGCTCACAGAGTACTCGCCTTCCTGCAGGCAGGGAAACACCGAGCGCCAGCGTATCAGGCAGGAAAGCAGAGGCAAGGGAGTGCCCAGGGAGGGGCACAAGCCAGGGCAGGGTTTTCACTCACGCTGTAGTAGTTGCCCTCAAAGAGGCAGCCACAATGGGCCTCGGGCACACAGGTGTCTCCGCTGAGGAGGAAGCCAGAGGTACACGCACAGCCCTCCATGCAGGGCTTGGGGCAGTTCTGCGGGGCTTGCCGGTCAACACAGGTGGCAGGACAGCCGGTCATGCAAGGGTCGTAGTAGCTGTTGGTGGGGCACAGCAGGGCTGCAATAGGAAGGAGACAATTAGGACCAGCAAGCCTGCAAGGAAGGATGACCTTCTGGGAAGGGGAAGACCAAAGACTTGCTTTGGCCAGAGGTTCTGGGCACGGGGAGCAGCACATTTCCCTTCTGGCAACCGCAAGGCAAGTACTCACGGCAGAAGGTGGCATTCCTCCAGGGGGGAAGAGTCACGCCGGCTGCCTGGCATGCGTCAGCGTAGGCCTCCAGAGCAGCACACAGGACCTCCTGGCCACCATTCAGGGCACAAAGGTCATAGAAACAGGTGTCAAAGTAGCTCTGGGGGTTGATCACGGCATGACACTTCTCAAAAGTGCCAGGCCTGGCAGTCAGCATGCCACAGAACTGGTCCGATTGGTAGAGCTTCTCGTCTTCTGCACTGCAGGGTGGGGATGGGACGGGGACACCACAGGAGGAGTCATCGTCTGGGACCTGCCAGCTCTCCCCCAGTGCATTGGAGTCTGCGGCTTGCTGCCCATTGGGCATCATGTAATCATCCTCTCTCCGGCTGTTGAAGTTTCCGCACATGCCACAGGTCAGGTTGAAGTAGGTGGTGGGCACCTTCACCTCCACCGAGTGGTCAGTGTCGTAGGACACACTGAGGCTGAAGTCTGTCTCCAGGACGATGTAGCGGCCGCTCCTGCTCACCGTGATGGCACTGCCCGCTGTGCTCACGGGCAAGGTCTGGCGCACGCCGTTCACCTAGGGCAGACACACCACAATGGACCCTGGACTTGTCCCTGGCCTCCCTGAGGTCTCCTGCCCCAGGGAGATCAGGTGTCAGCACAGGCACAGCAAGCCGGTGCCCATGATGCCCTCAGACCCAAACACTCCTGAGGCTTGCAGAGCCATGTCTGTGTTCTGCACTCTGCAGGGGCCTCTGTTCAACACAGGTCATATTCCCCGTTTGGTTCTTCCTGCTCCAACCCCTCCAGAAAGGAAAAACAAAGCAACCCAGCGGCCTCAGGCGAAGCCACCCAGGACTGGGACGATGGAGATGTCGGGTACGTGCCAGGCCCTGCCAAGAAAAGCCAGCCCTGCCTTGCAGCCGCGCCACGCTCAAGCCAGCCCCGCTGCCTACCAGCACTTGGCTCTTCTCCTTCTTGACAATGGCAATGCGCTCTCCGTACGCCTCAACCAGGACTTCGCGCACATAGGACACTCTGGTGTTCCCACGATGCTCGTTCTTGGCCTCAACGTTGAAGTAGGGCAGGGAGGTGGTGTTGGAGCACACTTTGGCCAGGGTGTAGGTGCAGTTGCCCATGAAGTTGTGCGTCACCTTGTCAAAGGTGTTGTAGTGAGGGTCACCGTGGACGTGGCAGATGCCGTAGGATTGTTCGAGGCACTCGGGTTTCCCATCCTGCACCCCGCAGTACTGGCCTGCAGGGCACGAGGCGTTGGAGCACTGGACCTTGCTTCCCCGCGCGGGACACTTGCACTTTGAGGAGCAGGTGTTGTCCGTCCAGAACTCGGAGCCCACGGGGTAGTGCTGCCCGTTGTGCCAGCACCCGCACTGCTGGCTGGGCACGCATCGGTCGTTGTAGAGCAGGTACCCGCTGTCGCACACACAGCCCTCCACGCACGGAAGGCTGCAGGTAGCAGGAGCCATTGGGTCAACACAGGTGGCAGGGCAGGCTGCAGCACAGGGCTCATAGTGACTGTTGGCTGGACAGACGATGGCTGCCGAGACAGAAGTTGTGGCCGTTACTTGAAGAACATAACACTTCTTTGTGCTATGTTTTCCCCTTTGAACAATTAAGAGTCTACATTTTCTCTGTCGTCTGCTTGGCTCCATGGGTATTCTAAGTCGTACCTGATCAAATGGAACTGAGAACGGCACCTCTAATACTGACAACTACCTGTAAATCCCCACAGCACGTAATAAAACGTTTCTTATTCCCCACTCCACTCCTTCATTTCTATTCTGTTTTCCTGAGAGTAACATTCCGTGGTACTGTGCGTGGACTTACGGCAGAAGGTTGCGTTCCTCCAGACTGGGATCTCGACACCAAGCGACTGGCAGGCATCCGCGTAGGACTGCAGGCTCTTGCACAGGACCTCATGGTCCAGCCCCAGCTCACAAAGGTCATAAAGGCAGGTGTCAAAATAACTGCTGGGGTTCAGCACAGCGTGGCACATCTGAAACGGGCTGCTGGTGTCAGCGATGAGCCCACAGAACTGGCTGCTGGCAATGATTTGCTTGTCTGTCTCATTGCAGGCTGGGGTGGGGAGTGGTCCGGCTGAGCAGCTGTGGAAGGACGGGGAGAAAGGCCCCTGGGTCATCTGTAGGCTTCTCCTGGTGCCTCCCCCTCCCCCTGCTCAACACGTCCCCAGACCTGCTGGGGGGCCACACATACCTGCTGTCATTGGACACCTGCCAGCTGTTGCCCAGGCTGGTGGAGTCTGGCTCCATCACCCCTTCTGGGTTCAGGAAGTCATCTGCTGCCATCCCGTTGTAGTTCCCACACATGCCACAAACCTTCTGCCCAAAGGTGCTTGGAAGCGTCACCTCCACCCGATGGTTCCCATCAAACTTCACTCTCAAGCCAAAGTCTGTTGTGACCACTGCGTAGAACCCACTGGACGAGACCTGCACGCCTACAGATGGGGTGCAGGGCAGGAGCTCTGTCACTCCGTTTACCTAGAAGGACAGACACCAAGACAGGGTTGGAGCAACCCTTTTGGCACAGCCTCATCCTCTTGCACAGCCCCACCACCTCTCCCCCTTGTGCTTACCATCACCACTCCACCCTTCCCCAGTCTTATCTGCTGGCCAGCCACATCGACATCCACGTGGCGGACATAGGACACACGAGTGTTGCCTCCCCTGTGCTCATTGGCCACTTCCACGTTGAAGTAGGGCAGCGAGCTGTTGCTCTCACACAGCTTGGAGAGGGTGTAGGTGCAGGTGCCCATGAAGTTGTGCAGCTGCTTGTCAAACGTGTGATAGTGAGGGTCTCCTTCCACCACACAGGTCCCTATCAGTGGAAAGGCCAGAGGAAATGTTCAGTTATGCACCACCTGCTGCCTCTGCTCCCCAGGCCACCCTGCACACTGGAGTGTGGCCCCACGACTGATCTGCTCTATTCACCTGAGCCTGGCATGGGTGCTGACGTGGTTTCTTCTGAAGGTGTGGTGATGATGGTGCCTGGTGGTGTTGGAGTCACATTGCCTATGAAAGGGACAATGGTAGAACCCTATCAATCCTCTGTGACCAGCTCTTGTTCAACACAGAACCTGCATTGACTGCTAGAAGCAGCATAACATTCCTAAAGCTGCTCTTCCCTCAGACAAACCTTGTATCTTTGCAGTATCCCTTTTTAATGGGTAGATCATCCAATAGTGAGAACGTGCATTATTTTACAAGTCACTTCTTTAGTTGTTATCATAATACAGCAATATCCTATGTTTTTACACTGTGCCACATTTCTAGTCCTTGGTCATTGCAAAATGCTTAAATGTGTCCTACTTGGCATAGTAGGATTCAGCTGCCTCTCCATGTCCTGCTTTGATGGAAATCTAGACATCGTTGTGTTAATGCTCCAACATTTCTTTTTACTTCTTATAAACCTGGATGGGAAGTATTGTCCCAGAATTGGAAAGAGGTAATGGAATGCCTTTTCATGTCATAGCCTCATACTTAAGCTGCCATTTCTGCTGGCTTTGGTAATCAACTCTGGTAATTTTATAAGAAACAATTTCTTGTCTCTAGTCTTATTATCTAGGTAGACTAGTTAACATAGATAATAAGAGCCTAACAGTGTTATGACTGGAAGTCTGAATGGACCTCAAGTTGCAGGAATCTTATTAATTTTAAAGCCCTCGTTTATATTCTCCTGAAGTTATTTCACATGCTTGGTGAAAACCTGAAGTGTGGACATGCTGGGTAAAGTGATGTATTAAGAATTCTCAAAAAGATACAACATTTTATTAAAGCCAAATGATGATTTGTTAGAGAAATGCTCAATTCTCCCTGGCTGAGCCCTTAACTGACAGTGTACGTAGTCTTTCATGATCCAATTCTGAACAACTTTCTTATGTTAAAAGTGTTCAAACATCATGTTCTGAAGTGAATACTGAAAGCCCATTAGAAACTTAAGATCAGAAGCCCAATTTCCAGAGATGCTAAGTACTTGAAAACTTCCTGTGTCTCCTTGAATCCTTTTTTCTGAAATTCTGCTCAACTTCTCAATCATTTGAATTTACATTTGTAGCACGAGGATTTAATTGGATGGCTATTCACTAAATGACTTAATGACTTACCACAGATGGTATCTTTCCTCCAGTCACCCAGATTTACACCTTCAAGTTCACAGGCAGCAGCATATGCCTCTAAAATCTTGCAAAACTGATCAGAATTCCCCTCTGTGGCACACAGGTCATAGACACAGCTCTCAAAGTATGGCTGTGGGGGAATGTGCCAATGGCAAACCTGAAAAGGCCCACTGTTTTTCAAAATAATTTTGCAAAGTTCTTCATATTCTTTCTCTTTTGCTGTGTCACAAGTGGGTGGTACAACTGAAACTTGATTACACCTGCATCAAAAATAAACAGCAGAGTGGTTATATAATAAATCTTAATATTTTGTTCTATCCTGCAAGGCATACCTCAACAGTAATAGAACCCTACACCAAATTCTGTGGATTTGCTGTGTATAGTCTCTTTTCATGTGTCACACCTAAAAGTGAGAAATATTACCATTTGACTCATAATTCCCCATTAAGAATATAACTGTGAATTGTTGATGTATGACTGTCTATCCTTCGACTGAAGTCCAGAAGAAATCAACAAAACAGCTAACACAAGCAGGATTATTTCAATTCACTATTGCATATAGTAAGAGCAGTAATTAGCATGTGAAAGCATTAATAGACAGATAAATGTCCCATGCCTAGGTTAATCAATGTGGTATTATCTTAGGATCTGAGTCAGAGATATATTTAGACTTATATTAAGATAATATAAAGGAGATATTTTAAAATAGAGAAGTAAGAAAAAAACCCCCAGCTTATATGCAAAAAAGAATTCTGATTTCAAATAAAATCTACAAAGTTCATGTGGAAAACCTCTAAACAGCAGTTTTAAAATTTCAATGCTTTCTGTTGAAAAGTGGAGTTATTCAAAGGTGAAAATGCTAGCAAACATGTAATATCAAAGAAGGTCTGCCATGGAATATAAGTAATGTATGTTAAACCTGTAACTAGATGACTTATATTTCAGGCATTTTTCTGTTTCCTGTTTCCTGAAGTATTGTCAGATACTTACGTTCTGTTGTCATCCTTCACTATCCAGCTGTCACCAAATTTATTTGGATCCTGTTCTAGGACTTTATCTGGTTTTAGAAAATCATCCAGTTGGTTGTCATTGAATGTCCCACACAGACCACACAGATGTCCTTTGAGAGTGTCATCAACCAAAATGAAAAGCTCCTGGTCACCATCAAACTTCACCTGCATTCCTAGAGAGGTATCAATGACCACATAACGTCCTTTTTTAGCTACTCTGGCTCCGTGGTTCAAATCCATGGGAAGATAAACCTGAACTCCATTCACCTAAAGAAAACAGAATCCACAGAACCAGGTAAGTCAATAAAGCTCCAAGAAACAACACTGGAGGTCTACACTGCCAGCACTATAGCTTTCTTCACCAAGTCAGCCTTATTCTAATGAACAATGTAGACACAGAAGTTTGAAGTTTAACTGAGACTAATGGATTGTATAATTATGCCACATCTTGAATAGTGATTTGCAGCACAAGTTGAGGTCTGAGCTGTCACTACAAACATAGCAATACTTGGAATACCTAGTTTAAAGCTAGCTCTGGTATGTATAATCTGAGAGTGTATAGCAAAAAAAATATTTCTGTTCTAAAGACCACATCTATAAAATTCAGACTGAGATTTTAGTTCAGCAAAAGCTTTCTATCATAGGTGAAGCTATGGATGAACCAGTTTTTTTCCTACAACCTCATTGAGAAAAGATTTGAGCAGGCAGAAGGAAGCTATTTTGACTTCTGCCTTTTTGCAAAAATACGTATTTCTGTGACTTTTAGCATGTGCAGTCTTGGAGGTGAATAAAGCAGAGAAGCCTGATTCAGTTCTTTTGGACAGAAATGTCAAGCAAATAGTTGTGATGGATTGTTTATGCTTTAAGTAGAACACTTACATAGGTCTCTTTATTTTTCTTCAGAACAATGTGAAGATTTTTCAGTGTGACAGCAACCGAGTTCAAGGCTGTCCAGTTTGGGTTTCCTCTATGTTCATTTCTGGTTGTCACTGAAAACCTTTCAGAAGAATTTGTGCATGTCTCAACAACAGTATAATTGCAGTCTCCTTGGAAATGGTACAGTCTCCCGTCAAAAGTTATGTAATGTGGATCCCCAAAAATGTGACAGGTACTGGGATTCAATGGATAACATCCCAGGAGTCCATTCTGCAACTTGCAAACTTCACTTACTCCACATGTGTCTGAGTTGCAAACTACAGTCCCATTTCCAGAACATATACATTGGCCTGCACAGTCTGTTTGCCAAAAAGTTTCTCCTTTCTGTTAGAGACAACAAATGAAAATAAATTAAAAGAGTTAATGGTAACAATGAACTGTGAAATAAGCCCCTGAACTGTATGCCAGAACAAACCTCATAATATTTGCCATTCTGAAGACAGCCACAGTTGCTCATGGACACACACTGTCCCCCGCTGATGACAAAACCATTACTGCATTCACATCCTTCTAGACAAGGTCTGCTGCAGTTCTTTGATGCAAGAGGGTCAATGCAGGTTGCCGGGCAAGCACTGGTGCAAGGATTGTAATGACTATTGGGAGGGCACACAACAGCTGAAAAACAGTGAAAGGTGCTGAAATGATGATCACAACTCACAAGAACCTCCAATCCAAAAACAGCATTATTTTGAAGTAGTGACAATGTTGGGTTTTTTTGAAGCCTGAAATTGCTTTCCTATTTTGATATCAGAAAGCAAAAAAGAAAACATTATACAAGTGAAAAGCATGAATGATTAACAGATAGATCCAGGTTGCTAAACATCCCCAAATCCAAGTGAAAACTACGCCTCTCTAAACTAGACCTAGAACTTGGCTGGTACATTTCTAGAAGTAAACAGATCACTAAAGTCATTAGATGAAGTCTGAAAATGAATAAACCTGTTAAAAGTGAACCACCATATAAAACTCAAAGTTGACTTCACATTATCAGGGACTTACGGCTGCTGGTTTCACACAGAAACAAAATTCTCCTCTGCTCCATATCCGAAAACAGTCATGGAGTGACTTTCCCAGAATTTTATTACTCAATATTTTGTTTGTAATTATGTGAAGAATTTAATATCACTAAGCTATTGCAGTTACTGGCCAAAACCAGCCTCTTAAGACAATAAGGGAGATATTCAGAGATTCAGTTCTCTATAGAAACTCACGGCAGAAGGTGGCATTCCTCCAGGGGGGAAGAGTCACGCCGGCTGCCTGGCATGCGTCAGCGTAGGCCTCCAGAGCAGCACACAGGACCTCCTGGCCACCATTCAGGGCACAAAGGTCATAGAAACAGGTGTCAAAGTAGCTCTGGGGGTTGATCACGGCATGACACATCTCAAAAGTGCCAGGCCTGGCAGTCAGCATGCCACAGAACTGGTCCGATTGGTAGAGCTTCTCCTCTTCTGCAGTGCATGGTGGGGATGGGACGGGGACACCACAGGAGGAGTCATCGTCTGGAACCTGCCAGCTCTCCCCCAGTGCATTGGAGTCTGCGGCTTGCTGCCCATTGGGCATCATGTAATCATCCTCTCTTCGGCTGTTGAAGTTTCCGCACATGCCACAGGTCAGGTTGAAGTAGGTGGTGGGCACCTTCACCTCCACCGAGTGGTCAGTGTCGTAGGACACACTGAGGCTGAAGTCTGTCTCCAGGACGATGTAGCGGCCGCTCCTGCTCACCGTGATGGCACCGCCCGCTGTGCTCACGGGCAAGGTCTGGCGCACGCCGTTCACCTAGGGCAGACACACCACAATGGACCCTGGACTTGTCCCTGGCCGCCCTGAGGTCTCCTGCCCCAGGGAGATCAGGTGTCAGCACAGGCACAGCAAGCCGGTGCCCATGATGCCCTCAGACCCAAACACTCCTGAGGCTTGCAGAGCCATGTCTGTGTTCTGCACTCTGCAGGGGCCTCTGTTCAACACAGGTCATATTCCCCGTTTGGTTCTTCCTGCTCCAACCCCTCCAGAAAGGAAAAACAAAGCAACCCAGCGGCCTCAGGCGAAGCCACCCAGGACTGGGACGATGGAGATGTCGGGTACATGCCAGGCCCTGCCAAGAAAAGCCAGCCCTGCCTTGCAGCCGCGCCACGCTCAAGCCAGCCCCGCTGCCTACCAGCACTTGGCTCTTCTCCTTCTTGACAATGGCAATGCGCTCTCCGTACGCCTCAACCAGGACTTCGCGCACATAGGACACTCTGGTGTTCCCACGATGCTCGTTCTTGGCCTCAACGTTGAAGTAGGGCAGGGAGGTGGTGTTGGAGCACACTTTGGCCAGGGTGTAGGTGCAGTTGCCCATGAAGTTGTGCGTCACCTTGTCAAAGGTGTTGTAGTGAGGGTCACCGTGGACGTGGCAGATGCCGTAGGATTGTTCGAGGCACTCGGGTTTCCCATCCTGCACCCCACAGTACTGGCCTGCAGGGCACGAGGCGTTGGAGCACTGGACCTTGCTTCCCCGCGCGGGACACTTGCACTTTGAGGAGCAGGTGTTGTCCGTCCAGAACTCGGAGCCCACGGGGTAGTGCTGCCCGTTGTGCCAGCACCCGCACTGCTGGCTGGGCACGCATCGGTCGTTGTAGAGCAGGTACCCGCTGTCGCACACACAGCCCTCCACGCACGGAAGGCTGCAGGTAGCAGGAGCCATTGGGTCAACACAGGTGGCAGGGCAGGCTGCAGCACAGGGCTCATAGTGACTGTTGGCTGGACAGACGATGGCTGCCGAGACAGAAGTTGTGGCCGTTACTTGAAGAACATAACACTTCTTTGTGCTATGTTTTCCCCTTTGAACAATTAAGAGTCTACATTTTCTCTGTCGTCTGCTTGGCTCCATGGGTATTCTAAGTCGTACCTGATCAAATGGAACTGAGAACGGCACCTCTAATACTGACAACTACCTGTAAATCCCCACAGCACGTAATAAAACGTTTCTTATTCCCCACTCCACTCCTTCATTTCTATTCTGTTTTCCTGAGAGTAACATTCCGTGGTACTGTGCGTGGACTTACGGCAGAAGGTTGCGTTCCTCCAGACTGGGATCTTGACACCAAGCGACTGGCAGGCATCCGCGTAGGACTGCAGGCTCTTGCACAGGACCTCATGGTCCAGCCCCAGCTCACAAAGGTCATAAAGGCAGGTGTCAAAATAACTGCTGGGGTTCAGCACAGCGTGGCACATCTGAAACGGGCTGCTGGTGTCAGCGATGAGCCCACAGAACTGGCTGCTGGCAATGATTTGCTTGTCTGTCTCATTGCAGGCTGGGGTGGGGAGTGGTCCGGCTGAGCAGCTGTGGAAGGACGGGGAGAAAGGCCCCTGGGTCATCTGTAGGCTTCTCCTGGTGCCTCCCCCTCCCCCTGCTCAACACGTCCCCAGACCTGCTGGGGGGCCACACATACCTGCTGTCATTGGACACCTGCCAGCTGTTGCCCAGGCTGGTGGAGTCTGGCTCCATCACCCCTTCTGGGTTCAGGATGTCATCTGCTGCCATCCCGTTGTAGTTCCCACACATGCCACAAACCTTCTGCCCAAAGGTGCTTGGAAGCGTCACCTCCACCCGATGGTTCCCATCAAACTTCACTCTCAAGCCAAAGTCTGTTGTGACCACTGCGTAGAACCCACTGGACGAGACCTGCACGCCTACAGATGGGGTGCAGGGCAGGAGCTCTGTCACTCCGTTTACCTAGAAGGACAGACACCAAGACAGGGTTGGAGCAACCCTTTTGGCACAGCCTCATCCTCTTGCACAGCCCCACCACCTCTCCCCCTTGTGCTTACCATCACCACTCCACCCTTCCCCAGTCTTATCTGCTGGCCAGCCACATCGACATCCACGTGGCGGACATAGGACACACGAGTGTTGCCTCCCCTGTGCTCATTGGCCACTTCCACGTTGAAGTAGGGCAGCGAGCTGTTGCTCTCACACAGCTTGGAGAGGGTGTAGGTGCAGGTGCCCATGAAGTTGTGCAGCTGCTTGTCAAACGTGTGATAGTGAGGGTCTCCTTCCACCACACAGGTCCCTATCAGTGGAAAGGCCAGAGGAAATGTTCAGTTATGCACCACCTGCTGCCTCTGCTCCCCAGGCCACCCTGCACACTGGAGTGTGGCCCCACGACTGATCTGCTCTATTCACCTGAGCCTGGCATGGGTGCTGACGTGGTTTCTTCTGAAGGTGTGGTGATGATGGTGCCTGGTGGTGTTGGAGTCACATTGCCTATGAAAGGGACAATGGTAGAACCCTATCAATCCTCTGTGACCAGCTCTTGTTCAACACAGAACCTGCATTGACTGCTAGAAGCAGCATAACATTCCTAAAGCTGCTCTTCCCTCAGACAAACCTTGTATCTTTGCAGTATCCCTTTTTAATGGGTAGATCATCCAATAGTGAGAACGTGCATTATTTTACAAGTCACTTCTTTAGTTGTTATCATAATACAGCAATATCCTATGTTTTTACACTGTGCCACATTTCTAGTCCTTGGTCATTGCAAAATGCTTAAATGTGTCCTACTTGGCATAGTAGGATTCAGCTGCCTCTCCATGTCCTGCTTTGATGGAAATCTAGACATCGTTGTGTTAATGCTCCAACATTTCTTTTTACTTCTTATAAACCTGGATGGGAAGTATTGTCCCAGAATTGGAAAGAGGTAATGGAATGCCTTTTCATGTCATAGCCTCATACTTAAGCTGCCATTTCTGCTGGCTTTGGTAATCAACTCTGGTAATTTTATAAGAAACAATTTCTTGTCTCTAGTCTTATTATCTAGGTAGACTAGTTAACATAGATAATAAGAGCCTAACAGTGTTATGACTGGAAGTCTGAATGGACCTCAAGTTGCAGGAATCTTATTAATTTTAAAGCCCTCGTTTATATTCTCCTGAAGTTATTTCACATGCTTGGTGAAAACCTGAAGTGTGGACATGCTGGGTAAAGTGATGTATTAAGAATTCTCAAAAAGATACAACATTTTATTAAAGCCAAATGATGATTTGTTAGAGAAATGCTCAATTCTCCCTGGCTGAGCCCTTAACTGACAGTGTACGTAGTCTTTCATGATCCAATTCTGAACAACTTTCTTATGTTAAAAGTGTTCAAACATCATGTTCTGAAGTGAATACTGAAAGCCCATTAGAAACTTAAGATCAGAAGCCCAATTTCCAGAGATGCTAAGTACTTGAAAACTTCCTGTGTCTCCTTGAATCCTTTTTTCTGAAATTCTGCTCAACTTCTCAATCATTTGAATTTACATTTGTAGCACGAGGATTTAATTGGATGGCTATTCACTAAATGACTTAATGACTTACCACAGATGGTATCTTTCCTCCAGTCACCCAGATTTACACCTTCAAGTTCACAGGCAGCAGCATATGCCTCTAAAATCTTGCAAAACTGATCAGAATTCCCCTCTGTGGCACACAGGTCATAGACACAGCTCTCAAAGTATGGCTGTGGGGGAATGTGCCAATGGCAAACCTGAAAAGGCCCACTGTTTTTCAAAATAATTTTGCAAAGTTCTTCATATTCTTTCTCTTTTGCTGTGTCACAAGTGGGTGGTACAACTGAAACTTGATTACACCTGCATCAAAAATAAACAGCAGAGTGGTTATATAATAAATCTTAATATTTTGTTCTATCCTGCAAGGCATACCTCAACAGTAATAGAACCCTACACCAAATTCTGTGGATTTGCTGTGTATAGTCTCTTTTCATGTGTCACACCTAAAAGTGAGAAATATTACCATTTGACTCATAATTCCCCATTAAGAATATAACTGTGAATTGTTGATGTATGACTGTCTATCCTTCGACTGAAGTCCAGAAGAAATCAACAAAACAGCTAACACAAGCAGGATTATTTCAATTCACTATTGCATATAGTAAGAGCAGTAATTAGCATGTGAAAGCATTAATAGACAGATAAATGTCCCATGCCTAGGTTAATCAATGTGGTATTATCTTAGGATCTGAGTCAGAGATATATTTAGACTTATATTAAGATAATATAAAGGAGATATTTTAAAATAGAGAAGTAAGAAAAAAACCCCCAGCTTATATGCAAAAAAGAATTCTGATTTCAAATAAAATCTACAAAGTTCATGTGGAAAACCTCTAAACAGCAGTTTTAAAATTTCAATGCTTTCTGTTGAAAAGTGGAGTTATTCAAAGGTGAAAATGCTAGCAAACATGTAATATCAAAGAAGGTCTGCCATGGAATATAAGTAATGTATGTTAAACCTGTAACTAGATGACTTATATTTCAGGCATTTTTCTGTTTCCTGTTTCCTGAAGTATTGTCAGATACTTACGTTCTGTTGTCATCCTTCACTATCCAGCTGTCACCAAATTTATTTGGATCCTGTTCTAGGACTTTATCTGGTTTTAGAAAATCATCCAGTTGGTTGTCATTGAATGTCCCACACAGACCACACAGATGTCCTTTGAGAGTGTCATCAACCAAAATGAAAAGCTCCTGGTCACCATCAAACTTCACCTGCATTCCTAGAGAGGTATCAATGACCACATAACGTCCTTTTTTAGCTACTCTGGCTCCGTGGTTCAAATCCATGGGAAGATAAACCTGAACTCCATTCACCTAAAGAAAACAGAATCCACAGAACCAGGTAAGTCAATAAAGCTCCAAGAAACAACACTGGAGGTCTACACTGCCAGCACTATAGCTTTCTTCACCAAGTCAGCCTTATTCTAATGAACAATGTAGACACAGAAGTTTGAAGTTTAACTGAGACTAATGGATTGTATAATTATGCCACATCTTGAATAGTGATTTGCAGCACAAGTTGAGGTCTGAGCTGTCACTACAAACATAGCAATACTTGGAATACCTAGTTTAAAGCTAGCTCTGGTATGTATAATCTGAGAGTGTATAGCAAAAAAAATATTTCTGTTCTAAAGACCACATCTATAAAATTCAGACTGAGATTTTAGTTCAGCAAAAGCTTTCTATCATAGGTGAAGCTATGGATGAACCAGTTTTTTTCCTACAACCTCATTGAGAAAAGATTTGAGCAGGCAGAAGGAAGCTATTTTGACTTCTGCCTTTTTGCAAAAATACGTATTTCTGTGACTTTTAGCATGTGCAGTCTTGGAGGTGAATAAAGCAGAGAAGCCTGATTCAGTTCTTTTGGACAGAAATGTCAAGCAAATAGTTGTGATGGATTGTTTATGCTTTAAGTAGAACACTTACATAGGTCTCTTTATTTTTCTTCAGAACAATGTGAAGATTTTTCAGTGTGACAGCAACCGAGTTCAAGGCTGTCCAGTTTGGGTTTCCTCTATGTTCATTTCTGGTTGTCACTGAAAACCTTTCAGAAGAATTTGTGCATGTCTCAACAACAGTATAATTGCAGTCTCCTTGGAAATGGTACAGTCTCCCGTCAAAAGTTATGTAATGTGGATCCCCAAAAATGTGACAGGTACTGGGATTCAATGGATAACATCCCAGGAGTCCATTCTGCAACTTGCAAACTTCACTTACTCCACATGTGTCTGAGTTGCAAACTACAGTCCCATTTCCAGAACATATACATTGGCCTGCACAGTCTGTTTGCCAAAAAGTTTCTCCTTTCTGTTAGAGACAACAAATGAAAATAAATTAAAAGAGTTAATGGTAACAATGAACTGTGAAATAAGCCCCTGAACTGTATGCCAGAACAAACCTCATAATATTTGCCATTCTGAAGACAGCCACAGTTGCTCATGGACACACACTGTCCCCCGCTGATGACAAAACCATTACTGCATTCACATCCTTCTAGACAAGGTCTGCTGCAGTTCTTTGATGCAAGAGGGTCAATGCAGGTTGCCGGGCAAGCACTGGTGCAAGGATTGTAATGACTATTGGGAGGGCACACAACAGCTGAAAAACAGTGAAAGGTGCTGAAATGATGATCACAACTCACAAGAACCTCCAATCCAAAACCAGCATTATTTTGAAGTAGTGACAATGTTGGGTTTTTTTGAAGCCTGAAATTGCTTTCCTATTTTGATATCAGAAAGCAAAAAAGAAAACATTCTACAAGTGAAAAGCATGAATGATTAACAGATAGATCCAGGTTGCTAAACATCCCCAAATCCAAGTGAAAACTACGCCTCTCTAAACTAGACCTAGAACTTGGCTTGGTACATTGGTACATTTCTAGAAGTAAACAGATCGCTAAAGTCATTAGATGAAGTCTGAAAATGAATAAGCCTGTTAAAAGTGAACCACCATATAAAACTCAAAGTTGACTTCACATTATCAGGGACTTACGGCTGCTGGTTTCACACAGAAACAAAATTCTCCTCTGCTCCATATCCGAAAACAATCATGGAGTGACTTTCCCAGAATTTTATTACTCAATATTTTGTTTGTAATTATGTGAAGAATTTAATATCACTAAGCTATTGCAGTAACTGGCCAAAACCAGCCTCTTAAGACAATAAGGGAGATATTCAGAGATTCAGTTCTCTATAGAAACTCACGGCAGAAGGTGGCATTCCTCCAGGGGGGAAGAGTCACGCCGGCTGCCTGGCATGCGTCAGCGTAGGCCTCCAGAGCAGCACACAGGACCTCCTGGCCACCATTCAGGGCACAAAGGTCATAGAAACAGGTGTCAAAGTAGCTCTGGGGGTTGATCACGGCATGACACATCTCAAAAGTGCCAGGCCTGGCAGTCAGCATGCCACAGAACTGGTCCGATTGGTAGAGCTTCTCCTCTTCTGCAGTGCATGGTGGGGATGGGACGGGGACACCACAGGAGGAGTCATCGTCTGGGACCTGCCAGCTCTCCCCCAGTGCATTGGAGTCTGCGGCTTGCTGCCCATTGGGCATCATGTAATCATCCTCTCTCCGGCTGTTGAAGTTTCCGCACATGCCACAAGTCAGGTTGAAGTAGGTGGTGGGCACCTTCACCTCCACCGAGTGGTCAGTGTCGTAGGACACACTGAGGCTGAAGTCTGTCTCCAGGACGATGTAGCGGCCGCTCCTGCTCACCGTGATGGCACCGCCCGCTGTGCTCACGGGCAAGGTCTGGCGCACGCCGTTCACCTAGGGCAGACACACCACAATGGACCCTGGACTTGTCCCTGGCCTCCCTGAGGTCTCCTGCCCCAGGGAGATCAGGTGTCAGCACAGGCACAGCAAGCCGGTGCCCATGATGCCCTCAGACCCAAACACTCCTGAGGCTTGCAGAGCCATGTCTGTGTTCTGCACTCTGCAGGGGCCTCTGTTCAACACAGGTCATATTCCCCGTTTGGTTCTTCCTGCTCCAACCCCTCCAGAAAGGAAGAACAAAGCAACCCAGCGGCCTCAGGCGAAGCCACCCAGGACTGGGACGATGGAGATGTCGGGTACATGCCAGGCCCTGCCAAGAAAAGCCAGCCCTGCCTTGCAGCCGCGCCACGCTCAAGCCAGCCCCGCTGCCTACCAGCACTTGGCTCTTCTCCTTCTTGACAATGGCAATGCGCTCTCCGTACGCCTCAACCAGGACTTCGCGCACATAGGACACTCTGGTGTTCCCACGATGCTCGTTCTTGGCCTCAACGTTGAAGTAGGGCAGGGAGGTGGTGTTGGAGCACACTTTGGCCAGGGTGTAGGTGCAGTTGCCCATGAAGTTGTGCGTCACCTTGTCAAAGGTGTTGTAGTGAGGGTCACCGTGGACGTGGCAGATGCCGTAGGATTGTTCGAGGCACTCGGGTTTCCCATCCTGCACCCCGCAGTACTGGCCTGCAGGGCACGAGGCGTTGGAGCACTGGACCTTGCTTCCCCGCGCGGGACACTTGCACTTTGAGGAGCAGGTGTTGTCCGTCCAGAACTCGGAGCCCACGGGGTAGTGCTGCCCGTTGTGCCAGCACCCGCACTGCTGGCTGGGCACGCATCGGTCGTTGTAGAGCAGGTACCCGCTGTCGCACACACAGCCCTCCACGCACGGCAGGCTGCAGTTGTAGGGTGCTATTGGGTCAACACAGGTGGCAGGGCAGGCTGCAGCACAGGGCTCGTAGTGATTGTTGGCAGAGCAGGCTAGTGCTGTGTAATAAAAGATAAACCGATTTTAAAATCTTTTTTAACCACTGGAGTACTGGGTTTTGTTTAATATCATGTTCTGCTCTGTTTTAAAGTATTTGGGGAGATGTTAGATCTCTGAGGCAGTTTGCTACATACCTTTTCTGTTTTACCACTCTTTAATTTCTTTTGATGTTTGTGCTATTTAAATTTTCCCTCACAGAGTGGATTTCTTACAAGATCTCCTATTCCTGAAGACAATTGTTTTGAATTCTTGCATTGTGCCATCAATGTCATGTTAGTTATTTGTCCTAGACACATGCTATATTCAGCTTGTAGTCCTGATATTTAATTCTAATCATATTGTAGCTTCTTAATTCATATTTTTTTCACTTTTTCAATGTCTTTAATGTTTGTTAAATAATTAAGATGCACAAGTGCTCTATTCTATTTCTAGGTCTTGTTACATATACGACATGTAGATAGCCAAGCTAATTAGATGTTTTAAACACTGACATTTTCAGGTGAGAAGATGCCAGAACTGAATTTTTCTGAATAATCTGTTTTCTGAATAATATGTTTATGCGATGCTGTTGAGTTTTTAATGACATATTTTCTCACTCTTTTTTTAGCTTGCTTTTCTAAGGAGACAGAGATCACACAATTACATTGTACATTTCTCTGCTGATCTTCCTACTTACTAAATTTGACCCAGCTGACTTATTGGAAATAAACTCCTTCTCCCTGTATCCCAGGTCTCCTGATCAGCTCATCAGATGTGGTCGTCCTTCATCCTGCTCTCTTTGCACTGCTGCAGACTATGAATTTCAGACATCTTCTCTGTTCAGTCTCAGGTTTATTCCTCCCATTATCTCTGATTTCATTATTCCTGCAAGAGTTACAAGCTCTGACCCCTGGACCAGATACCTAGTCTGTGCATCCTTGTCCTTGACTCTCTGCCTAGCCAGTCTCAACCTGTCCTTCTTCTTTTCCATAGACTTCTAAGCGAATTCTTTTTCCCTTTCTAGATTCTACTTGCTTTCTCTAAATTCAGAGTCTTCCACTTAGCCTGTTCACTAGTCCTCTCCACTTCCTTGTCAAAGCTCCTTTCTCGCTGTCCCAGGCTGCCTGGATTCCTTATCCCCATCTACAGATCTGCCTTTCATCTGCTGTGGCTCATGTCCCTTCTATGTTCATATAAGGTATCCGCCTTGATGTGTTTTCGCTGAGGCTGCCGCAGGAGGAGAAGGCACACCTTCCCTTCTGTTATCTGTGTGCCTGGCCACCCTGCAGGGTGGAGAGGCTGGGAGCACAGGAGAATGCAGTTCAGGCTCTCAGCAGGGAGGGTGAGTAGAACCCTTATAAGTCTACTAAGCATGTGCAATATGAGATTTTTTTTCTCAAAGACACATAAGTTTAGGCATAGCTTCTTCAGAAGGTAAAAAAAAAAACAGAAGTCAAATATCCCTGACACAATACCCCTGAACAAAAATATAGGGACACTAGAGGAATTCAAAGGAAAAGCCACCAATTCTATTTTAATATGGACTAGACAGTGTTCTCCTCTCAACTGAAGCTGCTTAATTATTTTCACTAGAATCTTCCCAAAGGAATCAAACTGAGAACTATATGTAACCCTGAAATCTTTAGCTTGATCAGTCAAGATTCACAATGTTATATGAATTCAAAACAGTGTCTTGTAATGCTCTGTCTTCAGAAAGTCCTAATTATATCATTCTGATACATGGTAATTTTCACTAATCTTTGATACATACGGCAGAAGGTTGCATTTCTCCATGGTGTCAGCTGGAGTCCTGCAGCGTGGCACACATCTGCATAAGCCTGCAGGTTTTGACAGAGGGCTGCATTGTTCAAATGAAGTTCACAGAGATCGTACTGGCAGGCTTCAGAATAACTTTGTGGATCAACTACTGAGTGGCAGTTCTGGAATGGACCATTTGGATCTGTGATCATACCACAGTATTCATTGCTTTGGATCATATGCTCTTCATCAGCAGTGCAATTTGGTGTATGGCCATCATCTGGCAAGCAACTAGTGTGGAAAAAAAAAGATGTGGAAAAGTTCACCAATGAACTTTGGGTGCACTAACACCTAAGATGCTTTTCAAATCACATCTAACAAAACTACAGGATTATCCCCAGGCTAAACATGGCATATTTTAAAGCTTTATGTTTCACACACTTAGGACAGAAATTCAGATTTTAGTATGATCTCAAACTTATAAGCTTTGAGAGGCCTGAAAGAAATGCAAATATTTATTTTGGATTTCTTTTAAGTCTAGTTTTCTACATGGAAGATACCTAGGAAGGGCAAACAAAAAGTAAAAGCATTCAAAGTTAAACCTCTACTATCATTAAATAATATATTTTGAAATTATAAAATACATAGTAAAGTATCTCAGAAGAATTCAAACAAGATCTTCAAGTATTAGCATTAATATACTATAACAATAACTGACATCTTAGTGGGCATCTGCAGTGTTTTACTCAAATTTTCTCTTTTTAAGCACAGTTAAATTTGCTGTGAAACTTTACCCAGATAGGCACAGTAAGTACACTAACAAGAATATATTTTATCACATGTGCGCGACTTTTTTGGCACACATACAGGCAATTGCTTAAAATACTGGTCATTGCATAACCAACAGCTAAGGCCCAACATCCCGGCTGGAGTCCTACCTGGAGTCATTGTAAACCTGCCAACTGTTGCCAAGGTTGGCAGAGTTTGTTTCCATCTCTCCATCTGGGTTAAGAAAATCGTCTGCTTTGTGCCCATTATAATTTCCACATATTCCGCAGACTTTAGACATGTAGGTACTGGGAAGAGTGATTTCTGCTCTGTGATTTCCATCAAACTTGACATTCAGCCCAAAGTCGGTAGTAACCACAACATACTGCCCACTGAAGGAAACACTGACACCCTCTGCCAAGGTCAGAGGGATTACCTGGCTGACTCCATCAACCTGCAGGCACAGAGGACAACCATTATAATCACTTTAAAAGAAGTATTTTTAATGGTGACCCTCTTAGATCACATCCCTGTATTGAGCCTAGGGCTTGCAAAGTGAACAATAAGAACTGATATTGTGTTAAGTATTATTTAACATGAATGTCATATACGGGTGCATAATATAGGGCCTTGAAGCCATAATCATGTAGCTACATAGCCTTCAAGGGTGGTCAAAGTGAGCTTGGTGAACCAGACTCAGCTGGCAGAAGTCCAAAACTCAGCATGGTGTGTCAACAGTAACGGCTTACAGACCTATCTTTAATTTTGGATCACATAAGATTAAAAAAATGTAGTTAGAACGGATTCTCAGAAAATTTTCAGGATTGGAGAAATCTTGAAAAAGCTTCTTTTTGTTTCTTCCTCTTTTGATTTTCACATTTGAAATGCCAGACAATAGAAAGTGTCCAAGTAAAATTTTCAAGTTATTTAATATTTACTAAAATTAGCATCTACTTTGAACACTTGTTCTTATTACATGTGTAAGAAAGTTTGATTTACTTAGAAACTTATATATAATAAAAACAGTAAATATAGGGGAAAGCTATAAAAGAGAAGCTGTTCGACAAATGTGGACATACAAGTTCATTACATTTCTAAAATCAGATGGGAGAGGTCTCCATGTACAGTTAAACATTTATCTCCTATCACATAAATCAGTGACCTATTCATTTATTGGGGGTTTGAATCAAACACATCTGCTGTCTTGGCCCTTTATGGAAAGGAGCCATAAGGAATCCTTAAAATACAATAACTGCCCAAGTGACACAATCAGTGTGAGGGGAGTCATCAGACTGTCACTCTAGGACTCTCTCATCTGGCCCTGCTTTATGGCAAATGCCAAATGTTAAGTGAAGTTAGCAGTGATGTGAAGCAACCAGAAATCAGGGATGAGTATGTACCTTTACAGGCTACCACACAAGATTGGTAAATAACCACCAGCATGGATGTGATTCATGCAGGGCCCTTTTATTCCCTGATGCAGACCAAGCTTGAGCATGGGGGGCAAGCTAGAAAGGTAGGCTAGCCCACCAACCCCATCCAGAGTGTCAGCTTTAATCCCACCTTTTAGCAACACTGCACAAAATTTTAGCCTACGTTTTCAGTCCTGAAATTCCAGTGTTTAAGAACTCCACACTACTCCTACTCCTAAATATCTGAGTGCCCTCTAAATATTACTGTATGTACGCTGGAAACTTGTAGTCATTGTACAACAATTTCTTCATTCGCACTATGACTTAGTGATGATCGATAGTGGGCTCCAACCTTACCTTAACAACTCTGTTTTTACCCAGATTGATCCTGTAGCCATACACATCGATGTCCACGTACTGGACATAGGACACACGAGTGTTGCTTCCCCTGTGCTCATTGGCTGCTTCCACATTGAAATAGGGCAGTGAGCTGTTGCTCTCACACAGCTTGGAGAGGGTGTAGGTGCAGGTGCCCATGAAATCATGACGCTGCTTGTCAAATGTGTAATAGTGAGGATCCCCATGTATACTGCAAATTGCTTCTGGAGACAGGAAAAAGGAGTATGTTCTCATTAACTTATGGATACATCCAGAAAAGCCACTTCATTATGCAGTGGGAAAACACAATCATCTCCATTTTATAGATTACTTATGAAAGAACTGAGACAGAAAAGGCAGATTTATATGGTATAAGGCAAAGATACCCAAAGAAATTAACTGAAGCAAATATGTAGCACTGGTAGTAAAAAAATTGTGTGCCCTTCTACAACCAATTGACTAGCATATATGAATATCTAAAATTACCTGTCAGTGGAGGTGGTGTAGATTCTGTTGGTGTAGGTGTTGGTGGTACAGGGGTAGGGACAGCTTCTGTTAGTAGAAAAGACAAGGCAATACAAAATAACACTACAGGGTGAACACTACATACACACCAACATACATGAATTTCCACTTATTCTTCACCAGCATAAAGTTAGAGGTTTGTCATTGAAGTGGAACTACTTATATTTAAAAACAAGGACGTGTGGATCTTTTGAGTGCTTAGGAAAGCTTGTCTGACTGTTAGCCTGGTGACTGCGCTTGTGCTGGCATGCTTCTCTGGAGCTTGAAGTGTATTTACAATTGGATATGTGACTCCCTCTGGTGTGTATGTTAAGACATGAAGGTAATACTGTCTGTAAGTCTTGGCAGGTTTGGAAGTGAGTAGCCTAGCAGCAGATCCCATATAGCAGAAACAAATAACTCTCAGGGCACTGCTGTCTTCTAATCAGAAAGTTTTGTTGTTTCTTCAAAACGATATATTTTTCTTAGGAATTTGACAGTTGTAAGAGCTTTCTACTGACAGACACAACAAACAATCCTGTTGTGGAGTCTTCCTTCATGCCTGCTTCTGCCTTCTAACAAATATTAGCATCTTCTCCCCCTATTCTTTATCCATCACAAAGATATCTTCTAAAAGAAGCGGTCCTCTTGGTGTACTTGTATATATGAGCTAGCAACACCAGAGTGAGTATTCTTCCGATGTCTTGTTCATTCACCTAGTGACATGCAAATGATCAATCTGAATCTCTAGAAGCAAAACAGACTGACCAAAACCTTCAGACCACACACACATTCGCTCCTGCCCCTTTGCAGAACAAAGAATAACTCTCCTAATTCAGGTGCTCTCCTATTGCACTCTTGTGAGCCCTCCACTCTGCACTGATTGTGCGATAGCAGTCAGTGTACGAGGAGCCAGCCAAGTGATGAATTGGTTCACGGAGAACAATGCTTTCCAACCTACTTATAGATGCACTATAGGTATATTATCATCCCAATGAATCCACAAGTAAGCGAGTTGGTCTTCCGTATTACTGACACTGCTAATGGCATTATTTATAGGGATTAAGTTGCAATATAGAAAACAAGTCATACAAGAACAAATCAGACATTTTTGAATAATGATGCAGCAACTATCTACTATGATGGTACTGCTTTTATGCTAACCACGTGATTCAGACTGAGCTGGATGTGGGGGTTTTGCAAGATACTTATGATTACAATTTAGAAGAAGCCAATAGACTTCACATCTCTTCAAGTCTAGTGTATACTGATAAATCTCTGCACAAAATGATCCTTTTCACTTAATGAGCTCTAACTGCAAAGCTGAAGATATTTTGTAATATCCTGCCTGCAAAATGGGATCAACTACTTGGCATGCACTGGTTTCTTGTACACCTGCTTCTTATATGCCTACTTCTTCCCATCCAGCTCTCTACTCCTGTGTAAGTGCAGTTTTTGCATATCTAGTCCAGAATTGCTGTTTCTGCTGTTTCAACATTGGTGAAAAAATTATAAGAAAACCCTGGTAAGGCCTGTATTCCCACAGTGGATACTTCCCAACAAGATTTAAATTAACTTTAGAGTTATAATAACCTAAAGACCGCTTGATAAAGTTGCCTTGGAAGCTGATTTTTCATGTGACAAATGGACATATATTTAGTTTTTCAAGAGTTTGATTAAAATGTCTATTCAATCAAACATTCCTGTAAAAAAAAAAAAAAAAAAAAGGTTGGGAGGACTTTGACTTTTACCAGACCTAATAATTCACTTAACTTTTGTCATATTAGCAGCCATACAGTTGAACAGAGCGAGGAGCACTTTTCTTGTCTCTTGGACTTACATTTGTGCACCATCCAGTAGCTGAATCATGTGCTAATATGCCTAGGAAAATGAAAAACTGGCTCCCTTTATTTCACATATTTTTAAAGAAAAGTATATGTTCTGAGAGTTTGGACCTGAGTGGGTATGTTCTGCCTAGCATAAATTTGAAACACTTATTATCATTATATGAGTAGTGTTTCACAGAGAGCAAGGCCAGTAAGACCTAACAACACTTTCTATATAATTTTCAGCAAGTTTCTTGTTCAATTCACATTTTGTAAGTATTGCATGCTTGTCAGTAATGATAGGATGAAACTGTAATTCTCTTCCAGATCCTAGTCATTCACAGCTTGTGCCAGTCTTGACTGATTCATTACAGGGTCAGAGATCAAGCTCAAATTGCTGATTCACAGTCAGAGGTGGCAGTGCAACTCAGATTTATTGACTCAACCTGATTTCTTTTTGTGGCATATGGCAGTGCTGTGTATTTGCTGAGCTCATATGAACTGAGATTTGCTGTAAAATATTTATTAGAGCATTGAATCTGGAATCCAAGACCAGTGTGCATAGCCTTGGCTGAGTTTAGAGGTGCACTTCAGACTTAAGACAAAAGGTAAAGTTGCTGGACCTTGTGAAAATGGTCACATCTGCAGAGAAGGGGATAGCTTTTCCCGATTGTTTGAGTTGGTGAGGAAAGGTTTAGGAAGAAACTACAACAAAACAGATAATATTCAAATGAAGTGAGCTGTAAAGTTTTTGCCATTTCTCTTCTGTGGTTCGAAGTTATGAGGAGTTTCTATATTGTATATGCAGTGGAGTAATGATCAACAGCATTAACAGAGATGAAGAAGCAGAATACATTAAGGTGCAAACATAGACTTACCACAGGATCCATCCCTTACTCTCACGTTGTCCAGTGCTGTATCCCCATACTCTGTCAGTCCTCTGACAGCCTCAAAAATTACCTAGGTGGGACGCAAAATGAATCACTGCATCAGAGCTGTTTAGTTAAATATGAGACCATTTCCCTTAGCATATTTCAAAATATTCTTTCTGGTCTGTCTCTAAAGGTATCAAGTAAGCTGAGGCTATAACAGTTTTCTTGGCTTCCCTCAGAAGCCTACAATATATATTCTGTAATAAGGTAAGGACTTCAAGAAACATTGCCCTCTATTTTGCTGACTGATAAATGATTTATGAAAATTAGTTGTCTGGATTCTACAGAGGAGTCCAATGTAGGCAGCATCCCAAAGTTCAAACCTTAACTCACAGAAGACAAACCTGCATTTAATTAAAACTCCTAAAGTGTTTGACTTCATGATAAAATAAAGGAGGGAAGGAAGGAAGGAAAAAGAGAGAAAACTAAGTATGTTTTATCCTCCAACAGCACCAGTAAAACTCAGGGGGTTGTTTGTTTCTTCTCCTAGTTCATTGGCACAGAGCATGAGGCCATTATATTTACAAAACACAAACCAAGCAAATCTTGGTTATATTTGCTAGGTTACATGCACAATCTTTTGCAGCCTGCAAGGGGAGAACAAAGAAATTTATTCTGAAAATATATTACCTTTATCTTTCTCCGTGTTGGAAAAGTATGAGTGATGGCACCATATTTCCAGAGGGAACTCTGATTTCCCTTCCGGCTCCACAACATGGACTCCCCTGTGCTGTCTTGGATAAGCACTCTCAGCTCATTCATGTCTTCTGACCCAAACATATAGTACCAGAAGTCTATGCATATCTTTTCAGAAACCACAGTATCTGGGCTCTCAAGCCTATTAGCGTCGAATGGGATGAGATTACTTGCTTCTTGGTAGATGAAATAGCCTTCTGTACAGTAAAAAAAAATAAATACGGTTGAATCTTTGTAACTTGCTAGGAGTCATTTAAATCTGAAGTACAGCCCAGCTCTGGAAGAAATCAAGGTCATCATTAGCAGTGCAAACAAACAAAGTAGAAAGTATTTGGAATTTACATTGCAATGGTTTATCACCATGTAGTTATCCAAACTAGAATGTGAACTGGATAGCAAAGCCAATATATCTCATCTCACATGAACAGTTATTTTGAGACCACAAATAAAGATGTAGGCCTCTTTCAAGAAACAGCACCTCCAGACACAGTGCCCCACTGATCCATGTTCAGTTTCCTCTTTCCTCAAAGGAAAATAATGCAGTCTGCTATGCACCTTCTTTTGAGGGATATATTTTTTTTCTAAATATTTTGGTCTCAAGATGAGCAAATCCCTAGCACAAAGAAAATTCCAACCCATCAGCATCTGTTTTTTGTCTCAAAATGGAAGCAATAGAAAGCAATGCAGGTATTTCCATCAAAGTATTTAGGTTTGATATTGTGAAAAGGAGGGAAACGTTTCAAAATTCAGAAACTCACAGTATTTCTTCTAGGATTTGAAATGCTTTAGTCTGAATTGGTTCAAGACGAGATCACATTTTGCTTTACTAGGGCTAAAGTTTGTTGTTTCCCATGGGCTAAGATCAAAGCTACATTTTCCCAACACATTTAAAGTCAAGTCTCTCCCATGTGACTACAGAAAGGAATCCAAAATAAATGAATGACCACTTCTATATGGTAAAGTACAGCTCCAAACATAGCATCTAACATTCAGTCATATGTTTTAGTTGGCAAGAAAATATGTCACATTTAAAGTTATATGGTCTGTGCCAATTCAAAAAGCAGAACACCATTATTTGTGTGAATCCAAATTAAAAATATTTCATTTCTTCGTTCAACAGGCAATTACAATTTTTATTATCAAAATACTAAAAATGCAGAAAATTATTTAGCAAAAATCCCAACTAATACTGTTCTAGTCTACTTACTGAGTCTGACAGTAGCTGACCTTTCAGTCTCAGGATAATTACAGAAAGCAGTATGACTGCAGACTGATCACCCATAAATGGATATGCTAGTGCAAGGGTAGCAGTTCAAACAGATAGAGATGAGCCATACAAAGCACTCTGATGATATGACCACGTTAGACCCCAGTTTTTCAATCACATGTAGCTGATGACAAGCTTTTTAAAGATATTCTTTAATTTCAGACTTGATCTTGTAACACTTTGCTAATGTGAATATTATCTAGTGCCAGTACAGCAATCATTACATTTATTGCCATTCATATCAGTGTAATTTAGCCTCAATACCTCTCTACAATAATGATCTGTTGCAAGTCACTCTGTGAGAGTTAACTCTTAGTTGGCCTAAGAATGTTTCTCACAACTGCATTCTTTATGAGGCCTTAAACATGACATAATTAGCTTTCTTCTACTTCCATGTACTGGAAAGATTTCCAACCCATGATGGGTCAACCCAGTTTAACTTACTCGTAACTGACATGGTGAAAAGTCAAAGATAGGTATCAGCATGAAGCAAAACTGACACATTCCATATGTGAATCATGAATCTTTTCTCTTTCAAAGAAAGAAGAATAAAGGTAGTCAAGCTTGCTCAAAAGGAAATCAACAATGCCACAACTGAGCACTTACTTCCATCAGGATAGTCTCCATTAGGACCCGTTCCATTAGTGGGAGTGTCATGCTTGGTTCGTATCCACATTCCCTGGCTGATACTGAAAGGTTGGGTCCAGTCACAAAACGGTCTTGAGTTGTTGTTAAAATCGCATCTGGTGAGGTAAGCTGAAATACAACACATTAAAGTGAAGAAGAGGAGCTAGTATGTTCCAAATCTGCCTTGGATGTTAACAGCTGCAGTGACATGCAGTTACCTGTTTCAGGATCCCATGTTCTCAAGCTACCAGCTGGTCTTTGCTTGATCCTGCCAAGAAAAACAACACTGTGAAACCCTGGTGGAATTAGTGACTCAAAAACTGTTTAAGAATGTTGAGTCCTCAACATATGTCTTTAGGTATTTCACTGAATAACTGAATAGACCCAGGGTTTCATCCATGTCTGACTCTTTCTCTTCCCATATGTACTTATACCTTCATGACAAAGCTCCGAGAGTGAGTCAAAGGCGGGATATGTTCACTTCACCTAGTGTGGAAGGATCCTCTGCTCTGTATCCCACTGAACTGAAAGGAGACCAGCTCTCCTAGGTACAAGGAGCTACCGAAGGGACAGATGCATGCAGCTTAGCTCAGACAGTACCAGGATAATATCAAAGACTTGCTATTAACTTGCTCATGGCATTGTCATTCCCACTGCTGCAAGCAAAATATGTAAATACCAGTAAGTTATTGCACTGTGTAAGTCTGTTATTTCTAGGATGGATACATATTTCCTTTAACCCTTGCAAATCTCTCATGACACAAAGCTGTCATCTCATTCAGCTCTTCTAGTTTACCCTGAAAATGCTGCAGAACAAAAGCAGTTACAAATGCATAGTCCTTGTGGTGCTACAAAGTCCTGCAGAAATGAGTTGACACAAGACCAAAGTCTCACCACAGATCACAGCATAGATGGCTTTGCTCTTCAGGTGTTTCACACAGGGAAGGGATTTCTAGGACTGCAAGGCTACAATAGTAGTTCTTGACATACTCTGACAGTGGTCCACAGTTTCAGGAGGCAGGGTTCAGTTCCAGCCTCTTTGGTTCCCTCTCCTTAATTATCCTTACTGTATTTAACACAGTATAGAGAATCTGTCCCTAAGTGAATGCACGGCCATGAATGTCCCCACTGCCCCTCAAAATCTGATCAATGACATTTAGAGAAACTAGGGAGATTAGGAGCAAATATCACACTGTCAATTCATCAATGAAATGCAGCAAGCAACTGGAAAACAGACTGAGCTAAGGCTAAGGAGGAAAAAGAATATGTGAAGGTAGATAAAGTAAGAAAATTTTCTTCGCTGTTTCTTCATGGATTTTTTCTTCTGTGAGAAAGGGAAAGCTGTGACAAGCTGTGACTTGGTCTCTATTCAGTGCTATTTTTAAACTTTTACACACCAGGCAAGTCCTAAGGCAAAGATATATTCAGAGTCAAGTGTTTTACAACTACTGTGGTTATTTTTTCAAGATCTCTCCTATTCAGATGTGCCATTAGAAATCCATGTGTAACAGCTTTCTTTCACAGACAGGAGCCAATACAGAATTAGGCAACAACAAAATTCAATTATTTCTTCTTTTTAAAAATGACATGGTTCAATTGTACAACATTCCACATTTAAAAAGTGAAGAAACATTCCACATTTGAAAAATGAAGATAGGATATTTATCATTAACATCTAAGCTTTCTGAATTAAGCTATATTCAGTACTGTGCTACTTACCCTGTGGTATTCAGCACTGAAATACAGAATAAAATTAAAGTGAATTGTAAGTTCCAGAGGGTCCTCATGCTAGAAAACAGAGTTAAGTCTTCTGTGTGGTACAGTTTGCATAGTAATCCACCAGCTGTACTCAGTAAGGAGGAAATGAGGATGACCTACACTGAAACAGAAGAATATATTGACCAGAGGGTGGAGGCGATTATAAAAGTTTGTCCAGCCATGTATCAGTCATGTTTCCTGGGTTATCTACCTCAAGCAAAGCACATATGAACCTAAAGCTCACGTTCTGTGTCACTTGCTTTTACAACCTTAGTTGTTTGCTGGAGAAATTGATTGCCTTTTGGCAATTTTTGTTGCTGCTCTTGTATATTTTAAAAGTCTGCAATTTTAAAGGGATTTTTTTTCTCACATTGATAGCAAGACAACCTTCATTTTAAAACTTCTGCCCAGCTTTCACTGCTAGTACAAGTGAGATTTCTCATATTGACTGAATTTTCTCCCTGTCCGAAACTAGCATTCAGCAGAGCAGATAACAAGCTTTCAGTTTACTCACAACAATCATGTTGTCGTGGGCACAATTCAGGAACCTGCTGAAATATTATTTCTACCATATTGCCCCTGCTTAAAAATAAAAGGATCATCTTCTGAGCTGCAATGAAGTCTCTGTGGGTTGCTGGCACAGAAAAAGCAGGCGGGTCGTTCCCACCGCTACTTGAACCTTTGCTGTTCTGTTCTTTTGCAGCATTCCTTGCTTTTGGGTCTGCAAAGAAATGGCTCAAAGGCAGACAAATTCACTACTTCACCTGGATTTTATGAGTGATGAGATTCAAAGGAGTATCAGAAAGTGCAGTGTTTCCTTGTATTGCCTGGAAACCCCAGACCATGACTCTTCTTTTCACCTAAAAGGAGGACGTCTCTGGGAGTGGGGCTTTCTGGAAAAATGTCCTCTTAGTTACAGCTACATTTCCTTTGTGATTATAGTCCAATGATTAAGGTCATTAAGGCTTCTTAATTTAAGTCTGGAATTTCTTCAACTCCCTTTTCCCCTGCTCAGCACAAAATATTTTCACTTGCCATTAACAAGAAACTGAGGAGGCTACTTAGAGAAACAAGAAATGAGAAAGGATCAAGGGAGGATAAGCAGAAACACAAACATATTTCAAGTTACATGTTAACTGATGTGTTGACAATGGGCCTGGGGCTGCATTCTGCTACAAGCTCATGTCACACACAAGCCCCTCCAAAGCCAGAGGATGGATGTTGACTTGACTGGCAATCATCCCTCTCCAATGAAAATCTTTTCCTAGGAAAAGGTGTGTATTTTGCCAAGCAGTAAACAGGGAAGAGGTTTTCTGTAATTTGGAGACAAAAGAGACTCATTCCCTGCACAAAACCATGGACCACACTTTTCCAGTTTGGTTGAGCAGAGCTCAGAGTGAAGGGGAGAATACAAGTGACCTTCAGATAAAAGTTGCATTGAGCACACTGCATTTTCAGCGGGGCTGCTGAGACAGTGGTCCAGCAAGTGGTAATCTGGACAAAAGCTGTCAGCACTGTAATAGGTAGCAAGGGGCCCTCCGTGTACACACATGCTTTCCTTCTGCAGACAGTGTAGGGATTCCTCACGAATCTGATGCTGCTCTGTATGTTTCTGACAAGAAGATGTGAGTCCATCTTGGAAAGAATGACAGAATGAAAATCTGCAGAAGAAGGTGCCGATAGCAGGGCTTGTCAATGAACAGCGCGACACGCAACATCCTCAAAAGGACGGAGATAATACTGCATACAACTTCATTTCTGGCTGGTGGTCAGAAAGGATCTCTTAAAGAGACTCTATTAATTTTTGCAGGATGAAATAATGTTTTCCAGGAAACAGAACCAGCCTGGTACCCCCACACAAAGACAACATAATGAAGACACAACCAAAAAAAAATTGTCCCAAGCAAGATAAATCAAACAGTAAAAGAAGAAACTCAGCAGTTCATACATTCTAGTGACTTCTGTCTAGTGCAGCTTTTGCTGCAGTTATTCTAGGATATGCAATTGTCCTCAAGTATCTAAATCTGGTTACTCTGTTTTCTTGAATCCAAGTGTTCTCTGATGAACAGCAATTGTACTTCACTGTGTTCTGTGCAGATTCTCTTAATTTGGAATACATCGCATTCAGTAAATTGGCACATGAAAACCAAACACCTTTGTCTGATTTTCAGACAATATGAATGTATTCCATTGGGCTTTGCACAGATTTAACTGCATTGGTTTTTTGCATAAATTTTAGTTAAATTGATACAATTTGCATGAGTAAAAGGATCCCCCTGTTGTTTCTATTCAGGTAATAATTAAGTTCTTCCTCTATCCTAACAAATGACTGAGTCAGCTTTTACAGTACGTAATGTCTCTGTCACTGTTTCTGGAAATCCCAGTGCCCTCTGGGCTCCCTCCACTCTGCCTTTACTAACATTGTGTATGAGAAGGCACTGCCAAGTGCTGGTGTCTATGCTGGACTCTTACTGGAGCTACCCCCAAGTCACTGCTCTAGTAAACCGTCACTAAGGAGTTATGAAACAAACAATCAGCACCCATAAACCCATAATCAGACATATTTAGATTATACAGAAGTGCAACTAATACCACCTTTGCTTTGTTGAGCAACATGGTTGAGGAGGAAGTACACACACAAAAAAAATCTCTGTTGCTAGAAAATACATGGATGTTTCTTTGATGAGTAAAATGTACTCGTGTTCTGTTGAGCACAAGATGAGCTTGTTTTTCTAACTGCTGGCTCTCCAAACTGAAGTTTAGATTCAAGCTGTCTTTTTCCTGGTCTGAGAGCTGTAATAATTTTGAAAACAGAATGTAGCATTCTTACTAGAGTGCAGGTGCCAGATTAAAATTTTATTTTCTGTCTTGTGGTTTGAACAGTGCAGAGCTAACAGAAATAAAAAGACAGCAGCTTTTCAGCCAGTACTCTCAGTTCTCAATTGCCTATGGACAAAACTCCTGCATGCAAATAGTACTCTTATACTGTGACCTAAAAGAAATGAATTTTCAAGGAAATATTCATGAGTTAATTAGGTGCTTACAGATATGTACTATATGGATAACGTATTATTAAAATTGTAACTATTTAGGCCTTTCTTATCTTTTAGTTGAAATACACTCAAACTGTATTTCATTTACAGCATACCAAGGTAAAGAACACAACATTCCTCCCGATTATTTCAATAAAGAGTTTTTGCTAGCATTCCAATGGATATTTGAATAAAGAAAAGACTGTCATAGGTAAAACTACTTTCTTAATTTTGGGGTGCTACACTTGCAATCATGAGATTAGGAAATCAGTTCATAAAAGCCCAGAAATTTTTCCAAGCCTGTCACTAAGATGAGAGATATAAAAGACAACTTTGAATATGTATTTTGGGAGCAGATCTCTGACAGGACAAAACTGCTGATATTTATCTCTTTAACTGCCTTCTTTATGTAGGGCTGGGTTTTTTATTCAGTGATAACCTAATCAACTGTTTCTGGCTCACTGGAGTTCAGCCATTTCATCTGCACCTTGATATATTTTACATTTATTGGCTTGGATCTACAATACACAACAAACCTGTGGTGTGCAAAGACCGTTCTCTAACAGTAGTTTCTTTCAGAGACAAAGTGGTGCTTTCTATTTCAGCCAAACAGTTTGTAAAATCAAGCTACCTACAGAGATAAACTAGATAGACTACTGCAAAGGTCCGATTCTCCTCTTGCACTGTTTCAATTCCAATGTCCTACTGTAAAAGTTGGTGGTGCTGGTCCTAGTTCATTCTAGTGTAAACGAAAGAGAATCCCGGCTCATTCTTTATAACATAACTGGTGTTACAAATGCAGTTGTGTTGAAAATTAGAAATCTCAGGCTTGCTTTAATGACGGCTGAATGTTATTTGAATTTTTAGCTCACCACTGCATGCTCCTTTGATGCTGATGAAGCCTGTATTGTCCCTCCTGTCCTCAGCACTCTAACATTAGTTCACTTGCTTGAACCTCACTTTAAACAGCTGTTTATGCCTGGCTGAGTTTTTTTTCTACAGATCCCAAATGGATCGGTGCAGTTCTTTGCCTTCCAACCCAGTTCCTCATGTCCTGAGTAATCAAAAAAACCTCTTACCTCTTCCTGGTCGTTTCAGGAAGGGTGACTTCTCCCATCTGTTACCTTCTGGATAAGGAGCTTCCTCTTAAGGCATAGTCCTAAGGTATGATCACTTCTTACGGCAAGAGAGCTCTCTGGATATCCAGTGGCTCCTGAAATTAAGCTATTAATCCTTGTTACTACAGTTGCTTCACAAAAATAGTACATTCTCATTTTTATGTAAATATATAGAGAGGTACAATTATAAATTGCTTAAAAATGAAGAAACTTCTCAATGTCTATTCATACGGCCTTTTCTGATAACAGATAATGCTGCACTTTCCATGAGTACTGGAGCTACTGCTCTCCATTACCTAGATCACAGACACCTCCCTGTCAAGTCTACAGGAAAACCCACTGAGAGGTGACTGAGTTGAGCTAAAAAAAGTCTCAGTCTGGCAGGTCCTGCCACTTTTACAAGCGGAGAGAGACAGTAAAGTTAACTTGTTGATCAGTCTATCCCCAGATTACAAACTAAACCCACTCCAGACCCTAGCAAGGTATGAAACTTGTGACTTGCATTGCTATTTGTACTTTGTTCTACAAGCTGTACATCTGAAATGAACTAAACCGAAATGGAGACCACTTGTATCATTGATGGGTTCAGAGTGAGTGATCAGTATTCAGCTGTTTACTTTGGAGTGAACTGTATTTATAAAAGAGTACTTGAGTTTTGAGGTATGCAGGAAAAAAAAGGCTTGTGTCTCAGTAGGTAAGCAGGGTTTCTTACCAGAAAAGCACTTAGGACTCTACATGACATCTGGGTGGGGCTGCATACTTACACATACATAAAAATTTGTGTGACTAAAGTTTAGTAAATACAGCGGACCACAGGAGATTTTTTTTTTTTAGTGTATGACTGATTTCCTTTTCTAGAAACCAAAGACAGTTGTACAACATTTTCTATCAGATTGAATCTGGTCAAAGTGTGACATTCTAGAAATCATAATTGTATTTTGATCAAGATAAAATGCTTCAGTTTGGATTCTTCTGGTCAAAATTCAAACTTTACACATTTCAGATCTCCAAGCTTCCCTGTTTGCCACTGAATCTTAAAATCATGGATAATCAAAGTCAAACACATATAGATAAAAGACAAAGAATACCAACTACCATGCTGCTATAAAGTGAAAAATTGATTATCAAACAGAACACATGCATATAAATTGCTTGTATGATCTAAATTAAGAAACGATCTTTCAGCCTTTAAATTTGATGCAATCTGTTGAGAAAGAATGCCCATAGCAGTAGATATGGACCTAAGAGGAAAGCCTCTGGATACTTCATTTTAGAGTTTAGTAGGTAGAAGGTGGTGGCAATGTAGCCTCTCACTGCTGAGAGAAAAAAAGAGCCCGAGTGGAGGATATGACTTGGGAAATGAACACCACACCTAGGAAGCAAATAGTTCTTGGAAACAGGGATGCCAAAGCCGTTGTCACCCAAGTCAGTGATTTATTAGACATCCAGTTCTTGCTGAGCATCACTGATTTGTGTTATATGATAAGAGCAAGGAGATAAGTGGCTATTAACATGATTCAGAAAGATAAAATATATTGCCATTATACTAAAATCATATATGACCCAAGAAATCTAGAAGCTTCTGCAGAAATCGGCAACCTTTGCATACTTAATGCAGAACTGGAAGACACTTTCACTAGGCTCCTGCAGTGATGCCTCATTGAAAACAGATATATCTGCCACATACAGTCTTCCTTCTTCCCTCTTTTCTCATGCTGAACAATAATATTGGAATATTCTACCCTTATTTCAGGATTAAAGGAGGAAGAGAACTCTGAAAGTAACCTGGTTCACACCCTGCTTAAAACCTAAGTAACTTCAGAATTATATTAAGTTGGTCTGGGCCTTGTCCAATCACTATGGAAATACCATGACTTGTCTGGGTCCCTCTCAGATTCCTGTGTTTGACCACCTCCATTGTGAAGACTTTTTAATATAATTAGTATTGTATACCCATCATGGAATGAGCTTCTCTTCACACCTGCATTCAGGAATGCATGCAGAAGTGCCTGCAAATGTGCTCTAACCAGGAATAACACAATACAAAGACAGACCTTTCTCTGACAGCCAAACCAGACAAGAAAGAACATATGATTTACCTGGATGGTACATAGTGCATGTGTGCCATGAGCAGGACTTAAAACTCTTAGGTGTAGAAAATTCATGTTAGGCTTCAGAAATAATCTTGTGATGGCTTAATAATCACAAAGCTCGCATCTCTGCTTTTTCTTCACTGCCCTAAGAGGTCCAGTCCTCCAGGTCACCATCACATTACATTTTCATGTTTTCAATGAAGTTGAATGCTTCTCTCCCTTGTTTGTTTTTAAACAAAACACCATCTGTGAGTCAAAAATATCTACTTAACTCCAGAAGTTTAGGTCTGTGAACACAATTTATTAAGATTAAGATCAAAATGATAGAATTAGCAGTGACAGAGAAACACCTGAGTAAATCTGGGAAACAGAATCAGAGGCAATTCCATTCACATTGTTAATGTAAGTACAGGGCTTCCGAGAGAGGCAATTCTCTGTATTCTAGGCCTGCTATACAAGGAGTATAGCAGAGGATAATCTATGAGAAAAGCTTTATGAAAAACAAACCTAAATAAAGTATACTAATCAGTTATGATCTTACTATGGAAAATAGCTTTCACCTTGACCCACAATTCTTCTATTACCTTGTGTTAACATGTAAATCCAGAAGAGGAATAAAATGAAGAAAATATGATAACATACTTCAAAAATCTTTTAATCAACCACAGGCTGTAAAGCATTTCTCTAGGCTCTCTTTTCATGCAGAGAGCTAGGAACAGGTTTCCAGGTGCAATAAAATATTCCAGTTGCATTCACTCAGTGAAACCATATGGGTTTGCTCCTTATTTCTGAAATTTTTTCACCAGGCTCTGGTTTCAGAGCTGCTGGTTTGTTCCCATTTCCCTAGGTGGAACAGAGTAAGATGTCAAGACTTGCCAGAAGTCACAGAGTAAAAAGAAAACCTGGCCTTTATCTCAAACTTCTGTTCTGCGGAATGAGCTCTTGTACCTTGGTCTCCCACGTGAACCAGCCTGCCTTTCTGGCCCAAGGGGTATTTAATTTTCCACAGAAAATGAGCAGGATCGAAGAAGAAATATGTGAGTGAAATTACCTGGTTAGTTTAGGGAACAGAGAACTCACCTGATTTGTAAAACACCAAAGTGAAACAGTGGCAGAGGTTACAAGTATACAAGCAGATAAGCAACCTTTAAGACATGAAGGTGGTCAAATTGCACGGTGGCAGCCATCTAGGAAAGAAAAAACTATGCACTGGAAAGTGCAGCAAAGGGTGAGGCTTTTCCCTGGCAGACAAGTAGCTGAGGCACTTCCAAGCTTCCCCTGGCTTTTGTAAATGCAAATGTGCTTCTGGTGAGATGGTGGTAAATCACTTTTGGGAGTCACCGTGGTAAGTCATGGAGACAGCTGACCTTGTTAAGGACTATCCCCTGCACCTGTCCATGGGCTGAGACCTGTGCCAGAGATGCAGGAGCTGGTGGTAAGTAAGGAGTTAGGTTTTTGTACTTGAACCTTGAACTGAAAAGCAAGATAGTCTGTGTTGAGTATAACCTCAGGGCAGTGAGTGCACCAAGAGACCTTACCCGCCCTGACCAGCCTCACCTGGGGCTTCCACCCACACACCCTGCCCACCAGCCCCATTTCAGCCCAGCCTGGGGCTGTGCTCTGCCCTTGCCACAGCCCTGCCTGGCTGTGGGCCTTGTGAGCTGATGTCCTGGCTTGCCCCCATAGCTCCAGACATCCTAGGCTGCATCTGACCCTAGTCCCCCTTGCTGGGCCTCATCCTGACCCCCACGTGGGCTCGTGCCTCTGGCTGGGGGGACAGGAGCTGGGCTGGTCAGGGCTGGTTCAGGCAATGGTGTGTGAGGGGCTGTGCTGTGGCCAGTCAGAGGGCTGGTGGTGTGGTGCCCCTGCTGACAGAAGAGGAAGAGACTAGTATGTGGATGGAAGCCATGGCAGGCAGGATGCCACTGTCTCACACCGTCTGTCCCCTCACAGGGGGAGATTCCCCAGGCTGAGGTTGTTTTACCCATTACGCAGTCCTCTATGGGGCTTACACAACCAGGGGACGGAGCAGAAATGCCACAGCAATTTTCAATTCATTCTGGAGCTGCTCTTTAGTTTCATTTCCAGTGTCTGGTCTGATTTTGATCTGTGTGGAAGTCAGTTGTTGAGCAAGCTCACCATGGTGATGATTCCTTCCTTGAGTCCAAACTTCATCTTTACCACACCTGGTGTTTAAAAGCATCAGCTTTGGTGTGCACCGTGACAGCACAGCCCAGCACGCAGCCGGCTGGTCTGGTATCTCTCCTGTTTGTGGACCTGATGAATTAGCTCTTCATCTCAAGCCACTTTGTCTTGACATTCGTGCAAAGTTGTCAACTGCTTTGATATCTGCAGATAAAAAAAGTAAAATGAGAAAAGAATTATCATTTTGTTTTTCCCTCTAGATTTTAATGTTGTTATTAGGATTGCATAGCCCTGAAAAGGACTGGTAGTTTTTAAGAGTTAAGTCAAACAGCCAGCTATCATGACCTTTCCCCTTTTGATTAATTTCCTGAGGTTGGATAAGATGGGGTCCAATCTTTTGCCATTCAGACCTGGTTCAATGAGATATTTAAGAACAATTTCTGGCAGGCCTGTGTTTTGCTATATTGTTCTCAGTGAGCATAGCCAAGGTCTCAAGCACCTTTGGGGTTTCCTGAACATTTTGCAGACTCTAGCCCTGGGATGCTATGAAACTGAGGATAAACCTCCTTAATGTTTGGCAAACAGTTTTGTTTCTGTACTTGTGTGTATCTTTAGGCACAATCCTCTCTTCTTTATCCTCCAAACTTTAGGGCTGAATTTCACAAATAATTTTCTCTCTTTAATAGACTGAAGCAAAATCCATGGAGTCAAACAGTCTGGCATCAACGGAGGAAAGACAATAATTTCTCTAGTCTACTTGTTTGATGATATTCCTGCTCATTTTTGTCACCTCTGCTACCTCCAGAGACCACCAGACACCAAGGAGGCTGCCTAAAATGAAACAAGGGTAAGAGCATGGGGAGGGGGCATCCATTAGGGCCAGTCTGCACTAATGCCTGGACAATCCCGGTGCAGCAGAAGGTGGCCACTATTCAAACTGTGCTGTAGTCCTTTAATTAAAGACTTTCTGATGCCATAGGCTATAGAAGAGATGTCTAAGGATATCTAAGAGACACCCTGCTTCTGTAGGTCTGACATCTAACATTTCTTTGCATGCTCATTTACATGCTGTGAATACCTGAATAAACAACTGTAAGTATAGACATTTTTACATGGTCCGTACCTGGCAGCCTCTAGAGTTTGAAGTAAATGCAATCCCCTAGCAAAGCCACATTCTATACACTATGCCAAATGGTTTTGTGAGAATAAGTTTTAAATCTTGAGGAGTTCCCTTTCAAGCTTTATTGTTTGCTAAACCTCAGAGGGTAACTGTAAACAAGAGATAATCATAGTTTGGGTGTGTTTCCCTACACAGTGTGGGTGTGTAGTTTAGGCTCAGTTTTTGGGTGTGTGCCATTTAATATTCTGAGCAATGATGTGGAAGAAATCATAAAATCATGACTTGATGACGTGTGCAGGTGACACAGATTTATGAATATATTCGATAAGAAAGCCCATAGAACAGTGGTAGAGAGATCTGTAGCACTTGTAATATGCACGCACATTCACTTAAGGCAAATACAGTTGTACTTCTGTTACCAAAATACAGGATATGCTTTAAGGAAGGTAACAAAGCAAATGAAGTTTTCCAAAAGTTTGGGTATTCACAGTGAAAAATCAGCATAATTCAATACCATAAACAGAAAGGCTGATGTGATTTGAGGGGGGGCAATGCTGAGTTAGCTGTGGGAGGTATTGTCAGCTAAGCATTTTTGCTCATTTGGAGTGTGTTATTTTAGTTTGGAGTCAAAGGTTCAAGAAACCTGGAGAAAATATCAAAACTATATGGAAGACAACAGGTAGAAGCAGCTTAGAATATTGAAAAGCATTATATTGTGGGATAAATAATATGTAAAAATGCACTTAAATGTCATAATGCATACCGAGAATGGGGCCGAAGTGAAGTAAGTAGAAAAGGTAGTTTTAAGTTCTGCCATTATGAATTACTGAGTCCTGGATTCTATAAATTGCATAAAGGTGTGAGGTTTCTTCAGTTTGTTTTTGTTTTATAACACAGTTCTGCATGTGGTGGAATAATTTTCTTACGCGTCGTAATTTCCTCTCATGTTAGAGCACATTAAAATGAGAAGTACCTCCTCAGGTTTGTGATGATACCTTAAAGTTACCAGTGAAGTGGAGTTCGTTAGCTCTGCTGCCTCATGGCATTAACAGTGGCACCTGATAGTTCCTCGTGCTTCAGCTGTTTCAGTACTTGCAGATGATCTATTTGTTCTGCCATTGGTTTTGCCACTGCTTTCTAGCAGCAGAGCACAGTACTTTCTTCCACCTTCTGCGCGCTTGAGCCATCCTGCCCTTCCCTTTGCTTTGTCTCAGGCTGCTCCTTCCTGGCATCTTACCAGTTCCAGACTCCTCTCACAGATCCTGTCTTCACTTCTTGGACTTCTACTCCCACATGCATTTTTCTTGCCCTCACCCCCGGATCTGTTTACCTCACCTGGTTCTGTCTTTGCAGTTTCTCCACAATCATATTTCCAACTCCTGCTGCTTGCAACTTGGTTTCCTTTCCTACTGCCAGAATGGTCTCTGTTCCAATATGCCTTTCATGTGGCTCTATGTCCAGATCCGAACTGGATGCTGTCATTCTTCTACCTGCACTTAATGCAGCCAGAATAGAAAATTCAGTTACAATGATCTTGCCAAACTGTATTCTGGCCAGAAGTCTGAAGCTAGACAGATATGGTATCAAAAAGCAGGGTTTTGGTAAATGCACTTCCCCCCAAGGAAACTATAAATCCCTTTTTTTAAAGGGAGAGAGTATTAATATCTAATGAGGAAAAGGTCACTAGAATTTTAAAATGCAAACCAAATAATAGAATTTTTGTCTTGTTTTCAGGGAATTTCTTTTAAATGACCAGTGTTCTGGTTGGACTACACCAGGAAAACCAAACCTGAGACTCATAATCCTATGGAAAATGTTGTCCTAAACTGTTCAGTTTGGCTACAACATTAGTACCTGAAGACAGCAGCAGAGTTCTACTTTTAATTGCTCAAATTCTCCAAAGTAATTATTCTGACTGCCTCTATTTCCAGACATTCAAATGCTGAGCTTTGATGGCCTCTGAAAACCAAGCTTCTTCAGGGCAGTTTTAAGCTGGGCTGAAGTGAAGTGTTCTGACCTGACACTTTAAAATGGAAGGCTTTCAATTTCTGTCAGGTATTTGTTGGTCTTTTAGGTGGCCTTTGACTAGGAACTACAAAAGGGTGCCTTTTAAATGTTTGTCCATGCATAAAAATATTTTGACTCTTCCAGTTAGCTAACAATCTCTGGTACTTTGAAGGCACGGAAAGATCCAAACTATTGTAACAGAAGTCTCAGCTCTGGAAACTGTTCATAATCTCTTTTTTTGTAATGACTCCTGTGAGTCAGGGCAATTTCCACAATGGGATGAACCTGTCGTAGACTGGTAATCTCTGCATTGCATTGCATTGTGTAGACGTGTCCTGAATCATGCTCTTTAATAGCCTCAGATTGCAGCTGTAGAAAGTTCAAAGACGAAAGGAATCCTCCACAGTAGCATGACTATCTTAAATGGTGCCCTTTGACATTGCATGATCGAGAGCAAAGTGTAAATCAGAGCTCAGGAGTTTTCTGGTTCTTAGATTAATGGAGCAGAGTAGTGGCTGAACAGGGGTCCTGTAGTCATTCAGATTTGAAAGTGATGGATGGTGCAGTTTAGGAAGCTTAAATATTTTTCAACATTTCCAGGTATGTCAAGGTAGGGTTCTTAGTGTGGGAGCATCCCAAATCACCAGTTCTTCCTGAAACCCATGGGTAAAAACTAATCTTAATATGGAAGACACATACTCTGAGGTACATGTGGATAAAAGATGGTGTATAAACAATTCTTTAGGAATATAAAAGGAAACTATCAAATACCACCTAGGAAATCCCCTCAAATTTCTCTAAGGTTTTTAAACTTAGAAGAAAATTGACTTTTTCTCTGAGGTTGTTTCTTCACCTCTTTGTATCAGGATTCTTTGAGTGACTTATGTGGTGATGGATGATGCTGAACAGTGAAATCTATCCAATATTATTGCAGTGATCGCTAAAGAAGCGTCACAGTTTTATTGCCCAGCTATTGCCAGCAAGAAACTTGAATCTCCCTCAGACTAAAACAAGTTAATGGTGAAATGATTGGCACGAGGTATTCCCCTTGGTCAACACTTCAACTTTGAAATACGTGCCCCTTTACTGGAGGCCAACTTGAAATTTTACCTTCAGTTAGATACCAGAAAGAGACCCAGGGTTAAATCCTGGTTCTTACAGCCTAATCACATAGTGATGGGTGGATGTTCTGGTGTACATCCAGATGTTGATTTGGCCTTGCTAACTCTGATGCAAAGAAATTCAAAGAAACTGGGGGGTGAGGAGCCAGACTGGCTGTGTAATCACCAATCTCAGTCTGAGAGCAATTTAGCCATACTCAAAGAGCACAGATCTTGTAAGTCAGGATGAGAGGTATGTTAGCTCAAGGCAATGTCATAGGGTACTGCTCTTGCCTGTCCAAATGGTGATTTTTAGCAACACCAAGTATTATCAGCTGTCTTAGGGCCCTGAGTGGCAGTGTACAGTTTGGAGGTAGACCTACTCCATTGTCCATCTATAGCATAGAGAAAAAAATCCTTTCCTTCTCTCACCTTCATCTGTTAGGATTGCAAGGTCTTTTGGGCACTGCCCATCTGTCAAAGGACTTTTGTACTACACCTTTTCTGACGTGAAACCTGATCTCAGCAGAGACACACAGTCTGTGCATGGCAATAAAGCCTTGTGTGACAAATGCAATTTTGTTGCAGCCTGTCATGACTCAATAAAATGCACTGGTTTCCAGTTTGCTAGTGGTTTACTTGCTGTCTTTGACCTAAGAAACCTTTAGGACCTGGCCCATTCTGCCTTACAGAGCCCCTCTCTGCCAATGTGTAATCACAGCAGAGATCAAGAAAAGTGTCTCCACTAGACCTGCCCATTGGGGAACCAAAAAAATTACTGGAAGCCCTGCCTTTGACAATCAAGTCTTCCCTGAGTCCAACAAGACTGTGTAGATTGACGGGACAGTGAATGTGAATTATATTTTGGGTGAGGCTTCTGTCTGAGGGTGGGGAAGAGCACAGGTCACTGGGTGTGAAGAGATTATTTTTGCAGCCAAATAAATGTTAATATATAAGTTGGGTTCATATTGTTCCATGAACATGAAAATGTTCAACCCACAAGACGATACAATAGACAAAGTTTCACTGCGTATCAAGAAACAATGCCAATATGGAAGGAGGATCTGACAAAACTTATTGCCTAATGATGAGGAAGGTACTCAGTGCTTGCAACTGAAGGTGCTGCCAGCTTCCACAACTTCCTCTCTGCCCTGGAGATGACCCAAACCAGAGAACAGGAATGCCCTGCAGAAAGAGCAGCTCTTTCCTAAAGGAAGTGATGTGAGATGAGATGAGATAGGCAGAAACTGGTCACTAAGGTGGGGCAGAGAGCTGCAGCTCTGGTATGAGTGTATTGCCATTCTGACAGCAGCATGTGTGGTGGGGCAGCTCTTTGCCACCTGTCTCTGCTGTAAGAATTCCTCCTGGATTTCCTGTGTGGCAACTTCTGAGAGTATTCTGTTATCTGCTCAGAAACTACAAACCTTGCCATATGGCTGCTATACAACAACTCAAGGCACATATCAGTCTGTTGTCTGGTGCTCACCACCCCACAGCAGTTTTGCTTTTGCTTCATCCACAATATGACAAAAAGATCTAAAAGCTTTGTGTCTTTGGGCTTCATTAAGTTGGTCTCTGTTCAGACAGACTGGACAGAAGATGCATGTTAAACAAATCAGAAGGAATGTCTGAGTGCACCCAACTGAAGCAGATTTGTTTTCCAAGTATAAAAGAGGTTTTTTATCACTCCTGGCACATACATTTCAGAAGTGTTATACTGCAGGAACTCTTATTCTAAGGTTTCTTTGTAGCAGTAGTTGAAGGATTAAGAGCTGCTTGTTAGAATATATTTTTCTCTCAAATAAAGTTGTAATCATAACAAAGTGCTGGCTGTACAAGCCTTTGGCAGGGAACGCACATGTGTATTCAGGAAATCTGTCTCTTGGATCCCTAGTGGGAGATGTCAGCTCTCTCAAATAACCTCTGTTCTACAGACTTCCAATTAATGACTCTTATGTAATAATGAGATAGCAAAAGCAAACCACTATTTAAATATGGCTTGTGACCACCCCAGCCTCAGCTGGGCCTGCTGATGCTGCAGTACAGATGTATGGTGGTGGATAGCTTCCTCCGTACCACTGTTGAAGATAAAAGACCAGAGGAATTCATTCACCCACAGCAGAGAAGCAGGGATGCACTGAACCAACAATCTCTTCTGCATCAGCAGGTGAGGTCTTATAGTAACAATGATGTGAAAGGGAGTCATGAACTCTGCCCACTTCCAACTAGGCTGTGGTCATCCCACACCCCATGACTGGCCCCATGGGAATCTCTCCTGAAAATGCTGACAGAGATGAAAGAGGAGTCTGAACTGTTGTCAGTCTGTAGAAGGCCAGCATGTTTTTCAGCAGCTCAAACCTGCATGGATGCTCAGGGACCATTTGTGGGAGACAATTCAACAGATACATGTAGCCATCATTTCTATTTGACTCAAACTTCAACAAAGCAGATTTATTATCCTGAAAAGCCTGTTACCATTTCTCCTTCTGATTGTAATTTTTGACAAATAAAAGACTTTTTTTTTCTTTCCACTGGAGCTCATTTAGCCCCTCTGCTTTTAATGTTCTAGTGCAGACTTGTTTGCCTGCACTATCTATGATTTTAATTTAAGAAGCTGGTGAAGTCTTTCCCCCCGGACTTCCAGTAGCAATCAACTCACTGATCTTGCTCGGTTACACCGGAAGGTGGCGGTGTGTAACCCCTGGTACCTAGGATGGCAGTAGCTGGATGGCAATCGCCAAGGGCTTTGGAACTGCCATGAGAAATGGCCAGCCCTGGAGTTCATACTGTCTGAAACGCCACTCCCACAACAACAATAAAACCACGAACAATCTTTTTGGAGTTTAACATGTCTCCATTCTTTCTGGTCCGTAGGATGCAGAGGGCAATAGGTTTTTCTCCTCCAGACAGAAGCCTTTGCTGTGTCTCTGGATGTTGTTACTTCTATCAGCCCATAGCTCTCTGATGCCCTTGCTGGCAGTGGTGTCAGTGGTATTTGTTAGGTAAGTTTTCTGGTTGGTGTCTGCCCAGAGAGTTGCATATTTCCATTCAGGCTAAGACCCCACCCATAAGGAATACTTCTGCCTTCACACAGTTCTAGATTTGTGATTCTACTAGTCTGACAAGTTCTTAGTTCCTCCACACATTTCCAGAGTCATTATTTTACTTGTCTGATCAGTTCCTAGTACTATAGTCCCACAGTGAAAAAATACCTGCTTTGTCTGAGGTGTTGTCATTACTATTTCCAGCCACAGTTCAGCATTTATGCTGTAAAAGGGACTCACCCTTGATGCGGTTTGCGATCATTTGGGACCTAACTGGAAATGCCAGAGTCAGATCAACAGGTGGAGACATGGTGAACAGACATAGCAGAGCAGGCTTTCTGTTTCTTGCCCTTCTTCAGCAGCCCTTGCCTTTAACATTTCACAGTTAACTTGTTATGTTGAGAATCTTCAAGCTTTACAAGCTTGTAAATCACAATTGTGTTTACCTAGAAGCATAAAGTTATTACTGAGCTACTATATAGCTTCATCTTTGTACCTGCAATAAGGGAGAATTACATTTCTAGCAGCTATAAAGTCAATCTTTTCAACCACAGCTACCTTTAATTTTAAATAATAAGAAATGGAAATACCAAAAAAAAACAAAAACAAAAACAAAAACAAAAACAAAAACAAAAACACCAAAAAAAAAACACCAAAAAACTAGTCTTTTTTTTTTTTTTGTAGAGTAAAACACTTCTGAGATCAGCCCAGTGATCAAAAGATGTTTTACTGAATTTTTCTAAATCACAAGCTCCCAGATACAGCTTCCAGTACACCACCTTGGGATGCACACTGACTATTCTGGTGCATTCAAGAGAAATAGAGTACAGAAAATCTGAATGCAAATAAGACATAGCAGAGCAGATTGAATGGTGTCTCAGTCAAGACTTGTGGTTCATGCAAGATAGAGTATTTGTAGAATGCTGTCAAGAATTCAGGTGTAGGTTTCAGACATCCACTGCTATAATTTGAGTCATTCCCTTAGTCTATGGATCACCCCTGTAAAATTTCCATAAAATGCCCATAAGATATCCACAAGTGTCCACAAATGTCCATGACTTTGGATTCCATCTCTTGTGGTGGTCACTCAGGACAGGAGAGGTAGTGTGCTGTGTGGAGTTACTGGGCACCAAAGCTAGCTCAGGTCAAGTCACTGCTGCGCTTACACTGCTTCTTGTCCTCCATTGGTTCAGGTGGTTCTTGCTGTAATTCCTATAAAATGCAACTCAAATCATGGATTATAACAATTTAAAGGTATATCCACTACAGTCTGCAACCCTGGTCCCTTTGGACCAGATCACAGGGTTTAACATTGCAATGAACTCCTCCCCTTGACCCTGCTCCAGCTTGGATTTATTCACAGACTGCAGCTCCTTAGAGGTGTACCTGCTCCAAGTGGAGCCTTATCTATCAGCCACAGTCTCTTCAGGTGCTCCAGCATGACCTCGTGCACAACCACTGATGCTTCAAGGTGTACCTGATGCAGCATGGACTTTTCCACAGCCACAGATACTTCAAGGTGTACCTTCTCCAGCGTGGACTTATCCTTGGGCCACAATCCCCAGGTATACCTGCTGCAGCACAAACATAACCGCAGCCACAGATGCTTTGAGATGTACCTGCTCTGGTGTGGACTTATTGGCAACCACAGGCACTTCGGGGTGTCGTGCTCCTGCATGGACTCATCCACAGGTCATAGTCCCTTTCACTAGAGTTCACATGGGAGTCCCAGCCTGTCCAGTAAAGCAGCACAGAAGCAGCAGCAATGCCCTGGCCATCTGCCAGCCTGGGTGCATGGCCATTGCTGTTATCAAAATGTTCCCAGGCACAGCAGAGTGAGATGATAAGCAGTACAGAAAGCAGCAAAAGAAAAAAGCAGCCACTAACAAGAACTAGACTCTAATATAAAGGCAAGCCAACCCCATGGCAAGAACAGGTGGCTGTCAGTTAATAGCTAAACAGCAATAATAGCAATAACTGGTATAATTTGATTTAGCACATTCCAATCAAACCTGTCATTACCTTGAATCCTTGAAGCCCCACCTTGGGTGCCAAAAATAGTGTCATGGTTTAATCCCAGCCAGCAACTAAGCCCCACACAGCCACTAGCTTACACCCAGCCAGTGGGATGGGGGTGAGAATCAGAAGAGTAAAAGTGAGAAAACTTCTGAGTTGAGATAAAGAGAGTTTAACAGGTAAAGAAAAAGCTGCATGTGCAAGCAAAGCAAAACATGAAATTCAATCACAGCTTCCTGTCAGCAGGCAGGTGTTCAGCCATCTCCAGCAAAGCAGGGCTCCATCATGCATGATGGTTACTTGGGAAGACAAACACCATCACTCCAAACATCCCCCCTTTCCTTCTTCTTTCCCCAGCTCTATATGCTGAGCGTGACGTCATACGGTGTGGAATACCCCTTTGGTCAGTTGGGGTCAGCTGTCCCTGCTGTGTCCCCTCCCAACTCCTTGTGCACTCCCAGCCTACTCACTGGTGGGTTGGTGTGAGAAGCAGAAAAGGCCTTGAGTTTAAGTGCTGCACAGCAATAACGAAAACTTCTCTGTATTATAAACACTGTTTTCAGAACAAATCCAGAACACAGCCCCATACCAGCTACCATGAAGAAAATTAACTGTATCCAGCCAAAACCAGCACAGCAGTGTCTGAATCCATCTCTGTTAGGAAACAGAGGAGACAAGGAATCACTCTTTCATCAAGGAGAAACCTCACACAACCAAGTCTGTCTTCTCTGAGTTGGGCACCATCTGGGCTGTTAAGAGAATGCCATTTGTACTAATTGGGAGGGAGGAGGGAGAAGCAAGAGGGAAGGGCTTGTTCCTTGGCAAGGTGAAGGTACAAGCTCCCACAAGTATCTTCAGTGTATGGAAGTGCTTATCTTCTGGTGAAAAATAGTCCTTTTTTTCATCAAAAGTCCCCAAGTCCAGCATTTTGTACTTTACAATGGCCAGCTTCCCTTTCTTAAGGGTGAGGAAAGAGCTGGTCACAATTTTTCAGAGGAAAAGAAGAACCTTATTCATGGGAAATTCTGAAGGGAATTTCTGTGGGAAAGTGAAAGGAATTAGGGAAATTCATACCAGGACTACAGTAGATCAGTGCCTGTATGTTTCCAACAGTTTCTACATAGATTCTTCTGTCACAAGGCATATCATCATGTTGTGTACATTTATTTCTTCCCAGCAATATCCTACAGCAACTTGAGGTTCAAGTGGCTAATGATTCTAGTCACCCCAGAAGGGCTTATGTTCATTTTTCTTCATCTTGCTGGAATTTTCTAGGGAAGTAAATGACTTTATATCCCTTGCTCAGCATCTGCTTGACAGACTGGAACAGACTGCTCGTTCTTGTGTTGCTAAGGTAGGAACTGCCACACCCAGGACCACGAACCATAGTCTTGCCCTGCAGAGGAGAGCACTAGTGCCTCCCAAAGCCACTGGTGCAAATGGCACCCGGAGAGGAGCCAGCGCAAACCCTTTCACAGCAGTTCTGGTCCTGGTTGTGACCACAGCAAACACTGCAGGAGACAGAGTGTTTGGGTCCATGGATGGTGGTCTGGCTGTTTAATCAAAAGCCACCCTGAGCTTTGAACACTGGTGAGGTAGCCCCAAAAAGTAGAAATTTCAAAACACATTTGTCAGCATCAGTATAACCAGATAATAAGGAATAATAGAGTTCTGCAGGAACTGGCTTTGGCATGCTGCCTCTCTCCGTGCTCCAGCCCCCTGGCAGCAGGCTGGCTGGGTTATTTGAAGTGGGATTTGATTATGGCCTGCCAGCCAGAGCCTCCGCTTGACTGCACAATGTGAGTGTGTCAGGACAAGTTCACTGCAAGGGAAACTCCACTGAAGTCAAGAGAGTCGTACTAACAACAAATCCAGCCCATCATTAGGCTTTTTTTTCAGGGTGAATTAAGTGCTGACACCAGCAGGCGCAGGTCCCAGTGCAGTTGGCAGGAGTCTTTTAAGAGACTCAGGCCTGCCTATTCTGTGCTGCCCTGCTCTAGGACCAGCCAAATCCTTTGCTGCCTCTTGCCACATGACATTCCTCTGCAGTGGGAAGTATCAAGAAGGACAAGTATCACAAGTGCTTATAGCTATGGAGGAAACTTCAGAAATCTAAGAGGAATATACGCCACTGATAAACTACTATTTTCCTGGTACTGCAAACAGTGTGGAAAACTAGTTTTGAGAGATCCACATGCAATTATCACAACCAAGTTACTACTGCTACTACCATAGCAATGCATTTGTCAGTTCTGTTTTGTCACTGATCATATTACAGAAGCATCCAGCTAGTTTACTTATCATCCCAAACTGCCTTCTGTGGCAGTCTGGCTAGCATGCATTGCCTTCCCTTCGCACTGTTCCGACTGTCTCCAACTGGGACAGCCCCATGCTGAGCTATCAGTGTGGAGATCAGAACATGTGAAGCTGAATATGTGGGGTAGAATCTAGTGAAATCTGACTTTAAATCAATGAATAAATGAAAATAACACAGACCGTTCTCTGAACATTGCATCATTTGTGGTAACCATTTGTAGAGGAGAAACATCCAGTTTTCAAAGATATCTGCTACTAAGTTTTCAGGCTGCTGCATTGATCAGGTATAGAAATCAGAGGGCCTGGCTGCAAAATGCTCAGAGTACTCCATGAGGTCCTCAGCAGTATCCCAGGTTTTTGGAGAATTTCTTCTAGGATTATTTTCTAAGATTTTTCCCTGATATTCTTCTCTTTTGCAAAACACTGGCTGAGGCCAAATGTTCAGAGCTAACCTCACTGCAGGATCTCTGTCACCTAACATACACCAGCATAACTGCGTGGCCTCCCCTGAGGCAGCAGAAACCAGTTCCAGGCAAATGTGCGGACAGGTGTGGTAGAAATGGAGGTACCACTGGAATGGCATTTTTCCAGACTCCAGCAATAAATTTGGTATTGGTATTTTTAGTTTGCTGAAGATTAGTAATGCAAGGAGAGGTTTCTGTCCTTTGGTAATAATAAACCTGAAATATGGGTTACAAAACACACACAAAAAAGCCCTTCCATTACCTGCTTTACAAAACCTAAGGGACTTCTCGTGAAAACACTGTCTTGAAACCATGCCCATGGGCTGTACAAGCCTCTTTTTCACAGGCAAGCTCACCCCTTGGCAGTAGTATCTCTGGAATAAAACTTCTGCAGTTATGCTGAGCTGTCACTGCAGTCACACTACGCCACATTTCTTAAAGGGCAGAAATATATGTAAGTATTAATTTGTAAACAGCATTGATATGTCAGAGATGGGAAAAATCACTGATGTGTGTGTGTGAATGACTGTGATTGTACATGCTGATGTGCAGTCTCTGTCATTTGGGATTTCTGAGAGAAATGTTGTTAAAAAGGAATCTTATTATTCAAACTAACCGTTCCTTCAGAAGGCAGGGCAGGAGGGGGTGGGAGTGCTCTCTGAATGCAGGGAAATTCAGATGGCAAGTAACGTGTGATGGAGAGACTACAAGTGGAACCCAGCCAGGTTTTGATTATGCCAGTTCAGATCAGCACAAAGGAATCAGTGACCTGCTGGATTTAAATGGTCAGCTTTAGCGGCCTGATTCTACCTTTTATGTTAAACCTCATCAATGCTTCTTTTGCACCACTTTACAAGCCCTTTGCCTGACTGAGGCCGTAGAGAGTGAGCCAAGTGCACACTGGCTCAGGAGACACAAGACTGCTGACGTCAGAGAAACCCCGTCCACTCCTTCCAGTGCAGGATTTGGCCCTGGATGTCTACATCTGTAGACATTCCTGAGAGGTGGAAGCTTTCAAAGAGGTACTGATTCATGTGTAAGCATCTCTCTTACCCATCTGCAGCTCCAGTCAGCTGTTATGCTAGGAGAAATGTGGGGGTGAGCAGCAGAGCTGCTTCTATCATTTCTAAATTATAAAAATATATTTGCTTATACATGTGAATACACAATACCCAGCTCAGGTGGAGTGCATGCAGCTTCACCAGGCTGGAGAAATACTGAGACCTGTTCTGCGTTGTCACAGACATTTTGTGTGACAACAGACAGATTGCTTCACTTTGCTTTTCCATATTTTTACCCACCTGTAAAATGGGATGTCTGTGATCCAGTTGTGGGAAATTAGGGTTAGGAGCATGCCTGGAGTCACTGAGTACACCTCCCCAGTAGAGCGGGCAGCATCAGCTTCATACTGACTTTAACTCAACTTTCAGTTCAGATGAGTAAGGTAGCCTTCAGCTTTCAGTAGTGTAGCCATTGCTCCACACACTTCCCTTGCCCTGACTGTGCATGGATAGGGGATTTAGAGTTTGCATTATATCCTGGCTTCTCTTTTATTTTATTAACTTACATGAAGCTCTTTTCTATGTTTGCACATATGTTGATATAAGTGAAAAAAACAGGAAGTCTAATAGGATAAAATAGTCATTTAAAAGGATTGTGTGTTTAAATAAAGAGAAGACAGCTGGTTTCAGTGCCAGAGATACAAGACTAAGACTCAAGGGGCTTAGTCTGCGTTCCTAATTCTGCTGGGCTTTATACAGAGACTGTGTTTTAACAATGTTCCTCTTACTGTCTGTCCTTGAACAAGACAGCATTTCTGAGGCTGCTTTTAGAAAATGAGATAAATGTATTAATTCACCTACTTTACGAAGTCCAGGATGAATAATTCCCAAGGAGACAGAGGAAATGAGTTAGGTGTAAGTTGTTTTACTAGCTAAGAGGGTTAGAGTGGCATGAATTTTCACACAGATTTGTACATATGCATAAATACGCACATATACAACTTCTGCTCACAGCACAGAAGGGAAGGATGTGGCATATGTGTATTTCCACAAATAGGGATGAAGCAATGTTTTTAAGCTTTCCATAAATAAACTACAACTGGGAGCAAAGAAAAAAAAAAAAAAAAAAAAAGCAGAATTTCATTATAAAAAGGATTAATTTTCTAAACCTCTGAGGAAAATGATTGGAGTTGTTCTAGACATGGAAATGAATTTTTTTACTATTGTACTTGCTATATTAAGTGTAGTTGGATCAATATGATATGCTGGCTTGTAAATATATGCAGTTCTCGACTGTGCTTTTCTATATTTAGTTATTTGGTGCTGCGTGGTGTTTTGAATGTAAATATATGGCCAGATATGTAGTTAATGGGGTTTAGTGATGATTCTAAAAAGCACTAGAAACTGTCTCTCCTGTATGAGTTATGGCTGAGTAGGTTAGAAAGATCACCAGCTTATGAATGTCCCCTAAGTCCAGCAGGTCTCCCAGCAGCCTTGTTGTTCATGAAATCTGTCTTTGTCACAAATAGCAAATCTTGGGCTATGGAATATCACAATCTCATTATGGGATGTCATCCCATAGCACAAATACATTATTCTCAGTGGATTTACAAACAGCGTAGCCAACATTGCCACCCGGACATGATAGATACACTGGGTCCAGATTTACACTGAAACGTGATTTACACTTGTCAGGAAAGAGGCAAGAACAGGCTGCCAAGAAGACTAGAAATACTGTCAAGAGAGTTTCTCCTTCATGGTTCCTTAGACACCGTAATCCCTGTCCTGAAGCGTGCGGAGGGGGAGGGAGCAGCTCTCCCTTGCTCTTTCAATTACAGCTGGATGCAGAGAATAATATTCTGCTCAGTATTTCTGTCGGCAGGCCCTGAGCTGTACATCTCACCTGTGGGAGCAAAGCATGTTATCCCAACCAGTAAATAAGACTTGTAATGCTCTTGTCAGCCCAGTTTGTGGATCCTAGAGATGTACCTTAGAGGGTGAGGGATAATGTCTATGTGCTATATAGTAGCAAAAGGCTAGAAGCTGAGCTCTCCAAAGGAGAAACCGTATGGGTTTCTGCTCCTGTGGGGCTATGGCAGGAAAGCAGCTTGGCTGAGATGTAAGCAGAATTTGGAGAGAGGAATGCGAGTCATGGAGTTCACCCTGCTGTCTCAAATGGGACCTGGTCCCCAGAAAGGGGGTACTCTTCAACCTTTGCCTCAGCTTTGGACTGCTGTGCATCCCTAAAACACAGTAGCCTTTTACACAAGCAGCAGGCTGCAGTGAAGTGCTGAAGTGAGCTCTCAATACAAATTCAAGGCCACTCTGGGTCAATGATCCTCTAGCCCCGAAAGAGAAGCAATGCAGAACAACACTGGCATATCTCCAACCAGCAACACACAACCTAATTTCTATGTCTCAACTGTGGGCATTTTAAGCCCAGAGCCTTTTTGAGTAAAGTGTCTGTGAAAATCAGGGCCTTTCCAATCCAGAGAGTTTGTTTATAGCTCAGGTCTGCATGAGTCTAGTGCTTGAATTTCCCATCTGTGAAATTTTAATGGGTGAGCCTTAGAGATAGGAGAGTTCTGCATGGTTTTGCAGTAAAATCATGGATTTATGTTTTAAATATGAGATATCCACTGCACAAAATCACAGACAAGTACAAGGTGAGTAAATGAAAAAGTGAAAAGAAAATTAAAATTAAATGAAGAAAATTCCTGCATGAAAGTGAAAATCTGTTGACAGATTGTGGTCACCAGTGCAACTAGTTTGTCTCCATGGATAGAAGTTAGTAAGCTAGATGGCCACTTATGTCTCCACTTCTACTGGGGATACTTTTTTTTTGCAAAATTCATGTTAGCACTGATTCATCCTGGGCTTAAAAAAAAAAAAATAGAACTGGCTCCTGAAATGCTGAATAAAAAAAGTCATACAGAGGAGAAATTGATAGTGTTGTCTATTCAATGGCAATATGATGTCTATTTACAAATTATGCGTATCAGACACTGCCTCTCCCTAAAACAGAGCAGATTTGAATTCAGTGTATAATTACGTTACTTTTCCCAGGGAAATGGGAAATCACATACCCATCTGGGAAATGAGCACCTCTAATGACAAGGCAGCTGCAGAAGCAGCGTGCAGACATTGCTGTGTCTCATTAGGTCAGACTTGTGGGGGAAGTTTCCAAAATTAAATCTCTACAGCCAGTGTTGCAGCATGATTGATTTGGGTCCTGGTGCAGGGAATAAAGTGGAGCTCCCGTCCAGCCAGTCATCAGTACTCAACTCCCCGTTTGCCATCTTCTTAGGCCAGCACCCAGGCTGCTGCACTGGGGGTCTTGTTGCTGTGTGCTGCATGGCTGCATCCTCCCACAGAGCTTTGAAATTTGTCTGGACCTGTTTCTCTTGACAGATGAATGCAAAGACACACAAGATACAGCTGTGAATAACAGCTACCCTTGAGCCCAGTATTTCACCTTATTGCCTAATCAATTGGAAAGAAAAGCAGGAGCCTTCTTGAATGTTGAGGGCCTGAAATAGTGATGCTTCTGTACCGAATTCACACTTCACCATAGCCTGTCTCTGAGCCTAGGCATTTCTGCTTGCCCAAGCGGTACTGACATCTACCTTCTTAAATCCATTACTCTGGTGTGTGGGAGCAGCACCCCTTGAAATTCAGGTGACTTAAGTAGGTACACAAGTACGACTTCTTTTGATTTGACTTCACAAAATGGTTCAGGGTTGCCCAGAGAAAGACACTCTGCTATTGGGTTACCAGGGCTTCCACCTGGAGTGAATCAAGAATAGTTTTTTTCACTTTTGCTCTGCACTCCTGCAGACTGCCTTTCAAAATCTCACTGACTAGCAGTCCCTGAGATCATACACTGCATCATCACCAGAACAAGGGCAAAGACCCAGAGCAGGGGGAGAGTCTTGTGAAACTGCTTGGCCACAAGGCCATAAGAAAGTGGCTGCTACATTGCCCAAGGATATTAGCTGGAGACCAGTTTTCATGTCCAAGCAACTCCAGTCTTATCTACATCTTGCCTGCAGTGCTTTGCCAGGAGCTACATGTATACCCTTTTGTTACGCTCTCTTGATTATAAAAGCATTATGTTACTTTATCCTGGGTTCTGCCTCATGATAACCCATCCATGGCAGTGAAGTCAATGAATAGATTTACCTTGAGGACTTCACTGGGTGATAGATCAGCTTCAAAGTGTACTGCTGGGTCTTCTCAAATAACATGTGTCTTACTTTTGCCAGGCAACCTTTCCAAGTGTCTCTGCTTAAAGTTATTCTAATCCCTCCTTTGGGCATCTGGCTGAAGTGCCAGAGCCTTCTGAGAGCTTTAGGTGCCTGATATTAGTGACACTGCACCCACATCTCCAAGACATCAAAATACACATTTTGTTTGGAGCAGGAAACTGTTGGGCTGAATTTGTTTGGAGCAAGAACAAAGTTTTGCTATGAAGTTTGCTGTCTGCAGTACAAGGAAAGGTTATATTTTATCTGTGATAGATCTGTGAATAAATACATCATTAGTGCCCATAATTCCAACATTTACTTCTGCTCTACAGTAAAAGTGAATCATTTCAGGACAGCTAGAAATATGACAATGCAAACAATGTCTATTTTAGACTCCGGAAAAATTCTTAGGTCTTTCACTCTGTGTGTATATGTGTGTTTTCACTGGCAGTGGCCAAAGCCTGGATCTGTTTCTGTAGCTTTCAGTGTATGGCTTTGAGAAGAGATGAGAAAAATGTCTGCAGACTTATCCAGCTTGATCAAGGGTAATCAGACTAAAATATGGTGAGACTGCAGTACCATGTCCCTGATGCCCTGACTCTCACAACAAAAGGTTTAGATAGGCTGAAGGGTCCAGTAAGACCATGCCAATCAGCCTGTGACAGATGATACAAATCAAAGATTTCTACAGGCTTTCTGCATGAAGGGAGAAAAATAAAATAAACTTGTGATTTCACGTATTTGAAAGCCTCCTTTCCTGTAACACCAACAGGAATGTGATGCTGGGTGAATGTGGGTGCAGGACTCTCCATCTGTCATACTGCCAATATTGCCTTGTTTCTGTGTTTCTTCACAGACTTACGCTTGTGTGAGAGCTCTCTGAGGCAGAGATCTTCCTTTTCTTTTTTTTTTTTTTGTACAGCATCTGACACAGTAGAGTTTGAATTCATAACCAGCTCTTGTGTCTCTCGTGTGCTAGCATAAAACATTTCTGACATGAGCACTATTTAAGAACAAATCAGACTTTTAAAACTGCATGTTGCTCTTGTGCTAGGCTTCTGTGTACAGGTGAACTCCATCCTTTGAGATCTCATTATGGGCTAGGGTTTCATGCTCTGAAGATGTGGCAAAGGCAACAATTTAGGGAATGCTCGTGCCCTACATCTCACTCCACCTACCCACTTGGTTTAATCAGTGCAACTGTTTCTGAGGCTTGTGCTAAGAACCAGAATGGGGAACTGATCTAGCTTTATGAAGAAGAAAATGGCTAACCAATGAAACTGTATATTCAGAGATGGACCACTAAGCAAAGTCTCAGACCCTTGTACAACCAAGGTTGTTCATTGCGGCAAGTGGATGGGAACCAGCAGTAGTACTGGGTTGAGTGTGGGAATCAGTATTGCTGCTAAACACTTACATGCTGAAACGCAGTCTGGAAGGGATGCTTTGAAGTCTTGTCTTCCTTCCAGTGTCTCTTTCACCCCGTTAAAGTAATAAAACCTCCTACCCACTTATTAAGAGCCAGCTGTCTCTGCTCTTAGGGGAGATGCTGGTTAGGAGAGAGTAGGAGCACTGAACTGATACTCCTTACCTGAACTGGCAGAGGTGCAAATCTGGGTCAACAGGAAGTGATTAGGTCAGACGAGGCCAGGGGTGTTGCAGGGCTGTTTCAGTGCAACACTTAGCTGCTCTGCTTCACACGCACTGATCTACTTGCTTTTTCTTTCATCTCATGCAGAGCACAGAGTCCAAGGGGACAGGTGCTCTGATTCCTGTGATGAGCTGAAGTTGATGACTCCTAGTCTGCTCATCTGAGCAGCAGAGAAATCAGTCAGTTGCAGTAACATGCTGACAAGCATTTTGCCCCAAAGCCTCTCCAGCTAGAGCTGTGAGAATGGCTTTTGTTCTGCCACAATGGAGAGGAGAATTCTCATCTATATTTTAAACAGCATGCTGAAAGCAAGGACTGATCTTCCTTGCTGAATCCAGAGAAACTCTATTGAACTCAGTGAAAATTGCATCTGAAATCTCTCAGAGTGATAACAGTATCAGGTCTTGCCAGCTCTCTGTTATACTTATAGGGTTAATTACCATTAACAAATTAATTTTCATTTGCTTCTGTCTAAATGAGCCATGAGAATCCAGCCATCATTACAAATAAGCATACTAACACTGGTGGCGTTGTCCTTTCCTGTCTACCCCTTCTCTCCTGTCCTGATTTGGACACAAGTGACACTTCCAGAGTGATTAGAGCCGGAGTAAGTGGATATAGGAGAGAAAGGAAATTGCAGGAGGACCTGACCCAGCAGAGAAGCAGGGAGACACTGCTACAAATCAGTCCAGGAGAGGACTGCGCAAATCTGCAAATCTAATGGAAGAAAGGATGTGATTCTATGGCATTACCTGTAATGCAAGAGACTGTAAATCCATCTGTAATCCAAAGTGGACTAAAAATTTCAGCAGACTGTTGATGGAGGATGTGTCCACTTACCTCATGCTCTTACCTCATCTATAACTACAGAATATCTGATGGCTCCTGGGTATGAATAAAATTGACAGGTGCTCTTGCTCATCATTATAGCTATAGTTCCATCCCATCCTTAATTTTGGTAATTGTACAGGTACAAATTCTTGCATCTGCAAGGATTTGAACACACAAAATTGTATTTTAAATTTGGAGGCCTGTTTTCACCCTCTGCTTTCACTGGAGAGTGCATAGTTGCTGACTATGTTCTCGTCTGGGGTGGGGGTCCCTCAAGTAGACAGATAAACAAGTTTGAAACTTATTTACTCTGGCAGGCTCGCACAGTTCTGCTTGAGGAAGCCACACTGCAGTGGAATGTCCCAACACAACATAGGCTGGTTGGAAAAGGCAAGCTGATGCAGTTAGAGAAACCTGCCAGCAAGAAAATGAGGTGTAACTTACCCCTGACATCTTCATTGACATCTTCATTCACAAATACCCAAATTTTACAATACATCATGCCGGTGTTGTGGAGATGAGTGGATGACCAACCTTTCGGCTTTAATACACAGACATCAGTGTCACTGCAAGGCACAGTTTCTATTACAGCTTTCCTGCTGGAAATTGAGTAAATATACTTAAAATAAAGCAAACTGAAAAGTCACAATCTGTTAACAATAACTGAGCAGAACTGAGAAAGGAAGAACAAGATAGCTCAAGGAGTCAGGAGCTAAATTACCTGTGGAGAGCATAGATAGATAGGGATACACAGATCAGTCAATACCACAGTCACCAGCCACTGTGTACTACAGCCAAAATGTTGGTCAGCCAACCACCTATCCATCTCCATAACACCTCTGCATTATGGATCTGCCCATATCTGCTTGCCTGTTACACACAAAGCAGTGGGTGTCAATGACACAATAACTTTTGCTTATAATATACCTGGGCTAGCCTGGCTGAAGGCATGATTTATGTAGTTTTATCCATAACATTTTGCAAACTGTTCCTGTGTCTCTTGTTTTACTCTTCCATGAGCAGATGTTAGAGTTTTTCTTCTGCACACTTAAAGTCTTTTTCTTCTCCTCTAGCAGCATGTTGTTTACACGCCCTGATGGGAGTAATTAAAGAAACTTGAGAGATGACCAGTTCATTCAGTTTGATTTTCTGCAGAAAAGTAAGATCGTTCTTTAAACCTTGGTTTAAAACAGGCTTCCTCAATCTCTTTTTTCCCCCAAAATGAAGAAGTCAGTTTTGCCCAACTCAACACGCTGCTTGAAGTCAGAGTATAGCTGCCTATACACCAGTGGAAAACATGAAGATCTGCACTGAATTGCTATCATACTGGACTCACAGCCACTGTCTGGTTTCATCCACCTGTTTCATCTACTTCAGTTCAGAGCTCTGTGGATGAAGATCTCCTTTTATTTCCTGCATACATAGGGTCTAGATGCCATACATTAATCTCATATAAACCATAAAAACACAGTATAATTTACAGCTAAGTTTGTGAGATATCTAAACCTGTTTCAGTGGACAGTGATATTTTTTTAATTTTGGTGATATTTCTATGATTCTATTCTATGATATGACTTGAGCTGCCACTGAAGGAGGACAGACATGGGCCAACAGACCCTTCATGGGGTCTGTGCCAGGCAGAAGAAGGCTTTCCTGTGCTAATGCCCCGGTCATCAGCTGAGGACTTATCTAACAAGGATCCTTTATGTTCTAGTGCCAGGAAGTAATGTGGAAAAACATTATTAAAACAAATACTTCTCTGAGATATATTGCGCAAGCCAACCTGGAGAGGACAACACTGTAATCTTTTTGGTGTTATAGTAACATATTGCCCATGAGGAATAACAAATATCGAGTTCAAATTAACTGTGATACCCACACTGAAAGCTAAGTGGAGTGAATGAGGAGAGACCAGAGATAAAACAGGCTGTTCTCCAGATATTATTCTGAAAATTAAAGTGAGTGGATGGAAGATATACATCACAAAAATAATTTATTATGCTCAGTGTACTAGAGCAGAACTTTCACCCTTTTAAACTCTCATTAAAATGCAGCCATTTTTGTTTCAAAGGATTAATATGTTGGCTCTAAAGAGAGAAGAAAAATGTGATTCATGGTGTGCTTGGAATTAGATATTGTTAATTGAAAAGAACCCTAGGCACTTACACAGTGCTTTTCAGCTCAGAATCTTGAAACTAGGGAGTTTTTTTTGTGGATGAAATTCATTCATGTGAAGGAACGGCTGCAAAACCTGTGTGCAGCAAAAATATCACCAAAAAGTAGTGTGGGAGCTCTTGTATGCTTACACTGTGCTCTAAGGCAAACATCACCTTTGGGCAGAAGACTTTTGAAAATGTGGGGACTCGCTGTCACACAGGAACAAAATACCTGTCTGTAAAAATAGCAGGAGATGATTTGTGATGGTTTGGCTACAGCTGCATGGATATTTGTACAGCTAGCTAAAATAAAACCCCTGGAAACTCTGGGAAAAATGCACTAGTGCACTCTGACTTCTGTCACTCTGAACATGGAAAAATATTTAATGACGACTGAAAAATATTCAATATTCAATGTGAAATGAGGACTTTGTAGCCATGTGCAAACTCCTAATCAAAATGAACATAGAGAAGAAACTCCTAGTGGTGGTTGTTGCTCTGAACGCTCCAGGAGGGCTCAGAGCATTATAAAGTCAATAGCCACAGCAAGGTTCCCCAAAGGACTTCCACAAGAGCTCAAAGGTAGGCAAACTGTTAAGCGACTTGATGAATTAGAGTCAGCAGCACTCAGCTCACCTGCATAGCAAATGTTTCTGCCTGGCAAGTGTGGAAACAGGCACACAAGTGTGGTGGCTTGCCTAAGGTCACAGAACAATTTAGTCTGGAGTAAAATGAACACTCCTTGAGTCATGTCCTTTTCCCCACCCTCCCAGTGTCAAACGAAGAAGGAGCACCATTCATAAGTTATGGTAATTTCATAAAGCATTAAGCAAAAGCCACTAATCAGAGAGTTCTCTGTTCTTCTTTGGTCTCTGGAGTATTGCAATGACATTCTGTAGTGGTGCTGTGAGGATTTATGGTTTACTTCCTTGTACAGTACTGGCATTGACATGTTGGAGTGGACTTAGCTTTGTAAGCCATTTGTTTCTGAACTCATTGTGACCTACTTTAAATTTGCTGCTAAGTGGCTGGGATTTAGTGTGGCTGGGACAGTGATGTAATCAAAGTCCCACTTTGGTACACGGAGGCAAAATAGGTCATTGGTATCAATGCTAGGCCAGGAAATTTTGCCATGTGGCACCAGATTAAATAAATCACTCTGGAATAAACATGAACAAGGCACCAAGTACTGAGAGGAAGGATCTGTTTGAAGTGGAGAGTGCAGGAAGATGTTTTTCATATGGCTAATTGATGCAATAATTCCAGCAGGAAGTCTTGTTACTGACGGGTGTATCCAACACCTCTGAAAGCTCCCTGGGAAGCAGAGGTGTTGCACATCTTTGATAAGCCATTTTCTGCAGACTTCCACAGCCCTGCTAGCCCCTAATGATCTTCTTGTACCATCAGTTGGGGTCTGCCATCTACAGCTCCTGGAAACAGGAATAGCTTCCTTTCACACTGTGTCTGGGAGGCAGATAATGAGATAAGGAAAGATACAGATACAAGAACCAGTGAAGACCACTAAATCCAAAGTGCTGGATTCTGTACCCAGCTTCGGCTCTGACTTCTCCAAGGAAGAGCTAGCTATAAGCTGCATGTAAAAGGTCATCAACATTAAAACACTTGGCACTGAAGAGACCTGGGAATGAGAAATGCCACACAGCAGAAGCTATTACTGTTTTCATTTTACTCTGGATAGTTCACTGTCAGCCTCAAAGAGTGGTGGAGGAAAAGGGTGGAGTGAAGAAGTCTAAAGGAAAAACCATTAGGATGAGCAGAGAGGGCACTGCCTGGACCGGCCTTATGATAGGGCTATGGACAAATCTCTTACACCAGAAAACCAGGGAAGTCAGTGAAAAAGCTCTTATTGCTGTCAGCAAGGTCAGGATTTCAGAGGCCTGACCCTCAGCTTTATGTAGTCCGAAGTATAGGTCATAGCTGCACAAGGGGAGCTCCAACAAAGCATGGTACAGGAGTGATTTTTGCCTTTAAGCACTTCAACATGACACCATGGGTTTTATGACCCCTTCTTCTCTCATACATGTGACCTCACCCCTTCTTCTCTCATATATGTGACCTCTTTCCAAGGCTCTGCAGTGAGTTCCCTGCAGAGGTCATTAGTGCCTCTCCTGAAGCAGCAAATGGGGAGATAAGGGGCAAAGAAACATTTGGGTTTCACAGGAGCTCAGCACAACATTCTAGAAACATTGTCTCTGCTTCCTGGACAAGATATAGGTAGACACAGAGATGAGTTGGTCCTCAGATGGCTTTCCAAGCATATCATGGGAAAAACACTAGCGGTGTTTCAATTAGCACTCTGCAGCTCTCCAGGCATGCCATGGTCCTCAGAGCTCTGAGTTCACTGCAACACTGAGCCTCCATGTGTTAATGGAATGGGACCTGCCGCTGTGTGCAATGCCTCCACAAAGCACATATTCCCTGCCAGCCCAGAGGGAAGAAGAGGTAAAATCACTGAAGTTGTCTGGCTCTAGCAGAAGGTGGAGTTTGATATCCTGTTATAAAAATCACAAACAGGGAGACTAATCCTTGGTCTTCAGTGTCTCCCAAAATTAAGTAAAGTTCCCACAGAAATGAAAGGAAATTTTATCTGAATAAAACTTCAGAATTTACTGGCTTTATTTTGCTTAAGTAACCAAGGAGAATTTAAACTGATCATTTATTTTCCCGTGGAAAAATCCCATGAACTGTAATAGAGGAGACCCTGAAAGGCTTTTATCTTAATTACTGCAGAAAATTACAGAGAATTAGATCCTTTCTAATGGTTTTCTGAATCATCCTTTGGGATTTGATAGCAGGAATATAATTCGCTATTGAATTGTATAAACTAGCAGAAAAACAATGCCTATAGAAAAGTGTTCACTATCTATTAATGTCTATAGGGCTTCCCTATAAAAGGTTTCTAAAAGCCTTTTATGTACAAATACTTCCAGGGTGTTCTATTATCCTATACACCTCTGTTTATAATGCACACTCATTAGAGTAAGAAAAGCAAAAACAGACAGCAGAGACCAGGGACCTGGTTTCTGGGAAAAAGGACAGTATGAAATCACAGACCATCCTCATAACCCCATGAAAATGCATCACATTATAGCCAAGAAAGGCAGAAAAAAAGCTAAGGTTTTGATTCTGTGTGGAGTTCCTGCTGGCAGACCCTCATTCCCACCTAAACACTGCAGCTCTAGGGAGATGCAAAGAGCTTTACTCTGGATTACAGCTTCATAGACTAACATTGTAAATTGATAATGGGGTTTTATCATACATACCCTGGAAGCTTGCATGCAAGAAACAATGGCTGCATGTCCAATTCAGCAATAACTGATCAATTACTTTTTTACTTCCTTAGCTGAGCAGCCTGGTCTTTCAACTGCAATTACAGACCCCTCCTGAGCAGACCCTGCTGTACTGTTTCTTTCTCCCCTAGTACTCGACACACTAACAGAATAGGACTCCCCAAACTGTGCTCTGCACCCTCACTCCCACCTCACATACATCAATACTGTCACATAACTATAAGGAGAACTGAGTCTTAGTTGTGCAGTCAGTTGCTACAGATCCAGACTCACAGTTAACATCAAGGTTATCTCTAATGATGGCAATTGGAACTGACTTACGGCTGTCCAGTTCCTGATGTAAATCCTTCCATTCCCTCCTGACTCTGGGGAGTCTCTTCTATAGCTATCACATTTCCTGCTTGTTGAGGGTGCTGGTGGCACTCATGCCTTCAGGTCATGTCCTACTGACACAGTCTCCTTAATGACACTGGTGCTGCAAGGGATGGGGCTTCTGATGAGATGGTTTGCAGTGTAATTTCTTCAGCAAAGAGATGACAGTGACAGGAGTGCTCTAACAAGAACTGAGCCCTGGTGCAAAGCTTAAGTGGCGCCTGCCTTGCTTAAGCTTCTGAGGAATTCTTCTATGTGGAGTGCTGTCATGCACTTGGTGTGTTTACAGGTATTGCTAAGCTCCTCTTCCAACCTGCCTTGTCAACAGGCTTTAACTAACGGCTACACAATATCTGCTTTGGGACTTGACCATTTCTGCTGGGCATTTCTCTGCTTGTGCTAACTGCTTTTGCTTTGTTATGGAACCTTGAAGAAAAAGACCTTGCTGAATGTAGTTGTATGCTTTTCAACAGATTATTAGTTATTCCATCACCTGATGGGGGATGTGCTGAACAGTGCCTGACACTAGTGCTCTCTGCCAGAGTTCCCCTGAGTTTAAGCAGTACCACTAAGCCTGCCAGATGCAAGTGTTTGCAGAGCTGAGAACAACAGAAGTCATAGCAAATGTCTAAGCTTCTATCCTCATTCACCTCTTTCAAGTTCACAGCAGGGAAAATGGAAGAAAGTTGACAGCAGCAATGTCAGGATTTGCCTGTGTCTGCAAAAGAGCTGAAGAGGAAAGAGGAAACACAGTGACTTTATGTGACTTTCTTCCCAGATGACAACATGCCAAGCTTTCAGGAGTCACAGAGGGATTCTAGCACCAAAGGATATTGTGGCCTTTTTTTGCGAAACATTAAATTAGGAAAATGTTACAAAGGTCCTTCTGTGGCAGATATCCCAACATTGCATACCCATGTATTGAAAGTCTACATGACAAAAGGTGTTTGATAATCTCAGACTAAAAGCTGTTTTTCATTTCCCAGGGACCCGTTTATATGCCAGGTATTTGTATGCCAGCTGCTAGCACACAACACTTAACAGTAAATACAGATCATTCCAGCAAGCAGAAAACAGAATGCCCAGTACTGGAAATAGAAAATAAATTATATTAGTTATTAGATTTAGAAGTTGAACTAAAGCTAGAAAAACACATTAATGCATGATGCAATTCTGGCCAAGTCCTGGCTCACTAATACCTTTATTTTGTGAAAAGTACAATTCCCTTGATTTTCCATAACACACACACAGACACCGCCCTCCCCCCCAATTTTTTTGCTATTTTTCATTTGAAGTTGTCTGTTTTGGCAGACATACAAGTCCTGTGTTTGGGACACAAACTCCTACTCCTTATTATAGACCACTAAAATGTTTTATCTGACACATTTTCAGTCTGTCACAAGCATTACAGGAAATTTTCTTCATTATATATTGTTGCTGCCTTTTGTTTATCCATCTCAGGTCTTCCCTTCCTCAGGTGTGAACCTATCTACCTGCCACAGCTGTGCTGAATGCTGCTCTCAGCCACACAAAAACCAAGCTCTTAAAAACTGGTCTGCAGTGGGCAGGGGATGTCCCTTTTGCCATCAGATGGAGAAAGGTTTTTAGTGAAGTAGGGCAGTTAAATACAGTACAGAGCTCAGGACTCCTGAATTTCGTTTTATGTTAATGTGTTTTTGTAGAAAGACACTCAGAAAGCTCTTAGATCTTTATGCTAATGAAAGGGAAACCGATATAAAAGTCAGTGGTTTGACAGTCAGTTACAGATGGGGATATTCTAACAGGAAGAACAATGTGGGGAAAGGCAGAGGAAAGGGACTTTTGGCTTTCGAGACTTGAATAAGAGACTGTGTTTTCTCTTTGTGTGGGTGCTGCTACAGGCAACTGCAGCATTTCCTGCAATCCTGCTTTTTTCCTACTGCTGTATGACAACTTCTAAGAAGTGTGTTCGCCAGGGACACAGGAAAGAGGCTGAAGCCTTTCTTGTTTTCAAACTTGGAAAAATATCCATCTTTTACAACTACAATGACTACCCAATGTTCTGGAGAACTGAGGCACCTGTGAACTCAAATGGGATTTTAAATAACAAATGATGCTGGGATTGGTACATTCTGAGGCTCCAAAGAAGTAGCAGGTATGTCTAAATCACAAGAACAGTTGCTATTTGAGTCTGCATGAAAAGTGCTGTGTTGAAATTTCCTCAAGACCTGCAGAATGCGATGCGGAGGTTAAACTGCAGCTGGTAGCCACCTTGTGTGCAGAGGGATGCCACAGGAGAAAGGGTGTAATTGAGTCTTCTCACCCTAGATCTATACATCACTGACGCACAGACCTGCTGGTAACTTCCTGGGTAGGAAGGGAGTTGCTGAGTGAGGTCTCTGAGTATACAGTGAAATGAAACAGAAGTGCTAATGACCAGTTCTTCATTAAGTTTATATCTGGTTTTCAGTACAGTAGGGCCTTGGTTCTCATTTGTGGCTTTTGATATTACTGTAATACAAGTAATTAGCTACAGATAAACAACAGCAATGACTGTAGTGAAGCCATACATAATGCATGTAGGTGTGTAAGGGAGTGTATCTTGCTGTTTGTATTCTCCAATCTGACCCACCAGAATTTATTATATATGGAACCAAACTCAAACACCAAAGCTGTATCCTCTCTGTACAGGGGGAATTTGCACATAGACCAGGGATTTCATGTTCTGGTCATACCGCTGTAGCAGAGCATTGGCTCCAGTGCAGCACTACAACTCTCAACACTGCTCAGATCTGAATCCAAATTTTACTACTTGAGATAATCCAAATTTAAACATAAAACTAATGACAGAAAATTGACATAAGCCTGGGAAATGAGCAGAAGAAATGTTTCCAAACATTGCTTACAGAGGCCCTGAGCCAACCCACTTACAGACTATGAAGTTTATCAGATCAACTTCAAAGGTGTCTGTGTACAATCTAATTACACTCAACAATGAGATAAACAGATCACTAGTATATTTTCACAAAAAAAAAAAAAAAAAAAGGACACTGAGGCAAGAATGGTAAATGATCTGGTTGAGGTCTTTCAATAGTTGGTGTTTGAAGCTGGTTGAGAATCAGGAGTGTGCTTTTTAGAACCTTACTCAAAAGCCTCAGTGGATATACAAGCTAGATATATTTCCAGCTTCAGATAAGCACTAAGCATCTGCTATTCTTTTAGAAAGTGTTTTAAGCATCCTGAGTATGGGTACTTCGAGGTTAGCTATGACAGATGCAATGCCATTGTTTCAAAAGATTTTAATGAGCACAGCTCCACTGCCATGTGGATGGCTTGATGCTGTGTTCTCCTGTCAGTATGTAGGCGATCACAATTCTTCACAGGGGGAGGGTTTTTTTTTTTAATCTGGGGGAAAAGTTGAAGCCTGTCAAGGAGGCAACACACCCTTTTTTAAAACTGTCTCAAGACTGTGGTGCATGCTGGATGCTATTGATCTGTCATCAACCTTTGCATACAGAAATTGTGCCTGTAAATCACCCAGATTTTTATTTATGGACACTAACTTAGACAAAGTCTCTGGTGACTGGAGGGGGAACAAGGGCAGACAGAGCTTCTCATGGTGTCTGAGAAACATCTAGGGCACACTAGGTGTTTGGAGAGGGACAGAGTTGAGTATAATCCATGCTGCATTGGCTGGCAATTTTCGCAGCTGGTACCACACATGTCCCCGTGTGGAGACAGCTCCAGATGGTGAAATTAATGGGGTCCATGGGTCAGAATGGAACTGGCTTCCCTCTATAAATGGGGGAAGGCAAGGAGGAACCCTGGGTACAGACTAGGAGACCAGTTCCTTGACAGCTTCAGATATCCAGAGTCTGGGAGTGCTCTGGCAGGGCTGTGTGACTTTATGTTCACTACAGCTCCTTCAAGTCTTGCCTCTTTAAAGCATGCAACTTGAATAGCAGAGCCAGGGAGAGATCATATGTCTGAACTTGATCTGAAAGACTCTCTTTTCTCTGAATCTGACTAAACTCAGACTTTGTTGATCCCAGCCTTGCAGAGCCTGAAGACTGCTACTTGTAACTGCTGTTTTGAAGACATTTTTGGGGTATGTGAAATATATGTATGGTGTGTGGCACCAGAATGAGGGGAAGTCCTGATGCAGAGTAGAATAGGGAGTGCTTCAGTGATGTCATGGTATGCTTTGACATTCCAGATCTGTCTGGGAGTCCCAAAAGGCTTCACTCCAACAACAGACTGAACCTCTAGTGGAGGGAAAGACCTGAAGAGCAGTGAAGCAGCAGAAGTACATAGGGATATCACCAGGGCAGCCTAATGAAAGTGAGCTCCTGATAAATGTGAAACTAGGTTTGGTGCTGCTCTGGGCTGCTTCCTCCTGGAACTGTCACAGATCTGGGAATTAAAGCCACAAAAAGTGTGTGGGGAAGAGAAAAGGGAAAGAAGGGAAATCTTGGCTGGGGTTCAGCTATTAGTGGGAAGAGCAGAATTGGGTGCAGAGCCAGTGAAGAAGAGGGACGGGGATAGCACAGCAGGATCCTTGGTCTGCTGCTGAGTGACTCCCTCCCTGTGCACGGCTCATTTCTCTGCTGTGTCATTTATCTGCACAGACAGCCTGTTCTGTAGGCCAGAACCAGGTTTCTGCAACACAGGGCACAAAGGACCCTTGAACAGCTTAGAAGGTATTGCAGTAATATGGAGTAAAAATTGCAGCCACCAGATTGGGAAAATAGAGCACTTCCAGTCAGTAATTTTGTTCCTAGTGAAGCCCCTTGCCACGTGAATCTTTGAGCTACAGCTGCCTCAGCGCAGAAAGGGAAGATGTTTCTTGAGTCTACTTTTAGCCTCAGAAAATCTGGGTACAATTTCTATGAAATGAAGGATGAATCTAGCTCATTCTGCATCATACTCTAATTACAAGCTGTAGTGAAATATCCTAGGATGATGTGTCTGGGGCTCCATCTTCTTTCTGGATCTTGTTCCAATTAATTCCCCCTATCAGTCTGTAGCACCTAAATGAGTTGCACTGAACATCAGACCCTGGTCTTTCTTCCTTGGTATCCTGGGCCAATTGCTCTTCATTGCTACTGCAGAACTGTTTTGCCAGTCTTAGGGTGGTGGTATTAATACTCGCTTGCTATCCAGCAGTTTTTTGAGACAGCCTATTCAAGTGTGAAAAGCATGTTGAGGTCTCAGGTCATGCTACAGAAGTGAGAACAGTTATTTCTTCTCTCTCGCTTCATTTCTCTGTGGCCTGTTCTATTTCTAAATGCTGGAAGTGGTGCTGAGCAGAAAAGAGGATATCTGTTCTGCAGAAGAAAAAGAAGAGGAATTCTGACTTGCAGGAGAAAAAGAGGAAGAGACTTTGAAGGAAAGAGAAAACACATCGGAGAAAGGAAGAGTATATGTGAGAGGGAGGGCACAAATTCCAGTGCAGGTGAGAAACAGTTTAGGAGTGAGGGTGTTCAATGCCTATCCCAAATAAGGTGAATGTCCTCATTGGTAAGCCCTGGGCCCAGTGTGGTGGAGGCCATAGATTCTTTCTAGGCCCAAAATAATGCTCACAGGAGGAGCTTTGAGGATGCTGCAGTGCTTCCACAGAGAGTTCAATTTCAGAAAAAAAAAAAAAAGAAAAAAAAGATTTGGTAGAAAAACTCCTGGCCAACTGTACTTGCAATCTCATTCTCATTTATTTGCTCAAGTAATCCCCAGTGCTTGATTTATGTAAGACTTGAATTAACTGTGTATTTATTCAGAGATCTTAAATTGCACTGATGTGATGAGGTAAAATTGCAAGCTGATGGAGTTTCAAGGGTATTAACAAGCATATGACAGTGCAGCAGACCCCACTTGCCACTGAGGGACCCAAGCCCGTGCAAAGTTTTTCAGAGAAGGTGGTAAAAAGGCTCCTTTTGCAAGTACAACTGCTTTTCATGAAGGAGAATTTCTCTTAGCGCTGAGGTGGGGCAGAGAGGTACAGTACATTTCAGAGACGAAAAAAATTAAAACTGCTTGCTCGACGCTGCTCTTGGTGAACAGTGTTGGTTTGAGCTCAGATACTGAGTAAAGCACATTCTTTGATTTTGAGCAATTTCTGAATAATGCACGGTACCAGGAATAAACCAAACTCCAGATTAGCAAGAAGTGTGGAGCAGTTAACACCCTGATCTAGCAGAAACTTTCTGCAAATATGAAGGTGACTATAACTTCAAGAGGTGCCATTAAAAAAGGCAATCAAACTGAAATCTCTGATGCTTCTGCCATTAGCTGTTTCTGAAGCACTTTATGTTTCCAATAGGTGTTTAGTGAATTCAGGCAATCAGAGCTAGCTATGAAGCTGTTACTGAATAGGATTTAAATGGAGAGGGAAAAATTATAATGTAAGTCTATGATTGATGTGGGTGGAGAGTCAGTCTGACCATTTGGAGACCCACTGAAAGACAGAATCTGAGAAAAAATGCTCGTGAAGAAACTACTGGAAGTCCCAGTATTGAAATCTGATGCAGCAAATAAGATGTGGTTAGGAAAGAAAGCTACTCATTCGTGGAGAACATCAGCTTGAAAAAGATGAAGCAAGAAGATGAAAATTGTAGCTGGTATCAAAAGGTCCAACTGCTTCTCCAAGTGGTGCCAGTGATGCACACATCATAGCTGCTAGCAGCTTGCACCATGTGAACGTGCAACAAGGATATCCACGCATCTAGGAATGGTTATGGCAGGCACACAACAGACTTAGAGATGTTCAGAGGTGTATAGGGCAAACCAGAAGGTCTTGAGGTGGTTTGGAGTTCAGGAGCTCCTGTGAGTTCTGTGGGAGCGGTGTTATCACAAGAGGGAGCTGTCCGCCTGTGCGAGATTGCCACCCCAGGCCAAAACACACTGCAGAGAAACAGCAACAGGGCTCTCAGCCCCTGAGAGGGGCATGAGGCGAGAGGTCCCGAGTGCTCTGACAGGCAGCGACCACAGCAGGCTAGCATGGGGAGGCATGGGCTGAGCCGGGTCAGCAGCACTAATCCTGCAGGGCAGGCCACCGACACTCAGCACCGCTAATTGCTCTTCCGCAAGTCAGATCCCACATTATGTTAATGCTATCAGTTAATTGTTTTTATTTGTAGGCTTTGCTGGGGAGGGAGATGAAGGAAAAGTGCTTGGTCGAAGTCAAACATGGTGCCAGTCAGAGGTTCATGTGACAATGTAGCTGACCACCAAGGCTCAGAAGCTGGTGTGTGTCAGGGCGGGCTGGGAGCAGTATCTGAGCTCAACAGGGCCTGTACCCAGCAGAGGGCATGTGCATGCACACACACACACTCCTACTGTTACCTTTGGGACATCATTTCTTAGATAATGAGCACATCAGTGCCCTCAGAAGCTGTGTAAGTAGATACAGGATAAAGTCAGAGGCATCACCCTTTCTCCCTTGAATAGGCTGTAGCTTCTGTTACAGGGTCCAAACCTACCTTCGATTTTCATTTTTGTTTCAGATAAGGTCCCTCTGCAAGGCACTGAATTCCCATTTCTGATCGAGATTAGTGGTCCAGAGGAACCAAGCTATATCCCTGAGCTGGGGTCTAAACACTAGCATCTGTGTTTACTATGCATCAGGGAAACCAGCCTGCAACCTCTTCACGCTGAGCTTAGTTTCACCTTCCTGTTTTTTCTCTGAATGGCTCATGCCTAATTTCGGTAGATAAATTCTGCTGTAGTTCAGGACTGAGCTGAAAGCTTTGTTTCCTGCCAAGAACCTTGAAAGGATAATACATATCCAAGTGGTTTGCATCAGTGCCACAGCGTCTGAGGTGCCCTGTAGAAGGCTAACACAATGTATTTGTACGCTCCTTGGGCAGGAAAACAGACAGTTCTTCCAGTGGATGCACTAAGGTAAATAATGGATCCTGCTATATATGTTCAATGATGGGACAAGGCACAGAAGATCAGGCTAAAGGGAGAAAACCACTCCAGGTTCACAACTTACAAGGCATTAACAATACATACAGAAGAAAAGCATGTAGTCTTGAAGATGGGGGAATGGATGGAGATCAGCAGTCTGGGCTCCTTGACACAGGCTGCTGGACCTCAGGCAAGTCTTCGAGACCCCATCTCCCCTCCTACCCTTTGTCTGTATAGCTCCCAGGAGCTTCTGGGCAGGTTTGGTCTCAAGTGTAGCAGTGCTTTATCTTGGTCATTGCTTCTAAGACAGACGATAAAATTACTTCGTATATAAATATATATATATATGTAACAATATTCAGGATGCCTTATGGAGCAAAAAAGGAATGCCTCGGGAACATGTGGGAGGAGCAGAGCTCCCAGACGGTTATTAATTCACTTGCAGAACAAGGCTTTTGCTGAAGTTTAAAATTAATTTTTTTTTTTTTTTTAAAAAAAAGGAATTTTATCTCGAGCCAGAGGTCTGGTTCCAGCCTCAGCCCCCGCCCGCCGTGACGCCGGCAGAGGGACGAGCCCCCCCGGCCCCGGCAGCAGGCTCAGCTCGGCTCGGCGGGGCTCGGCCCGGCCCCCCCAGCGCGGCGGCGGGCGGGGGCTGCGCGGTGCCGCGGGCGGGTGCGGCCGCTTGTTGATCGCGGCGCTCGGCGCCGCTCCGCGCCTCCCGGCCCCGCTCCGCACCGCCCAGGCAGCCCCCGCGCCCGGGCTCGCCGCTGCGCTGTGGCACCGCTTGCATCCTGCCACTGCAAACCCCTCCTTTTTTTTTTTTTTTCCCCTCTCCCCCCCTCTTTCTTTCCTTTTTTTTTTTTTTTTTTTTTTTTTTTTTTCCCCCTCCTCTCTCCCATGAAGATGGCGGCGCCTCTCGCCAGCAAGGCAGGGTCCGCCGGCACCACCAGCAAACCTCCCTTCCCGGAGCTGGATTTCCGATCGGGAGCCAGGGTGGAAGAATTGAATAAACTCATCCAGGAATTCACCAAACACGACCAGAGGGAGTACGACGACCAGCGAGCCCTGGAGATCCACACGGCGAAGGACTTCATCTTCTCCATGCTGGGTAGGGCAGGGACCGTGCGGGGCGGGGGCGACGCCGGCGGGGACCCCGGGGCAGAGCCGGCCAGCGGTGCGGCACTGGCGGACCCTTTGCCCGCGCTGGGCTGGGGGTCCTCGGCTGCAGGGCAGGTCTCACCCCCAGGAAACTATTTTTTCCTGTCCACCTGGCCTTTAGCAGCGATGTGTTTATAAGCAGAGAGGGCAGGCTGGGTCTCAGAGCTGGCCGGTGGCGGAGAAGCACGCCGAGCCAGCGGAGCTGGAGGCGAACCGAGCCCGACCCTTTATTGTTTTTCCCCCAAATATGAAGGCTGTAGGAAACACAGGTGTTTTTTCCTGGACCGCTTGTTTTGCTTATTGACCGGCTGGTGCTTGTGCAGAAGCATCCTCTGAACTGCGTTTCTTGCTTAGGTTGCAAAACTTGCTGCGAGTGGAGCAAGTCAGATTGTGGCGGGGGAGTCCTCATCGGTGTGAAACTTTGAATCGCGGGCAGGAATCCCTAAACCCGGGTGAAACATGTATTGGCCCTTGCAGAAATCACCTGGGCTCTGGCATGACTAAGGCTTCTGAAGTTTACAAGTGGAATGACTAACAACTCCGATTCTCTGGGTAGTCAGTTCCTGATAAATATTTACCTTGTTTTGACTAAGAAATCACTCACACGAGTGAGAGCCTTCAGGACAGGAAAGGATGGTCTTTAACGTGCAGATTGGACCTCAAAATCAGCCATCCAGGTTTGAATCAATCTCTCAGACATTTGTGCATGTAAAATAAGGACGTGGGTGAACAGCAGGTGTGGCCACTGAATGGTTCTTTGTAGCTCAGAGGTGCACATACAGCCTCAAAGCGTATTTGGCACAAACCAACTGTATGCTTTACATGGACACTGGGAATAACCTGCATCCCTTTTCTCATTCAGAAGCACAGAACTATCCTATCGCAATAATAATTATTTTCTGTATCGGGGGTAATCGCAGTAATAGACCACTTCCCCTGTAGCCATGAACATACCTACGCTCACTAAATGAGAATCTGCCTGTCCATCTGGTGGTGGTGTAAGGTACCTGGATAAGTATAATTGCCTGCCATAGGATTTGCACAATTTTGAGCATGTTTTGCTTTTTCACCAAGGGCTGGACAGGATATAGCAGACTAAATTTAGCTTGAGAACAAGGACAACAAGTTGAAAAGTCAGTAGCATGTGTATTTATAGTTGCTGTTATAAATATTTTCCCCTTCCTGTTTAAAAAAACAAATAATGTGGTGAAGCCATGGTTGCATCAACAGCCTGTAGGATTTTTGTTATTGAAAACCTGATCCTGTGGAAGTCATTCACTATTATGATCTGATACATTTTTCAATCAGGGCTTTAAATAACTGGCTGAGGAAGCAGGACTGGATGGGATGAAGCAAAGAAGAGTGGAGAGAAAACAGCCAGAGCAGCAGTTCTGGGTGTGTGGCTAGCAAGCAGAGAAAGCTTGATATGATCCTGTTTAAGCATTACTAGTCTCTGCAGGGGACAGGGACCACAGTGTTTCCTCCTGCCTCATGCGGGAGAAAGCAATAGAAGACAGACAGAAGAACAGGCTGGAGCATGCCTTGTATTTCTGCAAATGCACTCTAATGCCTTGCTGCTCAAGAAAACAGGGAGCCTTAGGCTGTTTAGAAATAATGTAAATTAATGTGGCTGTCTTTGTTAATATAATGGCTGGGAAATGAATGTTCTTCAGTTTTAAAACCGGGTTTAAACAAAACCAACATTTCTGTTTAAATAATGCCTGGCAATTTTCAATGAGACTTATTTCTGAAAAAAAAAGAAGAGACTTAGGGACCAAGCCCAGGACAGAAATGGAGATAAGGTGTCTCATTTGTCTTCATTAGATCCAGAAGCTGTGTTTGTGGATCAGACCCTTCTCAGCCAGAGAGGCTCTTAAATCTAAAAGGATTTAACTTATTAATAAATAGCTCTTTCCCCTGTGCCTGGTCCCTCCCATACGTACTGCTCTTATCTCATCGGGTGATGATAGGAAAATTAAACGTAGCTTTCCTGATTTAATTACATTGGTGTGTAATTGGTGGATGAATGATAGGCGAGGAGACTTTGTGCAGATTCTCAGATGTTCGTACTCTGCATGGCTTGCCCTCTAGGTCAGATCTTTTCTTTCTATTTATATTAACTCTTTTTCATCTGTGTTGTCTTGTCCTGGCTATTAGCGACTGAACTCTAGGAGATCTCAAGAGTTGGGCTATGACAAAATTAGGGAGAGGTACTGTTTGTTATGTCTTTGTCCAAAATCTTGTGCTTCCAAGCATTACAGTAGGACTGTAAATGACCTTCCTGTCTGGTGGGGGAAGTATTTTCTGAATGTGGGTGATTCCTGGGCATCCCATTCATAGTCAGCAGGACCATGTAGTCCTGCTAACACCCTGCACTGAAATAACAGGTGTCTTTTGGGGCCTTTGCTGGGTAACTTCTTGTACTCACACTGAGCTGTGCCTGATCATTACTTGTCTCTTTGACACAGGTATAACTGAGCCTTAAAGGAGAGGAAGGCTGTATTATTCAAGAAAATGAGCAGAGAAGAGAGTCTTATATTCTGGGCAGTGGGCTGGCTGGGAGTGACTGAGAGACCAAGTCTCTGCCTGCCAGCCATGAAAGGAGCTAATTACCTACTCTCCCTATGACTCAGTTTTGGGGTTTTTTTGTGCTTAAAGAGTGATAAAGGAGTATTTTTATTGAGCGATATTACAGTCTGATATTTTGATTTTTAAAGCACTTGCTGCTGTTGTGATAAGATGTGCATAACATTCCTATTGCAAAACCTTCTAGGGGTCCCTGGCCTAGGGAATATTGTTCCTGCAGGATAAGAGTACTTCCAGAACTTCTTTAATAAACACCACCTGTCTCTTTCTGTTCAGCACCTAAATAAAAAAGTGTTGTAATGCACAGATGTGCTAGGCTTAAAAAAGCCATATATTATGTTCTTGGGAGCTAGAACATTGCATATTAAACAGCCCCTTGAAATTTCTAGTGCTATTGCTGCCTCAAACCAGATCATGTTATTAGGGATACTGACTCTTGTGTTTTAGCTCCTAACAAGACGAGAAGAAAAGAGCAAGGAGGTATGAATAAATAGAGATGATAAAAAGCTATTTCCTCCACTCCAGGCACACGCTGGCATTCAGTCATCTAGAGCAGTTTTCAAGTTTTCCAGGTTGGTATTTTGTTTCCCTTTCCTATCATGAGACGACTTCTTCTCTGTAGAGTCAGAAGAAGGATGCTCAGGACATTTCATGCCATCCTCTTTCCTCTCATTGCCATATCCCTGCCAAATCACCAAATCAGGGGAAGGACTGGTTTAGATTGGTGTTGAAGTGGCCTTTTTCCTTTCTTTTTTTCTTTTTTTTTTTCATTTAAATGCATCTAGTATATCTTTCTGTCGCTTCAGTGGTTGCATCTCGCTTCTGCTGGAGAGGACTGGAGCTGCCCACCAGGACAGGCCACACTTTGGAGATTTGCAGCCAGCTGCAACTTAGAGCTGTTGACAAGACCCCTAGAGAGCTTGTACCAGCACCTGATACAGAAGAGGTGGTGAGCCTATTCTGAGAGCGTTTCCCTTTTTGCTGGTGTCTGCCCAGTGCTGATCTGGGTGTGCTAACAAGTGTTTGTGATAGAGGCAAGTCTCACAGTAGAGGCAGAGCTGGCATCGGCAAAAGATTTTGACTGCCAATGCCAGCTTCCCAAATGGAGTGAGTTTCCCTGCTGGGACCCTGCATCTGTAGCAAGGCTTCCAGCTGTTCTTGGACTGATGGGCCCCTAAAACATGTGCAGTGGAGGTGCAGATTGCTGTGCTGAGAACACAAGTGTCCTGACAACAGCTTGCTTTTATGAGCATCTTCTACAAGAGGAGCATTTTACAGTTCTCCCCTGTACCTGATCTGTATATAGTGGAACAACACCGGTAGTGTGACTGTTGTGTGGGTCTGTGCAGCAGTTTTTCTCCCTTTCCCTACCTGGCATAACTTGCTGATGAAACCTTCTATTGTAGATTAGATTTCAGGCATTGTTGGAAGTGTTACCTGTTTGTCTATGGTACATCATAGATATTCTCTGGTTTCTGTTGTGGTGTCTTGCTGATGAAATAGCAACAGGATTGGAGTGATGTCTCTAGGGTTAAGTCTTTTGTGTGTGTTCGCCTTTTCTCAAGAGAGGCCAATCATGATAGGAGCACACTGTACTCTGAGGTCTATGTTAATAAGGGCTCCCTGCTGGCATTCCCTGTGCTGCTGAATGCATAATGCACAGCTGTTAAAAACAACCTTACTGTATTGCAGATTTCATTGCTGGCTTCTGTTGGGTCTCCTCTCCTGCACAACGCATGTTTCTGTATTTGCGTTTGAGGTTGTGGGGGGGTTGTTTTTTTTCTTAAGGGACAGAATGCTATGGTGATAAAGTAACCTAGCAGGGCATTGGTAGCTTCTGTTTGGTTATAGCTACCAGAAGGCAACCAGTTTCATCTAACTGGGGATTATTTCCATGTTACTAATTAAAAAGGATCTGTAGTTTCCTCTGTCTCTTTGTTTAAAGAAATTGCTGATCCGTGTATGTGTGCAGTGAAAATAGCTTGAAAATCTCTTAATTTGTTTTAAGATGCTGTTACTTCACTTGCCTAACTACTGTTTTGAAACATTAGGCTGTGATGCAAAGTATTTAGTGTAATAGCTAGGAACATGTCCTAAGGGCACAAATTCTCATGGCAGGCTTGTCAGACTGCCCACCGCATGTTCCTTCAGTCTGTGGAAATATTTGTAAAAGATTTGGGTGAATACTTGCCAAGCCCAATTATGCAATTATGCTTTAAGGGCAATTTTATAATTATAGTGGAGGATGGTAACCAGGATACGTGAGTTGGGTTTTTGACTTTTCCTTCTTTCTTCCACATGACTTTGCATGAATGCTGAAACATTAGGAGCAATTCTAGTCAGAAACCAGTTGTTCAACTTTTAGGCAGCTGTCTGTTTTTGTAGGTGAAGCTTAATTAAAGGCAAATACAACATAGCTCAGGAAGGCTGGAGGACATGTTTTATTACAGCTTTGATGATTTATAAGATGGATGTGTACTTGGAGACCAAGAGCAGCCCATAGGCATAGTCCAGTCGAGAGGAGACTAAGAATGTAATATTTCCTTTGAGAAGTGCAGGCAGGACTCTCCAAGCTGTGCAAGTCTTTTGGATATTTGGGATTGTCTGTCCTGTACAGCTAAAACTTTCACATCTTTTCTTGGACCTTGACATGAACACTCTTGCCCTTGTGTGTGTCCCAGTCCTTTTGCTGCAAGGATGGTTTTCCCAGGCATATCTCTGGAACCCTTCCTTGTGTTCCCTTCCTGTCTGGATCAGATTCAAGCTGATCTCTGATACTCTGCAAGATTGGTTGGGTGAGGAAGTGCCATGAAGAAACGTGATTAAGGCCAAGAGATTAGCTCTCACCTTCAGTCAAGAGGTCTTCAGCATGACACTATAAACAGTGAGATGACAACTGGACCTCCAGAAATGTCTGTGTGAGACCCTGTGGTGGCAGCTGCAGGTAGAGACTCTGGCATAGACCTCTCAACTCTCTTTGAGCCTAAGAAAAATGACCTGCTGCTACATCCATTGCCTATGGCTGGGTGATACTAGTGTATGAAACTAACTTGAGAAGCAAGAGCTGTAGTTCATTTCCTGTGAAAAGAGAGACTTACAAATTGAATGCATTATGTAAGGTGACATACCTCTTGAGCAGGTTTTCCCTTAGCAACTTACAGCTGGGATGGGTTAAGTTCCATATCCTAAAAGAAAACCGTTAATTCTGCCGATCGGTAGCTTTCCCTGATATTCTCTGAGCAAGGAGATGGCATTCACTGAGAGTAACAATCCATTTATCTGCACAGTGTACTATATTACATTTAGACTTCCTTAATTTGCCTGTCTTTGGGGTATGAGACAAGCAGTAGACTACGTGAAGTTCTGGGGAAGCAAAGAAGGGTATCATCTGCCCTGTTTTTTCCCTCAGAAAAGCAGAGGACTTATCATGGGAGCTAAAGCAGAAAGCAGCTTTAGATATTGTGCTCACAGAATGTCCTTTATTGAGAAAAGAGAAGTGTGCCTGCACAGGAACAAGGGTGAGAGAGATGAAAAATGACCTTGAGGTGGATGTCTCAAGTTATTTGCCCAAGTCTTGTTCCAATCACCAGTAGTGTGAAGTAAGTTCAGTAGACTGAATTGTAGCTTTATTGGAACTTTCAACCATACTTTATAGGTTCCCCATGCTAACTATGGATTTTATATCTAGTGAAGGTTTATGACTTCTGCTAGCACAAACCTGTCTTACTGTTTGACTAACAAAAATATGAGTGTTGACTTCTTTTTTTTCAGTAATGCAACTGGAAGGCAACTTATGAGACATTCAAAATAAATCTCACAGCAGCAGCTGATATTCCAACTGACAGATGCTGCTATGGATTTTGCTCTCTTTAATAAAGAGAACTCCACTGTTTGCTTTCATTTCTACCATTCTGTTGCATTCCCTTGCAAATAGCAATTGTCCTGAACTGAGTGGATTAATCTGTGCCTTAGTACTTCAGACAACCTGACAGGTCCCTGGATCATGTACTTCTGCATTAGATAAACTTTCTGCAGTTCTTTCAAAGCACCGTTTCAGTGGCTTTCTGATTGTAACAGAATCAACATGTGCTGTAGCTTTCAGTTGGAGGAAGATAGATTCCCTTCTCCCCAATATATTTGACTTTTGATCTTTTAATAAACACTTGATGCTAAGGAATTTACAACAATCCTATTAATGCATTATATTTCACCTGTCAGACAGTGTGATTTTAATCTAATTTAAAGCATTTAATTAGAAGATTGTTAATGCATTTTGTTATGAGCATGCTGGTGTCGAAAGTACAATTTGCATACCACTGAGTGTGGGTGATTAATTACTTTAAGGTTCATAATATCTGTGTCTTTGAAACACAGTGGTAGCTACTTCCACCCACTCATGTGTAGGGCTGTGGGCAGAAGTTTGCACAGCACTGGGTGGCTTTAGCTTGTAGAACAGGAGATAGGTGGCATCCATTTCACCCCAAGAAAATCACTCTACAGGTAAAACACTGTCAGGACACCCTACACCTATGTTCCATCCTGAGCTGCCCCCAAATTTACACAGATGTGAGCAAGTTTCTGAAAATAATTATATGTAGTGGGACTTTGGTACTACCAGAAGCCTTCTTTGTCTCCTGTGCTTTGGCTATCTGTGAAAGGTGGGGTGGTACCAGAATAGCGGAACACCACGATGTTGCTGTCGTTCATTGTAGGATGCAACCCTCCGAGACTGAAGCTGGTAAAGGAAGTCTGGTTTTGAGAGTCTAGTAGCCTCAGAAAGTATTTAAATAGTGAGGGCAAATTGTTGCTCTGTCATTGGGTTTTGATCTAGTGGTGTCAAGATCAAGTACAGCTCAGCCTCTGAGAGAGAGATTACCACCTGACCCAGTTAGGCAGTTCTAGCAAGTAGTCTTATTTTATACTGAAGGGATCCCGAAGCAAAATTGGGACAAATTAGTTTAAAGAATGCATCCTGGCCACAGGCTGCATGCTGATGTAATTTGGCAGAGTCAGGCAATGCCAAGCAGTAGGCAGCAGTTTGGGGACAGAAAGCAAGGGAAAAATACAAGACATGATCAAAGCTAGAAATCCTGCTGGGGTAGCCATAAGGAATTGGCAGATAATTTGACCTTTCTGAGGTCATGATTTAGATGAAAAATAGAGGTTTATGTGTGGGATGTTGTTGGTCTGCTTATGTCTTCTGTACTGTGGCTTGCAGTCAGAACACGCGGAATTTCTTCCACCCACTGATGGAGTGAGAGTTCATAAAAGATCTGGTCCAGAACTGTTGAGCAGCTGGGGAACACTTCCAGTTGCATCTAGAAATAACAAAGTTGGTTCATGCTTTACTGCTGTCTGTTAGGCCACGTGCTTTTTTTCTGTTCTAAAATGTCCTTTCAGCTGTCCTGTTCCTGTTGTAGGACCTTTTGACTCTGCTCCACACATCTCTCGAGGAAGGATGTTTTTATTCGGTGGTGCATATATGACCTTGTGTAGAAAATCAGGTGCTGAGGTTGTGAGGAAAGACTTGTTTTAAACAGCTATCAAAAATGCGAAGACAAACACTGCAATTAGCTTCTGTGCTTTTCCCTTCAGCACTTCTACTCTTTGCATTTTAATGGATCTCTTGAAGAACTGGTGATGCTTTGAGTGACTCCTCTTGGAAATGAATCCTGTGCTAATAGCTCTGGCTGGGCCTGATCCACGGGCAGATGCTTGGAGATATTTCATGTTTGTTTTGTACATCACTAATTAATGTATAACTTAGTGGTAGAACAGCAGGAAAGCTGCATTTGCTGACACTTCATGATATAATGATTTAATCCTTTGTGACACATTCCTGCTGAGTGTCAAAGCTGATAACTCTAATCTCTGTCCCTAGCTCAGTGCCACAGGAACCTGTTCTAGAGGGCATTTTGCAGGAGCTTGCAAGCTCTTGTAGGTACTTTGTGAACAATTCCTCTAAACTTTTGTACATTGCCACTCTTGAATGTGATTGTACAGCACTGCCTGGTGCACTGAGGAATCTGGAGTTGAGTGCAAACAAAGGAGCTAACTGACTGCATTCAAATGAAATAAGGCTTGTCCTGGGAGGAGGGGGGAAATACCATAATCTCCTTCTAAATAAACTTCTTCCTTGCCAGCATTAAGAGTGATGTGGTTATATTGATACAGAGGTACCTAAACTCACTGCTCTTTGTTATATATGATTCTGAAGCCTAGGTGCAGCTACTCTCCAGTAGTTATTCCTTGTGATACAACCAGCAGAGCTTGCTTCTGTTCCAGCATGGACAGTGAATTGCTGTTTATTTTAGACTTTTGGTTGAATGGTATTCATAAAACAATTTTCAGCTCTGCAAATAGAGGAGAGAATGTCACTGTAACAACACTTCAGGGGCTCTGTTGCCTTCTGTCTCTGAAATTTGCCTTTTGAAAGTTGTATACAATGTGCTGAATGGCAGATCAGGTATTGATATTGGCCCCTTGATATTAGGCCCTCAAAGCTTGAGTTGCTGAAATGTCTGTATTTCACAGACAGTAGGGCAACCATGTGCTAAGCAATCAGTAATTTGAGGAAAATAAGAGGAATGCAAGTGTCTGCAAGTGCAGCATGTCTCTGACCAAGCTGCACCTTCTGAATTAAATTCCTGGGTTGTTGTTTTTTTTTTTTTTCAGTGTGCAAGCTGTAATGCACATCTAAGTGCAGTATTGAGAAAAAGGAGCTATTACAGTTTGACTGAGCATCTGTCAGAGGCATGTTTTATATGCTAAGTTGTCTGTAAAAGCTTGACCCTGTACCCCAAATTTTTCCCAATATGCCGTGAATGTACAAAGCATGCAGCTGAGGCAGCAATGTTATACTGAAAATAACCACTTTGACACATGCTTGTGATATCAAAGAATGACTATGTCTGTGCAGTTATTTTAATTATCTTGGGGACGGATTCATATATGCTATGTAAGCACTTAGCGAAACTATTTGCACATTATCAGAGCTGTGGAGTTAAGTTACAAGTTAGTCTGGAAAATCGAAGTTAAAAAACAAGTTATTTTGATCTTAAACCTAAATTCTGCTGGAAATATAAGGCACTCTGCTTTAAAAACTAGACAGTCCTTCTTACTCAGACAGGAGGTTCAGAATGATCTTTTTATCTAAGCTGCTTCTTCACAATGTGGGTAAAGAAGTTGGTATCTAAAAATCTACTCTTATGCTGAGACTAGTCTTGTAGGACATTGCTTGTATATATGAATGTCTATTATGCTAGTGTATGTCACTCTGAGTTCTCAATTTTTTTTTAACTAACCCTTTCCTTACCTTGAAAATGTGCATGTGCCTTTGTTTTATTGTATTTTCTGTCTTATTTTGCCCCCCAAAAATAATTTGCATGGAACATATTTGCTGTTCGAGGGCAGTGATGACAGTACTTTGGAGTGTAGGAGCATGCTGTTGAGAAGTGATATAACCTAGGTTTGGAGGTGGAGGTCTCATTCCCTCATTCCCAGCAGAGGTGTTCCACTGTGACAGGCTTTGCTGAGCTGAGGCCAGCCCTGCTCAGTGAGGACTGTAGGAGTCCTGTGGAAGAGATTTCTGTCTGAGGGAGACAGGAGTGGGGGAGACAAATGAACAAAACCCCCAGACCCACAGCATGTCGATAGACCTCCTGTTGTTCTTAATTCGCGTCTGTAAATGGCACTAGTTTCCGCTGTTGTGCACCAAGACAATAATAAATAACAATCCTTAGTGTTTATGTACCACTTCACAACATTCGGAGTGTTCAACACACATTAACTAATTCTGCTGAGATGCAAATATTCTGTGAGGAAAGCTACTCTTCTTGCTGCCCAGGGGAACCTTTCATTACAGCTGGGACAAGGCTTTTCTTTTTCCCCTCAACTGGAGATTTTGGCAGGAATGTTCTATACAGGGGCAGTGTCTTTCTTGCTGAAGTTTTTAAGCCTTTGCATGTACCTCTGTGTGCACAGGAACTGGACTACTCCCAAGGCATATGTGGTACTATTAAGAAAATTATGCAGGAGACTTGCCTGTACATTCTGTGCCACAAATATGCAAACCCACAGTTAACAGATTTGTGGTTTCAGAAGCTATTGAGTTAGCAAAGATGTTGATGCATTAAGAGCATCTTTTTGTGCTTGCATAAGGCCTTGGTGGAACACTATCTCCAGTGGACCTCAGGCTCAGGAGGGGAATAAACAACTGTCAGTTCTGACTATGCTGGATCATCAGACCATGTGCTGAAGAGAACTGAGGATGCTTGGTGGATGGCTTTTGTCCGTGTTTCACTAGATCCAGAACCTACTAGAGCACCAACCTGTCTTTTGGGGCAGGAGAAAGCCCAACAGAAGGCCTATTGCCAGGTAAGAGATGTGTTTTAAGGATGATTAAAGACAATATGTCCTATTGTTCATAACCTGAATCCCAAACATGGAGTAATACATGCATTGACATGAATCTCATTTGTCTGGCATTTGACTCACTTTTTGCCTTGTCACTTTGTGTGTATGTGCTAGGCAGGACTGGTTCTGCTTTTTATTTGCGAGAATAGCATCCCTTTTTAGCATTCCATTAGGGTGACTAGAAGATAAGCATCTTTCTTTATCAGGTCACATAACCTGGGTTTAGTGGTTTACCTTGGAAATAACTGTTTGGTAGTCTTTGTAAACTGATGCCTGGTGCTGTAGAACTGCCCACGTGCTTTGTAGTTATAACCCTCTTTCTCATCTGTGAAGTTTAGTTTTAACTAGGTGGTGGCTCTTCTGGATTGCCTCTTTGTCTAACCTTTTGGTAACTGGTTGGTTTTTTTTTAGAAGTGATGCCTGCAGGTTTGACCTGAAACTGATTCTGAAAGAATAGCATAGATTATAATTTTCATATAAATGGTTGTATGAACAGGAACACCATTAGCCTCTTTGTGACCTAATTATGCAAGGAGGTAGCAGTGCATTTTGAGATCAAAACTCTCAGCTTGCTACAGCTTTCCTGCAGCTGACAGTGCATGGGAGAAGAACAGCATGTTTCTTGCAGGTGATGATTTCTCTTTCAGTGGCTTTGATATCCTAATTTTCTGTTTGAAGTTAATGTGCAGATTGCTAGGTGGCGTCACTCAAAGTGACTGACTGAGCTGCTGCTGCATGTGAAGATGTCTCCAAGACAACTAATTTCCTGGTCAAACAGCACATTGGCTACTGCCACAAGACATTTTAAGGGTGCTGGTCAGCTGAAGGAGAAAGATATTTTAACAGTTTATTATTAGCACTGTAGCTGCCAAATACAGCTCAGAGTCTAAGGCTGAAAATGTTCCTATTAAACACTACAAATGAATCACTTAAAAAAAAGGATTGTGTGATTTGACTAGCAAACTGATTTGTCAGTGAACTTCTACCAAATAATAGGAATTACATCTCTACCTTCACCGCTCATTTTCTCCCAATTGCTATACGTGTTCCTATGCTGGAAGCATAAGGAATTTAGGAACCTTCTTTCACTCTTATATTTTATTATTTTATGTCCAGACTTTTCCGCTACATTTCAACTCTGCTTTTTTTATTGTTAGTGTGCCATATTTTTTTCTAAAATATACCCAAATATCAAACGTTTGTTTCCATTTCTCTTCTGCTCTAAAACTCAAAAAGGTTTAGCGAATCCTTCCTGTTCTGAAGTCAGGATAAAATAAGCTTGAAGCGTTGGATTTTTTTCCCCTGTTTTGTCTCCTCCTCCCCATCTCCTTTGTCTCCAGAGGAGCAGTGTTGCTGGACAGGTGTAAAGCACTTACAAGTTTTTTTCTTCTGCATTTCCAATTTTTTACTTTTCTTTATACAATACTTCTAAGCTCATCCTGTTTCAAGGGACTTAGTCCAAGCCAAAATAAAAAATACCCACATTTTTTCCTGCCTTCTTTGCAAGGCTTGGCTGTACTGCCTAGCTGAACAAACCCCACCTTTGTCTTTGCTTTGGAATGAGAAACAAGCAGGCTTGTTGATTCCTGCTGCATTAACACTATCCTCCTCCCTCGTGCTGATGTAGAGGTTATCAGGGGGGTAGGGTGGAAGCTGATTGCTGCTGTTTTCATGAGACCTCCCAGGAGGCTGCTGCAGTGTGGATCTCCTGCGCTCCAGCCCCAGGGACCTTAGAGCACTTAGGCTGTGATGAGTGGAGGAACTAAGCAAAAACTGCTGTGTGCAATAGTGGGTGGAAAGAGGACACTGAGGGTTCTATGCTGAGAACGCTTGAAGATTTTCAAATGAAAGCCCAAGAGAGACAAGGAGACATATCCATGCCCTGGCCTCTGTTCCATGGCACATCTGAACCTGAACTTTCAGCTAATAACCCCTGAGCCACTAAGCCACCTTCTCTGAGCATGCCTGCATGCGCTGGGGAATTTTAGGAATGCGGACCTCAGCACGGTGTGGGATTGCTGCTGCTCACCCTCTGTTCAACCAAGAGCTTTAGTAACTGCAGTGAGGCTGGTATTGCCACGATAAAGCCCTATTGTGCTTGTTTGCAGCATTCTTTAACTAAAGATTTATTTTCCTGGGTAAGGTTCCATTAGAACAGCAGGATCCAACATCAAAGAGCTGGAGAGAGGACTTTTCCCTTGCCTGGCACAGCACAGCTTTACCCCCCTCCCTTCACCATCCCCTCTCCCAGTCCCTTTGTTTTTAAGGCATTAACACTTCAGTGACTGGGATATGGAAGAGGCTGTAGTTAGTGGTGTATTGCCCCAAGTTACAGGGGTAATTGATCTAAGAAAGTAAGAGGAGAAGGTGTGTGGGAGGATGGAGCTGGTATCACTGATAAAAACCTCTCTCTTGATGTCCCCTCCATGCTAATGCAAGCCCATCTTTAGCCTCCAGCTACTTGAATTATTTCTGTTGGAGGATGTGGGAGGTCTGCTGTGGAACCATATGGGAGGAAGATAGGAACTAAGCTGGTCATATAGGCCCTACCACCTGCATGGCTTTGTCCATAGTTCTGTGTCATATGTGTCTTTGCTGTGTGTCTTACACAGCAAGGCAGTCCGAGTCTGTTGTTTTGTTTTCCAGCAGGTGTGGTAGCAAGAGGTGAAGGAATGTCCTCCTTAGTCCCTGTCTCTGCTTCTGGTGGATAGTAAAAGGTCCTCCTATTTACTTTGAAAACCTGCTGACAAAGGAAGGCAAAGCAATTTGTGTCCTCAGCATGGCAGAACAACCATATTGACCAGCATCTCTGAAAGATCCCAATGGTCCGCCTTGGAGTCATATCTGCACTCTGTTAGCACGGAGTTCCTATACAGTTATGTTATATTCAGTGCCCCACTCTTGATAACTAGGCAGTTTTAAGCTATTTGAGGTGCTAAGTGCAGTATAAGAAGCAATCTGGACCCAAACAAGAAAAAAAAGAGAAAGCTATAGTTTGAGACAATCCAGGGCTTCTGTTCTCTACAAAATACACTTAAGATTGTTCCTGGTCACCTTGCAGTAAATCTATTTCTGCCCTGCTGATGGCCTGGCTTGCAAGCTGAAAATGTCTGGATAGGATTTATTATGCTCTGACCATTAAATTTTAAACTGCTTTTGATGGTAGATGTTAAATCACTGCTGTCCCAGTTCCAAGCTCTGTACAAAATTTCTGAGTTCTTAGGAAGGTATTTCCACTGCCAGCAGCTTGTGACAAGATTTTGTTTCTGAGAAGGACAACAAGAAGTTACAGGGCTGTTCACAGGACAAGCAAGCAGTAATTTGGTGAGGGACCTGTATGCTGGCCAATGTCCAGGCATCTGCCTGGCTCTGGAGAGCAGAGCCAGGCAGATCTGGTACGGCTGTGATGTGAACGAGAGATGTTTGTATCGGTGTCTGGGTGGAGACACTCTGCTGGGACACAGTGACTGAGAGGCTCTGCTCCTGGCTTTGTTCCTTTTCCACTGAAGCATCTTTGATGCAGCAAGAAAACTGAAATTCAGTGTTTTAGCACTGAGCTGCTTACAGCAAGCTACTATATTTTTGTACATGTCTAATAAATGCTGAACTGTTCGGTGTTGTCACTCAGTGTGGCTTTGTGCCTTGCTGCTGGGAGCCTCTGCATAGATTTCCCCGGAGACTGGAGAAACACAGCCCTAATGTCCTGTGACTCAGTGTACAATGCAGGCTGCTTCCTTGAGTATGACATGAGATGCGTGCTCTTCTAGCTGAGGCTGTTGTCTGTCACCTTTGCCTGGAGAGCACTAAAAGCACCAAAACAGAATCTATTGTTTCTCAAACCACTTAAAAGTCTTAAAGCCCTTTTCAACTACTTGCAAAGGCAGCTGTGGCAGGTGGGCAGGAGGTGACTTCCTTGCCAAGAAGAGGGAGATGCTGCCTTCTGTGTCGTATGTATTTGCAGGGCAGGCAGAGAGCCACCCTCAGGCCTATGCATTTCACACTGCTCCATCTTCCTCTCAGTAGCCCGGCATAGGGCATTCCTTTTCATCAGCAGGAGTACTATTTATTGTGTTTTGCTTTCTTTATCCCAAAGCTGGATATCATACAAAATCATCGTGCAACACTAGGCTTGTGGGAAATTTTTGAGATCAGCGTATCAAAAAAGGCTGTGAAATTTTACAGCATGCTGTGGCAGAGTTTCCCAGAGCCTGTGCTTGACCGAAGCAGGATATCCCCAGTCCTCAACAGGGTGTTTAAAACCATTCATAGCGTTGTTTGCAGTCATGGCAGCTAGAAGCAAAGCTCTGGACCAGAGAGCAGCCAGAAGCTTAAAACTGTTTTCTATTTAATAATTTTCCTCTTCTGGAAGATCTGTGCTCTCTAACTCTGGAATTATTTCATTTTTCTTACAGTGGGAAAGGTGGGCAAGAGTAAAGGCTGGTACTGGACATGGGATTTAAGCAAAACCACTTCTAGCAAGAATATTTTGCCTGAGTGTGTCTGTCTGTCTCGAGATAAACAGAGGCTCTGGCTTTTTTTCTACTTGTTCTCACACCTGTAAGGTTTAAACAGACCATTTTAACAGCCTTGCTGTATGGCTTCTTCCAGTATTAGATAGGAAGATGTTGCATATGGACATCCCAGTGTGCATGCGTCTGTCTGGACCTGTCCCATCAATTAAACAGGAGCTGACGTCATATTTGAAGGTCAGCTGTTTTATAACCTAATATTACCATTTTTTTTCCTCTGGGTTTATTATCTCCTTCCAACCTGCAGCTCGGCACCATCTGGTCAAGCACACAAGGGAGAAAGATTAGAGGAAAGTAAAGCAGCTTTGTTCGCTTCCCCCATTGCTTCCGATGTACAGAGGAGTCTGCAGCCTCTCACAGTATTGAATTTTAAGTGGTAGGAAGGGCTGGATCCTGCTAAGCTGCCTAAGGGAGGGAGAAATAGTCTGTGTTTACCAGTGATCTGTCAGGAAGTGTCTCATGATTTCGAAGGGACTTACTGTGGCCACAGAGTGCACTTTGCTGTGTTTTATTTTATATTTAAATAGTCTTGGGGTTTTTATGCCCTGTTTTTCCAGCACCCATATTCTCCTTACCTGTAAATTGCCAGAAGCACTTCTGAGTGAGGTACACACACAGTGCTACCCCAGACTAACTACGGTCTGCTTTGGTAGAGAAGTGCTGCGAACACCTGAAGTGTGTTTACACCTGGCAGAGCCACCAGACTGACACACCACAAGCATGTTCTGCCACACTGGGAGAGCTTCGTCATCCCTGGTGGCATCTGTCAGCACAGACCAAGCAGGTGCATATTTACTTGTCCAGCCTCAGCCTGCAGTGAAAGCACACCAGTTGTTTCCATTTCAGAGGCAGGGCTGAGTTTGCACAGAGGCTTCTCCCTCTCTCCCATCCTCCCTCCCTTTCTCCATCCATCTGGAGATGTGATCGCTCTCTGTCCAAACTGCATGATGATTGTTTTCTGTAAAAGCAAGCTCATTTCTTTCCAATGGTAAGTGATCTCCTAGGCCAGCAGGATTACTTGCAAACTAGTATCTTTTCGTTCGCTTCAACGTTGCAAATTTTGCATTGGGCTATTTTGAAACAAAATGTCTCTAGCCATAAATAACTATTGTATTGAGCTATTTTGAAAGGATGGCTAATTGGTGTGCAGTGGTTGGATACAAATATACAAGCCAAGTTATGAAAACATTTGGCTGACTGTGATTCATGGTGTGTACGTGGCGCTGTATCGTAAGGCGTATAATGTGCATATAGGCTCTTTTTGCCCACCTTTTCTTTGCTGCTGACTAGCATTCTTCTAAACCGATTTTGTCACCTCAAGGATACATTGTACAAATTCCTAATTCCTAATTTTTTTAGTTTTTCAAGAAAAAGTAAATTTAGTTTCTAGCTTCTCCTATTAGATAAAGAATCTTGAACTAACAACAGCAAACATTCAACAGAGGAGAATTTATTTGGAAATAAGGAGGGAGTTCAGGGTTTTCCAGTGCTTTTGGTTTAGCTCCAACTTGTGACACAGAAGATCCTTTCACACATGTTCTGGTGCAGTTCTTTCCACTGTAGTCTTTGAGGATGGGCTTGAACTTTTTCCTCTTCTAAATCACTGTCACGTATGGTGTTTCTTCAATATTTGATTCAGCTTTTCCCATCCTCAGCATCTTGATTAGTACAATGTTCCTTCTAGGGAAGGTCCACAGTAAACAGAGCAATGTTTACTGCATTTCTTGATAGGTTTGTGGGTTTGTAAAGTGCACTTTTCCAAGCAGTGAGACAAACTGAAGTCTCTGCACATGACAGTGAAGAGTTGAGAAGACAGATGCACACAACAGAGGGCTAAGTCACCACAGTCTTCTTAATGTGAGACATTGCTGCCTTGAACTGAGCTTGAAAATAGTGCTATAGATTCTCATTTGCAATTGTGGTCTGTCATGTAAATTGCCTAGAAAGTTGTTTGCTCTTCCCCCCACCACTCTTGAAGTAATTTTGATCACTCTGTCTACTGCAGTTTGTAGCACATTTTTGTTTCCTGACCAGACTAGCTCACTTTTTCCTATACCTTAGCACTATATAAGTAAAAAAAAAAAAATCAAACCATTCTTTGTGCTAGTTTGCCATGAGGGAAGACCAGATGTAGGAGATACTGAAATAGTGATTGAGGAGGGGGAAGGAAAGCAAATGGAAGGTTTGACTCTTTTTTTGCAAGTTTGCTCAGTTGTTTTTAGTGCCCAAGAGAAAAGGAAGGAAGATTTTTGTATTATTCAGGTCATAAGGTGGCCTTTGCAACCTAGAACGCTCCTAGACATATTACTTTTGTACTTCTAGTGCTCTCTCTGAAAAGATCTCTCACTTCCCATTTCAAGGACAGCATAAGACAGCAGTGCTTGGCTTCAGTCCTTGTGAAATTCCCTTATCTGCCCGTTCTCACTTTATTTTTCTCCTAACTCTTGTCTTCATTGGTATTGAAAGCATGCAGCCAAGGTTGATGAGGACAGAATTTAAGCTGTGGTCAGTCTCTGCTTAACTCTTTGCAGCTTTTCTTTAAGGAGGTGTATGAGTGAGCAAAGCTATTAAATCTCTCTCTCTCTCTCCCCCCCCCCCCCCCCCCCCCTTTGTTTTTCTTTCTGTCCCAATGCAACAAGGAGTTTTAATCTGCTTTTTGAAGAGCTGAGAGCTCAGTCACTGATCTGAAATAGTGTACTGTGCCTGATGGCACTGAGCACTCTGCAAGGAGCTCAGGTTCCTCCATCTCTTAGTCTTTTCTTCTGGATGTCAGGAGGTGCATACACCCTATGATTACTGCAGGCAAGGTTGCACATGCCAGACTTCAAAAAAAGAGGCAACACGATAGCTGGCTTTGCTACCAAAGATTTCTACCCCAGAAGAATGTTCTGCTGACAGACATCTTCATGTAGCTCCTGGTGCTGCAGCCAGAGAGGCACCCACACTGTCTGGTGAGGTCTTGGCAGGGAATGAACCAGCAGTACTGTTTGATCTGATACACAACCAGTGTCAGGTTAATGGCTGGCAGTAATACTTAAATTAGCATTTCATGTTGAAACAGAGGATTTTGGTTTATATTGCTAATATCTCTAGTTCTTGGTTGGGGACAGAGCTCTATAGTACTCAAGCCTGTGCAAAGATTAATGGAAAACAGTGATTTTTGCTTTGAAGATATCTTTAGGATATAAGTGGCAGAAGCATTTTCAGTAGTCCTCTGACTTCTGCTACTTTGTTAACTTTCATATTCATTGACTTGTTTTAACCATTGACTGGACTGTTTGCAATTGCCAGGGTTTTTGATTGCTTCTCTTTGCATCTCAGCAAAAATCCCTGCTGATCATCTTTCAGAAACAAGCAAGACAAATTCTGAAAGTTCCCCTCTTGAGGAGCTTGGCAGGGGTTTGCTCACTGTCTCTAGCAATAATTGAGCTGGTTTAGTGAGTTATGGAGAATAAATTAGGTTGATTTCCTTTTTGCAGCCTGGACTAGAAAACTGATTCTCTTGGTCTGCTGTGCGCTCAAGACCACAAGCCAAGCTACTCAGTTTTACCTTCTCCTCCTGTGAAATTGCTAAAGAAAAGATGCTTTCCAGATCATGTGTGTGGAACAGATGTGGCTTATGTTACTAGATGATTCAGCTAAAACTGGTGCCAAATCATCTTCCAGAACTCTCAGATGGCTACTGGGTTGAGAAAAGGAATAACTTGCTAGAAATGCTGGGCTGGCTCTGCCGCCTGTGTCTGTAACTGCAGCCATGTCAGGTGCAGTTCCCTTTGATTTAGCAAAGGTCTAACAGAGTGATGAGATGAGGTCTTGTGCCGTGAGGCCAGGGAGGTACTGGAGATATGTGTCCAGAACTGGGTGCTCGCAGACCAGGAATATGAAGGGAATACAGAAATGTGATTACAATAGGCTTGGTTAATATGTGGAGTTCCTTACACAGAGCCTGTACCCAAATTACACACTGCTTCTCCCACTCCAAGTGTTCCTTTATTGTCAAATGCTGTCAGCATAGAGATCACTGGGGTCTTCTTGGTCAAATGTATTTCCTTCCACCTTCTGCTGAGATGGAGGAAATTCTGTTTTCATAAATAGGAATGTGATTAGCTCACCTGTTTTTCCCTTTGCAGTCACACTTGGCAGTCTCCCAGGATTCCACTAGAATAAGCTTTTTTGAGGCTAGATGTATACACAGACTCATGCCAGAGATGGGACTGGGCAATTGCCTGAAAGTCTAGCCTTGTAAACGCACATTTGTTTGTTCAAGACTTGCTTATTTGTAGACTAAGAAGTGCAGGGAGTGAACAGAAGTGCTTGATCAAATTCAGTCAATATGTCTTACAGGGTGGCTCTTTGGACTTTACTGCTTGTGTTGTAAATTGGAGCACTTTAACCCTAAATCAGGTTAAACTTTTATACATGGGTGAAGTCCAAGTGAAGCGTGTTGCTGTCAGTGCCTGGGGAATGCAGCCCGAAGAGCAGAAACTGGCTGTTTTGTAACCCATAACAGGGAAGTATTAAGCTTGAGCGATGAACAGTGGAACCAGACATGTTTTGTACTGCAAGGAGGGCATTTCTGGTGAATACCGAGTAGCAAGTCTCAGCACTGGAGAATGTGGAGTCTACAGCATTGTGTCTATGGCTGTCAGAAATCCCATGTATGCAAAATGATTGCAGGGTACCAGCTGCCTCCAGCAACCAGAACACAGGGTCTGGTAGCCTCACTCATGGTTGCATCAATGGGAAGAAATGTCTACAGGTGGTAGTGGTAGGGATTTTTCCCCCTCCCTGTTCCCAGAAAAACTTAAGCTCTGCCAGTCTTCTGCTGAAATCTATATTGTATTCTGCCTTAATAAAGGGAACTAACTATCGGAAGAGCTGTGGTTTGTTTCTGCAACTGCTGAGTCAGGAGAGTGTGAAGAAGAGAAGTGCAAAGTTGTCATTCTGTTCCCATGGGAAAGCTGTTCGCATCCTGGCGCTACAGTTCCTCTCGGTATCTGTCCTGTGGGAGCTCTCTCTGTGGTTCGGAAGCCCTACCTGCCTTCCGTTAGCAATCAGGTTATTTCCCTATTGTTACTTGGTTCTTGACTGTAGTCTACAAACCAGATCTCATGGAGAGAGAGAGAGAGAGCAGCAGAAAAAGCAGTCTCTACTCAATGCCCCTGGTGCATCTCCTGGTGACTCAGGAGAGGTCAAGTATGACATGCTTGGGCTACTGCATACTGCTGGATGTAACCTTAGTGTTCCATGGGAGATGGTGATCCTTTAAAGAATGGGTGGTGTTCCCCATGCTCTGTGCCTATAGAGTCCAGCTGCCTGGGGAAGGGGCAGCGTTTGCACAGTCTGGCTTGCCTCTTTCTGTGTAATTATTAAATAAGGCAATTGGGGTCCCAGCTGTGCCTTTCTGGTTTCTTCTGTTTGATGTTGTCTTCTGTTCTCTACCCAGCCACCGAAGATTTGCATGTGACTCAAAGTACAGGGGCTGGTGCTTTCAAAGCAGGAGGCTTGAAGTCCTTTCAGGTCAGTAAGGGCAGGCACTGTCAGCAAAACCTTGCCAAGATGCTTGTGGTTTTTGCCAGGAAGGCTCTTTTCTACCTTTGCCAGTGTCTGAGCAAAAGGCGGCACCAAGTGGCAAATAGACTGGACTCATACTGCAGGGCTTCAATGGCAACACTTTGCTAATCATGAATTGTATCTCTGTCACCTTTTGGCAACGCTGACAGAAGAGCTTACAATAGAGGCTGGGTTAACAGCGCTTTTGTGTTGCTACCAAATTCTCTTGAATGATAGAGCGCTTTGTGGTCCCTTGCATTTCACTCAGAACTACATGCATGCGTTGGTGCTAAGCAGTAAAATGCTGCACATTGCAGACACAGGTGTGTCTTGGTAGGTTAAAAACCACCCAGGAAGCACAAATCCAAGCCTGGGTGGATGTAAAGATGAAGTAAAATTTATTTATCAAGCTTTTATTTACTTTTACCACAGAGATTTTAAATAGAAGCATGGGTGCTAATTGGATAAAGAGGCGCTTTTTTTTTGTATATTCAAAGTGTAAAAGTTTTTAGTCACTCACACTCTGAATAACTTGCTGCAGTATCAGAAGTTTGCAGTTCTTTCCTGAGCTCTGTGACCATTGAATAGTGAAGAGGATGCAGTAGGATAAAAACATAATTTGGAGGAAATTAATTTCTCTCTGCCCCACCTCTTCCTGTGAGCAAAAGGAGGGGGAAGGCACAATGAAGACATCTGTTCCTTTGAACCCACTCACAAACTTACTGGGTAATAAAACCGGGGGAGAGGAGGAGAACCTATTGCTACTGTTCAAGTGGTTGCTAATCACTGATTGTTGAGTACTGTGGGGGTGAGCTTTTATCATGTTGACCTTCTTAGGGAATATTGAAAAGAAGGTGGCACTGACCTCTGCCAGGATTTAAATCCAGGAGACTCAGAATCCCTTTGTGCCCCTTTCAAAGAGGAGGCTAATCTCTGTGGTAACTACTCTCTCTCCTCTGCCTCAGGGTAGGTGCCTCTTCTGTACTGACCCAGATGCTGCATTCTGCTCTCCTGGATGAGCCCTTCACTGCCAGTATATGGCCATGGTCTGGGCTGCAGCAAACTGAACAGGAGCCCTGTAGAAAAAGCAAAATTGTCTTGTCCCCTGGACCCAAAGCATGCCCATCTCCCATCCACATTTTGCTCTTGTTATGTGGAGTGCTTAAAATCTTTTGGCCATGAGCACAGGGCTGCAAGGTCCTCCCCATCCCCCCTGCTCCTCCTGCCTAATCTCATTGTGCTGCTTAGTCACAGCGAGGACCACTCTAATGGGCTTAACTGGCCCTGCTCCTGGCTGGGTGCATTGTGCTTTATGTTCAGCCTGGGATGGTTGATGTAAGTAGGAGATAAGGTTGTACACCTCTACTGCTTCAGAGTGCTCCTGTATGTGTCAGCAGGTGCATGCATGAGTATTAGGTTTCCCTCAAGTATCATATCTGGAAACAAATGCTGTGTAGTAACCAGCATGTTAAAAATGCCAAGGGAGTGATACTGATCTCAAACTAATAACATGTGGCTGGCAACCCTTTTATGAGCTCAGCCACAGAATGCAGGGGCAGATGGTCCCTCAAGAGCTTTCCCAGGCCCTTAGAAGTGTCTTAATGCATAAACCAATGGTTGTGGTACCCACTGGCACCAGTAAGATCAATGGGGGGCATTCTTAAGTTGTGGATTTTGAGTCTCCTGTGTATCCTTCTATGGCATTCTCCCTTAGCTAGTGAGGAGCTATCAGAGAAATGCACGTGTGGGAGACGGTATGAAGACTATAAACCTGGGATACTTGTTCAGAGTGGCAATGGTTCTGCCTTAACCAAAGGCAACAAGCAGGCAGCTGCTAGAGAGAAGAAAGATGGATTTGTGCAATGATGTGGAAACTGTGAGGCAGAAGCCTGCTGGTAGGTATTTGCAGAGCTGACTAGATTGGACAGGAAAAGTTTCTTAGGGGTGTGATGAACACAGAGGTATCTCTGTATTGGTGAATGGGATGGAAACCAAGGCTGAGCTGAGCAGAGGCATTCAAGATGAGAGATAAGTTCCAGGGTATTGAGTGAAACTGCTTGATGTGAATACATGCCTAGTGATTATGGCTGTCAGCACAGCTGAGAGCTGCAGATACACAGTCCCTGAAAAAAATCTCATACCGCCTGATAGAAACAGTCAGAAATCTCTCTGGCCTTTTAGTTTCTCTCCCAAGATGCAAGTTTGATAACCCAAGGTTCAACCCAAGTTTGATGGAGGACAAATAGGGACTTTGTTATTGTAGGTGACACTGGAGTGTCATGGTGTGATTTAAAGTGATGGGATTCTTTAATTTGTGGCTATAAACCATATGGACAGACACATTATGTTATAGAGGTAAGAAAGGAGTACAGGAGCCCCCAAACACCTCCCTAGGCTGTAGTGGGTGACATAACGTGAAGGCAAGAGAGAGCACAATATAACAGTATATATAGTGTGGCCTATGAAGTTGAGTGAGCTAGCAGGGCTAAGCTGCTGCAGTGGCCTGGAAAAAAAGCCAGACACTGGCAGAAGAGAGGCAAGTGAGGCTGGTAAAGCAATAAGCAAGAGGAGAAGCTCGTGCTGAATTAATCTTATGAGATAAATAGGAGTTTGTTCCAGAATTAATCATTTGAAATATTAAGCAGTGGAGACTGCTAAGGTGTTAAATGCAGTATATGAAGCAAGCACAATTGTCCCACACCTCAGGGGCCCTCTGAGTACAGGACTGAAAAAAAAATAAATCACAAGAAAAACCCCTGTGTTTCTCCACCCTTCTCTCTCCTATGGCATGGAGCATCTTGAGGTGCTGAGAAGAGCCTTTGGAGACAGATTCACCCTCAGCAAGAGGAAGGAAAACCCAGCACTCACACATCACTAAGCTCCAGAGCAGGCAAAAAGTGTCTCTTAACAGAAGACTGCTTGATGCCAGCTCAAAAGGGTGTAACATGTGTAAGAGCTCATCAGGGGAAAGGAACACAAAGCCAAGGATGTAACTGATGGGAGACAGCCCTCAAAACCAGCATCTGTGTACTAGTATGTGGGTGAAGTGAGCAGCTGAGTGGGAGAATGATGCTGCAAGGAAAGCTTGTGAGGTTGGGGATGGAGCTGCTCTGTCATTAAATATGTGATAATACCACAAGCTGATTTGATTATGCAGATGGCTACTGTAGCAGAAGGTTTGCTTAATTTCAGTGCAAAGCTATAAGCAAAGACAAGCAGGAAGGAAGGAAATGAAGGTCAAAGTAAGTTCCTTTATAATAAATGTATTAAGGTAGTTAAAAGGGAGTGGCAGATATCTCAGCAATAGGTTGCAGCACATTCCCTAGGCTGGGTTAGTTTTAGTTTTAACAGAAAGTAAAGCAGAACAAAGAACACAGGTTGGATAGAAAGGGGTACGCTGTCTACCCAATGAGTAGGAATTCAGGCTGATGGACCTTACTGGTGTCTGGGAAAGGTTTGATCATATCTGCTAACATCAGGAGCTCTCCTCATCCTTGAAACGCATTGCTTATCTGGAGTAAATGTGAACATGAAAATGCAAGACAGCCAATTTTACTCATCTGTCAGGGCACTAGATGGGAGCAGACTTTATGACCATATTTAGAGGAGATCACAGCTCTGCCTAGCAGAGGTTATAATACTGCCCAATCACCTTCATGGAAAAGATGTTTTTACACTGCAAGGCAGCTTGAATAAAATATTTGATTTCCTTAACTAAAGCAGCTTTTCTGACAACACAAACATTGTGCAACATGACTGTGCAGCATCCTGTGTTCTATCCCAGAGGCAGAGGAAGAGCCACCATGGCTTTGGTTAGCAGGTCATGTGGGGGTCTTCTAAGCTGACAGGAAAACCAGGAATGCAGCCTGTTCTGAGAGTTTGTCTTGAAACTATCCAGGCTTGTTCTTTCTTTTTTCTGTCAATCCCTAGCCAGTACTGTGTCGGTAGTTAAGATCTGTATGCAACACTAGTAAGTGTGGACTCCACTGTGTGCTGGGACTTAGAGGACACTTGAAAAGAAAGGCTGGAAAACAGAACCTGTGAAGTACTTCTCCTTTGTCCTTTTCTTGAAGTGCTAACTTTGGGACTGAAATGTCCTGGATGGAAAAATTGCTTCTAATAATCCACAATGCTATTGGCTTCATGGAAATGAAATCTCTATGCAACACTGCTCTCTCTTCACCCTGCCTTTCAAGACAGAGTTTGGTGCAGACCATTGTGGTGCTTCTAGGAAGAGCAAAAGGTTGTGATAGTGTTCTGGGAGCCACTGCCTGGCCCTGCCATAGCCCAGCAGTCTGAAGGCAGGGATCTGAAACCGTACATTAAGGCCTGGTGTGCTCTCAGGTGTGAGTTTGACTGTTCACACTAGCCAGGGTGTGATGGGCAGAGGGACATCTCAGCACTCTTCTTGCTATTTGGCTAGCTCTGTGCAAAGGAAGGGTTATTTCTAATTTGAGAGTTTTGTTGAGTCTGGAGTTGTTTCTGGAATTGCTTCCTGTTGCTTGGCTGAGCTGTTCAAGGAAAGCACAAGGAAAGCACACTACCGTGCAGGTAGACTTAGTCAGGAGCCTGGGAAACAGACCCTGAGAAATGGACCTTAAATCTATGATTCTTCATCAAAAAAGAAAAAAAAAAGTGCTAAAAATGTCCTGTAAGGATGCAGATTATTGCCCACAGATTTCTCTCTAGTTGGGAGCAGAGCCTACCCTTGAGAGCTTGCACCCAGATTCCCAGCGAGTCCCATGTCAGGGGGTTCCTCAGGAACGTGAGTAGCTGCCGTGCTTCACAAAGCATAAGGTCTCAGCCACTGTGTAGGGAACCACAGAGCTGCTGGGCCCTGCTTTGGATGACACTGACGCTCAGTGCTGCTGTCAGGCTGCCTGGCATCCAGGACAGAGGCAGGCTCTGGGGAGTGCCACCCCACAGGCTGCAAGGAATAATCCTTTTTTGGTGTCTTGGGGTAATACAGTTAGAAGAAACCTCAGGGTCTTGCATCTTCTCCTGAAACAACCAGACAGCTGGTTTTATAGGCAGGGTGGTAGACTCAGTAGGCAGCTGCTTCTGCTCTGAGGTGGTTGTAGCTCTAGTCTGACTGATGTGTAGCTATCTGCAGGGTGGGATGGACAGAGAAAGTGGTTTTTGCTAACAAGTCCCGGTATCTTCCCTTTTGTCCTGACAGCATTCTTCTATTACAGCTCTTCTTGCTAGTCTCCCTCATATCAGCTTTAATTTAGCAGCGCACAAACCAGACAAACTCAGTGTGTCAGTTCTTTCCCCTGGAGCAGGAATTATTAGCCAGCAGTGCTAGAAGGGATGCACGTGCCCTGGTGCCTTCCCCTCTTTGCTCGTTCTCCTTTATGCAGTGGGATTTGTCTGGACTGATAATACTGATATCGCTTACAGAAGCACTCTGCCCAGACCGGTCATTGGCTGGTAGAGAAGGTTTTTTTGGATCATCAGTCTTGGGTCAGAATATAATCTCTCTCTTCTTTCTAAAGCAACTATAAAGTGGCCTAAACTGTTGAGATAATGCTCTGGGAAAGAAGCAGCTTAAAATAATGGACTCTGGATCTGTGGCATTTGCTACTATGTTTTAGGAGTCTCCTCTTTGTACTAGCCTCCTTTTTCCCCTGATGGGAATGGCAGTGAGTAGGGTGGAAAGTGTGATTATGATATGAATTCTGTTTGTCTTCCATGCTGCAGAAGAATTAATGGCACCAATAAACTTACCATGCAGGCATTTCTCGTGACCCATAGTTACAGCATGGAGCTTGTTGCCCCATGACCCATGAAGGCCGAAATAGAAACAAGTTAAAAGGAGTTTTGCAAATTTTTAGCGAATTTGTCTGTCCAAGGCTATTTATCATTTACAGGTCCTCATGCAGAAACCTCTGAGCCACACACTGCTGAAAGCTGGGGAAGGTGTATCAGAGGAACTATTGCTGTAGGCTACTCTGCATTTTTACACTTTCTCGTGGAGTTTCTACTCCTTGTCACTGTCAGACAGTCTGTGGTAGATGATCTGGCCCAGCATTGTTTTTCTACTGTTGCTTTGTCACGATCTCTCTCCCACCCCTGTCATTTTTGCCTTTTGCACAGAGACTTGTCACGCAGGCATCCCAGTCGGAGCCTGACTGCGTGAGGCATTGTCCTAATGAGTGCTGGAGCTCAGAAGTTCCCTTTGCACACAAGTAGGGCAGCTGCTCCAGTGTGGGAGAGAGAGGAAAGGCAGACGCAAGTATCATGAGCAATGAGGGTGTTTAAAAATAAATGGCACAGCAGTTCAGTTGTGCAGACAGATCAGCTGTTTTGCTTTTTTCACCTGCATGAGCTTCTCTGATGTGCCCGCCATTGTATTTTGCAGCTTGATACCTTCGCATTCATTCTTCGTTTGCTGAGCCCTTGTCTCTGGCACTTTGACTACAAGGACCTCAAACTATGTTAAAGAGATAGATGTTAAAGAGAGAATGCATCAGTTTTCTGTCATCTTATACTACCCTCACTCATAGCAGTGGAACATAAAGTATATTATCCAGCCCCCTTTTCAGTCTCTCTTTTTTAAGGGGCCTGGATATGAGACTCAAGAGTTTTGCTACTGAGAAAGTGACGCTGCGCAGTGTTTGATTAATGTCTGGATGGTTGGTTTGTACACCATAGGTGCTTCTCTCTGGGACCAGTCAGGGATGTGCTCTGTAGCAGACTGTGGGGCACAGGCTTTCTTAAGGATTTTAATCCAAAACACGTAATTCAAAAAGCTTGTCTTGCTGGAACAAGCGTTATGACCAAACACAAGCAGCTCTTAGTTTGTGTGCCTGATTGGTTGTGTGTTTTTCTGCCTTCCCCTGCTCCACCCGCTATCCCCTCTGCTAATTGATTCTCATCAAGTTTATCTGATATTTCTTATTCGACAGGAATGTTGTCAGCCATTCATTAGATGCTTTGAATCTGTGTTGAAATGGCATCTTCCTAGCAAGGGGTTCAGGCTTTGGTGTCCATCCTGCAAAATTTCAGGGTGCAGAGAGACTTCCTGTGTTGGCAGTGCTGGTCTGTGACCTGTTAGCTGCTGCAGTTGGATACCTTTTGGCCTGGACTGGTAGACAAAGGTATGCTGACAATGTTCAGTGCTGGCTTTTTCTCCTACCAAACTCTTCACATAGCACACTAATGTTGCTGGGTTTCTATTCCAGTTTTCTTTCTGATGCATGCACCTCTTTTTTCCCCAGCCCTCGCTCTGCTCCTGCCTCCTTAGCACCCACCGTGGGGCTTTGGGTGAGACTTTTGGGTCAGCCTTTTAACCTCCTACAGCAGGTGAGACAGAGGCAGATGGCTGGGTTGGTTTTTAAGGCAATATGTATGTGTTAGGTTACCTTACCATGTTTCTGTGGCTTCAAGGAGCCTGTGTGCTCGGAGATAATACAATGCTAGTCTATGTGCTACAAAAATTTGCAACTTAAAGTTCTTTCATTAAGAAGAACTGTTGCATTCCTTTAGGACTACTTGTATGTTTCATTTAAACTCCCCACTGAAAACATTACATTAAAAAGTGACTCTGTTGTCAAAAGCTGCATGCATAAACTTTCTGGCCTATGCTAAAGAAGTGCTATTGGTTTTACCTTAGGTTTATTCCCTAGCTAGTCACAAGTTCATTTATTTATTCATATTTATTATTTGCAATGCCCAGCTGTGTAACCTCATTGCTTACCCCATTCTGTAATCAGTTTTTCCCATCTAGTAGGAAAGAAAATAAGCACATATTGCAGTTTGTGTTACAAATTGCTAGTGTGCTTGTGTATCTTAGCAGTGACTGTGTAGCTGTTTTGTGCCTTCACATCTCGTGAAAGCTCACAGAGTATATGTTTTATAGGATCCAGTCCAGTTCCCACTTCATGGAAAAATCTTGTTGGTTCCAGTGATATATGGATCAGTCTTCTAATCCAATGAAGGAATGTAGCTGTATTCTTCTGTGGATTTTAGCATGACTGTATGCTGAATGCCATAATGACTGCTGCAATATTATCCTGCATATTTTCCATCAGGGTGTGAAATCATCTTGATGTTTTGAACTGCTCAGATATTTTTCTAAACCATTGCTTATCTCTGCATGGGAGCACTGTGCTGTAATAGCCTTAGGTCTGATTGAATACTGCATGCTATTGGACTGCGAGTTCCCCCTTAATCCAGGGGATTCCTACAGTCTTTTTGAAAACTAGGATAGGGAAAGGGGAGGAGGATGTGAGAAAGATTTTAAAAGGAATTTCTAATGAATCTTTGCAGACAAACAGTTAGGTATTACAGGTCTGTTAGCATGGTTTTCTGTGTAAACTGACTGATGTCTTTCTTTGAAGCCATTCTGTAGATTTCCATCATGTTTTTAATCTTTGTAGCATCACTGAAGCCTATCTAAATGCTACCAAGAAGTTTTCACTGACTTACAGATATGAGAGGTCTCTGACAATGTTTCAATATAATATTTAAATTTTTTTGGCAGGTTTTATCATGTGCTGCCTATGCACAGAGATTTAGGAGGGAGTTTAAAAATAGGTCTTGTGTGTTACTGAGACCTCCTATATTGACACACAAAGTAGAGTCCGATACATTGGGTTTTCTTTCTTTATGCTGTCGGGTCTAACTTGGATTCATCCTGAAGAGTTAATCAGAAACCAGATACTTTCTCTGCTTCTGCATTGAGCCTGTTTCTTTCACGCAGTGCGAAAATAGTGGTTGCAGATACTAACGTCACATTTTCTGTAAAGAACAATCTTCTTAATAAAACCAAGATCGTTTTTTGCTGTAGTGTTGCATTTCTGCAGACCGCTTGTCAACCTTCTTGTATCCTTTTGCATGGCATTGGGAGACCCAAATGCCGCTGAGTCAGGGGGTTAATCAGATTGTGAGGATCCACTGCAGTGGCTGAATGGAGCAGCTGAAGCCCTTGTCTGAAAATTTGGTATCCTGAAGTCTTTGGGACCTTGTGCAGCATTACAACAATTGTTTTTCAGAAGGAGACCTACCTTTGACTTTTTCCTGTGGTGAAACAGAGCCCCTTACATGGGCTCATCCCAGTATGCTGGTAGCATCAGGACAACAAGATGTGTTAGTAGTGTCTTCCCAGGCCTTGCTGGCAGATGAGAGCAGACCTTCCTTAAGCAATTCCTGGTTTTTCTGGCTTCTGTTGCTCGGAGAGACCCATCTACCCAGCAGTGACAATGAGCTGTAAAGCCTTGCAATCCATCCTGTGTGTGGATGTGGAAACGGCAGCTTCCAGACCACTGATGGTGACAGCTTGGGGCAAATTGTCTTGGCACAAGGAGTGCAGAAGTGCTTTACTTGCATTTGGTGCCAGATGTCTGCTTATTTCTGACTGCTGGAGTAATGCCAGCTCTGGGGTGGGTGTGGAAAAAGGGATTTGGGCAGTTAAAAGCAGGACAGGGAAAAGGGGTCAGGCTTGGATGCTCTTCAGTGCCTTACAGGATCTTCGTACAGCAGAAGCCTTAAGGGACTGGTTGTCCTGCTGCAACACCCATGGGCAGCCCTGCGATCTGTCCCCAGACTCACTCCTAACTACTCTTCTTTTTTAATATCCATGTGAAATATGTGGGGGTCTGGCCTCACACATCCTTGGCATGAACAGAGCCAGAAACATGCCTCTGAGCATGGGAAACATGCTTTTCCTGGAAAGCCTGGCCAGGAGCACAATTGGAGCAAGTCAGATATGGATCACAGGGTCAGGATAATGATTAGTCCTACCCTTCCCCCTAGTTGTAATTAGCTGTGATGATGTCACCCTCTATTCTGACTTCTTGCTGGCATTAATTACAGATCTGCAAATTTCCTGCCTTTTTCTTTTAATCATTCTCTGGGAAACTCAGAGTTTACCCCCTCTATTTAATGTCTGTCAGCAAACTTCCTCATCACATGCTACACAGCCTAACCTTTGCCCTGTAGCTCTGCCTGGAATTAGGCTTGGTTGGGGTGCTTGCTCAGATGCCTTTCTGAATGTGAACACTTCTGGGTTAGGAATGCTCCCTCAGCTTCTCTTGAGCTTGTGTCTTTCTATCCCATTTCATTTTGGATTCAGTCCTGAGGAACAACAGATGTTTAAAACCTACAGTAATGTTACCCCTCCCTTTAAGGGAATTTTGTTCTCTCTGGGAAATGCAATTTCTCCAGCTAAGCTGAGTTACAGCCTTAATACTAGTAACTGAGGAATCGGTGTAGGAATTGCTAGATGAGCCTGTTTCTGTTGGAGATACCCTGTCTGCTGGTGGGACAGGGTTCAGGAAGTCTGAACTGGAGCACTTCTGCATAGCTTGAGTGGCCTGGGGTCTGTCCTAGTCCTGCGAGGACCCTAGAGCCCTCCACTTGCACTGCACCGCTGATGGACTCTGCCTGTGCAGCTTAAACTTTGCTGCAGGGGCTGTGGCTCAGATCCAACCAGTAGTAGCTTGTAGGATATCTCCATCACCCATGGACTCTCATGAGCACTATGCAGCCTCTAGTTGGGGTCAAATGGGAAGGGTAGGAGAGTGCTGCTAGAGGGGTGTGGGAAAGAGATAACAGTTATTGCACCAAGAGTTGTCAGGAGAGAGGACTTGGGCTGCTGAGGGCAAGTGAGATCCTGGGGACCAGGAATGTCAGCATGAGCTGAATGGATTTACAACCAGTTCAAGAGTGGACAGTTCTGGTTAAGTGCTGAGGCTGCAGATCTGGTCCTTCAACCCCTGAGGAAGGCTGGTGCTGAGAGAAGCAAAGGAGCCTGTCTCTTCTGTTGGGGTGCTCCTCTTAGCACGTGGGTATGCAGGGCTGCCTGGATCCCTGAGCAGGCTACCCTAGGCAGCTTGTGTGCTATACATAGAAGCTGACACGGGATGTGAGGAACCAAGGATCTGCACTAGTACTCCTCCATTTAGAGAAGATCATAAAAACACAGTTCAGATCCTGTTCTGAGGAAGCTAAATCCAGAGCATCTGTAGTGGCATCTGAAGGGTTTATTTTGGTATTGCTGGATGATATTTGCCTCAGTCTTCATACTTGTTTCGCAGCCATTTATTTTCCTGGGTGACTTCTCAGCCTTGTGCATTTTGCTCTGTGCAGACCTCAGCAAGGTGACCTTGTGGCTCCTTCAGTCAAGCATCTCCCAGTCAATCCTCCTTTTGTTTTGGGTGTCTCTCCCCTTTGAAGTGGGGTGCGTCTATCACAATGGATCCATCAGTAACATGAGGGGGAACATATCCCATAATCAGGAACATTCTGTCTAGAGAGAAGTGTTTATTATACACAACTTGTTAGGGACTGTCAATCAACCAGACTCCCTTTGTTACTCCATAATGCATCATTAATGATGGCTGCTGCTGTGCATTTAATTTCATTGCACACAAGGGCCTTGTCTCTGTCTCCCCATCCCCTTCCCCCTCTTAATAATAACCAGCACAGAAGAAATTAATAAATTGATCCAGGGAAGAAAAGCTACAGGCTTGCTACAGGCTATGTTTGGTGTCCCTGCTCTCACTGAGTTGTACCTTACTCTTGGAGAAATCTCTTGGATGTCAGTTGAGCTATTTTGGGATTACTGCTTGCTTTACATCCCGAGGAAGGGGATTGGTATCTGGCCACACACATACATGAGCATGGCCGTGTAAAGAAGGGCCAGAGGCATCTCATGTAAGCGATCTGTTGAGTGCCGAGGATACATATGCCGCATCCTTTTCAGCTCTTCATTTCTGCCTCCACCCCTCTGGATCTTTGAGCCCTGAGAACATGCTGATGCTTTGCTGATGGTCATTTTGCTCATCCAGCCCAATTCAATTAACTTAAAAGAAGAAGAATATTCAACTCCTCCAGGGCTTGTGAAAGGTGGCTGGGAGAAACAAGCTTAGTGGAGGCTATAAATTTACTAAGAAAGTCAGTGCTTCCCCCGGAATTTTTTAGGAAACCACAAAGAGCAAAAAAAAACCAACACTGAAAATCCCCTGTTAAGATTGATAAGAGAAAAGTCTAGTTGTAGTGTGTTTTGTTTGTTAAATAAATGTAACTGTGGTTTGGGATTGGCCTGTTGGAAGCCCTGAAGCTGAGTTTCCCCTACTGTCAAAATTTGCAGCCTTCATCTGCAGCTGAAAGTCAGCATGCCAGTAATGGCTAGGATAATTCTGCCTTCTGGCTGGAGTCTGATAATTGGTTTTGGTTGGTCGCCCTGTCTCATTCTTTCTGTTTGAGTATCTCCAGGGCTTTTTTTTGAGCAGAGAGGACCAAGCCCTGGTGTGAGCTATGGATACCAAACTCTGTTTTGCTGCACTTTCCAGGATTAGAAATTACTCAGATTGCCTGAGTCCTTTCCTGCTCTGTGGACAATCCAGTCCTGTTTCGTGGTCCTGAACCAGCTGCCTGGTGTCTATCTCCGCACCAAACCTTGCATATGTGCTTATGTGGTGCTGCCTACTCATGTTATATGTCACTTAGATGCACAAAACACTGACATGTTTGTTCACGTGGAAACGGTGGTTTGTGCAGTCATTCCAGCATGAAAGCAAGGAGTGGCTTGCATTGAGGGTAAGACACCCTCACAAATGTGTTTCTGCTCCATTCTCCTCATTTTTTCCAAAGGAGGTCCCCTCCTTGTCCCCATAATGTGTTTCACAGAAGGACCCATAGCTACTCCCCATCAGTCCTGAGGACACTGCATAGCGATTGGAGAAGGAAATTCAGTCAACTTCAGATGGACTTCTTTAATTCTCTCCCCACATCCTTGGCTCTAGGCCATACTCTTTTGGGATTTCCCCCTGGCAAACAGCTTTGGCAGAGTGCTCCAGGCTGGGTTCCAGCTTGTTCGCCTTTGTTCCGTGTGTGTTGGGGCAGCCAAGCCTGGCTGTGGGTTTCCGGTGTTGCTGGATGGGATCCTACGCCTGTCCATCTGCATGGGCATGACCTCTCCCTTGTGTGAAAGCAAGGGAAGAGGAAGCCACACACGTGTCCTCCGCTGGTTTACAAGAGGGGAAAACTTGCCTTTACTGCTCATGGTCAACAGTTTGGCCTTTCAATCAAGAGAGCATCCTTTTCTGGAAGGCAAAGGCCATGAGTGGAGCTGTTTTAAACACCTGATAAACAGAGCTGTTGCAAAACACTTTGATCATTTTCCATCTGAAGGGAGTAACTCACAAAACTGCTTTGCCTCAGTTTTCCATTGTGAAGGAAAAATAACAAGATTTGACATTTCTTATCTGGAACAGAGCACTTGAGGTTTTTTTAAATGTTTTGTGAATTTTCTATTTGCTGTTCCTGTACCCAGCTATCTGGAATATTTTTAGGTTCTTCCTCTTGTGAATAATTTCAGAGGTTTTATGGCCTCTGTTTCAACTGAAAAGGAAGTCAAATTTCAGAATGTTTAAATCCTGGTTGTAATGGATTTCTGTCTTCTGTACTGCTCTGTGGATTTGTTTCATATTTAGCACAGAGAGTATAAATTTTACCTCGTTTTCAATTTTTTTTCTAAGACCCACCATTTCACTGGAGCCATGTTTCTGGAACTGCTTTCTCTAATCTAAGGTTACTTTCTCCCTCCACTCAGCACTAATTCTGGGGCCACCAGTGGACCACCAATGGAGCAAAAGGTCTTTTAGTCCTGGGCTGTGAACCTGTTTTCCCAGGATAAGAACATGCCACTTGGGTTAAGGGAGTCACCATGCTGAGGGCATAAAGTGGCTCTCAGTGTGATAACTGTAGAGTTTATACAATTTGGCAGACATTACTGGGAGGAAAGTGTGGAGATGTAGTGTCCAGTCTTTCCTGAAAGAAAAAGAAATGGTTGGCTTAAAATTTTAGTGTAGTATTCAGTTTGACCTCCTCATTCATGGCTTGTGTAGAGAAAATAATTAATTATGGAGTCTTAAATCACTGCTTGAAGTCGTAACATCAGATCATCATTCCCTTTAAATGTCTCTGGCATGGTCTCATTATCTCTGATTTTCATGTCTTACCAGTTGCTATTTTTACGTGTTTTGTATGGAAGAGGCTGCACCAAATAAAGCTACGTGTTATAGTACGCGTTTGTGGACTTTAAAATGGCTTCCACTCTGTTGTGTGCCTTATAACCTGAATTCCCAGCTCAGCTTTTTCCCCATGCCAGGAAATGTCTCCTACCTTTAAAACTCCTCTGGAGAGATGAAAGATTAGCTTTATGCTGTCAGGAGCTGTCATTTCAGGCAATTAGAAGTAGATCAGCTGACGCCTGGTAGTTTTGTGAATATCTTGCTTTCCTGCCACTGCTTCATTTCTGGCTGGTTTGGAAGATTACAAGCAGAGTAACTCTTCCTGATTATCCACATGCACTCTTTGTTTCTGGCTGCTTTTTCACTGTTGGTGAAGTTTTTGGTAGCTAGTAATGCTGCTGTGAGGTAGCTTTATTTGTAGTGCAAGAGGGGTGTAAGTGGCAAATTTTTGCCTTGTAGTTAACCAAGTCTCTGAAGAAGGAAAGAGAGAAAATAGAAGTTTGTATCGCTGAAGGCAGAGGCAAATTAAAAAAGCAGCTTTTATTGCCCTGGAGATCTGTCCTCTACTAGGACTGGGAGAAAACATGCAGCAGGAGCTAGAGAATTGCATCAGTAGAGTGAAACTCTGCATACCCTTCGGCTACATCTTTCATTAGGAAGCGCCTGCCAGCCCTCTGCTGAGCACTGATCCCAACCCACCTGTCTGGTCTTGTGCTCTCTCCATATAGGTGCTTCTGCTTTCATCTGTTTCTGGGTTAAATATTACCACCTGAAATATGCAGCTGCCAGAGGAGAGACAGTCCATGTTAGTAAAAGGCTAGGATCTGTTTCTTTGCATTTTAGGTTGAATTTGAATTATAAAATCAGTGTGGGAGAGCGAGGGGGAGGCTGAGCTATGGCACTAGGAGGAGCACAGCCCTCTGGTGACCTCTGCGTTGCCTCCAAAGCATCCTGTATGTGTGTGAAATTATGAGCTCTGGGTCTTGGCTATGCTGCCAACTCCATTTTGGCTTTCTTCTCTGTCTCTGAGCCTGTACTTTAACTGAAGTAGAGCTAGCAGGCAGTTAACCTGAGTCCTCTGCCTCGGAGATGTGCTACCCTAGATAATAACATAGTTTCTACCAAAGTGTTGTTTGAAAAAGGTCTCCTTGACAACTAAGTTTCTTGGCAGGGATCTGTTATCACTGGATGGAAGCTAAACAGAGAGCCTGGAAGGCAACCAAATGCCAAGAGCTGGCCTGTCTGCTATGTCAGACATCTTCAGTGGAGAAGGCAGAGGAGGGCCTGCCCACAGCCAGAAATAGCGAGGCAGTGAGGCTTTTTGCTCTGTTTGTGCACGTAGGTGAGGGGAGGAGGAAAAATAAGTGGTCTCAATGAGCATCATATTCAAAACTTTGTTTTGTCACAGGATCTGAGCTCCTGAGGAAGTCTTTTGTGAGAGGGTCGGAAAGGTGAAAGACTCTGGTCTCTGAGGCTGTGTGTCTGCGCCCCTGATGCACCAGATGAATGCTGGAAAAGGCCAGGACTTGGACAGATGGAATAATGGAGATTGGAGGCGGGGGAGCCTGGCCTCTGGCCAGCCTGTGGAGTGGGGTGGGCAGATCACAGAGAGTTGCTGGAGGAGGGGTCAGAGAAGGATAATCCTCAAGCAAAGATGAAGGCTGCAGCTGTTGGTGTTAGAGCATGGCATTGCAGAGGTTTTCTGCTGCTGTGCTGTAGGTATCAGCAGAAGTCTGCTGGACCTGAGAGCTGGATGAAATGGGGTGCTGTCAAGCTTGTCCCCTTCCTTTGGTCAGTGTCCCAGGGGACATTCTGGGATATTCAAGGAGCCTGGAGGTGTGCAGAGACTGGGCAGAGCCTTATCCAGCATGCAGTGGGGTTGTAAGACCTATGACAGTGGCTGGAAGGGAAGGCAGTGTGCTGCTGGAGCTGGCATTTGGATACGCTGGGGTGTGTTGCCTTAGAACAGCTGCTGAGCTCAACTTGCATTTTTGTCCCCCTTTGCACCAAGTCACAGCACTCTGCCCTGTCTGAGTGCTTCCCAAATGCCACAGTGGGGCAAGCAGGCCACTCTGGTGGGAATGATCGACTCACACGGAGCCGGGAAGCAAGTGAGGAAGGAGCTCAGCAGTTAGTGAGCAAGTGAGGGCTCTCCAGGAGCCTGGAAGCCACTTGCTACTATCCCTAGCAGAGGCACCCAAATTGTGCTGCACTGCAGGACCTGGCAGGCAGGTAGTGGTGCCTGTAATAGAGCCTTTTGCTCTATTTCAAACTCCTCCAGTACCAGTGTATGTTGCTGCTGTTTTGCTTTGAGACTGCAGAGAGTTTGGCTGTGTGGAAGATATGTGAAGGGGTATGAGAAAATCCAGGAGAGTTCCTGGTATGAAAGTGAGCACATAGAAGATCACAGTGAGGCAGGGACCATTAGATGCTGGGAAAAGACGCACTGTATCCCTGCACTCCAGAGAAGGGAGCTCTCTGCCCTGGGAAGAATGTGCCCTGCCCTTCCCATCCCTACGGCTGCAGACAGATCCCTTTTTGGAGTGTTTTCCCAGGACATCACTGTCCCAGGGAACAATATGTGGGATCCTTGCATCCCTTTCCTAGCAGTGCCACCTCTCCACCTCCCTGTGTGAGGCCCAGGGGGTTTTACTTTGCCATTATTTTACCTGGTAGATTTGTGGAGAGAGCTGACACCGGCTGTCCAAGGGGAACCTCAGAGGAAAGAGCAGTGAGCTGATTTGCTAAACCTGAGGCACTCAGAAGCGATGAGTTGGACTCTAAAAATAAAAACTCTTGGTGTATTTTTATTTCTGTTCTGTTTTCTTCAGCTTTTTAAGTCTTTCTGAACCTTGTCTCCTTCAGGATATTTTTGGTTATTTGCAGCTGTGATGAATAGGAATTGCTCTTTTTTTTTCCCCATAGATTTAAGCTGAGATTTTTGCCCCATCTTAGAACTCCAGAAACTGGGGTCTTCAGCAAAAAGGCATATGCAAAAGACAAGTAACAACTGGCAATATGGCCAAATGCTGAGTATTGAAAACTTACCAAGTACCTCCAGCACATTTTTGCTTAGTGCCAGGACCTGAACGCAATGCAAACACTTGCCTATGGGTCAGGATTTAGAGGGCTTGGGAGGCACAGGTCTGTAGGTGTCTATTAGGTTGGTAGGTGGAGGTGATGGATGAGAATGAATCTTGTTCTATGTCATAGCCAAAAATAGTTTGTAACAAAACATTACAGTCATTACTGTCCATCTGGCAGGGGCTGTTGATGGCTTCTGTCTCAAAAGTGCAGACAGGTCTCTGTTTTTCTCTGTCTGTTCACTGGGAAGTTTGAGATCTGGCTCAAACTCTGCAAGAAAGAGCTGTCTAAGATCAGCACCAGCCCTGCTTGTTCTCATTCTGCAGCTTGGGATGCTCTGGAGCAGGCAGATCAAATAGTTATGAAGGGTGTGAATAAGCCCTGGGAAAGAGCAAGCAGGCAGCTTGTTTTATGTTTGCTTCCCTGTGTTTGTGTGAGTCACGGAGCTGGCAGTGGTCCTGCTTTCACCTCGCAGAGAGCAGAAGTAGGTGTCTAAGAGCCCCACGCTAATTTGCTGAAAATAGCTGAAAGCCAGGCTCTTAAGATACTCACACGAGATTGCAGCTCCTCTATCTATTGATTCTTCTTCTCCTTCCTTCAATTTAACAGCTTTTAAAATACAGTAAAACAGGGGAAGAGCATGCATGCACAGCAGCAGAGGGGCTGGTTCTCCACCATCACACACCAACTCTGCTCTGAGCAGTCAGGGGCCAAGGTGGTTTACACCTGAGCTGTTGCAAGTCTCTAGCAGTTGTGGCATGCCTCTGTGATTCTACAGTGCAGGGGGCAAAATACCAGTTGAGTGCTTTGCAGTGGTGCCAGCTCATAATTGCATTTTTTGGTTCTGTTTTTAATCAAGAGTGATGTGGAATTTTATGCTCTCATTAAAGCTCCAGCTTCTGGAGCCAGTAGATGATGCTGTGAGAATCCCAGCTTTGTTTCTGAGCAGGGGACAGAATTCAAGAAAGGCAGTCTAGCAGCTTGTAGCCTGGGGGCAAAGGTAGTGATGAACCCTGTGTTCCTTCCACGTTTCCATGGGCCAAGTCTGTATATGAGCTGCTATTACAGATTTTGAACATAAAGGTTGGCAGAGCAGCTTCTGATCTAGCTGGCATTTTGGGAAAAGCAGGAAAAATGCTTCGACTTGCAGGGGATACAGGGCTTGCGTGATGGCCATGTATTCAGGTCAGCTCAGCTAAGCAGAGGAGGAAGTAAGTGAGAGAGGCTGCTGTTGCTTAAGCTGTTGGTGTGGGGAATGCAGCTGTGGTTTGGGGGCTCACTAAACAAGGGCTGTTTATGTGCTGAGCATCTCAAGCAGGCGAGAGAGCCAGCCATCTCCCAGCATTCGTCCTTCATGCAATCAAGTGATTGCTCTTTAGCAGCACAGGCTCCCCTGAAGCCCAATTCCTGCATTTCCTCCTTGCCTTAAGCAGTTTTTGCTTCACTTGTTTCCACATTTGTTTCTTCTGTTACACAAACTGTGGTCTCAGGCCTCTGAGCTGAAATACTCCAGGCTTTCAAAAGCATGAATCTGAATTGCAGAGTCTCTGGCTCCTCTCTGCTGCTTGCCCAGCTCATCTTACCCTTGGCAGAGTGAACAATAAAGCCAGGGAGCTAGAGAGTGTTGCTGTTCAATGCTTAAATCCCATGTGTGTCTTCTGATCTGCCACAATTTTGCTTTAAACCCAGACCACTCTCCATGGGATTCTACAGTTATTCCTTGGGGAATCTACAAGCTTTGTCACCATGTGAGGGCTCTGTTTGCCACTTCATTCACTTCTGGTTTCCCTGCTATTTTGTGGATATGTGCCTGTCCTCAGGACTTCTATTGTCCCTGCTACCCTGACTTCCCCAAAGGAGAGGATTTCCTCCTGTGGTCTGTAAACTACCCCTCCACCCAGCCCTCTTGCAACAAGTGATCTGCCCTTCACACTGTCTGACTGCTGGGGCTGGGCAGACATGCCCTGCATACCACCCCTTTCCTTTTAACTGGGGTGGAATGGGAAAATGGCTATGGAGATTCCGAGTTATCCATCCACCTCCCTCTTTTCCAGACTCCTGACTGAGGATGGGTTGGTGGGGAACAAGGACATGACAGGACATCCTGCATCCTGCTCTGGAGCATCCGTGTACCTGTGCCATATGGAGTGCTGTCCAGGGGTTGTGTTCCAAAAAACCAGTTCTGGAGCTTGAAATGGGCTCACGGGTGGATTGCTTCTGGATATGTTTGTCTTGAGCCAGCAAGAGAGGTATCCCAGCAGTATCTCCCATGAGAGCCTCTGAGCAGTGTTTCCAGGGTGGGGAGTGTCCTGGGGTACATCTGCTCACGAGAAATATGTGTTTGTGTCATCCACTAAGGTTTCTGCTGGCTCACACCTAAGGTGTGGGTGTGACAATAGCTATTTAAATGCAGCTTCAGAAGTGTTTGTAGGAGATACCCAGCATCCCCTGAGAGCTGGTTGCTATTCCTTGGCACGGTGCTATAGTGCGTGCGGCAGCAGCGTTACTGACATATTGCTTGTGGTAGCTAGTTTGCTATTTCTGTAAACTCCAAGGATACTTGGTTTTGTTCCTTTGATGCTCCCTCATCCCAGATGCATTGCCAGATGTTCATAACTGTCTGTGTTAAAGCACACACATCTAAGGCTTCATTAAGTGCACCCACTAACCACTCTGAACTTACTCCTTCGCTTGCCCGTAACCCAGCTGGTACACAGACAGCTGATGGGTCTCGGTACTGTCAGTGGAGTCATGCTGTAACCTCCTTGCCTATTCTACAGCACATTGCTCACAGCAGAGGGTCTTTACTTTGAATCTCTGAGGAGTCACACTGACAAAATAGGAATAAAATTTGTTTGAGTAAGAAGCTGGTTTTGGCTTCCAAATGTCTCTGCTATTTAGGTCCATTTTAAATTCATTAGTGCAGAAATGTTATAGATTGGATTAAAACATGCAAATGCCACTTTACAAGAACACTTGGTTTTTCTCTTAATGCTTTCTTTCCCTCCCCCATCTGCAGGTAGGCTCTCCATTTATTGCCCTGGAACAGCTCCAAAGCCCTAGTCCTGCTCCTCAAATATATAGCCGTGGATGTATGTGCATTCCTACGTGTAGATGTGGTGCTGAGGGACATGGGTTAGTGGTGAATTGGCAGTGCTGGGTTAATGGTTGGACTGGATGATCTTAGAGGTCTTTTCCAACCAAGACTGTTCTATGATTCTGTTCTGTGATTCTTACGTGACCCTCTTTTCATTTAATTTTGAATGCTTCTAGATTACTTTTGTTGTATTCACTTTGTTCTGAGGATGAAAATAACTAAGGGAAACTGATCAGTTAGGTGTTGATTCCACCTTCTCTGTGTTCTCTCCAAATCACTGGAGGGCTCTGTCCTTAAACCACAGTACCTGTTTCCATCAAATATAGGAGCTGCCCATCTGTCTGCATGCAGGTTTCTGCTCACTGTGAGTTTGCTTGCTTTTCAATGAAGAAATAAAAAGTCTAGATTTTGAACTAAATTTACCTGCCGTGATTCATTCAGAGCACTGCTCTTTTCCTAACTTATTAAAATGCATTAGCAGTAAATTCTTAACAGTGCTTCTATAAACAGCAGTTGTTCTGCTTTGAAGCCATGATGCACACTGCCTGCTCAGTTATGCTGCTGTGTAAAGTGGCATAAATACTCAAAGAGAAATGACACAAAAGGAGCCCTGTACAGATGGCTTGGACAAAATGCTGGCCTTTTCCTTCAGTCATCACAGGCTGGAAATCTGGCATTAAATAGGATTTGTAGACAGTTTTGGTGTCTGTCTTATGGATTATCCCCTCTTGAATTTACATCTTGCTCCCACCCCGCATGCTGTATACTATCAGAGGACTTCTGACATATAGTGGATGAAAATTATGTACCAAATCTGGCTTGATAGGAGATAGCCTGCTAGTGGAGGTCTCTTTCCTCTGATTGCAATAGCTGTGTCAGAGCCGGCTTCCTCTTCACTGTAAACCCCAGCAGGTGGTGGGGAAAGATATTTGTATGCCTGCATGTGGCTTCTTCCCTTGCCCATACTGCAGTGTTAAAACTCTGTCGCCTTTTGTTTTCACCACTTCTCTCTGCTCACGAATCCCGTAGGCCTGCTGAGCTCTGCAGCCCAGACACACTGGTGCGTTCCTGCCATCTTCTGGCAAAAGAGATGATTGCACGTACCAGCTTGGTTAGAGTTTTTTCACAACTTCTGTGGGTATCTCGTACACGGAAGGACAATGAACATGCCCATAGCAAGGGGGAATGTTTCCTGCTTGTTAAGGTGGCTGAATAATTGTCAGTAAAGCATGGAAAAAGATTTGAAACTCAATATTATGATCTGAAGAACCACCAGCAGAGCAGAATGTCCTAAGCTCAGGAAAGCAAAGAGATGTTTTAGTAGCATCGTGATTTCATAAGCCATCTTTCTGGGAAGAGGCAAAACGGTGCTTCTTTCTCAAACCCAAAGTTCTGTGGAATATTTCCTGCTTACTTTCTGAGTACTCAGAATATAATTTGGGGCAGGGAGTTGTGGTTTAGCAACCAATTCTACTTTACAGGGTCCTCCTAGTGGTGCCCCTGTCTATAGACAGAGAACAAATAAGTCAAATTGTGCTTACATGTCATCTGGGCATGAGCTGTTTGTCAGCTTTGTCTGACTTCAGGGACGAACACCCTTGTTAAAGTGCCAGCTCCCACCCTCATAGTCCCACTTCTACCTTCTGCAATTAATTCTATAGACTGTGTTAGCAAATTTAGGAGATCTGTAATCTTCTTTGTTTGTCCATTAATCACGGGGGGGGGCAGCTGCCAGTGGGAAACTAGTGAGGACAGTGTAATCATTGCTTTCTCTGTAGCAGGACTGTACTCAAACAATATCCATTCCTGTTGGGCTGGGAAGTGTGTTCATGCAAGGGATAGCAAGCCCTGCAGGAGCCGAGCATCCACTGGGAAATTTTACAAAGTGTTTTCACAGCAACACCTGTAAAATATAGGTGGGATTTCTAATTACTGAATTCATTTGAAAGGTCTGTATTCTCCATGTACTTGCCTCTTCTCAGCTTAACTTCTTTATCAGCACTTGTGAACAAAACTTTTTAGCATTTGTAGGATTGAAATTCAAGATTATGCACTCTGTAAGACAATAAAAAAGGTAATTTAATTTTTGAGAGAAGCTTCAAATGCAACAGACCTACTAGGACAAAATCTACCAGTGTACTGTGGTTTTCCTTAAGGTTTATTACTGGAGTGATGTGAAGTTCTCTACTTAATAAAGCAGAGTGTAAATAGAGCATTTCTAGTTCTCACATTTTCAGGGGAAAGCTAAATGAGCTAACTGAACTTACTACATTATTGGGTTTGAATTTTCAAAGGTAGCTGCCTTTCGTCTGTCCTCCTTGCAAAAATGCCTGGAGAAAATGAAACTTGAAGATATTACTATGATTTCATGGTGTGTCTCTTACTTCATGGGTGTTTAGGTTGGGGACACTGCCTCCTATAACCTGGGGGGACTGGTGAATGAGGTTCTGTTCTCCTGAGCTTTTCAGAGTCACCAGGGTGAAGCAGCCCTGATAGGAGATGAGATTTGAAGAATGGGCTTTGATTGTCATCAGCTTTCCATTACAAGCAGACTTTGAGATCCTACTCCATGAGGTCTTTTGCATAAGTTTCTGACTGTTCTCTGGACCCAAATCTTGCTTATGTCCATATTCCACTAAATTTTTAGCTGAGAAAGGACTTTGAGACTAGGCTGCTGGGGAGAATGACTCCCTGGAACATACTTTGTGTATTTTATATTTTGATCAGCGACAATTTTGCTTCATCTTTTCTCCTTCACCTCACAATGTAACTATAATCCTGATGAGCCAAGAGATCACCAGGCCTGCTCTAAATAAATGTGTGTGTGAGGCTCTGTTTCATGCCAGGTAAGCACAAAAAGACTGTGACAGATGTGTAGCTGGTCTTCTGGAATTTCTCCTGAGTGAGCAGAGCAGGCAAAGTGGGATGAGAGTCCTGTGCAAAGGGCCATGAGTGCTTCATGCCTGAACTGTTATTAGCATTTCAAGCCTTGTTCTTGGTAACAGAGAACTGCTCCAAAAATACAGCTCTCATCTCACTGCACATGCTTGCAGGGCACCAGCTATTTGTGAGCACTGCCAGCCTCTGCCCCAGAGCTCCACCAGCTCCTTCTTCCTCCACCAGCCAATTCACACCTTACACGGGAAGGACAGTAGTTGCAGTACCTGGATATTGCAGGGCTTTCTGGCTATGTGACTTCTTACTGTTGCTTTCTTAAGATCATAGTGCATTTCACCTTTGGAGTCCTGTGCCAGAGAGAGAGTGGCATTTTACTGCCTACCTTCATGGAAGGTGGCCCAGGTTCTTCTCTGCTGTAGCAGTGGTTGCCTTTCCCTTTCTCTTTTACTCTAATTGTTCCAGCTTGTGTGCTTCCTGGCTGCTGCCTGTGTTGCTGGGATAAGAGATCCTTGACAGCTGCTGGGGCCACGGGCTTGGCACTCGATGGAGACTGAATCTGTACAGTGCTTCCTGCTACACTCTTTAACAGATAACAGCGCTCAGCTGCACATAAATGACTATAAAATCTGAGAATTTAGGGACTGACAGTCCATGTTAGAAACTTTTGCTGGCTTTTGTGCACTGCCAAGTATGACCTCTGCAAGGTGAAGCTGGGGCAGGATGGTAGGAGCAATGGGACATGGACAGGGAGGTTTGGAGGGCTTAGGTTTTCCTCTGTCTGCCATCGAAATTTCTGCCAAGTATTCCCATTCACTTCAGGGGAGCTGCTCTGTTTTCTGCTGGCAGAAAATCTGGCCTGTAACTTCTCCCCCTGGCAATGTGGACAAAGAGGAATTCTGCATGAATGTCAAAGCCAACTAGCTCTTTTCACACAGCTGGTGCTGTACATGGGGCCTTAACAAATATGTTTCATATAGGTGACTTGATCTCTCTCCACATGGCTTTGAAAATATTCTCAGTGCTGGGTGGGAAATTAATTAGTACAGCAGGAAAGCACTCTTGGCTTCGTGATCTCAGGCACAGTTGTATTGTTTAAGCAATTTTTTTATTTCAGTACTTTCTGAGCAAGGATCTGCATTCCCTGCCTCATCTTGCTGCTCCAATCCATGCTCATCTGCAAGGACAGAGAAAAATGATCTTGTGGTTCTGGCGTTGGGTGTCTCAGCTGTATTTGGCTTATCTGTCTTGGCTTCCCCCAGTGTTTGGATACAGGATCTGTCAAAGGGGCCAGGCCAGGGCTGTATGGATGGAGTCCAGTGAATTCAAGGGGCTGGAGGGAGGATTCACTTCATGTTGTCTTCTCCACCAGATGCCTCAGAAAGGCTTCTGAAGACACCTGCTTTCCTTCTGCACTCAGAGAATGGATTTCCCCCATGTCTAGTACTCTTTTGGGGCTTGTCTGGTTTCCTGGAATCATCCTTCATTCCCCCTTTTTCTGACTTATCCCATGGTATAAAGCTAAATAGATACAGTCATTGGTAGATGAAGAGAATGGAAGTGGTTGAAGGGAATGTCATTCTGATCATGTCATTCACTCCAGGAGCCAAGTTTGATGGATTTTAAGGGAAAATCAAGAACATTAGATTGAATTACAGCTGTGGTTATCCTTCAACTCTCTGATGGCTGTTTGTTTTCATGTACACTCCACATGTAATTTTAGCTTTGCTGGATGATTTAGTGAAGAATTTTTGAGTCAAGGACAAATATCCTGCTGCTCTGCAGGGAAGCAGAGCTGTTATTACAGACTAGGTATGCACTGAGGATGAGCAGTGTTCGTTCAGGCCCAGTTCATAAGGAATAGTGCTGTGATTTGCTCTGGCTGTGACTTGTCTTTGTAGAAAACAACTGTGCTACAGGAACAGAAAACAAGATGGTAGTTAAGCAGCTGGGGAGAGAATTTCCAGCATGTTGGGTAACTGTAAGTAGAAGGCTTGGCAGAACAGCTCAAAGTGCATTTACGATGGAGGCTCTTGTGTTATTTACAGGATGTGAGGGTGTGATGGCATTTCTCTGGGCAGAGCCCCCTGGCTGGCACCTGAACATAAAGTGGTATAGCAACTTAGTCCTTTCAGGATGGGCAAACAAGTACCAGACAGTAACTGAGAACAGAAAACCACCCCAGAGGAGCCCAAAGTGCTTTTGCAACCTTGGAGTCAGGTTCTGCCCAATACATACACATGGCCCTCTGGCTGACTTGGAGCAAGAGGAGAATGTGTTCCTGGGTCTGGAAGGCAACAGCTTTGCTCATCGTTGGAGAGGTGCCATGTGTCTTGTGTGAGAGGCACCTGGTGCTGACTAGTCAGATTGAGATGAGAGTTTGAGGGAAGCTGGGGACTTTTTTCTTCTGTGCAGCCTCCAAAACCTTCCCATGTCCTCCTTCCACTGTTCTTTTGCAGTCTCATCAATGCCCTTTGTAAAGTAGTGGGATTGATGTTTGCTTCTTCAGGAGGAATATCCTGAAGGTGAAATTAAATTTTGGGAAGAACTCTGTTACATTGAGCAAACCAGCAGTGGAGTGGGGCTAATTTAGCAAGCAGGGCTGCTGAGGTATTTCCAAGAGGACTGCGAAGACATCTACACAGAAGTCACCTTTTCATGTGACATGCAGTGTTGACCACCTGATTTCACATAGAGCATAGCAATACTGGGGCCCACACAAGTGCTGAGAAGGACAATCGGTTATATGAAGTTTAAATAAGTTGTCCTTTTCAATATGGAAGAAAGATGACTGACTAAGCCATGTAAAATCTTGAGTGATCTGTGGAAGGTGCCATGTTGGGTGAGTTTCTTCATTTCCTAGCAAGCTAGCAAAAGGAAATCCTTTTTGACACAACATGTACTTTGTGAAACACAGCACTGCAAGGCACTGGCTATACCAAAAATATAAATTATTTAGAAAACAATGAGAGACATTCCCAGCAGGTAAGTCCATCAGTGCAGTTGAAGTTGTAAATACTGCCTCCAAAAGCCAGAGACTGCTGGAAGGTTGCAAAGGGAAAGTTATTTTGCTGTACTTTTCCCTTCTCTTACGAAATTCCCCTGAAAGCAGTCAGTAGCAGTTGCCTGAGACAGGATGCTAGGATAGATGGAGGTGTTATGTACCTCACTGAGGTTGTTATGCTCTTGTAAATGGCACAGTAACAGTGATGGGATGAAGAAAATGAGGGCAGAACAGCCTTTTCAGCAAGGAGTTGCGTGTTTGCAGTCAAGAAGCTCAACTTGGTTTGTGCCCACTGTTGTTACCTTGTAAGAACATCCAAGAGAGGAGTCCTGGTGAGCCTCCCTCAGCGTAACATCTTGCTGAAAACTTAGCAGTGCTCCATAAGAGAAATGGCCCATCTAGACCCTGTGTAGCCCTTACCAAATGTGTACTCTCATTTCCAGAGGGTGGAACTGATAAAGCAATCTGTCCCCTGGCAGATTTTCTCTCTGGAATTGCAGTTTCAGGATAGATGGCATCTTGTGCCATTTCCAAAGGGAATTTTATGTGTTATTCATACTTAAAAATATGGACACCGTATGGACACAGTGTACAGTGTTAAGTGGGGTGTAGCAGCAAGCTATTCTTGAAAGTACCTTTTCTGTCCCCTCTTCCTTGCGTTCTGCTTGTCAGCTGCTCTCAGACCTCATCACCCACATTCTTCAGATGCTGAAGCACCTCATTGACTTGCACTTCATATTCTTTGTAGGCTTGCAGCTTGACACCCTTATCGTAGTTTGGCTAATATGGCTCTGGAGTCCATTAGATAAGCAGACTGGCAGGCTGGAAACCTGACTTCAGTTTTAAGGGTAACTCTTAAACTGTTCACTATTCAGAGCAAAGATGCACAGCGATGCAGAGCCTCCCTGTGAAAATGCTTGTTCCAGCTCTCAAAGCAGTCTAGCTCTCATATTGTGGTCTCTGAGACCTGAGTATTTTAGCCAAGCAGGTCACTACAGTAACACTGCAGCTGGTTCTGGTGCCAGGGTGGGTTTGGGTATTTGTGACAGCACTGCCCTTTGCTGTATAGGCACTTCCTTTGAATCTGGGCTTTTTCTTTCTTTCTTTCTTTCTTTCTTTTTTTTTTTTTTCTTTTGTCCCCTTGCACCATGAAATATCCTTCTGCATCGAGATACAGGATTTCAGCTAGCTGGGTGGCTCCCACCAGGGCACACAAGAACTGGAAAAAACCTGGGACAGTACTTTTAATATTGTTTTGAAAGAAGACTTTGGAGAAAGAAGCTGATTTCTTTTATGAGGGGGTGCTGGCTCCCTGCAGTGTGTTCTGTCACCACGTCACAAGATTTCTAAAAGGAGCAGAATCAGTAGGACATTGGTGTATCGGTCTGCAAAGAGCAGCTTCCTTCACTCACCTCCCATATTTAACTGAACTGGTATCACAAGGTTCAGTCTCCCCACTCCCCTCCCGCCCCCTGGCTGCGTCCGCCAACAGTCCTCTCACAGTATGCTTTGTAACTGAAGACTCTCCTAAAGAGCTGACTCTTTCAGTTCTTCTGCGTAACAAAAACTTGTGCTGCTCATAAATAGATTTGCAATTACCAAGGGAAGCAGAAGAATCGGTGCAACCCAGCTGCATCAGAGCTGGCCTCCCATCCTGGCTTAAAGAAGCCCCTGAAATTCAACACACGTCACTCAGGCATAGCTGGGAGACCTCTGTGGGGATCTTTCCTTTGAACAGCATTCCTTTTCTACAGGATCTGCTGTTTGCAGCAGAATTGTCAAAGAACAGCAGAGTGCCATTCCATTTACAAAAAATGACAAAACCTTTTTGTTTTTTGACTAGACTGTGGTTTCATGTATTTCTTGTAGCAGTCAAGGGTAAGAATTGCCTGGCCAAGGCAGAGGATCCTGACATTTATCATGGGCTTACAAATTGATTCTCCTCTAAAAGCATGTGGTGTGTGGTTAGTGCTCTCTGAGCAGTTCCAGGGGGGCGCTTACAGGAGGGTAATGGTTTTATACAGGATGAAAAAAAGGCATGCCCAAGGTTGTGCATGAAACTGGGTAGAACTGGGAGGAAAACTCAAGAGCCCTGACTGCTGGGTCCTGAGGATGGATTAACTAGTAGAAAGGAGGGAGACAAAGTGGTATATGTAGGTGATCCCTAGCCTTTCTTATAAAAGAGATCACCTATACAAGGAAGATCCCTTCTATATGTCTGCTCCCTAGGCTGCCAGGGAGCATGAGGGAGGCATGCACCCAGCATAGTGTTCTCTGGCCACCCTGGTGAGATGAGTGGGTGCTACCCCTGCCTTCAACAGCATGCATGTTAGCTCTCTGCAAACATGGCTGGGCATCCCCACAAAGCATTGTTAATTTCCCAGTGACACATTTCTGCCTATCACAGAAAATATGCCTGGGACTGGGGCATGCAGTGCCACACAGCAAGCCTCCCTACCAGGGCTCTGTGCTGCTTCTTGCTGGAAGTGCTGAACCAAAGAGGGCAAATCAGATCTGTTGAATCAAAAGCAATTCCTGGCATTTCTGGTCTCCTCAGAGACGTGATGGCTTCCTGGAACCCCTCTGTAGAGCTTCCCTGCATGGGAGTTCACTTTCTCTGGGGCCGTGGAGGAATTTAAACGTAGAGCCCTATTGAAGTCAGTGAGGACTTAGGCTGCTTTCTTTTATGAGGGGGATGTACCTGTGTTTCTTCCCAGGTGCTGGGGGTGCAATAGCAGCAGCAGGATGCTCACTTTCTTTCAATATGATTACTAAAAAATGTTGCTTTAGACAATAGTCAGAGATCTGTGCAAGACTAGCTGCAAATAACAGGAGACTTCTGCTAGAGCACAAGCTAATGGTTTGGATAGGGCACACTTTAAATGCAAGGTCAGCTGATGATCAGTGTCAGAACACCACATCATTGCTATTGATTGAGGAAATGAGCATCCGAACCTCTTGTTTTGTGGAGATTAAGTTACCTGCAAAGTAAGAAGGAAGAGGGGGAAGAAGGTATTGATGAGAATGCCAACTCAGGTGTTAGATTTCTCTAGATAAAATCTCAATTTTAATTCTGTAGGCTTTCTCCTGGTGTGTGAAGGAGAGAGAGAAGCTGGGAGAAAGATGCTTCTAATTTTGTCCGGTTCTCCTTTCCCTCCCTTCTGTCCACGTGCATGTTTTGAAGTGTGTAAAGCATCTGACTGTCCCAGTTCTTCTGATCCTTCACAGACAGCACTCTGTCCCTAGGTCTTTGAGTAGGGCATCTTCTGAACTCCAGTGTGGGGCTGAAGGGCAGGTACCAGGCTTGTTTATGCTGCAGCTATTTTTAACAGCTGATCTTACGCAGACTTGTGCTGCTTCTCAAATCAGATTAGATGGCAAAATCAAGAGGTGAGCAGAGAAGCTCCATAATGAGGAGCAGCAGCTAACACCACTTTTATTTGCTGAATTGCACTGCACAGCTGCCTGCGGGCTGCAGCCAGGCCCTTGCCATTAACCTGCCATATCTTTTTTTTCTGGAGAGAAGAGGCAAGCTCCTCGCTGTCTATCCCTCAGATAAGCTTGTGTGCATTGTTTACATGCATCTAAGGATCCTCATGCCGGTAAAGGTCTTCAGCAGCCTGGCCACAATATCTTTATAGTTTAGTAGCCTCTTGCTTGCCTCTTGTGCTGGTGATGTATATACATTTGTGATCTTAAGAAGTTGAAGATGATCTGTGAGGGACGACATTAGCTTTCTGACCCAGCTTGCAAGCCCTTCCTGGCAGAGAAATATCACGGTCCCAGCAGCTTACAGAGAGCCTTGCAGGCTGTGCAGGAGGAGTGGGAGATGCAGAGGTCAAGGAAGAAAACCAAGGCTGTGCACTGTGTAAACTGTCTCCTCCCCAGCAGGCAGGTGTGGAACGTGAGCAAGGCATTTGCTACTGCAGACACTGGGGTCTAAGTTGGAGAACGGGAACAGTGCAGAGCTAGTGCCTGGGTCTGGCTTGACTCCCAGAACTCTCATGATAGGCTTTTGCTGCATGCAAGGTTCTGCAGATCCTCCTTCGTGGAGCCTTTCTGAGCACCCCACTATTCTTTTGACCTCTCTCTAGTTCTCATGCAGCAGAAGTGTCCTTTAGTGACTGCCCTGAACATCCCCTCATTCAGTTTGATGAGACTAGGTCAGACTAACAGAACGACATCTTTCTTTGCTCACATTTTGTTTTGGTGGTAATGGTGGTGTATCTAAGGCATCAGGAAGGATGTTAGAAATAAGGTTTTGTGTAATTTTTTCTTGTGGTCAGTCACTTCAAAAACAAGTCTGTAGGTTCCTCCTTATTTGCACAAAGCTGGTCATGAAATAGCAGCAGATCCCAGCATGCACTGAAATGGTCATGAAATCAGTTCATCTGAAATTCTGTAATGGATGGAGAGCATCTTTGCATTGCCTTTTTTTTTTTTTTTTTTTTAATGGAAAGAATAGTCTGTGTCATGTGCATCAGAGTCCCAGTTCATTCAAGGATGTATCCCAAATGTAGGTGTTACATTAAAGTAAAATCTCTTTTCTCTGTCTTTATTCTTCTTGTATCACTATGCTTGGAGTAGAAGTAAATTCTATTTTCCTGCCACTGAAGGAACAACAATGGAATGAAATTCTGTCTGTAGAACTCATTTGCTCACCTGTGTTACTCTAAACTGACTGTTAGTAAACTACCTGGCAAGGCTGGCCTACAGGTGCTGCTCCTAATTCTCACATTCTCTGCTTTTCTCATGCTTGTAAGCACACTTAGCTGTTACAATGCAAAGTTTTATAGCTTGGAAAGGTTTTAAACTAGTTACACAGCTCGGAAAACAGAACTTCTTTAAGATGCTTCAGACAGAGGTGGTAACTCAACACCAATCTCTTACTTAGCAAAATATCAGCTTTGCCAAACAACCTTTTCAAAAGAACATGTCACACAAGGTATGACTGCAAATTCTGTGTTTTGCTTGGTAGCAGCAAGAGACTTCTTGAGTAGCAATGAACCTACTTTGATGCCATGAGAGCTAGTCCTTCAGCTGAAGTAAATTTTTGTGTGTGTTTGACCCTACATGTTCTGCATTTGGTCTTTACAGACAATTCCACAGGGCTTCTACAAATTTCACAAGGTTATCTGTAACCCCTCTTCCCTCTTCCTCTTAGGTGGTCCTGGTGCTGAGATGGAAAGAAGAGAACTCAAATGGCCCACTGGTGCTATTATCTTAAGTACTTGGGTCAAGTACCAATCTTGATATTTTTCTTCCTTGTATTTGCACTTAAATGCATGCTGAGCTGGAGTGCCTGCTACTGCTGTACATACACATGGTTCTCTCAGCTTGCATTTGGGCTGTTAAAACTTGGGATGAAAGCTTTGTGCCAGGGTAGTGTATGCCTCACAGTGCTGGCTAATGGCATTCCTTGAAATCTCTTCACATTTCAAATAGATTTATGAGTAAGAAGGGCAGTTAGAACACATTGCAAACCCCTGAAGCCTTAATGAATCCTGAATGTGGCCATCTCAACTATTTATAGAATACTCTATACCTATTCTAAATATATTTTCCTCAAGGGGACCTCATCTCAACCCCATGCTCCACAGCTTAAATTTGATCAGCAATGCTGCCATGATCTGTTAGCAAAAATTCCTGCTCTCGCTCTGTGGCAGAGCTGTAGATGTTGCTGGTCCAGGCCTTGAAGGGAAAATTCTGTGCCAGGGAGAGCTCAAGGCTTTGGATATAAATTCTGCAGCCAGGTAGAGAGATATTGATGATATATTGGATCATTTCATGTATCCATTGCCTGATTATTTTTTCATATTTCTCCTCTGCTGGTAGGTCTAGAGTTCTTGAGGGGGAAAACCAAGTGACTTATTGGCAGTGTACAGCACCTTTCCCCTTCAGGAGTCTTCAGCCTTGCAAATTAGGCTTAATGGTAGGCACACAAAACATTTTCTTTCTAGAGGAAGTGTAAAAAGTCTTCTGTGGGCCGAAAGCATTTCCTATTGCAAGGATTGCAAAGATGTTTGAAATTGGTGTTCTCTTTTTCTTTCTCATTTTCTTTCTCTTCTATAGTGTCCCTTCTGTAGGAGTATCTACGTGACAGTGCTTGGAGCGCTGTGCCTCTGACTCTACAGGATGATTCTTCCTGAAATGTTTTCCTTGCACCAGGAGCAGAAGCCTCCTCTTTGCTAGCTGGCATTTTGTAACCCCTCTGGCAGTGGAGCAGGCTGTGCAGGCTTTGTCCAGAGCAAGCTTTGCTTCATGTTAGTGAAGGCAGAAGTGCTGTAAGGGGGTATAAAACCAACACTGCAGGAGTGGCTCCTGCCCTCATCTGGCTTTGGAGGTTCGTCATAGATGTTCGCTGTTATTTTCCAGGCAGATGAGCACAGGCCATCTAAAAAGCAGGGCTTGAGTTCCACTTGCTGTTGACTGAATGGGGTCAGACCACCAACTCTGTTGCTCCCAGATAAGGACAGGGGATCTCTTCAGGCCAAGGAGAGCAACTAATCCCAGAGCAGATTCCCTAGTGGAGAATCTCTACCTTTTAGAAAAATCATACGATTTCTTTTTCAGTCAAAGGTTCTGACTGTACCATAGGATAGAAGTGTTGGAGCAAAGGGTGCACTGCAGAACTTCACAGGACGTTTTTCATCCTTCAAGTTTAAAAATATTTAGAAAAATACATCCTTTATTGAATTCTACAGGTTTGAATAATTTCTTCTGTAGGATAGTTACATTGGTCTGCCTGTCAGGAACATCTGCAGATCTGCACGGTGGATACTGCAGATTACAGTCCTGAGTGAAAGATTTTGGGTCAATGTAGAGGCAGCGTGGGCCATCAGGACTCTACATATCCTGAATAGCTGTGCTGCACCACAGTAAGGGTCGGTACTGGCTTGTATGCTCAGAAATAAACAACTGCTCCCCTGTCCGTGTGATGTGGTTGACTCAGACTCTGCTCCATGGGTCTTAGACTCGACTTTAACTGGGGTGTAAAGCATGAAGGCTGCTTGCACTGGTTCAAGGACAGGATTTGGAAACTGTGTCAGTAGTGTCTCCAGAAGTCACGTCAATTTAGATACCCACTTGAAATCCCCTTTGGGGTGCAATGAAGGAGTGACTGCTGCTTACTTGGCCTCAGAGACAGAGAAGTCTGTGCAAGGCTTTGCCATTCCATAGATCAGGGTACCATAGCTCACTGTGTATTTAAGCCTCAGAAAATGTCTGTGAGGTTAACAGAAGCTTTTCTTGGTTATTATCCTTTAAGGATGAATGGGGCAGAGTGTGGCAAGATTGCAGAATGGGATTAGCTCAGGACTTAGCAGGAAGAGTTTCTTAGCACTCCTCCAGAGCTACTCCCTTCTCCTGCAGCCTCTGGAGCTGGATGAAATGGGAAGGGTTATGTCTTTGCCCAGCAGGAAAACCATCCCAGCTTAGTGCAGCAAAGTAGACTGGATCCAGTGCTCTTGGATGCAATAAAATGAGTAAAGTGTATTTAACAAGGATTTTCACATGGAGGATTGCACAGTTGCCCTCAATATTGTCCCAAGACACATTTCACACACAGACCTCTTCCTACAGTCTCCTTGGCTCTTCCAAGGAATCAGTGTTAGCATAGCTTTAGATTTTGCTCTGGTCATGGCTTACCTGTGTGCATGCAGATAGTGATTCCTTGGCCCCCTCCTAGCATGTAGGAAAGGACAGGTGAGTCTCTCCAAAAGCACTGCAGTGCCACTCAGGCTAGGACAGCACTTGGCACCTTGAGGTGCTGCTGCTGCACTCTGCTAGGGAGACCTGCTCAGTTCGGGCAGTATCTGTCATCCCATGGGGGATACATTAATTCTGGAAAGGCTCCACAGTACCTGTGGCTATGCCAGGATGAGTGCTTGGACTCTGGTGCTGATCAGTTGTATTAGCATTTCAGCAAAGAAACACTCCTAGTGTGTCTGCCAGTGTGATTGGCAGCTCTCTGGCTCACCTCGTCACGTCTCTGGCTGGTTATTCCCACTGATGTCTCTCTAAGATTGGCTTTCTCGTAATGCAAGGTCTCCATTTGAGCTCTCCTGATACAATCAAACTATAGTGCATTTCGAAATGTAGAGTAACACATGCCAACAAAAGCTAGTACGTTTGTGCTTGTAAGAAATAATGATATATCCCTTTTGCAGTGCTTATAAGAGACTCAGCTTCTCCATTCAGAGTCACCGGCCTTAGTTCCGTCATGTGTGGTCTGAACTGAGGCTGGGAAGGAATCTAGAGCATTTAACCACAAGATGAACACCAGCAGTGAAACAACCCAGACAGCAGAAGCAGACTAAAGAGCAGTCAAAGCGCAAAGCTCAATTTTGAGCCCAATTTGTACATTGAATAAGGTGCTAATATCTCAGCTACTGTGTGGAGACTCTTTTCAGTCTGTTCTTCGTGCTCTGTGAGCGGAGTGTAGTGGTATATATAGAATACACAGTGAAAAACTGGCTTTGTGCATCTGGTGCGGGCAGTGCAGGGTGAAGGAAGGTGTCTGCTTTTGGTGATGAAAATAGAAATCTGTCTTCATGTCTGTGCTCTGGGGAGCTGATCAGATATTTTATGACATGATACTGTCATTACAGCTTGAAGAACCAATTTAGAGCTGGCTCTGTAGTTGCCTGATAGTTTAACCTGTCTCTATTCCCCTAGAAGAGGAGGACATATTGCCTTTGTATATGTTGCCTTGTTCATCAGTAAATGTAAAGCAAATTGTGAAATCAGACCTGCTTGAACTAACATTTGTAACTACTTGTTCGTTCACGCACAAACCAACCCCCTGATGCTGGTCCAGCTTTTTTCCTATATCAGAGAGAAAATAACAACAGTGAGTCAATTAATATTCTCTTTCCTCTTTGAAGTGTTGGGGGAACATTTGGATGCCATGGAAATGAAGGACAATACGGTGAAAAATTGGTTTAGAGGATGTTTAAGAAGTTAAATTCAGTCCTGGAAGGAGCTTTGCTGTGTTTTACCAGAGGCTTCTGCTTTTTTTCATTGCTTCCAGTATGATGTTTAGGATGGACTTTACCCATTCCCAGGAGCACGGGAAAGGCCCTGCCCTGAGTCAGATGGGACTAAAGTTGGCTGGGTGCTGGGCATGATGCACCTTTGTGTTACATGGACAGTGATTGATACCTCTGGTTTCCCTACTGGTCATGGGATGGGTTTTAATCCTAGTTAAATCCTGTATCCCAGATGTTTGCCTTCTCTTGAAAGGAATTATCTTTCTTTCTTTTGCAGGCATGGTTCAGAAACTTGACCAGAAGCTGCCTGTAGCCAACGAGTACCTGCTGCTTTCAGGTGGTGTGCGGGAAGGTGTGGTGGACATTGATCTTGATGAGCTGAATGTTTATGCACGGGGCACAGACTATGACATGGACTTCACTCTGCTCGTGCCCGCACTGAAGCTGCATGACCGCAACCAACCAGTCACACTGGACATGCGCCACTCCGCTCTGTGCCACTCCTGGCTGAGCCTGCGTCTGTTTGATGAAGGAACTATCAGCAAATGGAAAGACTGCTGCACAATTGTGGACCATATCAATGGAGCTACCAATTATTTCTTCTCTCCAACAAAAGTCGCAGACTGGTTCTATGACTCCATTAGCATTGTTCTCTCCGAGATCCAGAAAAAGCCTCAGCGAGGGATGCCAAAGGTGGAGAAGGTAGAAAAGAATGGGACTATCATATCCATCATTTTGGGAGTGGGCAGCAGCCGCATGCTGTACGATATTGTCCCTGTAGTGTCCTTCAAAGGTTGGCCAGCTGTGGCCCAGAGCTGGTTGATGGAGAACCACTTTTGGGATGGGAAGATCACAGAGGAGGAAGTCATAAGCGGGTTTTACTTAGTGCCTGCATGTTCTTACAAGGGGAAGAAGGACAATGAATGGAGGCTGTCATTTGCCAGAAGTGAAGTGCAGCTGAAAAAGTGCATCTCCAGCAGCCTCATGCAAGCCTATCAGGCCTGCAAAGCTATCATCATCAAATTGCTGTCCCGCCCCAAAGCCATTAGTCCGTATCACTTGCGGAGCATGATGCTGTGGGCTTGCGACAGGCTACCAGCCAACTACCTAGCCCAGGAGGATTACGCAGCCCATTTCCTCCTGGGTCTCATTGATGATCTCCAGCACTGCTTGGTCAACAAGATGTGCCCTAACTATTTCATTCCCCAGTGCAACATGCTGGAGCACCTCTCTGAAGAAACCGTCATGCTGCATGCGCGGAAGCTGTCCTCAGTCCGCTCCGACCCTGCCGAACACCTTCGAACTGCCATTGAACATGTCAAGGCAGCCAACCGGCTCACACTAGAGCTCCAGCGGCGGGGCAGCACCACCAGCATCCCTTCCCCTCAGTCAGATGGAGGGGACACCAACCAGCCTGATGACCGATTAGCCAAAAAGTTGCAGCAGCTAGTGACTGAGAACCCCGGGAAGTCCATCTCCGTCTTCATTAACCCAGATGATGTCACAAGGCCGCACTTCAGAATTGATGATAAATTTTTCTGAGCTTTCATCAAAGTTTCTTGGGATTTTTGTCTTTTGTTTCATTTTCTAAACTCTTGCAGTGTGCAGGTTTTCTCATTTTGTTTTCCTTGATGACTTAGTCTTTTGTTTTTTACATATCCAGCGTAGATTGGATCTGCTGAGAACAATCTGAATAAATTATAATTCCTGGTTCTGCAGGACGGTGCAGATTTTGAAACAGTATATTACTATTTCATATGCTGCTTTGATTTTTTTTTGCCCCACCCAGACCCGTTGTCTGTGAGTAGTTTCTAAAGGATAACACACACCATATACACACATACCACAGTGTAATGTTGAATTTTTTTTCAAGCTTCCATAATTTATGTACATTTTTGGGCCTGGGGAAGGAAGAACTCGCCTTCCATTGCTTCGGAAATTCACTTCTTTTTTCCATGAGCTTCCATCACCCTAAAGAAATGAGGAGAGACTCTGAGTTGGAAAGCACTACTGGTAATTTGATGAGACCAAATCTACTGGGCTGAAGCCCAGCTCATCTGTTCTTCACACTTCTCACACTAGGGGAGAAAGTTGACTTTAAAGATGATGATGCAGCTTTTGGGGGAAAGAGTTGTTTCTGTTTTGATCTACTTTTTGAATGTAATTGTTCATAACTGGACCTTGTACAGTCCAGAGGGTTGTTTCTGCTGCTTTTCCATGCGGAATAAGGTTATGGAATGTTAGTTTTAGTGTGTGTAATTATTCAAAGCCTTATTTAAATTCTATTAAAGAACATACCATTATAAATGTTAATTGCACTAATGAAATCTCTGCCATTACCTCAGTCCCACTGTTTGTGTTTCTTTCATGAATTAGCATCTGTTATTAGGTCTCAGTATTGCAGATTGCTTGAGGCCCCTTCGGTCTCATGGTTTCAGGTGATTTCTTGATTGTCCTTTGTAAAAGGCTCTTCTTTGTTAGCCCTGCTATGTGTGAGAAGTCAGATTTTTGCATTGGCATATTTCTTTGGATGCGTATTGTGTGTTGCAGTGCATATTGCATTAATATGTATTGCATGTTGTTGAAACAGGTTTACCATTAGATAAGGATGTAATGCTAAAGCAGTGGTGTGTGCGAAGTGAATCAGCCAGACTTTGAGCAAAGGAGCTACCTTGCTTCTATAATGCATGTATAAGGCCTGATCCTTCATGGCAGTTACCATTCCCTTGACTCTTGTGGACTTTCTGACTTACCCTGGGACATATGAGATCTTATTCTGGTCTCGTGTTTGTATGTAAACTTGTGGTGCAACAGTAGCCTCAAAAAACACATACACTTTCCTTTTGTGTGTAGGATAAGATGTGTGGTAACAAGGGTTAGTCTGAGCCAAAAATAATTCCAAGAGTTCAAGGACAGAGTGGCTTTTTGTGGCTGGCTGGCCAGTGACTGATATTTAGGCCTTAAATCAGCAATTTGGGTTTACTGATTATCCCAGAGAAGCTGTTCTGATCCAAACTTGATGCATGTTTTAAAATGTGACTATTAGAGCAGGTTGAAGTCTTTTTTAATTATTTGACAAATGAGGCTCATATCTAGTAAATTCTAACAGATAAAAATTGTGTATGAAGAATGTGTCACTTTTTTAGCCCAGCCTTTCTCGTAAAGAAACCAGGCTGGTGGAGCAACACACCAGCAGCTTTGGAAACTGCATTACTTTATTAGATGGCAGGGAGGTTCTGATACCTGATCTAGTGCCCACCCAAATCATGTCTTAAAATGAAACTGGCTCCTCTTGGGCTTATTTGCAAACTTCACCCTATTGCTGCAGCCAAGATGTTCACATTTACCTGAATTTACTGGTACACGCTTATATGAGCCTGAAGAAGCTCTCAGAAGTTGCTGACTAGATGGAATGGATGAGGATTTAACTTTAAAGCACAATTGGCTAGTGATCGTGAGCCCCGGTGCAGCTGCAGTTATGGTCTGGGGAAGGACACGTGTTGACTTCAGTGGAAGCAGAACTGGGTCCTACCAGTGTGGCTGTTGCCAAAGATGAATATTTAAACCTGTGTAACCTGCCGGGCAGGCAGGAGAACTGACTGGGAATCCTCTCCAGAAGTGCTTGGAAAATGCAGATTCTTTGAAATGGTCTTTTCCCCAGTCTCCGGGACTTCTGTCTGTCAGGAAAAGAGTCTGGGCTCCAGGATGAAGTTTCCTATCACCACACAAGAGAGATCTGCTCGGCACAAAGCAGCAGTAGCCTGGCAGGCAGAATACTTTCCCGGGAGTCCCAGTGTCCATGCCAGTGCTCCTGAGTTACACAGAAACACAGCTCTCAGCCTTCCTCATGCCAGTTCAATGTCCCGATGACCAGCAGTTTGGCTAGCCCATGTCAAGCTCTGGTGTGTGCTCCTTTTTTTTTTTGGTTTTAATTAAAAAACATTTTGAAAAGTATCCATCTTGTTCTTCCTGCATTATGAGGAAAATGTGTGTGCGCGTTTTGGGGGGAAGAAAGGACTTGGCTTTTTACTGCACTGGAAAGCAGTTTCCCAGGTAAGTCTGAAAGAATGTTATATCCTGTGACTGGACCGTCTGTCTTCGAGAGAGGCAGAATCCTAATCTCCAGGTTTTGAATATCACTCTAGTACTTTCTCCTTTCCACATACACTGCTCAACTTAATGAAGTAGGTTTCCAGCCCAGAGAAGTGATGCGTGCTTTGTATATCAGAGAACATCAAAGGCTCTAGTTTTTTTACTCTCCTACTGTCCCCTCTTGCCTTTGAGTATAAGGTGGGACAGATTTGCAACATGCATAGGTCTCTATGTGGGATTTCAAAGTAGTGAGTGGGTTTAGATACCAACAACCTATTATTCTTCACTACTCCCTGCAAGTTTCAAGGGGACTGCAGTGCTTTTCCTATCAGGGAGTTCTTGAAAGTCCTTCACACAAGCATTTTAGAGCACCCAGCCCCACGGGGTTCAAGACTTGGCCAATCTGACAAACACTGGAGTAAGACGGGATTTTCTTTAAACTAGCAATGTAGTCATCTTCCCAAGTGACTCCAAGAGGAGATAAGTCAGTGCTGTGGGCCCATGTCTCAACAGGAGATTCAGTTCTGAACCCACTGCTGTGGGGTTTTCTTCTTTTTTTTTTGCTTTTCCCATTAGCTGCCTTCCTGCTGGCTTCTTCCTGTGGGCAGGTGATGTTGCAAAAGGACTGGGACATTTAGTGGGGAGCTGGCTGCATGTGTAAGAATGTAGAAGGGATCATTTATGTGAGTGCATATTACTGCCTCCTACACTGGTAAAAGGGGGTAGAGTCCCAGCCAAGAGTATCTGGCCTTGAGGCATCAGAAAGGTGGGAAGGAAGAAAAAGTGCCCTGCAGTGCCCTTCCATTTCTCAGTGTGGGGCTCCTTGGGCATCTTGGCTGTGGTCCTACTCTTGGGACAAGCTTTAGCTTTTGCTCTTCCCACAGGACTTGTGGCCAGTAGCACAATGGGAGGAGCAGTTGATTTGACTGGTTCCAGTTGTCACTTCTTCAGGAGGACACCTGAGCTGCTGCAGAGCTGACAGAAACACCAGCCAGAGGAGGATGGCTACTCTGTGCTACGTTGGGGAGAGTATTCGAATTAGAGCAGAAGGGAACAACAAATAGCCCAAGAGCTTTGTGAAAGCCTGCAGCCTCTGCTCCTTCAAGCATGTCATGTGAAGCCTCAGTCACTTCTGGCTGGCTGTGATAAATCAGTTTACCCATGTTTTCCAATACTCCAGCCTGGAGAAATGTTGGTGCTGTAACCAGAAAAGTACAACTAAGCATTAGAGTCATTCTTTGCAGTAGATGCAACAAAATACTGGCAGGAGTTTAACCATCCACTGCCCAGACTAGAAACCAGTCTCCGAAAGCTATTGGAAGAGCTGGGTTTTAGCAATGTCTCTTTTCTGTTGTCCTGTCACTGTGAGAAATAGCTCTAATTTTGATTGACTTTCCCCAATTGCCTTATTCTAGTGGAGAGCAACCTTGCTTTGGCAACTATGGTGGTTCTGGGCTTGGCAGGGACATACAAGCTCTGCGCCCTTCCACTTCTTGGACTCCTTATTGAAGGTGATAGTACACTGTGAGACAGGCTTCTGTCTGCTACAAATTGACAGGTCAGTGACTGAAACGGGCACCGAATGACAGCAGTCGCTCTTGACATGAGATGTGCCCTCAGCTCATCTTCTGTTCACCAATGTTGTGGGCCATATGAAATGATCTCCAAACTCTTTCTGTGGGCACAGTGCTTTAAAACAAGTATATGGTGGCTGGCTTCATGCAAGATGCTGTCCTGGTGCCAAGCATCTACCAGTAGCTAATGGTCTCCAATCAGTTGGTTAAATTTTCTGGTAAATCTGCGTTTACAGCAAAAAATGACTACTTAAAAGCCTGAGAAGGCCAGAGATTCCTGAAGGTTGCATTGCTCTCCTGAGGCTGTGACCGATGCTCAGACCTAGTCCCACTCATCTGCAGCCTCCAAAAACATTTGTGCAAAGAAGGTTTGTTGAAGTGTCTCGCCAATCTGCTTGCTGTGTGAATGCAGATGGCAGCTGGGCAGTCAGACCGAAAGTGTCCAGGAGGTGGTGGCTGGGTCTGGAGGGTCATAGAACAGTGCCCAAATCCCATTAAAGTCCATTGGGACTTGGAAATGTGTTTGAAACTAAATGTGTGCACTTTGCTGGTTGTGATCAGACCAAAAGCAAGCAGATGTCTGTCATATTTTATTAACCCATGCATAATGCAAGCAGCCATGCATAATGCAAGTGAATGTGGCAGAGGGAAAGGCGAAGATAGATTTTGCTAATTATTATTTCTCGATTTATTTTTTTTAAAAGGTGCACATAGTTGGTGCCCAGAATTGCTTAAAAACATCCATCTGTACCTTTTTGCAGGTTCAGTGCTGGATATGTTTTGCCACTCTGTTTAGTATTAAAGTGAGTGTGTTTGGAAGGTCACTGGGCAGCTCAGTGCAATAACGTTCAGACTGTCCTGGCATTGTTCAGTGATTAGAAATATTCAGCATGCAAATAGCTTGTTCAACTTCAGCAAGTACATCATCTCCCTCCTGCCAGCCTTGCTTGGGGTGAGCTAATGGACTTTTAACATTATACAGCTTAGAGAGTGGCTGTCTCTAATAGCTTCTGATTAGGCTCTTTAGAAAGGCAAATAATCATCATGGGGCAAAGGCTGAACAAGGGGAGGGGGGGCAAAAAGGCATAGATGTTAAAAAGTTGCTGGTCAAGGGACTCTTGCTGGCATATTTTGTATTTAGGGAAATTCGACATTGTGTTTAGCACATTTTGGCTTTTGAGAACTGTCTGTCAAATGGATTCTGATTTATTTTCTCTAAATGCTTTTAGAATAGTGATGAAATAGCCCTCCATCCCTTCTCCCCCTTTGTCCATTTATAATCTATTATTTTAGAGCTGCTCTGAGGAACTATTGTGTTTTCCTATAATGATTGTCCCTGGCTCAGCACTGTGCTTCCAAGCTGAATGTAGGCTTTTGGGGGTTATTTTTATCTTGCTGACCTTCTGTGGTAGAGGAACATGCTCTCATTTGGTCTCCAGACAGCCTGATTTGCTGAGCAGAGATGTGGGTGTATATTGGGGGCATCAGGCTCTCTTTAGACAGACTTGGCCCTGTCTCTCCCTCTTAGTTTTTGTGTGTTAGGAATATCAACGTGGAAGACATGACTGAGGTCTTTCTAGGTACAGAGAAGAGAGGATACGTGATTCTGAAGCCAAGCAAGCTCTAGTGCAAAGTAAAAATTGAGCCCAACAGGCACTTTTCTCCCTGATCCTCAATCCCTTTACCCCTTTGTTTTAGCTTTCTTTTGGGGAGGTGGAGAAGAAAGAGATGAGCTGTTTTTGACCACTTCAGTTGGGTACACATTATAGCTTTGGCTTAGGATTTTAGACACTTCATTCATTAATGGCTCTGTCTCCAGGGCTCCCTATTGCTTTACGCCCTTTACGCTCTCGTGACATTGGTGGGACAGGGTCTTATGATCTGTGCAGCCAATTCACAACAGAACTGTGTGAAGAAAGGAATGGGCTCTTTTCATCAAGGACCTAGGGTCCTTCTTCTGCCTCCTGTGTGCCCAGGTGTGTTAACATCCCCTTCTGAAGGTTTCAGCCGATCAGAGAATAAAGGCCAAGGTGCTTGTGTGCAAACCAGCCAGCTCCTCTTCCTGGCCTTCCGCATCCCTTGTAGGGCAAGTCTGCTCCTGTCTGAAGTCAGTGCTCTCAGAGCAGACTTCGGCTGTTGGTGTTTTCAGGGTACAGCTGGGTCTCATCCACAGATGACAGCAGGCCAGGGGACAGCTTCCCACAACTGCCACATCAAAAGATAACTCCACTTGGCTGATCTGAAACAGCACGGAGGAGAAAACCCTTCCTCCAGGGAGGCTACTGTGAAGTCTGTCCTTTCCCACCAGCACTGTGACTTGGGTAGTGACCAGGAGAAGACTCCATGTCCAGTGCCACCATAAAGACACCCTTGTGTCTAAGAGCTTGAGTGTCATGCAGCAACCACTATGCCTGAGAGGTGCTGGGGCTCTCCTGCCCTGATGTGGGATGGAGATCAGGACTGTCTTAGGACTCCTCTGGCAAGGACGGCAGACGGGGGGAGCTGGAGTGGTTGAGGACACTCTCTCCCCTCACTCTGACCCTCAATCTCTGCAACACCATCATAGCTGCAGCAACTGATTGCAGGTTCTGTGACAAGATGCCATTTGTGGAGCTTTCAAGAAGAGAGGCTGAATCTTAACCAGCAAAGATGTCTCTCAGGGAAAGCCTGCAGCCAGCTCAGTGATTCCTGTGCCTCCCTACTCACTTAGGGAAGTGGTCAGTGTGTGCGAGGCCCTTCACTGTGCCTTACACCATCTTAGCAGTTGTGTAAACTAATGCAGAAGAGTTGGGGCAGTGAGGAGCAAGGAACAGTGAAGGACATGTTTCCCTCCTACCTCCCATACTGTCCAGTACCTGCACATTCAGCTGGGATTGTCCTGTGAGGATCCTACATATCTTCCTCAACAATTAATTATTGACACAGGGCTCAGAGGAGCCACTTTGGTCATGGAGTTCAGCCACCACTGCAGCCAAAAACTCCTATACTAGTGGTTTTGATATTTAGGCTCCAGAGAGTGTCTAGTCTACTCCCAGCTCCACACTTAATGCCTTGAAACAGGCCAAAGGGCTGTAGCAATAAAAACCTCAAAGCTGCAACCTTCACTTAGCTTCTCTCAGAGGTTCCCTCTATTTGCTGATGGTTCTGGATAGCCTTGGTTGATGTATGCTGTGCTATATTCATTGCATTATTTTGTTAACCACAGGTAACAAAACTGGGATTGACAAGTATTGTCTTTAACCCCGGTACTACTATAGGTACATATAGGTGTTATCTTGCTGAATACTTAAGCGGGTTGCACTAACATAATCTCTGCTACTAAGTAAAATGGAGGGATCAGTGCTGGGAAATTGTTACAGAAAGCTTTCAGAAAAAACACGAGCCCATCAGTTAAAGGAAACTCTAGAAACTGAATCCCACCAGCCCGTTGTGACCGAAGGGATGATAAGTCCAACAGGGCATTTGTTATCGGGTCAGTAGTACAAAGCTAGTTCCTCACATGTTATTTCCCCAAGTCGTGGCTCTGTTGGGCATCAAACCCCACTGAAGGCAGAATGTGAAACCCAGCTCACCAGGAGGCATGGAAAGAAGTGCTGCTCATCTGGTTCCTCCAGTCTGTTTCTCTGTTGCACCCAGACTGCCCCATACCCCTCTCCAAGGCATCTTTAAATAAACTCTCCAGAGGTGTTCTACTACATAGTAATGAATTAAAATGAAATAAAATGCTGCTGAAAGGAGCTGGATTAATGCTTTGTCATATTTTGTTATAATCACCTAGAGCAACCTTCATTGCCTGTGTCAAGTGTCTCTCCAGCTTACCCCTGGAGTGGCAAGCATCATGGTGACTGTGCAAAAAAAAGGAAGAGAAATGCAAGTTCATGTGAGTTGGACTAAATAATTCAGAGGCACTGGCTTGTTCTGATACACAGTGCTACCTAGGGCAGCCAGGGCATACTCATCCAGCACGCACGGAAATCATCCTCTCCCAAGTAAAAGCAAGCTACAGAGAAATCTGAGCGAATCCTCCAGCCTGCTAACTTTCCAGCTCATTGAGCAGGTGGAAACTCAGCAGTGTGACTGTGTGGAGGGCTGGGGTGAGGCTGCAGGGTGTGGGAGCAGGGTAAATGCGTTAAGGCTGGGGGGCTCATCAACTGGAGCTGCTGTACCTGTGCGTGGGCACCAGTGGTTGCACTGCTATACATTGTGTGCAACTGACTGAATATAGGCAATGCTTGAGTTTGAAAGCCATTTCTGAATAATGGCTCAAGAAATAAACTGCCAAAAAAAGAAGGAATATTTGTGGTGACTCCTGAAGAAGAGAGATGTGATCAAAGTAAACCAGCAGCCTTCTTTACCTATTCATAGCCTACCATTCTCTGTGGTTGAAAGAAATCTGTGTCTTCCCCTGACATCACCGGGAAGAGGAGCAGACCAATGAATGCTGATGGGAGCTGATTTATGAATTACACTAAATACTGGAACATAATAGACATGAGTGTTCTTCCAGGCTGGGCTCCTCTCAAAGGACATGGCTTGTCACATGGCCTGTTTCGTAGCCCAGAGAAGTTGTATTTTAATGAATAAAAGAAATCAGTGTTGGGAAGAGAGCAAGCTCTTCACATGTCAAGGCCAGGCAGGCTCCTAATTGTAGCCTTTACTCTCTTAATGCATTCCTGAAGTTTTCCTTTTCTGCTTCTTACAGCAGGAGGAACACCATGACTCTGTCCTTGAAGCACCTGATTGAGTTTGGACCCTACTGCGGGAGATGAAAGGCTGTAGGAAGCCCAGACCTGTGCATATCTGGGCAGTGCTGGAACAGTGTAAAAGAGTAATGAGGACTATTATTTTGCTCATCCTTGCTATCAGCCTCAGAGCTGCAAGGCACAAACAGGAGCCACCGGGTTTCTTTGGAAACAGGCTGTGCTGCAAAAGCTGAGAATCAGCTCAAATCTTGCCACTTCCCTTCTCAAGACCAAGTTTAATTCTCCTACCTGCTCTCTGATATAAGCCCCCCCAACTGTGGATGCTTAAAAAATGCACTCACAACAATACCTCCTTTCCCTTGAAAACTCCAGCCATCTAAAAAGCAGTGCAACATGCACAGCCATTCCACAGAGCAGAGCTGAGAGGGAAAGGGAACTTCATGTGATAGGTTTTAACTTTGTGGTACATTTGGATTTCCTGCCCAACTCATGAGGAACCTTACTGTATTGTGCTCTGCCTGGAAGGGGATTAGTTCTAGATAGATAGCGCTGATAACTTTGGAAAGACTCAGTCTTGGACGCAAATGCAAACCCATGTCCCACTGTTCTGGCTCAGTACTGAGCATCAGGCACAGCGGTGGTTTGTGTGTGGCTGCATTTGTCAGATGCTTGAGCTTTTAGGCTTCTAGTTTCTTGATAAAGTGGTGTCTTAAAAGTTCTCCTGAACAGTGGAGATCTCCAGGAAATGTTTCCCACATTGATACTGCTGCCTAAAAACGCAAGGAAAACAATAGAGTGCAACAGCACAAGGACGAGGGATGCTAGGTAATCCCCATACAATGTGCCAGGGGATCTTCATGATGTTTGAAGAGCAGGGTCCTCCCTGGTTTGCCTTTCCTGCCCCTCTGTACCATCACACACAGGAGAGGTCTCAGGTGTGGGCTGGAGGTGTTGGGGACAGCTACAGCTCTCTCTGACTGACTGACCAGCTCTCAGTTCTGCCCAGCAGAGCAATTGGTAGGTCTGGATGATCATGTCTCTTTGGAGTCCAGTTGTCCCGGTGGCCAAATCCTGTTAACTGCTCACCTTTTATCTCAGGCACGAATAATTCCAGCTATACAGATGCGTATGCCTTGAAGAACTAAATGTATCTTTGTATGAAGCTGGGGGATTATGACTAAGGGTGGAATCTATTTATCACAAAGAACAGAGTTAATTTGACTATTTGTGCAACCAGATCTGAGGACTAAGGGACCAGCAGGGTATTTAGACACCTGAGTCATGCCCCTCATGTATCACTGGTGCTTGCTGGCACAGGCCTGGTCCCTCAAATGCTTGTTTAGTGGCATGATGCCATTGTCATATAATAACTGGCTCCAGCAGCTGGCTGCGTCTGCATGTAACCACATGTACTCCTCTGACCTGACTGCAAAAAGGTCCTTCAGATCCAATTGCCATTTCTCTTTCAATACCACTCTCTCACTGAGCACTTCGTAAGTGCATCAGCCAGGCACCCTGCGAACCCAAAGAGCTCTGGCCAGCTGTAATACAGCCAGGGGCCATCGAGGAGACATGGTGCATATTGCTCCCCCTTCCCAGCACCCAGTGCTTGGCTTGGAAATAAGACCTGGTTCTTTAATGGTGACATCCATCCTGCACAGGGTCAGTCCAGTGCTCACAGTCAATGCAGCTCTGCACACAAGCTGATGTGCTCTTTCCTTCTGGTGGTGTCTGCCTGTAGCCTCGTCCCATCACGCCTCTGGCAAGACAAAACATTGTTTTGAGGGTCTGGGTGATGATGGGGAAGATATATGCTGTTCTCAATTTTATATGCAGTACTTCAGCAAATATTCACTTTTGGCAGCCTGAATTCAAAAGACAAAGGGAAGGGCATGAGGATAGAGTAGCAACACAAATTAATGAATGCATTTGTAAAATAATCTCTTGTATGCATAACTCACTTCTACTACCCGATTTTCAGTCTAGTCACAGAGAGATTATGCTGATCTGCACTTCCACAACTGCTGAAATTCCTTTGCAGTCAACTAGAGCCAGGAATTTCCATTAAATATATATATAGTATTTCTCCAGGTTCATTTGAAGAGAGTGATAATATGTCATTGCTCCCAGTGGGGACATAGTTGTCTCCTAACTTATGTCTGCTGACATGCATTAGAGCTGGGCTTGAACGGTCTCAATCAATAGTGGGAAATGCAGTGGCTGAAACTGCTAAGTGCAGCTCTAATGCTCCTTATGCAAACATTAACACTCACCAGAGAGCACGCCTGCTCCAATGAGCAAAGAAACAAGATTCACTACTCTGTTCACTAAATGATTCCAAATATTTCCTGTTGGTTTTTTTGTGGTTTGCATGTCTTAAGAAAGTAACAGTTGCTGAAACTGGAGGGGGTAGCACCAGCCAGAATTAAGAAAAGAACAGCTCTCCTTTTGGAACAAGTGTGGGTTGCCCACACACTCAAGGGCAGGTGGGCTGTCTTGAGCTATCTCCAAGCATGCCAGGACACAGCTAGCTGGGTTCTGCCACCCTCATCTGCTTAGTGCCTACTGGCCCCTCTCCTGATGCAGACCAAAGCGAGCACATGGGCAGAACTAGTGCATAGGTGTTACATCCTTCGGCATGGCTCCTGGGCACCCCAGTGCTCCATCCATTATCAGTCCCCAACCAGCCGCTCAGCCTGAAGCTGGACCTGGTTGCCCCAGTAGTTGAGCAACTGCTGCTCTCACCAGATTAAAAGAGCTGCGTGTGCTCAGGATTGCCACTGACTGGATTTGGAATTTGCTCTTGCTAAAAGCCAATTCCTTTACTCTGAGCACATGGGGATACAGGGAGAGAGCGCCCACTGTTATGACAGGCAGGCCCTGAGGTTCTGGAATTACTTTCTTACTCCATCTGCAATCTGGAGTAGTTGCAGTTATGACTGAGTTTCATAGTGCTGACCTCCTTCCCCCCCTATAATACACAGAAAAGTGGAATAGGAGAAGGAGAAAAAAAACCCTTAGTTTTCTTATTTCTTTCTGCAGAGCAACCCTGACCTCCATGGCACACCTGGCCACTGCTGTTTACACTTCCCAGCTGGCCCCAGCACAGCTAACTCCCTGCTCAGCAGGGCTGGGCACAGCAGCAGCCCAGGTGAGGGGGATATGCCTTAACAGCCACTTGGCAGAGCAAGGTTATAAAGGAGGAAAGGGGTCACAGGGAAGGTTATGCTGATGAGTCTCTGTTCTGAGGGAAGATTAGAAGGGAGCTGCAGTCAGAGGAAGGACAGCGATGGACTAAGAAGTAAGTGAGCCTTTATGTGGGACTAGTATGAATCTGTGTGTAAAGTAGGAAGCAGTTCTGTGTCCTGGGTCTGGCCCTCTGAGGAGCTTTGGGCAAACCATGTGGTCAGGAGGGCGCTAGACCCTGAGCTGTGAAAGGGGGATCCCTCATTTCAGAGGATGTGTGCACTCACCTTCCTCCTTATCCTCTAGAGATAACAGCAAAGCTGCAAGCAAACACATGAACTGAGTAGGCTGAAAGGCCAGGGTTTGCCTGTGTGCACCAGGGGCTGGGGTGCCTAGAGAGCCCGAGGCAATGTTATGGGCATTTGAAGCAGCAAGTGTCCTGCTGTCTGCCCTTTCCCTAGGAAGGGATCAAGGTAACCAAACAAGGAGAAGTTATTAGTGTGACTGCTTTGCAGATGTGTGGTCTGATGAAGTTTGGCTTGGGAAGAGCTGAGCAGGAGAGACCTGCTTGATCTTGAAGGCAAGGAGCCTTGGAAATAGTGTTGGTTCAAGCTGAAGCTGTTGGTTCCTTGTGTGATAACACTGCCTCAGCCAGCAGCTCCAGCACACGTTCATCTGCGGGGAAGTATGTGGTCAGACTGTAAAGAAGGACATAGCCTGGCACACAGGCAGCTTTGTTTACTACTATCACTAGAAAGCTGGACACCAGTAGGTATTTCTCAGTGGTTGTAAACCCTTGTGAGGTGTCATGGAGGGAAGAGGAGGTGTTTCCTTGGCATGTGTGATGAACTGGTGGGAAGGGTGCATTCTTTCACACAGTGAGTTGAGGGAGGAAAAGTCTTCTAAGCCTTGTAGTGCATGTGCTTTGTGTTTGTCCTACAGGGTGCTCATCTGAACACAGTGTGGGTGCAGATGTGTTGGAAGAGCCCTGTTTCTGCTGTTGCTGGGTGCATTGGGCTGTAGCACTGTTAACCTTGCAGAGGTGCCTGCTGTGAAGCCGGGAGGTTGCCCCAGCTGGGAGGAGAGCTGAGCTCTCTTGACCAAGCAAATTCAGTAGCTTGGTTAGATCCTTATCTGAGGAGGCTATTGTCTGCATGTTGACTTTGGATTATCCATGTCTGAAATGGTAGTGGTCCTGACTTCACTGACCCAAATGGTACAAGAACCAGCAGCAGAGCACAGCTGTACTGTTTTAATGCTAATGAATGAGTGCCCCAGGCTGTGTTCTCAAAGTCCTTATTGCCTCCACAAAGTTTCCAGGTTGTTAAAAGCAGAAACTGTGCAACAGTATGTTCTCTGGTGTACCACCACCAGTGAGTGCCTCCCCAGTGCAGCCTAATTTTGGCTTATTGTGTTTTAAAAGTCATGATTCCCCACTATGCTGCACTACCTCATTTCTCTACCGTTCTAAAGCAAGAAATATAGCCTGGGAAAGCAATGTTCTGCTCTTGAGAAGTATTGTTTAGACCACAATTTCTGTCCCACTGTTATGTTCTCACAGCTCTGCTCACCTGTGATCATAGCTAAGGGTATGATTATACTATCCATCTCTGCTGACTCTAAACATAGAAGTGAGAGCAGTTGCTACCTGATTTCTTAGTGAAGCCTTCATCCGAGCTGTCTTGAGGGTGTGGACCCAAGGGAGAGATTCCCTATGGGTGTGTGACTTGTTGAAAAGGCAACTTGTCAAAAACCCCAGAGAAGTAAATCCACCAAGTGCTGGAGAGCCTAGTTCTGTTGGTCCTGAAGTAAGAATTTCAGGCAGGTCTCTGAGCCACAGGTGGTAGCTGCATTTTCATTGCTCTCTGCAGAGTCTGATGGGCAGAGGTCAGAGTTCTCAACTTCAGAGTTTTAATGATAGAGTATGAAAAGAAAAGCCACCACCTTCTTTCTCCTGCACACTCTCTCCTATGAGGCTGTTGCAGCTGCCTTTAGACATTTTTTGGTGAATTTTTAATCTTCCTTATGGGTATTGCTCTTACCTGCTGATTTCCATTACAAGTGGTAAAATGGGAGTTTCTCTTTTCTGGATTTCAGCCTCTGGATGAATCTGAAATTCAAATTGGAAGGGTGTTTCTTTATCTGCTCTTGTTTTACCTGATGTGTATAAATGTGTGATGAACATTCTCACTATAAATGTGCTCTTTTCTGTGTCTGACTCCAGCCAGCTGCTGCTCCTGTTTCCCATCCCTGATGCTTAGTGAATGAGGGCTGTTGATTTCCATATGGAGATGAGCTAAAGCAGCAGCAATTCTCCAGATTTTGTGGATTTTCATAATTGCTGAAGGATTTGGTTATTCTGGGTAACAAGTCATCATCACTGGTGGGAGATAAGATTGTTTCATGCAGCCATGTATATTCTTGAAATGATAGTGCCCTTTTACATTTGAGATTTTTAACAATGCAGAAAGATAGTATTGCATGACCTTGCTTTTGGCAGTGAGTGTGAACTGATGGCAGCCAGCAATGTTTTCATCTGTTCTCAGCTCAACTTCTTTCTTCCCAGTCCTCTTCTCCCTATTTGTCCTTGTAATTGGAGATAAGCTGGACCCACATAGTTACACAGCATCAGAAATGTAATCTAAACATCTCTTCTGTGAATCGCATTTCTAACGTGCCCTTCAAACAGAAGTCAGATGCCTACAGTCTGTTTTCCGTGAGCTGCTTGGAAAAAATCTGAGCTACAACTATTGATAGATACATGTCTGAGGGACACCTGGAGGTGTCTGATGTTCTCACAAAAACTGCACAGTACTTCACTGAAAAGCAGCTTTGCTCAGGGACTGCTTTATTCCCTTCCTAACAGGAGATCAAACTCTTCATGGGAGGGCAGGCAGGGGCTACTAGAGACTGATGAAAGCCTCTAAGTGATTCATTTTTTGAGCAGAAGAGGAGTTCAGACTGCAGGTCTGAGGAAGAGATTTTAAAATACCCACTCATGCTGTCTGGGAACAATGGAGAAGTTGGTGAAAGATCAGGTGCATTTTGTGTCTTTGTGCCCTATCCAGGCCATTTTGTTGCTGAACAGACCCCTGCTTGCTGTGCAATGCAGCTGCTAGCCAAGGTTCAGATGCCCAAAGCTGGACCTTCTTTTCAGAGCATCACTGAACTCCTACCTTCTGTTCCAGAATGAAAAACTTATGGAAACATGGGAAGGAAAGTCTCAGCTGAGGGGAAGCAGGAGTGGGGGTGAGCAATTACATGCAGATGGTAGGCAAGAGATTTTGACAACTCTTTTGTTGAGATATTGAAATCATTCAAGTCCAAGATAATACTTAGTTCCAGTTCTTGTCCCTATCAAGGGTCTTCTCAAGGTCTCCCTGTCAGGAGGCCTCATGGCTGCCTGTGAGCATGTATGTTTGGCAAGACTAAGGCCAAGGAAATGAAAAGATTGGAGGACAGTCAAGGGAGGTATCCAGACAAGAAAGAGCTGTTTGGACAATGTCATTGTTTTGAGACAGATGAAGCTGCACCTACCTGCTCCTGACAGATGGTCTGAGATGTTGAGCCTTTTTTTTTAAAAAAGGTGTATATTTTGGAGCCTCCAAATACACAATGAGATGCTCAGATAAGTGACTGTTTTGAAATCCTGGTTATACTGGATCTGGGGGATCTCAGAACACCAGCAGTTATGCAAACTATTGTTATTTGACTGAAAAAGTTAATGTTTTCCTTAGCCTTCTCCTCTGCACAAGTCTCTTGGATGTTTGACTCCTTTAAGTGGCGGGAATGAGATATAATGCTCTGGAATGCCCTGGCTGGGTGGCCAGTGAAATCCTGTGTTGTCAGGCCTAGTAATGCTAGGTTATCCAGATTAGACATTGCATCTGATTATCTTGCTGATAATCCTCCCCTCAGTAATTTAATCAGGTTGAGGATTGCAAGGCCAGATCAGGCAGCAATAACGAGTGATTGCCCCCTTATGCATCTGTGGTATTTGGAACTCCTTGTTTGTGGCAATATCTTTAACACATTTAAATATATATATAATAAATATACATGTGTGGTAGTGCTGTGTTACCAGTGGGATTGCAACTGGAGTCTCCTGATGTTTCTCACTGTTTGTAGGTGAGAAGTCGGTTATTGAGTGGCTTGGGGTGATTCAGATTCCTGCATTTACTTTCTTGGAATTCTGACAAAGTGTGTGTGTGTGAGGGGACTGATACTTGATGCCAGTTTAAACAAATTGGGATGGAAAAGAGAATGATCCAGTCCAGAATGAACAGATGGTGTTGACCTGTCCATCAGAAATGGAGGCAGGTCTCCTTGCCTACTGATGTGGGAGGACTGGATGAAGTGATCCATGTCCTGACCCCATCTCTGGCAAAGGCTCTCCCAGTGTGGATTGGGAGTGAAGCATATGTTTGTGGAACTGCCTAACAGAGCACCTGTGTTCATGCTACTTAATTTGGTCCAAAAGGCAGTGATTTTAGACTGCCTGACACCTGGAACACCAGGTCCTACAGAAAAACTGGTACCAAATGTATCCAGCTTCCTCAAACCTGAAATGAATTAGACCTTATTGTGAGACCCAGCTAAACATGTGCACATGGGAATAAGAACTGCTAAAGGGAGTATAAAAAGGCAACTTTCTCCATGGACGTTAAGAACCTGACCCTAATAAACAAGCAGTCTCTTATTAAAGGATGATTGGTAGTGCCTTAGGGTTTGGGATGCATGCTGCAAGATACAGGCTAGAGGATAATGGGTGCACTTGGAGCAGCTCCATGCCTAGCTGAGTGGCCCAATTTATGCTGGGCTTTTACCACAGTGCACATATGCAATCTATTGAAAAGGCATTTGAGCAATGCTAACATGCTTATAGGTATAAAATGTGTCCTGTGCAGACTTGCAGTTCTGCAAGGACTGTTGAAATAAGCCTGGAGTGTAAATACTGTGTAAGGCACAGGGAGCTGGGTTAAAAAAACGAGCTCGACATTTCCTGTTCCAGCCAGGAGAGGGCAGAGGTTCATACACACTGCGGGTGGCCTGGGGAGCTGCTGGTGTTTAATGATGGCATTTAATGGTCGCTGCCAAGGGGCTGAGCGCTTACAGCTAGATTATGACACTGGAGGAGGCATGGGGCAGCTGTGAGACATGTCTGGGGAAGGACGCTCATCCTGGCGCAGGGATGAGAAGAAGCTGAAAGCAGGGGAAGGAGGAATGAATAAACAAAGGCAGAGAAGGGGCACTGCAGGAGGTGGGGAATAGAGGGTGGTAATGGCAAGCTTGGCTGCTGGGCAGGGAGAGGAGAGCTTTCCTCCATGTGGCAAATGTGGCTCATGTCTGTGTGCAGGTGCCAGAGTTGCAATGTTTGATGAGTGTAGGAGGGCTGCAGCTGGGGAGGGGGGGAGATGGCTTAGCTGGAGCTCCCAGGCTGGAGGGCTGCCTTGGGGAGGAGTTTACACTCACTGGCCCAGGGTGTTTCAGTTCAACATGACACCTACCTGGTGCTGCTCCTTAGAGGTGGCACCCTGAGCACTGCACCGAGGATGTAGTTTTGTTGCTTAGATATTCATGACATGAGGAATTTTCAGGATCAAGCAGTAAGTGTTTCCAGCAAATGCTCTTATTTTTGAGCTGTTTGCCAGTTAGTTCTTTCTCAGTGCTGGCAGGAAAACATCTTCCCACTGGAAGTTAACCCCATTGCTTTTCCCACTTGCTGTTGCTACTGGCTTTTTTTTTTTTTTTTTCCCTGCTGCTATTTGGCTGCTCATCCCATCACTTGGTGTTTTTGCTGCTCTCAGCCTTGACATTGCATCTTCTTGTTTCCTTGCTGTCTGTCCTTTCGATTGCTACAGCTGATCCTCCATCACCCTGAACCTCATGCCTTCTCATCCCACTGCAGTGCGGAGCTTGTTGATTCCTAGTCCTGGTTCACTCCAGCCTTGACTTCCTCAGCTCCTGTTATTTGAAGAGTCTCAAACCCTATTGCCACGCTCGTTGTGCTAAATTTTTCCAGTTTTGCCACCTTGCTGACTAAATAGTTTTACTTCCCCAGCTTGCTTGCTGGCATGGGATTCAGTTACAACTGGCTTCCTGCCAACTTGACTCAGTCCAAACCTCCTTCCTCTGCCTTCATTTCTTTTTCTGACCAAAATCTCTTTGGCTTCTTTTAAGTTTAGAAAGAAAGGAAAGATGATGTGCTCTCCTTTCTTGTCCTTGTCTCCTGGATGTGAGCATAAGCACCTTCTCCTGCCTCCAAGACTCCCTGTATCAATTCCTATCCATGCTGTTATTCTTCCTCTTCAGTCCACCCTCTCTTCTGGCAGCTCTTCCTTACAAAACAAACTTCCTATTCAAGCCTCCACATGTTTCTCCAAATACAGCCCATATCTGTACCTTGACTTGCAAAATGCCTTCATCAAAATCAGCCCTTCTTTCCCCTCATCACCTGGGACATTCCTCTTCAGTTCTTGCCTTCCCTCCATAGACAGTTTTCCACAAAGTCCCTTGGAGGGTGCTGTTCTTCCCTTTGAGCTTTTCTTGTCTAAATTTATGCAAGTCTCTTGTATCAGTCTGTCCTTGGGCCCTTTCTCTCTTACCTTTACATCTTATTTGATTGATCTCATCCAAGCAGTAAGTTGCCTTTGTGAATGCCTTGTCACCTCTCCTCAGCCTGAGCACATGAGGAGACAGGTCTATCCTGAAGATCTCTGTGCAGATCCAGCTACCTGCTCAATCACTGTAAAACAAGAGCTTTTCACTTTCCCATCACCTCCAGTCGATTCTTGCTTTTCCAGTGACAATGGACATTGCTGTCAGGCCCTTAACCTGTGTGTCACTTGCCTTGGGTATGTCACTGGATTATCAGGTCACAGCTATTTTAATGCATACTACTGTGTAAGGTTCCCTCTTCAACACCACACAACCCTCCCCACCCCTCCCACCTCCCCCAGCATCTTTCCCATTACTGACGCAGTTTTCCCCTCCTAGATGGGAGTGAGCTCAGGTTCCTACTGTCTATCCAGAATGTTGCTTCCAATGTGGTCTTTTCCCTTGCTCAGGAAAATATCTCTTGGTGTTTCTGCAAAGTCAACCACCAATGCAGCAAATACTGTAAAACTGCCCAAGGAGCTGTTTTCTTTTCTCACCATTCATTCTCTGCACAGCTGCTCCTCTGAGAGGAATGTCATCTTAGCACTGTTTGCTAAAGCTGCTTGGTTCTGGTATTTTAGTTTTGAAAGATAATAACTTTGACTAAGAAACAGAAATACCCTTTTTCCTCATCAGCCAGCTAAGAAAAAAGTTCTAGAAATGCAGGGGAGGAAAGACTAATTTTATATGCAGTAGAAGATCAGATCCTGGGAAAGGGCAATGGTGGTTCCGTTCTGACACTCCTGAAGCACACGGCGATGAGCTTTGAGCATGGCTGAGGTGGGTAGTGGCAGGACTGTGCTCCTTCACACATCCTCTCAGCTGGTTGTCGTGGCCAGCTCTGGTCTGCATGGCAGATGTGCAGCATGGGCACAGCTAAAAAGCTCTGCTATTTGAGGGCTTCTGGGCCAGAGCAAGATCTTCAGGGGTAAGGCTGGAAGATGGGCAGAGAAACATGAGTCCTTCTGACACCATTTAGGTAGTAAGTTGAGTGCTTTCTGGACTTTGTTCTTGAAAAGACCTCTGAAACCCAACCTAGACAGCTTTACATGATGGGAAGAACCCCCTTTTATACTTAATGTATGTTGGAGTCTGTAGAATAAAGGAAGAATCTGCACAGGAGCATGTGGTTCTTCCAACTCAAAATGCTATGCTTGCTGCAGTCTATTTGAATATCTAACTGGCAGTAGGTTACAAATGTTGCCCGTGATCTCAAAATCTTGCTTCATCGCTGGCTGAAAGGTCTGCAATAAAAGCAGAGAAGAACTGCTGAGAGTCAACAGGATTTAAGTAACTTGCTGGCTATACTGTGTGTAATCCCAGATACTTCCTTGATTTGCCACTATTTTCTGTGTTTATATTTAACTGTCACTTGGAAGATGACACTGTGATGTTTAGAAGATACTATGGGTTTCTATGTCTACTCCACCTATGGCAAGAAGGAGGGTTGTACTTCACCAGGTAGAGCTGAGCTCATTCTAAGCAATCATGCTTTGCAAGCCTTTGGTTAAAGGTATGTGGTTTGGTTGTGCAGGTGGGTGATGCAGCTGAACTCCTCTGCATCTCTTGGCCATGCTGTGGCCACAGCTGGCAAGCAGGGAGCAAGCAAAATCCTCCAAATAGTGTTCAGCCTTTCATGGTCTGGCATGCCAATCTTTATACTTTCTGGGTTGGTTGCAGCCCAAACTTCTGGGATGGATACAGTGAGATCGCATCAATCAAGGAAAGCAAGGCTTAAAGAAATTGCTATTTATGTATATAAGCTAAGTGAACAAACCAACCAGCTTTTCTATAAGCAAAACCTCAGGAGAGAAGAGCAGAGGCAGGCAGTATTTTGGCAGGCTTGTTAAATAAGCCATTGAAGACTGCCTGTGCCTGTTGTCCAACAGATCTGGGGACAGGTGGCAGGTCAAGTCCATTTCTGGATATTAAGCTGACCAGAAACTAGAATTCCCTGAACTTTAAATTTCAGCAGTCACGCTTATTCTTAATTAATTTCACTTATTTCTCAATATTTTTCATATCTGCCAAGAGGAACTTGAGCACTGAGCTGGTCCAGTCAAATGGCTGTCAGCAGTGCTGGTGTCAAGCAGCACTTGTCTGCCTCTTGTATTTGGACAAACTATGAGTTTCAGCTTGAATTATCACAGATCCAGTTCCCTGAGGCATGGGAAAAGCGTGCTATGAATACACTGATGCTAATGGTCTTGGCTCTGCAGGTTTTATTGCATTTGTTGTTTTCTAATGTTCTGGAAAACATAGCATAAAAATGAACAGGGTACACATAAGCAATTGGGAAAATTGTTGTAGCTGGATAGGAGCTGACTCTTGGCCCAAGGCTTTGCCTGTCCCCTACCTCAGGAATAATGGAGCAGCCTGGCACATGGTTAGGATTGTAAGTGTCAGTTGGCATTGAATAGCCTTCTTCATGGGCATCTCAAAAGACTGAAGGATTTGAGGGCAGAGTTCAGTGCTGTAGAAATGGCTCTTACATAGTTGGAACAAGGCAAAGAAACTGCCTCCTGGGGTATGGGCTTTGGCAGAGGTAAGTCTGTTGCAATTTCTTGTAATAGATAAAGAATATAAAAGTTACTCAGCCCCAATGGTTGTAGAGTAGTGACGAGCTAATAGTTTTTATTGTAGGAAATGTGCATAGGCAAAGAGGATTTTAAGATAAATAGTCCATTCTCTGTAAGCCTTTGAGCACCTGGCTCTTAGGAGGGCTGAGCTGCCAGCAGGAAGCTCCTTCCTGCCTCTGCCCTGTAAAGTGTTTCTTCTGTAAAGCATTCTGAATGTGTGTAATTACCTTTTTTAATCAAGTCAAAAAGGGGCCAGTGCTTAAGTAGCTCTATTCAGTAGCTTATTTTCACATTTTCTCTTTTTACATGAAAGCCTGAAGCTTTTCTAACGGTATAACAAACCTGACTTCAGACATCTCCTTCCCTGCTTCCACTTGGCAGAGGAGGTGGCAAAGTTATTTACTAAACTGAATAACTAGAAGTCTGGTGTGTCTCAGAGGGTCTGGCTAGCTCTGAAAACATGAAGTTTTGCTGCAAGGACTGAGTACAGTCTCCAGCTCCCTTGGACTTTGAGGAGCTCAGGGTCCTTAGTACCTCACAGCAAACTGAAATTTGGAGTTGAGGTGTTTGGGTCACATCCAACTACCACTAAAGTCAACAGCTAGACTCATGTAAATGGATGTATGTGGATGTTTATGAAGAATAGTAGCAGAAGAAAGCTGGTGGTACTCTACTAGCCCAATACTGGTGCTCAGAAGGACCTTCCTGTGAGTCAATCAACAGATGATTACTTCCCTTCCTGATTTTTATCCACAGTAATTTTTTACTACTTAGCTGCAAGTAATTGCAAAACTACTCCCTTGTTTTGGTACTTTAGTGACTTTCTCCGTGCTTTTTCCTTTGTTAATATAATGTTGGATCATTACATAAAATTATTGATCAAATGTTGTTGCTATTAAACTGACTGTGCTTGCTCAAAAATTGTGGCTTGCTTTGGTATTTATTCTGCACACCAGCTCCTCATGCACTTACACTATGCTTCTAGCAATACTTGGATGATACAATGAAGTGACATCAGTTGATGATGTTGTAGTTATTTTTCTTGTTCATAATCAGAAGCTATGTACATCATTCTCAAGGTGACGAATTACAGCTTGTAGAATGTTCTTTGTATTTTACCCTACCTATATTACTAAAAACTTCTTGTCTCTGTTTACTCCCCCTCTCCCCCAACTGCATTCTTTCCTTTTTTAGTAGTGTTAGAGGTCCTTCCTGCTGCTGCTGTGTCATGGCCTACTTTCTTGGAACCTGCTGCTTTGGCTTGTGCTTATCTGAGCACAGCTCATGGCACGTGGACATCTTCAGAGCCTGGTGTGGTACAGAGCTGTTTTGTTTTCTGTCCTAAAGGAATCTGTTCTGCTGGCTAATGATGGCAGTTAGCTAATGATGCCCATTGGTTTTTAGGAATAGATGCTTTGGAGTCCAAAAAAAGGACTTCCAGAAGCACTTGGCTTAGTGTTGCTCCCAATTGCAGCTGGTTTCAAGGGGTGCAATAATTTCAAGGTTAGACCCACATTGAACATCAAGATTAGTTATTCCTCCTCCTTGGTCAGAACTCAGTGCAGCTCCTTTTTAATTGAGCTATTTGCTGTATTTAAGGAACATCATCTTTAAGCTCTGGGCAGGATAAGTGCCTTTCTGGACCTGCAGTGAGAGCAGCTCTGTCTCTAGCTGGGAAGTCTTCTGATCTGGGTGCTGAAGTTGACTTCTGGGCAGTTTAGAAACAGACTGAGACATTGGTACCTAGCTTCACACCCCCTGGAAATGAAAGTGAAGAATTGACGCTGGCTTGTGGCCAGTTTTGTGTAGGTCTTGGTAGAGAAGCTAGGTCCCCTGGCCCTCGAGATAGTGCCTCTGTGCCTGGGTTTGTTACTGTTTTGGATGGTCATCACCAGAAGCTGGCATTGAGCAGATGAAAGCCCACCACTGGTGCGATTGCTCTCTCCTGGCACATCCATCCTCATGCAGGAGTGCCCCATGAGATCATGGCAGCATGTGTGTGACTGCATGCATGACCTTGCAGGCAGACTGGTGCCTCTGCCCTCATGTATGGAGGCTGCCTCTAGAGAAGGAGGCACTGTGCCAGTGTAGCAGATGGGCAGGAGCAGCAGCATCTGGGAGATCATGTATGATCATCACATGGGCTTACAGTCTGCAGCAATGCCAAAATGGTCACTTGGCTCTCTCATCTCTGGGCTTAGGGTTGCTCCTAAGCCAGCTGTTTCCAGAAGCAGGGTGCAGAAAGGGGGCAGGCAGCACTGACTGCAGTGGGCTCTGCCCAGCATCCACTATCAATGAGGGAAACAGAGGGTTCCTCAGGGACTGGAGGCCTGTGTAATATTTCCATCTGTCTAGAGCATCATGTGAGAGCAGCCAAGGTGAGTCCTTGCTGTCTCCTCTCACCTGTCCAGGCTAAGCTCTTCTCTGACAAGTTGAAGCTTTACTTCCATACACCCTGTCCTGTTCCTGCTGTGGAGAAGAGGCAGCTCTGGGGACTGCTGTTTAAAGTGAGTTGGTCTGGTGGGGTTGGTAGGTCCCCAGCAATGCATGCTGGGCAAGAGTCCCCCTGAAAAAACAATGGTGTAGGCAGCCCTGAAGAAGCCCTGTGTTGGCAGCCCCACAAAACCCACTTAGGACTAACATCAAGGGTGTGAATAACTTTGCCTTTCCCAGATGATGATCTCCTTGTCATGATGGGAGCTAAGGACACCCTGAAGCATTACCAAAAGGGGTCTGCACAGGGTGGTTTGGGCTTGGACTGAGCAACCTCCTTGTTTGTACCATGATTTCAGCTTATTCTGAAAACTTGAACATGCAAGGCAAACATCTGACAAGGGAAGCACCACTGGTGGCAACCCTGAGGACTTGGTACAGAAGAGTGGTGCTTCAGAAGCTGCTTTTAAGCAGGGAAGTTGGACTGGGTGATTTCTAAAGGTCTGAACTCTGACAGTTCCATGAATCCATGAATCCATAAAATGAATGCGTGGACTGGTGGGGCTGAATGTTTTGCATGAGCTCTGTTCCTATCTGCTGTTACCTCAAATGAAATAATTTTTGTTTTGCTTTTGAGCTCCAAAATAACAGCAGTGTTTCCTTTGCCTCGATCCCCAAGGGTGAGCCTTCTGAACTCCTAATTCATGATCTTCTCCATTGAGTGGACCTCCACAAATAAACCCTAGAAGAAAGCAACCTCCCTTTGCTAATGGGGAGCATCTTATGGCTGCCCCTTTCAAGACATTGGAAAAATATATTTCCTATGTTTGGGAAACTTGGTCTTCATGTATTCCTATGGCAGTGGGGCTCAGCCTGGAGCCTGCAGAGAGGAACTGCTCCCCACCTTTTCCCATGAAACTGAATTATTGATGGATGTTAGCTTTCCAGAGAGTGTACAGCTTTGAAAGGAGTCTCTTGGTTCCTTGGTCTGGTGCCTGGTATTACAAATGATGCCTCAGATTATGTTCTTGGTAACTAGCCCAGCTGTACCTTAAAAGATAGGTTGTTTCTTTACCCTCACTTCTTCCTGTTGAAAGTGTTCTTGAGCTTGGATGCCAGGAACTTTAAAGTCTTCTGAGAATTTTCCTGGTTTTAATCTGTGGGAGTTGATAACTTGAGTCCAAGAGTTTTAAAAGAACTTGTTGAGGGGTTATTGAGCACTCTGGTGTATAATCTGATTGCATTTTGGAACATTAGTAAGGACTAATAGACCTTGAAAGAGTTGTTGTTTCACTGTTTTTCAGAAAAAGCACACAGATTGACCCTGGAAGTGTAGTCTGGTCAACTGGGCATTGATAGTGGGTAAAAACACAGCAACGGGGACATAGGATCCCACCAGTCAATGAAAGACACTGAAGAAACAATAGTCAAATCATAAAGTCTAAGTCTGCTTCATCAGTTCTCTATACTGCATTTTGACCTAAAGCTCTAGTTGATTTTCAGGGGCATGTTCTTGCACTAATATGCTAGTTTAAGTGCCCTGGCACCTTGTGGGGTGGTAGCAGAGATTGGCGCAGGTGTTGCTCAGAACCACCCGGACTGTGTACTAAGGAGGGATCGTGCACAGTGTTCATTTCCATAACCAGATTCAGGGTTGTGCTTTGGGATGGGGAAGCAGTGTAGGCAGTGTCTGCAGGATGGGTTACAGCAGTGTTGTATGAAAGAGCTGGGGTAACCCCTGACTGGTTTGCCAGTACTGGGCTGCAGGTGAGAAGGTGAATATGAACACCGGGATGTATAAAGAAACAGTGGGAGAGAGGAATTACTGTTCCTCTATTTAGAAATTTATGTAGTGCTGGAGCCATCTCTCCATGTGCAGTGTCCAGCACAGTGGATGCCTTGAGCTGCTTTTTCAGTGACACAAATCATGAAAACAAGCACAGAACTGGGTTTTACCATCCCCAATCGTACCAAAGTTGAAAAATCTGGAAAACATTTGAGCTACAGGAATAATTCCAGTGTGGAGAAACTTCCTTACAGGGATGAACTTAAGGAGCAAAATCTATGTTCTCTGAAGTGACTTGATGTTGGTATGAATGTTTATGAACTTCTCATTAGCAGGGGACTGCTTATGTTATTAAGCAGCCAAAGGGAGAACAAAATCCCGTGGCTGGATGCAAAGGCAGAAAAGCACAAGCAAGCCACAAGGTGGGCGTTTTATGAATCAGCATAATTAATCTTGAAACAGCATATCCAGAGAAGGCCCTAATCTGAGACTGGGCATCTCCTGAGAGATCCTCTCCGTGTCTGCGGGCGTTGTGGGCTCGCTCTGGTTTGCGTGGTGCAGGGAGGCTGGGGTGAGTGGAGTGATCTCTCTGACCTGACCGATTTGAGCGCTGGGGTCTGGGGCTTTGCCCCTGCAGCGCACACCTGCGGGACTCGGCCGGTGCGTCCGCAGCAGCCGGGCTGTGCTGTGCCGTGCTGCAAAGATGCCATCTCCCTGCTCTCGGGATGATGTATGTGCTCAGCTCGGGGATGGGGGCTCCAGCCGGACCCCCGCGGTCCACAACCGGTGTTTGGGCTCTGCAACACGGGCGCAGGGCTCCTGCTCGCCGGGTGGCAGGGGGAGCAGCCCAGCCCAGCGCAGCGGGCGCTCCGCGCATCCCGCAGCCGGGTGCCCGGCGGTGCCGCGGTGCGGGCCGCGGAGGCGGGGCGCGGGCGGGGCGCGCATGCGGGCGGCGCCAGGCAGCGCGGCGGGCGGCGGAGCCACTCGCCCCCGCAGCACCGCTCCGCCAGGGACAGCTCCCGCCGGCGCACAGGTAACGCGCTCCCCCCGCGGCCGCGCTCCGCAACGCTGCCCCCGCGGCGGTGGGGGGCTCCGCCGCTCACGCAGTCCCGCCCCCCCGCACCCCGGGAGGGTTGCTTGCTTGCAGCTCGGCGGCTGTGACGGCGCCGTCCCCACCGCGGAGCAGGCAGCGGCGGCCGGCTCTGCCCGCCCGGCTCTCGGGGCTTGCGGCTGAGGAGGGAGCGCGTCTTCCGGCAACTTCCCGGCGCTCGCCAGGCTCCGCGATGGAAGGGAAAGGTGGGTCGGGGAGCGGGCGGGCGCCGGCAGGACCGCAGTGGCCGGGCCGGAGCAGCCGAGCCGTGCGCCGTGGGTCCATTGCAGCAGCGGCACCGGGAGGCGCTTCCATCCCTTCCCGCTCCGGCGGCGGGGGTCGGCCCGCTGCGTGGCGGGGTGTGCCGAGCGGGGGGTTGTGGTGGGGTTTGATTTATTTATTTTCCTATAGGGAGAGACAGATGTTAGCTGGTGATTTGTTAATGCTAAGGATTTGCATAATAAATATGAGGTCTGTCCCATGGTTGTGGGGTTTTTTTAAGTCAGCAACGAGGAGGTTTTTAAGAGATGAAAAGCATTTCATAATTAGAATGGCTTTTAGAAAAAAAAAATCTTTTTTTTTTTTTTTCCTGAAACGAGAAGAGCAGGGCTACAGAGCTCTGCCCTCATTACGTTGCATATTTAACACATCAGAACATCCTGATAGATCGGGAGACATGCAATGAGTACTGTGCTATTGAACTGCCCACCCTCGAAAGAGGAAATCGTTAAATATTGCCTGCCAAGCTTGTGTATTTGCATACAGAGAGACGTATATCTCATCCAAATATATCCCTGCATCTTGGGCATATATATCTTGTTTCCATACCTAGCTATGTAGTCCTGCGTGTATATATACCTGTCTACCTCGCCAGTTGCATCAGACATCACACATTCAACTGGTACATGAACTCATATCCCATACGTGTTAATTGCCAATGAAATATTGATGGTAAGTCAGGCCGTGCAGAGGAAAGGCTAGCTGCCATTCCCACCTAACCCTAGATGCCAGTTCTCCTGATCTGGTAGCTGTTTAATTGATGGAGACCAAGGCAGTGTGAGAATATGGACCATATTAATTCAAGGAAAATTATGGTAGACTTGTATAACACAATATTACATATCTTCCAGGGAGTTGAGCAAGCTATATTTAAACCTCAGGTTTATTTTTGTAACTGTCTTGTCAATCAGGGCTATAGTTCTCCTGTGTGGGAATAACTGATTATATGCTGATTAAGGAAGGAAGCTATTTCAATCGTATGGAGACAGTATGTCCTGTAAAGTAGTGTTTCTTGTAGACAGTGATCAATAGAGTTACCAGGGCTTGAGGACAGGTAAGTACCTTTTTTAAAAAGTATATCTGCAAAGATTTGACTTAGATTAAAAGCTCACAGCAGTCACGTTAGCCTTGATATATTTTTTTTTTTTTTTTTTTTGGCTATCCACACTGTTTTCACAGTTAGCCTGAGGTGGGACACCTTTACCTGTTTGCATGTCCTACTGGTACATGTCTTGATGTGAAACAAATAGACAAACTTCACTATAACACATTATGTGCATTGTCATGCACTACATAAGCAGGCAGAAGACTCCCAGTGGAACTTCTGATGGAGATCATATAGTTGGAGGAGTTGTGCAGGGGGCAGAAAGGTAACATCTGCAATAAAAGCAAAAGGGTCCAGTTAGCTGGTGGTGAAAGCAGCACCTTGAGAGAGGGTTGCCCAGTTCCTACCTTATGTAAACAGATAGTGGCTGTTATGATGCAGTTGCTACCTGAGTTGGCAGTGGGCAGCTGAATAAGGCAGCCTTTCGGGCCACTGGTACTTGTGTCTTAGCTGCAAGATCGGCTCCACAGCATTCTGTGTTTTGGGGCTCTTGGCTTTGATGGAAGGGTTATGAAGGGGTGAGACAACCCCAAGAGTTGTTACTCTGTCTTTTGCAAAAAATTCTTAGCTGTTTGCTCTTACTGGAGAATTTCCTTGATGGGGTACAGGCAGGGAACAAATACTCTCTGGTTTTCCTATACGCAGGAAAAAAGTGCTTTTTAGAGCAAACCAGAAGAAATCAAAGCACCAGAATGGGACAAGTCCAAAGTAGAGATGACCATAAAGGGAACACACAAGCAACTTTGGCATCTCAATGGGAAAATGAGAAGGCAGATGAAGTCTGCTCATGGCAGAGATCCAGTTGTGTTGGCGCTGAAGTAATTCTTGAAACTTGCTTAATGTTGGAGTACCATGAGAAGGCCTATGGTGCACAGATCTAACAGACTAATTTTGCATACATGTATGGTGAGGTACAATATAGGATGTCTCTTCAGAGGGAAGGTATGAGCCAGCCCAAACCCCTTACATCTTCAGCTTTTGTGACTAATCCTAGATAGACTTGCAACTGCATTGCCTTACTAAGGACTTATTTACATTTTATTTTCATTACTAACCAAGCCTCTGCGTTGCAAGTCCTGCTGCTTGTGTATGGAGTTTCTCTGAAATCATCCCGTGCTTTTTAAATGCTTCGCCCTGCAGCTCTTCTCCCATCCCTTCAAGTCTTCCTTGGTGCAAATCTTAGAACATTTCAAACTCAGCGTTATGCAGATACTGGGGAAGAGTGTGTGCTATATTAAGTAACATAAAATCAGTTTTAGAAAACCTGCCTTCTGCTCCCTGAATTCATCTGTCTCTGGTGACTGCTGTGGATGTTTCTGCCTAGGATTTGCCATCCCAGGACAACTTAGTTGTCTGAATGCTAATGCTTTTTTTGCAAAGCCTGCAGTACTCTGGAAAAAAAAATAGCTAAAGGTTCATCTCTGGCACTGCTCAGAGCAGCCATAACTGATTGCACTGGTTGGACTCATTCATGAGAATGAGAGAAGGACATATCCTAGTTCTTTTGCAGTAGGGTGCAGGACTAAGGACTTGACTGTTGTTAGGGTGGCTGCAGTAAGAGTGCAGGCAAGAGAATCCTGGTGTGGGCTGAAGAGGAGGTGGTGGTGCAGCCTTTGCCTCCTTCCAACAGTCAAATCGGGCTAGAGATGAACATCTCTATCTCCTCCCAGCTCCTAAAACATAAATAATCGTAGCACTCCATGGACCTGCAATGTTACCAGCACATCTTAGTGGTCTAAAAGTACCATTTGGCCTCTTCTGAATTCCAGCTTCAACTTACTCTGTTCTGCACATTCACTGTCTTCAAACCTCTTCCAGCAGTGAGAAGCTTAAAAGTTGTAGCTGTTCCCCAAGCTCAGTAAGGCAATGGGGGAGGGGAGGGCATTGTGGCTGAGGACTCTGTTTTGCATCTGCTACCTGATCCGTGTTCTCTGAATCTCGCCACTACAGCAGTTCCTGTAGGCTGCAGCAGTAAGCGATCCCACGCCAGGCATCCCAGGAGTTGGGCTTTGCCAAAGCTAACAATAGTTAATGTGGAGGTTAAAGAATACTTGGTCATTTGCCAGATTCTTCAGTCACAGTCAGAAAGACGCTTAGCAGGAGAAGGAACGTCACACAGTGATGTTCGAACTCGGAGGCTGGGAAAGAAATCAGCTGAGCTGCACAGTGTGGAACGTATCCCTGGGCTTCTGGATGGAGCAGAGAAGGACTGCAGGCTAGCCTTGCTGCAGGGAGGGCTCCCTTCCTCTGAAAGTGCTGTGCCCTTTTCTGTAGTCCTGAAGACACAGAGAAAGCCCTCTCTGGCAGAGAGGGAAAAAAGACATTACTACTTTTATCTGAGTTGGGGATTGGGGACTTGATGTGTCAATATTGCATGGGGGCCAGGGGCATGCTGCCTGCTGGGCTCTGTTGCAAGGGCCCAACCAGTTCTTGGTGCTCTCTGTTCTCCATGGAGGTCAGTGCTGGGCGCTGGTGGCCCTGGTGAGGTTTCACCGCCTGGATGTGGGGCAGGCTGCTGACAGCACAGGGTGCATGCTGTTAGCTGGGAAATACATCAGGACTTGTTCTTGTCAACTGATTTACTGGGATGGCAAAACCAAAGCACATTGACTACCTCATTGAAATCTGTCAAGCTCTTGTCAGTACTCTGAGCTGTGGTCCTGCCCTGTTGGATAGTAGTGTCAGGTTGGAGAGACACCCTCCATGCAATGGGTCTTCCCTCAGGAACACCTTCCTTGTGCTCAGATGGTGGGGAGGTAGAAGCCCAGGGCATCTGGCCTTACAGCTCTCTTAAGCTGGAGGATCCCAAAGCAGCAGGGCTTTGAGGAGGAGTCTGCAGAGGACGTCTTTACAGGCAGGTGCTGCCACAGTAGTGCTATCTGAGTCATGTTCTCTTTTGGGTCACAAAGGCTGAGAGCGGGCTTTTTGCTCTGGGAGGAAAGCAACAACACTGTTGTTCATAGATATGCAATGTTCAGAACTTTAAATGAGGTTCTGTAACACAGCAGTAAGATTCAGCTTACCTAGGGCACAGAGTTGCTGGCAAACAGGTCAGACCTCTTTGCATCTTGCTGTTTTGTGGATGTGTGAATGGACAGGGTGGTTTGATCCATCTCTCCCCACTGGAGCTGCTCCAAAGCCTCCTTGGCCAGACCCAGTGTTGTAGGACAGCTTTCTTTGTGCAGCTGTCTGTGTGCTGTACCTCTAAAGGACAGAATCTTCACCTTGAAGAACTTGTGATTGAAACCTAACAAGAGAGATGAACGTTAGGATTGCAGACAGGCTTTGTGGGCAAGGTGAGAGACGGTGGCAAGTGAGAACATGCAGTTCTGGAGATTGCTGTGCACTGTTCCCACCTTTGTGGCTTTCTTCAATGATCAAAGAAAAGATCGTAGTGATCCCAGCTGTAGTTCACATCCAGAAGCTGTTTGGACACTCACGTCAAAACCTACCTCATCACACATTTTCCTGACGCATTGTGTATTTGTTAGAGTTGAGTCTGCAGCATATACTGTTGAAATCATGCAGGTTGCTTTAGTAAAGGCTGGGTCACACAAGTCATCTTGGTTACTTCTTTGTAATGGAAACCAAGTAGTGGCACAGTCACTAGTGTTAGGAAATTGTTCCCTTTTCTGGGGAACACTTTCATCTCTGTCAAGATGGTTAAAGGTAGCTGTGTGCTCTCCTCCTTTCACAGCGATGCACTATGTGAGATCCAGGACATGTTACTGAGGCCAGCAGTTCTCACACTGGCTGCTTGAAGTTTGACACAGGCAAACATGTTTGGGATTGTAAATAAATGACCTGATTTTATTTTTTTTAATATCTACCCTGTACCCCAGGCTGTGCATTTCCATATGAGTACCAGCTTTCTGTATAGCAGGGGAACACTTTGGTTGCCTGACCTTAACATCTTGTCCTTGCTTTGCTCCCATGCCTCAGGCTCAAGATCCAATGAAAGGTGCAGGAGGGGAGTGTAAGGCACTAAGCTAGCACTGCATGCATACTTTTCTTTGGTGCATTTTGGAAAGCAAGTGAAATGTCCATTCCTTTTACATTACAAATCACATTAAGCACAACACAAATATGATTGTCCTGGGAGGGCTCCAAGATGGTAAGAGCTCAGATGGCTGTGTGGGACTAGCAAATGAGCAAACCTTGGCTACATGCTGCCATCTAGAAGAGGAGATAAGTCTGATACTTTCATTAAACATCAGTTGTTAGCTGCTGAAATACTTTGGGCAGACATCTGCATCTTCTGGATGAGAGGATGACCCAAGCCTATCTGAAGCTGGGGGAAGTAGACATGGTACCCCAGAAAAGCATCTGTGCTTTAATGGGCCTCAAAACGAGGAGGGAAAGGTGGCCATGCTTGTATTCCTTTATACCTACAAACTCACCTTATTAAAGGGGGAAGAGGACCCTAGTAATAGGCTTAAATGTTACAAAAATGTGAAGAGGACTTAGTCATCTGGCTATTATTAAAATACCCAAGAAGCAGACAAATTCCACCACCCTACTTCAACAAGCTGTGGAAGTTGCATTTAGCCTGAATGAAATGCTGGAGTAATTTAAAAAGATTTTTTTAATGCATTAAGTTGTTCTAGCATACTATTTATACGTATAGTGGCTGGAAGTGTAATCTGTGGATACTTTGAGTAATGACCTGCATGCAACTGTTTCATCCTTAGTTCATTTAGAGTCCAGAAATTTAAAAACAGAAACTTGATTTTTTTTTTTAAAGCACTTTTTTCAAGAGACCTAGCTTATCACAAGATTTTTTTATCTGCTCTTATCTTTCCTTCTCTGTCTACTCAGCTATTCAAATCCTGTCTGAATTGCATTCATTTCTAATGTGCCATAAAAATTGATATGCAAAAGCTAGTTATTTAGGGAGAATTGCAGAAACTATTTTAGTCTGTCTCTTTTGACCTATAAATGAGATAACATGATTAATTTTTACATGCAAAGCTTGGTGTTTATTAGCAGGGTAAAATGCAATTTGACAATGAAAAATATTCCTGATGGGCATAATAATTAATGCTTTCACTCAAAGTATAAAGATTTTAATAATGCTGTTATACTAAAATGATTGAAGAAAGAGTTTACTATTTCTCTGTCAGTGATACAAGGATGTTTCCTTTTTTATAGCTCCTCTATCGCTGCTTTTTCTAAGTGTTCTTTATACTCAATAAAAGTACAAATCATCACGCTAATTCATTGAGTTTCTTCTCCTGGGTCCCCGCTTTGGATGAACCTTATGATTTGATATTTATGCAGGATACACATTGAAAGCTATGGCTTTTTTCTTCAGATTGAATTAAACTACTTATGGTGTCGTCATGTTTCAGTAGAGATCTTGTGGATTTGAGCTGATGGCCTCTGAGAGTGCGGGAGCAATACTGCGGCGTGCCTGGAGCCACGCGGCTGAGGGAGGGCTGTGTGTGCATCCAGATGTGTGCTTTCAGAAGTAAGGCATTTTGCACATGCTATTAAAAATAGCAAGTAAAGCAAGAAATTGGGAGAGTATGGAATAGCATTTCTAATTTGGAAGACTGTTCTTCTTGAGCTTTGCTTCTTCCTCTTGTGTTTCATCCCTCTGTTGGAAGCTGGTTTAGACTGGCTTTACCTGCCATCAGCCTTCAATAGGTAAGGTTAATTTAACTTAGCTACTCAGAGAATTTATGAAGGAAAGCCAGAAGTGCTGAATGTTTTATTGGTAAGATGAGGGAAAGTTGCCTTGGTTCTCAGTCACTGAGAATGTATTATTAATGCAAAACCACTTTCCTTGAATTTAATGCTATCTCCAAAAGAGGCTGACAAGCAAGAAGGCCTCTTCAGGAAGACTGAAGCCTATCTGGTCCCTAAGTCTCTTGTGCCATGCTTATTCCAACACAAAGTGCTATCACTCTCCAAGTCCAGCCAGCCAGGGGTTTGATAGGGTGGTCATGCTTGAGTGTTGTGATAGTCCCTGCTTGAGCAAGTGTTGGACTAGAGACTTTGAGGTCTCTTTCAGCTGATGATTATCTCTGACATGATCTTACTGAGGAGCTTGAACTCTAAATCTGGTTCTGAATTCTGTATCCTCCCTCTTCATTCTTCCATTCACATACTGATCTGTATCCCCTTCTTGTATCTGAGCATTTATTATTACTTGGGGCATTGAGGAGGTGGATCCAGATGTTATGGTTGAAATTCAGCTATGATTTTTTTTTTTTTTGGGTTGGGGTTGGAGTGTGCAGTTTGAAAGATCAAGCTTGTATGAAGTTCAGCAGGGGAATAAACTTTTGCCTTGAGAGATAGCCCTTGGAGCTTCAACCTTTATATGTAGTCCTAAATGTATATTTTGGGGGAGAGCTTTAGTGAGTATAAAACTTATCTGATCTTCAATTAAGAATATTTTGTGGCAATGGCTTTAGAATGGCAAAACCCACAAAACACCACAATATTCCAGATGTCCAGAATCACTGTTTCATTATAGGTGATATTATTTTGAGATTCAGCTTAGTTTTCTGAAACTTTGTCTAGGAAAAGATGTACAATATTAATTCATTCTTGAGAATCCTTGCACATGTTCTTGTTATGATGCAAAAGTATCCATTTCACAAATTCAGTCTTATAAATGCTAGTGACTCCAATATACTGTAAGTGAGAAGGAAACAGCAGTACTGCCAGCAAACTGAGGAAAAAATGTAGAATCCAGCACCTTCTAGTATATGGAGGGAAAGAAAAAAAATTACTTGTACATAAAGGAAGACTTGGATTTCCTGGTTTGATACTAACAAACCATTGCAGCATAACTGAGTTGACAGTAGAATAAGCTTCCTCAGCAAGACCTGATTTCTGTAATACCTTCAGCACATTTGACCCCTTTGAAGGCTGAATCTGAGCTTTTGAGATATTTTCTAGCCTTTAATTCATACTCCCTTTTAGTATTGACCAGCATTCCTGGTATTCTGAGATTGCCTGTTAACTGATGCCATACATTATCCAATAATTGCATTGACAAAGTCAGCTGTTAATTTTCAGACTTTTTATGCCTATCAGTGTGTCCCAGTGGAGAAATTATATACTGCAAATTGTAGCTATTTTGTCACCACAGGAGAAGTCAGGGAGAAATCAGCAGAGATGTTTAAAAATTACTGTCCTGAGTCTCTTCTTCCAGTCAAGAGTTTAAATAAAGCCTGAGGAGCTCCTCTGGATTTGCACTTGTCTAGGTAAAGACATCATTTGGTCAGACAAAGGTCAGGTCTTTAATGCCTTACCTAACTGAAAACACAGTGAAAATAATACTGATTATATGGTGTAAGACCAATTTAAATGCCTTTAGACCTTAATTATTAACTACTTAAGAAGTTGTAAAGGTTTGAAGAAATCATTTTATAATGGTTCGAGGGAATGTTAAAATAAAGTTGTAGCTTGTTTACCTTTCACTTTCTTTGTGCCACTCTGAAGACAGTTTATTGGTGCAAATTATATAGCTTTGAGGCTTTTGTGTTAACAACTGCTATTAAAATTGCTATATAGTGGCTTCAAAAGTCAGAGTATACACCTCATCTTAAAAATTATTAACTATTTACCATTAAAATTACACTTATTAGCAATTGGCTCTATAGTGAGACATGTCTCTGCCACTAGTACTGCACATAGTGCCAGATATCTAGAATTACCTGTCAATCTTCTTTGCACGATTCATCTCTCAGTAGCATGCATTTCAGGCTTTCCTACCTAAACTGTATTTATACTGCATTCCCCTCCCAAAAACACCAACATCCAGGAACAGCAAGACTTCAGTGTGGTGTAGCTTTTTTTTTTTTTAAATGGGTTGAATTTTCCACCTCCTTTGATTAGAAGGTTCCCAAAAATAGTGAGGACAAGCTTAACATACTGAAGCAATGCAAGCATGCAGCCGTGGGCAGTATACAAAGACAAAGAACAGAATGTGTTTAAAATCTTCATTATTTACAGTAAGAAAATACTGGTTTTGACTAAATTGTCCCTTCTGTGGTATCACCCTAAGGTTGACGACAGCAGAACTGAGTGCAGAATTTAGCCTCGTGTTCTGCTCTCCGTGAAATTGAGAACAAGGTATTGGGGCTGATGCTGAGCTTCGCATGCACAGAGATCTTTCAGTGCAAGCAATGCTCTCTGCTGTGCAAGTCAGTTAAATGTTAGGAATTTTTGGATCAATGGCCTGTTGTAGACATACTGCTATACATATGAAAACACAGGCAGTTCCTTTTTTATTTAAGGTTTTCAGGAACAGTGAGTCCAGAAGAGTCTCACTGAATCTCAGCCCCATTAAAGCTGGCATCACCACCACTGAAATGAGTCTATGCTTCTGTGGAGCATGAGTTTATATTTGGTAATCTCAAAGGCAAGGATGGTGCTCAGCTATTTACTGGTCTTGTCTTCCTGAAGTCATCTTTATTACTGAGAAGCTGCTCAGCAATATGGTCATCCAAACCAAAACAGAGCATGTCCTGAATGAAGTTTTCCATCTTATCTTGAAAGTGGCTATGGTGGGCTGTTGGCTTGGAGAATATTGGGAAGGACCATGTAGGCTGACATGTCCCACTTCTGTCTCTCCCTTTTAGCTTCATGTCAGTTCTTTAAGTTGGACTTGGGCTTGAAGCCTGGCTGGGGCACCCAGGAGGAGTTTAGTGCTTTGCTTTTCTCCTTGGCTCTTCAGATGTGTGAAGGCTTTGTCTCCTGCAGAATACCTGCTTGTGGACAGTCCTTCTTAGTGTTAGGACTTCAGCCTTAGGGGTAGTAGTCAATGGTCTAGCAAAGGATAACATATGATGTTTCTGGGCTGTCCACTGCCTGTCAGGAATACTGGTGTAAGCATCTGCCTCTTCTCCCTCCTGTTTGCCAAGGAGCTGCTTAAAAATCGGGTTTTCTCTTTTGCAGAAAATCCCATTTGTTGAAGTGTTTGTGCCGAACTGGATTGAACCCGGTATTTTTTTTACCATTCAGGCCAGTCAAGGATGACTTGACTCTACAATTACTGATGGAGTATTTTCAGTTGGAAGGGACCTAACATGATCTAGTCCAACTGTCTGACCCCTTCAGGGCTGACCAAAAGTTGAAGCACATTAACGGCATTGCCCAGATGGGTCCTGCCTTGCATCCATGAGAGTTTGTCAACACCAGAGGTATTATGAACAACACAACTGAGATCAGAGACTTATGTTTTTCAACTAAACAATTTCACTGTGCTGTATTTGTAAGGAGGTATCAATACTCCTACTGACCTCTGAGGCACTGTGGATTTCACGTGACACTTTTAAGGCCTTTCCAGGTGGAGGCACATATGGACTGTGAAGCTTTATAATTTTTTTTAGTTCTTGTATTATTTCCCTAATTGACTTTATAGCTCTTCTATTTGTTGAAGTATGGAGGTTAAGTTGATGGGGGAAATGGCTGTTTCCTGCTTTCCATTTTAACTTATTTTGTAAAAGAGAAACAGTCCTGTTGGCTAGGAAAGGAGAACCACACAGTCAGGAAAGCATGCATACTTTTCTTTTAAAAAATACTGTATTTCAATCATAAGTAACATGTTTTAGTTTGAATTTGTTTTGAAATTATATCCTTTAAAAATAATTAAAGGAACAAAACTGATTTTAAACAGAACAAATGGTAATGCTACATTTAAAACTCTAAAATTTATATTTTTTCATGGATTTTCACAAGACAGTTCAACAGAACTGGTCATGAAGTTGCAAGTGTAACAATTGACTACATAAAGTATTTCTGTGTGGAAGGTGTCAGTTGCAAATGTTCTGCCCATACCTTGCTGATGGTTACTGGCTCAAATGCCTTGCCAAGGCCATGTGAAATTGTTTAGTTCTATGAAGATGGCTGATCTAGCCTCGCCTGGATGGATTATCTTGTAGCTTTACCAAAAAAGCATCACTCAAATCAGATTGTGCTGTCTTGATTTGTGAACTACAAGGTTTTCATCCCATGCCCTAGAATAGCCCCAGCTGGCACCACTAGCTATGAGCTACGTGTATTTATAGTGATGCTGCAGGGTACCAGAAATAGTGACCAAGGTGACTATCAGCCAATGGCTGCTGAATGAGTCTAATGAATTGAAAAGCTCATTTACCTCCTTGAGGGGAAAATGCAATCAGATTGTCTCTAATTGTGACCCCAGGTGATGATAGAGCAATCCAGAAATAGCAGTGCATGGGTAGTGAACTCCCTTGATATAAGACAAAGCTGGATGGGTCTGGTGTTGGATCCTTCTTTTTCACTGAAAGACCTATTGGACTGTCAGTTCTGTTCTTGGAGGGGCTTGTTACAGCTACATGAGGCAATAAATCAGCTCCTGCTACTCTGAAAAAGAAACCCCTTGGCTCTCAGCTCAGCCCCTGCTGGCAAAACAATGTGGGCATGGAGTGCCAGAGTTTCACGCTGCTGTGCCAAGTCCAAGACACCAGACATACATCACCTGGGTTCAGCCCCTTATGTGTGTGCTCTGCGGTGGGAGAATGGCTACAGAAACCTCTGTTTAATGGCATTACTGTGCACGGGGACTGTCTGTCAATGCGGCTCTGTACTTCAGGTTAAATAGGAGGTTGGCTGGTGCCTGGGCAGTACATGTTTATGTGCACGCTCTGGGGTTGAGGCATGTCTTCATTACCTTGTGTAGGAATTGTATTAGGAACCCAGTGTGGTTTTCATGTCTTGCCCCACTGATCTGAGACTTTACTTGGGTAGCATTTGCAATCTGGGAGTGGCTGGATCCAGATATTGATGTTGTGGTGTTGGCCAGAGAGCTTACAGGGCTTTGGAAGGAGGTCTTGTTGGTGACTGGGACATGGATGGTACAGGACCCTGGGGTTAAATCCTATCTCTGAATTTTCATGTGTTGAAATCATTTTTGAACCCTCTGTGCTGCTGAATGGTATGAAGATTGATAAGGTAACACAGTCCTGAAACCAGGGCACTGATGGTTTCTGTTTCAAGCCATTTTACTAAAGCATCTGTTTACCTCTAGCCTGATGAGGTGCTGTTAGCTTCCCTCTTCCTTTTTCTGAAGTTCATAGCTCAAAGGTACTCTCTGAAACACCTCAGATGAGTTTAACTGGAGACATGCCTCCCATACCAGCTACCACTGTGACTAGTAAAGTTAGCTTGCCAGTTATTTTTTGGATAATCCTAATAGTTTTCAGTACTTCAGCAACAAATAGAATAGCAGTGTTTAATAACTGAAGGTAAGAGCATAGTGTCAGGCCTGGAGACAAATGGTAGTGCTGCAGCATCCTAAATAATGGTCAGAGATTGTGGAAGGATGAAAGCACATCTGATCTGTTCGGCAGGATAGGCAGACGCTAGGAAACCTGTTCTGTGTTGTTTTTTTTTCTCTTTCAAGTGATTGCTGTTGTAACATGTTGTCTTGTTCTGTGTTTTTCCCTCTTAGCTGTTGTCAGACCTGTATGTTTAGGCAGTAGTTTGTGGGCATGATATGGTGATATCCCTCCTGTGGCTCACACAAAGGCCCTATCTTGTCTCTTGTAAATATGGTGATGCAGAAAGCACTGGAAAAAAATAGAGGTCTGACAACTGTTTCTATAAGTATGCTGCATCCTATAGACTGATCTGTGTGCTGTATCCCAGAGGGACATCCTTGTAGAAAGATGAAGAGACTGAAGTAGCAGTCACGTAACTGTCACTTTTTTTTGTTACAATTGCTAATCACCTAGCCTTTCATAACATCTTTTTTTTCCTCCCGTGCTGTCACCTTCAATACCTGCTTTAAAATCTCCCATTCACTGGGGCGGCAGAAGGCTGGGATCCCATAGCTGCTTTATAGTTGGTTTGCTGTGAGACCCAGCGGATGGAAATTACATTGAATGGTAAATGAAATTACAGGTGCATGTGATCGAATACTAGTGTACATCACTGCCTCTTCACATTTTATACTGCATGTGTAATGTTTCTGTTAGCTGTAATGGAAGAACTTGTTCGTTTGCTTGCACCATTTTTCAGGATACACTAGACTTCTGTCTGAAAAATAATCCTAATATCTTTCCTACTGATAAGGCCTGATTGATACACACTTTCTGGTGGGATCTAAATCCTTCAGTGTAAGAGACATCTCTCTTACATAAAACATTTAATACTTTTAAATATCAGAGAATCTTTATAGAGCTATGAAAATGTAATGTTATTAATCTCATAATCTGACTCTTAATTTTAAAATCTACAGATCTTTTATAAAATTATTATAGTAACATTATTTTATTAAGTTGAAAATAGTGTAGTTGGTTTGGAGTAATAGTCTGTAAAGTTTCCATGCACAATAAATCTCATTTTTCATGCAGAAAAAGATCTTCAAATACAAATATTTGCAGTAACACAAAAGGCAACATAGAGAAATGGTGTCAAAGATCATTGTGTGTTTCCTTTCTTTTCCTTATGAATCTTCTCTGGAGGAAAATACCCAGGGCTATGTGTGGAAGAGTGTGCCTCTAACAGGTGGCTAGTTTTAATTTCCCTTCAATGAGGGGATGGGTTTGGGAATTTTGAACGACAAGGTTTAGGAGAGTTGTTCTTTTAGTGTTTGAGGTACTGGTTGGCTTGGCGTTATGGGTGGTGGATGCATTTGTGACTGTTCCAGAGAGATCAGTAAGTCCATCTGGCCAAACTCTGCCAAGGGCACACCTAGTTAGAGATAATTGTGTCCACCATTGAGGAATAAGGGACCTAAGTTAATAGCATCTGTATCAGTCGGTGCTTTTCCTCTGTTTGCCTTGTTGTGTTCCCTTTGACTTCGGTGATTCCTGGCACACCCACCTGTGCCAGTCAGTAGAACTGGCACACCATAAGTCAGCATCTCAGGCTCTTATAATTTGTATTTATGCTGCCAGTGCTTAAGCAAAGTTGCCTGTAATGCTATATTGTCTGTTTGAATAATGAATCCATTTCACCAACACAGGATAGAACCTCAGGAAATCAGAATCCTTTTCTCAAAATGCTCCATTTTTTTTTTTCTTTTGCAAAGCCCAGCCATGAGCAAGCAGCATCAGCTCCTTCTGCCATTGGAGTGCTTTTGGGGTAAGGTAGCTCACCTTGTATATTCAGCAACTGTCCCAGCAGTCAATTAGAAATATTGGCAAAGGCAGAGCCTTTCAGGCCTGGTATAGGCTTGAATAACTTTTGGAAGACCCATTTCCTGGGAAGTTCGTGTTCCAATATTAGCTTTTGCCCAGACTGAGAAAAAATGGAATGGGAAATTTGTGGGACATGAAAGAAGTCAGTTCAGCAACATTGAATTGCATTGTTTTAATACTTCTCTTCAAGACCAGCTCCGTATCTCAAAGATTTTCAGGCAACATGTTCATGTGACATGTAATGTTTTGCCAAAATGCTTTATTCTTGTTGACTTCAGTATATTCTCTTAATGACACATGGCTTCTGGAGCTGAGTTTGGCAGCTGGACTCCACTCTCTCCTCCCTTCAAGTCAGTCTGCCTGGTGAAATGCCAGCATTTGTAACATACAACACTAAGTTGTATAGCTCTTTGCATTCATAGGAATCAAAGACATAGAAAAAGGAAGCCGTGAGCATTATTGATGCTAAAAAGGAAAATGAGGCACAGAGTAGAGCAACTCGCTCAAGGTCAAAGTGCTGAGATAACTCATTCTAGCACAGTTAGCCATAAAGCACCTTTTCCATGATACTCTGAGCTAGAACATCAGAAAACTCATATCCTCAATGAGCAACAGGGAGGCTCCTTATTGCAATGTGGATGATGTAGTTTTCCAGGGATTTTCCTTCAAGAAGAGAATGGGTATGAGCTGCACAGGCAGTGGTGGTGGGAAATTCCAAAAGACAGTTCTCAGTGATGGTAATGAAGGAATCCTGGGGCTTGCTGAGGATGTATCTGTGGACCTGGTTCATAAGAAGATGATCTCTCTCTGAGGGAGGATGATACTGTTGCCCTCCTTTGGCATAAAGAAATAGTAGGAAGCTGAGCTTAGAGCAGCAGTAAGTCAACAGTATTTATACTCACTTCTAGCACTTAGAATTCCTGGGGTTTAGGGGCTTTGAGGAAATGGGATGTTTCCTGCTATTGACCCAGGTATGTACTTGGTGAGCATATATAGAGAGATTAGAGGTTCTTAATCTTACATGAAGATTTTTTTCTGTGGAGTTAAGAGAAAGCTAGGTCTCTTGGGTGTTTACTTTCTTCCTCCACTGCCAGCATCCTGACCATCCTTGTAGGAGTCCTTATAAACTGGAGTTCAGTGCCCTACCTGCAAAGCTTTTGACTGCCTCCAAGCATCAGCCTCCCCGAAGGAGTAACACTGACACAGAAGGGGAGTGCACTGAGGACAGAACAATGCCTTTGTTTGGGGTGGTGAGGATGTGCTCTGAGATATAACTCAGCCTTTGAACTACAACTTCAAAAACAAGTTACCTGCTGGAAAATCAGGGAGTCCAAGGGAACAGTTACATAATGAAGACTAAAATGTGTATTTTTCCCAGAGATGAGTATGAGCTGCCCAGCGATTTAGAGGTCAGGGCATGTTCTTTAGGATGTGTCTTTCAGTAGGTAGAACCCAGGGTCCCAATAAATTTATAGAAATAGAAGCATACAGAAGTATCTATATGTAGGAGACACTGCTGTCTGTTATGGAAAAGGATATATAAAAATATATACTGTTTATTTCTGTAGCCTACACATAAAGACATACTTTGTAAAAAGATGATACAGCTTTCCTGGTCCCCCAGCTTTTATGAAGTATAGCAATTTAGTAATATGTTAGGAAGCCTAGACTTCCTCCATTCAGGAAGTAACAAATATATCTGGGCAGTTTTGGTTTTTCCTTTTACTCTAAATTCAAATTCTTTGCTCTCAGTGATTCAAGAGGGACAAACTAAAAAGCATGTATTTGCTGTGCAGCTTGAGCATCTCATGGATAACACAGATGCATTTGGCCAGAAGAGTTTTAGCGAGGACTTTCTGGCCATTCTTGAGGTAACTGGGGAAAGAACAGGGTCAAATCCCTACCCTGAGCATGTATTACCCATAAGCCTTGTATGCACATCTCAAATCCTTCTCTTTAGGTGCTTTAGAGGAGCTAAATGAATAATGTACAGTTTTGAGGAGAGTGGGGCTAATTGTTTCAGAATAACCCTTGCGAAGGCAAATATATTTTAAGTAGAGTCTCAAATGTCTGCCTTGGCAAGCAACTTGCCAAAGACACCCTGATGGGCAGATGCTGAGCTCCAGTAATTCTTTTGTGTGGATAGGATGAGACTGCTTAGGTCTGCTGCAATGCGCAGTAGGGTGCAATTAAAGAAATTACCAGATCATTGTTTGTCCTACGGAATATGGATCTGCGAAAGCCTATTCTCCAGCTAGGCAGTTTGGAGAAATTTTAATGTGGATCTGAACACTGTCTTGGCATTGTATGTGTGTTTATGCTTTTGCACCCCACAGATTCTCATTTGCCAAATAAATCAGTGTCCCACAGGTGACTCTTTGGAAAGTGAAGTCATCCTTGAGTGGTCTAAACCAGCCAAAGATGTCCTGAAATAGGAGAAATCTGTCCTCATTGTTCTTGGATGCTTCGGAGTTTCTTTCCCTCAAACCTTGTTTTCTGCTCTTTTAGAAAGTCCCAGGAAGTAGGGTAGAGCATTATTGATGGTGACAGCTTGGCTGTTTTCAGAAGAAGAGAAAAATAATATTTTAATTGATTTGTTAATTGCACATCAGGGTCAGACACTGTCTATGGAAAAGTAATTGGCTTATCCTGATCAGATTCCATCTTGAACAAATGTCTCTGTTCCAGCATTCATTAGGTGCTCATACCTGTGCTATGCAATGAGACAGTGGCTCTGGGAGGGGTGCATGGGCTTATGGAGTACATGGTACCCATCCTGGTGAGAGTGGATGGACTTCAGTCTTGAGTGGCTGCTGCTCTGTCAGGCTTTGCTGGCACAGGATTGACACATTTCCAAGGTGTGGTTTAGAGGAGTCTGATTACCAGGGATAGGTGTTGCTTAGCCTGTGCAGCTCTGATTTAAACAGCTGATGTCAGGATGGGCAGTCACTGTGTAGCTGTCGAGAGGAATGTAGGAGGGGGATGGGAAGAGATGATCAACCGATTCCCTGGTTTGAACTCCCAAAATAAGCTTGAAATCTTTTATTCTGCCCTGAAAGAATATTCTCCTTGCCTGGAAATTAACATGGTTGTGATGCTATTCCAGCACCTTCAGTGGGATTGAAGTTGTGATGTTCTGTGCCCTGGAGAGCCACTGCCTCAGAAATCTGCTGGGGCTCTGCAGTTGTCACTTCTCCATTGTATTGGCATCCTCAGCCTCATCAGTGTTACAGTTTGAAGCAGCATCAGCTTTTGATAGTAAACGATTTCACTTTCAGGACAGTATGAAGGAAACTGCATTATGCTTTGCTTGGAGGAGGAGAGGGAGAGGACTGTGGCTTTGTGCGTGTGTATTTTTGCAGCACACTGAGCCCAAACCTTCTAACTTAATGGGACAGATTTGCAAATTCACACCTGCAAATTCTGCCTTCCCAGGGTTTTTGTGCGCAAGCTCTTTATTCATGCCCCAGAGAGCAGCCTGCACCTGCTTCATCTTGCCTGTGAGACTGGCAGCTCAGATCAATCCACAGTTTGCTCTCTGGTAATAAATGCCTCATCCTGCAGCGCTGACCCCCTTTAGGGGGTCGTGAGGCTTGCCCAGCTGAGCCAGGGCCAGAAACACAGCCCTGCCCATCCATACACTTACTGCAAATACTGTCACAGCACAAGTGCAATAGCACATGTATAAAGCACTGCTGCTGTCTAAGCCCGCAGATATCCAAGCTGTCAAGAAAAGCCTTTTTTGTTGGGGCCTGTATGTAAAGCATCAAGGAGCTGTAGTACACAGCTGCCCATAAGTCTGCCCTTGTTTCTGCTTCTTCTGCTTCTACACTTCCACTAGTGGTTCGTGCATTGCATTTTTCCCTGAGATGGAAAGCTCGGGCTCCCATAACCATGGAAACCTGGTTTGTCTTCCCTTACAGCTTCAGTTGTAGTCAACATCTGTCTCCCTGGGAAAAGCAAGGCTGCAAGCTACAGGTTAGTTTTGTGCATCTCTGGTGATGCTAAAACCCTTGAGCACCTCCAGCAGGCCCCAGTGCCAGGCAGGAGGGGAAAGTCGGGAGTGAAGGAAGGCTCTCCAGAGGCAGGAGGGTGTTATAAAGCTGAATAAGAAAATGCTGCATTTTGGTTGTCTTGCTCTGTGTGTGTTGGCTTGACGTGCTGGGCTCATGGAGCTTTCTGCTGTGACTTTAATGCTTTAAGAAAAGCCATTTTCCATTTTAAGTTAGCAACCCTTTAAACAGCTTGTAGCAGAGAAGGAAACCTGGGCATAAGCTGGTGAGCATAAAATAAGCTTTGAAATGCAGTAGTACCTCTCTTTGGTAACTGCATGTCTCCATCCAGCCTGTCGCTTAGTTGTTGGAAGAATGACTGCTGATGTGTTGCATGACTCTCATTTGGTGCTAGCAGTGTTGCTAGACTGGCTGACATGGGGGAAAATTGGGGGGAAGCATTTTAAAAATAGGCTTAAAAACTATTTCAAGAAGGTTCTTTCTGCTGCATTTCTGCATAGACATGCATGCATTTCCTATGGGCTGTAATTTAAGCTTTCCTCTTTGACTTTGAAAGCTAGATATGTCAAATAAAAGCTAAGCGGAGTTACAGCCCTGGACTCCAGGCTTCCAGGAGAAGCCCTGCAGACCTCCAGCCTCTCTGGAAGGCATTGCAGGAGGTGGCAAAGCTGTGCTTCTTTCCTGATGTGCTGTCTCCCATGTCTATTAAATGCAGGAGCAGGCTTGGTGCAAGCTTTTGGAAATGCATGGGGAAGAAGTGCTTTCCTGCACCAGGAAGGTGTTTGGTGCAATGACCTGTGCCAGGGCACTCCGTAAACTGGAGTCAGAAGCAGAAATAGGAGCAACCTTGTCCACTGGCAAATCACAACCTCAGTGTGTCCATCTGTGAAATGGAGGTGATAATATTTCACTGTGGATGCTTTAAGGTTTAGTGTTTATGAAACGTTCTGAACTTTTGGATGGTACCTGCTGTAGAGGGCACTTATAATGGTCCTCGAGTGTGTTTGCTGACACAGCAGGCACATGAAAACACTAGGATCTTCCTAGTGTACAGTATGCAGAGAAGATGGAATGACTCACAAGTTAAAATCTGGTGCTTCTAAACCAAATTTGTAGCATTAATCTGACAGTTATCACCCAGAGGTGTTGTGAACATGAAGAAAAGTAAAATAGTAGCATGTAAAATCTGGTAAAATCCAGGGTTGATCTTAGTGCCTGAGCAATAAAAGCTGTTTGGGAAATACTTTGTACCTCTGCTTAATATAGGTGTTGACCTTCTAGGTCTGAGCACAGAGCCACTGGGCTGTGTGATGGGTCCACATTTGTTTGTGGACATGAGAAGCATAAATCTCTGCTTTCTCCATAGCAGCCTGGTAGGAGGATTTTCCTGCCAGTTGCTGCAGTGTTAGAAGACTGGACCAAATCAGGCAATCAGTACTCCAAACTTGCCCCCTCAGTGGGGATTCTGGCCAGCACAGCCATGCATGAGGTAGCTGTGTAATAACACTATGCTTGACAGAAACAGTTTCTAGTTTTCTGACTCCTCGAGTGTTTGGTGAGCAGAGAAACAAATGCCTGCCTCTTGTCTGCAAAATCCAAGCAAAGATCTTGGGAACTGATCCTGCCTGTGTGCATACACACACAGAGCAACTGCTGTAGGTTAGAAATCAATGTTTTTTTTCCCCACAGATTTTTTGATATTATAGATGCTTTCCCATTCCTTGTTTACACAGAGTGAAGTGATCTTTGATCAGGATACCTGGATCCCCATCTGTTCAGAGTACTAATCTCTGTTTCCAACCTAGACCTGAGGAACCTTTTCCTCAAGTAAATTTAATACAGATTTCTCATTCTAATTAAGCTTCAATTAAAATGTATTTCATGACCAAAACCCCTTTTTTGTTAATGCAAGAGCCAGCTGGGAGCACTTTTCCCTGGTAGGAGCTCCTGGGAGCCAGCAGTTCCAGGTGTGGGAAGTGCACCAGAAGTACACTGAGCTGTTTCAGTGCTTGACACCACTGTTGGAAGGTACCCTGAATTGCTCCAGGTTTACAGTTTTGTTGTCTTGTAAAAGGGACTGCTCTGGTAGTACCAAACAGTAGCTTTATTTGTCCAGTGACTATGGACTAGAATATACATATGTGTGGTTTTTATATAGATGTGTATATATATACACACGTGTGTATATAGATGTGTGTGTGTATATATACACACTCATATACATTAAAAATAATACACATGCTTATTGACTTTGCTACAACAGCAGCCATTTACCACACTGTCTATGTAACCAATGGGATGTAGTGATGGCAACTGTTACCTGAACTGTCTCTGGTAGCAAATTAGCTTACTTAAGGCAATATTGTAAATAGCGCCTTTTTTGCTCTAAGTTGACTCTGGCATTAATAATGTAACACAATTAAGTTCAAAGCTAATCTCTGTATCAACACTTCAGAGTTGAGGTTGCAGCTCTAGCAATATTCAGTTGATCTAGCATAGATATTGGGGTGAGTGCGAGAGAAATAATCCCACTTGGAAGCAGACACAAAGGTGGACCCTCTCTGAGTTGTGGTAGAAAATATCTGTTCTTCTGAGTCTATCTGTACTTAAGGTGAGACTTGTACAATTTGAGTTGAGTCTTAACAGTGGAGATTGAATGGAAGCGTATTCATGATGAACAAGTCAACATCAGGAAGTGGGCAGGTGATTCTTGTAGATCCATCAGTTTGAAGTTGCCAGGGTTGACTTTGGTTTGCTGGGGCTAGTGATAGGTGCTGGTTCTGTCTGCTGAATTGCATTTTTCTGGTGACTTGTTTCTTGCCAACCCAAGTCTATTTATGGATCAAATGGTGAATGAGTGACTACTGTTTGGGCTACATTTGTGGAGCTGAGGAGCCCAAATGAATGTGAATTGAGAAATGACAAATCATTCCGTAGCTGCTGAGGAGAATATCTGATGATGACTGCAGCTGTGGTGCAGGCTCCACTTACTGTTAATATTTTTGCATCTGTAAGATAAGTCTGCAAACAAGGTAAGTTCAGCAGGTTGGCAACTGAGCAGGGAAGGAGAACGAGCTGCTGGGGTGGTTTCGGGACATCCTTGTAATAATCTTGATTCTCCACTTATTTGCTTTGTGACCTTAGTCAAGTCTTGTCCCTTTATGCTTTTGATGTGCAGTCAGGTTTTTTTGATTTGTTGAGACTGTAAGTGCTTGACAGATACTATCCCTTTTTGTGCCTGTGTTATCGTAGTTACTGCTTTCAGTCCAGATTCCAATTGTTCCTTCGAGGTATTACTGAGCTGGAAGATATCTAATAGCAGTTATGATATATAAAGGAGCTGAATGTGGACCATCTGGGGAAAGTCCCCTCCCCCTTCAGGGGACATGTTTTTAGAGTCTGTTAATGGTTTACATGGTTCTGTAATGTCTAATAACAAGCTCTCTAAAGCTGAGGGAAATGTGGAGGCAGTAGGCTGACCTTATTAATGCATGAAAGAAGGGAGCATAGAAAATGGTGAGGAACTGGGCAAAGCTGGGTACCTTTAGCTTCCAGAACTGGTTCAAGGCTCAAACCTCTTCACTCTGGTAGTCTGAGGCCAATTAGAGGCGACTGTGGCTCACTCAAAGCAGCTCTAAGCAGTTGCAGTTTGTGAAGCCCTGCACAGAGCTGAGCTCCTCACTGTAGATGTGCTGCCTCCCTTCAGTGTCTCTAAAGCTGCAGCACACAATTTATGCTGTGGCAGCCTGAACCCACTGGTATTATTTGCTATCTTGAATTACTGCCTCTTAAATTGTACTAAGAAATTACGGTGTAGTTACAGATGGTAAAGCAAGCGTTGCATCTGAGCTTAAAGCATGCAGATGGAGTCACATGCAGAAGGGTGTAAACCTGATGTCTACATGAGTGATGCCTGCAGAGAGCTGAGCAGGTATGTGGCTTTACTTGTGCAAAAGTTAGCGCTGATCTCAGGCTAATGGGATCAAACCACAACTTTTCTTAAATACGTACAATCCAGAGTTGCTGCACTATGCTCTGTAGTGTGGGTTAAACTAAATTACTACAGTGGCTTCTTCTGGACTCTCAAGCTAAGAAGTGACTATGGGTTGTTTTTTGGTGTGTCATAGGCTTTCCTGCTGGAGGAGAATGTGTAGAGGTATGTACTGTGTCAACATGCTGTGTTAAAGAAGCATCCTTGTGTTGTCAGGAGACTTTTAGGTGGATTCATGCTCTAGCTTTTCAAATGATAATCCAGTCTCAATTTCAAAAGTTCCAGCTATGGGCACCTTGACTTGTGCAACACAAGGCCACAATGCATCTGAGCAGATGCAAAAAGCTACTTCTCTGAGCAGAGGAAGTCAGGGAGGGGACCAAATGGATCAGTGTTGTAATGCCAAACTTTTGGCTGTTCTGAGGTTTGAATCTTGGGTTCAGTTCCAAATGCAGAGATGCTTGTTTAAGAAACAAGTCTGAAAAGTCTGAACTGCTCTGTTTTTAAAGCTACCATGGATATCTCCATAGGGTTACTTCTGCCATTGCTGCCCTGTGTGATTGGTGTGAAAAAGGTACAATGAAAAGGTGGCAGGGTATAGGCAGGAATTTTCTAGTGGTTGGGAACTGTAGTGCCTCTTTTTAGAAATGAAGTTGAAGATGCTTTGAAAGGTAACAGATTTGATAAATGATTGCACACCATTTTAAATGCAATTAAAAGCCATATGAAGAGTTGTAGTTTAAGGCATCCTCAATCACCAGTCACTTCTGGAAAGTAAGTAATGTTTCACCTCATTAGCAGTGCATACAGAGCGAGAGCTTTATAGCTGAGTCTGGAAAAGGGCCTGATATAAATCCCTGTATTGCTCCCTCCCCAATTCCAAAAAAGCCAGAAAAATATTTCTAATTAAAAGGCTTTTCAGCTGGCTGGTTACTTGTATGTTCTTTAAAATAATAGATTCTTCTGACAAATCTCTCACTACATGCTGTCAGTACTTTCTTTGCTTTACTCTCCAATATGCTTAATACTGGAGAACCAAAACACTGATTTCCTGTTTGAGAAGGCTCCTACAGCAGCAGAAGTTAGTAAGAGGATGTAAACTTAAGCCCACAGAGCTTCTACAGCTGGATAAAAGCTTCAGGTCCATGAATTGTGAAGTATATTTTGTCCATGTGTTTTCAGCTTCTAATACTCCTGTTGCACAAAGCAAAACAGATTGAGCCCTGGATTTCCACAGTTAGTGTGGAGGCTTCTGCTCAGACCAGCACCTAGAGGTGACAAGCATCCCTTGCAGGAAGGAGATCTGTTTCGTGTTCTGTCCAGTCCTGCGGGATGTGATGGGAAGTTGCAGACCTGCGTCGATCTTGGTGTCAGTAGAGGGTGGAATTGGTTCCAGACTGCAGCCCAGCTAATTCACCTTAGAGTCACTTTTTCAGGCCAGGTTGAGACTAGAAGTTGGTGGTTACTCCATAATAGAAAAGGATCAGCTCCAGCTGATCCAGCACAACCTTCCTCTTCTATGAAGAGCTGAGGGTTGTACTGTTTCAGATGACTAACTGGCTCACATGGACTGACTGCAGAAGCTTAAGCTCATGTGAGCATCCATAGAGGATGCTCCAGTTTTGTTTCTAGTTATTTATGTCTGCTGGTGCTTTAAGAACATCTTTGTAGGTCTCAGCTACTTTGGAGCCTTATCAGGGAGACAGATTTAAGTCTAAAAATTCTAGGGATCTAGAGACTGAAGTCAACCTCTAAGTGAATTGCAGCTTTCCTCAGCTTAAAATAACTTCATAACGTCCTCTACTCTCCAAGGATCTTTCCAGGCTCTGCCTGGGTTGCATTTTGACTTGTGCAGAGCAAAAAGCCCCTGTGGGGAAGGAGGGCCAGGAAATTCAGGGAAAGCAGTTTGGGGCAGGCAGGGGAAGGGGAAGCTGCTGATAAGGGTGACAAACAGTTTCACCTTCAGGAGTGATGAACTGTGGGAGAGTTGGCTGCATTGAGGGTCTGGCACAGCTTCAGCATACGCACGTGGGGATGGATCAGCTGAGAGAAATGACTGCATTTATTCAATGAATTTACATGAGGTGGCTGCTTTGCCAGAAAGGGATGGGCTTCCTCCCCCTCCAAAACATCAGCGGCTCCATGCAGGAACGGCAGGAGCAGAGCAGCAGGCTCAGCAGAGGGACTGGGCTGGGAATTTTTCAGCAGAGCCTTTCCTGTGAAGGCTGCTGCATGAGGCACCCACACGCAGCATGGGGTTCAACTCCCCCTGCTGTTCCTGGGGTCTGGCTCTTATAAACTGAATTATAAATGGTTACAGATAGGCAGCCTGCTGCTGGGTGCTCTATAGGCTGCTTCTGCCTCTGGGCAAACTCTCCCCTTCTCCCCCAGGTCCCCATCTCTAGAAACCCACCAACAGCTTCTTGCACAACTGATTTGAGGTATCAGCTTCTGCTCTGTAGCTGTTTCCCTGAAAAGCAGTGCCTTTTATGCAGGGTGGAGGGCAGGAAGCATTGATTTGCAATGAGTGTAAGGAACAGAAGAGGAGGGATAGGTCTGTACCAAAAGGTTGGCGCCACAAATGCTTTCATAGCATATAGTAAGACTACTGGGGCTTGAAGTGGAGAGTCCCAAGGCACCTCCTGCATCCTTTGGGCTCCCTCAAAGTACATGACACTCTGCAAAACAAACTTCATTTGCTTCTGTGCTCCTACTCCTGGCACTGAGGAAATATTCTGCCACAAACCTATGGCACACAGGAATCAAAGAGCTTGTTAAGAGAACATGCTGAAGAGGTTAAATTGTTTATTCTTTAACCCTGCTGGGTTATTAACAAGGTGACAAATAGGCTGTCCTGCCTGAGATTGGGATGTATTTATCCCAAGGGCCCCCCCCAGGGGCTGTTCTCAGCACAACCTATTGAGCCAGAAACAACTGGTCCACACTGGAAACTAATGTGGATCCTGTCGCTGATGATCTGCTCCCCCAGTTCCAGAGCCGAAGAGAATTTGAAGGACAGCCACCTCCCTCAGTCATTCTAAAAGAATTAAATAATACACACTAAACAATGTATATTTAATCTCAAAATGGCAATTCTTTAAATAAGGATTGGATTCTTCACTTTACACCTGGTTATAGCTGTGTCTTCACTGCATGTTCCAGGGTCCTGCAGGATGTGAGCTGAGCCGGAGCTCCATGGCCTTTGGGCTCCATATGAATGTTCATGTCCTACACCCAATAGTCTTGTTGGGAGATGCTGAGGGATGAGGCTACTGTGATAAATACTATCTCGGCAGGGGAATGCTGGCCAGCCCATGGTACAGCAGAGATACTTCAGTGTTGAGCTTTAATTCCTGAGAGCTGCCAGAGTGACAGAGCCTGTCCCCAGTGGCCCACCGCAGTCCCCACCTTGGAGCAATGCTCCTGCTGTAGGGACCTCATGGGACACACAGAATTGCTCATGCAAAGTCTGTGCTATGAAAATAATTCCCTGGCTGCTCTGAATTCATTCCTTTTTTAGCTAGGAAGTTGCAGCTGAGTAGGAAAAATAAAAAATCATCTCGTGTTTCTAATGTGTGATAGAGAATCCATGACAGCTTTTACTGTCCTGCATTCAGTCTTACTGACAGGTATTAGTACAGGTAACACTGTCAACATCAGCATTAACTGATAGTTAACCATCATAGACATGTATTGTTTTGGGGCTGAGTTTGTCTGGTTTTGTATTGCCTCTTGTTAGACTGGATTTGCTGAAGGACAGAGCTCTTTGATCAAATTTCTGTTCCTTACGTAGGTACTTGCAAACTGTGATCAGATCGTCCTATTAACCTTCTTCCTTTGCTAAGGAGAACAGATGGTGCTTCTGGAGCCTTTCTCTAAGCTGAGCTTTTGGTTCTTTAATCATCCTCTTGGTGGTTCTCTGCACTGGATCCATTTTTTCAATATCCTTCTTGAATTGCAAGCATTAAAACTTATCATAATTTTGACAGTTTTAATGACAAATGCCACACACTGATTTTATTTTTTTTCATTTGAGCATCCCTCATCCAAAGCCTCTCTGAGCTCTCATGACCACAGGACCATTCCAGCGTAATGTGCTCAATGGCTTCACAGGATGCTGCTCCTATCATTTGTGTTGCTGTGTGTGGCAGTACTGAACTGTATTCTGTGGTACAGCTTATTTAGCTGTACAGATCTGTTGGTCTCTTCTCAGTTATCTAGTAGTCCCACACTTTGTCATCTTCAGACTTGATAATGAGTGGAGGACAGCCTAAAATCATTACTTAACATAAGTGTTTATACCACAGGGCCAAGAACCAGCCTTTGCCAAGTCTTCACTAAGAACATACGTGTATACCTGGGACTATTTAGTCACCACTGCATGAGGTGATTTTCATCCATTAATACATGTCATATTATTTTCTCATCATAATCAAACCATCATGTAGTGTGAAGCTAAATTCTGTATGGGAAATCAACAATGTCATTTTAATGAGTAAAATCTTGTTAAGTAAAAGTTTAATTGTTATACTTTTTTTAAGGTAAATAATACTAGATAATGCCTATTCTGGAGAATTCCATTTTATACAGATTAATTTTTATCTTTTTCTTAGTTTACTAAGAATCATTGTTAGGATTTTCTATTTGCTTCTTGAAATACTTGGCACATCAGCAGGTTCTGTTCCAGGTGCTGTGACTTCTGTGTGACCAAGATATGTTTAAAATTGATATCAATAATACAGAGTGTTTCAGGATGTTCTTAAAACTGTGGTGCAAGTCATCCAAACCTGCTGAATTCAGGTTCTGCTTAATTAGCTGCAGTTTGAGGTTCTGCTTAGTCGGTAGTGGAATAAGGAGTGCAGAGCTGATATTACGTGTGCATACACCACCTAGCTACTGTCCCCATGCAATGAAAAGTGTTAAAAATATCTTGTAACTTTTCTTTGACCTCTACCATGTGGAAATGATTGAAATAACATTGGAGTAGTTTTTAATTGCCTCAAAACCCACCTATATGGTTCTTACTTTTACTAGCTAGGTTCACCACTGTGCCTGCCTTTATTTATAAATTTACAGTTCCTAGCTTTTGGCTCCTTGTCATCACCTTTCCCTTTCTCCAGGGTGATATGTGTTTAATCCTGTGCTTCTAAGTGGCTTAGTGTTGGACACAGCACTTTTCAGTTAGTACGTTGTCATCTGCATGGTGGTGTTAACATTTGGAGGGCATTTTCGTAACAGCCATGTGGGGCTCCAGTTTTTCCATTATGAAATTCACTGAAATATCGCAGTTTTATTCTTATCCATTCTCAATGATGGTTAAAGAACAAGAGTAAAATCTCAGCTTTGTCTTTTTCTGAGCTATCATTGACTCAAGGACAGTAAATACAGAGAGTTGCTCCATTCCTTCTCTACTTACTGTTCCTAAATAAGTTAAACCCACCAATTTCCCAGTATTCCTGTTGTGTGACTGTCTGCCAGGATGCAGCACTGAGTAGTGGAGTTATCAAAAATGAGCAGTCCTGGCTCCTCTGATGTGTTGTAGCCCTACTTCTGCTGTGTAGATAGATAAAGCAAATTAACCTAATAAGAGACATGCAGAGAAGAAACAAATCCTCAGGTTTATTTGCTTAAGTTTTTTCCCTCGAGTATCAGTGTTTTGCTGTTGATTTCTCACTTGTCTGGCCAAACTTGGAAGAAAATATTTATCTTTTCACTAAGACAGACATACTACTTCTGAAACTTGATGGAGCATTATTGCACAAAGTCAGTGTCTTCTGTGCCCCACAAGATTCCCTGGTTGAGTGTTTGTGAGCTGAGAAGGATGCTTTTGAAGGACAGTCAGGAGTTCTCTTCCAATGAATTCCTCAGACGTGGCTGCATGCAGTGAGGCACTGCTATTAGTCCCTTGGGTTATTAGTCAGCCAGCTTCAGAAGCTCTGAAATTTGCATCTTGTCTTGGATCTGGGAGGATGGTGGGCAATCCTGTTCTCTTGCCTCCCTGAAGAATGCTTTCCATCCAAGATTCAAGAGTTGTCAATGTAGAAGGCTTTGGGAAGGATTTTCATCCCCACAATGCGTGTATTATGAAAGCACTGTTCATAGTTAATAGCGAACACCAGAATTTTTAACACTTTCACAAGGACAGAATAGTGTATTCTTCCCAAAATGTGTGGCTTGAGCTCACCTGTAAGCACAAGTTAGTGTGGTGCAAAAATCAGCTAATCCGTAGCATCTACCAAGTGCGCAGCCTTTGGGGGTGGAGGAGCAAAGGCAAAGCAATTCAGGCGAGCTCATCTTTCTTTCACTGAAAGCTGAACTGATGCAAGTTGCTCATATTGGGCTGGAGCTCATGGTTTCCTCAGCTCAGTGTAAACAGGGTTCCTTGATTATCTTGCTGCCTTGTTGTGCCTTATTTGTCTCAGTCTTATTCTTTGAGAAGAGAAGGAATTCTTTGATGGTTTGTGTGGCACTCAATTAGTGGGATTTTTATAACAAGAATCAGCTGATTTGTAGAAACAAATAGAGAAAATATTTTTGAAAGGCTTCCTTTGAGAAAACAGTGTCTGAGTTTTATGAATGACCTTGATATCAAAACAACAGATACATCACATGGCTTCTAAGTTAGCCTTTCTGAAATCTCATCTGTAGTCTGCATTTGAAGTAGTTCTTTTAAGGATTATCTCCTCTATCCTCGGCCTCCCCCCTTCATAATTGAAAGTTTATACAGCAGGCATGTGATTTCAATATGGGGAGCTGGCGAATGTGACATCTTTAATTCAGTCCCTGTGCTGTGACATGGTGGGAATAAAGATGCGTGTTGTTACACCAGATAATACCTGTGCAAAGACTGTTAATGTGAAACAGTGGTGTTGCCAGACAAAACAAGTGTTCAAAGTCGCATGGGATTTTTCACTATCATCTTGATCCTCCCACCTGAATTGGGTGGAATTGAGATGAGTGTAGTAATTAGGCCTATCTGCTTTTAACCTGCTTTGTGTTGCAGAAGGTTAGCTATAAGTTTGAATGTCCCAGGCTTGGAAATCTGACTGCTTGCATGTAACAACTGGCAGGTCTCTGTGTGGTGGTTAGTTCTGTATTCCTGGGATGTATGCTTTCAACTTGCACTCTGCTGTAATGTAGCTTTTAATCAGTAAATATATACAAAATGAAATATGGCCCTTGTCAATGCTGCTAGTAAGGTGCGCTTGCAAGTCAGAACCCTTGAGAGTAGCTGCAGGTGTCACCAAGCACCTGCAAAAAAAATGTCCTTTGGAAAAGAGTCTTAGATTATGGGTGGTTAGGAACTGGAGCTCTAAATTGTGGTCGAGTGCAGGTGAGAGTCACAAACAGCATTTTTCTCTCCTTTTGCTCTTTACTGTTTTTTCTGTATTGTAAGTCTGCTTCATCTAAAGCAGGAATGGAGAGGGTAGCTGCAACTGTTCTGTCTCCTGGCCATGGCCTGGAGGTACTGAGTCTTTATTAATTAGAGCAGTGTGGTAGGATCTTTTCTTTCCCTTCATAGTACCATGCACAATAGTATGCCGTTGGACTCTTCTACCAAAGACATAGCTGCAAGCTCTAAACTTAATGTAGCAAACACAAGACTTTAAAGTGTCTTTGGAGGTGAAGATGATGCCTCTGGTGTGTGGTGATTTCTGAGAGCTGGCTGCAGTCTGCTTTGGAGAAACCACCCTGTGCCCATGAGCAAGTCTGTCTGTGACACCCTGTTAGCAATGGGATGTGAATTTATTGCAGGGTAGATGTTATTTAAATCATCTTAGAAATGACTTATAAATGATCTTGACTCAATGCTTTGTTTGAGATCAGATTTTTAGGATGTTTCCTGCTGGAGCTGAGAGCTACCCCAGTGAGCAGGATGGAGGCTAAGTGGTCTGTGCAGGACATGGCTAGGGCTGGCTGGCCCCTGGGCCACACAGGGCTGCTGCCTGCCTTCAGCGGGAGCAGCAACAGTTGTTTTGGGCTTCAGTCTCAAAGCTGCCCAATGGTGAGGTCAAAAGCACTCTGTCACTGGGACAGCTAACAGGTCCAGGGATGTATCCTGTCAGTAGAGTAGCTGATTTTGGGGATGATGCAGGTTTGTAATCCCCAGGATAGAACAGGTGTCCCTGAGCATCAGCAGGGCTCTTGCTGCAGACCTGTGCTGACTATGGCCAGGAAACTTTACTCCTGCCTCCCCTGTCTCTGCTGTGCTTCTAAATCATCGATACTACAGGGTGATGTTGAGACAAGATCCTGGTTTGAGATTGTTCTGGGAAATGGCTCAGGAAGGAAATTCATGCGTACGCCTGAGGGTACAGAAGGATGTTGTCTCACCTGTGGGAGGTGATGTGGTGGTGGCTGCATCTGTCCCAGGGCAGATGTGCTTGTCAAGGGAGACGTGGATGGGGTTAATGAATACTGTGGATCCCTGAATTCATTGAGTATTGTTAAATAGAAATTGTTGGTTCAGGAAACCCTGAAAAGTGGAAAATGATCAGTTAATATGAGAATATTAGGGGCAAGTAGTTAACATTTATGGTATATATCTAGATACCTTTCCCTGTCTCTCTGCTAATACCCATAGGAGATGGGATCCTGTTCTATGCAGCCCATCTTTATGTTGAGACTGGAGAAATCTAAACAAACTGGAGTTGTTTGACAGTTCGCACGTTCTGTTAAACTTTGTGTTCCTCGTTTTGTAATCATTAAATCAAACACCATGATGCCAGCTCTGTATTTTTAAGTATACCAATATCTCAGTTCCTTCTTAGTGCCTCTCCTCTTTTGTTGTTTTTTACACCAAGACAGTTCTTGGTGTAAAAGATAAAATGTATTTGTTCTCATTGTTAATAAACATCCAGTTATGTTCAGTGACAAGACACTGAATCAGTGCAGCAACACGCTGAATATGCTGAAGCTACTTCTCAGATATGTGATGCTGCAGCTCACTGTGGACTGAGCAGGAGCTCCTCATGGGTCTATTGTTTCCTGCTGTCCAGCTAGGTGAAAATTAATTGCAGAAGATGATAAAGGGAACTTTTTTGCAAGCTACACATGCTGTGAGCAGAGCTGAATGGAAAAATGATTTTGAAAATACCTGAGTCCTCATTTTGGAAAAGGTGGAAAAAATAATCTTGGTTAATTCATCCCTGGTGGGATTCTGCTGCTACGGAGTTAATCACAAGACAGATTTGTCCTTATAGCGTGATATTTCTGTAACAGCACAAACTTGCTTATGTAGTGAATAGAAAAGGCTTTACAGCTTAGCTATTAAAGAGGTGAGAACCAACCTGGCTGTGCTATGGCAGAGATGTGCTAATGTGGTTTCAATGTGAAATGGTCCCAGACACTGTACTCCGTGAAAATATTTTAATGTTTTGAAAGAGTTTCTAGTTTCCGTTAGAGAGGAAAAGGTGAAATTTTTTTCACCTGTTCCCCCTTCTTTCCTTCCCTCCCCCCCCCCCCCCCCCCATTTCACTTGAACTGGACTGTAGGAGAAATGCAACTGTTTTGTTTTAATTGACAAAGAGGCAAATCTTGTTTCCATTTTGTAATAGACTTTTTCTTGTTTGGAGTAATTAATTTATTTTTGTCTTCAGGCTAAGAATATTCTCCTGCCCTCATCACTGTAGAAGAACATAAGTCCTGGAGACTATGTCTGTTTTTCAGCTTTTTCCCTATGGGCAGACTTGGCATCAGTAGGGCTTTCTTCCCTTGTGCTACTTTGATCCACACACAGGTAATCACATGTAGGTCTCACCTCCCTTACAAACTGGAGCTTCTGCCTTCACAGAGAAAAATCCAGAGAATTAATCATAGGGAAATAAATTCAGTGCAGAGTTTCATGTCTGATTTCTTTTCAGCTGTGCAAATTGTTATCCTAGCAAAATTGAAATGAATATAATTTGTCCTTAAAAACAATTACTTTAATTATTTTTTGCGATGTTGCAGTGTGCTGATGGCATATGTGGCCAGTGGGACTTATTTAAAATATGTATGCTCTTAATATCGGCTTGAAAGAAAGATATCTCAGCTGTAAAACCTCATGTAATGTAAAAAACGAGATGATTTTATCCATCTGACCTTGCCTCTATTTAGTTATCTCTGCTTTTTGATGTTGAAATTTACAGATTAATAATTGTAGCTGCTTGAGCAAAGTCAGGGCAGAGAACAATTACTAACTGCAAACAAATCCCTCTTCTGCTTTGCCTTCCCCTCGGTCAGAGCGCAGTGTCTACAGCACTGTAATAACTGTACACACGATTACTCATGTTCCTAATAACTCGGGGAAAAACTAATTACTTTTTCAGGGCTGTTTGCTGCCGAAGGAGGGTTTTCCGTTATCTGGCATCGCTGAGGTCTGCAGGGTATGTTTACACTGCATCACCGTGATGTCAGGCCCATTTATTTTATCAGAGGTGCCTCTGGTGGCGGCAGCAGCCCAACCCAAGCAGCGCAGAGGTCTGGTGAGGGCTATATGGGTTTCTTAGTCTGGTTTTGCAGTATGTACTGGCTGTTATGCAGTCCTTGCTAACCTGCTATCCATCCCTGGCTCTGTGCTTTGAAGCTCCGATACATCGCAGTCAGGCTTTCCGTGCTGTGCGAGGACACATCCTTGCTGTGGCTGTGCAGTACAGCATGCTGTCACCATACCCATGATGCCAAGCATGCTTTACCTTAAGAGGGGATAAAGCTCTCAACTTGTCTCCCCCAGGCTAAGCTTGGCAAATACTCTTGGATCTGCTTGATTCAGAAACAATGACTGTAAGACGGTCCAGTTTGTGTGAATAAGACATACTGTTGATGGTGTGCTGTGGCCAAGCTATGCTTTAGGAACTGCATAGGTAATGTTTAGAGATTGAAGTCCAGAGATATTGCAGTTATTGAGGCTGTGTAAGAGCTATAAAGGTCAAGTTCATCAGACCCATAGCAGCTGATTGCATGTGACTGTAGGCCTGATTTCTTGAAGGAGCTGTTGCAGACAGACTTTGCAGTGTGCAGTGTGTTTCCAGAGTACATCTTGTTCTTGGATACTAGACCTGAAACTGGCTTTGCCTTTAGGGTTTTGTAGTGGAACAGCCTGTTACAGCATAACTACCTGAATTTTGGACTTGGAAAGGCTCTTAATGATCTCATAAACCTAATCAGTGCTGTAATTTTCTGAAAACTTGGGATTCAGTTTGGAGCTGAAGCCAAGTGTTCTTGGAGAAGAACTAAATCTGTTGGAGGATCCTTGAGCTAGAAGGGTGATTTCATAGAAGAGACACCCGTCCTCACTGTTGCTGACAAACTGAAGAGCTGTTCCACATGCCAAACTGTTCTTATTTTGCATCTGTAGGTTTGAGGGTGCTTTTAACCCAGAGCACTTCTCACCAGATCAAACACATGACTGGGAAATTAGATGTCTAATTTTTGCCTCATTATATATATGGGGGCATGCTGTACAGAGCCTCCCTCCCCTGCCCCTAAAGTTGTTTCTAAAGCTTAAACCTTTAAATATAGGGGTCTTCTGTCTACTTAAGGCATTTCATAATGACCAACTGATTGGCCTGTGCAATTTGCAGACCAGCTCTGTGTTCAAAGCTAAGGGAGTTTGAGAGCTGCCTCCATGCTCCATTCAAGCAAGAATGAAACCCCTCCCTGGGTAAGAGGAGTTCTCCTGAGTGTTTCATGCCTGCCTCACTTCATATCTCCTTTGGTTTCCATGGCACTGAAATGACTGATAAATTGTAGAGCTGTGAAGGTGTAGGTGCCAGTAACTGCAGTGCTCTTTGAGAAACCTTCCTGGGAAGTGGTAGTGAAAAACAGTTATGTGGCTATTGCTCCTTTGCACACACCAGATACAATTACCACAGGTAGCTGCAGTGCTCCTATAATTAGTTGAGGACATGGTGAGTGCTGATGAAATAAACTTTGCTTGGGAATACACCAGCTACTTGCCTTTACACATATTACCTTTTAAAAAGACATTAGAAAAGTGGCTTAGTCACAAGTAGCACTATTTTACATGTTCTGTATGTGACAGGATTTCCATTTTCTAATCTAGTGATTTATCCGACTAACTACCTCACTAATAGAGCAGCAGGGAGTTAAAGCAGTAGATTTAAAATACTTTTTAAAATGAATTTTGTCTGATCAGTTATTCCAGGAGCTGCATTTTGCCATATGCCCATGTTCCTGTTCCTACCAGCAGCCTGTTGGATCTCAGATAGATGTGGTTTTGCATCACGTTGTATCCTGTCATGACATATGACCCTTCTCTATCCTGTCCTATCATTGACTTCAGTGTTGGTTATTCTTCATACATGTGTGAATGACTCAACATGGAGGAATTCTTGGACATGGGGACAAAGCCTGAGCAGAAGGATGCCCCCTCTCTTTAGCTACTGCCAGCCAAGCCATTAGAGGAGATACAACCATTTTTCTTTGCCCCTCTATTTGCTTTGTGTTTGCCTGCACTGTTTTAGTGCTGCTGATCCCTGTGCAGAGCACATAGCCCTGTCCTGTCTGCATCTTGCCTTGTGCTGTTGGCTGTACAGAGTGTTGGGGCTGCAGGAATGACCGAGTTTTGATGCTGGATGGAGGCATAGGTGGCACAGGGGCTGTATGTCAGTGGTGGAAGGCTCCTGGTTCAGGAGGATGGGAAGGCAATGTTAGCCCTGAACATCTCAGCACTGTGCTCTGCATGGCCTGGGAGGATTCCCTATGCACTGTCCTTGCTCATCTGAAATGGGCCCTGGACACAGGCAGCAGGAGCTCTGCCTGCCCCTTGCTTTGGGTCTCTGAGTGCAGGAGTGAGCCTGGTCACTCCTTCTGTGGGAAGTTCCAGAAGTGCTCACAGGGCAGTTAGCACAGCTACCTGCAGCCAAAAAAATGCTTGGTATTTGCTTTGATCTGCTTCAAAGGGTGTTTGTTATTGAAGAGATGAACATGTGAAAAGCATCACTGTCCTGGGCAGAGGTCCCTTATCACATGCAATTAGGAGATAACTCTGCAAGTGGGGACTGAAGCCCATCTCTGTCAGGAGCTACTTGGTTCTTAGGTCTGTATTATACCCACCTGTTTCTGTAGCTTTTGAAAGCCTCAGCAGAGGCAGAACCTGCAGGACAGAGAGGTGCTTGTGTTGGCAGGCTGGTAAAACAGTTGAGTAAATGCTGCTTGATATGGTCCAGGAGAATCTCTAATTTAAATGCTGCGGAAAAAATGCTAATGAAGCAAACCTATCAGCCTCATTTACCCATATGAAATCATTACCAGTGGATAAATCATTCTTCTGGAAAATACAATAATAGTAATGTAATATATAGAACACAATACTACCCTCTAATAAGTCTGACAAGCAGATTGCAGTGTCTATTTAGACTGTATTAGCCAGCCAGCAATTTCAAATGCTTTTATGTGCAGACCCTTCTGTTCCTTGCTGGCTGGGCTAAACTAATTAAAGAAAAATGTACTATAGCTGGCAAGTCCAAAAAAAGCTAAAAACAATCTTTCTAAATAATATAACCCTCCCAAATGAACAGCTTTCAGTTGTTTTTGCAGAAATGAAAGTCGCTTTGGTTTTCAGGAATGGACAGGGCAATTACGCTATGTTTAGTAATTTTTGTTCAGGATCTTGGGTTTGTAAACATGGACCCTTATTGCAGACTGCAGGCACTCTAAAAGAGCCAGGTAATACCAGTCTTATTCTCTTACAACATGATGTGACAGCTCTGGTAAGACAAATGTTACTAGCCATTGTTTAGTGTGATACCTGGACTGTAGCCCCTAAAAACCAACACTTTTGATGTGTGTTTAAGGCTCATCGTGGCTGAAGCTTTTGCAGTGCCTGGGGACTGCCTTGTCAGACTTCTTGGAGCACGTAACCTGCTAAGGGCTTCCTGTTTCTCCTTTTGACGTGCATGCAAAATGCTGCCCCTCTGCTTAGGCTGATGCAAGCTGCCAGGCAAAGGACATCTGTGTCCTTGGTATCTGTGGTGGGAATATCTCCTGCTTCAGGTGCTGGAGCACTGTTCAAGATTTACTTTGCTCCAGACCAGCAAACATGTTAAGGGCTTTTGCAAGGAGAGTAATGCCAGTTGTTGGAGAGCTGTATTTTCAGGTTGCCAATCAGTTGAAGGCTTTACAAGTATGGGAGATAAACTAGTTGCAGACTCTGAAGATGTCCCCTCCTCACTTGCACAGCTGCCCAGGGAGCAGGTATGGGCAAGGAGTACCGGTGGGGTTGGGATCTGCACTGAATTGCTCAGTAGAAGTACTGTCCTGATCAACCTATTTGTGAAAGATGCTGATGGTCTCACTGGTGCATCACATACCTACAGGAGTCCTTTCTGCACCTGTACCAGTCTGTAGGTCAGAAGAGAAAGCAAAAATCCTAACGTCATCTATTTATATGAAGGCTGCTTGTTTCCTTTGTGGATGTCTTGATCTGAAGAGCAGTTTATCTTTCTGCAGCAGTGAACTTGTGCTTTTGTATCTCTGGACTGCAAATGCTGCATGTAGCTAGGACTGTCCTGATGCATTCAGTGTTCATCTGAGTTAAACCATTGTAGAGAGGCTTGGGCAGATTCAGGCTTTCCCTCAGTCTCTTTGAATTTGACTTGAGTAGCCTGTTCTGATCATCTCGGTGGTGAAAATTGGTCCAGAGCAGGAAGACTTTTTGTCTGTGCATGTAATGTAGAGCCAGTAATTGATTACTATCTTGAGCAGTGCTTTAAGTCAAACTTTAGAAGCTGCAGTGTTCATCCCATTCACTCTGCAGCCTGAGTTTGAAAGAGATATACCTGTTTGGAGTTCGAAGAAATATTGGCACGATGTGCTGTTGAATGCTGGCCCACTTCAATTACTGACGGAAAGATAAAACACATTTTGCTCTTGGCTGGCTTCCTTGCTTGCTGATGCTAATAACATCATGAGCTCAGCGTTTCAGGGGTCATCTTGAAAGCAGCAGAGACCTGAACCCCCCTGATCCTGCCTTCCTACTACTGTTGCTGCTGCCGGGAAACATTGCTGGGTCAAAGACCAATGTTTGCACTTCAGCAAAGTGAGTGCCAGGTGACTGCAAGGGCTCCTGCACAATGGAAGTTATGATCCGAAGTGGGGTGATGGTGGTTCTCCTTATGTCCATGGAGAAACTCCAGTCAGATCTTTTATTTTGCACTTGTGCTAAGGTCTTGCAGGACTGCAGCTTTCACAGCTGCCTTTATAGGATGTAAGGCTGAGGAATACCTGATCATGTCTGTGTACGTACATCTTTCTTGTCCCCTAGGAAGTTTTCTGGTCTTTTCATCATTTTGTAGCACTCCAGGGAGTTTCTTTGCCTCTGCCAATTAATTTACTGTGGCTATTTCAATTTTTGTTCACAACCTGCTTGACAAAATCTCCTTCAAGCTAGACACTTCACAATGAGGGAGAAAAATGTGAAGCTGGTCTGGATCACAAGTAACGGTAGAAAACGTAATGCTTAGCCATGAAAACTACATACATGCCTATAAGCTGATGCATGGAAAACTCAAGTGCTTCCTCAGCTGCCTGCCACTATCAATGATAAAGATGACAGAAATGAACTTAACTTGTTCATTAGTGTGAAAATCAAACAGCTGCAAGGCCAGCTTTTACTGCATTTCTTAGTGAGAGTGGTTTTGGTATAACTACTTAATGTCAGTTATTTCTGTGTGGTGGTGTCCCACCTGAAGAAGTGAGGTGCTTTCTTCTGGTCTGACAGTGGGAACTTGTGCTTTTAGCACTAATTATGGAGACTGTTTTTACCTGAACACACAAGCAAGACTGCAGAGAAGAGGCAACATGTGTGGTGTCACCAGTGGGAAGTGTTAATTCCTGCTGAAGTAAGGTGATAATTCTGAGAATACTTCATTGTGAAATGAACACACGAAGTAGCATCTAAATGTTCAGCTAGATACAACCAGTCTCCCTTTTGTCCCTGGAAGAGGAATATTGAATAAAGAATTGTGAAGGAATTCAATTTCTGTGCTCTTCTAGCTGTTCTTTAGCAAACTGTGTGAGCCTGCAGGTAGCAGAGAGCCAGAGATAAGAGCTGTTGAGCTGTGCTCTGACTTACCTTGGGGAGGCTGCTTCATCTCTCCTTGGTCACACTGTCAGTCACGCTTTGACTCATGGATGTTAATTGACCCAAAGTTGTTTTTCAGCCTTCACTGTGGAATTTTTCTTTCTCAGCACTTAGACTTCTGCATGGAGTTGGTTTGGTTATCCCACATCCCCCAAGAGTGGTGAATTTTAGTTCTGTAAGCAACAAATGTTTTTGTTTTTTTTCCCCCTTACATATGGCCATTTATACTGTAGATCAGTAATTAGCTACAAGAGTATTGTTTGCAATCATGTTTCCTACCTGGGGAGGTGGTTGGTGCAGGATGGCTGCAGTTCAGCCAGTCCACGTACAAGCTTTGTATCGCCAGCTCTGCTCTTGCTAATGCTCGATCTCCTGGCAACTTCCTTTAAGGGTGCTGCATAATTGCTCTGCTGGAAACATTTTCATTAATAATGGAATTTAACTTCTTAACATGCTATTAACTAGATTTCCTTTTTTTTTTTTTAGGTTGGCATTAACTGTGGTGGTTCATGGGACTTTGAGTGTGTATGCAAATGTAATTGTGCGCTGAACTTGGTCCTGTCACTTGGGGTGATGGTTCCCAGGGCCCTGGGTGAACTTTGCCAGTGAGGTGCTTGGATCCTGCAAAAAGACTTCATGTTATTGAACTTAAGTGTTTAAAAAAGCTGCTCTGGGAAATCATGGATGTCCTGTGCCTCAGTTTTCTCTAGTAATTTTAGTCCAGGTGACAAAATAACCTCAGTCGTCTGGAAGTTTTGACGCTTCAATCTAACTGTAGCAGTTTTAAACTTTTAAAATTGTATCACCTGAAAAGCTAGCTCGATAAAGTTTTCCCTTGCAGCCCTGAGGAATGGTGAGGGTGACGTGTGAATCCAAGGGGACCTCGTGTCCCTTTCTGGGAGAGCAGCAGGAGGGAGCTGTCCATGTCCCATCTCAGCTGCTTGGCTCATTCCCCTAAGGGGGTCGGTGTTTCTTATAGAGCTAATAGCCATGTCAGCTGTGCTTATCAGAAAAGGGATTTAATCTCTCTTTAAATTCCTTAAATTTATTAAAATCTGTTTTTCTTCTCCTGGTTATAAATTAAGGCAGTGCTTTCAAGATTCTTTAATTGGGGTGGTAACAAGGCTCATCATATCTGGCAATGATGAATAAAGGGTTGGACTGGAGCATATGTTAATGCACAGGAAACAATGACTCTTAAAATAAATGCACCCAAAGTGCCATATTTGGCAGTGGCTGCAGGACATATGTAGTAAATGATGTGGTGCTGCCACTGTGCTTACGAGGGACATCAGCAGCTCCTGGCTGGTTCAAGGATTTAATTCTGCTGAGCTCCAGCGGTCATGTGGGCAGTGACCTGCAATGAGTGTCTTGCAGCCAGGTTTTCAAAAGTAGCTACTGATTTGAGCTGTGTAAGAGGTTTGTTGCAAATCTCCCTGCAAAAGGCTGTGCATGCAAGGCACCAGATGCCAAGACTTTGAGGCTCTGGGGGCTCAGTTGGGTTTGAAACCTGGGCTGGAATTTGAATATTTCTTTGAGGTTTCCAGGCTGAATGTGGTCAAAGTACTGAGTGTCTATAGCTACAGTACAGATCTTCTCTCTGCCTCTGCTACAGGACACCACCTACCAAGAACTGTCCGCCGGATATTTATTTGCATGTGTTGTGTAGCTTAAATCTTTTGGGTGGAAGAGCAAAGTGCCATTTGCACTATGACACAGTTTTGCAATAGCCTGGTGTCCGTACCACAAGGAGAGCTATTTAAGCATAACAAATGACACTTTCTTTTGCAAGATTGCTCTTTTTCCTCTCTTTTGCTCTTATGTTTTCTGCCTTAAGGCATAACTGAAACAAAAAACTTGTCATTTGTAAGGGTTTTGGTAGTAGCAGTATGATGCCCCTGGAAAGGCACATGTAGTAGAAGACTGGGAGGTTGTATGGTTTTTGATTAGTGGAAGACTTATTTCATGCCTGTGGACAGAAAAGTTTTGTTACACGTCAACTCAATTAATCAGCTTAAAGAAAGCCAGCAAAGTTTGCTAGCGCATGTGGTGCTATTTTGAAATGAAATGAGGTCAGAGGATGCACAGACAAATAATTTCTCATGTAGTAGGCAGCCTGTAAACTTCACCAGAAGGCTTATGCCTCCTACCACTGCATCCATTTTAGGGGACAGGAAAAAAAACAAACCTGAAAGCACCGGTAAAGTCTGTAACGTCACCTTTCCAAAAATGGGTTAACACAGAGGATGGAGCAGCACAAGGTAGAGAGTAGAGGTGATTGAAGTGTGCAGGAGGAGTCACCTTCTGCTGGAAGAGGCTGCAGCCACGCTGGCCTTGTAGGCTCCCTGGCTAGTGCATCTGGGGAGAAACATCTGGGTGCTAGGGCTGGAAGCTGAGCAGGGTGAGGAAAAAGGGAGGAGGCTGTACTGAACATGCTGTGGAGGTCTGTGCTATGCAGTGGCTCCATCACAGTAGGTGATGCCATTGTTTAATCGTGTGTCTGCACTTGCAGTGTTACTGAGGCACATGTCGGGCTGGACACGGGCAGGCAGCTCTGCTGTGGCATTGGAACAGCTCCAGCACGCCCATGGGAAATGGCATATGGGACAGCATGTTGCTGGATGCTCTCACACAGAGTGCCATGGCTGGGCTGGGGTCCCATCCTCCCAGGGAAATAAGCATTGCAAACTGCGCGTTGTCTTAAACCAACCCTGCTTGGAGCCTGTGCTTGCTGTTGTACTTGAGCTTTTAACCAGACTGCAGGGGCATGCACGACAGTGCTGAGAGCCAGCCGCTTTTCTCAAGGAAGCATATCCAAGCCCTGTGGCAGGAGCAAAAAGTGTGGCAATATTTATTCACTCTGACAAAGCAGGGCTGTTGCAGGTGCCACGTAGAAGATCAGTGTTAAACAGCCTGAAGCAACCCCCTTGCCATGGCTAGAAGTGGTCTGTGGAAAGCTAGGTGGGAGAAATATGTGCATGCCTGTGCCCTTGGGGAGCCCTTTTGCTTAAGGGACTTGGGTGGATTTTTACCTGAAATGGCTACAGGTATGAATTTACATTTGCAGAAATAATTTGTATCATTACCCTAAACTGCTGTGCTGTGGATGAGAGTAAAGGGAATTTAGGATACTGTGAATTATAAAATATATACCTGGCTGGTAGAGGGATTAGTTTCCAAACCTCAGTTGGGTGTCTTTGCACCATGTTTCTTGTTTTCCCATGTTCAGGGAAGGGTTATTAAACCAGCATGGTGCTACAGGAGGTCTGGCAGACAGACCAGATCTTCCTGGGCTTGTTTAACTCGGGCCAAAAGTCATGACAGAGGTGACAAACCCTGCCAAACCTAACTGGCCTCTGTCAGAGGTGCTGGTGTCATTGATCTGCAGCCTGGGGAGCCTGCCCTTGGCAGTGATTGGGTTTCTCTAGCATAGCTGTACAAATACTGAGGTGACAGAGGCGGATACTTATAATGATGAAGAAAGATTTTTTTTTTTTTTTCTTCCCTCTTTTCTGAAAATAGATCTTCCCTAAACAAATTCTCAGTGCTTTAAAAACCACCTGAGAACCAGCTGGGTTCTTGCAGCATGCTGGGGTTTAATGCTGAGCTTGGTTCACTATCAGTAGTTGTTCTCTCATTAGGATTGTGCAAGGGAAATGCTCTGTCAGTTCAGCATGGAGAGAAATTAGACTAATCCATTGGGAATTTTCCCCTTTTTACTCCAAGATACTGCTTTATTAACAAAACAGGGGAAAATAGGGGATTTCAGAAATTCTTTCACAAAAATGCTGGTAAAATGAGCTTGTAACAACTTTGAATGAAGAACTGATATGAATTAATCAAAATGTTTGTTCGATAGTCTTGATATTTTATCTGTGTGGGAAAGGTAACAAACATAGTTCCTGCTCTGGCAGGGGGATTGGACTAGATGATCTTTTGAGGTCCCTTCCAATCCCTAACATTCTGTGATTCTGTGTAACCTATCTCAAGACTAGAAACCCGATCTGAAAAATCACCTTTAAGACAAAACCGATTTGTTCCCCAAGTTACAGCTGCCAACCCACCAAGGCTAATTAATAGCAGAAACATGAATATATGTTGCCCACATGGTTGCCTCTCTAGGTATGATGTCTGCTCCCAGTTGCTGTAAGCTAAAATCACTGCTTTTCCTCATGCTGTTTCTAGCACATAGCTCTAAGCGGGCTTCACTGGCAACTGACATGTTTAAAAGCTTTTGCTGTAACTTACCTTCAATTGTGTTAATTGTCAAAGTTCTTTGGTTCTTGCTAGTGTTTCTCTGAGCATAGCCTGCATAAGAAGGAAACAAATGTCACTGCCATCTATAGGACAGTGGGACTTTGCGCACTTGTAGTTGAACTGAGACGTCCTTTGGGACTGCCGTATGGGCAGCAGAAGTCCTACAGACTGCATATTAAACTTCCTATTTTTAACTTTGTCAGGTTTAGAGAGCATAGCAAGGCAACCTGATTTTCCCCTGGGGATTCAAGTAGAAATATCAGTCTGTCATTTCAGTTCACTACTTAGGGATAATTAATTACTGCTGAGGACAATTAATCATATTAAAGAATTTGTTTCTTGAGAATGATGGGGACAGCTACAAGATAAAAGTCTCTAGATGACCCCATGTGAGGCCAAGCCACTGTGATATGTTAAATATAATAGTTATTTGCTGCCCTGTGCCTTAGTGATTCAGAGTGGCTTTGGTGATTTTTGTGTTCCTTGGTCCTGTCCTTGATGGGTGAAACTGTGACTCAGATGGGATGGACAGTTTCTGACCATTTTTTTTTATTAGTGGTTCCTGATTTTGGGTGACTCTGGAGAAATCTCAGCCTGTGGCAAGAGCCAGAAGGGCTCAAAACCACATGAATGACTTGTTCCTGATGTGCTGTGCGGTCAGTTGAGGATGAAAGGGCCTTGTGCCTCCTGATTTCTTCTCTGTCTGGCCAGCACCAAGAGCCCATCTAGGAGGTGGTGTGGCAAAAGCCGAGGTCGGCTGAATGTCCTCTGCTGTAGGAGTGACTGGCTCTGGAGTGAAAGATCAGAGTGCTTGAACCTGTCGGATATCAGCTGCTGCTCTCTTACCTGTCATCCCATCTCATACTGATTGTTAGATGCTCTGTGTGTTGCAGAGCCAGCTTCCTAAAGACATGGTAAAAATGGAGCTTGATATAAACTGATTTTCCTCCAGGTTCAGCTATGTTCTCTCTGTGCTCTCAGCAGGCCTCATTGATATGATGCATATCCCCAACTTTATGAAAACAAAGGAGCTGAGTGATTCTTTTCCCAGGGGTCTCAGACATGCCATAGATTTTCTGGAAGTAGACACCAACCTTCAGAGACCTTTCCCCTTCCCCACACCACCTCTGAATGTATGTTTGATCTTGGCAAAAACATCTTTCCACTGGTGCTACTGGTATAAGTTTGGTGCAGGTTTGCGTTGTCCCACTCATTATAATCTAGTGGTAGTTTTGAGCCCTGACAATCCTCCCACGTCACATCTGATGCTTCCAGAACATGTTAGCAGAGCAGAGGGCACGCTGACAAACCAGAGGCACATGTTCTTAGCTTCAGGGCTTTTCCTCTGGGCTCAGGACCACCTGCTCAGATCCTGATGGTAATGGAGTCTATGGAAGTTTTTTGCTGTTGCTCCTGCAAATATCTGCCAAGGGTTTCTGAATATACTTGCCATTGCTTCTCTGCTGGATGCACTTGGGTGAAGGTCAGCCAGTACTGAGCAATTTTACATTTTCAGTGCAAGTGCAGCTTTTGCCCTGGAGCCTGATGCCTTTAGTTTGGGGTGGCTGCTGGAGGCTAGGGCAGTTTGGAAAAGTTGGATGGGATGAGGAGAAACAAGACTCCATTCCTGACAGATCCAATGAGACATTTGTGTTGTGAGAGGTAAAAAGAGAAATGGGGAGAAGACTTTCCTGAAACTCTGGCTCTCGCTCTTCAGCACGATGCTAGAATGCATCTGTTTTCCTGTTTAACTATTGCATAGCCTCTATGTTACCTCTTACTAGCCCAAGAAATGCATGAAAGCATTTCTGAGTTTCTCCAGCTGTTTCACAAAACCCGGTAACCACCAGAGGTTGTGCAGCTAGCTGCTGGGGACCGCTCGCAGAGCAATACTTCTCTGTCGGGGAGTGCAGGGAGCAGCAAGCACCAGCACTGCTGGTGAGCCTGAGGATGAGGAAGGTGGAGAGGCAGACAGAAACACTTAACATGCCTGTAGAGGCTTGTAAGGGTCAGATACTGCCCTTGAGTCATGGTGCATGCCCTAGGCAGTCTCACTGGTTTAATGGAGGATTTACCCAAGGATGGTGTAAAACCATTTTTTTTTCTTAATGTATATCCATCTTCTCTGACCTGCTTGTTCCTGGAGTATCAAGAGCTATGGTATATACACAAAAAAATGGGGAACAGCAGAGGGTTGCTGAAGCCAATAGTATGGACTTGTTTTGTAAAAGTAATTTTATAGTTTATCTAACTTGTAGACCATTGGTGCAGTTGAGCACTAGTCTGACCCATCAGTGCATCTACAGTATTTCAGTGCGTGGCCCAGACCATCGCTCCCAGTCATCCATGTTGTGAGCTCATCCCAGGTCTCCTGCTGAGGAAAAGCATTGTCCCTCAAGTGGGAGAAACCAGGTGGTGGTGGTACTTACCCAACAGGCCTGTCATGCCTGTGGCTGCTTCTCTTTCCCTCCTTAGGCTGTGGTGCAAGTGTTAACATAAACCCACTAATCTCTCAATGAGCACAGTAACAGGACTTCTATAGGTATGTACAGGGCAATTATCATATGTATTGATTTCCAATAAACGGATGTTTCAGAGCTAAGTAGAACATATTTTGGAAACCTGTCAGATCAAGTATGCTTTATAAATAAATTACAGCTGTGACACATGGTAGGAGACTGTCTTATTCATAAGTTAGACTGCCTGGGGTCAAGCACACTTTCTTCAGGGCATCATAAATGCGACAGAAAAAAGTCAGTCTTCTGTCTATACTCTAACTTGTCTAGGAAGGTGGGGCAGACTCTACAGTGGGAAGGAGTATAAGCAAGTTGCTAGTTATAAAGAATGTGGTCAAATAGTGTTGCCCTCGTATTTTTCAGAGAAATTTCTCTCTGGAGTTAATAGGCAGTACTTTGGTCTTGTCAGCACAAGTCCCACAGGCTATGTCAGTGGTCAAATAAACTTTTCTCTTAGTTTACTCTGTCCCCAGTTAACCTTGTTTTGTCCTAGTCTGGCTTCTCTTAAGGACAATCATGATGGAGCTGTCAGCTGGTTTAAATATTCTGCACAAGTGCAGCCTGTTTCACAGCAGTATCAATTGCAATGGATATTTGGGATTTTGAGGTTCAAGTGTTTGGAATTTTCCTGAGGAAGCAAGGAGAATAAATGTAGTGTGAAAGAGTGTCTCCAAGTGGAAGATCCCTCATCTTATGAGCACTTAAATAGAAAATATGACTGCCAGCGTGCCCAGATGTGTGTACCATGCAGCTGGTATCCTCTCTCTCCTGGGAAGATCTTGGTAGGCTGAAATGGTGCTTTAGCATCTGACCTGAGTTGGAGGTGAAGTGCTTCATAGGCAAGGACAGTGTCAGAGCTGGGTCTTTGCTTCAGTCATGCAGCAAAAGACTGGTGCACCTCTTCTTGCTGCTGATTATTTCCTAGCCATGGATGCTTTGCTGCTGGCTGCCTGTATTTTGCTCAGCCTACACATACTGCTAACTGATGCAGTGGCATTTTTTTTTTCTTTCTTTTTTTTTTTTTTTTTTCCTGCACAGGATTGAGGACAGCTGAGCTTTTACATAAGTAAAGTTTACTCTGCATATGTGACCCAGTGCTGGCTCTTACTTGAAGCCGGCAGGTTTTGGCTCTAGCCCTCCATTAATCAATTTTTTGAGTTCTGAATTTGTTCTGTTTTCTGTCAAATCTTCACTGAGCTGACTGGGCATTTAGCAAGAGTAAATCTGTAAGAAAGCCTAATAGAGAGCAGCTGTTATTATCTTGAGAGAAACATCAATGTAAATTTTCCCTCAAGGTATTTCTGTTTCAAAACAGAGAGAAAATGTTTAGACAGCAGCTGGCCTATAGGTGGGAAACTGAAGCAGATTTGGAGAGAGGGACTGATTAAAGTCCTCCTCCACTTTAGCAACCTGCTGTTTTAGTGGACAAGGAGGGGCAGAGACCTCCCAGGCCAGCTGGCTTCCTCCTATTGCTGAAAACCATGTTGTACACCACATTCATGAACTTCAAGTGCCCTCTTAAAAGTCATATTTCTGCTGGGAAGCTATTTCAGAGCCTTGCTGTGCTGATCAAACCTTTATGATTTCTAGGTTATGTGTATTCTTGGCCATATTTATCTGCACTGTCCTCCGATGCTGTCCTATAAATACCTCGGGAATGATCATATTCCCACTTGCATTTGGTTTTGCGAGGTTTAAATGGGGCAAGCTGCTTCAGTCTTTGTCATGCGCAGCTCTGTTTGTCGGCCGGTCGTGCTGACCCTGCTCCATACCTGTTCCAGATGGACTTCATCTCACTCAAATGCTGTAATGCAAGCAAGCCATTTTCTTTAAATATGAAAGTCTTACAGGTTGACAAGCTGAAAGATCAACATCTTGTCTGGCATAAGGCTGGAGTCTGCAAATTCAGCATTTGGACTTAAATAGTTTTTCATTTTTCACACATTTAAAAAAACTGAATATATGCACTAAACAGATGATGCTCAGCAGGGCACTGTATAGGCTGCTTTCAGCTGCGTATTGCTCTGTGATGGATGAAATTAGGCTTCAAGAGTCACTGGCAACCTTTCTTCTGGATGTTGTCTATCCAGATCTATAGCAGGGAATGTTTTTTGGTGATTATATTTTCAACTCTTGTGCCAGCACTTCTTAAAGTGCTTGATTAGCTCTGCCAACCTCCAGAGGCCAAGGAATGTAGAAACGTTTGGATCCAAATACCTTGAAGGGTTTATGAAGTTCAGATTCAGCTGTCAGCCTGGCAAGTGCCAACTAATGGAAACTATCACACTGGCTAAGATTTATGGTTGGTTTTGTCCATTATTTCTCTGACAGTGTCTAAGGGCCACTGCTTCACAGGGACCTCTCACAAAGCAGCAGCAGATCAATGCTTCTGTAGGAAATGTCTTCCTAACCTCCAGTATTTGGCTTATTCCCTAAAGCAGGAGTGTTATAGTCTCATAAAATGTGTCAGCCAGTACCTGTGGATGTTTTTGTTGGGTTTTTTTTTCCTTATAAATAGATGATACTTTGTGGATTTATGCCAGTCTCTTTCAATATAAGGCACCATTATGGTGAATTTCAAAGGCTGTTATAGCTGAGTTGTGCAAGGCAAAAATATAATGAATTTTGGAAATGCTGGGATCTAATTATGAGCCATTTATGGATTCCATGGAAAACATAGAACTCTAACACAGTCAGTGAAGGCTGAGACTTTTGTAATACAAGTTTTTCTCTAGTCGTCTGACAGGAGGAATTACATGAATTTATTAAGGCTTGTATTAATATTCTTAGTTCTACTTTGTTCCTGAACCTTAAATTAAGCTCAACTAATTGGTAGAATAAAAGATTACCAGGAACATGGGAGTTAAATGATTTCTGATACTTTTTTGCAATCGGTGTGGATATGAATGAAGCAGCAGAGCTGCAGTTTTGAGGTGACTGGTTCCCAAAGCTGGTGTAAGCGTGCTGTTAATTAACATTTCTGCAGTGCTTTGAAAATGTAAATTGCTCCAGGAATGTTAAGTATCATTATTATGGCAGTCTTGAAAAGTAATAACTTAATCTATGAAATTACGAGTTGGTTCTTCAGAATTACAAGTGGGACCACGATATGGCTGCTAAGAGTAGCAAGCTGTGATTTGGGATGCTGGGTTCAGCTCTTGGGGCTTTGGTGGGGTCTGTCCGAGGTCAGCTTGTGGCTGTTTGCTGCTCAGTGATAAGTAACTGGAAAAGGTAAAGAAGATGAGGACAGATCACTCAAGAGCCATTGAGTTGTTTGGTGAATTTTCACAAGCAAATGGTATGTGAAGTGTTACTTGTAAAAGCAGGTGTTTGGGTACAGAGAATTGAGGGCATGGGCTGTTTCTAAGCAGCAAATCTGAAAAGGTGCAGGACCACTGAGTATTCAGCTGAACCAGAGCTCTCAGGATTTCACCTGAGCACTTCCTATTCCCATCTGTCATGTCTGCACTTATGGGTGCAATAGTGCTGCAACTGCTTCCCTGACAGCAACAGTTCAGCCTGGGGAGCTCCTTGCTGGTAACTGGCTATAGGCAATGCTGTCTCTGGGAGGGCACACACAAAAATTAGAAGTAGTATGATGACCACATTTTCTCTGAAATTAGCACGAGTGTGATCTCTTGTAAGATACCTAAGGCAGTTTCTGATACCTGTCATCAAAAAAAAGATATTGGGGGGTAGGGAGAATGTCCGAGAACAGGAGGAGAATGACTGGAAAACATGACTTATAATGGGAGATTCCAGGAATGTGATTAATTCAGTTTATCAAAGAGTGATTTGATCTGTCTGGTATCTAGATGGAAAACAGCTCTTTAATGTACAGCAGGTTCCAGTGGCTGGAAATGAAAGGTGCGCACGTTCTGACCAGAAATAAATTGAAGTTTAACTGTGAAGGCAATTGGCCATGGGAACAGTGTCCGATACTAAGGATTATGATGAACTTTCCATCACAAGAAATGTTAAAATGAAGATTGAATGCTTTTCCACCCCAGCTTTCATAGAAATTGATTCAGGACTACCTCTTGATCTGTGTTATGCAGAATGCCCAGCAGACAATAATAGTGGCCTTTATTTACCCATTCACTTGTGTGGCTTTTGGCAGGTTTAATGGGGACATTGTATGAAGTATTACCAATGAAGTACCAACTCTAGGGGAGTTTGAAAGCAAAATTGCAACTGAATTTGTCAGAGCCCAGATTTCCACTCCGAAGTATGTTCATTTTAACTGGAGTTTGCTGTGAAAATATAGCAGGCAGCTGGAAAATCAGGGTCCCTAGAACTGGGGGGCAAGAGGAGCAGTGTCCTCAAATTTCACCTTATCCTTGCTGTGAGGATGACGTTAGCTTCCTGTGAAACAGGAGTTAACATTGACTGTTATGTCCCAAGGATGTGTATGTGACCTGATGAGCATTTGGAGCAAGTCTCGCAGAAAGGTGCGTGCAGTTAAACCTGTCCCCCCCGGTGCTGTCGGGTGTCTGACGCTCACTGTGCTGCCTGACGCAGAGCAGCCGAGCTGACCTACTGTCTGGCCAGAAAACACGAGGTCTGGCTTGCAAAAAAAAAAGTAGAGGTCAGGAATTGGTGTGTATTGTCTGTATCTGAAACTTTTCAAACTCTCTTGTGTAAAACCCTGAGGAGAGTTTGTGTGGGTGAGGCATCCCAGCGCTGCTCCAAGCAGGATCTGGACAGGTGGTGCTGCGGGAGGGAGCTTGAGCATCAGCACTTTTCCCTTTTTTTTGGTGGTTTTGGTGTTATTTGGTGGGGGTTTTTTTGTTGGTTTTTTTTTTTTGGGGGGATTGGGGGGAGGGAGGTATTTTGTTTGTTTGGGGTTTTTTGTTTAAACTGTAAGCTCCATTTTTAAAAGCATTTTATTGAAACAGTTTAGTTTGAATGAACTGGTGTTTTCCAACAGTGGCATTTTTACCTAAGCAGTTCTTCATAACAGCAGAATGGTCGCTGGCCAAGGAGGACCCCTTGAGATATGCTGACTCTCACAGGGGTGGAAATGGTTTGAGGCAGGTCAGCTGGGCAGACATGGGAAGATTGTTCCTTGCTTTAGTGTTTCCCAGTGCACCGTGAGAGGATAAAAGGTATTTGTGGTGTTCAGGTTTCCTTGGTTTGCCTGAACTCATATCTGTCATCAGGTTATCTAAGTGATATTACTACTGTTACTGCTCTGTGGTAGGATGCAGCAGACAAAGAACTAGTAGTCACCAGAAGATGACAGCATCAAAATGAGACCCCTTGTGCACAAAATGTTTATATTTGCATAAAAAACGCCTAACCCGTTATTAATGGACACATCTTGCATACATGGGGAACCTAAGCATGGCCAGTCACTCCAAATGAACAGGCATCAAAATTTGACCTATCCAAAGTCACACATTGAAGCAGGAAGCAAAAGCCAGGAATAGATACGGGGTCCTGAACTTCCCCAACCTCTAGAATGGAAGCCAAATTTCATCTCTCACTTGTAATTATGGTCAAAGCCGGGGCTGGAAATGAGAAGCACTGATTTCTGTTTCTGCTCTGCAGTAGATTTACTGTATGACCTTGGAGGAAAATGTGTCCTGTGTCTCAGTTTACCTCCCCAGTAATGGAGATTATTGTACTAGTATGCAAGTAAGCTTTAATGGAGTTTGTCCCTGCACCTACTGAAGTTAATGGCTCTCCTTGCAATGGGAAGAAGACCAGATGTGCCATTTGTAGAGTGTCTGGATGAAAGAAGGTTGCAGAAGTGAGACATTATTTGTTTTAACATATGGGCCCAGATAATAGCTGCATGTGCTTGAGATGTGAATTGCTCACATGGATAGTGAGGGATAACAATTCAGTCTTGAGAACAACCTCCTTGCACTGCTGCTGTGTGCACATGTGGTCTTACCTGGCCCAGGCACTGCTGCAGTATTGGGAGGCTTGGGGAGGGATTTCTAAGGAATCCAAGACCCAAATCTGTCAATTAACTGAGCCAGGTGAGTGCTACACCGTGATGCTAATGCATGACTGGAGTGAACAAATATGGTGTGTGGAGAGTTCCTGGCTGAGCAGGGCTCTGCCTTGTGCAGTATTTTCCTCATCAGGAAAGCCAGCCCGTGCATTCCCCCAAGTTAGTTGTTCTTCAGGTGTACAGAAATGGGACAACTACTTGCAAAGGTAAAGCTGACACTGACTCACCCTGGTTCGTAATGCCAAGCTAGAAAAGTTAGCAGTCCCAGCACCATGGAAATGAGTGCAGCATCACTTGTTGCTCTACCTTCCCTCCTGTGCGTTGCAGTGGTCTTGGGTGGCTCTTAAACTTTGCAACATTAGCTTGGTTTTGTGGGTCTTATGTGTTTCCTGGTAACTGATGTCACCAAGTGGAATATTTCTGGCAAGTGGAGCAGCTTTTCTCTCTTCTGTTATTAGATGAGGTTTACACATTACTGTCAGTTTACACCTTTTGTGCTGATTCTTTGTTTTCTAGGCCAAGGGGAAATAAATCACCATTCAATCTGCTGACCATCCAAAAGTCTGAAGTAAATTATCCCACAAAGACTCTTTCTGTGCCTTTTACTTTGAAGTTTTTCAGAACTTCATTTAGAAGTTCCTATTTTGAAGTATCCAGGTTGGTCAGGTTTCAGTGTGTTAATATTTCCTCAATACTAGCACTGGGGATCCCTGGAGTGATCCCTTATTGATGAGGGGACTGTGGTTTCCTGATGGAGATGTGCAACTACAGCCAAACCTGCCTTACCACTCTAGTTTGTCATTAACTGCAATAGGTTCCTCTGAGATTTTACTGGACGAACAATTGCATGCTAAAGACAGCTTCCATCCCAAAAAATCTTATAACTTGGAGAAGACAAGGGGAGCTTTAAGTCTCCAAAGTTCCTGTCTCGGGTTGCAATCACAACACTCTCCGTTGCTCCTCGCCAAGAGGAAGGACAGGATTGTTTGCTTGCCATTATGAAGCTCTACACATTCTCATACACCCTCACCACCACTCTTTTGATTCTAAAATTATTTTCTCATAAAATTGCCCTTGATCTCCAGCCTAAGACTCTGATGCATATTTATAACCCTTCCTCTGTACTTTCTTGTCACTTGACTTTACCAAATTCTAGTCCTTGTCTGAGTTGATGATATAAAGCACAAGCTGCAGCCCAAGTGGAGATGAGGGCTGGAAGGACTCTCTTGCTTTGATTTCACTCTGTTCTTCTTTGAGCACCAGATGTGTAAGAGGACACCATTTCACTGCCCACAGATGAAGAGATCTAGTGGGATGTAACCTGTGCTTAGTCAAATCCCTCCCGCTCCAAGACATCTGGTTGACTTCCACTACTAGCCAAGGTCCTCTGTGGGCAAGCAATACGTGGCAAAATCCCCCAGCAGAGTCCTTCTGCTCCCAGATCTTTCCAGGTATATATCCCTATGACACTGCAAAGCAGTGGCCAACTCTTAGCTCGTGTTAATTGTCACACCCCCATCACCTGATTCAGTTTGCTCTCACAAAGACCTTGTGCCTCACTGTTCAGCAACAGCCAAAAGAAACAGGGATTTGTCAGACAGCTCCCAGTCTCCAGAGCTGCACTGGGGAAATCTGGCATCAGAAATCTTGCACCTCAATCCAAGTGGTGAGCAAAGCCTGCATCTCACCCACGCAATCTCCGAGGCTCAGGCCATGGCAGTGAGGGTGCTGACAGCCTCAAGATGGTTTCCTCTGAAAGGTTCCCTCTTCCCTGAGAAGCAGAGCACAAATCAGGACAGCATTGCATCGCCAAGCCCTAGGGTTTATAACTCAGCAATTCAGTGCACCGTAATCCTGGGGATACAAGACAGTGCAGTAAGATGGGGGAGAGGCTGTTGGGAAGAGCTGTAAAACGGCAGCATGTTTTACACTCTGTCCTTGGATGTGAGTCATGGAGATCTCGGTATGCTGAGGGTAATGAGCATTTGTATTCAGATGGTTTACCAAGCTGCCTGTTGTTGAATGCTGTTTTTTTTTCCGGGCAGGGACGAAGTGCAAGGTCTGCTTTCTGAAAGCTGCTCTTGGATATGTTTATTGGGCACTGTTGCTTGTTCTCTGCTTGCACAGAGACAGCACTCTTTGCTTTCTTCCACCCGCTGTCGGTGTGAGACAAAACATGTTTGTCTGCGCAGGTCTCGGCAAAAGGCCTCGTTATGGTTGGACAGGTGGGTTCCTACCTGCTGGTCTTCATAACTTAGATACTTTTGGTGTCTGCTAGACACGAAGCATATTCAGACACAGAGAAACACTACCTCTCTTCCAGAGTTTTGTGGGGTTTTTTTGTTGTTGTTTGGTTTGTTTTTTTTAAACTGCAAAATAGGGATTTGCTTTGGCTTAGAGATGACTTGTCCCTCACTATCTGACCTGTTGGTGTCAGGGCCCTGACATTCTTCTACAGATGGAAGAAAAATGTCCCTCTGAACTGTGCTGCAGAGCTGTCAGACAGGAGTTGCTGTACGGGTGTACTCTCCTCTGCTTCCTTGCATTGCACTGATGGTGCCCCAGAAGAGCTTCTCTTCCTTGCAAGCCTTCTCAAGAGGTGATGAAAGAGCTGGGAGGTCGCTAAAGGCATGGAGAGCACTTTGTGGCATAGGCTTTATCAATGTGGTGACAATTCAGGTCTGTGCTGAATGGGATGCTCCAGTTGGTGCCATGGGTTAGCTGTTGACTTGAGAGCACAAAAGCCACCCCACTGAATTCTCCAGCTGTGTAAGTTAAATGAAGACTGCATGCTTCATCAGAAGGTGCTGCTTTTTGAAAGCCATAGAAGATATCTCCACTGGGAAGACTATTTCTGAGCTTCTCCTGTAGAGCAGGTGTGAATTTTAAAGAAGTGGGGTCATCTTTAGTTAAGTGCCCTCAGCATCAATCAGTAACCAATATTTCAGCTCCCTTCCATGGTGCCTTTGGAGGCATCTGACATCTATCAAATAAAGCAGCCTCCAGATGGCCCCAACATATGGTCCATGTCTTGGAATAGCTGAAATTTAAATGCTTGCCTCCTTGGGAAGCTGCAGCCCCTTGCTGAGTCCCAGCATCCAAGGGAGATGCCTGCTGCTTTAATCAATGTGTGCTCTGTTTTTTTTTTCTGCTTTGTCATAGTCATAATAATAAGCAAGTTTCACTTCAGCATCCCTAGCTGCAAGAACCTTTCTGTGCTTGAAATACTAAATGCCTGTCAGTCCCTTTCTTTCCTCTTCTTTCCCTTGTCACTAGGACCCTACTGATCATCTCAATCCTGACAGTGTTAATTACTGTTCTCTTCCCTCCTGCTATTGCTGCCTTTCCTTCCTTCTTCTAATCTCTTATTTGTATAAATCACCAGGGGTGAAGGAAGAGTAAATACCAATAAAGCAATTCAAGCTGCTTGTGATGTGTCTCAGGGCTGCCCAAGCCGTTACCTGGGGAATGGCAATTAGTGATGGCAGTCATTGGTTTGTCCCATTTTGCACCAAAGTTTGTCTCAGTCTGTCATCTCTTCATTCCTGTGTCCTCACTCTGCTTAGCATTGTGAAACAGCACAGCAATTTCTGAGCCTCCCAGGATATGCCTCAAAACCTGTGCTCCTGTAAATCTTCTACCTGCTGTTGATGCTGTAGTCCTGCTGTGCCTAGGAGTGACACAGTGTAAGTGCTAGGAGCTGGGCTGTACCCATGGGGAAAGTAATCTTGCAGCCTTTAGTCACATTTTCCTTGTCCCTGTTGAAACCTGTTTGGAGGGAGAGTCTCCAGAGGATGGTGCGCTCCTCTAACTCCTGCTCCTTGTCAAAGTACCAAGCTATTTAAAAATATTTTTTTAAAAGTAAGTTAAATTATTGGAGCTGGATATAAGAAAGTGCCTGCACAAAAACTTTAGATGGAGACTTTCCACCAATTCTGTAAACATGTATATAACAAAAATATGGTGTTTCTTTGAAGCTGCACATGTGCCGAAGCATGGGATGATGTTGCTGCGTTTAGGATATGTAAGTAGTTATGATTTGTACCCGTTTGCTTTCTGTGCAAAAATATTTGACCAAGATTTACCTAAATCAAATTTTCAGTTAAAATTCCCATTAATGAAAAGGCTCATCTCAGCAAATCCAAAAACTGAGGATTTGTTGTTACTGCAGTGGTAGATCTCTGTCAGTCTGCAGGGTTCACAAACTCTACAAAGTTTACCTTGTGAGTGATGTAACTATGGATTGCAGATGTTGAAGGCTGAAAAACAGCACCCAGGTCCCTAATGGCCTTGACCCGCTGAGCTCTGCACAGGATTATTATTGTAGAGCTGTGTTCATGCACCCTCCAGACTTTGAGATTGCCATTCAAATAGTGCAATCTACTGGTATGAGATCTAGCCTTGTGTACTCGTCTGTGTAATCTGCTGCTCAATTAATTTAGCCTGTGGCATCCACTCAAAAGATGACTGATTTTTATCTAGCTTGGTGGTAGTTCTCTGCCCTGTGTTTGAAAATCAAGGCAGATGCTCCCCAGACTGTAGCTTTGATTTTAAGTTTTTGGAAGTGGAGATGAGAATGAAGTTCTGCAATGCAGGAAGGAGTTACTGCTACCATGGTTTCTCTTTCACTTCCAGTCAATTTTCATGCTTTGTGGAGCCCAGAATTCAAAGGACAGTCTAATTTTCTCCAACCCAGGCTAGTCTTGGCTGCAAAAAGGTGTTGATAGTCCTGGGGCCTCGTGCCCCACCACTGTGACACAGGACTGAGAGCAGGTGATGTGCAGCCTGTGTCTGGACTATCTCTTAGGATGAGACCCTTCTTTAATCTGCCTATTTGCTGTTCCTTGTCCTCTCTGCTGCACCTGCAAGCATGGATTCCTGTTAGCACACACTACTTTGGTAGATTAAATCGAATACATCAAGTTTGTTACCTAAGTCACCAAAGAACTTCCCAGCATGACATTACTGCAGGCCCTACCTCACCCTTTCCCTTCACCACACGTGTACTGTAGAGCAGGTGGTTCCTGTGTGTGCAGATGGCAGCATATTCATGTCTCTTGTGAATTATTTACAAGTCTTGATGCTTATGTGCAGGAGGTAAAGGAAAGTGTCTTGGGTGTCTCTGCATCCCCAGTCCCACATTTTTCCTGCACCTGACTCCCCCCTCGCTTTTCCCCTGCTGCTCCCAAATATTCCATCCCTTCCCTTTCCCTCATTCTCTTGCAGCTCAGTCACACCTCTCTACCCCGCACCTCATTGCCAGCAGCAGAGTTGCATAAATAGCTTCTTTAAAGTGTGCTGGTGCCCTCTCATCAGTGAGCAGTGTGAGCTGCAGCAAGCACAGGCAGCTGGGTGCCTTCCTTGCACCTCATCATACTGGTTCCAGTTCTCCATCATTGAAGACAGATGCCTTTTATAATTGATGCTGATAATGGTTGTAAGGCATGTTATTTACAGGATGTGAGGTGGTAGCTAGCAGAGGGAGAGAAAAATCTTTCTAACCATATGGTTGTATCAGCACTAGTTTGATGCCAAGGTTGCCTCTTGGTTAAATTGGGACTGCACTTTGCATGCTTATGTCTGCTGATGGAAAAAAAAAAGTTTGAGTTGGGGCCATAAAATTATTAACTTTTTTGTAGTGTTATTTCTACGCTCCCTTTCTATATGCAACCCATACAGCACTAATAGCATACACCTAGAAATGTTTTTATGTTTTTATGGACTGACTGGTACTATACTAAGACAAACCAATTCATTCTGTCTCCACTGAGAAAGCAGAAAGAAAATCTCCATGGCTGTTGTGTTCCATCAGCTTTCCTAATCACTTTGAACATGTATTTCCAAAAATGCCATCTCCATTGTTTCACACACCAAATGACATATGCTGTGTTTTGAAGACCACTGATGGCGTACAGGTGTAAGGGAGTGCGCTATATCTCTGGAAGGCACTCAGGAAGGTTTCAAGGTTGGCAAGCTCCTTATTTCTGTGGTTATTCTCTGTCCTTTTATTGGTAGGTTGATGGGTATGAATAAAAGCTTGTGGTATTTCATTGAGCCCTTGTTGGGTCTGTTCATGAAGGTGATGCATTATGAAAGAGTAGCCTTTGTTCTTTTAAGTTCACCCTTGAATAAGAAGACATAAGAAAGTTGATGCTTGTACAGGCAAATACTGGAAAGGATACTGTTCTGGAACACTTCATGAAATAAAACTGGGACTTGGTGGGAGATGTGGAGGGACTTCTGGCACAGTTTATTCACATAGGTGTGGGGTCTGGGACCAGCTTCCCTGTGAACATAGTGCAAGCAGGAGGTGCTTTTCCATGAGTGCTCTGGGTAGGTTTCATGCCCACCATGTGGTGTGCCAGACTCACTCAGTATTCCTGGGTGGTCATAGATCAAACTGTAACTCACATTTTAAGTGATACAGAGCCTTTTGCCTGTGTTTGAGACTGTGTTAATCTCTATGGATGTAGCCAGTGTGGTTTATCCTCAAATTTTGGATTTAGGTCTTTTTCTGCTTCACTTTTTCTTTAAGAATCTTCATTTACAAAGCTTCATATCACAGTTTTCAGCAGTTGAAAAGTTATATTAAAATCAGCTAGGAAAAGAAGAGACTGTGAACTCTCAGCACATCTGAGATGGGATATGCTTGGAATACTGATCAATTTAAGACAAAAAGGTTTTAATGCATTAGAAGAACTCTTTGAGTGTGATCTGTCTCAGCCTGTGGCTTCTCCACTGCATGATGTGAATGCACTGAGGGCTGGTGTTGACAGCACGCTCACAGCATGATGTGGAGCCTGGAGTCATTGCACACTGAACTCAGAACGTAGATAGAATTGTGAATTAGATTTTTTTTCCCTTATGATATTCTATATCTTGATTAAAAATACAAACACACCTATTATCCCCAAATGGCAAATGTGAATCAGAAGCTTATAGATACCACATTTTGAGGATACTTTCTTATGCAGCAATTAATCTGAAATACCAGAAAATCTGTATTATTTCCTCTCTGAGAATTTGGAAGTAGGGCTTTGAACAAAAATAGTTTTAGTGGAGGCAAGCATCAATTCTCCAGGTAATCTGACAATCCCTTCCTGTTATGCCACATGTTCTGTAAATGCTCTTTTCCCACACAGTTTTTCTTAGTGGGAAATGTGAACTTTTTTCCCCAGTCAGCCAAAGTACTGTATTTCCTCAAAACTGGGGGGGGGAAGAATGGCCCCAATGGCATTTTTTCTAGAGAATGTCATAATGAAACAAGTTACATGCAGAGGAAAAAAATACTCAACCTGCACTTGCCCACAGTTATGGCAGGGTACAGACTAGGTACATGTCCTTATTTCTCAGCTTGTGTAGCTCCCCAGACAAGCATCCTGGTGCTCCAGCCCTGAGACACAGGCTGTGTTCTTCTCTACATGGATACCAGCCAGACCATGTTGGAAATGCTGGACTATTAATGAGTACAGAAAGGAGATCCCTCTCTGAGAAACTGTATTTCAGGCATTGAAAGGTCCCTATCAGTGTTGCTATTTTGTGCATACGAACAGTTAAGAGCGAACTGCAGTGTTTTAGGGCAAATGCTGAGTCTCAAGGAGTACCTGGCAGTTGTTCCACATCATCTCATCTGGCATGTCTCTGACTGGTTTCAGGGAAGGTGTTGGAATGGATGGGGCAGAGAATGGGAGATAGATTTCTGAGGTGATGCTCTTAAAGATGTTTGGGGCTGGGCTAACAACTGATATTGCAGTTTACTGTGCAGCCTGACACAATGTTTTTAGCAGGAACAGAAGTTTGCTGACAAAACCACTTTAGTTGTGCGTTATCTGACTTAAGGTGAAAACAGGCCTGCTCACAAAGACTTTAGGGGTGAGGTTCGGTTGCCAAGCACTGGTGTCTAGTGCCATTTCAGTCTCCCCAGAGAGCTCAAACTATCCACATTAGTGCAGACAGATGTCCCACCAGTGGAGGCATAGCTAGTACAGCTGGCAGGCCAGGCAGGACACCCTATGACTCCTTAAGTGGCACTGGGTTACGTATGTTAGGTGATATAGGTGATCAATTCCCCTTGTGTGTGTGTGCTGCTGTGTGAGGGTACATCTGAATTTGCTTCCTCATGTGCCCTGAGATTTAGAGAGTAACTTGTGATGCCTGACAAGGCTCTCAGCCACAAGAGGAAACAGAGCTGAGGAACTGAACAAATGAAGCGGAAATCTCCAAGCTCTGGGTAGATGGGAGCACACTTTTTGTGACTGTGTGAAGCCCACTAGTAACATCTACACAGATATGATAGGAGCCAAAGGGGCCAAACTAAGTGGAGAAGTGGGAAATATGATGGTGGTTGTTCATCTGTGGTGGAATGACAGGAGCAAAAGGGTGAAACTCCTCCAAGTCATGTAAACACAGTACTTTGTGCTTACATACCAACCTCTTCACCAAAAGATCTGTAAGCCTTGGATGGCACTTGTCAGTTCTCTTGATAGACTTGCAAGGTTGCCTTACTTGGTCCCCAAAGCAGGGGGGTGTGTGTCTGTGAACATGAGCAATGGAAAATACCTCTTGGGATAGGAGGGCATTTGCCCAGCCTCAACCCCCAGCTAATCTTTGCACCACAGCTCTGGTAGGTGAGAAACAAACCCTGTCTGCAACAACATGAGTCAAAACTGAATCTAGAACTGGAGCAAGATATTAAGCAGGTGGTAAGAGTTTTAGTTGGAGAATCTTTATTAGTACAGTGATGCAAAGGTGCAAAGACCAGAAGAATGGAACAGCCTGTTGTCTTTGTGTGGTATGTTGGGATTTTTCTCGTAGCATAACTTCCATTATGATGGGATCTCAGAAGATTTACAGGAGTGGACTCATCTTCCTAAAGAACTTACAGTGTAAGGCTCTAGCCCTCAGGAATTGTCCATACCTGCTAGCCCACATGAGCTGGGCTGCTTCATTGCAGGCTTTAGCTCTGTATGGCACTGTTTCCACCATGGGGTCGAAGGACTGAATGGGAAAGGTACAACGTTGTATAGGCAGTGCTGTGTGTTTTATCACAGTCCTGGTCTAAAATCTCAGTCTGAGCCACCCAGGCAGGCTCCATGTGAACATGTGCAATCTAACGACTGTTAGTAAGCTTTTGCTTTTATTAGCCTTTGGTCCAGATTTCATATAGTTCTCACTTATTCAGATCTGAAAATGAATGCTTTTGTCTTCCCACAACACTTCTGTGTCTTCTGTCTACATAAACTTGGGTTTAACTCTTCTCTTTCTGTTGATTTGATCATCTTTCCCTTCACTGCCTTACCTATATTTGCTTACTATTGCTTTTCCACTTAGTGCTTAGTCAAAAAGTCTAGGAAAAAATAGGCTCATAGAGTGGATGTTTCTTGAGTGAGAAGTCACAGCTAAGTGTGTCTATTAGGACATTGTGAATATCCCAGGCAAGGGGTAGCTTCATCTCTCTGTGCCCCTGGAAAGCCAATAGGTCCAAGCTTGAGCTGTGAAATTGCCAGTCAGTTGCATGACAACACGCTCTTGATCGTCTATAGATAGGGAGTGTTTTGCCAAGAGAGGGCATTTGCTGGGCAAGAAGGACTTATTAATGTATGAGCACCTTCTGGCCTCTGTCTCTGCCTTCAGGGCTTGACATGATGTCCTGCAGAAGTCAGTAGTGGCAAGGCTGGAAAAGGGCTCTGGACCTCCTGACTATCTTCCTTGTTGCCTGAGCTAAATGTCTGTCAGGCTCCTTTCCATCACTGTTGTAATTCTATGTTTCTGTAGATGTGTCAGCATGGTTAAGGTTGTTACCTTAAGTGCTTTCAATCATTACATAAAAGACTGTCAATGAGGACTTATAACTACGCAGGAGTCTTAATTATGGCCTGATGTGATGTTATTGTCCCGGCCTTGCACACCTCTGTGGGTGTATTTCTGAAGGAGGTGGCTTTTGTTGCTCCAAGCTGAAGACTGCTCCCGAGAAGTCATTCTTTCTGTCAAGGTGACATTCAGGAATGACAGTGTGACACCTCACTGAGGAGGAGAAGCAGCAGCTTGACAGGGAACTATGGCTTTGATGTGATGCTTTCCTGTATCGCCAGCCTTTTCCAAAGGGGATATTAGTGATCCTCCAGTTTTTCCTTTGGCATCATTCCCAATAATCCTCTTGATCATGAAGAGGAATTGTATCCTCCTGAGCCGCTTTGTGAGCAGCCACAAAAATCGGTGATGTGCAGCTTCCTTGTTGCAGGTGCGTTACCAGTCCAAGGCTCCCGGAGTCCAGGGAAACTGAACTGCGTTGAGAAACACCTGAACTGCCAAGAGGATGGATGAGGGGCTGTGAATGGCACATGGAGCCTTGTGCTTTGGTTAGCTGGTATCAGCTGTCTCTGTTCTCTCTCCCCTCACCACCAGAGGTTCAGATCACATCTACTGGACATGCAAAGCAGCATCTGTAATTCCCCTATCTTGAACCACCAAGTCTCTTGGATAAGTCAGGACATTCTTCACAGAAGTTGCATAGAGCTGCTGTCTATTCACACAGAAACTTTAATGGGGCTTCCCATGGTTTGGAAAGTAGAAAATTAAGACATGGGTTGAACCCCTTAAGTTAGGACTACTGATGGTGTTGTGATGAGACAGTAGTGAGGAGAGGACTGTGAGGGATGCCCATAATACCCTTTCAAAAAACCCATCTTTCAGAAAAAGGAAAATTTGTGTTTGTGCTTTTTGCAGGCTAGAGAAGGAAGAGAGTTACTTTGTTTAGGGGTACTTAATTTGGCATAGCAAAAATTAAACAGACTAGCTTCCCACTGAAGGGACAGTGCCCATGACAAGAATGCAGGCAGTGAGATCAATACAGTGTGACTGTCACGCAAATGTGTAGCAATGAAAAGTAGCCCTCCTTTTTTAAACAGGTTTTGCAGCTTGTTTTGCCAAGTATTTGTTATGTTTTGGACTGTCAACAGCTTTCTTGTGTGTTATGAAACACACAAGATTACTGGGGCAGAAATGAAGAAAAGGAGTGTTTTTTGTCATTGGAACCATGCACACTGAACAGATAGATTAGGAAGGGTCTGTTTTAGCTCACGGTCTTGTCCCAGAATGTCTCAGACTGAAGGTTAGGAAGAACTTGGTTTGTAACAACAGATTAATTTATATTAAACATCCAGATGTATTGGACGGGCAGTGGGGAATCTCAAATGGATATGCCCATGCTCTGACTTGTCCTATCAAGGATGCTCAGTGCTTCAAAAATATTCTCCCCTTGAGGTGTCCTGACCTCAGCTACAAGAAAATGCAAACACACTTATATATTGGATACTTTCTTTTAAAAGGTCTATAAATGGATCTTGCTGAGAGTGTGCCTTCGTGCTGAATGTGTGCTACCTCACATTTGTAATTCATGCAGAAGATGTAATGGAGGAGTGAGCTGCTGGACTGGATGTAGATGATGTGAGACATTTTTCATAGTGTTGCAAGATGGTGCTTGTGATGTCTTTAGCTTTGGTGTCTGCTTCAGGGAGCCTGTAAACAAATGTGTGTCTCTACTATTGATGAGGCAGGACTGATAAACAAAGTTATCTACAGGGGCAGAAGCTTTTTCTCTCTAACTGGAAGTCTGCAAGAGCCTTTCCTCTACCTCCCATTGCTTCCTGATAATGTGGCAAAGGGCTGATCCTCAGGTGTAGCACAGCACATGAGTAGAGCAAGTGGGATACTCCGATTTGGGGTACAGTTTGCAGAACATGTATTTAATGACTTCCATCCATCTGTAATGGTCACTGAAATCAGCTGCACTGCACAGGTATAACTTGACAATCAGTGCAAAGTGTCAGCTGCACTATAGTGTTAACCACTGGGTGAGACATACCTGTATTAAATAAATGGGATAGGCAAGGGAAGGTTAGTTTGTCTTATTTTTTAGCAATGGGCAAATATGAAAGAGTTTTGGATTTAGGGTTTGTTTGAACTTAGGTCTAAGTGAACGGAAATTTTCAACTCTAAGTGCAGCTGGATGAATAATTTGTAGTGAATAATATATCTGATGGCTTTCACCCCATTTGGGAATGACAGCAAACACATCACAATTTTAATTATTGGGAATGATTTGCTGAAATATTCAGGAGCTATTTTTGGTTCCTGCAGACTGTGAGGGGAAAAAAGTTAGCTGTTTAAAAGCCAGACTCTTGGGTTTTTTAATTCTGAGCTCCTGGCTAGTCTACTTGCTCCATACAAGCTTCTCCAAGTAGGGCCACAGGGCACTCTGGCTTGAGAATTTAACGTACAAGAACCTTAAAATAAAGTAATAATTAAAAAAAAAAAGTTATTTCAAGTTTTCCTACCCTAATGCTCAGCAGAAAGTATGCGAGAGGGATCAGGGTGGGGTTGGTTCATTGGCTTCTTGAGGCACTTGCAGAGCTGAGGGCTTTCCATGTAGCTGGGATGGGAATCTGCAAGGTGGAGAATGGAGACATCTGAAGAGGTGAGGAAAGCATTACAGAAATGTCTCCCTCCCCTGTACTTTTCCACAGCTTTGAGAAAATCAAAACCTCAGGACTGGCTATCAGCGATTCTGGGTGGGTGTTATTTGAAAGTTGCACAAGCAAGACTGTCGGGGTAATCCTGACTCCTAATGTAGGGAGTTACTGATGTGGCCAGTTTCCCCAGACCGCTGGAAGGAGCTGTTTGCCCCCTTGGTCCTCTTCCCCTCCGTGCACCTCCCCATCGTGCAGTACCATACCACTGTACTGCCAGGCCATACCAGTATGATGTTGCCTGCTGCCCACTGCTGCAGGGGAGAGTTGGTCTGGGTGGTGATGCAGACACACTGAAGAAAATTAGGGAGAAGAAAACTTCTTCCCAAGAAGCAGGGCAGTAATAGTGTAAAATACAAACTTTCATTCTCATCTGCGAATAAATCAAGGCACCTTTTTGAAAAAAGAATGGATAGGGATGAACAAAAATGTAACTTTCCTGAAGAACTGAAATAGCACCCAGAAAGTGAGGAGGGGGATGCGGGTACAGAACAAACTCGTGTGCTCGGTGTTAGCTGCTCTCTAAAATGTTTTGCTACCCTCTGCTGGCTTTCTGAGGATTTGTGCAGGCTGGCTTTCGTTCCTTGTACAATCCCCTGCCAGCTTTTTGAGATGCGTTTTGAAACCAGATCTGCCGATGGAGGTTTTTATTTTCTGATTCCAAAGCAGCAGTACGATAATGGAAAGGCACCTTTGGTTTGTTGTTGTGTCTGTATTTTTTTTCCTTCTTTTTCTTTTTGTTCATATGAAGTCTCTTTTGGTCTAGAATTATAATCACAAAGGCAGCTCAGTTGGGAAGTTGAAAGAATAACAACTTTGTACCTAGGTTGGCTGTGTGGTGGGACTGTTCGGTGTTTGGGAATGACACAGGCTTCACAACCCTGCAGAATGCAAACCTGTCCTCTACGTATCTGCAGAGGACACAAGTGAGTACCAGTGAAGTCAATAATAGCGAAACTCCCATGATCTCTAGGAGCCCAGAATAGGTCCTGTTCAGCCTGGTGCAGGGACAGTGCTCAAACCTCCATCATCCTTTCACTGTGCCCTGGTCTCTGTTATTCAGTAACTTCTTGTTTTTTCCCTTTTCCATCTTCACTGCTCTTTAATTGATTCTACATTGTGGCTTCATAGCAGAGGATCTGTAGGTAGGTATTTAAAGGGTAGTGGTATGACAGATTTTACAAGAAACTCCTCCCAGGCATTAATTCTTGGGTTATGGGGTCAGAGAGGCTCTTGTGATCTTCTACGTCTGACCTCCTGCAGAGAGCAAGTCACAGGACTGCCCTCAATTGACTCCTGCTTGAAATGCAGCATTGAGTATAGGAGACCTCCCCTCTTGGTTTAAAATTTTCCAGTGAGGAAAGATTCACCTTGTTAAACTGTTCCAGCGCTTTATCACCTTCAATGTTAAATACTTCCGCACTTTACTGTGTTTAGTTTCAGCTTCCAGCCTTGGGTTTTCTTATTTTGTGAGCTTGAGAAGCCACGTGTTGCCAAAATTGTGTCCTGTGTAGGGACTCGTGGGCTTGATAGAGTTCCCAGCCAGGTGAAGCTCTGAGAGGCAACTTGGTTATAAGGAATGAAAAGTTGTTAATGTTATAGATTGGGAAGTTGTGGAGTGAGATGTGAAATCACAAACTCGTGGCACAGAAGGCACAAAAAAAAGCAATATGAGGGCACTGCAGGGGTGTGTGTGCACTTTTCCTTAGGTCATATCCACACTGGATACTACTAGGGTTTGCATGCCTAAAACATACAGTTAGTAAGGGAGGCTTTATACAGGTTTTAAAATGAGATCTAATTGCAAAAGTCCTCCAGAGGTTGAGTTTCAAAAGAGATGACTTAAAGTCTAAAAGCATTTGTTGTTTGAGGTGGGAGGTTTTTTGGGGGTTTTTTTGTAAATCACTAAATCGGCAGAATGACAATTGTTAGCCTCTTATGCTGTTCCAATTCATGATATGTTTTAAAATCAGCTCCATCCGTTTCACAACCTGTCAGAGGTTTGGAGTGGGGAGCAGACAGTGCCTTTTGTGGTGCTGGATTATCCCACAAAAGCCCTGAGAGAGAGTAAGACCACAAGCCTGGTGAAGCAGTAAGCACAGCTGGAAGGTCACCTTAAAGGAAAAAACAGGTTTTTGAGGTTCAGGCAGGGGAAAGGGATGCAGTAGATTTGGTTTACCTCAACCACAGAATATGCTGTGGCAGCAAGTGACCCAACTCTTCCTGTGGTTTGACCTCCATCAGGCCAAACTTGCTCTTTATAAAGCCACTTGAAACCCCACAGGAGATGATGGACATGCAGTCAGCATGGAGGTGTGGGACTTGCTTTTAGGTTTCAAAGTCTTGTCTCTTCTTGGCAGGGTGTCTGAGCCCAGCATGTGGGACCAGAAGCCCTGAGTGCAAAGCCACTTGTAACACAGTTCCTTTCATGGTCTCGTGGACTGCTTGGCTGAGGCTCCAGGAGCTGCTTGTTTCGGTCCTGCTGCAGTATCCCTGCTTGTGAAGAGGGGACAGAAATACCAGCCTCAGTGTCTCTGCCAAGGTGTACTGTAAGGATTTGTTAACATGCACAGCTGTTGTGGGAACAGCTCTGTTGTTGATGTTCAGCATCCCCAATCCATCTTCTGGCATTGATGCTTTCTAAACTGAAGAAGTGTTTTGAGCTGATGCCAGTAGTCACGGGTATGTCTTACATGATCTTTTGCAGATGCAAACTTGTTTTGGCTGTGGTTTGGGCTAGATGGTCTTGGTCTGGTTCAAGACTGCAGGCTATGTAATTGCCTGGGTGTCTGAGCTGATAAATCCAGTCTCCCAGCAGACCTAAATAGCTAAGTGTAGTGCTTTTTTGACATGTTTGCAAGGCTTTGGGACTGGAGACAGTTTACATCTATCCCTCTTGGGGAAACTTCTCACCTGCCAACAAAAGAGAGCATAGACCCTTCTGAAAAGAGAGCATGTGCACCAGCCTTTGAAACCCCTGCACCTTCTTCCTGGGTTCAGTGACCAAATGGATGGCAGAGAATGTGAAAATAAGAAGGTTTCAACTGAGGCATTTTACACTTCAAAATCACATTTTACTTCCAACCTCTGCCTCTATCCTGTCAGACCATGGCTAGTTCTGGAGAAGGTCAAGATGCAGACTGACAGCCCCGAAGTAGGGCAGTAAGGGAGATACTAGGGATGTGTGTGAGCACCTCTGCAGTGGGGACCCCAGACTGCTGCAGCCCCTCCTGTCTGTGTAGTAACAGGAGAGAGTTTTCCTGCAGGAAATCAGGATTCCTGCAGGATCAGCAGGAAAGCACTTTGCCAGCTGGGGATGAGAGTCTACCTGTGATCACTGGGAGTGCCTGGAAGCACTGCCATGCACAGAGACCCTTTTTGTGCAAGGTAACCTCTTTCCCCAGCTGCCTATATGAGAGGGAATCAAAAATGGAGGTGTGAAAAAGCAGAGAAAGAAGCTTTGCATTATCTATTGCTCCAAAAGAAAGGGAAGAAAGGGCTCTATGTCCTTAAAAATCAGTCTTTCCCATCAGTTTTTCAAACAAAGTAACAGGAAAGAACAGTCCCATCTAAAAGCTTCACCAGTGGGGTTCTGCTCCTTAGTACTGGGGGGGAAAAAACGCACTCTTGAAGCTATGTTCCTCCCTGTTTCCCAGGTCACTGCACCCTCAGTGTGCGAGTGCATCAGACAACTTTCCCAAAAAGGCACTTTGGGGATGTAGCCTACATCTCTGGAAGGAGCTGAATGGGGAACATTTTTCTGCTAATGAGAGCTGCAGCAAGAAATAAGAGTCCTGGAGGTTGGAAACTAGGTTAAAAGCAGCCAGCAACAGAAAGCAGCTGAAGATGGAGTGGGTTAAAGAGCTCTCGAGCGTTAGATGGTGTATGGTTTTGCTTCACTCCCAACTCCTGGGTAGTGCAGTCCTGGCAGACTGACAGGGCTTCTGGGGTGAGTTGTCACAAGATGCTGCAGCTTGGTGTTTTTTTTCCCTTTAGGTTTTTATTTTTAGTTGAATTCTCCAACTTAACGTGCACTACAGTGACCCCTACTGCTGCCAGCAGTCAATGGCCCATCTCGGTGTAATTTTTGAACTATGGGAAAGTATTGCCTGTAAATTTATAAACAGATAGTAATATTTATAACTCTTAACTAGGCAGCATATCTGACGCACAACACCATCAAAGGGGAACACTTCTGTAAGCCCCTGTGATGCTTAAACTATGCTCATAGTGTTTGTTTAAAGAATAAGAATCAGCCAAAACCTTCACAATAAACTTTTTCTCCCTTTTCCAAGTAAGACTGGAGAGTACATGCTGACCAGCTGGACCTCCCACACTATAAAACTGCTGTGCTGCACCACATGCAGAAACAGCATCCTTGTTGCTCCTGCTTGGTCCCAGCCCCCAGGGCCCTCTCCCATTTTTCAAGAGCAGTTGTGGGGTGGGAAGATCCTGACAGCAGAACTAGCATGAAAGGGCATTGAAAGCTACTGCCTTCATGAAAGTGGATGGTCGCTGCTCTACCTCTGTAACTTCTTGTGATGTGTAAAGGGAAGAGCCTGATACTGGTCATACGTAGCAGTATGTGTCTATGTTAACTGCCCTGACCCTGGGCTGAACCATCACCTGCTTGTTTAATTAACTTTTTTCAGCATGACTTTTCTGGTGAGTGAGTGAGTTTTTAACAGGGGCATGGAATTAGAAAGAGATTGTAAAGCAATACAAAATGTGCAATGTGGAATAAAAGGAAGTTGGAATATTAAATATAAATAGCAAGGTCTTAGTGAAGTACAGTGCAAACACAGCTGCTGTGCAGGAGGCTGGCTGAGCCACTGCGTGCCCATCTCCATCAATCCTAGTCAGTGTAAACACCCCTGAGAGAAATGATAACTGGCCTCGGCAGGCATCATGCATTCAACATCCCTTGGTGAGAATGGCACTTGGGAAGATATCATGAGGTACAAAGAGACATGACCCAACAGTTTCCCAGTTAGGTCCTTGCCTTGTAGAAAGCAAGCTGGTGAAGAGCAGAAGGAAGAGAGTTTAAAATGAGATTATCCAGTCACTGCTGCCTGCATCCCTGACAGACCAGTGCAGGCTTTTCCCTATGACTTGTTCCCTAGGAATTGCTCTGTTCTAGTTTTAGCTGCTCAGAGACTATCTCACAGGCTGGAGCAGACGTCAGCTCAGAGATTGCTCCTGATAATTAATTTACTTTGTCTTAATGTAGGGCCATTACCAGATGTTCCCCCGATGGTGTGCAAGTAAAGCTGGTGTCTCTTCTGCCTCTCATCAAGGAGATCAGCATGTTATACCTGGAGACTGGGGGCTGTTGTGCTTTCTGTGCTTGCTGAGAAGTGTCCCCACTTCTTTTGGTCTGGATAAATGGGCAGAGAGGCAGCTCCAGTGCCCTCCTGCCTGAGCCCAGAGGTGCTCTGCCAAGGGGCAGGGTGATGAGCATGGAGGTGGCCAAGCACCAGAAAGCATCCCTCGGTCTCCCTGTGAGTGATGCCTGCTCTTTTGCATGGACAGCCTGACTTGCAGCCATGCTGCATCTGGCGCACATCTACAGACCCTGGCAGCAAACATCCTTCTTCCCCTGCTGCCTTCCCCTGCTGCCTTAGTGATGGCTTGGGTCTGGGGAAGGGCAGCCAAATTGAGTTCTTGGTGTCAAACTCCTCTCCTTCCTGCAACAGTGCATGCTACACAATCCAGCTCTGCAGAGCTGGACCTGAGTGCTTTTGTACACTGCTGAGTGATGCTTGAGACCTTATGGTTTCATTATGGCTTGACACTGAGCACAAGGGAATGAAAACTAGGTGATATGGCCATGACACTTGCTGTACCTGAGCAGGGAAGAGGAAAGACACATCCCTGGGAACCTGCCTTTCCATTCCTTACACCCTCAAATGGGGTGTGCTGCCTCACAGTGTGCTTAGCACTGCCCTCAGGAGCTTGTGGCTCTGCCATCATGAAAAACAAATAGCTAAACTTGTGTTTTACAACACGCTGCTCCCATGAGAGTTAAGCAAGGACAAGCCGAGACCATGACAGACGCACGCAGCAGGAGCTGTGGCTCTGGCAGGAGGTCCCCTACTCTGTCTCTCTTTCTTCACAAAACAATCGTTGCTTCCCTCTCCATGGCACAGAAGACCCATGAGGACCTTCTGGAGACAGGCTGTGTTTGCTCTATAGCAGGAGAACACTGAGCTGACATTCCTTAAGTCTGAGTCTTTCTGCTGAGTCTGTGCATGGCAGCTGGGTGAGAAGGGGAGTGGGGGGTGGAGAGTCAGGACAACAGTGAAGGAGCCAGTGTATTGGAGAAGGGCAAGTCAAGCCTCTGAGTGTTGGGATTTGAACATGGAGATGACCTTCCAAATAACTAGGTAGAGCAAAAGGAGGCCTCATTGCTCCTTTCACTGCTCTCGGGGAGGGATGTAAAATCTAAGGAGGGCTTTTGTGAACCCCAGTACTGCATAGTTGAGGTTGTCTCTTTGTTAGTGGTTTAAGCAAATACCAGTTGAAAGGAAATAATTTTGACAGTGGTCAGGGGATGGATATATGGCATGCAAGAGATATCTCGGAACAGTTTTGCTTTAATTGGATGTTTTTTCCCATCATAACTACTGTTTTACCGCTGAATTGTAGGTTACAGCTCTTTGGGAATGAAAAATGATGGCTGTGGTTCCACTTGCACATGAGCCCAGTATACCTGGTAGGATGGTGCACGGGGCCAGGCAGCACTGAGGCCTTGGGACCCTTCAAGTCTGCACTTGTGTTCTTCGATTCTGTAGGGGCTCCCTCTTCTGAGGCTTGCGAAGCACTGGACAGATTTCCTAAAATTTATCACTGTGTGGCACTTATTTGGACAATGTCTGAGGCTGTCCCCATTTAACCAGGTAGAAAGCTAATGCAGGACTGACTGGAGGTCAAACATGTCCTGCAGCAGAGTCGATGCAGTGGCCCTGCCAATAGCATCAGCAGATAACATATTGTGGTGACTTTTCTCCAGTAGTCTGAGAAGGTGCGTTGGCCACATGCCATTCACAAGCTAAGGTGAGAATTAGAAAAAGTGACTCATAAATAGTTTATCAGACGCTGACGGGGCAGCAGCTCAGCTTTATCATTCCAGATATGAATGTCTAAAGTGCCTGTCAGCCTGACCCCTCCCCCTCCCCCCCCCAAAAAAGCAGTACCTGAAATGTATGGTCTAAATTCAGGCCTCATGGAGCAGTATCATTTTATAGCAGGTCTGAATCTGGCCCCAGCTCTCTACATTGTTGGTAAATCCTCTGCAGCCACCCCTCTCTCCTCTATCCCGTCCTTGGTCCGTTCTGCTGCTGTGGTTACAGCTTTAGCTTGTGCTGAACTGCATTTTGTGCTGTGCCAGGTCCATCACATGTGCCTTGTGTATGGTCCAGGTTTTGAACTTTGCTTGTGGGAAGCAGACAGCTACTGCAGTGATTGACCTTCAAGGCCTTTGGCAATGCCTCGTGCGTGTTTCCCTACTGATAAAGTAATGTCTCGCTGATTTATCTGCTCACACGCAGAAGCATTTGCCTCCCATATTTTATTTCCCTTGTGAAATTCCACCCATTGGTCATTCATCTTTTGTGATTTCCTCTTTCTTGCTGTGCTCTGCAGCAATTTTCATAGAATGGTATTTCATCTTTCACTTGAACACTTTTCATTCCTCCCCAATTTTCCCAGTTTATGTGTGTTTTGGAATGGGACTCACTGGAATTTTTCTTCCAGCATAAGTGAAATATCTTCAGCTGCTGAGGAAAGAAGGATTTTTTTTTATCTTCTTATAGGGGAGCAGAACTTTCCAGGGGCTGATAATCAGTCTAAGCCATGGTCTGGGCTGGCACCACTCTTGTTTTCAGCAGAAGCAGAGTAAGGCCATTACCAAGGATGTCACAAGTCAGCAATGATTCCTGTCTCTGGGAGCCAGCCGTGTTACCTGTCACTGGTGTAATTATTGCACACTGGTGTTGCTAACTCTTAGAAGATTTGGGGCCTTTCTTAAATCCCTGAGCCATTATATAAGAAAGACAACTTGGCATATTTAGATATTTTCTGATTCTAATGGCTGCAGAGAAAATCTAACAGAAACCTGAAAAACCCCTCAACCCTGAGTCAAATGCAAGAACCCCAAATGTTTTACTTAAGTTTGTAGCAGAGGATGGAGGAGGTGAGGCTGCCTTGTAGCTGCTAGTGTCTGAGCCTGGTAATATCAACTTCCTTCACCATTTGTCCTGGAACTGTGAACAGCATAAAATCTCCTCTGTCCTGTGAAGCCAGTCTGTGGTACCTGTGCATCACCGCACGTGGGGCTGGGGCTGCAGAGTGGAAGTTTTGGCCTCATTGGGTGGGAGTTAAGGTCTTCCCTGTTCACACCAATGTCAGCCAAACAATCCTGGTGTTCCTCAATTGTCAAGTTTTGTTTGAGAAACGTATGGAAATGTTTCATTTCGATAAGGTCAGAACCTTTCCTTGCAACTTTGTTTTCATAATATTGCAACAAAGTTGCAATACTTTAGAAAATGTCATCTTAAGGACAAATAATGAGTGTTGATTTTTTTAACTACTTTGTTGCATCTGCCCAAAAGCAACAGTGTTCCCTGAGAAAGAAAATCTGAATGCCTTTTTCTTTCATAGCTTTCTTGCATTCTGGTGAGGACTACACTGCATGAGGCAGTCTCAGAAAAGGAATTTTCCCAGACAAAAAGTGCTCTTGACTAAGTTCACCAGGAAAAAATGTACCCAGTAGGAAGTCCTGCCCTAAGAAGCCAGGATTTCAAGGTTGGCTCTTATAAATGTCTTATAAATCCAGTCTTTGGTTCTCTTGAAACACGAATTTTCCTTTGTGCATATAGCCACATTATAACTACTCTGTAATATTCTTATTTAATGCCTAGCTGTTGCCGTTGTTTTGCCTTCAGAACCAGCAGGGACAAACCTGTGCATGCGTCTGGTAGACTGTGCTGTCTTAGCAATGCTGCACTGGAGCAGCTGGGAGTTGGGTTCCAAAATAGTTGCCAGTGCAGTCTGTATTTCAAATGTCTTCACGTGCTCTTCAGCCACAGTGGCCAGGTAATCTGAACCATGGTGACCCGGTAGTGGCTTTACTGAGAATGGAGAAGCTGTGAATTGGAGCAGAAAGTGTTTCTTGTACCATCATTCCCAAGGTATGAAGTTAGGTAGGCAAGTACTTGCTTGTCTCAATGAGACTGTGCCACATGTGTTGTATTAACATGCCAGAATAAATACATTTCAGACCTGGATGACAGTAAAAGGCTCTGTAATGTCACTGGAAGTAGGCAGATGAGGAGATTTGTACTTCCATGGATGCTGCTCCTGACCTCAAAGGCACTCCTGCACATTAGGAGTGAGTTTGCTGGAGGGGAAGGGGAGCTGGCTTCTTGCAGAAGTGATCTATCGTACTTGCCTTCAGAAAATCTCCTTTATTAAGTCTCCCAGGTTTTCCCTGTGAGATGGATGGATTAGTTGCATTAGAGGAGGCAAGTGGCCTGCCCATTGTTCACATTTCATGCAGTACATCAGGGAGAAAGCCAAGAGCTGTTTGAATTTGGAAGATGCAGCAGTTCCAGTGCTGGCTTTGCCTCAGTGGCTGCATGCTGAAAGCAATGGAGCCAAGGGGCTGTCTGGTAGGCAGAGTCCAGTGGCTCCACTGGCCACCAAGCTCACTTGCCTGCACACCTCAAAAGCCTTTTGGCACAGCTGCAAGCTGCTGCCCTCTAAACTTGGGTCGTGCCTCAGGCAAAGCCAGTGCTGCCTGCTGTGGAGTAATAACCTCAGTTACTGAGGCCCTGTGGGTCAGATCTTCTTGCGCTGGCTGTATTACAACCCTTTTAATCTGCTTTCTTCTCTCATGACCTCTGAGCCTGGAGGGATTGGCAAACGGGGGAGATGATCTGCCTTCCTGCACATTTTCCCTTGTGAGGGGCTGCAGAGACTGATAGGATGTGAAACAGCAAGCAGAGTTGGCAGGGGAATTGTAAGACCAAGGACTACCTCTAGAAGGTGCTTTTGCCACTCTCAGGTGGAAAGGACAAGTGTGGCAACATGTGGAGCTTTCCTCTGAAATTCAGCCATCTGCAAAAAATCACAGCCCCCCACCCCATGGGGGCCTGGCAGTCAAGTTTAGTCACCTGAGGAAGGGGCTGTGTGGCTCTTGGTGGGGTGAGAACATGTCTCCAAAATCTCTTGGCATTCCCTGAGCATCTGGGTAAAGGTGATGCAGAAGTCACACACTTGGATTTCTAAAATGCTTCCCTCGCTGAGCGTTTCCTTTAAAGAGGTCAAGTCCCATCAGTGGGGAAATTGCCAGGGGAGAGGGACAAGACTGTGCAGTCCAGTGTGGCTCTAAATGATCTTGAAGAGTGAGGGGATGGAGAAGACACAAACCAAATCATTTGGAGTAAGAAAAACAAGCAGACAAGAGAAAGTTGCAGAAGGATCTCCTGATAGAGAGCTCCTGGTGATCTAACAGCAGTATAGACTGAAGAGTTGCAGGGTAATGCACCCATTGATAAAAACAAAAAAAGCCCATATATTTGTGGTCACTCATGACACAAGGTGCTATGAGGGCTGTTTACTCTCTGGAAGGAGACCTCAGAGACAGCATGGATCTCTCTGAAAGTGATATCTCAGCGGAGGCAAGCAGAAATTATTGGGAAAGCTACAGAGAGCAAATAGGACCTATTAACCTGCTGTGCTAGAAATCCCTGGTGCACTTGTACCTCGAGTCCTGGGTGCAGCTCTAGTTATCCTGTCTCAAAAAAAAGATGTGATAGAACTGGAAAGACACAGGGAACAGCAGCAAGGTCAACAGAGCGTGCAGGATAGCTGCTGCCTGGGGAGCGATGGAACAGATTAGGCATTTTCAGGTGTCTTCAGAAACGAAACAATTGTGGAGGGAAATACAATAGAGGCATATAAAACCGTGACTGTCATGGAGAACATAAAATTATCATTTCACAATATAACTGCTAAGGTGAGCATTAAATGAAAATACCGAGAAGCAGTTTTAAACTAATAAAAGATTTTCCCAGCGCATGATTAACCTGTAGAATTTCTTGTGAGGAGACCAACAGTATTACTGGCTTCAAAAACCAATTATACAAATTTTTTGTGGAGAAATCCATCAAAGGTTCTTAAATGCATTGCAAGACATCCTGTGGATGAGGAAATTGCAAAGCTGCAGGGCACTGGAAGCAAGTGGAAGGAGCAATGTCTGGCTGCCCCTTTTTCCAGAGTGTCTGTTCTGAGCTGCTGGTACTACTACCAAAAGAAGTTTGAGAAATCCTAGAAGTTGCAGCTTTTGAAGAAGTGTCACTGTGCTGAAAAATATCCAGAATGACCATTTCTCACTAATTCAGATTGGAGATATTTGATACACAAAGCCTTCTTTACATGTAATCATAAATAGCCTTCATTGGAAAAGACCTGTAAGATGATCAAGTCCAACCATTAACCCAGCACTGACAATTCGCCACTAAACCCTTCCCTCAGCACCACATCTACGTGTAATATTAGATTTCTTCCTAAATGTCTGGATATGCAACTACTGAGTACTCATCCCTATGAGCTTTTTATGTGCCTGAGGATAAACCTGTTAAATGATCAAGGTTATGGGACATCTTCTGAATCTGCTTTGGTGAGCTGAGAGGAGGCTGAGATTTTACCAAGTCAGTCTCTCCAACAGGAGCTGGAGTAAGTAGTTTGTTTTCTCTTGTTCATATGACAGCAATGCTTTTTGACCACAGAAAAGCAACCAAGGAAATGGTCTTTTTTTGTCTGATGTACAAAATCAAGCTATGTCTGTCTTTTTTTCTGTGTCATCTTCAACTTGCTGTCAGAATGGGTGGTATGCTTTTTCTGTGGTAGAGTTTCCAGCAGAATGGCTGCAATCTTTGCCTTATAATGAGTGCAATTTTATACTGATCAGGAAGAGGCTAATCCTCCCATTAAATCACCAGAATGATGACTGACAGATGATTACCTACTTGGCCACAGATTTATTGTGTGACCTTCAGCAAACCCCTGAACTTTGTGCTGCAGCTCCCACTGGCTCTGGTGCGAGTGTCCTGTGCTCTGGTGGAGCTGGATGCAGCAGAAGCTATGCATGGTTAGTATGTCTCTGAAGCAGACTCTGTCATCCCTCGTCAGCAGTGCTCTGCTTCATAACGAAGGGGCAAAGCGTCAAGAGAAACAGAGTCAACAGTGATGACAGTGGGGTAAGTACTTGTTCGCACGGAAAAGAGCTGTATTTTTTGGCAGGGCGGGTTTTGCTCAAATGGCTCCTGCAAAGAAAGGAGCTGAGAAGTGGCTATCTACCATCACTGATCACAAATGGATCCATGGAGTGAGTGTCCAGAAATGAGCATGAAGTGCTCCTGTAGGAGTTTTGTAAATTTACAAAGAGGGACAAGGTCTGAGACCTGCATCAGCACCAGCTTGGACAAAGCTGCTGAGGTTAATGGGCCATTTCTCACCATATCTGCCTGCATTTGGCCAGAAAATACAACAAAGGCAAAGACTTGGAAAGAAAAAAGCAAAAACAAACCAAAAGGCAACAAAAACCCCACAAGCACTTGCAGAGGCTGTTTATCTGTGTACCAGTCACAATGTTCAAAGAACTACAGGTAGTTAATATGGGTGAAAACAGAAACAGAATGGACCCAGCACCTTGAAAGATGATTACCTGCTTTTGTGTGAACACAAGAGAATTGTCTTTCCTGACTAGTCTCTTCTTTGAGCTTTTGCAGGTTTTTCTTTCTTCTTTGGCTTTTGTAACTGATGAACTCATGCACATTATGCTATTTTAATACCTAGCAAAGAGCCTTGTCTGCTAAATCACCTTATTTTTCTCTGATCAGAGCACAGTGCATTCCTCTTTTTAGTAGAAGGTATTAATTTAAATTCCATAATCCCAAACATATTCTCGTTTCTGTTCTGTGCTTTAGAAGGCCAATGGCATTTTAATTTAATAAGGGAGAGACACACATGACACTGTGTTCCCTGTAACTGTCTTCTGACCTCGATGAGTTTTTCACAGCTTGCTTTGTGTTCCAGCAAATGCAATCTCTGCTTTTATTCAAGAACACTATTGTTTCTAATACCTGTGTTCTACTGATGGGCATAATTTAAATATCTATACCATTTTCACAGTAGCTTTTGAGATGTACTTGCATTATTATTTAGTAGTGTAAGCCCATCAATGAAGCCACAGTAAGATTGTGCCACTTATGTCCCACTGAAATATTGTTTGGGTACATGCTGTCCCTTTGTAGAGAAATAAATTTTATTTTGGTTTACCTTGTTTTTGGATTAAAATGAGTTAACTCATCTAACAATATCTTGATTTATGTCAGCTCCATTTATCTTAAGTTCCATAAGCTTTGTTTACTGGGTTAAGATTTTCCTAACTGGGTACATGATATTAGAGCATTTTGTGTCATATAAACACTTGAGTCATATGCATCACAGTTCCTAAAGAATCATCCTTTGCCATTTTTATGCTTCCATTTTGCTGTTTAAACTTACCTAAACCACCTCAGTTTGAAAGAGCATGTGCTTGTTGCAGTCCTCATGGCCTTTTTTGGGAAATGTCAAGTAACACTCATTCATTCTTTTCACTGGTTTGATTCTGCTCTCCTTTACTCTGATGTAAATCAGGAACTGACCCCTTGGAGCCTGTCCCATAAAATGGAAGTCCTGATGGATCAGTAACTGTTAAGCCTGGATCATCAACCTTGCTGGAAGGTGATGGAAACCCCCCAAAGAAATTGGGATTATTTTATTAGTGGTTTTGTGGGTTACTCTGAGTAGATTTTCCAAGAACAACTGTGTAAGCTTCATGTACAGAGGTCTCAAACTTCAGCTGCCTGTTGCATTCTCAGTTTTTTCTTCTTGCAAACATCCATGTCCAATATACTTGTTCTCTCATGTCCCAGTGATAATGCCTGCCTGTTCCCATGCTAGCTTAATATGTCTAACATCTAAGCGCACCTCCCTCCTGGTGCTGCAGTTCAGTACTGGCATCTTTAAATCAGAGCCCCCTCATTTACAGCTCCATGTTGGCTGCTAAGCAAGGAGGGCACCTTGACTTCAGATCTCACTGTACTGTCCTTGATTTGCCAGATGCAGAATTGTTCTCATCTCAAACATGCTGCTGATGCATTTGCAGAAAGACTATTAATTTTTGTGCTATTACAGAAGTACCCAAGAACCACTGGTTGTGTTTTAGGGCTTCACTGTGCAAACTACCTCTGACCTTGTTCCAGAGGGGCTGCAGTCTTGCTCACTGATCCGATATAGTGAAGAACTGAAGGACAGCCATGGGTGAAGGGGAAAGGTAACAGCTGTAGTCTCAGTTTGGTATCTGCCCTGACCTGGCACAGTAGTTTTCTGTGATTGCTGTAGAGCAGGTATTGCTAAGGAGCGTAGCTGGAACAATGGTCATGGATAAGGGAGGAGGGTCAGAAGGGCAGTTTCATTTAGCTTTTTGTTGTGACTTGGTGCATGGGAAAGGTCCTGTGTAAAATAGCTTATGAATTAAGACATACAGAGTGATGATTTTAGCACAAGTCACAGCAGACAACAAAAACTGAGTTTAGCATAGATCCCAGGGATTAGTTATTAATACCTTGCATCTTTTTAACAGTCCTGACCTGTATGCTACAGGCTTTGCTTCTAGCTAAGTGCTGTTTTCAGTATACTAAGTAGGGCTGACTGGAAAATAAGAGCTTCCATTTCATGAAACATTAAGCATTTTGACTTTTTTTTTTTTCCCTATTCTAGAGGAAAACTGAAACTGTAGGGTGTTTACTGAGGGCATGAAAGACTCCAGGTGCTCTCACAAATACTGGTTTTCCCACAAAACCTTGGTAGACTCTCACAATAGAACAGCTTTTCTTTTGCTATGCCTTGGTACTCTGATCTCTTTGTATTTCGTAGCTTTTACAGTTCCATTCTAATGGGATTCCTAGTGAGCAAACCAGTGTTGCATCCCGTATCTGAGTCTGAGACTGACTATGCCTCATTCTTTTTGTTTTGACTTGAGAGACATCCTAGCCAGTGTTAACAACATCTGCATCCCCACTCACATCCCTGTGGAGTGTTGGCCAAAAGCCTGTTACATCCTAAATGCGCTCTCTAAAAAACTTCCATCTCATGTGCTGGTCTGAGAAGGCCAGACACTTTTGCCAAGTGCCAGGGGAAGCAAGAGCCTTGAAAGGTGGTGCTTGAGTAGATAATTCTGCTTAAGAACAAGGCAATCCAGGTAGAAATTCACCCCAGTGCAAGGTTCAGATTTGGCACAGAGGTGTTTGCCTTTCAGTGGAGTACTGAGAATCTACTCAGGTGCAAGAGTTCATTTGAGAGGGTTTTGTATGTACGGTTTCCTCGTGGAGCTTTTTATGTTCCTGTGCTTTCCAGCCTTGGGTGGTGGGTTTTTCACAAGGTTATTTCATGAATTGAAGATGGCTCTAAGGAGAGCATCTTGCATATGAAACATCAGCCCTACCTTTCTGTGCAGCACAAAACCGAGCTGGCACTTAAGTCTGCAACACTGTAACTGTGATTGTTTTGGTTTTGTTTTTTACACATTTTTAAACTAACAAACAAAAAAAACCCAACCAAAAAAAACCAGACCAAAACAAAACCAAACCTTCAGTTCCAATGGAGTGACCTTTGCAAGAAGGTGATGCCTTTGGGTCCGTAAGGGTAAAGAAGGAGCCTTGCTCGTTTAAAGCCTGTGCTTATAGGAACACCCTGCCTCCGGGCACACGCTCCTCCTGGCGATGTAAGACAAGAGGTGTGTCTTCTCCCAGCCACGTTGCAGGTCCCGTGGTTTCTGCCGGGCGGGGAGCCCCGGAGAGGCCGTATTCGGGTGCCCCCTACACGTGGTGACTTCTCCGGCTGGGAGCACCGCGGCACAGCGACCCTGCCCTGTGCCGGGGAGCATCCCCGGTGCTGCGGGGGGCAGGACGCGGGGCTCCCTCCCTCCCCGGCGGGACTCGGGCAGCTCCAGCGCGGCGGCGGCTGCGAGGGGGTACGGCGGAGCCCGGCCAAGCGTGCGGGCAGCGTGGGGGTGCCCCGGCGGGGGCTGTGCCGGCAGGGGGCAGGGCAGCCAGCCGCCTGCCCGGGTTTCTAGGGCTTGACGTCCTTCCAGCTAGCCCGACCGCCTTCCCTGCACAGCCTGCCCTCCCCCAGCGGAGAAGTCCCGAGAAGTGGCGGCGGGGTGTCCCCCCGTCCCCCGGGCTCGGCGATGTGCCGGGAAGTTTGGCGGCGAGGGGGGCCGGCGCCCCGCCGCTGAGAGCCGGCCGCTGCGGGGCCGGTCCCTTTTCCGAGGAGCGGGAGAGCGCCACAAAGTGAAATCCATGAGGATTCTGGGGCTTCTCCTGGAGAAAGGCTCGCATATGCTGCAGTGTCTCTGTGGAAGGCGCCTGAGATCCAGCCACAGCCCAGGTGGGGAGCGCGCGTCCCTGTCCCCGCCGCACCCCCAGCTCCCCCCGACCCGCACCCCTCCCCTCGCCCTGCGCCCCATCTCCCCCATCCTCCGCCCGCACAGGTGGCGGGGACGGACCGGGCGCTGTCCGCGGTGCTGTCCCCACCGGCTGTCCTCTGATCCCCCAAAACCAGCTCTTGCCTACCCCCAGACCCCCTACTCGTGACACCATCCCTGACCCCTACCCCCCCCCCCGTGTCCCACACCCCACCTGCAGCCCCCACCCAAACAGAACCCCCACACCAGTCTTCCTTGCCTACACGGATCTCTGCCTCACACATGGCCTTTACTAATGACCCCCATCCTACCTGCTGCCCGCACCACACAGACCCTCTGCACGGGTCCCTCTTCTCCCCACAGGACCTCCATATCTCCCATCCCACCTGGGACTCCCAACCATGGCCTCTATTGCCACCTGGTCAGGGTAAGGATGAACTTCCCTACAGTGCCTGTATGACTAGTGTTGGGGTTGGGTTCACTCTAAGAGCTCTCTGTACCCTGTGCTTGTAGTAGCGACACGGCAATGTTTTTCTGGTGGAGGGTGTTAAGTGAGGTTAATGGTTACGTGAGGATGCCCCTAGAAGCAAAGCGAAATCCCTGGATGTTCCTGATGGGGGGCCAGGACACTCCCAGCACCTCTCTCAGCTCCCAGTCTGCTGGGGAGGGAGCGCTGTTGGAGGCTGCACCAGGATGGGGAGGGTGGCGGGGTGAAGGGCTGAAGGATGTGCTTGACCCCAAGATGTCTCTGAGCGCTTTTTGAAGAAAGGAATAAATGCATGCGTGCCTTAGTTTGGTGTGGTTCTACCCTTGAGTTTTAGAGTGATCTCGTTGAAGAGTTTTAAGTGGTGTCTCTGCAATTTCTGTTGTTCTACATGTCTTTCAAGAGTCTGACTTCCCTTTTCCACAAAACTGGGTAAATGTCTGTGGAAAGAAACCCTGTGTTGTTATCATTAAGATGTGCAGAAGTTACAGCACTAACCTTACTGCTTTGAGCTTGACTGGGTTTTAGTTCCTACTTGGCTTTTGACTAGATCTGCTTATCGAACCCTGACCATTGTAGTCTTTGAGCACCGGATGCTTACAAGGATGTCGTTTAGAGTATTGCTTGCTAATGCTTGTGTTGTTTCCTTACATGAGATTTTGGTGCTAGAGGAGAACAATTTCCATGACTCGTGGTATTGTCCACTGAAGAGAAAAGCTTTGCTTGGGGGAACACTGTTGCTGAGGTAGCCTGGATTCCCTTTTGGCCCTGCTAAGGAGAATTTATTAATGGTTATAGCTACCTGTTTATGCCTCAGTATCCCCTTCTCTCCCACAAGACTCATGTGTGGGAGTTGTTGTCTATGACTGCCTCATGGCAATAGGGGATGTGCTGGAAATCTTTCAGAGAGCAGGCTTGGCTCCATTGAAAGTATTTTCTGCCCTGCGTTGAGGAGATGTATGGTCACACTAAATAGAAAAAATTGTGGCTATGCTTGGAAGCATTACATACAGTCTTCTTTTCAGTGAAAAACTATAGTGGAGTTTTCTTCATAGTGCTGTGTGAACGTTCGGTTTGTGTCATTTGGAAATCTGGGGCATCAAAGAGTACAATAACCTGCTCGTAAAAATGGGCTGGTGCTCCAGCCATAGGGCATGCTAGGCTATAACTTCAGTGAACTAGAAGCTGATGATAGTGTCCTAATAGTTGCCTTGCTGAGCTGGTTTGGCTTTACTGGTGCCAAACTATTTGGCACTTTGTGCACTTAAATTGAATGACAGCTTGACCAGGCCCTTTGCCTTCCTCCTATCTATGTCATCTTTAATGCAAACAAGTCATAAGGATATAAGTATTTAAAGTCAGATTCATACTTGTGTGTTGTGCTGGTTCAGAGCCTTAGACCGTTCCTGATTCTGACAGAAGCTAATGCATGATACTTCAAATAAAAACAGTGAAATATTGAAGATAGTTGTAGAGTACTGTGCAGCTCTATTGTGATGCTAACAAAAACATTAAGATTTTTGTTATTGCTATGCTAAGATCTCCCACCTTTACTCTTAGCTAACTCTAACCTGTTGCTTTCTTATATTCCACTTCTGAAGTCTGCTGACACTTGCCTTACTCTGTGCAGGGGCAGGCTGCTTTGGTTGCCAGAGCAGCACCGTGCAAAATGGGGTTTAATGGGTCTCCAGGGCATCACAAAAGTGCAAGTAATTCATAGCAGTACAGAGCATGAGATTTATTTCTAGTCCTTTGTGTATTTCTTTGCAAGTGTTTTAGCACAGCAATGTCCCGTATCATCTTCCAGGTACTTAACTTGTTATCTTAGTTTCAGAATTTGCAAGCAACTGATTGTTTTGCCTGTGCAGAGATATTTCCCTTCTGGATGGTGCAATCATAATTACTTTTGTTAAGTATTTTTAACAGTTAATTTATTTTCTGCCAACACCTTCTTCCCCTTTGCTTGGGAGGTGTGGTTTTCCAGTCCAGATTTTATTTTTGCTTTTGGCTTCCTAGTCAACATTATGACATACATAGCTACTACACTGTTAAGTTCAGGGTAAACATCAGAAAATGATCACAACATTGATAAAACTGTGAAAGGAGTTGTGGAAAAAAAAACATTTCAGGTGTTCTGTACCTGGTTTGCAGCCACTTTGATGCAAAAGGTCATGGACCCGTTGATTACATTAATAGCAGTATGGAGAGTTCTGCTAGTGAGTGTTTCAGTCCTCCTCCATAAGAACTTCTTATTTGGCTGTACAAGTGGCTCTGTCTCATGCCTGTTCTGCCCTTGGCTCCTGTACAGACTCTCCTGTGGGATGCATCACTGCTAAAACCACAGATATTTCTCACATCATCACATCAGCTAGCAACAACATTCAGCAGCAATGCATTTTCAGCTTTGTTTTCAGTAGTAGAGGCCTGGTTGTATCCAGAGACTGATCTATTCCCAAACACTCAGATAAGAGTACTTCTTAGTTTAAATCCCTGTTCTGCAAAGTGATGCCTTCAGTAGAAATTAAGCTCATATTGAAAGTAAACCCTGGACGTGGCTTCCCTGGGACTCTCACAATGGTAAAATCTGGAGATGCTCCTGGAAGTATGCTGATTGATACCAGTTTTATGGTAAATTAAAACAATGTCTGTCACAAAAGATCTTTGTAATTCTCTAAGCATCTAAGTTTTATATTTGGGGCAAGAGGAATGAGGATTCTGTCTAGGTAGGCAGGGTCAGATTGTGGCCTGTTACTGCCAGTGCACGTCTTTGCACTTGTTCTGAGACTATTTGGGGCACTGCCATAACATGTCTGCAGTGTCTGCACATACAAGACATCTCATCTGCAGATGCTAATGAAATCACACACATCAGAGGTACAATTGCCTATTCAAGATTAACATTTGGCTTATGTGCAGAACTGGCATTCTTTGTTTTGCTTGTGTGGTGGTCTGTGCTTTACTTACCTACACTGGTTCTGTAAAATCTTCCCACTGCTGTTTATTCAAGTAGACAAGGGGTTACAGTGTATCACCAATACTGTACAGCCAGCTTCAAATTAATGGAAGCAATAGCTCTGTGTACGTATGGGACAGATAATAAAACTTGCAATTCTTCTGAGTTCAGGGAACGCTGACACCCTTCTGGTCTGTGGCAGTTCAGAGTGTGGCACATGCATTGCTGGTGGGACATGGGGACGATGGCTTAATGCCACTGAACTGGAGATGGAAGTTGGTCACATGGCTGAGAAGCCATGGTGTTGCACTGGAGGTCATCAGCACTTTTTGCTTCCTGCACCAGGCCCTTTGCTGCCGTTTTCTGACACTGTTCAGAGCGTGTCAGTGTTCCTGCGTACATTGTGCTCAGGCTCCCTCTTTGGAAAATTAACACTTGCTGACCAGTCTGGAAATTAAGTACCCATGCTGTTCCGCAATAATTCCTGTTGTTGACACTCATGTGCTAGTGGAAATAATACTTTTGTCTCATTTAGTTTAATTCACCTGGGAAATGAATTAAGCAAAATTCTGAAAAATCTTTTTTATTTTGTAATAGGAGCACTCCTCTAGGGTATTATTCAAGAATAGCTGTAGCATTTTAAATCCACACTTTCCTTTATTCTGAGGTAACCCTCTCATGTAGACATGTGCTAAGCATCTCTCCTGGAAGCTCATACTGCTTGTGCATATTTGTAAAAAAATCTCTTTTGGCTGATCTGGAAATGATGGATTTGATAAGAGTTTTTATTTGCTGAAATTTCTTGGTTTCTGTCATACAGAAGTTCAGAGATATAGATTATAATGAACTTAAAGTTATGTGCATATAACTTTTTTAAATGCTCACAGCAAGTTCTGTGTAGTAATGCGAAGGAAAGTCTTTTATGTTATGCAGGATTTTATTGTCCAATTTGCAATAAAATATTTCATAAATCTTCAAAAGCTAACACAAGTCCAGGGGACTCCCCGTGGGAGTAAAGTGCTTTGGCAATGCATAGTTGTCAGCCAGATGTCTGGGCTTACAGATCTAGGAGTCTGGAACTGCCGGATCTTCACCCACTCTTCTGAGTCTTGAAACTTGTGTGTTTCCTACCAGAGTGTCACTGATATCAGATCATATTTGTGAAATGCTGTACTTCCAGTGAATGAGCAAATTCAGGCAAAATAACCTTCATCTGAATTTTCTTAAGTAGCTGTAATCAGGGTGATAAGCAATTCTCTGAAGCAGAGGTTTATGGCTGGGTTATGGCAGTTCTCACCTGGAGGATTACACGGTTTTGCAAAGGAAAAAAGTTTAATTTCCTTCACTTCCCAAACTAAACCAAGGAAAGAGGAACAGTTTGTCTCAGTTTAAACATCGTGTGCAATTGTGACACATTATAAAGTTTGAATGGGAAATGTTAACCAAGAATTTAATGAAGGATTTTTCCAGCTTTTCCTTCAGTTTTCCTGAATAACTATACACAAAATAGTCTTCTGTGTTCCTGTTTTTCCAGTTGAAAAGTAGCAAAAGAATCTGAGTCTGCAAGCAGATATTTAAAGCTGATGACTCTCAGAGCAAATGCTTTCAGCGTAAGAGCTGTGTGAAGATCACATTAACTCACATCCACTCAAAGACCAAGGAGTATTTCCGGAGGTCGGTCTCAGTTCAGCGAGCCATCTAAGTGCACATTAAATTCTACGTGTGCACCTAGTCCCATTTTAAGACGATCGTGTGCTTGAATACTTATCGGAATCGTTGTTTTAGATGAGTGGCTTTCAACCTTTTTAACATGTATCATCCCTAAAACTCCTCCTGTTTTCCCTGTCCGACAGATCCTTGACAGCAGTCTTGTTTTCTCTTTTCAGCATACCCCTCTGGAGGTATTCACAGCCATTAGTTCCCAGTTGAAAAGCCCTGTTCATTAAAGAAACACCAACACTACTGCTTTGTTTGTGAGAATGATCTACTTCTAGCTTACTGGACTTTGTCTCCAAACCAGTCCACTTCTCTTTCCACAGCCCTTTTTGCCAAAAGTAACCTGTTCCTTTTTTACCAAACTGATGCTAGTTGTGAACGTTTTAAGCCAGGTGGTACAGCTACCATCAAAAGTTCAGCAGTCTCTGAAAGTTAGATGAGATTGCTCGTGTGATGGTAGTACACAAAGCTTTCAGTCGTACGAATAGATGTTTGCTTAAAAGGCCTTTAAATAGATTCTTCCCCTTGGAGGAAAAGAGATGTGTTATGTTTAATAATAAAAATAGTGTTTCTTCCCATAGCCTGAAATGGCATGGAAGGAGGTAATCGTGTTTTGTATGGCAAAGCATTTTTCTAAATGGCATGTTTATGCTTTTCTCGTATTGTGGCTGCAATTGGCTGCTGGGCCTATTTGCATGTGCTCAGTCGCAGTCCCGGAGATCTGTGAAAACAACTCAGCAAAGCCAATCTCAGCTGGGAGCATGGAAGCTGCTGCTAATTTTGTGACCAGCCACCCACAGGCCCAGTGTGAGTCATTATCATTGTTTTGTTTTCCAGAATTCGGCACTGAATGCTTCCCTGATCCAAAGCATGGATTATCTCTGGCATTGTATTTATTCCCTCATAACTTTGTTTGTTTCAGATAAGAAGAAAGAATAGGAAAAAATCAGTTCTCAAAACCATGAAATAATTAATTGTTTCCTTATTAGTGTCCCCTTCCTGCTTTAATGTGCATTCACAGCCATTTGTTCACTTGAAAACTCACTCGTGCATAGCTCGGCAATCACGCTCCTCTGTCCTAATCAGCTTGCTTTGTGCCACTGAGGGGGTGGGTGGACAACAGTAAGTACAGTGAGATGAAGTGACTTCACTGAAGCTGTTGCTTGGCTCTGGCAGAGCTGAGACAGGGAGTTTCTGCTCTCTCTTCTTGCATGTGTACCACTAGTTTGTCAGAAAGTCTTTTTATGAAGTCACAGCTGTGCGTGGGACCAGCTGGGACATCTGTTTGCTGTAGGTCAGGGCTCTTTCATCTGAGAAACACACTGGCCTTATCCTCAGGGTCATAGCCCTGGTCCATTTCCTGGTCCTCCTGGAGACAGGCGTAGGGGTTGAGAGAAGAAAACACCCTGCCTTGTGCTGGAATTGTGACAAATGCAGTCAATTTGGTCCCAGTGTTTAGCCCTTCTTCCAGGGTGCCTTCTCAAACAGACTTCTTTGGTGTGTAAGTGTACCTTAAGGGACCATGGGCAGGATGCAGAGGAAATGCTGGGTCCTCCAGGGCAAAGGTCCAGGAGTAGGGACGTGTGTGTGTGTGTGTAGGCATACAGAAGCATGGAGAAGTGTTTTAAATGCAAATCTTGGAGTGGTAGAGAAGATGTGGACAGTGTGGGAGGGCTACATGAGCATGGGAGTGGAATAAGAAGCTGACAACGCCATTAAAGAGGGATGGAGACGGGGGAACTTTCAATGAAACTGGCTTAAAAAATGTAATGAGACATGCTGTGCTTGCTTTGTGGGTAAAAGTACCCAACTCGGTGCTCCCTGCTCTGCCTTAGTCTAGTGACTTTTCAGGATGGTCTGCTGAGAGGACCCAAGGTATGCTAGGAGGGAGGGACAGGCCATAGCACTTGGGGTGGAGCTAGACATACTTAAACAGAGCATCCAGACTGGAAAAGCTCAAGGATCAAAAGTGTCTGTCACACTCTCACAGTCCCTCAAGCATCCCTATGATGTTGGTGTGTCTACAAATGCCCACTGGAAAGGTATCGCTAAGTCCCGCATGCTGCAAATTCCTTCTCGAGTTCTGGATTTCATCTTCCATCACAATGTGAGATGAAGACCAAACTAAACAAAACAATAATGATTATACTGCTGGTGAGACCAGGCAGCCAATGTGCTGCCACTGTTTTTCTGAATTCCTGTGACTTGCTGTTGCTTATCCTCCTCCATGGTGTTTTTTTGCTGGTGGAGACAGCAGCTTTCCATTTGATGTGTGGATAGCCCTGACTTGACAGGCTGTAGTCTCTTGCAGAACCATGGACATATATAAACAAACTCAAGTAGCAGTCAGAGCATGTTTAAGTGCATCTGACCCTACATGGAATCCCAGCAGTGACATTCAAGTGCAGACCCTGACAGTCTGGGGACATCTTCCTCTGCCCCAGTGCACAGTGCTGCCCTTGCTCCCAGCTCTGTGTGCCCAGGCCCTTTGCTTACCTACTTCTTGAGTTTAGAAACAGCTTTGGAGTATTCCAGGTGGTGTATTGGTGAGGCTGGAGGGACTCTTAGGTGTTGCTTTTGAAACACTGATTTCCCTGGGTATTTATGTTCTGTGTAAGCAGATATAATCTTTGTAAATATTTGGTTGGTTGACCAGACAAATATGTATATAAATATTCATGTATGGCTCAACATCCTGTGGTTGTGCTCAGGTGCTCCTCTCCAATAACTGGGATTTACCTTTTATGGAATAGATAAAGAAACTCAGTTTGTTTTTTCTTCTGTTTCTGTGTTTGCTGGAGTTTCTTTGATGAATCCTTTACTGTTTTCACCCTTAACCTGATGAGGCAGTTCTGGGGATATAATTCATGTCTCCCAGGTGCTCACAGGCTGTTCAGCAAGTGAAATGTTCTTTCCCTGCCTCCACCTAGCCTGGTAATGGCTGACACACATCTTACAAAATCTTGCTGGAGATCTGTTACTGCCCTGCAGCTCATTCATAACACCTCGACCAAAAAGGTGACATGACTTTGTTTTTTAAGGTTGGTTTGGGGTTTTTTTGAGGTTAGAAAAGGTGAACTATAACAATAAAATTTCTTCAAATGGTAAGTCAAGCATGAATAAGGAGCGCTGTTAAGTGGGAGCATGTCCTTTTTTGAAGAAACACTTTAGTGAATGAATTTCGCACTTGTTTGGCATTCCTGGCAAGTGGTGGATCTTTCTGAGAGCACTCCTGTGAGAGCCTACCTCCTGCCCAGCCACAGCTCGTGCCCTTGGGGTCAATACTTCTCTGTCTAACATGCTGGCTGGTAAGGCAAGCTCTCTTCTCAGCGAGAGATGCTCCAACCTCCCAGAGAAGGTCAGGAAACACAGTTTCTGTATGATAGTCTGATAAATACAGAAATACTCATAAAAAGAGCTTTTTATTTGTTACTAGTAAAAAAAAAATGAAACAACTGGAAGACAGGTCCAGGCAGGCACACTACTTTGCAGAGTAGCTGAAGGTTCCTCTTGGGGACTGTGCTAGGGGCTGTCCAGGTGGCCCCTGCACCATGGGGAGAGCTCATCATCTACCCAATATTCACTGAGGAGAAGGGTTTTTAATATGAAAATCCTGCTTGGACAAGGCCTGAATCAGGCACCAGGCCTTGAAGGGTTCAGAGAGAGAAATGCAGAGCCCTGAAGTGTGCTGAAAAGGCAGGCGGTGGGTCTGACTCCCACCCAGAGCAGGGAGGAGGGGCTGGGTGCATCCCCCTTGCTCAGCCTGGAGGTGTCACTTCTGTTTCTCTCTTGTCCCCCTGCTTGCTCATCTCAGTACAAGTCCCGACCCCACCAACCTTTCCCTACTGCTTTGTTGCTCCCAGGCTGTGGAAGGGGAGGACAGCACAGGGCTGGGGAGGAAAGGCATCGCGTCTCTATTATTTATGGGAATGTTCATTTGGCTGGTAAAAAACTGCTGGGATTAAATGTTAGAGAGGAAAGATGTGCTTGCTACTGAGTGAGCACATATTGCCTCATTAACTGCCAAATGACAGTCTTCTGTTTATAGCACTTTTATAATTTCTCTTTAAGCCTTGAGACCAGGAGCCAGTGTGTTTTACTCCCTGTTTCAGCTTTGCTTTATCCACAGCATTGTTGTTTTATAGAGCCAGACCTTCACTGAGTTTAATATAGACTGGAGAGCATTACTTGGCAAAAAAAGAAGCCTCTCTGAAAAAAGTTACCAAAAAAAAAATATATATGAAAGCAGAATCAATTAACAGAAAAATATGAGAGCAGTTAAACTAGGCCAGAATAAAGTGTCCATCTAGCCCAGTATTCTTTCTTTGTTCACATTAAACAGAAAAAAGTAAGAAACCAGCAATATGATGTGTCCCCTAAATGCTACCCCAGCTGCCAGCTATTTTCAGCTTGGGAAACTTTTTGAGTCCAACATGGTTTAATGTACTTAGAAATTCTCTGTGGATTTCTCTTCCATGTACTTGGCCAGACTCCCCTTGAGTTCACATACAATTTTAGCATCATAGTGTCCTGTGGAAAGGATTTCCCCAGCCCTGTTGCATGAAGAAGTTGCCTTTCCTTTGCTTTGAACTTGGCTCCTGCTAGCTTGGGTTGATACTTTCCTGAGACCCAGTATGGAACGAGCTGGTGAAAAACTGATCCTGTCCTCCTCTTTCATGGACCTCAAGCATACCCCACCTAGGCTGTCTCTCTCATAGTCTAGAGAGACATTTGTGGCTTTTCTCTAAACCATTCCCAGTTCTAGTAAGTGCTTGTTGCAATGAGAGGAGCACAACAGCATGCACAAACTATAGCGTGAACATTGGAGGGTTAAATGGGAAAAATTAACTGAAACCTCCTCTTGTGATTCTTTCTAATTATTTTTTTTTTTTCCCTTAAATGATTTTCTGATTCTTATGCATGGAAGTTAAATAATCCTGGGTTTACTGGTGGCTCAGGTTTGCTGTTTGTGTTCTTCCCTGTGATCTCTCCCTGCTCTGTGGCTGTCAGCTGCATGCCCAGCTCTCCAACAGAGGCTGAACTAAAGCTGAAGGAGAAAGTGCTTGCACTGTCAAACAGACCATCTCTGCATTACACTTCCATCAAAAAGCTCAAGTACACATGTCACACAAACCAGTTTGCCACGGAGGAGAACTGAATCCTAGATAAATTCAAGTCCCCGCACTTGCCTAAGTTCAGTGTGTCCTCCAGAAAGGGAAGTCTGTTTTTGAAGAGCAGGAGGACCTGAGCCAGACTGGCCTCCATGGCATGCCATGTGCAGTGGCTCTCCCCATCCTCACCTGGCAGTGCCTGCTGACAAAAGCAGTTCTTCCATTCGTTTCCTGCAGCCATGGCCAGGAATCTCACTTCTTCATTCCTTCACTTGCCTCAAGCACCACAAAAAACAAGGCAAGGCATCTATTTGCTTTGCTTTCAATTGCAATGGACCAGATGGGACCCTGCTCCCATCCACAGGGGCTCACAAACAGTGGGGTCAGTTCAGATGGAGATGTGGAAGTTCTCTTGTGGGGTGCAGAGAGGAGAGCAGGCTGGTGAATAGGCTGTTATGGTCAAATGATGAGTTTCTGTATGTGTCAGACCCTACTAGTCTGTGATTAAAATGGTATCTCAAGCCGTGTGTGGACAGAGCCTCAGTCAGACATTTAGCCACATCAGAAGATGAGGATGGCCATGCCAAAAGCTCTGTGTGATAAAGCGTGAGGGATCACCTTGAGACATGGTTTCATCTTTTGGGTGTTTTGAACTCTCTTCTGCCTGACAAGCTACAGTGGAAGTTGGCTGCCCACAGACCAGAGCAAGAATGGGGGAGCCCATTCCACACTGATGCAAGATGGTGGAGTGAGGGGTGAGATGCAGTCCCTCCAGTACAGATCTCTGCAGTTGAGCTGGGCTTGCCCCACAGCCAGAGCAGAGAAACTAGAATATCTGAGGTACAACTGAGCTTCTTTGTAGTACACATCTCCTGCACGGTGAGATGAGCTGCAGCTTAAACCCCACTAATTGTGTTTACAAGATCTCCACCAAGTGTAGGAGAAGCCAGAGAGAATTGCCCAGTCTGAAATATAGGCTGTGGGTGTCTGCACATAACTCCACCCTGGGTGCCACCACACCTCCTGCCCTGTTGCCCCATCTGTACAACGGAGATGGTACTGCCTTCTTTGCAAGGTGGCTGTGGGACTAACTCAGGACCAGTATGGACCACTGAAGAACTGTAAGTTTCAAAGTAGTTTAATATTTGTCTGGACACTGGAACTAGGGGAATAGGTTAGGATTTTAGGTATTTAGTAGAAAATGCACTGTGAGAATTTGAGAGTACAGTTGAGATTGCTCATTTGTGCTTTAAGAAGCATTTAAGACTCCCAGCCATTCACTACTCTCCCATTAAAAGCCCATGCATTATAAATGTCTCACGTACAAGTATTTAAGGTTCAGTAGGAGTGCAGCTTGCCAGGGAGGATATATTGACTGCCTGTTAAGAGAAATGGATGAAGGCAAGTGCTTTCTAAGGGTTAAGTGTGACCTGTAAGCCAAGGCCTGCAGGGTTAGCAAGTGGCCAGCCAGCAGCTGGGGTAAGTGCAGTGATGGACGTCTGGATAACAAATGCCCTGTCCTTCCATCCCTCCTATGAGAGCCTTGCTCAGTGAAGGTTTCTAACACTGAATCAGCAACAGCAATTTAAAGTGCTCAGTTACAGCTTCTGCAGGAGGGCAGAACCACTAAATGTCTCGGGAGGCAGATTTCAGAGAAAACACGGTTTTCTCCGTTGTCTGGGGCTTGCTTATACCCTCTACATCACCTGCAGCAGTGTGCTAATGCATAGGCAAAGTGGGCTGTGACCTTAATCAGCTAGTTAATTTTAAGCCCACGCTAAAGTGATTTGCTAAAACTGTGCTTTTTCAGAAAAGGAAAGCAGACTGTATTTTCATTGCTCCAAGCTAGGTGAATTATAACATGTAAGTGATTATAATGGTGAAAGGGTAAATTACGCTTTGAAACAATTAGTTAAATTTCCATAGAGAGCATTACTAGCAGTCAGGATGTTGGATGGTAGATAGTCATGTTTGTACTTCGATAATAGACCCTTCAAAGTTACTTGAAACATTTTGTTGTATGCTTACATTTTTATCTTCGTATTTTTCAGATGAGAGAAGCTCATTAAACCAAAGTCATTTTATGGCTTGTGTCAACAGAAATGTTCTTTTAACTGTTCAGGAGGAACTGGTTACAGAAGCGCGGGAAAGATAGGGAAAAGATTGTTTTCCTTTCGTGTTTAGTATATTCTTCATCTTTTTGATTTTTGATGACTAAACTGTACTGTATTTGCAATTGAAAACCGTTGATTGGAAACTCTTGAGAGAGTAACACAAATGGGGCTTGATTTTGAAAAATGCATTCATGATTGTTTGTCTAATTTGTGTGTGCAATTAGAGTGATTGCCACTGGAAATGGCCATCTGAGAACAGTTTTGGAGATTTCTCTCTTTTTCTGATCTGTTACCTCTTCTCCTTAAGGTGCCAACTTTTATGAGGTCTAAATATTACCTATGGAAGTTTAATATGGTAATATGTTTGTTGTTCTCCTTTCATCTCTTACCTCTTCACTTTCAGATGGTTGTTAAAAGCCTGAGGATGACTATTCCTTTCTGCTTCTTTCTCAAGTCTAGGCAATATAAGAGAGGTCCTTTCATCTCAGTGGCTGATATTGCAATTTAGAGAATCAGATCCCATTGGGGTGTCTGTAGAATATTCTTAAATGGCCATAGTAATTTTTAAGAAGCTTCCAGGCTAGCATAAAGGATTATGGCTCTCATCTGTCAAGTCTCTTACTCCCTTCTAAGGAGACTTGTGCATGCAGGGGACATTTATTGGTGACAAGGTGGGATTTTGGGGTTTTTTTTTAAGTATGTGATGAATTTAAAGGGTAAGATAGATGAATCTCTAGAGTATTCTCTTCAGGGAGACTGAGAAACCTGGTTCAGGTTAGGGATTTGCAGAGCACATTCAATCTTTGAGCTGACTTAGAGGTTGTTCTTGTAGGAGCATGGTACTGAGGCTGCAGTTCCTCAGTGTCTTCACTGTTGTGTAATAGAAGGGAACAAGGCTGTGCTCCCATCATCTATGAAAACATTCTCTCATTCCCTCCCTATGCTGATGCTAGTGCTGGGTGGTAAGCCAGAGCAGGAAACTAACCTTTTTTTCTCTCTCATTCTTTTAATCGAAGCCATGAGATACTGCACCCCTCTTAGTGAGATTTGCATCATGTTCATTGCCCCTGAAATTTTCTCCATCCTGAGATACAACTAAGTCAAATCTAAAGATTAAGTGTCCCTCCTGTTTCGGGATGTGACTCAAACCTATAGTTGCAGAGGTGAAAGAGCCATGGCAGTGTTGCAGAAGACAAATATCCCCTAGATCATTAATCACAGGATGGAGAGCACACTAGCTGATTGCTTATTGGCTGTGGCCTTTCATTAAGAGTAAACTCAATTTTCCCAGTATTGACAGCTGCCTGATGGAGGGGCCATGCTGTGTTTCAGACACTGAACTGCCAAAAGCAAACACCCAGGCACAGCCATATGTCAAGAATATCAGCAGTGATTTCCTTCTTTTCTTCTGCTCTATGCTCTCTCGCCTTGTTGAGAAGAAACAATTTTCTAGGGATGAGATGTTAAATATGCCAGTTTTGGCCTGTCTGCTAGCTAGGAAATGCTGGGATGTTAACATACTTTAGGTGGGGAAGCTGGCTCTTGTTTGTCCTTGCTCATTCCTAGCCTGGGTTGGGACTGATTTAATTACAGAAATGTAGTACCATTGCCAAAATGTTCAACAAGCCAAAGAAAACCTTTGTTTTCTTCCTTCCCAGGCCTTCTGATCCTTACCAAAGCACAAACATTTATTGTTCTGTGAGGAAGAACAGTGGAAAGAAAAAAGCAGGATATGTTTTGCCAGGGAGCATCAGTTTCTTCTGGCCCCAGTAGTGCTCTTCCCCTGCCCTGTCCAGCCAAGAGCCCTCTCCATCAGCACAGTTCGCTCAAGCATCTTCCCCCCTTGTTTTAAGAGCTGCTCCAGCCCTTTCCAAACAGATAATTATAGACATGAAAAAATAAACTTGTTCTTATTCAGCACCTGATAAAACGGTGACTCAGGCATTTTCATTTTGCATTGGAAATGCAAGTTCTCATGCATTCAGAGTGCTCACCAGCATGCCATCTGAATCTTAAAAGGAGCTGTGTCTGCCCTCTGGAAAGGCAAAATGGTTACAAATGCAAAAGGCCACGTTGGAGGCTTTCATAAGTAACTTCATTTGACCACAGGATGAAGCAAACCAAGGTCACTTACCTATCTCTGCACTTACCCTTGCAATTGGTTATCTCAGAGAGACTCTGATGTGTACCTAGCAGTGGGCTGTGGAGATTTTATCTTCATATATTGATCCATTCCTGATAGGATAAATATCCTGCCCTTGATATCAGACAGCCTGCAGTGGATTTTGCCAGGCAGACCCCTGCTAAGGGGATCCATGCTCTGCCAGCTATACAGGAGAGCAAAGCAACTCAGTGTGTGCAGGGAAATGTTGAGACTCTCAATCTCTCGCTTTACCCACTAGACAGCACTTGTGCAGTGCCATTGCCTTGGCAGGAGGGCACACAGCCTGAGGCATGGGAGGTCTGAAGAGCATTTATACTTCTGGGTGGTCTTCTGGGCAGTGGGACTCCATTCAGTCCTAACACGGCAACTCCATGCTTCAAAGAAGGATGCCATATAGAGCAGAAGAACTGGAAGGAGAAGACAATTCCTGGCTTGTCCTTAAAGACAGCCTCATCCAGGCTTCTGGAGGATTTACTTAAGCCAAACCTGCACACAACTCATGGGGCTGCATATAGGACTGCCCACGTGCAGCTGTGTGACCTTTTTATGCACTGTCAATGAGGTAAAACACACAGGAATGAATGAGAGGAATTGACCAGGCCAACCTGGCAACTAGGAGCTCTCTGACCACTGAGGCTGCAAATCTAGCATGGTGTTAGAGACAAACAGTGGAGCAGAGGCACCCAATCAGGTTTAGGATGGCCCTTGTGAACAGGGTGATGACACCCTGTTCTTAATATAAAGATGTTTCTGTCCTGTGTCAGGAGATCACTGGCATACAGGCTGGAAGCGAGGTACTTGCTGAAAGGCATAAATCTTTCTAACTAGCTTTAGTTGAGTTATTTTTAAGCTCGGGACGAGGCAGTGCTATGAATCCCATCCCATTAGGGCTGGAGGAAAGGCAGCCAGCAAGACGGGCTCTCTGGAGCATGAGTCCCCTCTTCCTCCTGTCCTCGTGCCCTGTGCCATGCAAAGAAAGTCCCCAGGCTGTGACAAAAGTGAAAGGATAACAGGGACAGCAACTGAAGCAGCCATGCCCTATCGCTGCCAGGCTCTGGGAGGGAGGGCTTGGAAGTCCTCCTGGTAAGCTGGGTAGGTATGGTATGTTGTTTGATTTTGGTTTAGAACTAATTCATTAAATAGTGTTTTATTGTATGCATCTAGAACAGCCAGAGTCGTAGGATAAGTATTTACATAGAACAGGTGCTGGGTTAAGGAAAGAGGCAACAGATGTACAAATAAATGTTTTTTCCCTTGCTTCTACCTGAAGGCCTCTGAGGACTTTTCTGGAATCAATAATTTCATATACCCCTTCTGGACATGAAGCTTTTTAATATTTTCGTATAATTCAGGAAACAAATTCATCCATGAGGCAAAAATCAAGTCCATACCTGCTTCTTCTCTGTCTTGTGCCCGACCTGTGCCCAAACCTAGCACCTCCTAACAGCTTTTGACAGGGACATACTGAACTGAACCCAAATTGATGGCTAGTCCCTCTTTCTCCAAGCATTTACACTCACATCAAATGTTGATGTAGCTGAGTAAACAGGACCCCTCATGGGAAGGACTGTAACATCTCTGAACATGAGCCAAAATCCTTTAATCGTAAGGAGATAATCCACTAAGTAATTTGAGCTCAGCAGTCTGCAGGGCATGGGGGATGCTTTCTGGCTTTGCTCCCAAAGATTCAAAAAGTTCTCTAGAAATTGGTGCCCTAGTGAAGAAAACAGAGGGAGAGCCAATAGGAAAAGACATTTGGATCTGAGGTTTTGTTTTTTCCCTTGATAATGTAATTTGCTAAGTAAAAAAAAAAAAAAAGTCTTTTGAGTCTGTTGGGGAAAAGTGACATTTCTTGTAGAAAGAAGGATCTTTCCACGGGATATTTCCTACATCCAATTCTCCTCTGACAAAATGCAGGTGCTTTTTTACTAATGAAAAAGTCTTGCCCCAAATGTTCAAGGATGTGGAAGTAGTGGGGCTTTACAAATCACTGTCATAGAATAGCAGGTGAGCATGTATGTATTTGTGCCCACGTTCCCACTGCCTGTAGTGCCTGGCGTGAGCTCTCACCGCTGTGTCGTAAACCCAATAGCATCAGCAGAAGCGCCTCCCCAGCTCGGGCAGGGAGGGGATATGTTTTGGAAGGGCAGGAGCCCATGTTATCCATCGTGTGGTCCAGTCCAGGTTAATGGCATACAGGTGATCAGTCACTGTGGCTCGTGTGATATGAAGCTGCGATAACTCTGTTGCTTTGGCTCTGGTGATCAAACACAAGTTTCCTCCTTGTTTACATGAAGTCAGATGAGGCTTAGTGTGTGATCCAGCATCAGGTGGGGAATCCCTGGTCCCTCTACAGACATCTCAGGTGGTCATGTGGGTTTGTCCTACACAGCACTTCAGGGGAGATTTCTGCCTTTTGCAGGCAGCCTTGCAGGGAAACTCCATTGCAGGACTGCCGTGTCCTTTGGGCGGTGTACGGCATGGAGGAGAGATTTGTCAGTAGCCCAGCAGCAGGATGTTTGGCAGACCTACAGCTCTGCCACCTTAAACTGCTGCTGAGGCTGATAATGGGAGAAGGGATGGAGAATTCAGATGATGCTATGGTGGGGTAGAGATTCCCTTGACCCTGAGCATTGCTGCAGACCCATTAGGAAAGCAGGGCACATTTGTCAGCAGGGACTTCAGGGCCACCTGGGAGGAATCCTGCCTCTTGGTTACAAGAGAGTCCTTGCTGTTCCCCTCTGTCAGAGGGGTGGAGGCAGTTGTGGCAGTGATACCTCTCTCTGTTGAAGGTGTTTTGTGTTATGCTGCTTTGGGTGATCTTAGGTCAGCAGTGACAGCCTCCTTGGAGGCTCTGTCCCTGAGATCTAACCAGCCCCTCATGGTGCCAAACTGGGACCTCCAGCCTTAGGACTCTGTCTCCTCTGTCCCCTCCTTGCCTGAGTTACCTTTGTGAGTAACGTCTCACAATGATGCTGTCTCCTAGAGTGTCCATTAGCAGTCACTGGACTCATTCCTCTCCCCATCTTTCTTGTAGTAGTAGTCCCTTCCCTTCACCCCCCCTTTTAGGAAATCCTAACTTTGTGGCTACTGTTTCTACTTACTCTTGAAACTAGCGAGAGTTATATATCCAAATCTGCTAGATAGTTTTTCAAACTATCACCTAGTTTAGATGCATGTATGTGCCTTTTATTTTAATGATAACCCTTGGCAAGCTTGAAAATTAGTGTTACGAACTGACAGCTATTCTTGGAGGCATCCATTACCTTAAAATATCAGCCCTTGTTTCTGTCTTTTATGTACTTGTTTTTGTCTGTACTGTAATATTCATAGAGTGAAGCAAAACAAAGAACTGAAAAGAGCATTTTTATGTAATTTGTGATAGCTGCTAAAGAGCTTTGTGTGCTTATCTGAATTAATCAGTTGTGCAAAATTCTGTGCTCTTTCTGCTTTTTCTGACACCATGCAAATATCTACATAATCGGTGTAGGGAACCACAGTAAGTACAATATGGGGAGCAGAGATGCAGGTGGGGAATATCTGCTGTGAGTTCCTGTGATGGTCAGGAAAGAGGAGCCCATCAAGCTAGTTTTGAAGAACTGGGATGAACCTGAATGTCTCCTGGTACGTTTCCATAACAAAGCAAAAAGTCCTGCAGGTGGATTGAACCCTGCCAACAGCTCACCTGGCCTGTGCAGGAGCAGCCCCCACACCTCCCCTCTGCATGCTGGATCTGAGCAGGGTGGGAGCATTCACTGCTTTAAAATGTTCCTTGCCATATGTAATAGTGCTACTTGTGCTTGCCAGCCTGACCTGTGGCTGGGCCTGACACAAACAAAACCCAAAGATGCATGCCAGGCAGAATGTGGGATCTTTTTCTGTCTCCTCCGTAACACTCGCTGCGCTTTTTGCCTCCGTAGTTTCCAGTTTTTCATCACCTGCAGGTCACTGGGGTTTTCTAAAAACTAGGAAGAAAAAACAAACAGCCACCTTCTGATTGCTGTCTGTGCTGTGCCTGCCAGCACCCCACAAGCCTCCTGTGGGCATTAATGCCAACATCACCCACATCATTACCCAGCTGGGAGGCAGCTGCTGGCAGGAGGGAGCCACTTTCTGCAGAAGCAGGGGAGGGCTGATGCTTCTTGCTGCACAGATGCTTTTCACCAACATATGCTTAATTAAAAGGCAAACTTGCTGCCTGCTCTGCAGCACGGATATCAAAGCTCCTTTCAGACAGGTATTTGCTTTACTGGGTGCGTGTTCTTTTTGAGGGGACTGAAAACACTGGTGGTTGTGTTTATGCAGCTGCACTTCAAACCTCACATGTCAGGTGCTGTTAGCATGCAGAGCTGCCAGCTTCATTAAGGTAATTGTGCCTTCCTTCTGGTTTAGTGAGGAGCCAGAGCATCCCCTTGATGCCTCCCTGCGGCTGCTCGGCTTCATGGCTTCAGGGAGCTCTGGGTGAGAGCTGGAAGGGGTTTGCCCTCTGTTCCCACAGCTGCTGGGGCTGGGGAGGGTGCTGCTGCCATCCCCTACAAAGCCAGACGCTGGGAAGGGGAAGGTGAGCTCCTAAGGACACATTTTGCTGCTTAAACCAATACCTTGGCTTCTGAAGATGCAAAGAAATTCGTCGGTCCCTTTTAAACACTCCACCCCTATTAGAAAGCTGTGCAGGTTTGTTCTTGTGCTGTGAGGACAGGAGCCCCTTGTCAGCCCTTCCCTAAGCCTCGGTCTCTCAGTCAGTGGCCAAATCCCCGGCGGAGCTGGCAGCACTGCAGATAAATGGGCCATGCACCCTGTGGAGCACTGGTGGCAGGGACAGATTAACCCTCTTTTGCAGAATCAGTGCAACCATCACAGCTGGCGGGTGGCTGAGAGCCCCCTCTCCCTGGCAGGGCACAGCCTGAAAACGGGCACGTGGCTCAGGGAGCTCCAAATACCTGTGCTTAGGCAGAAGTCACTTAATGCATCTGTCAAACCTGGCCTGTTCTGTTTCTCTCCAGTGTTCTCGCTGCACCTGTCTCAGGAATGCCTTTTCCACAGGGAAATGCATTTTCTGTGCCCAGTTTGTGATGCATGTGACATCCTCAGTGAAAATGAATGTTTCTCCCGCAGCATTTGCAGGCTTCTGTGTCCAAAGAGGAGATAATGAATGGGGATTTTTCAGCCTGTAGCCCCAGGATCTCTCGCTAGGGACTTCAGGGAACACCTGCAGAAGTGCACATCTGTGCCCCAATCATGGAGCTGTGTTCTTGTGCCCATCAAGTTTCCAGCCTTTTCATTCATTAAAGATGATCCTGGATGATGACAATTAATTAGTCACTAAGAGTCATTTTGAATTGTCACTGGCTGCAAGAAGGTACCTGTGGGACCATGGGAAATGGCATGGCAGCGAGACAAGGGCTCAGTCCATGCTGGCATACAGGGTCACAGCCCCCCAGAAGCTGCCAGGCCGGTACCCCACTCCCCGAGAGGCAGGCAGGTGCTGGGGGGAGCAGAAGCACCATGCCAGCCTGCCATGAACTCACAGAGGCAATGACAGCAGAGGATGAACTCTCTGGGGACCCCAGGAGCCTGCTCCGGGTGCTGTGCTGAGCTAAAGCAGAGCTGTCCAGGACCCAGGTTTTTTCCAGCTGTGCAGACCCACAGAGGGACCAGGTCTTTATGGCTCTGCAGGACACATTTTTTCCCCACTGTGAGACAGAAACCCACCAGCTCAGGTACTGTAAGGTGAGAGGAGGAGAGGGAAGCTCACAGCCAGCTTGTATTAAAGGATGGGACAAAGATACCATTGTGGTTGGTACCTCAATGAATTTTAGGCATGCTGGTTTGTGTACTGTCTGCCGAAGGTGACACCAGCCAATAAAGCCATGCTGAGCCGGGTTGTCACCTGCACCCCTATAAAATGAAACTATCTCATAAACCCCCTAATTACATCCCCTAGCATAAAGCTAACAAGGTAGACCAATAGTTTTTCTCTTTTCAGGTCATTTTATTGCAGAGTTAATCTTATACCTGTCCTGTGCCCAGGTACACAGGAGGCTGTTCTGGCTGTTCTTACACTTTGTTCAAAACAAAATCTACTGGAAAAATTGCTAAGAGGAGAGCTCAGTGTTGGCCCACTGAGACTTTGCAGCATCCTGCGTGTACTTATTATTTGCTGTGATCAATGACACTGCAAAGGCTGTGTCCCAGGGTAGGAAATGCCTAATTGTATAAACAGGCTATACTGGGAAGGAAAATCACACCCAGGAGAGACAGCAGTGGTGCAATAGAAATAATGGGCTCTGAGTGTGATTTTGTTGGGCAAGGTAACCTCAAAGATTCATTTAAATAGGCCAGAGGTGTGAGTGACTGCTGTGTTCTGTTCTTTGTAATACGTTTGCCAGTCAGAGAGCAGCTAGCAGTAAAGCCACTACTTTTTACAGCTTGAGTTCATTTAAACCATGGCTCTGCAGGACGTGTTCTCTGGTGAGCTAAAGCAACACCCAATGTGTTTCTGTGTAGCAGCAATGGGTATTCAGACAGGAATTGCTGCATTTGTGCCTTTTTTTCCTATTCATTTTCTGAAAATTTTGGAGATCTCCTGAAGAATAAATATTGAATAGACCTGTTTCCTGAGAAAAAAAACTTGGAAGAATTGCCTCTGTGATCTATTCTCAGTTCTTGCTGCGAAGTCAGGATGTGTGGGACCAAGAGGAATGTGGAAATTTCCTTTTCTCAGGCAAACAACTAGCCAGTACAGCACAAACCCATTTTAATGGAATAAAATGGAATACAGTGCTTGACATTAATGCTGCGGTGAAAAGCTATATGCAGCCTCTTTCCTACATTAATTTCCTAGTTTATAGGACAAATTACAAATGTTGGGCTTGCATGACTGGCAGAGCAAGAACTGCTCAAGGCAACAGAAACAAATAGCTATGAATAACAGAATGAGCAGGGACTTTCACAACTTGCTTGCAGACAAATGAACAAAATTCAGCTAAGGCCAAGCTAGTTAGCTGATGTTTTGCTTTGTGATCTGTGCATCTACATTACCCTGCAGGTAATACCTGGAGCTGATGTGGTAGTACATCTGTGTGAGTGGTGTCCCTTACTGCTTAGCAGTGTATATACCCAGGGGCACTAATCAGATTTTGCTGGATGTATATTCAGGCAGCTAAGAACAGAATCTAAACTTCCCAGCTCTCACCACTTCTATAGCATGAGTATGCCAAAACAGATGGTAAAGGGGCAAAAGCTGCCTCCTTTGTTGTAAATTTGGTGTATGAAGCAACTGCAGGTCCAGATTTGCACAGCTTCCTCCTGCTTCTGAGTGCGTCCTGGCTTGCAGCAACCACGACCAGGCAGGAGGGAAGCAGTGTGTAAAAAAAACTGGTTTGTACCTCTTATGGGGTAGAAAAAAGCAGTGAAACTCAAATGGTCTCTCTGATCAGCTGTAAAACAAGGCCAGGGTGATTAATGATGCCTGTTCCAAGGCTCTGGTCAGCTTCTGACTTGGCTGCCTAGAGCTTGCTCGAAAATCCCTGTCTTCCTTTGCTGTGCTGTCCCCTGGCCACTCTTGCAGGGACATTGCAGGGCGTTGCTCTGTGCTGTTAAAAGGGTGATTTGTTCCACCCTGTTACTGGTGGTATTTTCAGCTGGGAGTGAAGGTGACCTTGGTATGTACTCAGTTTTCTGGAGCCTGTAAAGCAGAGCAAGACCTGCGGAGGCAAGTAGGCATTTCCAGTGTAAGTTATAGACCTTTGCATTTAGCAGCAAGCAATCCTAGCCTAGAATTTGCACTGGGATTTGGTGGTTACGGAGCACGCGGGCTGTGTGCTGCGAAGGGGAGAGGCAGTTTGACTTACTGCTGGAAGAACAACACATCTGGGGTTTCATGCAGTGCCAAAATGTTTGGAGGGAAAGAATGAGATTTGAAACACGCAGTCCAAAGCTCCAGCAGAAACAAACACGCTCTGTTTCTCACTTGTTAAAAATGCTTTGACTAAAGCACGCTGAGTAAAAGAACAGTGCAAAGCTGTAACGCTTCGCCAGGAGCAAGTGGTGGCCCCGGGCAGGCAGGAGAGCCATGGCACTGCTGGGGAAACTCCTGCCTTAGAAAATGGCTTAGGATAGATGGGTCTGGCGTGCGTTGCAGGTGGGTCGCTGGGCTGCTGCTGGGTGAGTGGTGTGCGTGTCCCTGCGAGCACCAGGTGGCAGTGCTGTCGCGGGGAGAGCCGCTGCCATGGGTGGTCCCCGCTGCCCTGCACGTTTGAGGGGTGCAGGAGAATGTCCTGCTCGGGAAGCAGCCCGGCTTCCCCGGCAAAGGTCCCCAGCCCTCTCCTTTGAAGGTGCTGAGCATCCCTTTCTCCTTTCACTGATTTCCAGGGCGTGCGCATTTGCCAAGCTTTTTTCGTGCTTGTTTCACCTGTCGGTAGGAAGCCCCCAGCTCGCAGGGCTCGGGTCCGACAGGGTCTGTCTGGGATGTGGCGGAGGTGATGATTTGCTGCACAGAGCGAAGAGGGGCTGCAAATTCTGCCCGGAGGGAAGCGGGGTGAGGGGTGCCCCGGCTGTGCCCGGTGGGACTGCAGCACATCCGTCATTTCCCTGCTCCTCTGGGACACAGGCGTGCGGAGGAGCGTTCCCTGCCTGCCAGCAGCTCCTTTCCCCCCGCTGACCCCCCGGTGAAATCTCCTGGGGCGGCCGCAGAGCAGGCGGACAGCCCAGGGGTGTCGGGACATCACCGCTCCCAGGAGAACGCTGCGGAGGCGTGGGGTGCCGAAGTCCCGGTTAAAGGGCTGCCAGGCAGTTGTAGAGAAACCCTCCTCTGCATTTACAGTCGAGGGTTTGGGGGGTTTTGGTGGGGGTTTTGTTGGTTGGTTTTTTGGTGTGTGTGTTTTGGGGTTTGTTTCTATTTTCTATTATATATTCTATATTATCTCATATTTTTTCGCTTTTTCCTCTTTTCTCTCTTTTATTTCCTTTTTTCTTTTTCATTTTTTTCCTCCCTTTTTTCCTTTTTTCTTTTTTCCCGTTTTTCTTTTTCCTTTTTTTTCTTTTTTCTTTTTCTTCCTTTTTCCTTCCTCTTTTTCCTTCCTCTTTTTCCTTTTTCTTTTCTCTTTCTTTTTCTTTTTTTCCTTTTATTGTTCTCTCTTTCTTCTTCTTTTTCTTTTTTTTTTCCTCCTTACTTTTCCCTTGAGTGGGACAGAGGGGGAGCAGGCGACTTCACCAGCCGCGGTGCTGATCTTCTGCCCCTGGTGCGTGCGCGGCTGCTGAGCGGCAGTGGCATCTCAGACACCGCTGGGTGGCACTGCCGCTCCGCAGCCGTCCGCCCCCTATCCCCTCTTATGTGCTTGGTAGCTTTTTTATATACTGTTTATATATGCTGTTTGATAACTGGTGCATCTTTTGCAAGCACTTCTAGACGTTAAAGATGATGGAACGAAAGAAAGGACGTAGTCGAATATAAAAATCATTAGTGGTGTCCTTCCCATGTCAATTAAGAGATGCACGCACCTATCTGGACTGATGTAAATAGGTAGTGATTTTTATCCTCATTTTCTTAGATGTATGTGGGTTTGAGTGTGGACCCTCAACGTCCCGTGCAGAATAACGAGTGAACAGTAGTGCGTAGGGTGCAGGACGGGTCTGCTGCCAGGTCGTGGGCTTTTTGTGTCTCTTGGTGCAGTGGAGGTACGTGGCACGTGGTCAGCCCCAGGAGGACAATGTTATCGCTTAGTGAAAAGAAACTCAAAACTTGTTTTTTTTTAATCTCATTTCATTGATGATTCTTGTATTTTTGCTCAGTTTCAGCAGCAACACTGGTGTGGTCACTTAACCTTGCATGTCCCTGCCCAGTTCCTATATCTGGTAGCCTTCTTCTCTGCACGTGTCAGTCTGTGGATCTTCATGCCCTGGGGTTGCTCATCTTCATTATAAAAAGGATTAAACCCCTTCCAACCATAATTAAATACCTGATTCAGACTATTCTGTATGGAAAAAGAAAAAACTAGGCTTGCTCTAACCCACAGACCAATGGAAACAAAAGTGGGAAAGCTTTGGCTTAGTTGCAGCGATGACCAGGGTGCCCCCCAAAACCAATGTTGGATTTAGAGACAACATGAAATCTCTTCCAAATTTTGGAAAAAATACATAAAATCATAACCTAGGGAGTTTTACTTTGTTCCAAATCATTATCTAATTGCACCTCCACTTTTTTTCATGAGAAACAAATTCCAGGATATTTTCTGTTCTGCTCCTCCAAAAAACAAAGCCCCAGAAGATGGAAAGTTTAAAAAGTTTGGGGGTTTCCTCAAAATTAAGCTTTTAAGGGTTAAATAATCTGGAAAAGAAACAGGATTAATTTCAAGCAAAATAAAATAGTTTGGTGAACCCAATAATGTTTTCTATTTAAACAAAAAATCATTGGAGGAAAAAAGACAAGTCAGTGCAATGCTATTTATTTCTCTTATTTTTTACTCTACTCACGTGCATTAAAGAGAAAACCCTGAGAAATTTCTGAAATTGCCTATGCTTAAAATCTTAATCCTCTAACCCTTTGGGGCACAGTCACACTTGCCATACTGCTGTAGTCAAATCCCTCTGTTGTTTATGCAGGGAGGAAAAAGATCTTTCTGAATGGGAAACATGTCTGTGAAGCCCTGGTGCCTCCCAGGAGCTGGATGGAGGCTGCAGCACCCTGTCAGCATGCTGGAAGGACAGGCCTTCTCCAATTCCTATGAGCAGTGTCTCTTACTAGTCAAAATGATTTTGTTGGTGCATCCCCAAGGTCTGCGAGGGTCTAGGGAGCGTAATTGGGTCCTTGCCACTTCCCTGGTGGCTGTTGGAGCACAGGCTCATGTGTCCCCCATCTTCTTCCCCTGCTTCTGAGCTGCTGAGCTCATCTGTCGTTGTATTGGGTGCAGAGGGACTGCAGGGCTAAAAAACAAAATTCTGGTGAAGGAAGGTGTCAACCTTGTTAAATGACAACAGTGCCACAGAAATCCTGTGGGCTGTAAATCTGCTGGAAGACATGGCAAGGGGGGAGAGCACAGCCGGTGGGGCTGGGGCTCTGCAGCAGCAGCGGTGCCCAGCCCTGTCCTTATGGTCTGGCAGGGGGAGGTAAGCTGTGACAGGTTCACAGCTTGCGGTGGACAGGAGCTGAGCTGGACATGGAGGGGATGCTATGAAAGGTGTCAGCTGAAGACTGTGTTGGTCCTTCCCCACAGCTCCATCTTTGCAAGCATGGGGAAAGTGGGGACTCCTCCAATGGCAGCTCTTGCCTGCACTGCTTGAAAAATCCCACCCTGAAATCCATCTGAACCCCAGGGAGGTATCTTTGCAAGCTTTCCTATGGTAAAGGCTCACAAAAGCAGTATCATTGCCCTCATTTTATGGATGGGAGGAATCTGAAGCGTGGGGAGGAGGGTACACACCTGTGGTCACTTTGCAGGCTGGTGGCGAACGTGGGAGTGGAAGTGAAGCCTGTCAACTCACTGCTTTGCTCTTGGCATTGAGGATGATCTGCAATGTTTGTGTCTCAAATGCTTCAGTACCCTGCTTGTGAATCAGGCAGAAAGACTGCTTTAAAAACAGGCAGTCTAGTTTTAGAGCTGTCATAATCATAATTCCTCTGCCACTAGGAGCAGGAGGGGAGGAGCAGATAAAAATCAGAAAATTAGAATTTATTACAATAAAAGCCAAAGTACTAGAAGCCAAAACTATCATTGTAATGCAAGCTCTATTTTGATAGTGTCCTATTACATTGTATAAGAGGTTGAACACGCATATGAATATCCTGGTGGGTAATTATCTGATTTGTGATATGTAGCTAATGTGTATTTGTTGTTCTGCCATACATTATGCAGCAGCAATTTATTTCTAAACAACATTAAGTGGCAATATAGCAGTTCAGTGCAGAAATTACAGGCATAAACATAAGTTTTACTTAGGCTGAGTAGTAGCTAAGTTGAGAGACCAGCAGTCCTGGTCAGGAGAGATCTTCTGGGGTGAAGAGCTGTGGGTTATGTCTCTTCCTAACTCACTCTGCCAACAGAATAACCCTACACACACCAGATGATATGGGGTATCCCCAAAGTATCCAGCATGCAGACAAATGTGGGCAACAGCTGGCCAGAAAGTACCACGCACCCTGTACGTGGGAGCTGACAGCTTCCCTATTCTGGAATGAGCTTGTAGAAAGCAGTGCCTCTGCAGAATGCACCAATCAATAGCAAAGATGTGCAGGAGTGGCTTTCAAATTAGATAAGCTTTGGAGCTGATGTCTGAATGATAGCAACAATATAAACACTTGACTGAATGCCCTCCTGTCATTGCATCCCTAACACCACTTACACAAGGCCACTTGTATTTTATAGGATCTTATTTTCTTTTGCTTTATTTACTGATGCTGCTAAATAAAAGCACTCAGTAATTGTCGTTGCTTACTTTAATTCATCAATTAAATGAGCAAGGCTATTAGGATAGATATATTTTAAGACGGAACAATTAGCAAAGGTTAAAGGGGCAGTACTCATTAAAAAAACTCTACTGAGTGAACATCAAATGTCTCCCCATTCTTTTAAAGACCAAAAGTATTGGTGCTACAGATGAGAGAAAGGGTCTCTTGGCTCATGCTATTGCAGGCTGTGTCACACCATCTTTTCATAGTGCCCACTGGGCCTATTGGAAGTGTCCGACTCCTCTGATCGCTACAAACCACGTCTAATTTCTAGTCTAAATTTATTCTTGGCCAGTTTCTACCCGTTTGCTCTTGTGCCAGCATTGTCCTTCAGCTTATCTGTCCTCTGGCTGCTGTAATTTATGCCTTGTTTACATTTCTTTCTGCCCAGGCAATGAAGATCTATGAAACATGTCTATTCTGCTTTAGTTTGTAGCCAGTTTCACTTTCTTAATTGCTCCAGTGCCAGGGTTTCAAGCAACACAAGGGAGCATCCTTTGTTTTAAAAAGAAAAGCTTTCATTCAAGCTGTACAATATTGTGGGCATATTCTCTGTTTGATTGAAGGGTTGTGAATGCTCCATTATTTTTATTTTTTATTTTTTTTTACAAGTCAGGCCAAATTCAAGCTGACAGAGTCCATGTGAAATGGTTAAATAAATAACAACAGAAAGAAGACTTTTCAGACTCTACATTGTGCCAGGAGTGAAGAAAGAAAAGTGAGAGGATTGCATTAGTTGCTGGAGCCATTCAAGTGCAAATAATAAGTCTGGGAGTAGCATGTAGACTTTTCTAGAACAAGTGCCTTGTGCCTGCCTCCTTATGTCAACTTTTTTTTGGAAGAGGAACTTTGCAGGAGTCAGTCTGGCATGTTTAACTGGGGCGAGAGCAGGTGCCTGCTGTACAGGGATCTCTTGCACACTCCAGGTTCAAAACAGAGCACTGGTAGTGCAAGGATCCTCAGCTGGAGCTTGTGGGGGGATCCCTGAAGATCAGTGAGACCTGGAAATCTAGCTCATTTCTGTCCATTTTGATAAACCCAGCCCATGTTTTTTGGCTCATGACAGTTAAGACTTGCTGATGAATAAGCAAGGACCTGAAAATTGTTGAAGGTAATGAAGTGTCTATGAAATATGCTCCTTCACAAGGACATGTTTGTGTTGCATATGCTCCTTTTACTGCTACTGTCTTCAAGCTTCTTTACCTGCATCTTTAATGAGGAGGCAGACACTCTGGTAGCTACAGATCTTCACATCTAATTTCCTGAGTGGTTGAGTTTGTCATGAGGAAGTCACTACATTTCTCAGTCTCTTCATTGTCAAATTGGTCTTTTCATGTGAGGACACCTTCTTGCACCACACATTTTACAGCATTTCAGGAGGGCTGGAGTGGGTATTGGAGGCACAACTTTCTAGAAGTGTCTGCTATAGTGGACTGGAGAAATAATATATTTGGCTCTTTGCACTGAGAAGGGAGCATGTATTATTGACTTTCTTTAAGAAACAGAAAGATCCCCAAACCTAAGCAAATCAGAGACAAAGATTGAATGGGGCTTATGGAAATGAGCCAGGAAACTGAGAGAGAGTATCTCTGGAGTGAGGTCACAACTAACCTGCCCATGCCATTGACAGGAGGCATAAGCCAACCCTCCTCAAGGCTGGAACTGCCCAGCACGTTTTGCTTCAGTTCCTTTGGATGGGGAGGTTTCCCAGGAATTCAGGACTTCTGGAACGGCTGAAGACAGAGGCATCAGTGGGACCCACCTCTGCTGAGGAACAGGGACCTTGAGAGCTAGGTGTTTTCATAAAAATAATTTTCTGCGTCCTGTTCCCTGGTGCAAAGGATCTGAGACTGTGAGGGTATCGGGATTTCAGCCCCTCTATTGCCCTGGCCCTCTTTCAACTCTGAAGGATGCTCTTTGGGCAGAAAATCCCAACATGCCTCTACAACTGATGGATAGTTGGTCATCTCTGTGTGGAGTGCTGATGATCTCCGTTGCCATATTGCCACCTGTACCCAGCACAAAGCCATGTTCTCCTTAATTACTGACAAAAATGTCTCTTCAGAGAAGCCTCCCAATAATTACTCAAGTACCCACTTAAGTGGCTTTTAATTTAGGCTCCCCACCCCCACACTCATACTTTTTCCAACTGCCAAGCACAGCTAGACTTATGTATAAGCTTCTGCCAAAAGTAAATGCAAATAACTTGCCCCCTGGTTTTTAGTACCTTGCACAAATTTTAGCGAGCCCATAGCATCTCAGAAGATGGTATTTCCAACAGGCTACAGCAGGGACATTCAGTCATAATGAAAGATGAAAGTTCTTATTGTGAGTTTCCCTGCATTTGACAACACTTGGCAATGCTACAGCACCTTTTGTTGGAGTGCTGCTGGCTGCCTTGCCAGCTTGTCTCGTTAGCAGAGGCTGCCCCTTGCCCCTGCGCTGGGGCAGGGGTGTCACACAGCAGACAGCTGCCCCAGGAGTGCCTATGGGTTCCTGTAAATGCTGTGGGGCAGGTGCAAGGATGAGCCATGGCCATTGTGCTGGGTGGCAGAGGGGCAGCAGCTGACACTGTCCCTGGAGTTAGGAGCATTCCCAACTTTGCAGCCTTCTTCATGGGGATAGAAAGAGAAACTCAGGAGATCCTGTCCTCTCACCCTGAAGGACCTGGCTGTGTTCAAAAGGGAAGGCTTTAGGACATGATTTTGATGGGTAAGCAGAGTCCATGCCTGTTTCTCTATGCCTGATAGAAGACATTGTTCTCTCTGCTTACTTCCACTGTTTTAACGTCCAGTCTCTGGCACTGAATTCAATCAATGACATGTCTGTAGCAGGCTCTAACAGTCCTTTAACTGGATAATGTTTTTTGTGTTATGTGGTGGAATAAGACCAAAAAGACATTAACTCCTGCTCTGAAGTGGGAAAAGAAACATGCATATGAAGGGGGAGGACAGCCAAGCATGGCCAGATGGAGGAAAGAAATCACACTGTACAGGAATTTCTTGTCCAAGACAAGAGCAGTAGAGAGGTCATGAATAAAGGAAGCAAGGAAATGGGGTTGCCCATGTCTAAAGGCTATTTATTCTTGGAAAGCCCCAGAAGAGTCCTACAAAGTGGTTAGAGCAGCTATTGCAGATTCTGCTTTAAGCACTTCTGGAGTTCAGCAGTCTGAGGGCAGAAAAGGCAAAAAACTGTAATTTGTGTCAAGGAGACACATGAGTGATACAAGTTGGGAGGCTGTGATGGATGCCAGTAGAAGGAGCAGCCAAACAAGCAGTAGTGGTGCTTTTTTCCTTTGAAAAAGGGCACTTTATCAAAACTGTGGGAGGGAGAAAGGAAATAGTCATTTCCTAAGAGCCCATTGCACAGGGATTTAAAGACCCAGTTCATGCCCCTGCTCTGCCCTAGTGCAAAAGCAGAGACTTGAGTCTTGGTCTCAAAAGTAGTGAGACCACCAGGTCTACCACAGCAGTGTGCTTTCTTGCTCTTCTGGCATTTCATAGTGAGCTCCAAAAGCTCTCATTTTCATTCCTCATGGGGAAGAAACATAATTTTGAACCCAAGATTTTCTGCAAAGTGGATTTCTGTTCATATTAGCTCTAATACTGACTGATGCTAGGCAAGTCTCAGAAGTCAGACGGGAAGGACTATTTGTCTGGTTTCCTGCTTCGCTCAGATCAGGGCTGCACAGAGCAAGCCCAGTAAGTCCTCTGGGACAGGCATATCAATAGGGCAAGAAACTTCTAGATAAGCGGGATTTAGACTAGATGTTAGGAAGAGCCTTTCTCAGCTGAGGGTGGTGCAGAGCCACATTCCCAAGGGAGCTGTGGGATTTCCACTGTTGCAGGTTGCTAAGCAGGGATCAGACCAGCCTTGTCAGCGATGATGAAGGTACTGCTGGCACAGTAGAGGGGTGACATCTCCAGGGTCCTTTGTACCCTGTGTACTATGATATCAGCTCATCTATTTTTGAAAGAGGTTAGCTCTTAGGGTGAAATGATAGAGAATCCATCACAACTCTTGCCATATCATTCTCTTGATGAATTACATTTGCTATTAACGATAAACATGAGCCATGCCTTGACTCACAGCCTCCAGATCTTATTCTGACTTTGCTGGATTGAAAGCGCCCCTCCTTTTGAAAATGTTCTTACTGAGAGGTGAGAGATTTATCAGTCAGGGCCAAGTCTTCTCTGTCATTCTTTTGGATACAGACGATCTCAACCATTTTTCTTCCGTGCCCAGATTTTCAGCAACAGCAAACTATCAGCGGCCACACTGAGAGTTAACTGCTTGAGTCTCATATTCTTTGCACATCTCAGACCCTCTTGGAGCTATGTTCTGATCCCTCCCACTTCTGAAGTGTGGCAACCAGGCTTTTTGACTTTTGTGATACTGGTGTTTGTTGTGCTGGGTACAAATGTAACAGAGCGTTTCTGCTTCCTATTGCTTCATGCATGCACCCATGAGCTTGGGCTCTCCTAGCTGCAGCTCTGTGGAGAAAGCTCCTGTTTAGCTGTAGCTCTCTCATAGTTCCCGATTCCCAGAGTCATTGCTTTCCAGGAAAAAAAAGTGCCCAGTCTTGCAATAATACAGACTGCACAATTTATCCCCAGAGGTTTGGTATGGCTGCGTTAAAATGAAACTTTTCTCTATGAACTCAGTTTCCATGTCACTTCAGTTTAGTCTCTTCATCAGGCCTACTTCAGTCATTAATTACTGCTGCATTAGTCTTTGTATCCTTGGCAAACTTAGGTTTGCTTCCAGGCCGCTGCTATCTTCATTGGTGTAAGGATTGCAGTATCTGTGAGAGTCTAGGGAGAGAGGATAGGGGATTTTAGTTTACTGCGGAGATAGAAAAGTTAATTTATTGCTCGAGAGGGAAATAAATTACAATGCAAATAGTGAGAGGTGTGTTTGGAGCCCAGGGGTATGTGGGGGAAGTGATGTATTTACCCTTTTTGCCCAGCGCTTTAGGTCAGCGGGGGGCTGAGGGAGTCTTCAAACCTTGTCCTAGCTGTGTGACAGCTGTAATCTCTTATTTACATTTAATGTTGAGTATGCCCTTGCAGTATGCGGGACAAATAAGCCGGTTTGGTTAAATAAGATGCAATCTGGATGCATGTAACTTGGGAGGCATCCTGAGGGCAGGATTAATGTTCCAGCAGAGCTTGATGGCAGTGGGAGTACCAGGTTTTGTCAGTCACTGCATTTCTCACGAGCTCTCCAAACTGCAAGGAGTCTTTGCTGGGTGGGAGAGCAATGGCTTGCCCCCTTGAAGCATTGCTCATCTGACCCAGCAGGATCTGAGATACAACCTGGCTCAGGATGTGAATGCTGGACTTCTTATGGATTTGGAGGCTGCATGAAGGGAGAAGTGAGGTTTGGGGTCAGGGAACTTTCTAAGGCCTCTTTAGGTCTGGCAGAATCCATTATGTGCAGACAGAGAGATTTATGGGTCTGGAGGGAGTTTGTTATTTCTCCTTGGTGGCTTCTCTCCCTTCCTCCCCTCTTGGCCTATACCAGTGCAACACGTGTGCATTAACAAGGCGGATGTCTCCAGTCTCCGAGCGTTGACTTGCTGTCGAGCAGGTGGTCCCACAGCCCTGCTGGCGGAACGCGATAGGGGTTTCGTTCTCCCTCCCTTCTTTTTATCATCTCAATCACCTAATCTGGCTGTTTTGCCTCAGCCAAGATCTAATCAGGAAGGATCAGTTTGACTTTCAGCAAAGTCAGCCTGATGGAAACTTTAAATTGAAAGGCTTTTCCTGACACGCTTGAAAACAGTTTTGGTTGGAATCAGTGCTTGGCTGCATGGTTACAATGTGAGGAGGTTTCACAGCGTGAGCAGCTTTCCTGCCTCTCAGGGAGGGTGGAAAAGCCTGAGCAACTCCCTAGACCTCCTGATCCTGGGGGTTTGGAGGCCCTGGGTCTGAAACTGCACTGTGGGGTCAAACTCCATTCTCCACCCAGACCACATCACCTTCAGGCAGGTGAGATGTAAAGCCAAACACAACCAAGTTCAACATCCATGGGGACTGGACACCTCTCACATTAGTGAAAGCGTAGGCCAAAATAGGCTACAGGCTGTCATCAAATAGGATTCGAAGACAGCGATGGGGATGGCTGACCTCTCCTAGGGAGGGGAAGTTTGTAGGGGTTGTCTCATTCATGAAAGTGCCACTACCCTGAGGTCTGAGGATTAGGTCTCTGCTTCAGAGAAGGGCATGATGTGTGTATTCAGTCTCAGGCTCACAACCTTTCAGCAAGGCCTCCTCCGTGAAGTTCTGTGTGGGAGCTGTCACTTGGCAGGTGTCTGCAGGGAAATCTGTCTTCATATGTGGGAGCAGTTTCAGATGTCCCCTGCCACTACTGCTTTTCAGGCTTCATTTTGGGGAGACAACTTTTGCAGCAAAGCATAGGCAGCAGAATCGCCCCTTTCCTGCTGTTCCCAGCAGGTGCTTCCAGAACCCAGGAGACAAAGTCTGTTCAGCCATGCAGGAGGCTTCTTGAAAAGAAATGCATCATGGCATTTTCATTCCTAGACAGCCACAGTTGCCTTCAGTGAAGCAAAGCTTTCTTCTGTTCCTCTGCCTCCACCTGGTAGAGGCAACAAGTCACTGAGGAGAAATAAAGCCTTCTGTTAAGCAGAAAGCCTCTCTTAAGAAGGAAAAAATATATATGAACATATAAAAACTGAGTAGAGTTATATCTTTTTCTGGGCTCCAGCTGGTTTTGTTGTGCTGGTGCTGCTTGTGGCTCATTTTTTTTGCAGCAGCGGTTTCATTCTGCAATCTGTTTGACTGCTTATCTGCCACTTGCTTTAAGACACAGACAAGCCCAACTTCTCCCCAGGCTAGAGCTGTTTCTAAAGACATCAGGTAGGCTAATGAATACTCCTCATGATGAGTTGCAAATTTTATTTTAATCGAATCTTTGAAGCCAAAAATGGGGTGAGGGGCCCATTAAATACATTATTTTAATATAGCAATCAGAGCATGCAGGCTCTTCTATGTTTATTAAATGGCCTCAGAGCTCAGCTGTGCAAGAAAAGCCCAGAAAGGCAGACAGTTTCCATCCTCTGCTGCTGTTTAAGGGCCAGATCTCTCTCCCCAAACAGCATATTTTTAAGTAGCCATGTGAATTCTTATTAGGCATCCAAACATAGACATAAAATCATGCATTGTAAACAGAATTACCCTGCACATAAAATGAGCAAAATACTCTAAGGTCTTTTCTTTATCAGGTTACACAGGCATGTTTCTTTTTCTAAAAAGTCCACCCACGCAGAGAGACTGGGGAATGCCAAAGCTGCATGAATTTTAATTATGCTAGACATGCAACAAGAGGCTACCTTGTAAAGAATAAAGTTAATAAAACATGGATATGGGCTTAATTCTGCTTAATAAGCAGCCCTGGCAATACACGTTTTAGATGTAATTTACACAGCGTGGAAATTGGGTACAATTCTTAAGAGGTGTCTGCATGCAGACTTTGAAACTCAGCAGTGCCTTCCTATTGGAAGAGATTTGTTGCTATGCTGCTGTAAAATGGTGAATTAGGCCATTCATAATTATTGGCCACAGATGGGTGTCTTTCTTTTCCCCATTCAACTACAGCAATATGCATATACATTTTAAAGTGGTATTAAATCTAAATCTCTTCCTTAAATTTCATGCAAGCATTTTCAGTAGCTATGCAGATAAAACAGCAAAAAACCTGCATACACTTCTATCTGTAGTTAGCTCTGTGTGTACAGAATTAGTAAAGCAGAGATATGCCTAATGACTGAATCTACACAGCATAGCCCATGGCTTTTGAAGGCTTTATGAAAAATAAACAGGATATTCTGTTAGCAACCCTGCGGGAATTATTGCACTTCACTAAGGAAAGTTGCCAATAACCTCCGTTTTGACCTAGATAGATTGTTCTGCTTAGGAAGGTAAGGGATTGCAATTCTAGATCTCTGCTCTGTTCAAGCTACCAAAGCCCTGATATTCAGCCAGGCCTTCATTTTAAACCTCACAACGAGGACAGAAAAGTTTATTTATGAAGTGAGCAAAACCTCAGAAATGACAGTGTCTTTAGATGTTTATATTGGCCTCCTTCCAGAGCAAGTGCCTAATGCATAGTCTCCTGTATGCTTGGGGTGGGGATATTTAATAAGCGTTGTGAGTCTGATTCTCCAACAGCCATGGGGAGTCTGACCCTCTGCCTGCTCCTGTGTGCAGGATGGGGCCTTTCTCCATAAACTGCAGGAGGAGCGTTGGTGTGTCTCTCAGTGATCAAAACACTGTCTTGCTTGTTCATTTTATATATCCATGCTATTGCATCCTTCCCTCATCACAGTGAGCACTGTGCAGCTTTCCAGACTGGCACTGGGGTGCAGGGGAGAAGAGGCAGGGGAGAAAAATTGGCTCAATAATTCTATAATATGGAGATTGTTATATTAAATATAGATAGATAATGATGTAAAAAATAAAATATGTACCTTAAAGAAAAATGCCATATTGGCCTAGTTTGGTCAAACAGTTCGGCTTCCACTGGTGGCAACGAGGAATGCAGCCCCTGGAATCAGCAGGAGGTAGTTGGTATGGAACAGCGTTGGCTGCACTACCCTCAAAGAGGAGTAGCTGATACAGATGAAAATGGGAGATGTTTTCAGCCCTGTTAACCCAAGTGGAAGTTGGAGGAGAGAACTTCCACTGGCAGAGACCAAAGCACATGGAGGCTTTTCTCTTCCACATGGTAGCCCACCTAAGGTAACGTTTCACCTGCAAGAACAACAGTGCAGGAGCATGGTGAGGTTGGCCTTCAGTTCTGCAGCTCAAGACTGCTCAGGGCTTGCTCGATGTTTGTACCATCATGGGCCGTTCAGAAAATTTTGTGAAGATGTGGCATGATCCAGAGTGGTGCAGAGCAGACGCGCATGCCAGTAATGTCACCAGGAGTTCCTGGCACTGTGCCTGCCCTCAGAACCAAACCCCATGGACTCCTTGGCCATCTATAAATAAAGACAGCCCTGCCTGTTAGCAAATGAAATGTTACAGTCAGTTTCACAGGCTTGGCTTTAATTTAATTCCATCACTGCAGAGGCAGAGAGACCTGGGAGAAGCATTTCTTCTTAGGGTTGCAGCATCTCTCTTTTCAGATCCACAAATCACCAGAAAAAAAAAAACCTGTGACCAACTTTATCACTGATTAGGATCATTTTTAAGTGCAGAGCTGCTGCTCCTAGTTTACAGCCACGCAAGAAAACAAATTAGCTGCATGTCAGAAAACCTAAAACTTATCTAGTATGGGGGTGGGGAAATAAAACTGCCTTCTTTCACCAGAGATTTGAAGACTACAGGCAAAAAAAAAAGTATCTTTATATATAGATGGAAAACCTCTTTCTTGGGAAGATATCAGATTTGCTCACATCCTTTGAAGATGAAGCTTTGGATAATTCACTGGCAGTTCAGACAGTGATTCTCTGATTGCAAACAGCTTTCTTTAGGCCATGCCTGTACCTTGTACTGCAACATTCTTTGATGTCAAGTGAAATAATCCGGCAGAGAAAATTAAAATATGAAACATTTGAGTTACAGGAAAGGGAAGGAAAAATCTGTATCAACTTGGACAGTGAAATCTGCTCAAAGAAAAGTTGGCAGCAGTTAAAAAGAGATCAATGGCCAAACATTTATATCTCCCAAATGGTTTTGAATGTCTTCCTCCCCTGTTCTCCCCTGGAGAACCTGATTCTACCTTGTTTTGGCATGCATAGGGATTAAGAGTGAAAATCAGGAAGTAATGCCAGGATTTAGGTAATGTTTATGGACATTGTGAGTGGGTTTTTTTCAGCTCTTTTTGCCCAATACATTGTAACAGTTTAGAGCTGAAGTTCTTACAGGGAAGAAATTACAAAGATTATTTTGCTGAAGTTGATAATCCCCAGGGGGGCACCCCCGATTGATTTAAGGTGCCCTCTTCAGCTGGGTACCTGCTTCACCCCAAGAGCTTCAGGACTGGGTTAGACTCCTCCTGTGACTGGTACTCGCTGAAGTGTAGCTGGGGCAAGTCTCCTCTTCCCAGCTGAGATCCCCTCTGCCCTGACCCACCAGATGCTCCCCCAAGTATCTTGCTCAAGAGCACATACGCTCATTAGCTGTTACTTGAACCTGAAATCTGGAGAGCACCATTCTTACGGCAGCAACAGCAGTTACTTATCTGGATAGCCAGAGACATATTTCTGCATCTCAAATTGTTCAGTGCAGTTTTGTGACTTGAGAGTGGAGGGAGCCAGCCCAGCTCCTGTGGGTTGACCCCAGCAGAGCACCTGCTGATACACCGGTGGTCTGCTTCGGGACCGCTCGTGCCAGGAGCAGCCTGGTAGTGCCCACCACTGCGATTGGCTTGCACCTTGCACACTCCCCCGACGGGGCACCGACCCCCCCCAGCCCCCTTGGGGTGCCGGGGGCTGTCCTTTCCCCTGCAAGGGGAAACCCGTGGAGATGCTCGGCAGCTGATGCTGGGTGCTCGGGCACCTACAGCAGCGGCCGAGGAGATGGTTGGGGGGGCTGCACAAGCCGCGGGCGGCTCCCCCGGAGGGGACGGGCGGGGCTGCGGCTCCGGGGAAGCCCGGTTCCCCGCGGGGGCGGCGGGTCGGGCCGGGGGGGTGCCCGGGAGGAAGGGCAGAGCCGCCGCGGAGCTGCAGTTACCTCGCTCTGCCTGCGATTTTTCTCATCCAAACCTCGATCACGTAGGATTGCGTAGAGGAGGGCGAGTGGGAGCAGCTGCAATTCTCCCGGAGCTCAGCTCCTGGCCGGCGTTCGCCCGACCCGACCCGCCCGGCGCTGCGGGGCTCCCCGCCGCCTTGGCAGCAGCCCCGCTCGGCGTGGGCGTCCGGGGGGGCTTCCCCGGCCCCTCCCTCCCCTCTCCCCCCGCCCTCCCGGCTCCCGAGCCGGACCGGAGGATGCGGGCGGGCGGCGAGCGCGGCTCGGCTCCTCCTCGCCCCACGGCGCGGCACCGCGGAGCATCCTGAGCCCCGCACGGAGCAGCAGCACCGGCAGCCGCACCCCCACCCTCCTCCTTCTCCTCCTCCCGCCTCCCATCGCTCCTCCCGCCGCGGCAGCCGGGCCCGAAGGAGCGCTCCGGGCCTCCCGCCGGGCCGGACGATGTGGGTTGCTGCCGTCGGGGAGAGCCGGGGCTGGGGGAGCTGCGCCAGCCATGGCGGTGTGAGCGCGGGGCGCCGAGCTGCGGCGATGTGAGCCCCCACCCCCGGCCGGGGCGCTGCTTTTTTTTTTTTTTTTTTTTGCTTTTTTTTTTTTTTTTAAATTTAATTTTATCGTATCGCCGCTTTTTGGTTCGTTTGCTGGCCTGGTGCTTTTTCCCCGTGGCTGCTTTTTCCTTCCCCTCCCGCCCTCTCTGCGAGCGGAGTGGGGAGGGGGGGAAAAGAGGAAGAGGAGGAGTGCGAACAGGAATGCAGCGCGGCTCGCCCTGAGCCCGGCCGCGGGAGCGGAGCGGGGCCGCGTCCATGTGCGCGCACTGCCGCGCCGCGCCTCGGAGGCACCGCGCCGGGCCCGGGGCTGGCCGCGGGCCGGGGGGGCTCTGACTCACCCCACGGCCCCTCGCCGGAGGGCGCCCGGCGGGAGGAAGCGCCGCCAACTGCGCCCGGGCGGGAGCGGAGCGGCACCGCGCCGCAGGGACCCGCGCATCCTCCGCGCCCTCTCCTCTTTGGACACAGCTGCTGCCGGCGGACCTCTGCGAGCGGGACAGCCGCCCCCCCCCGGACTTACGGGGCGCGGGGGCGCTGCTAGCCCGGCCGGGGGACAGACCCATGGGCGGCGGGGTCCGGCGGCCAGCCATGGTTGTTAGCCCGGGCGCCCTGCTCCGCCTGGCCGGCTGAGCCCTCCCCGGCGCCGGGACTCGGGGCTGTAGCGCGTTAAACGGGGCGTCCTCGTCCCCCCGTTCCCACGGGGCGCGGCGGCGGCGGCTCGGCCCCAGCGCCCGGGCGGCGCCCCCCGGAGCGGAGCGGCACGGGGGGGCCCATGAGCGGCGATGGCAGCGGCTATCGCCAGCTCGTTGATCCGGCAGAAGCGGCAGGCGAGGGAGTCCAACAGCGACCGGGTGTCCGCCTCCAAGCGCCGCTCCAGCCCCAGCAAGGACGGGCGCTCCCTCTGCGAGAGGCATGTCCTGGGGGTCTTCAGCAAAGTGCGCTTCTGCAGCGGCAGGAAAAGGCCGGTGAGGAGGAGACCGGGTGAGTACGGCGGGGCCGGGGACGTGGGGACCCACTCTGCGGGGTGGGGCAGCCCTGGACCCGCCGGGATGGCTGCGCCGGAGGGGGCTCTCTGCTGAGTCCTTGGGGTCTCCCTCCCCGGGCTGCTGCGATGGGTGGGCACCGACCAGCATCCCCCTGCCGCTGTCCAAAGCCTGAGCGAAGCGGGTCCGGTTAATCCTTGCAAGCTTAACCCAGAACTGTATTTTTCCACCTCCTTATAGGTATGCTTCTTAAACAGTCACCTCTTTTATTTTCTGCATAGTGACAAGGGAATCGATAAATTGAGAATCAGTTAGAATCCTGGCTGTTTGATAACTAGATCCATCAAGTGCTACTTCTTCAGCAGAGTTGCACAGGGAATTTCATTAGCTCAGAAAGCTTTCCCGATGGCAGCCGCACGACTGTTGCACCCAGCAGCGAGCTTGCAAGGATCTAAAAATGCATTTTATCATAGTCTTTTTTTTCCCTTTCTTCCCTTTATCTTTTTGTGCCTGTGTGTGTTCAGTCTTGGCTCCTCGTGGAAAACTTCAGCCTGAGTACGTGTTGCTCACATTTCCACGATGAAGTCCCACCACCCACAGTTTCAGTGCTTTGTGTGCCCAGCCATTCTGGGTAGGCGTGAGAACTCAGTACCTGGCAAGGGTGGGCCCACTGTGATTTCTCAGTAAAATTAATATTTACTTCTTCCTTTATTTTTTCAATGCTAGAGATCACCACTAAGATAAGAAAGCAGCGACTGGTTTGAGAAGCTGCTGTGAACGTGTACTTTTCTCAGGTGTCTGTTAGCATCATGATTTAAAAAAAGCAATACCTGTTTACTCAGCTCTTAGGGATGTGCCATCAACCTGTGCAATCCTACCATGTTTCCCGTATGCATTAATATTTTGTTTGTTGATTAGTCTTTTTATGAATCCCCTTTTCCCCATCTGAAGTCTGTCGGTCATGACTCTACAGCAAGGTGTCAGAGCTAGCTGAGGGCTGCTCTGCTGGTCTGTACATTGAGATACGTGACCTGTACTCCAGTGAGTAACAAAGAGAAATAGGGGAAAAGCCTCTCACCATAGAAGGCCACATACTGTTGTCAACAAGGGGGAAAGAATAATTATTCTGTGGGACTGGAGTCAGCACCCTCGATTCACAGGCTGTGGGGCAGGGACTATATTTACCTAGTAGAATGCTTCAAGACTTGCAGTGTATGGAGTTCAGCTGTGAAAACCAGACTTTTTAATGGTCTGGTTTAGAACAGTTATCAAAAGAGGATGCAAAATACCTGAAATATAGTATGACTTGAAATATTCAAAAGGAAAAAAGTAGCCTTTTTTTTTTTTCTTCTCAAGCTATGATGAGTGGGAGCTTGCTGGACCATCCTATATATTAGTTATCCTGTGTGTGCAGACCAAAAGATGGTTCTTGCTCAAAAAGTGTTTTTGTCTTAGCAATCATTCTTTGTAGGATCAAGAGTGGGAGTTAGGAGTCACACTGGTGAAGTCTTTTCCCGTTCCTCTTTTCCTCTCTATCTTCATCTGCTATTGAATGAGGTCCTTCAAGGACTCCAAGGGCTAGGAAGTCTAGACCTGTTACCTAGATTTCAAGATGCTTTGTCTCATTAAAGTTTGAGTGACTTTTACAGCAGAGTGTGGTTGGTGAGGCTTTTTGTTGGTCACAGCACAGGTACAGTTCTGCTTCCTTTGCACTCACTAAATGCCCATGAAGAATTGATGCATTCTAACAATTCCCTCAACTTGCATGGACTTTCATGCTGAGGAAGGTGTTCAATAACTTACAGACCAGAGTGATTTAAGGAAGACATTTTATTGACTTAAAAGAAGGATCAGTGCTACTCAGTGCTGTAAAAACAGAGCTGTTCAGTCTTTAGAGGTGTCAGTCAATCACTTGTAACCAGTACTGCATTCATTTAAAATGAATAAAATGAAAGAAGTAGAGGAATTAAGTTGCTTTGAAGAAAATTCAAGTGTCCTTTCCTAGGCTATGGACTGTGTCTGCTTTAGTTCCCTATATTCATCTTTTAAATAGAGATTTATTTCACTGGTGTATCCTATTTCTGGACTCAGGTGTGCTGCTCAGAAGGCAGCATGCCACTGGGTTTGCTGCTACTCAGATTCTTTATTCAGGGAGTGTATTGCGCCCAGATAACTTATTCATTGCAGAGTCGCTCTTCTGCATAGAAAATGACATGCAAATGAATTGAAACTGGTTTAAAGAAATGTGCATACACTGCGCAGTGACCCCAGTGATTAGGTGTACTTAATGATATGCTGGCTCAGTGGTTTGCAAGTCAGTGAAAGGAACGTGAGAAATATCCCTGTTCAGAAAGGGTACCATCCTGTTTGAAAATGGTACAGAGAGGATTCTCCCCATTTTACAGAAGGTGAGGCCAAGGCATGGAGCAGTTACCTGACACAGAGACCTAATTCCTGATGCATGTTCCAGCACACCGTGCTTTGGGTCCCCGCTGCCAGTCAGCTTACGATGCCACAATGGTGGAGCTGTAGCAACTTGCACCATTACACAAATATAACTCTGGTGGTTTACGTTCCCTTTGCTCTTTGCTTTTGTAGAAGTAACTCTGTGAGTTTACAATTACGTGTGTTTCTAACCTGCCACTCAAACAGTGCTGTAACTACAATATTCAGTAAAGATGTGTGTGAGCAGAGTTATTTTGCACTGGTTGTCACCTTGTGCTCCACTTAACAGCCTGTGAGTGAAATACTGCTGCTCTCATATGGGAAGGGTGAACTTGCATCTGGTAGCAGTTCAGGCTCGCTCGGTGGTGGGCATGAGTAGTCGCAGGTTGTGGCAAGCTGTGGGGAGCTAGGTCCATGCAGGGACATCTTGTATAGTTAAAGCTATCAGCTCCTAGGGAAAACAGGCTGCAAAACCATCTCATTTGTTGGTTGCAGTAAGCACCACGTTGTAGAATGAGCACTTGTTTGGTCTGTCTTTTAAATGGGTAAAGGCAGCCCTCTCACGTGCACTCTGTGTTTCTTTATATCTCTTTCATGTGTTTGGCTCTAAGATGACTTGCCAGTTTAAGGTGAGCCAAATAAGGATGCTGAGTGCTGTGGACTGAGCTGAAAATTTGGACACTTGGGCTTAATCCCATTATCATGAATTAATACAAGTCATTGGCTGCAATTGTGCTGATGCAAAGCAAAATATGTGTATGTTGAACAGCACCTGTACTGTAAATGTATAAAGTACAGCTAGAAAAAATTAAATTATATATTTTGCTCTGACTATAGTAACTTGATAGAGGATTCAAAAGAAATTGCTGTATGGCATGGCTTTTTGATGCAGGATCAAGAGATCCCTCATCAGAGAATGATAGATCCAAGAGTTGAATGAAGAAGACTAGACAAAACAGCTCTCTCTACATGACTTGTCTGCCAACAAATGGTTGAACCAAGTAGTTTTATCCTCTTTGTGGCCGAATTAAAGCATCCAGGCACGTCCTTTCTTCAGATGTTTTGTAACAGGCTGGGAACCCTGGGCTGGTGGGTCCAGCTTGTTTGTGAAAGCTGTGGCTGTTGCTTCACAGACCATTTTCTTGGGCAGAGCTCACCCTGGAGAGCTGGGGTGGAGGTGGCATTCCATCATGCCATGGCCACTGAACGGCAAAGCTGAGGAGTTTGGGGGGCCTTGCACAAAGGGAAGCAGACTGGAGCATCAGGCACAGTATCTGTGGGGCTTGGTGGAAATTTTATCTGAGTGAAGCCCACTGAAAGGGTGTTTTTACTTGGGGAAATGATATTTGAATTCAGGCAGCTTTGGGTCAGGGGGTGCCAGGCACTGTGTAGCATCGTCTCTGTCCCTTCAGGAGTTGCTTTTGTAGATAAATTTCCAGCTCAGAATGCAGAGCTCAGTCTCAAGCAGATTTTTTACCCCAGGAAAATTTTTTTTTTAAAAGCATGTTTTGTTTTTTTTCTTTTTTCCCCCTGTCTAATATATATTTTGTGCTTCTCCAGGGAAAGGATGCTTTTCCTTAAGGAGATCTAAAGGCTTCTTCTAAAGTGAAGGAAATGGCTTACGCATAGAAAAAAAGCAATGATTTAAAACACGTTTTCCCTTTGCGGTATTTCTTGTTTTGAATAATAAATGGAGATTTGGAATTTAAGATATACGTATGTAGATATTTTTGCAGCAGTGTAAGTAAAATATAAGAGCAACTTTAGTTGAAGGACACAGAAGGACTCTGTTCATTCGGAGATTCATTTAAAACATTTGAGAAGTCTGTCATCTCTGCAAGCTGTTAAATTTCCCGAGTTAAATCCTGAAGTCCTTTCTGATTTCATGCGGGGTGAAAATGATGATTGAAGCTCATGGTAAAAACCAGCTTTTTAGCTCCTCGTTAAATTTGTCATAGTCCTTGCCTGCTTTTATGGAGTGGTTCATCTCAAAACAGCTGTAATATCTGCCTAACGTGGAGTTTGGCCCCTCTGTTGCTAGTGTCCTGACGCCGGGTATGTTATCTCAGTGCATAGCTGCTGTCTGCAGTAGGATTCAGGTTGGATCCCAGCACTTTTCCATAGTGTGTCTGGGTGTGCGCCCAGCTAAGGGAGGTCCATCACATTCTTCTGCCTGCTCCTCTGTAGGAGGTGCTGTGCCCATCTCTAAGGACTGGCTGGAGAGAATGGAAATGCCTGGAAATCCCAGCATTGCCTGGCCAGCAGGGGATGTTAGGAGGACTAGCTGAGGCATGTGCCAAGTGGCCAGCCAAACATGAACCTGGGTGATGTCAAGGGGAAGGGGCATGGCCTTGAAGGCATGTGTCCTTCTTGTTTGAGGCAGTCTGTCATTGGTGAGGTCCGCCATTGGTGCTGTGAGCTCCTTCTGCACCCATTGAGCTCCTTCTTCACCCATCCGTGCTAATCAATGCTGAAATAACTGGGGGGGGGGGGTTGGAAGAAGCTTCCTCCTGCTTGTGACAGCTCTGCAGATGGGTTTAATTTTATCAAATTGATCCCTGGAGGTGGTATTGCACACGTTCGTGACTTGCAGATGTGGTGACTGTCATGGGGTATATCTGTGCTCAGCTAGTGTGGGGGGTCAGATAGCAACCTCAAACTCGCCAGTTCTAAAACCTGGGGAAGAACTGCAGGCTCCTACTGGCTTACTCCAGAGCATGGAAAACTCAGCAGCTAGCCCCACTTTACAACACAGCTTGCGGGTGAGCATGTCAGTCAGTAAGCCACTTGTACTAGTTCTGGACAGGTTGACGCCAAGAAAATCCGTGGAAGTCATCCAAGCTCCTAGAGGGATAGATATCTTCTCTCCCCATGGCCTCAGGGGTAGCTGTGCTTATGGGAGCAGTGAAAATCATTAGCCAGCAGAGGAGGTTCACCATTACAGCAATACAAATGATTGATTCCTCCATCACCAGCCAAATGGAAAAGTCAGGGTGAAAAGAGTTTCATGAGTGATTATTTTCCCTCCCCATAAAATAAAAGATACACATAAACAAGTTTATCATTGACTGATATAACTGTTTTTTTAGGGAAAAAAAGGTGCAGTTTCATTTGGAGGATTTTTATATGTGTATTTGTCTTTAATGTTCAGGTATACTTCTAAATGAAATATTTTTAAATAAAAACGCAAAAGCTTGAGTTCCAAAAATACCAAAATGAAGATAAGATTTTCTTCCTTCCTTCCTTCCTTGCTTTACTGAATTCAGCATGAATTTAGAATAATTTCAGTAGACAAGATACGATATCTATTACAAAAAATAATCAGCAGCTTAACTCGGGCAGTGTGGAGAGCAGAGCTGCCATGGGAGCTGAAGAGATTGCAAGAATCACATGATCATGAGTCCTACTATGTTGAGGAGCAAGTGCAGACTCAGCTTGGGCTTCTCTTCCTTCTTTCCTCTCCCCAGATGGCCACACCATGAACTGCTATATAGCACAGTGGCCAGGCAGGTGTTTGTTCCATCCCTCTGAACACTCATGTGCACGTTATTTCTTGGGAGTTCCCTGCTCCTGCACAGTTGAAGCCAAGCTGTGATTTATTATTTTTAAAATCAAAGCAAGAATTTTAACAAACAAAACATCCCTTTTGTATTTGCAAGCTCCATAGCTTGACAGAAGGTGACCAAACAAGAGCAGGTCGGGGAAAGCAGCTCCAAAGAACTAACCTTTAAATACATGTACATTTCCATATGCTCCGTGTGCTGTCGTAGCATCATTGCCATGGCTGCATTATTGTTGTGCCTTAATCTTGAAGGCTTTTGTGAAGTGACCTGTACCAAAATCATCTACTCTGTACCTTGGCTGCACACACTGCAGTCTGTCAGGGAACGGTACATTTATACTCTGTTTCCCTCTTTAATACGTGGTTTGTCTCTATTCCCTAGCTAACACAATATTCTTGATATTAATACATTATCCTTTCTGAGCATAAAGCAAACTACTACATCTGTTGTTTTACCTTTACTCTGTTCTGACATGTAGCAGAATCCTGAAATAACTTGGCCTTTCCAGAGGCTGGTTTTACTTTGCATCTCTATTAAAAGCTGTAGTAGAGCCACAGACATGCTTTGTGCCCCACACCCAGTGAGCACCACTGGAATAAATTATTTTTAAAGGTGGGGTTTGAAAGGAGTCAATGCAGACACTGAATTTTTGCAGCATGGTAGCAGGGCTGTAGAGCTACAGCTTCCTGACAGTACTGTCTCTGAAAATAGCAGCTACGACACATTTTTAGAATGGTAAACCAGAAGGCAGCTTTCTAGAGAGCTGTGGAACACGACTGTGGTATTCACTGTTCAGGCAGACCACTCCGGCTTTTCCAGCCCCCACGCTGCAGCACAGACAAATATCTGCTGCGTTCCAGGTACTGACTTGGAGGTATTTGAAACCCTGATGGTGCTTAAGTGGCTGACAAGAAAATTCAACTGATGTGCCCTGAGACCTGTCAGACACCTCTGCTGTCCTGTGCTCATTGCAGGGCGTCCTGGCTAAGGGTGACAGAGGGGCAAAGCCATGGGCTTGGAGAGCAGGGCAGTGGCCTGAGCCCTTCTTGTCCTCAGGGATGAGGTGCTGGCTGGTTCCTGCTGCGATGGGGAAGGCTGGCTCCATGCAGCGGCTCCTGGCATTCCTGCTCACTGCCCTTTCCCCGTGGAGTGCCTTGGGATGCGAGATGAGGGTTAATGCTGGAAACAGCATCATCACTGAATAAGGATTTGCAGGTCTGTTCCTGCATCTGCTCTGTGGCTTTGGGTTTGTCCCTTTCCGCCAGTGTCACAGGCAGACAACTGCGCCGCTGTGCCTGGGCTCCTGCTAAGGAGATGCTGTACGGGGTTGTGCTGCTCTTGGCAGAGCTCTATGTTTGGAGGAGTATTGAGCTCTTATGCAGATGCTGGCTTGGGTCAGGGCAGGGGGAGGTAGCAATAGCAGCTCCTCTCCCTTCTTGGCAGCATGTGTATCTGTTGTACCTGAAGTTGTGGCCTTTTCAATGTAATAGTTTGTGTTGTGAGTACTTGACTCCACTGATAGATGTCAGAAAAGGGGAGATGTGAAATGGCTGGCTGCCTCCAGTGGCGCGGGCTGGATTTGAGGATGAAGATCCAGGGTTAGATACAGCTGCTATGGTGATGGAGAGCACAGAGCTTCTCCCCCATCCCGCAGCAGCATCCACAGAGCACACTGTGCAGAGGTCTCTCCCCGTGGCACTCATGTCTTGCTCTCCCTCCAGCAGTGTCCTCTGTTAAGGGGATGTGTTATATCCAGTGGACAGCTACACACTGTGAACTGGCAAAATATCCACAGAGAGGCAATATAAATCTGTTACTGGTTCCTCCTTCCCAGCTGAAAGCTGATTGTGGCCATGATAAAGATAAAAAACCCCCAAATGTTCCTTTCTTGAAATATTTAAGCATTTTGGATTGAAATGAAGGAAGAAAAGAGCCAGGTCTTGGGGTTAATAGAACGTACTCTCTTAATTGATATTTATCTAGAACAGCATGGCTTGCAGTCCCCTCCCCTTTCTGGCTGCACAGATAGTTTCTTTGCTCAGCAGTGGCCACCCATATTGCCCAAACTGCCAAAATACATTTTCTTCATTGCCCAAAGCAAAACTGTTTGCAAAAGGTCAAACAGTATGAGACTCCTGCAAGTGAAGCCAGGCTGCAAAAAGCAGTAGAAATTAGCAAAAAGATACAGTGGTTTTGGCTTCCAGGGATGCGCTTGGGGTTGAGAAGTACATGGTGGCTGCTCAAGAATGCTCCCCAGGGACTTGGGAGTCGCTGGGCTGCAGAAGGTGCAGGGATCACATATTGGCAGGCGAGGGGCTTGGACCGTCCATGTGCTCCTGAGCTGGTCCTTTCCCTGGCACAGCTCCTGAAACCAGGCAGGGGTCTGAATTGCCAGCACCCTCCGCCTGGGCTATCGATCTGCAGCCATTCATGCAGGCATCCTCTGGTGACCGACATCACCTCTTGTGGGGATTTTCTGTGACAGTGGCTAAAAGGGCTGGCAGAGCGTGCGGTATAACCGCCAGTTCTCTGCTGGCTTTTTATGGTTTGGTTTTATGCTCTTCAGTACGGGGTCTGCCTGCTGGGTAACACACAACATTGTTATTTAAAAATTTATAAACATTTGTTTTGGCTTTTATTTCATTTGCTTTCTGTGCCACTCCTATCTTCTCTGCTTCCTTAAACATTTCTTCTACTATTTTTCTTTCTGTTTCTTCAAAAGCACAACTCTTCTTTCCATTAAATAAATTTCATGTTTTAGAGCTAAAGCTGGATAGAGGCTCCTGAATAATTAGAAAGCACCAGGTGAAGTCTGAGAGCTTCTCTGCCCTGAGCCGTTGGGCTGTGAGTGGCTCCTGGGCAGCTGGAGGAGCAGGAGCTGATTCTGAGACCTGTTGGAGAGGCAGATCTTCTGTTTTCACTCCATCTGCACTGTGTCATCCTGAGCACACACATCCCTGGGGAGGGAACTCACTGCTGACATCTCTCTCCCGAGGTGGCAATGGGGTGGCCGGTGAACCTGTCTGCCTTGCTGGAGTCCTCAGGGCCACCCGACATTGGGAACGAGGTGTTTGTACTGAGATACGAGCCATGAAACACCGTCCTTATTTAAGACAGAGGTTTAGATGGAATTAGGCAGATCATGGCTTTCTCACATTGCAAAGTATTTTCATTAGGTTGAAGGAACTGGCTCAGATGGAAAATTAAAATCATTCTGCAGGTAAAAAAGTGTATTTTCACAAAGCAAAATGAAAGAAGGAAGAACTCTGAGTCACATGGTGGATTTTGGCAGTTTTTAGCATGATCTTGGTCTTTGAAGTGTAATGCTGTTTCAGACCAGAGTGGCACAAGCAGCACATTTCCTTTATGCATTTGAGTGTTGTGTAAGATATGTCGAATTTCAGTAACATCATAATTTTGGGTCCAAAAATGCTCGCAGACTGCTACGGGGAGGCTTAGGCTGCATTAATGTAATAAGCAAAAAACTTCTTCTAATACAACCTGACTGATTCAAGCTTTAATTTTCGCACATCACAGGCTCATCACCTATTAAATACAGAAGTCTCACACCTCTCATCCCTTTGGAAAAATGTTGAGGGAGTGCATGAGGAAGATCAGCAAAAGGGGATGTTATTGCTTGGTGTAACCAAATGCTCGCAGAGTGACGCTGTGACCCAAATTTTACCCTGAGTTGCCATCCAGTGATTACCCAGGGCTCTTCTGTGGGCTGGTGTTGGTAGGACCAGGTACCCTCCCAAAGACCGATAGCATCTTTAAGTGATTCATTTGTGCTCTCTGCTTGTTGATAGCACGTTCTGTCCATTTTCTATTTTAATTAATTTACTTTTCTAAGCACGCGGAGCAGGGTGGAAGAACGATGTAGTCATTTCCGTAGCATGTTTTGTCTGTGTGAGGGACTTCTTGGCGTTTCTGCAGTATTTCAGGCCTGTTGGATTGATGGGGGGAAGCAGAGAGATATAGCATCTGAGAATAGCACAAATCACAGCGCTGTGGCAGGCGTGAGCAGCAGGGATGGCGTCTGCTCTGCTTGTGTGAGGACTATTAGTGATCCGGTGCTTTGCGTGGGGCACTTCAAGGCGAGGGGAGCTGGGGATGGTGTTGTGCAGCCCTTCAACAAATGTGGGGTGCAGAAGTGTGATAATGTCACCAAGTCGTGGTCTTCTAGAAGCAAGGCTGAAGGGCGGGCGTACTTGTTTGCTAAATCTTTGTGCAGCACTCAAGCTCCCGGTGCTGTTGTGGGGAAGATGTGGATTTTACTCCCCATGTTTCCCCTTTGCAGGCGCCCGCTTGGGAGCTGGCGTAGCCCATGGGGGCCAGGGAGAAGCTGCTGTGAAGGGGCACAAGCTCAGTTGGTTCATGGAGTCACGTTTGCACCCAAATGAAATGTGCTCTGTGATTGTGGGCTCACACGTAATATTTATGCTACCCTCTGTTTCGCTCTGGGTGAATATGCTATAATGTAGGCTAATTACACAATATGTCAGGAATAATTGCAGGGTGTTCCTCAAAATAAATAACATATCTTGTGTGCTCTGCTATCCATACTTATGAGCATGCTTTAACTTTCAGTAGCCAAGGCACTGACTGTGCTGGAAAATGACAGCTTTGGAGCTGTAGCTACAACTTCTTTTCCATTAAACTTCTCATTTTTGTAATTCCCTTATCTGAAAAAGTTCACCCTGCATAAATTCTGGAACAGCCCTACATCTCTCCTTTATGCTTTTTGTTTCTGCCAGGCTTTCGTTTTCTCCTCATTGGAGCTCAAGTCAATACAGGTGTAGAAGATTGCTCTTTAAAGGGAAATGTTTTGAAATTTTGACTGCTGGTAAAACACACTGGATCAACAGAGAAACACAAACTGTGTCCTGGGGGAGGCAAAGACAAACCCAGGAGTGTAGCTGTATGAGAAACTGATTTTTTAGTTCTCTGGTCAAATAAAAGAAGTTTGTGGGGATGAGGGGATTCAGATCCAATGCAATATTTTTACCAGTCTACTTAAATGAGAGTTTGGCTTTCATCTCCAACTCTTATAACAATTTTTTTTCATTAAATTCCAAACAAAACATTGTCTCAAAAGAGAAAATCAAAATGTTACCATTTTCAGATCTCTTTTTTTCCCCCTGGTTAATGAGATGGAGTTTCTGTATAGCTTCAGCTGCTCTTACTCTGTAATTTTTAACAAAATATTCAGCTAGACAATTTCACCCAGAGATATTCAGCAATTCTGGCCAAAACAACTGGTGGCAGTTAGGCTATCTGTCCTCTTCCACTTGCCAACCCATTGCTTTTACCTGTGGTGGTCTTTGGGGACCTCTTCTGGCCCTGCAGTGCTGGAGATGGCTGCCTTGTCCCCTGGTCAGAATCAGTAGATCATGTATCATGTACAGTAAAAGGCATTTACCTTCTAGGAAAACTCATCGAAGACTTTGGACCTCTTTGTCCTTGAGCCTTGGACTTCTGGTGGCTGTGACATGGGGACAGGAGCTTGGGGAGAGAGTGAGCTGTGGGGTGACTTCTCTAACATCCTTAGACTCCTAGGGAAAAGGTGGTCTGGGGGAGACATGTAGCAGTGGTCTCATGTTGCACTGCCCATTTTCAATGCTTTATATGATTCCTTTCTCTGCCCCTTACCTCGGACTTATATTAATATCCATGTAAAGCTTCTTCCCTGGGCACGGGAGAGCCTGTGTGAATGCCGGTGCTGTGCAACCACATCCTTTCCACCTACTCTACAAGTGAGAAATAGACTTCCCTGGAGGGACTCATCTTTGTAAGAGCAAAGCAGGCATAGTGCAGAGCTTTGCACGTCTGCTCCTTGGTAGAGGGGTGCGGGCAGGCAGCTGTGCTCAGTGCTGGAGGGCTAATTACTATTCCTCTTTGCAGGCATTAGCATAGGAAAGGAAATCACTTCTGTGGATGCTCTTTTTGCCTACAAGGTGCCATTCTGCTCTAGTGACTCACTGACAGTGACAGGAGGCAATTGCTTTGATGGGTGCTGTCATCGGCTTGAGCCCATCATTCCTCTGAGTTAGGGAAATGTCATTTTCTGAAGGTTTTCCTTCAAACACAGAGGCCATCCCTGTCAGCACAGCCTGTTATTTCATGTAATGCATCCTGGAAACACCAGTTGTCTCTCTGTAGTTATTAGCCCTGGGTGGAAATTTGCACTTGAGATGAGTAAATACACAAGTGTGCCATGCAGCCCTATTGTTCCAGAGTCATTTTCTTCTCAAAATGAATTCCCTGTAATTGGAGTGTGACACTAACCCTGTAATCCTGTAATCACAGTGAACTGGCGCTGGGCATGGCCTTCATTCTGCATCATCGGGAAAGGCATTGGGATCAACTGTTTGGTGCCCCCAGAGTCACAGACCTTGGGAATAAATTTCTTAGCATCAGTCAGTCTGTTTACATTTCTCCATCCCACGCACAGGCTGGATGATATGCCTGTATGTTAAGGTGAATGGCTGTACCTAAACTGAAGGTGTTCATGGCAGCTTTTCAGGGTGGGGCTGGATGCCTGGCTTTGCTGCGGAGCCCCTCCTGATGCCTGGGTAGCTGTTGTTGCCCACCATGATGTGACCTCTGTGCACGCAGCCTGAGGAGGCATCCAAATGCAAATGCCCACCAACGCTGCTCACCTCCTTTGGCTCTGCAGTTCATTTGCCCACTCCCTCCCTGTTCCTGGGGATGCTACAGACTGCATTGCCCAGTCCATTGAGCGCACCTGCTTGTAGGCTTGTCAAGGCAGAGCATGTCCTTCTGCTCCAAACAATTTTGCAGTTTAACCACGAAAACTGTGGAAAACATATTCTGGGGCTATGAATTGTCCTCCTTGCCTCCACCTGTGTGCTTTTCTGTACTCAGTGACTCCTGTGCAAGCTGAAAATGTTCAGTGCTTTGCAGCAGGATTTCCTATCTCCACACCAACTGACACAGCTGAAGTGACCACCAGGATCCTCAGGTGTGGCTCAGGAGGCTTCAGCCTGCTTCGTACATGACTCACTGCAGGTGCAGTCACAGGCACCCATGTGCATCTGCTAAAGGCTCACGCTCCGCCCTGGTTACAGCTTGGAAGAGTTGGGCAAGGTGTTCGGCTGGGAGAAATGCACTGCTGGTCTTCAAGGGCAGCAGCTCCTGCTGCAGCTGCAAGTGCTGTTATTCCTGAGCTTCCCAGTTTGTGTGGATTCAGTGAATCATCGTAGTGAGGTGAACTATTAAACTTACTCCAACAGTGATGCATTTAATTGGAGACAGCCACTTACTTCATCTTCACTTCAAACACCCTAGAGAACTTAGCAGCTCCTGGATGGGAAAAAACCCAACATTTTCCTCCTTTGGCTTTTCATCTTCTCTTTCTCCCCAGGTTCTGTGCTGATGCCTGTCATAACAGGAATCTGCATGGAACTCACTGATGCATTTTCATGCTGAGTTAATACAAGTAATACTGTACTTCCAAAGGAGGGATTTTGGTGCCCTTCTCTGCGTATGTGTGCGGTATTTGGCTTATCGAGTATTCTGGAACCCATCCTTTTCAGGGGAGGGGAACCGTAGTTTCTGTGGTGGTTCTTTAAACATGGAGTTAATCTAAGTAAATTAGGAGCAGTTTACGCTGTGACTTGAATGCTGGTTTTGCTGCGTTAAGGATTTGAGTGCTGGTTGTTGGGTGAGTCATAAATCAACCTCCCATTATGACAGCCGCAACCTGAATGGGGGGAAATAAGAATAATGGAATGTGTAAATTCCAGGCTAAAATGTTTAATTGCAATAAACAAATGTTTAAAGAACATTTAGGTGAAATATGCTCCTGAGATGTATTACAAGTCCCATGTTTGCTGTCACATCCTCAGCAAAACTGTTGCACAGGCACAGAAGAGAGTCAGCAGTTTGCCCAGCCATGGTTCAGATCAGGGCTGGAGATGTTTTCCCCCTTTGACAGACCAACGTCCTTAGCAGGTACCAGAGGGGCTGTTTTAGGAGCCTGCTGCTGGCATCTCTGACAGCCCTGCTGTGCTGAGACCAGGCAGAGGCATTGAGTCAGAGTGTGTCTGGCTGCAGAAAAAGAGAGCAAACAAACGGGCAAGTCTCCTCTCAAAATTATGCAGTAGGTACCTTCCTTCTACCTCATTGCAGGTTCCTGAATATAAAATGGCTGCTTGCCATCTGGGCTAGCAGAGTCCTCTGGTCTTTGACAGCTTGTTGCACAGAGAACAATAACTCCCAGAGCTTCAGTTTATGCCATAACCAACACAGAGTACCACTGGCACCCAGCACAGTAATTTCTGGAGTGGATTTAAAAGCAGTTCTGCACCGACAGCCTCAGGTGGAGGCCTGCCTGCCAACCAGAGCATCGCTAGGTGTTGCAAGAATCCCTGGAGCCAGTGGCTCAAATCCCTGAAAGGTCACTAAGCCCTTCGTCTTTTCAAAAGACCACTGAAAAGCAGCCCCTCTGAGATCCTTGCCATGAACTTGGTTCAGATTAAGGTGACTTCTGTGAGTAAGGTCATAGTGAGTCCCTTTAGATTTCCCAGCTCAAGGCAAAGTGGGGTCTGGCTTGCTGCAGCTTCGGGTAATCATATTGTCGTAATGAGAGGTATTATCTGAAGTGCAAGAAATGAAGCCATGGCAGACTGCCTGCCATGATGGAGGAAGTCTCAGCTGGAAATTAGCCTAGTGCCCTATCACACAGAATCACAGAATGTTAGGGATTGGAAGGGACCTCAAAAGATCATCTAGTCCAATCCCCCTGCCAGAGCAGGAACACCTAGGTCAGGTCACACAGGAACATGTCCAGGCGGGTTTTGAATGTCTCCAGAGAAGGAGACTCCACAACCTCTCTGGGCAGCCTGTTCCAGTGTTCTGTTACCCTCACTGTGAAGAAATTCTTCCTCACATTTATGTGGAACTATTCCTTGGTCCTCCAGAGTGCAAGGTTTGGATTGGATTGAGCCACCCTACAGTGCTTGATAGAGTGTAGGGTTCCTCATCTAGGGATTTATGCTGCTGCTTTGCTGGTGAGAATAAGCAAGAGTTAGTGCCCTCAGTGCTAAATGCAGCATTGGTGCATAACCACGTACATCCTCTGCATTAAAGGGAGTTGTCCTGCTTGTGTGTTCTTCATTTTGCAGTTAATGGGATGAGTTCCATATTCATCTTAAATAGCAGAACTAAAAGAAAATATCATTAAAGAGCCAGTGATGTTTCTGATATGAAGCATTTCTGCCAGTGTCCCTGCCAAAGCTTTTGCTCTGTTCCCCATAGCACACAGCAAATACCTTCAGCAATGCCTGTGGTCTGGTGGTGAGGGATGTGACTCTGTGGGGTAGCTGATTTGGGCAGGATCCCCTGGCCTTCTGTGAGCATGTTCCTGGAGATCAAAGTATGTGTGAGCACCCTGCACCTATAATGTCCTTGGCAAGCCCCAGGAGAGTGAAAATCACTGGATAGCTGTACAATAAGGCAGGAACCACAGCAGCTGATGGTGAACTGAGATGACTTTAGGGCACAGCAGCAGGACAGCTGAAATGAATAACGGCAGCATCACATTACCATTTAAATCGAGCCAAGGAGATGAGCCATCAGATTATGACTTAGTTAGCCTCAGCTGTGTCAAAGGTCTCATAAAGATAAAAGCAGAGCAGGCAGAGGTGGTAAGTTTGGCCTGTGGAAAGGGACAGAAGCAGGATGTCTTTCAGAGGATGTGTAGTGAGTTGGTCACTCAATGACTGCTCTAAGAAGGGTCATTAGCAGACGTCTCTGTCTTCAGCCTAGGGACAGACTCCCCCAGCCTGGAAGATGCACTGCAGATCAGGGATAGAGCCATGGCTTAGCTCTTGCTCCCTGCTGCTCTTACTGCTTTGTGCTGCGCTGTGGCTGTGCCCATTGGGGATGTTTCCTGGGCAGGATCTTCTCCTGCATCTTATGGGAGCACTGTGTTTGAAGGATTTGTGCTCACTGCATCTGCATAAGGAGAGGTTCCACTGAGCTTTCTCCAGCACCTCCCAGCCCTGAACAGCTGTGTATGAGCATCCAGAACAGGATTTTTAAAGTAAGTATCCTAAAGTATAACAGTATTGCTTATAAAATATGGGTAAGACCATGCCTTTGCATATCACATGGGATTCCTAATAGTGCAGGATCTTTACTGGGAATATATACTGTGTGGAAACCTATGTTTAGTTGGTACTTTGGGATCAAGGCAGTCATAACTTCTTAAATCCATTGTGAAGTACTTGACTTTGTGTTTAGGAGATGCGAAGTTGGTGCTGAAGTCGTGTCCACATTAGTTCAGTTTTATTTCTGCAGGGAAAGTTGTTTCTACAGAAAAACAGAAGAGTGTATGGAGGAGCCTGAGTAGCAAGAAAAAGTTTAGCCCAAGTGCATTATGTGAAGTGCATTATGCAGTATTGCTCCTTTAAAATCAAGAGGTTCCAACTCCCCTTTGCTGTAGAAGAATGGGGTTAGAGAGTAGGTTTGAGTTTGATTCCTGGTAAGTTCTGTGAATTACAGGAAGCAAATGCTCACGGCAGGATTTGTACTTATCTGTGCTGCATTTTTTTTCTTTTTTTTTTTTTTTCTTTTTTTTTCTTATTGATTATCATCTAGAGCAGTATCATTGAGGGAACTTTAAACAAATAAAAGTATTAATGCTGTGGGATTTTAATTCCCTTCCCCCAGTGCTCCAATAAGCACTGGGAACATTGCCTCCTGGGAAGGGTTGTTTTCTTCTTTTTTTTTTTTAATTGCTAAACTGTGAAGAGTTCTCAGTCTGTCTCATTGTCTTTCTGCCCTTTGTTCTGACTTTATCAGGGTGTCCCACCATCCTTAATTGACAAAGAGACCTGCTGATTTTTCTGCAGGGTGAGATTTTCAGCACGATTGCTGCAGCGTAAGGGATAGCAATGCTGGAAGACTGATAAAATTGCTCTGTAGATGGAAAGAAGTGATGTTAAAATACATGATATGACAGAAGTAGGGAGTCTCTTAAAAGTCATGTGCAGAGTTTTGCCTCTAGGCTAGCAAGAATAAATCCTGTCCTGTGATTATACAGTTCCCTCTTCAAGTGATAACTCTGTAGTGAGCTTTGGGGAGAAAGACAGGTAAATTCTTGTTCCTTGCTAAAAGCTGCCTTCAGCTAAAATTTTGTGTGTAGGTCTCCCAGCCACGTTGTTTGCTGTGTATGAATGACAAATCCCAGTACCCCACTTTATGCCCAGACATGAGATGGGAGGTTCCCTGGTAGGAAGCAACTCTTCTGCTGGCTCTTGTCACTAGCGTAGCTGACTGTTCAAGCTGGTCCCTTTGCAATCAGTGGAGAGATGCAGGTGGTTTCAGGATGCTATGGACCTGGCCTGGCTTGCCTGTTGATTTTTGGGATACAAAAGGGAGCCCAGTTTAGGTGTAGAGAAGTCTGTACTAGGTGAGACAAATCACTCGTTGCCCAGACAACTCACTAACCCTTCTGTACTCTGTGTTAGAGGAGAGAACTTGGTGCTGGCTGAGCACATCTCTATGCTGCTTTTGTATAGGCACCCAAAGGTGCAGCTGCTCACCAACACTTTTCTCCTGTAGAAAGAGACCCAGAGAAATGAAGAAAGAGAAGGTGAAAGAGAAGGTGTCTGGAAAAGGCGTTCATTTGCTGGTGCTGCTTCCTAAATGAGTCTGGGGAGCAGGGATGCTCCTACAGAAGAGGATCTGTGCAGCGTTGAGAGATGGGAACACTGCTGCTGTCAGAGTGCATTAGGGTCAGGAGGAACATGGTGGTTTTGTGTATGGCTTGGAGTTGTCTGCTTCACTCCCCTAGAGTTTGAGTTTGGGCGTGAGCCTCAAAGTTCAGCAAAACCAGGTCAGGTCAGAAAAAAAAAGCATATGTAAGATAAGGTTTTTCTTCCATGTCTCTAGGCACGCTTTGCTTCAAAAAAGCCTGGGTTTATGAAGAGGGCAGTTGTTAAAACCTGAATCAGACCTGATCGTTTGTATGTCAGATCAGTAACATAAAGGGGTGCTGGGGCTTTACCTGTGTTTTGCTATGGTGACACTTAGCATCTGCATCTATAGCATGGATGTGGGGGGACCTCAGGGTGCTGTTTTGATAAGCTCTAAAAATTATATGAAGCTACTAATGATGAGCGGATTTGCTTTGTATTTCACTCAATCGGCTATTTAGTAAAATTAGGGGAGGTTTTCATGTCCTTCCAAAATAATTTGTATGATCGAAGTATAGTTCACACCCTGAAGAAGGAGGAAAGGGTCTTCTATGCTGCTGCCAAATCATCTTCCCAAGAAAGAGGAAAAGGTCAGGGTTGTTTTTTATTTCCACTTATCTCTACTACTGTTATCCTTGAGGGGCTTTAAGACAAGATCTCCCCCTTCCCCAGCATATACAAAGCCTCAGGCTGCAGGAACATCTTCTAAATCTCTCCTGCAGGGAGCTCTTCCATTTTGTGCAAAGTACTTAAACATTAAATTTTAACCAGAGTGTAAAAATGAGGCTAAGACTCATTCAGGGACTCAAACAAAGGTCTCGTATCAGAGAGTGCCTATTAGTGCCGTTACTATTGTGGTATTGGATAAAAAAGGAAGGTGACAGGCTTGAGGAGGGTGGTGCAGTCATCTGTGCCTGAGAATACAGCTTTTCATTTCCTCTAGCTTCGATGTGCTTGTTAGAAGAGCAAGTTAAATCAAGCTTTTGCACTCAACAAAATAGATATTTCATTTTTGGCAAGAAGGAAGCAAAACACTTAGCTCAATCTGTGTCTCAATTTGACATATACTGGCTTGACTGACGTTAGCTCTTAATAGATGGCCAGTACAATTGTACTTATTTGCTGTCCCAGAGTCGAGTCTTGCTGGGGGAAAGCCTGCCTGCACTCTACATCACTCTCATTGCTATGAAATCCCGTTTTTAAAGGCAGTATAGAAACCAGCTGATACTGATTTATTCAGTAGCTTTTGTAGCTATGAACTGGTACTTGACTCTCCCCCGGCTGGTGGAGGGGCTGCTGAAGCTGATTTTTTTGCACCTGCAGCCCGTCTGCATCCAAGATCCCTGCTTGCTGGTAGGGGGTGGTTTGCCTGTGCAGAAGTGCAGGCTGAGTGTGCCATCCTCACATGGAAATTGTACAGTGCGGTGCAAAATCGTTAGAGACGGGAGCTCCTAATGGAAACACGGCACAACGTGACTGGAGTTATGCAACGACTGTGGCTTATTAAACAGCCTCACTGGGGGCATGAAAGATGGGAGGCTCATGAAATTTTGGTATGCTACACTGGATTTTTTCCTGTCTATTGAGCCAGCAATAACTAGGTCTTATTTATTTACTTTTGGTGGGTGGTCACATAAAACTACAAGCTCTCATCACCCAAGGATGATCTCTGCCATCCAGCTAGTGTGTCTGTTCACATGTAGTCAGCCAGCTTGCTTTCCAGAAGCAATGCCTGTTACAAATTTCAGGACTCACATAATTAAAATTAAATTTATTTTTGACTGCTTAATTTGTGCTTGATCGGTTGGACAGCAGGGAGACAGGCAGTAACCCTGCAGACCTCTATCATGTTTCTGCTTTTTTGTGTGTGTTTTCCTTTGCCTCTTCAGCACAGCTATAAAATGTTGCAGAGGGAAGAGGGAAGCTCCTGGCTGGTCCATGGCTGGCTCATGATGTACAGGGGTTGGGAAAGGACCCTGCTAAAGGCAAAGAGAGATTCTCCTCTACCAGAGTATATGGCACATGTTTTGGGAGGAAGGAACATGCAGGATTTTAAAACAGAGGCGCCCATAAATGCTTCAGAGGTCATTTTTGGAGGTGTCTTGCATCTGTTCCTTTCAGGATTTTGCTCCCCGAGTCCCACACAGTTGGACTCATGCAGCCTGATTCAGCACTCAGTTACTTTGGTTCTACACCACTATAAGACTATTGATTTAAGTAGATTTTCATTGGCATAAAACTGGAACTGCAAGGTAGTGAATCAACTGTATGGAAAGCAAGGTAGTTGGCTTCACAGGCAGAGTAAGAAACAATAAGCCAATTCTTTGCAACACTGCTAGCAAATATTCTTCTGAATGTGTGGCATATTTAGAATACATAAGCTGTCTAAAGACTTCCATTTGGTAGGTAACTTTCAGTGAAGCAATGTTCCAGAAATCTGTTACTTTCTGCTGCACCAACTATGCATTGCATTTTACGTGCTCATCTAATCTCCATTTTATTTGCATGTATGTCTATGTATATATGAATATTTTACAACCACGCTTGAAAGGAGTCACGAAAAGCTGTCTTACGTTTACTCAGGGCTTAATGGGGGCCAAGCAAATTGGCTATTTTGCTACTTGCTGTACGTTTGGTATATCTAATAATTTATTTTTTTTTTCAGAACCCCAGCTGAAAGGAATTGTGACAAGGTTATTCAGCCAGCAGGAATACTTCCTGCAGATGCACCCAGATGGTACAATTGATGGGACCAAGGACGAAAACAGTGACTACAGTAAGAAAAATTAGCCTGTTTTGCAACCCAATTACAATCAAATACATCACCTAGTGGGTCTCACTTGTGCAGCTTTATTTTTTAAAAGATCAAATTAGGAAGAAGCCAGCTGTTTTCTACACACTTCTTCTATCTATCCTTCCCCTTTAAATATTGCCTGTATAATTTCATATGTTTCCAGTCTTCTTCCCTCCCGCCCTGATTCCATAACTGCCATCTGGGTGGGGTGGAGAATAAAACCCATGATTTGAATTGCTGCCAGAAGAAAGGAGATTATATTTATACACATGCCACATGGGTAAAGGATATGGGGAATTCTCTCTCCAAGGAGAAAAGGAGAAAACTGTTTTCACTATTTTATCCTGAAAAAAAATCATCATGCATCAGGAATTTCCAGACTGGAGAAAACCAGTTGTTGACTAAAGTACTAATGCTTTGCTGATAGTGTCAAGGCTGAGGATATCAAATGACCTTTCCAAAGGAGGTTATCTTCCAAAACCCTGCTCAAAGGAGTTGGGTTCATGCTGTACAAAAAGGACAACAAAGTGCAACAGAGCCACACAGGTTTGAAAATTATGCTCATATGCAGGAGCCATGTTTGAGAAGATGGCAACTGAGAGGCTGGCAAAGCCCTTGTGAGATGACCCAAGAAGCTGCATTCATCAGAAACTTGGCCTGTAGCATGCTGCAAGTGTCAGGTTTTGGTCTGCTTTTTTTATATACTTGTGTTGAACAAATTAAATACCACAAATTGCAATGACACAACTTCTAATTTATATTGAAGCACAAGAACTTGTGGCCCTCGCCACATTTTACTCTGGGAGAGGCTGAGCCAGTCTCTTAGAAGAAGAGTCTGGCCTTGTGGTTTTCTCGGGCAGACACCAACACATATGAGTTCAGTGGCTTTTAGTTGGGTGAGTAACGACCCTGTGTTGGGTCGTATTAGCTGCTTTTTCTTAAAGAAGACATTGAATGTTCTCAATCTGCAGAAAGTCCCTTTGGAGGCCTGTTTGTCAGTGACACAGAGCTATTAGAGATGACAGGGATTCATTACCTTCATCTGTCACTGAGGACCAAGCAACAAAGTAATGGGCTTAAATGGAAGCAGAGATAAATTTAGGGTGCAGGGGAACCTCCTGAGTTACCATGACTGAAGTTGGGTCCCCATCACCCAAGCAGCTATTACTTATGTATCCCATTAGAAATGTTAGAGATTAGGTTTTTCAAGGTGTTGAGTACTTGTGAGCCACTTCTACCCAGTCTTAATTAGAAGTAGATGGGCTGAAGGACACTTCTAGAGCATAAATTTATCTGGTGAGATGGCAGACTTGCCTTGGCAGCTTGGTGGGACAGGAGGCATCTAGCAGAAGTGTGCCAAGCCACTTGCTCAAAGTCGTGGGCTATGTTGGAAAGTTTATGAAGTTTTAGAAAGAAGACTGAAGCCAAAGAATTCCCTGTGCTCTGGTCTCAGGGAATATCAAGAGGAAAAAACTGAAGCTGATAATGTTTGGCTCCTGAAAATGAAGTGAAGAATGTGCGTTTTTCAGTTTTCTTTAACTGTCCTTTATAAATCTTCAGTTTGAGTCACCATTTTATATTATTTGAAGCTTCCAGTTGCAGCTTCAAAACAAAATCACATTTTTCACTTTGGAAATGCTAAAATAAAGCCCACTGACTATTTATTTTTTTTTGTCTTTTCTATTCCTCCAAACATCTCAATTTTTGACCAGAAAAGTCAGAACTAACTTGTCTAAGTGAGCATCTTACAGATTTACTTCACTGATACTTCTATTCTGAAATATTTCTACAGAAGATTCTTGATTGCTGGTCAGCAGTATGTGCAGTGTTTCTGTGCAAGGGCAAAACTCTCAAAGACTAGATAAATAATATTTCCCTATCCCTGGAGAGGAGTTGGTTAACTTGCATCTACTGGCAGAGAAGGGCAATCTTGATGGCCACAGCAGGACCCTTCCCACCCTGGAGGCCATCTATTCTATGTGCAGAAGCCATCTCAGCACAATTAAATACACGGTGAACACCGTGTTCCATACATTGGCTCTGCATTGTGTAGCTGCACACTGATTATTCAAATTAGTATTATGAAAGGAAGCTTGATTTTCATGGAATACATTAGGTTGGTTTACTCTGGCAAAATAAACACTTAAAATGAGACACGACATGTCCCTCAGATACGTCTGATGCAATTAAAAGTTTTAATAAAAATCCAGTTATTTATATAAGAGGAACTGCTAATATTTAAGCATTTTTAAAATTAATTATCTGGTGCCCATTTTATGTGTGTTCTTGAGAGGCTGATGGCATTTATTTTCCACCTCCTCTCATTTAAAGGAAAAAAAGAAACAACCCAGAAGCCAAGTTCTAATGGCATTTGAATGGGCATCCAGCCAGCTTCCCGCAAAACAGCACTTGGGACATCTGTTCCTTATACCACCCAGTTAAAGGCATACCATCTTAATGTAAGGAAGATGACAGATTCTCTGCCTAATTGCATTGGGAGAGATGAAGAATTTTCTTTCAATAGGAGTGTGATTTCATGGTGTACAAGGCCCTTGTTTGTGTTCTTAGTAAAGTTAATGTATGAACCTGAATTTGGTGTGGTATCTTTTCCTTCCAACTCCGATGATCTCAAATGGTCTTTCAGGGCTGACTCTTGCTGTCAATGCTTGCATCATTATTACCCTTTCCTGGGCTGAGCAGAGTAATGTACCTTCTTCATGACAGCAACTGGACTACTTCATTTGCCAGCATAATCCTGCTGAATGTCTGAAAAGCCTAGGAAAATGGACAATACATAAAAGACAGGTCAACTGTACTGACCAGCAGGAAAGAGTCCAGCATATCTAGGATATTGCATGGGGCTTTCTAGCCAGGAAAACAAAAAGATTAAGACTGGGGAAACCTCTGAAGGTCTCAAGTCCAATATCCTGCTTGCAGCTGGGTCATCTTCAGCTGCACAGAGCATTGTCTAGTTGTTTAAAATGTCTCCAGGAATGAGCTATTCTGTATCTTCATAACCCCTCTGGTTCCAGTGCTGCACTGTTCTCTTTGAGGAGAGTTTTCTTTATATCCAGTCACAATTCCGTTCTGAGGCTTTTGTCTAGTGCCTCTTGTCCTTTCATTGTGTTCCCTTGAAAAGAGTCGGTCTCTAGCTTTCCCTCCTTTGAGCTACACAAACCCAGTTCCCTCAGTTTCTTCTCTCATATATGTTGCACAACAGCCTCTTGATCATCTTGGCAGCCTTTTTCACTCCCCTCAAGATCTTGAACCTCCCCATCTCATGGTGCACGAAGGCTACCGTTGCCTATTGCATCCTGCACTAGTTTTTTCTTATGTGCAGCACAAATGCTCCACAGCACATCACCTGATAGAAATTAGTTTAGCTCCTCTTAGTATTGTTTAAATCAGCTGAGCATAGGGACCACATCTTCTATATGGCATATCTTGCTTTACTCTTCCATTTCTGTAAGTTAGCACAGACTCATAGCCAAGTATGTGTTCAAAGGCATGTTACACAGCTGATAAACTGCTGTATCGTAACAGTGAACAGCATACTCATGGCCAAAGGGTTTAGGACTGGAGCATGCTAAAAGTAGTATCATCAATAAGGAGGGTCAGATGTCAATCTCCTGATGGTTGAAAATGGTAAAATGTAATGAAAGAAAATATGCAGAAATATTCAGTGTCTTCATTTTTTTTCTTTTCTGCCCATGAAGTAAAAGAGCATGTCCATTCCATGGAGTTGCAGATGGCATAGAAAAAGTACCATTTGCAGTAGAGTTTTAAAAGCATTTGTTAAATTTTCTCTCTTTTTCACATCCGCACACCCTGTGGCCAGTCTACCATGGCTAGTCCTCTATCTCTAAATCTGCTGGTTTGTGTTAACCAGAATTTTTTTCCTAACAAAAATGAGACATCTTACTTTTGAGGTTGGTTGAGGGTTTTCCCCTGCGCATTTTTACATTCTTACAATAAAGCTTATGAACTTTAAAATATGTTCTAAAACAAGATGAAATACTGGTTTGGAAGCATGATAGCAAAAGGCTTCAGCTTCTTCAAAGGTATTTCTAGGTTTGAGTGTGGAAACAGTTCTGAGAATTAACAAAGTCTTGATTGACCCAAACCACTTTTTTTCACAGAGATGTTTGCTTCTGAGAACTACTTTGGCTATCAGTTACTGATGTCAGATGCATGTCCTCCTGCTTACCTGCCTGCTTGCTCCCCTGCTCTGCAGTATGTTGCAGGAGATGTTCTGCCATGCCTAAAAGCCATGATTGTGGGTGTTGATACCAGTCTGCAGCAGAGTCCCAGGGAGTCTGGGAAACAGCAGTGGTCTTGCTATTGTAACGCAGCACAACAGGATTGTTTCTGTGCTCCCTTAGCATGTATAGGTGGAAAGAGAGATGTGGAGATGTGTGGATGCTTCCAAGTGGAACTTCTCACCCACTAATTCTGAGTATTATCACCTCACTGCCTAATGAATGCTTTGAATGGTCTGTCACAAGTTTTGTATGTAAGACAAATTGGCTGTAAGCAATGAATGATGATGGCCATTTTGTTTCATTATTATCAGTAATATGCTTCATTTTTCAGTGGGGGAAAAATTAGGGAAGGGAAATTGCTTATAAATAGACTTGCTAATTGCAGAGGGTTTTAGACCTTCATGGTAGTGAGAAAGTGATAGAAATATAAGCTTGCCCTGGTTAGCAAGCTTTTCAACAGTAGAACTGTGCTGTAACATGACTCTTTAATGATGAGTAGCTGCACTGGGGTGTGTTTGTCTCATCTGGAGATGGTTTCAGAGTAGCACCATCCTTGACTCCAGTTGTTCAGAGACCAGTACCTGGGAAGTCCATCATTTGCCCTATACGTCTCTTGATGTTGTTCCACAAGATCACATAAATGTACACACTGGCTTTGGTGAGACTTCAGCACACACTTTGATATTTTACTGAATATGGTGCTTAAAGGCATATGAAAAGGGGCTGGGGGTAGGTTTCTTTTCACCAGCCTTGAGGTGCTTCCCTTTGAGGCAGCTCACCAAAGGGAGTCATCCAGTCTTCCTTGGGACTCGAGTGAGAAAGAAGGGCACACATTTGCAAATGGGATTCACGAATCCCTTTTGGACACAATGCTGAAACCAGCTCAGCCAGGACACCTGTTAGGTATCTTGAGCAAAGTGCTTAGTCTATCAGTGGTGACAGTCCTCTCCTCTTTGGGTCTGTTCTGTTAGAAATGCAGCAAAAGCCTGACTGTACGTTTACGTGTGTGCTCACAAGAAAGCTCTTTCATTGAAATACAGGGTCTACTTGGAATCAAACAATAAAGTAAATAATTGGAACTGATTGCAATGCTTGCTTTAATGAGATTGCAGTAAAATTGAGTATTGAGAAGTCTTGTCTCCTTCAGTCTTACCTAGTGCTGCTTCTGGATGAGGAGCAGTGCTCTGGTCCTGGAGTGGAGAAGTTTCTCTTCCTGAGTTTCTAAACTCCCTTGACAGCAGGGATCACAAGGGCAGACACAGTGTTATGTTAATTGGCATCCTTCCAGCTGTGGTCGTTGTCTTTATACTCTTCTAGCATATGGCAAATGCAAGAAAGTGTGACTAGGCTCAAATCTGTTTCAGGGTGAACTGAACTAAGTTGCGATGTTATGTTTGCCATGGGCAAAGACCTGCACGTGTGCAATTACCACAGCTCGGCTGGCTCACAGAAAGTTGTTCAGATGTGCTAGCTTAAGTGCACATATGAGCCCTGGCATTGCAAAGGCAGTGATCAGACAGACTGGGTGTGTTAAGGCTTCTGGGAGGCAGCCAAATTTAGTACCTTTAAAAAGTTGCTTTCAACGTTGGCCCCATGACTGCAGACCTTTCCTGTAGCTGGAAGCAAGATTTTTGATTCTAGTTCAGTATCTTTTGTTGAGAGTCAAGTGTGGGGTGTGCTGGCCCTGGGGCAAAAAGCAGTAGTGGCCGCGCAGGGTGATGTCTCCATAACCTTTGCTTTTCTTTTCTTTCCACAGCCCTTTTCAATCTAATTCCTGTGGGTCTTCGTGTGGTGGCAATTCAAGGGGTGAAGGCAGGTCTGTACGTTGCCATGAATGCTGAGGGATATCTCTACAGCTCAGTAAGTACTGTTTCAGTTTTGTAGATGGGAGGGAGGAGACTGCATTGGGACTTGCAGCTTTTTCTGGAAATGGTCACATATGAGCAAATCTTTAAAAGCAGGAACAGGAGGAGCTACTGCAAGGCCATGCAATATTCACTTTAAAGTGTTTCCACGGGGATTCATGGCAATATTTCCTGACCTGTAAAGGTACACTTTGTGTTCATTTGAGTAGTGACTTAATGTAGGTCACGTTGCAGAGGAGATTGTGGTTGGCCAGTTATATTCGAGTTTTACCTTTGTGAAATCGCATGGACTGAATGGAATTGCTTCTGAATTGTGCCTGGATAACTGATCATAGGTGGTGCCCCAGTGGGTCATACTCTGCTTTTGACTGCAGTGTCAATCCACAGCAATACACTGACTTCATTAAAATGGTTCTGGACTATTCTCTTGGCAGGGTGCTTCAGCAGAGCAGAATTTCCTTGTATTTGTGTGGTCTTTTTAATGCACATAAAAGATAAGTGAGGCATTTTTCACTGACTAATTCCCCTATAACTTTCTTAGATGGCATGAAAGGGCATGAGGTTATTCATAAGATTCTCATTTGAAGTAAGTAATTGATTTTCACAGTGAATAATTGATTCAGTGATTTATTAAATATGGCAGCCCTTTGCCAGAATTTTTTATGCTTCAAATAACTTTGCTGTAGTTCTACATAGTAAAAAGTGATAGTTAATAATACACTTCTTATTTCTGTAGTTATGATATCTTTAAAGTGTATAGCTGAGATTCTAATCTCACCTGCCTCTGTAAATTTACAGTGCAGCAATTCTGCTCTTGTCCAGACATTTACTTTGCTTTAAAAGTGTATGTGAAATTTGAGATAGGATCACTGAAAGCACAACAACCCTAGTTGCTCCTATACAATGTTTCCTAACTCTTACCATTCATCTTCACTCCTGGTCAGTTTTAAAGCACTCACAGGGTTGGGATTTCCCCCTTTCCTTTGGGAGGTAACAAAGCTCTGTCTCCTCAGTGGCTCAGGGTAGAAAACAGCGAGTGGATGTGTTAGTATGCCTGGCGAGATAAGTCTCAAAACTGGCTGCTTGTCAAGAAGAGACAGAGAGATCAATCTGGATCTCTGTGGATGCCAGACGCTTCCTGTTCTTTCATAGCCCAGTAAACATAAATGACTGCTGCTAAATAAATTACATTGGTTTACTAACAATGAAAACCTCCTCTTTTTGTAAAGCTACCAGAGTCCTAAAGGTAATACCAAGCACAGTGTGGTACCACGTTATCATGCGTGCTTCCCTTTAGGCACATAGTCAGGGGGGTCAGGACTGACATTTTGCCCTATGTTTGTGCAGTGCTGGGCATAAAGGGGTCCTGGCCTGTGCTGGGGTACCACATCCAGCCTTCGTGGGTCTTTTTGGAGCAATAAGGGATAGCATTTTCTGAACCAACAGTGCAAAGAAGGAAAAGGTGTGGGGCTCAGGCAAAAGAGATGGAGAGTTGGAAACATGATGCTTTCCAGCTGAGAGATTAGAGACAATGGAGAGGAAAAGGATATCTTGCTAGCAGTAGTTAGACAATGTGAAGGGTGGGAGGGACATAACGAGATGGCGGAGAGCAGGAAGACCATGTGTCCAGGAAACACATCTGCTAGTCACATGAAGTTTCCCAAAAGGCACCAGATCATACATGTATTCAAATGAGGGCAGCTTAATAGGGCCTGCTTATTCCACTAAGTGTGCTTATCTTAAATAGAAGGTTAATCAGGGAAGGCTAAGGATGCACCATGATGGCTGGTGGTTAATGAAGTGGACCTCATTATATACCATGGCTTGATGGCATTCAGCTCTGTCTGAACTAATCAGAGAGGTAAACTGTTCATTTCATCAACATGATGCAGGGTTTCTGCTTCCAGTAAATGGATGCTACTCACCCATCTCTAATTCAGGGAGATGGAGCTCACTGGACCCAGTTTTTTTCTTGTATTGACTGGTGGCTCTGTCTCTGTCTTACAATGAATTCACTGTGCTTTGGAGCAGACCCCAAGGCAAGAAAAATGAAAATTTGTGGATAAAGTCTGTTAGGAGCAGGGAGTGTGGGTCAAGCCACTCATACCATCAAAGACAAAGGATGAGACTAGAGTCCTATAAGAGAACTGGATATGGCTGAGAAGAGCTCAGCCTGTTCAAGCAGTCTATTTTGGATGCTGCATTTTAATTTGTGGGGCCAGGATCCCACTCTGAGCCAACATCTGGCATGGCTGTGTCAGTCTCAAAGACTCTGCTGGAGAATTGCTTCAGCAGGACTTGGCAGTCTGTTCCTCTCTGGGGTGAGCAGGGCCCTTGGCCATGCTGCCTGGACTTGACTGCTGCCCACATCAAAGGACACGTCGTCCCTGTTCCTCTGCTTAGCAGACCCTGAACTACAGCTTTGCTGTGTCTCAGGCCAGTTTCCTTTGGTGTTGTGCCATGTACCTGTGTTTTTCACTAGCCTTTTCTGAGGGGTTTCTGAAAACATGGGTCAATATTCCCCACAGATCTTGTTCACTCATGCAGATCCATTGATAAATGACCTTTTTCTGCTGCTTGGCTGCCTCCCCTGCTGTCTGTCCCAGGCCCAGCCCTGCTAGGACTTCTTGTAACACCCTCAAGCCCAGGACTGCTTTCAGATAAAATGTAGCTGTCCAAGGAAATGTGTTCATTTTGTTTTTCCCTCCTCTTGAGCCCAGATTGTGGCTGTAACTGAACACATCATTACTGTGGGTTTGTTTTGGTTTTGTGTGGTGGTGGGTTTTTTCAGTGATATTTAATCTGTGTGTGTCAGCTGAGACCTTGGCTGACATCCTCTGCCCTGGATCAAACCAGAGGCTATTATCAGCCTGGTGTCAGAGATGGTTTGTGCCAGCTCCTTCTGAGTTTGGGCCAATGGGCTCTTGAATGAATGGGTTTAGAATAACCAGCCCTTGAAAAAAGTCTTCCTGGTGCCGATCAGCACAAAAGCAGGGCTGAGTGGGGTCCTCTAAAGCCAAACTTGGTGAGAAGACTGCAGAAACATGCAAGACCCTTGTATGTGCTCAGCCACGTTGATACCTTTAGCAATGACTTTCCATATCTCTTCAGTTTAGGGATGGGTAAGGACAGTGTCAGGTTGGGTTGCTGGGTTGAAGCCAACCATAGATCCCTAGCCAGCTTCAGAGGCCTAAATGCATGAGATGCCAAAGCCTCTTTTGCTTGGGAAGCAGCTGTTTGACATTTGTGCATTGTTTACTTACACTGGATACCTGATTTTTATTTTTTTTTTCCAGACTAGCTTATTGCTAACTCTGAAATCTGCTGGGGAATTAGGTGCTTAGTAGGCAAGAAAATCAGGTCTTGATCTGAGGCATCTGGCTTTGCAGACAGTAGAGTGCAAAATACTGTCTTCATAGCAAGCCTGTGGAGTCATGGGTGTGTTCCCATTTGATTTCTTGTAATGTAGAGCAGCTGTAAATACCCTGGTGGTGCATAAAGGTTTTTATCAGCACCTGTTCTGGAGAGTGACATGACTCTCCTGAGGATCCACTGTGAACATTTTATGCCAAAGTAAAAATGTACTGAATGAATGAAGTGCAGTGGGTATTACTTGTCCTGTCTTAGTGCTGGGGAAGCTGTGACCAAAGGCTGGTTGTTGGAGAGGAAAGGGAAACAGAATAAAGAGGTACATCCTGCTCCAGTGAGTTTACAGCCTAACTGTAACAGAAGAAGACACAGAATAGTTCCACCACTAACTTAATTCCTACTCTGGTATAGCTTTTCTCAGTGAAGTTTCTCTCCTCGGTGCCCAGCTTTCTCCCCATTACCCCTGCTGCAACAACTTGCAGGGGCATAGGGAAGGCAGTGTTTTGCCTGAGAGGCAAAACTGGTTCTCCTGGAGCAGATGCTCATCATGCGGCTGTAAAGCCTCCACAAGCCCACCCAATCACTCCGAGTGTGCTGAAATTGCAGCTCTTGATATGATATGTATAATTCAGTGGTGTTTCAGCTGGGATTGGTTTTTGCCCCAAGTGCATAACACTTCCCTTCTAAAATGTACTGCACTCAGATATTCCTTGTTGTTTAACTCTGAGTTCTAATTATTTCTGAAATGGCAAATCGTGATACATAATTTATTGGAAAGACTGAGAAAACCCTAGCAGAGATGCAGAATAGAGAGGGAAAAAAATGGGTCGCTTATGAGAGCTCAATATGGTTTTACAGGGTAAACCTGTGAGTTTGAAATGCTAGAATTAGAACTTGAATCACTTCAAAGATTCCTGCTAATAAGGGAATGATTATGCACAATAAAAAAAATCTAAGCAGCACTGAAAAAAACAAGTCACGTTAAGAGCTTGGTGTATCTTTGCATTTTCTTTTTCTCTGTTTTTTTTTCCTCCCTGCTCTATCATTTTGCATAATAAACATCTCTTGCATAATAATAAACAAGCATCTGGGGAAGTATGTATATTAACTGTATTTTTTGATCTGCTTGAAATGCTATAACTATTTTGCTACAACTCCTCTAGGAGCTGCTGCACTCTTATTTACATCATTTCAAGGTCAGGGGCAGGAATCAATAATGCTGCATTCTCTCTCCTAATAGGTGTGGGGTGTCAAACCTGCTCTTGCCAATACCATTTCTTTAATTCCTATTTGACCTCCAGTCATGCTAGTCGATTCAGTCAGAAGTACAGAAAGGCCAGGCGGGTATCCTGGACATCTCCCTTTTGCAAACTTTGCAAGTAAACACACTTGCTGGGGGGATTCCCTACTTTACATGCCTCATTAGGGAGCCAGGTCAGTGGAGAGAAATGTCTCCAAAGGCAAAGTACACTGGGCTCCTGCTGTGATGTGCTTTTAATCTCCCTCCAGAGTATCTCCTCTTCTTCAGTGGCTGTTTAAAGGGTCTTGCTGAATGAAGGCATTTACTGGGAGATGTAAAACTCCTCGTGTCCCCTGGCTTAATCATAAATACAGAGGGAACAAAATGGATGTTCAGGGAAGCAGCTCTGCTGAGGAAAGCCAGCCCCTGGGAGCAGATTCCTGCCTTGCATCGATTGTTCCTAAAATACAGCTCCTGGCGGGCACTGTGGCATGCCACCCTTGTAGCATGGAAACTTGTAAACACAGCTATCAATAGCAAAGTGGCTCCTTCTCCCTTGGTGAGGTGCTGCCACCCACGTTGCTCTGCTTGGCTCTTGGGAGCTTTTCAATGCTTCAGCTTTCCTTTCACCCCAGCAGAGCAAGCTCCCTCGTCCTGTGTGTGACTGGTGCAAGTTGGGCAGGACCAGTGCTGGCCCACACCAGCTTAGGGGTTATTCAGGATGTTGTAAGAAGTAGAAATGGGTGTGACCTCACTTGGCCAGGACTGCCTGGACTGCTCATTGGATGGGGAGAGCTGGGACAGTGCAATACTGTGACTTCTTTTTGGGTGGGTTTCCCATCTGGCATCCTGTTGAGGGACATGTATTCCCTGAACTTTCCTAGCACAGCACCGTGGCAGGGATCTGGCAGGGAGGGTGCTGATCTGCACCTTGTATCAACGCCTGGGATGAGTTGGGTCAGACTTAGGTTTCACCTATGCAAGCAGGAGACTGTTCAGAGGACAAAATCTGTAACAGCAGGACCTAATTCTGTTTTCCTAGCTAGCTGTTCCTCATCTTACATGATAGCAGTGCAAATTATAAAGGATAAATGTGCTTGAATAAGAAGCACCTTCTCTTAGCCTTGGTTGTGCAGGATATTTAGGAATGTGTTATGTTCTGCCTAGTGCCAGCTGGAGGAGCGGGGATGGGGCATTCCCATTTGTGAGCAGTGGTCTGTTAGTATTGGGATGCACTGTGATCTTTTGCTGAAATTTCATTTTGGAAGAAAATCAGGGGAAAACACTCCAGTGGTGCTGACTCATCTTATTTTGACACTTCCCCAAAGTAACGTTACAGATTCCCATTTTGAAAGAACTTCATAGTGTTTTATATTGCTTTACCATTCCTAATAAAATCAGAACAAAAGGTTTAGATTTTGGTTGAGCATTTTGATCCCACATGATTTCCTTGAAGTGTGGAAGAGGGAGGAGGGTAAAATACTGTCGGGAAGGGGTTGCTTTAAATTTTTAAGGAAGGCAAGAGTAGAAATTGCAGAGATGAATCAGTCATAACTGATATCTTCTGCACAGCCTTCCTTCTGCTGACTTCTTTGAGGCCAAATGTCTAACCTGAGATAAGCAGGTAGATGAAACCTTTGGAGCAGGTGTTAAGGAACAGTACCATTGCATAGAGCTTGCCTATTTTTCTCTTATGCGTTGCATGTGATCAATTTGCCACTGTAGGGCAAATGATGAGGTTAAAGCAGAATGGTTGATGGCAATACAATGTTTGAGTTGAATTTTGGAAGGGAACTCAAAGAAATGTCTAGACTGAGGATGGGACAGTGTGCAGGGAAGCTTCTAGTTAGCAGAGATGACATGTGAGCGGAGCATTCAAACCAGCAAACAAGAACCAAAAGCTGACTGTCACAATGTCACTCTGTAGAGGCAGTTGCAGCAGAAGTCCCTTTCATTGCCTTCCCTTTGCATCCTGCTGGCTGAGGGATGCAGGAGTGGCCAGTAACTGAACTTCCCTCTCCTCTCCCTGGGCTAGTACTTTGCTTTTCCTCAAACTCTCCAGCCTGCTTTGCTTGTTTTTAATGCTCTTTATCCAGTGTCTGTTTTGTCCATTAAATACTGGCCTTGTCTGTTTTCCACAAGTGAAATCTAGACAAAACTCCAGGATATCAAGGGTGACATGGGACTATTGTTAACACTTTATTTTTGTGGAGAAAGGAGGACAAATATGGTCCTTTCTGGATCCAGGACTCTGATATGAAAAGAAACAAAGAAAGTTTTGAGTGAGGACATGTTTGGCTGAGGTCAGGTGTGTGTTAATGAAGTGATTTGGATATCCTTTCTGATAACACCAAACTCAAATATAGAATGGATAAAACTAGTGAATGATGTGCCTTTGCCAAACAGTGACTAATGGCTCTGGAGGCGAAAGCAGGAGATGCGACAGTCTTAGGCTAAGAAACCCAAGAAAAAACCTTACTGACTGCATGCATTTAATTATAAATGGGAGCCAAGTGATGGAAAAATTTTTTAAAATGGGGGACATTGTTGGACTGTAATGCGGTTTTTCAGAGAAAGGGAGAGAGGTTCAAAATACGTGGGCTATTTCAAGCCAGACTGGCTGGTTCCATGGGGAATATAGTGTACGGTAATGGAAAGGCCTGGATGGGAGCCTGAACCATCCCTGCTTTGCTGTGAAAGGGTACTGTCCTGACTAAGCACTTTTAAAGCAAAAATAGTTTTCTTGAAGTCTCTGAATCACAGGAGCTGAGTTCAGATCCCATAGATTTTAGTCTCCATGAGTCCCAACATACAGGCTGGCTTCTGGCACCTATAGTTGCATGGCACAGTGCCTCACAGGAACCTCCTGAAACTGGTGGAGTAAATGTGCTCGTTTGGAGTTATGAACCTGGCTGAGGAGCTGAAATGTCCTTATACAAGACCTAGTTCAATAAAGCACTGAAATTATACCTTGATGCTTTGCTGAATCCATGCTTCCTGATCTCCCCTGCCGCAGAGACGTGGGCTCTGGGGATTACCAGCCACTTTCAGTTGTGTCTTCTGGCATCCCTTCTGGAAGAGCCATTCCTTACTGCAAGGAAAGCTCCCCATCTACCCAGCTTCTCTTGCTGCAAATTCATCTGTGAAGCCATGAGCGGGGTGGAAGGGATCTGTTTGTACTACTGGCAGCCAGTCACTGCTGTGATGTGTTTCATGCTGACAGCGTGCTCAGCTCCGCAGAGCGCGTGGGATGGCCAGCGTGCTTGTGCCAAGGAGCCTGCAATCTGTGCGCGAGCTGAGAGGAGTGGAGGGGCACCTTGCCAGCAGCACTGCCTGACGGCATCCCAGCAGCAGGGCAGGCAGGCGGGACACGGCTTTGGGCCAGCTCCAGGCCCTCCTGAACCATGCTTGGTCCTTGTGTCTGGCCTCATGGTACGAGGTACGCCACAGAGGCCCTGCAAGGTCTGTCTTCTGTACGTGATGGCTGGGGCTGAGCCTGATTCTGGCCGTGTGACAGTGGGTTAGAGGACAGCTGAAAAGCAGCATGCATCAAAGGCAGAGCCCATCCTTCACCCACTGTGTCTGCTGACAGAGGGGCTAGCTTTGTGTTAAAAATATGCCTGGCCCTCATGGAGGGCTGATTTCAGCCCCGAGGGGAAACAGCTGAGTTTTTAAATCTGCCGGTTGTTTATTACTGTGGTATTTAATTAATTATCCAACTTGTAAATTTTGAATGAATGAATAAGCTAGGTAGATTCTGGACTTAACATAGCTCTTTAAAAATAGTCTGCTTATAAAGTCTTTTTTTTTTTTTTTTTTTCCCCTTCATTAGTTTTTTCTCTGGAATGGTGCAGGAGGCCCAAGCATGGGCCCACAGAGGTCTGAGGTGCTGCAACCCAGCACTGCAGTGACAGGCAGGTTCTTTAGTGATCCTCAGGGGAACGACGACATGACATCAGTGTCCGTACAATCAAATCTTCATTTTTTAATCCATGTTTAACAAACATCCGAGCAAGTCTGGTTAACCAATGGCCTAGACGACCTGCGGAGCAGGTTGTTTTACACATTACCCATAACTTCAGCTCACATGCAGACACTAAACCTGCTCAGGGGTTGAGGTCTGCAGCCGGGGAAGGTCTGTGGCCCTGTGCGGACGCCGGTGATTCTGACTGGCCCGTGCCTCGTGACCCACGCCAGGGGCGCAGTGACCGGGCCACAGGGGGTGGTGGCCGCCTGCCCCAGGGGATGGCGCAGCGGGGTGCGAGTGCGGGGCACAGGCACGGAGTTTTTGACCGTTGTGGTAATAAAGTCATGGACTCTTCTGTGTCATGACTAGGACAAGGAAATCCTCGCTCTGCTGGAGGCTGAGCCCGGATGGGACGGTTCAGAGCAGCGCTTGGACTCATGGCCCGGCCCTTGTTTTCCAAGCTGAAATGAAACTCTGCTGCACCAGCAGTCATCTGTGGGCTTACTAGAGGACTAAGAAAAGCAAGTAGTCCTGGTTGGTGCCATACCCATTAGTCCCGCTATGGTGTGTCATCGCCTTGCTGTCTGCAGTTAGGTTACACTGATCTTTTGTGGCCAATTTCGCTTGCAGTTTTGCTGTTCCTTCCTTACACCTCCCAAAAGCTTCTGCTGCTTGCGTTGTTGCTGTCATCTTTTTCTCCTTAATTACTTTTACTGATCTCACGTCAGTGTGTTTCAGACAATATACCCAGACCAAAAGATTAGTCTTGGTGGGTGGACACTTCGTAGATGTAGGCCTGTGGTCTCCCCTGTAGTTTTACGTGATTAAAAAGGGGACTTTCTTCTTGCTGATGAACTACAGATTGCATCCTTTGTTGTGTGGAGGTGTCTGCTCTTCTGTGGAGAAGCCTGAGAAACCCTGAAACTTTTAAACAACATTAAATTAGTTGTCCCTCTCTGAAGCCAGTAAATCCCTCACATGTGCACACGAGTGACAAGTTAGTTTGGTGGTTTGACATCTCAACTGTCAAGAAGGCAGTAAAAAGACTATGAGGGTGTCCTGCCACCCTTGACATACCAATGGCATCCAAGGTGCAAAGGAGCTATGCTTTGGGAGCAATGGTAGCCTTTCATGCAGCTCTTTTCTATAAGTTAGCTGAATCCCAGAAAGTTGAAAGTACTTTAGTATTCACAATGTGCTCTCTAATCCCCTAAATACATACCTAGGCACCAGCCCCACGCTAAAAGCTTTCTGAAATGTGAACACCTTCTTGACATAAATAAGATGTGGCACAAAGATGGTAAGTCGTCCTGTCTCCTCACCACTTTCCTCCTGAGAAGACCGAAGGATTGACTTTTCTGTATAAGAAGCTTCCTTGGTCAGCTGCTCTGAAGGCTGTGCATCAAATACATTATTGATAACAGCACTTGGGAGTTACATGCACACATTACAGGCTCCCAGATGCTGTCTGGAGGACTGCAGAGGAATTGCTGCAGCTGGACAAAGATTGTCTGCTTCTCTCTAAAGCCTTTGAGATACAAATCAGCATGAATCTCCTGCATAGCCTTTTCTCTTCTACCACTAAATCATTGTAAGCATGAAATAGAAGAGAGGAAAATAGAACCTCAGGGATTTTGAACAAGGCTGTTAGGTGAGGAGGCACTGAGAAAGATAATGTGTGACTTTCTAGGCACATGCAGAGTGAGATGAGAAGCAAGATTTAGCCTAATTCTGACATTCCGACAAGTGCAGTGGCCATGAAGGGCTATTTCTTCCCCCAGCAGGAATCTCTCCAAAGCAAGCAGGGGTCAAGAAGGGCAGTTCTTGGTATCCCTGATGCAGTGTTCAAAGGCTGTACACTTGTGCCAGACATCATGTGCCTTTTAAAGTGACAGTTTCCTGCTCCTGCTGGGTTGAGAAGTCACCATGTTGTCCCATATCACTCTAAGTTGATTCATGTGCAGTGCAGAGAGGTCTCCCCATTCCTCCTGACACTGGGTAACTACTGTTGGTGGAGCTGGGGCAGCTAATGAGTTTTGAGTTTTGTACTTAGTGCCAAGGAGAATTGCCCCCATCTGCAGTTGGGAGATACCATCTATTTCTTGCAGCCCCCTCTTTTCTGTGCTACCTCTCTTACGTGCTGTGCCTGTTCTCATGTAGGTGGCTGCAGAGAGGCCCTTGCTTTCCAATAGGGCAGAGCAGACTGCCTAGAGGAAGGACTTTGACAGGGATCCAGGCAGCTCAGGAGAAGGGTGTTGTGCAGGTGTGCAACCACTGAACTCTAGTTGAGATCCATAATGTTAGTTGTTTCCTTCCTAGTTCTTAGAGAAAAAAGGCTCACAGCGGTTGTACTGGCTTCTCCAAAACAACTTTCTTGCACCTTTCACTGGTGCTGTGGGCATTTCAGCTGGGCAAATCCCTTTCTTGTTCTCCTTGCCTCTCCTGGCGTGCTCTGGGAGCTGTAGCTAAACAGCATTGGCCATGCCATCTTGAGTGGTGCTCTGTGTCTTACTTAGCTCCTGCCTGCCTGTCTGTGTCTGCACAGAGGCTTAGCTGGGTCTTGTCCGCAGGGGATGTCTGTGGATGTCCTTCCTATGTTGGTGTGATAGGAAGGCATCTAAAATGTCACTCCCATCCAGTGCTTCTCAACTTGTAGCCCTGTATGGGAACAGACATGCCCTTTTTCTGGCTTAGCATGGAAAAAACTTGGAGACCTTTTTTAGGGACTTCCCTTCCTCCTCATTTACTCAGTCCTCGAGTGCAATGCAGTGCTCTGCACTAGCAAGCAGTTTGGAGGCACTGAACCCAAAGGCAGACATGGTCTGTCCAGCTGGAGTAAGTGGAGGATCACTGCAGAAGTTGCATCTATGAGCTTTTGTTTATGGGGAAAGAAAATACAAAGCACCTCTAAGAGCAGACCTCAGCTTGGCCAACCCTGTCATGATGCTTATGGACCTGTTGCACTCCAGATTGTTTCCAGTTTAAACCCTGTCACCTGGTTTATGATTTACATTTACTGCCTGTAGCAGAATTTCCCTGTGGGTGCCGGGGAATCCCACCGTACACCATGGTGAGCAAAAAGGGAGCAGGGAAGGATCTAGAAGTCCTTGAGGCAAAATCAGAAGCAGGATAGTCTGGTGATAACTGCCAGTGTTGGACTAGGATGAGGATGAGGAGTGAGAGCTCATGTTGAACACTAGCTTTAGATGGGAGGCCAAGTCAGAGAGGTGCTGTGTCACTTCAGTCTCTGATGGGAGCACCACACAAATACTGTCAGCATAATGTAGGACCCAGCCTGCGGCTCGCATGTCTGGTAGGTACAGAGCTGCTAAAATGTAGTTCTTTTGCCCAAAGCTGCAGTCCCTGATTAGCCTTCAGGGATGTACTGGTCTGAGGGTGTCTTGGTCATCTGGATCGTTGCCAGTGGGAGGAATTAATTCAGCTGGGGCTGCAGAGGCCAATGGTGTGGGACCTGAAAAGAATCTATTATCACTTACCTGTGAGTTGCTCCTGGGCTCTCCCACGCTCTCAGATAATTTTCCACTCATGCTGAGAAGCTTCATCGCATAGTTAAGGAGACTGAGCATAGAGGAGTGATGTGACATGCCCAAGGACATGCATGGAGGCTGGATTAGGCCTTCTGTTCTTCCTGATCCTAATTCTTTGCTTTAATCACAAGCTTTCTTCTGTGTCACTCTGATTATTCAGCGAACTGGTGCATCAGCAGCAGTACAACTAATTTGTGTAGTATCTTGTGTCGGAGCGGATCAGTGTGCTTTGAAAGCTCTGTGGGCAGGGCTTGCTTCTCCCTCTTTGTCTTCCCATTTCACTTCTTTTCTGGCTCCTCAGCATTTATGTCCCTAGCAATCTTCATTGAGGATAATGGGAGCAGGCAAGAGAACCACAGGAGAGTTGTACTCTGCCAGCCATCTTCCCTTGCACATCTTAATACCATATGTCAAGTGCAGTTGCTCAGGACTCCACAGATATCTCTTTTTCAGCCACCCAAGGAGCTGGGGCTGTTTATGGTGTCGGGTTCACAAGATGGCAGGGGGAGAATTAGAAACAGCTTCTGAGAAGCTCAGGGTTGCAGCAGTGCTGTGGAAAGAAGCACTTGTAATGTGCTGATGCCCTCAGGAGCTGAACAGCCAGGTCTTGCAAGAAAATAATTTTCAGTAACAAAATCAGGCATGGCTTTTCAGACAGTTTAAAGCCCCATTTGCAGAGGTGTTGGGCACCCAGTACATGCCCTTGCTCTCACCGAGATGAACGTAAGGGTGGCTCTTGTGGATTCATTTAACTCAGTGTCCAGCTCCAATAGGTGCCACGTCTAGTGACAGCTAGGAGAAGCCAGCAACAGAGGCAGGAGCTTAGCAAACTATCTGACCTCTGAGAGAAAGAAAACAGCTCAGCTTGTGCAGAAATACCTGTTTTTTCAGAGCTAAGCTGGGTACTAGGAACCATCCAGGTAGAATGCTGGGCTGTCTGTCTAAAATTCACGGTGCTTCAGCAGTGCTTTCTTGCCCTGGTATAGTGCCATGCACTATGTGTGCCATGCCTCTTTCCAGGTCATCTTGTTGTGCAGTCCAGGCATGACCAAGGACTGATCAAACTCTGCACTAGTGGTTTTGCTTGGAGGTGGAGTGGGTGTAACTCAACAGAAAATGTTGTTCCATAGGTGTTTTTTTAGTGGTGGAAGCACGGCTGTAAAGCATCACATAGCAAGGCAACAGTGGAAGAAACAGTACAATTTCTATGGTTTGAGGGATATTTCAGTTTCTGATGTCTCTAGCACTGGGTTATATTTAGAGCAAACCAATTGACGTTCACGTAGTCAGAAAACTGAGATGAGCATTTACCCTAGCATACCTGAGACTGATCTGCATTTGGGTAACATCCAGTGAATGTGTGCATGCTCATATTACTATATGTATAGGAAACCAGTTCCTTTCCGAGGCATCAGAGTATGAGTTTTCAATGGATTTTCTGTGTTAATAGTGTTTAGCATTTTAGTGAATAAATAGTTGTCTCTTAGAAGTAGTACCTGTTTCAGAAATTGGAAGTCTTTCTGTGAAGTCATAGCTTTTCTACCAAAAAGCTCAAAGTGGTTTCCAGGAAAAGGAGAGAATTATCCACTTTCTTACACAAGAAAACAGAGGTGTAGAAAAGGGAAAGGTGCCTGTTGGTCACACGTTTCTTTGGTTTGTAACTCCTTAGTTGCAAAAGCAGTCACAGCACCACCCAGATTCCCATAGTCTCAGTTTCTTGCATGTCACTGGCTAATTTCAAGTGTTTTTTCAAATTTTTCTGTGCTCCCATGAAAGTGCTGGCCCTGGATTCCAAGTGTGAATGTCTCAAACTTTTTACTCTGCAATGGCCTCCATTTTTTCAAGGAGCTCTAACAGACGGTTTATTAAAGTATTTTAATTACAGTTTCTTGCATCTCCAGGAGTTCCTTGAAAAGTTCTTTGTGAAAGTTTATTATTCAAATTTGGAGGGATGGAAGGAAATCAATTTCCTTCTTCAAAGCTACTTTTTTTTCACCTACTCTATTTGCTTATCACTCTCTGCCTTGCCATTATTTTAATCAGATTTCACATATTAAAAAATAATAACATAAAAATAATTCTCTTCTTTCAAGTATTTGGAAGTCTTAAGTAAATTAAGACATTGATCAAATACTGCTCACCATTGCAGCTGTGAATACAATGGAGGGTACCTGGTGTGGCTGGGGAAAGAATTGTCTGATGTGTGTATTTTATCTTCAGAGAGAAGTCAGAAGGGAGGATTGAAACCAGCCTCTTCTCTGGGGGTTGTTTGGTTAAACCTCTGTTTCTGGGTAACAGCTGGGATGTAGACCTGCAAGGTGTGTGGACACAGCTCAAGCCAACAGGGGGATGTGGCACAGAATTGATGCTTGCGTGGCTTTAGGTTGCACTGCAGGAAGCTGCTCTAGCAACCACACCTGCCAGGCTGGTGCTTCACCACCACCTCTTTCACTGAGCTGTTTCAAAGAGGAACGAAATGTCCGAATTGCTCAAGTGGTTTTGCAAATCTGTCCTCAGCCTAATGCACCAAAATAACAGCCTGCAGCAAGGCCAGCGCAGCTTCTCTGCATACAGCTTATTTCTGATTTGGCAGCTGTTTGAGAACCTTATTTGCTGTACATGTCAAGACTGATAGCGCTCCTATGGGGGCTATGCCCTTGACCATCCTTTCATTCTTCCTTAGTAAGCTCTTTACAGGCTTCTAAATCACCATCAGGGTTTTGGCATGAGCTACAATGAAAGTGTCTTTCCGTAAATACTGCCACAAGGAGGTAGATTCATCTTTCAGTGGGAGGTCTGGGCCTGTGGACATGGTGGAGGAAGGCCACTCTGATACTGATGATGGCTCCTTGTATTACAATCTAAGTGTTTCTGTTGAGTTTCACAGAAAACAACTCTGTATTCCATAGGTGGGATCTTCTTGATAGTGGTTGAAAGATGCTGTGGACGTGTGTTCATACTTAGCCAGGAAAAATACAATACACAGACTCCTGACAGCAGTAGTTATTTTGGAGGTCCCAGGTATGTGAAACTTGGCTTCAGTAATAATGCAGGCCTGCAGTCAAAACATGAAAAAAAAGTTGTGTCCCTCTTTGCAGATGGAATGCGACTCTTGTAGTTAGGTTGCTAGCAGTTTGTAGGGTTCAGCACCCTGCTCTGCCCCAAAGGCTTTGTCTTGCCTTGACCTCAGGATTCAATTCAGTTGCCTAAACCTAGACATTCATCTCCCTCTGCAGTGTGCCAGCATATCCTGCCTGAATTCCAGAAGACCATGGATCTCCCTTAGGTCCTGTGTCCCACCTGCCAGCCCTGTGTATGTCTTGGTTGCTCCAAGACATCTTAGATGGCACTAGAAACTTAAGCTTAGGTAACTAGATCAAGCCCTTAATTTCTCTGCCTCAGCTGCTCATCGATATGGTGGAGATAAGATTTCTTCCCTGCTCCCACAGAGACAGTGTGGAGGTAAATGCATTGGTGATTGACAGGCACCCAGATGCTATGTTGAGGGCACTGTGTAAAAGCTTGAATAGATAAGAGAGTGACTACATGACAGCATGAGGATTTTTTGCTTTGTTTTTTACCTCAGAAGATTTTCTCCTTCACCTGTCCTTTTCTTATCAGGATGTTAGTGCTGTGAAAGAGAGATGAGCTCACATGAGCCTTTTGCACCTGAAGCCTTCCCAGGTTGACATTGCTCCAAATCTGTGTTTCTCTCCAAGTCCAGCCATCCTGGCCCTATTTGACCTATTTGCCCCACGTTACTCAATCACAGAAGTCTGCATACGCCTCGGGAGCATTTGGAGGCAGCTTCCATTTGGCATATCTCTATTACTCATTAAAAAAAAAAAAAAGCAAAAGGAGGCTCTTGGTTTTCAAGTCTGCCAAGTTGGAATGGTGCAGGGAAGTAGGGAAATCACTGTTTGACTTCAAAATGAAATAAATTGACCTGGCATCACCTGAGAGAATAAACTCAGAAACTAGCTATTTTATTTTTCAGCTAAATCACTGTTCTGGCACCTAGTTACTTCATTGCCAGTGGTGCTGTAAATACTTGCAGCTCACTGTGGTTTCAGCGGGATTTCAAAGTAATCACCATCCCTGCAGTTCTTTCCCCTTTTATTTACAGACTTCAAAAGCTCAGGTTTATGCTCATCATTTAGAACTCTGTTTATTGACATCCGTTTGGAGACTGTCCGAAAGAAATTTTCTGTAGCCAAGAGATCTTTTCAAAGTTTCCTCTAAGGGAACCAAATATTGGAGGTCTCTGGGACATAAAAGATCAAACTAGCAGAGGCACTTCAGATAGTCACAGCTATAGACCCCATTGAAATCTAGGGCAGTGTATTAGGTCATCTCCTTCCCCAGGTCTCCCCTGAAAAATCTAAACCATTATTCTCTGCAGCAGAGGACTCCTATATGCAGGGGGAGAGGTGGGTACATTGAGGGCAGCAAGAGGAGGCTGTGGAGACCTCCACGCTCTGCAGTACAAGCTTTAGCCACACAGCTGTCAGAGAAGAAACTGGATAACCATGTACTTTTTTCCAGAGACCCTGTAAGAGAGTCTGCAGCATGCACTTTGTAGGTCATTATGTCCTCTTATTTATCTTCACTTTCACAGTATCCCCTTTCTCTCTGTCTGTAGTCATTGATCATATGTTCAAATACTTGGGTATTATCTACTCTCAGTAGTGTCACTTCAAATTGTAAAATTCTTTGTGGTTAACAGTTTCTCAGTTTCTGTGAACAATGCATTGATTTAATTATCAACAACATACTTTCACTCCCACAACTCTTGAATGTCTAGCCATTGAAACATCCAGAAAGTGAGCAAAGGCCATCAAAGGCCTTCTGAGTGTATTTGTAAGTCACTGGCATTGCATGGATTCTCCATTCACTTTTATCCTTTGGGTTTTTACTGAAAGCGCTCTTTAAGAAGCAGCCACAGTGGTCATTGCTGCAATTCCTCCCATGTATTACTAGCAGCTGGAGTCAAGAGCCCTTCAGGAGCCCACCCAGTTCTTGCTAGATATTTCTCTCACTGGTTCAGTGGCTTTATACAGTAACTAAGTCATCAAGGACATGAGCACATCCTTAGTTCAACAGGAGAACCCCTATGTCTCCAGTTACTCCTCTGCTCAAGTACTTGGCTGAACTGAGGAACTATTTTCCTCCAGAAGCTCCTGGGGGACTAGCTTTTGACCTGGACTTCAGGGCCCCTCTTGTGCCCTGCAAAACTTGGCAGCATCCATCTGGTGAAAATATCCCTCCCTGCATCTTTCTAACTCATCTCTCCATAGGAGCCATCTGTCTGTCTAATCTTCCCAAGAACTAACGGATGGCTGTACTTAAGAGTTTGACCATCCAAATAGAGTCTTCTAATGATGAAGCCAATGATGCGATGATTGCTAGTGCACGGTGAGCACTGTGTAGCCTTCCTACAGCTGCTTGCTTGCCTGCCTTTGCTGCTCAAATCTGCAGAGTAATTTTTGAAAACATCCCAGTTGCCCCTAAGCTCATGATTATAATGCAAATATTGACCACTTTTACTTCAAGAAATTTGTGGAGGAAGGAAGGAAGAATGCCTCAGTGGAACTACATTGTCAGCTACACAAAGCTAAATTCACATTCACTAGGACAAAGATGAATTTACATACTCGGAATGGGCAATTACATAGCGAAGAACACAGTGTGCATGCTAGGTGGGTAAATTATAATACTCTGAGGCTGTCGTAACGGTAATGTTAAGGGGACAAACCAGATTTACCTATTTGAAAAAAAATTGGCTTACGTATGATTCTTGTTCATTTACGTAAATCAGCTAATGTGTTAGCTTAATATGTGGTAGAGACAATAGTCTGACTCCTCAAACATATATATTCAGAGAAAAATAAAGATTTAGAAACAATTCTTTCAGTAAATAAGGAGATTATCCACAAATCAATACAAATCTGCAGTTTTTATTTCCCCAGTTACAGTATTTTCTGTCTTGAAAGCATTTGAAATGCTGCTATTCCCTGGTTAGATACCTTTTTAGAGCTCCCTGTCAGCCATTTTCCTATATTTTTTTTGAGCTTTTTCTGGCTTCTAGGTAATAAAAGTCATTGAATAGTTCTTTAGTGTGTGACTGTGGAGTCAGTAGAAAATAACTGTCCAGACTGCAATGGAGAAGTTACTTAACCTGGTGTTTAGATTATGGTGAATAAATGAGGAGAAATGTATTCCTGGATGTTTTCAGTCTTCAACAATTCAATAACTGTGCCCTTTTCAACCTCAACTAACTGAAATAGACACTCCTAAGGAAGCTCTGCCATTAAATTATTTTAATGTTTGTGGGGGTTTTTTAGGAGATGATCATTGCCCAGAACAACAGCATCTCAGTAACTTTGTCTGTCACTTTTCTGCTTAGGACACATCCCATCACCTTTGGTGCTGGAATATCTGCAGGTTTCTTTGAGAAAGTAGTTGCAAGATAGACAGTGTGATTGAACCAGGCACTGTGACTTTCTGTAGAATGTAAGATGTGAGGCCTCTGTCAAACTTGGTTGAATCATTTACCTGGAGCAATATTTTAATGAAGCAACTGGGCCAGGACTGAAGGGTTTTATCTGTCCTTTAAGGAGGATGGTGTATGCTGAGTGACGGCTTGTACTCTCACAGTGATTTGGAAGGTGCCTGGAAAGTTTCATGCGATGTGACAGAGCAAAGCAAATAGGAGAGTAATTAGATGTAGGCACACAGTGGGGCAAAGAAGGTCCTAGAGTCAGTGAAAGTGTCATATATGTTGGTGTGCAGAAAAGAGAGAAGGAGAAAGGTTCAAGCCTAGAGGCAAGTCCTTGGAAACGCAGCCCCACTAAGCGTTTCAGAAGAGGGTGAGCCTCATTCTCAGAACATCTCTGCCAACATTTTCTGGGCATAGTTCAGCAAGTTCAAAACAGAGAAAAAGAATATTCTTCACATAATCTGTGATGGCAGTTAAGGATACCACAGATTGCTGGAGATTCAGGGCTTTGGGCTATGTTCCTACACTCTTCGCTAGTATACCCAGTACCAGTCCTTGCCAGCAACAAAATACTCCTCTAAATGGACATCTGACAGAAGGGAACCTATGTTTAAGAGGATATAGGAGCAAAGGGATAGAAAAGGATTCTTTGAATGAACCTTTTCCTTTCTATAACCTCCAAGTACCCCTCAAAAACAGTGATGGGGTATCAGCAAAGCTGTCTCTGACGAAAGAGCTGATGACTAGGACCATTTGAAAGCAGGACAGCAGAGTTAGAGGAAGTTCATGCAAGTCTACCAGTTGCACATGGAATGTCTGTGGAAGACCTGAGCATTTACTTAGATTCATGATGATGCCTTAACTATTGGACTCTCCTTCCTCTCTAGCTCATCATGTTTCATACAGTCTTTTAACATCGTGTATGCTGAGGGCATTAGACTGCAGGCTTGGGAAACAATGGGGCGGTGCTGAAATTTTCAGCTGGCTCCAGGGCTGGAGGCAATGGGCACAAACTGAAACAGAGGAGGTTCTGTCTGAACATCAGGAAACACATTTTTACTGTGAGGGTGACTGAGCACAGGAACAGGTTGCCCAGGGAGGTTGTGGAGTTTCCCTTCTTAGAGGAATTCCCTCCATCTTTGATTTCTGGCTTCTGCGGTAACCTTTAGTGGTCTCTGCAGATGGCTCTGGAGGTGAGTTGTAAGATTCAGCTAAAGTGGCTTCCTGGCTATGGAAGCTGATGAAGGACCACAGAGTAGAATAAAGCCATGGAATGTTTTTAGATGGCTTTAAAATGCAAATGCAAATACGTTGCCAAGATTAGACCCAGTGAAACAAATGCAGCAGCAGGGCAACCTGCTGCAATAAGCTAGTACATAAATATCCCAGCAGAAAGGTTCAGAGCCATCTGCAAAGACCAGTAAAACTTACCAGGGAAACCAGAAATCAAAGAGAGAGGTAATAATCAGTGTCTCAGAAGCATACGGACCTCTTTCCCCATTATGCTGCATGAATGTGTTTTGTATTGCAGTATCAGCCTTTAGGTGATAAAAAAAGAGGCACAACAGTTTTAATAGTGAGCTCAGATACAGACTGAAGCTGTTAACTTGCTGAAAGTCCTGGTTGTTTTGAAGGAGCAATCTGGTTACCATTAAAAAATCAACAATAGAAAAATACCTTCCTCCCCCAAAAATCTTGCATGTTTGCATTTGTGTTAATAGTTTCCTTCTTCTGCTCCATAACTTGGCTTTTTTCCAAGAGGTAAGAAAAAAAAAATGACAGGAAAGTCATTTTGACAGTAATGGTAGAGAAGACTTGGGTAAAGGAAAGTGGGTAGTGGAGGAGATCCGTTCTGTGATGCAAAACCTATCACCAAAGTGTCCAGATTCCCCTCTGTCCAACTCAATATCACCCTAATAAATCTCCACCTCTTGGCTAGTGTCCGCATCCAGGCCATGTCATTAGTCACTGGTGACAATTACTATTAGTCATTCTTGCAAGTAGAGAAATGCAGTCTGAACAGACTGGCTGGGACTGGAGAGAATCCAGTCTGTGTGCTAAGAAATGTTTACTGCCAGCGATGTGTAGTCTAGGAGTTGGTACAGCTGACTGTTGCCCAATGCTATCCTTGCTGCATTTCCACCTGTTGGACAGTACTTGCTGTTCCTGTGTTACCAAGTTTTAATGAATAGTGTGTTGGTATGTGTGTCGCTTCCCTTAGTGTGCACCAGCCCTATTCCCAGACACTCCAGAAGCTCAGAGATGATCCTGCAATCATCATTAATAAAAACGTTGCCACTTAATTTGCACTCTCATTTTGGAAAGAGGAGACAACATTCCCAATGGTCTGCCTTTAAAGGGAACTCATTTGTTGTTACTCAGTGAGAATCCAGGGAGATTATCTTGTTCAGTTTGGAAACTGCAGTGTTAATTAAAAGGTCTACAGAAACCATCTGTGAGTTTTTATTATAATTCGAGATTTGTTCCCACTGATTCTTGTAGTGGGGAGAGAGCAGGGGTTACACATTGATGGCTGGTAATTGCTTCCACATTTGTGTATTGATCACTGTGGGCACACTCACAGGCGAAGTTACTAAGGTCAGTAGTGCTGTCTCGCTGTTTTTCCTCTTCAGCATTTTCCCCCAGTCACCCAAGTTCTCCCTGTGAGGATGTTTCTTGCTGTTATGTATCTGACATTTCTGTGACTGTGAGTTTATTCAGCAAAATTCCTCCAGACGTGCTGTTCTGGATTGTTCCAAGCCACAATCCAACAGGACAGAAGGTGCTTGAGTTAACTTCAGCAGTGAAATTCTACAGCAGAAGGCATTATTAAAAGTGGATCTTTAGTCCAATAAATCCTTCTTTATGAGTCAGAGATTGGAAGGAATTCAGAGAAGGGCAACAGAAACAGTTATGGGGCTGAGGATTGGGTTAGAGGAGATGTGTAAAGAGAGGGAAAGGCATCAGCATTTGATAAGGAAGAAGACTGAGCATGTAGTGTGCTGTACTGACCAAGAATGGGGATGTTTTCAGGAAATCAGCAATGAACACAAAACATTGCAACAGTTACAGCCTGGTGATGGGAGTGCACTAGTTCTGATTTTAGCTTTGCAAAATGGAGGTTTCCAGGTGTGTAGTGAATATAGATACAGGTATGTGATTTAAATCACTGTCTTTGCACTGCTGGGGATGTGTCCTTTGGCTTGGCCCATAACCAAGGGTGGGAAGGGCAGGGGTTACCAGTACCCTCCCTTTTGATACCTGTGTGCAGGGGACATTTTTTGTTCCAAGAGAAGAAAAAACCCAGTCATTTGCAAAGGATAACAAGTAATTTGGGAGTTAAAGAAAGCTTTTCTTTTCCAATGAGTTTGTGTTAATTAACTGTCTGTCTCACAAATGAACTATTAGTAAAAGGTGCTTAAGTAAAATGCCCTGAAGCTGCCACTTTGCTTCTTAACCATCTTCACTGGAAAAAGATGTTGGGATCTGCTGTGAAACCCAGTCACAGAACTGAGGAGAGCCTGCAGCAATCCTCCCGCAAGAAGGATGCTGGCGGCATCTTCATGCTAGCTCTGTTAGATGTCTTGGCAGCTTTTCATCTCGGTGATGAAAGTATTCTTTTAACCCACCTTTTACACCTGTCGGGTTTTCCTGGAAGCACCTTCTGGGGTTTGCGCTGTGTATGTGCTAGACTGCTGGATTTTGGATCCATTATGCATGCATGTCTAGTGTAGGTGTATCTGATCTTGAAAACTACTAGTTAAAGGCACTTCAGGACTTCTGGCTCTGTGCTGATGTTTTCCCAGCTCATTAGGAGAACAGTATGTGGCATCATCCTGACTTTTAACTGTTGGGTTCTAGCGTAGCAGGGACGGGAACATGGCTTATTTCCTTTTGCTCTATTAGTAGCTGAAGGTCATGAGTTTTTCCTTGTGCCCACTCTGGGTGCTGGCTCCGTGGCCTTCATTTGTGACTTTGCATGAGGGTTTTTTACTCTTCTCCTCAGTTGCTGCCTACTACTTGCCTCTTGAGCCACTTCTTTTCCTCTGGAAGCATCGTGGTGACTGAGGCAGTGAGGACTGCTCTGCAAACATACCCTACTTCCCTTTGGGGGACAGCTTCTCTAGGGCACATGGGAAACCTGAAAAGGCAGCAGGGACACGGGGAAAGATTTGTCCCAGCTTGTTAGCTACCTGTCAGAACAGAAGAGTGTGTTTGTCTGATGCCTCAGCACCTCCTTTCTTCATCTCCCTGGGAAGGCAGAAAGGACAACCCCAGCTCTATTTTCACCAGGGGAAAGTGAGAATTACTCACTGCAGCGCTGCACAAGTCAGTCTGGATTTATATCAGCGTGACTGAAGTGGGCTTATAATAACACTGGGGGAGAAGGGGGGTCCAAATTGCTTTGCTTCCAGCATAGGGTGGATGTGCCGTGGAGCAGACATCCTTGCCCTGAGCCTCTGAGCGAGTTTCCATCGGCAGCAGGAGCAGATGGGGATTTCTGGCACGTGGCACAGGGTGGGCACCTCTCCCTCTGCTCCTAGCAGGGCTGTGTGGTTCCGTGTTAGCAACCGAATGCACTGATAGTACCACTGCACACAGAGCTTTGCTAGGGCACAATGGCTTGCACTATTTAATTATTTTGATTGGAATTAACAGTGAAAATAATTCCCTCTTACGGTACGAATAAGCTGGATATGGACTGTCAGAATTTTTTCAAATGAGCTCTGCTGAAGGCAGAGGTGTAGAGATATGTAGTCAGCCTGCTTTAATGAGATTTGGCTGCAATTTTGTGATTAAATTATCCTAGGTTAAACTCAATCACAAAAGAAATGTGTTTCATTGTATTAAGGCATATTTGAGACTCAAAAATCTCATTCATATTATTGGCGAGATAAAAACTATCAGAAATTATGACATTTTGAGAGATTTTCATTCTCCAAATAGATGTTGGAGAACAAATACTGCTACTAATGCTGGTCCCAGATATACTAGGATGTGATAATTCATGGATTTCTTTTCTAAATAGTTATTAAACTAAGAAAAAGTAATGCAGATTTGCAAAATATTGAGATTATTATAGAAGACTTAGACATAGAAAGCGACCTTCAGCTGAGAGATCATGAGTTGTTTCAATTCAAATTAAATGGAATGCTAAACATTCAATTGTAACTAAGATTTATTATTTCATAAAAGTGAAGGAAACTATTTCTAGAGCTAAACTAGGCTTTAGAGCTCAGGACTTGAATGCAAAAGTGGCTGGAAGTTTTGGGTTTTTTTTGTGAGAGGAAAAAACATGTAAAATTAATATACCAGACAAAGGGAAAATCTGATAGGGAAAGATACTTAGTCTAACAGATTAAAAAAAACCCAACAAACCCAAACCCTAAAAAGGGATATTTTATGCAGGCAGGAGGTCCACAAAAACACAAAATGTAATGTGATTCAGCAAATCAAGCTATTGCTTTCTGGTCAGAAAGCATAGGGGAGAAATGAGAATTACAAATATGAAGAGGAGTTAGACAAAAAGAAAAAAGAGAACAAGAGGAAAAGAAAATAAATAGTAAAATACTATTTAGCCATTAAAACTAAAGCAAGAAAGGAGAAATGGACCTGATTTGCCATGAGGAGCCAGCAGAGACTGAAGGTGACTTAAAGGGATCCCCAAATATGTGAACAGAAGGAGCAGTGTTCTTCATTGCTTAGCAGGGAGGCTGCTGCCAGAGAGGATGGAGCAAGCCAGTATCTAGGAAGAAGAATCAAACAACTGCATCTAGTGAGGAAACAGTGCCCCAGACTGCTGAAGGATCTAACATACTAAATTGCAAGTCTGTTGACATACAGTTTTATGAGTGCTCTGTGGAAATGTACTTCATACTGAGGAATGCAGGAATTTTATTTGAGAATCAGTAAAATAAGCATTATGGACATATACAGGCTCAACCTTTTGGTTCAGTGTTATGCAGAAAGGGAAGAATCATTTAAAATTATATAGATAATGAGATAAAATGTAACCCAAGTTTAATAAAGGTAGCTTGTGCTGATTACTCTGTCCTTATAAAATAACTGACTTTCTAGATAGGAGGAATGCAGTAGGTCCGATTTATCTGTATTTTAGTAAAGGGTTTGCTATCATGTCACACGTGTTACTCATCCAGTTGGGAAGAGTGGGATTAGCAGAGGAAAAGATTGTAGAGGGAGTGAGCATCTCCACAGTGGAGATGAGAACGGGTTGTACTGCAAGGGTGGGTCTGGCCTGGCTGCAAAGCTGCAGAAGTTTGGGTGAGGAAAGTGCGTGGTGAAGCCAGATCTGGGAGATACCATCACTGCAGTGGGCAGCTGGAATAGCACATGGCAAGAACAGGGTAATTTGGGGCACTGAAGTTTTAGAAGCATAAGTTACACAAAAAGTTATTGTATTAAGTGGCTATTAGAGAATTTGACCTAATAATAATAATTTGTGCTCTGAGTTACTAAGTTTGCTTAAACCTTGACTGTATTGTTTTATCAGGCAACTGTGAACCATTAGTGAGATGCAACTGAGAACGTGCCAAATGACCATGCAAGTTGTAATAGGCACAGATTACCCATAGAGAGCTAAGGGCATACTGAAATGCTAAAGGAATCATCATGGACACCCAGTCTAACTTGTGCATGCATTTCTGATTAATTGTATTAAAAAAGATTGAGGAGAGCAAGTTTAGAGAAGGTCTTTTTATGTGATCTGCATTCAACTGATTTGTATAGTCCCCAGCAAAATGAAGATGAAAATGCATTATAATTACTGTATAAATTAGCACTAGGGGGTAAATACCAGCAATGTTTATGCTGAAGGCCAAAGCTGGCACAAGAACAAATGGTCACTGCCTGGCAGTGAATCCAACCCAATAACTCATTTAAAAGTGAATCTTGATGGACTTATGAAAGGGATGATGAGATGTTGCCAGGAACTGGACAGTGTGAACTAGGAGGGTACTTTCTCTCTAGTAATTTTCCTTTGTCTTGGAACAGCCATTTTTTATAGCTAAAAGTCCAATTACGGTGAGATTGTTTTTTTAAATGGAAGTAATTTATAAGTGACATTGAGGAGCAAATTATAAATGGCAAAAGCCCTGTAAGTATTCCCTTGGAAAATTACAATAGTGCTTATAAATGCACCTTGTAGGATGCTGCCTGTGAACTGGAACATGCAAAAGGAAGGAAATTCTAAAACATGGGTCACGGTGCCCAGCAAGTGCCCATGGCACAGCCTTTGCCAAGAGCAGTGGCTGGCAGTCTTGATCCATCAGGCATGTCTACAGCTATGGGAAAGGGCTTGTAAATCCTTCCGTGGACTGCCGTGTGGGAGAGCTTTCTTGTTAGGTGAAGACAGAGTTGGGGCCCCATGGCCTGCAGGGCTGCTCTGTGGTACCTGAACCCAACCCATTTGTGCTGGCAATTCCACCTCAACACTATTTTAGAAAACCATACGTTTTTTCCATAGCTAAATGAAGTTAATCACCTGCTCATCTCTTTGCATCTTCTGTGGTTCCTTCACTCTTTGCAGAGAGGTACAGATGTTTATGATGTTTTTGTATCACTTGTGGCTCGGTGATTAATATTCTGCAAGTTGCTGAGCTTATGGATACCAGCGATTTCCTGCTCTACTTAAGGTACTTAAGTCAGCCTGGTTTGTTTTTCTTCCACTTGCTAATATCTACCTGCTGAGTTAATTGTGTAGGAAAGCAGCCAGTGAAGACAGAAAATGCAGAAAACGTGACATCAAGCTCAGCTAGGAGTATTCTGCGGTTCAGACGTGCGTGCATTAGAGAAGGGAGTGTGTAAGAGGCTGGGTGGCAAAATTTACAGTGTCAGAGGAAGCTGTTTTCTGGTGATGTTCCCTTAGTACGGTCCTGTTTCGGGAGCAGGTGTGGCTTACCCTGTCCTGAGCTGTCCTGGTTTGACTGCAGGGAGGGGCAAGCTGTGTGTGGATTGTGCTCTTCTTCCCCAGAAGCTTGTATAGGGGCTAGGTGTCTTTCTTGAAGGTCAATACATAAAAATCTTAATTTAAAAAAGTTAACCCCCTTCTTCACAGAATCACAGAATGTTAGGGATTGGAAGGGACCTCAAGAGATCATCTAGTCCAGTTCCCCTGCAGGAGCAGGATTACCTAGATCAGGTCACACAGGAACACATCCAGGCGGGCTTTGAATGTCTCCAGAGAAGGAGAGTCCACGATCTCTCTGGGCAGCCTGTTCCAGTGTTCTTCCTCAGTATCTATTGACCATTCTGGCAATAGATGAGAGTTCAGACTTTGTTAGTTTACAAGACTTGATTAAAACAAAAATGCTGGAGGATAAGCATGTGACAGTGTTCATTTCTTGTTAGGTAACTCATTATCAGAGTAAGGTAGACCCTTGCCTACTGAGAACATTGAGACAAGCAGATCATGTGAAACAGCAGAAATTGGGAGTGCTGGACCCAGTACCTTGGTTGCACACTTCCACTTTGTGTAAATAAACATCCACTGGATCAGGGTTTTGAACAAAGGCCTTGGGACTTGAGGAGGAGTGGTGTAACCACCAGGCAGTAAGGTGTAGTGGGGCTGGGCTGTTTTGGTGTCTCTTGGGGAAAGTGATCCAGTTCACTGGAAACATCAATGGTTGGACTAAGAGTCGGTGGTCTTCCCTTCCAACCCAGTCCTGCTTTCTTCCTGATCTGGTTTCTTTCTTCCTAGCAATCTCCTTACTAGTTCTTCCTTCATCACGCCCTCTGAAACTGGATAACCTCAGTATCTCCCTGTATTGATAGCTCCCCAGCCAGTCCCAGTTTACCTCTTGCCTTCCTCATTTTCCCACATTTCCCTTTGTCTCTCTCATTGCTGATCCAACTTTCTCTCATTTGTATTCAAATTGGCCAACTCCTCCATTTTGTCAGGATCCAGCAGAGAAGACAGATGAAAAGAAATCTCTCTGCTGTCAATTCAGAGCAGTCCTGGCACAGCCTGTAACGATCCAGAGTTGAAATTGCCAGGAATTTGTTCACTGGAATGTATTCGGTTTGGACAGAATCAGTAGGAAATAACAGTTCTTGAACTATAGCACATCTCCCCTGTACTCATGTGTGAACTGCTCATTTTCACAGATCATCAGCTTAGCTAAAGCTTGGGTGAATATTCTTTACTCTGAAGGATGAGGATGAGGGATGTTTATGCAGGAAAACTTCACCAGAATTAACATATTTTTTCTTACGTTTTTTCCTGGAAAGGTATGAACTGTCATGGCTGAAAGTTTCCAGGTGAATTCATCTCAAAACAGTTGAAATTATCAATCAAACAGTTAAAACTTGGCAAAGTTATAAGCATCTGAGAAAAAGGGGTTATCATGGGATTTGTCAGACAACCTTAATAATAGTTTCACCTACAACAGCAAAATTCAGTGATGCAATGTAATTCTGAGGCATCAGCACTGTACGGTTGAACACCATTAGATAAATGGGACCTAAGAGAGTGCAGAACACCAGTGCCCGGCACTTAGGGCTGTGGCTCTGCTTTTATATTTGTAAGGGTTATGAGCATAATAACAAGGTGGAAATCAGCTTGCTACTCCCAAAATGCGAGCGCAGCAAAACCCGTGCTGTGGGTAGTCCCCAGCACCGTGTCACACTTCAGCCTCTTCGCCTGTCCCGTGTTTCCACGTCGTGGCAGTGCCAGTCTGATGGATCACCATCCCATTTTTCTAAAGTGCCCTCCCTGACAGCATGGGCTGTGCCAGCAAATCTAACCGAGAAAATCCAAGATAGCAACTGCAGGTCATTTATCAATTCAGTTTGAGGCTTGCAAGGCAGAATTTCTAGCTTCTCCCAGTGTCAGTACCAGGAGTACAAGATATCCATCCCCAGCAGGTTTCCTCCTTGTGTGCCTCTCTCCTCTGCTCAAGTGTAATGAACAGATTAATCCTGGAACCTGTGTGTCCGGTTAGCCTGTCATTGCTGAATAGACAGAAGAGAACAGGTGGGGGACAAATGGAGTATACGCCTCTTAGTCATGCCCACCCTCTCTTGCTTGGTTTGTTGACAGTTCATTTTGCTGCCCTTGGTCTGTCCTGTTGCAGATGACATTGACTTAATACAAGCTTGGATTCTGCGTTCCATCAGGGTGCGTCTGAAAACATGAACGCAGAAAAGTGGGGGTGGCTAGCAAAGAAAAAGGACTTTCTGAGTTTTCACCAGCTGGGGAGCTGTCTGGGGCTGTAGGGAGGATGTTTGAGGCTCTTCTGCAGATTTTTCAAGTACAATTTCTGCTTATGAGCTGAACTAAGAAAGACCTTCTCTGCAAACTACTGGGTGCCATGTAGCAAGACACTATGAAAATGCCTTGAATGTTAAGGCGTTCTCTAACTGCTAGAGATCAGGATGAGGCCAAATATGGGGTACTTCCCTTTCTGATTGCTGTCGGAGACCTTGGACCTGGCCAGCTCACGTATTTTCCTAAGTGTTCTGCAAGGAGGAGATCCCATGAGTCATCTTGGTCATGGTGATGAGCCAGGTCCTCACGAATGGGTCAGAAGTGCTTTGCTGTGACATTAGCTTATGACTTTCTTCTTGCTGCAGGGAACCAGTGTTGTGGTTGGTACCGCTAGTGGGAAACAGGGTTGTTTCCACTTGCTCTCCTCTTTAAATGGGCTGAATTGTGCAGTGTGGTTCAGAGAGATCAGCCCAGGCTCTCCTTTAGCTGGTCTCCTCTTTGGGAACATTGCTGCCTAGTCAACCAGACAGCTTCTGCATATGTCTGATAGTTTGGGCAGGCAGTTGTCATGGTTATGGATGCTGCATAAGAACCAAAATAGATGTATAGAAAGACGGTGATAGAAGTTGGCACAGATCCTGTCTTTTCTGTACATGAGCTGACAGGATGTAGCATGGAAGAACCACCTGTGTCCTGGCTCCCTCCTGCTCCCTCAGAGACAGAACTAGCCACATGGTTGGCCTTGACAGTTGCAGATGGCAAAAGAAGCCGAGCTGTCTGGAAAAGGAGAAGTCATCTAAGTGAAAATTTTTGGGCAGAAAATAGACAAGAGAAGATGTTAATTTGTTAGAAAAAGCACATTTCTTGAGTTTTAGATTGCAGGGAATGAAAAATTCTCAGTGTCTGAGAGTGTCAAACTTTCTCTTTCTTTCAGTTATTTCTCTTCTCCCTCTTAGAGGGAAATATGAAGCCATAACGCTGCCTTTCCTCTCAAACTGGTTGCCAAATGCTATTTGTTTTATCTTTTTAATCGTTTCTCATAATCACAAAACACTCCTTTGGGCTTTTCTATGCAAATGCATCAAAGCTCAAAGGTGTGGGGAGTTCCCTTGAAGATAAAGTGAGCTGCTCCTCAGTGGATGGCTGCTTCAGGTGGCCAGCTGAGTGCAGAGGGGAAGCAGAGCATTTCCTTGGCTCCTGCTGCCAAGGTCTGTCAAGTCCCTGGAGAAAGCAGCCCAGCCTGTGCAGCTGCCCCACTTTTTGAATCATGCATAAGCCACTGCAAGCTGTGAATCTCAGTCACAAGCCCCTGAGACCTACTGGGCAGGGTGGTTTGCCTTTGCAGCAGACAGGTAGGAAGCAGCCCAGAGGTTGCATGAGTCCATCTTCTCCTCTGGGTTTGCAACTGCACCTGGAGGGCAAGGGAAGTCAGAAGGCAAAGGCACTGGGAAGAGATGATGGAGAGCTTTAGACAAAGGTGGTGTAGGATCTTGGACAGAGCCATGATGGAAGTCTGCACCCAGGTCCTCACAGGATCCCAAACAAGTTTTGGTTGAATTCAGGCTGCTGACATCAGGTCCTGCACTATCATGCCTTACTCTAGTGCTTTTCCTCTGTCCTCTTTTTTTCTACAAAGCCTAAAACTACCTGGACGTTTGCTTGTAACACCACTGATAAAGGGTAAAAGCAGAGTGGTTATTCTGAATGCTTTTTAACCAAATTCTCCCTTTTGAAAGGCTCTTATGGCAGGATTTTAAATTGGTTTAGGGACAGAGCCTGAATGTTGTAAGATGTTAGTTAACACGATAGGATAATCAAGTCACTGATTTCTCCCCAGGCAATCGTCTCTGCAGTCTATTAAAATGAAATATGATGCCACTGCCATTTCCCTCAGCTGTCGTCAAGGAGATATTTGTTTTAATTCAGTGCAGGATTGCTCCACAGGCTCCGATTTCTACTATCCATATTGACGTTTGTAATTTATTGCCCTTTTACAATACACACTAAAAGGATGTTGTATTTGCCAGGCTAGCTTTTGAGAACTTAATCTCCGAATCAGTCTGTATAGGATACACTGAAATTGTTCTCTGTCCGTTGTTAATGTACTGTGTCATACAATATTAACACAGGCTCCATTCGTTTTTCAGGCAGCCTTGGGCTTAGTAAGGGACACAAATAGAAAACAGCATATTCACAGAATATAATGATATTATCCTGGCTGTGATTAAAACAGAGGGGCCCTCTTGTCCCAGCTTGTATAAGTATTCAACATGTTTCTGATTAGCTGGCCCTTGACCTTCAAATATAAATGACCTGAGAAGGTACGAGGAACCAGACCATAGATGATAGAACGTGTTATGGTCATGTTTCATCTAGCAGGGATGCATTTCATTAAAAGGTGTATAATTTATAAGGCATGTTGGGATGAAAGATGCTGCAACAGTGTGAAACCCTGTTTTAAACTCCCAGTTTAAGCAAGCCCATGAGAACTGTAACTATCTCAAGGTTACAGGCAACGTGAGGCCGTGCTCAGCATAATCCACAGGTCAGAGTAGGTGATGCAGGGAGCTACTTCCACTCTTTCATCTAATACATTTTCTAGTTGGCAAATCTGAGTTTCATGGAACTAGACTTTTCAAAGGGAGAATGACAAATTGACAAGATGGTATGATTTTTCAATTGGATGAATTGAAACAAAAAATTCATTTTGGCATTGATAAGTCATAACGTTGTGATTTGATTGAAAATGTCCTTTCTGTTGTGACTGATTTCACTTTCATTCCTCCCTTTCCTGATTTTTTTTTTTTTTTTTTTTTTGACTGGTTAATACATCAATCTCTTGTCTTGCTTTGAACCAAGAACATTCCAGACATTCCCAGAAAAAGGAACTTTTCCTAGCAAGGCTGGTGGTTCGCTCCCACTGTCATGTATGCAGTCGTTTGGCCTGTGATATGAAGCCTGCAGCCCCATGCTGAGTTATATTCTGATGGTTACCTATCTCATCATTTTTTTTCTTTTGGAGAGCAAAACAGGTGCAAAATTTGGCCCCAACACATCCTTGGAACCAAAGCATTATTGCGACTAAATCTTGTGCAGCATTTTATGTTTCTTAAGGCTGAAGAGTAAAGTGAAAGAAAGGTAAAAGCAAGATTGATAGATGGAAAAAGAGCTGTTAAACTAATTCAGATCAGTTTCCTTTGCGACATGGTTGAGGATTTATAGTTGGATCTCATTATATGTCAGCTTGTTTGAGATACTTTAGCGAAACATTGAGAAGATGCATAAAACCCCTTCATCTTTCCTATCCATCTCCTCTTACTCTTGCCCAACTCAAAGGCTTGGCTTATTAGAAAAATACAATAAAAGACTAATTGCAAAGAATGGAGGATTTTAATGACTTCATTTACATATAGAGAATTAGTCTAAAATCAATATTAGACTGTCAGAAAGGAGAATTAGCTGAATGTTTTTTTTCTAGGTTTTCATGTCAAGGAAATGTAAGTTTAAACAATGCAATTTGAAATAGTCTTTGGGATTACTTTCCTCTTCCTTCCCTAGCAGCTCATCCTCATTCATTTCAAGACTGTTTTTTTTTCCTCCATGGAAATTCAAGTATGGAGGGAACTTTTAATGTTTTCTTTGTACTTATGGCAAAAAGCTGGGCAGTTTTATCTGCAAATCCAGTTGTCAGATGGTGTCAGGAAAGGATAGTGCTTGTGTACTGGGAACCTGCAGTCAAGGCTGAGGAGGAAACACTGAAAAATATGTTGACTGTTCTGGAGGAACAACGTTGTCTTCCCTAGATGTGGCCATTCCTGTTGCCTGGAGAGGCACATACACACATGCTGAAGACTGACCTCAGTAAAACTGTTGCAATGCATCTTATATCACCCCGTGAGCAGTATGTGGTTTAAGTTTCCAAACAGAGCACCAGTGAAGTGACCCACCAGTTTGCAAAAGTTACACATTGCTTAAATTATCTCTATTGCAAAAGCTGTTGCAATAGTTTTCTCTCATCAGCATGGAGCTCTGTGCCTCTGCAGGGTAAAACCAAGTGGCAGGGAAGTGCTGTCCCACCTGCAGGACACTTGCCATGTCCTGACGTGGTGGGCTGGCCATGCCTTTTGCATGCAGCAAACATTGGTGAGGGCCTACACCACCCTATCGGTGCATCTTGCTGAGCCTGGAGAGGAGCCAGCTCCCCATCCTGCCTTAGTGCAGGATAAACTGTAGGTCGGGTCCTGTGTCTCTTTGTACCATGTGTAAAATGCCATACATGCTAATACCACTGTCTAAATTAGAATAAATTCCTGTAATTTCCAGAGAAGTCTCAGGAGGCTTTTTACTGGTCCTGGAAGGGGCCACTGGAGTCCCTGTACTTAGTGCTAGTGGTTGAGCTTCTGGGATGGGATATGTGTTTCCTCCCTGCATTGCCATTTTAGCAGCCGCTGTAGTTGTTCCATTCCTTCTCATCCACTGCTAGCTGAGAATCCCAATTGTCCATTAAAGCTGCTTTCCTATTTAAAATTTGAGATTAAAAAGAAGTCATAAAGAGCCTAGAACTCCCACTTGGTCAGATGCAGTGAAAATGGGAGTTATTTTATGTAAAACATAAAAGTCAATGGACAAAATGGAAGGGAAAAAAGCCTTGTTGACCTCGAATGGGTAAAAGAAGTCACTTTGGTGATCAGTGATTTGATTTTCTTCCTGAGGCTTGAAACAGGTGCTGGATTTAGAGTCTCCTTGTTTTCAGAGCACAGGGAGTGGATCAAACTGTTACAGAATTTTCGATGAAGTGGTGCAAGGAGCTTGTTTCAGATTAGGTGATGTATGGAAAAAATCTTACCAAGTACCCCAAATGGATTTACTAAGGACCCACAATGTCTGTCCTCCTGCTGTCTCTGCTCCATACTGGAACTGAGTCTGCTTGCCCTTCACTGTCTCTCTGTCCCCCAGCGTGGTGGTGTGGGGGCCTCCCATGGGACTACTGTGTCTTTGGCACAGTGCTCCAGATAGGAGAAGCCCTCCCACTTCTTCCTGTGATACGACCTTCACTTGCACTTCTGAGAGATGGGAATTCGCATTTCACTGGGCCATCATTCAGCACCTGTCAGAACTCAGTCACGTGTCTTGCATGCATCCATTTGTACTCAGTTCATGTTGTTGGATTTGAGATATATGGCAGGGAGGAATTGAAACTTGAGGTTTTGGAGAATGCAGAGGCCATTTAAAGAGTTGCTGTTCCATTATAGTGATTCTGATCTAGTCTAAACTGAGAGAGATTGTGTGGTTCTGAAAAGCTGTCGCTTTGCAGAGCTTGTGTAGCCCTCATTAGTAGAATGTGAACATGGACTGAGATGCTGAAGCCCCAGATTCCTACAGCACTTTGGCCTAGCTGTGCAGCACCTGTTTTTGCAGATCCCTCTTGCAGACATCAATGAAGTTCTGTTGATTTGAGGTGGATGATGTTGATTTAGATTCACTGTGCATTTCAAGGGTATTTTCCAATCATGATATACTCTGAGTCAGTTTCGAATTATCCAAGTTTAAAGACATAAAGAAAAGAAGTGTCTTAAAGATATTTATTTAGTTGTACATCAAGAAGAATAGTTTTTCATCCTGAATTAAGATTTCTCCTGATATATGCATACTAAAGCTCAGCAAAACAAAACAGTATCTCTTTTCATGTGTGCCAGGGCTGATTCATCACTGGCATGAACATTTTTCCCCTTCCTGCCAGGGGAGGAGATAGCTCAGTCTTTGGTCTTCAGAGTACCTGGGGATGGAAAGGCCCTCAGAACTCCATAATCTCTCTTTTTTTTCAGCCTTATTTGCATTGAGAGAAGTGTCCCACAGGTTTTTCTATATCAAACTGACTGTTAAGCATGATTGAAGGTTTTTATTTCTGTCCACCTTCTTCTAGAGGTCTTCCTACTCTGTGGTGGATCTACACATATCCGTGCATAGGTGTTGGTGTTCCATGTCAGGATGGGAATTGGCATATGTGAAATCTTCCAAGAATGATAACCACTAATCTAAGAAGAGTCGGTTGGTTTCCTTCGTGATCTCCGGACCTGGCCTACAACTCCTGTGATTGGAGACTATGGCTTACCCACTAACCACCATAGTGGTTTAGCCAGTCAGAAATGAGTAAGACATCTAGAAACAGGAGTGTGGCTTATCTCAAAGTTGGGAGTACAGACATAAGGCACTTCAGTATCACCTCTGATGAGGCATCAAAGTGTCCTAGGAACAAATGGTGGGGAAGGGTATACACCACATTCCTCTATGTCATTGGCTTTTATTAAATACAGATTCACAGAATATCCACCTTGAGTCCCACAAAATGCTTCTCTAAAAAGATCAGACTTAAAGGACATAATAGGAAATGCCAAAGGCCACAATAACAGTATTAATTTTATGAGTACAGAGGATAGAAATAAGACATCAAGTTCAAGCTTTTCATAAAGAAATGATACTATATATGAATGCAAATGAAAGCTCAGAACATTTTGACTGAATATTATTTAGTGGCTCTTGTTCTCTCCCAAACAGGATGTTCCAAACACAGACAGATCCTTTATCTAGAAGAATATATCCATCAGAGAATCCACTTGCCCGCCTCTTCTGTTCATAAAATATGTAATTCCTCAGTCATCATTCACACACGTACTATTACATTGATTTTCTTATCTGTATTTGATGAAAATGGTTCCATTCAGGCTAAATTTGAGAGGAGAAAGAAGGAGAAGGATGTGTGTGGGAACAGAACTGAGCTCATATAGTGATCCATAAACTGCGTTAATGCCCAGAATTTTCTAGCAATACAGCTAAACTATGTGTATGTGAACCAAAATGGTGCTAATAGTTTAGTTAATGAAACCATTTCCAGCCTCCTCTTGTCATAAAACCTATTAATCCCCAATACTAAAATAGCTGAATGTACCTAGACACTGCAAACAACTTTATGAATTGTGAATTAATTAACCCTCAACCCACCCTATGTAACTAGAGAGAAATTATTGCTTCATCTGTTCTATGTAAGCCACGTTCTGAGTCCTGGTCCTCTGCACTGTCAGTGGACAGGACACCACTCATTACCTGGTGATGGCAGGTTTATGAGTAGAACATGAAAGCTTAATGAAAACTGGTATGTTTTGTACTGGGAAAGCCTCTTAATAGGTATTGCCAGCAGCTGTTTGCTAGGTGGAAAAAAGAATAAGGAAAAATAACCAAAAATATCTTAACTAACAGTCTGTTGAAGAGGAGCTGTGCGATACACGGGGACAGTCCTTTGGGACTGATATCCAGTGGTTACTCTTATGGTCAGAACTCCTTTTGTCTCTGTTTTTCTTGCCTCATCTTCCAGGCAGTAGGTCAGGTTAAGTGTTTCCTAGAGCACCTCTGCTATCCAAAACCTCCTCGTATGGGCTCTTCCTGCCTGTCATCAAGCTGCTTTCCAGACTTCAATGAGCAAAGCTATACAGGGCGAGTGGAAAATTGTTCTGTTCCACTGAGCTTGGTGCTGCACAAGCATGAGAGCTTGGGAACGGTTTGGGGATAGTGGATGAGATCAGGGTGCCTGCGCTCTGCTGGAGCACCTGAACCAGGGAGGGCACAGAGGCACAGACCCACACCTCAGACGACCTACTGGAACTCTGTGCAAGGCACAGATACTTGGATTTTGATGAAGCACTTTTCAATGGAAGACATTTCTTTTAAGCTTTTGGTTTTTTTTAGGCAATGCTGTGCTTTGCTTATTTGTCATTCATTGGCTCCACTGAACAAGAGCCTGAGAAGATGATATGTGTATGTGTTCTGGAGATCCCAAAGTCAGTCGTAAAACCCCTTTCTTGGGCAGGCAGGGCTGGCTGTAGCCATGGTGGAGTTGGGGATGGGAAGGTGGGTGCATGGGTGTAGAGTGTGGACTGCAGGGGCACAGCCCCACTCCTTGCCAAGTTAATCCAGCCCTGCTGTCTCCAAACTGGAGGGCACATCTGAGGAGCTGCCCCTTGGCCTGTCCTTGCCAGCAGGACAAAAAGACTGAAAGGGAGGGAGGATCCTCCTTGCAAAACCCCTGTGTGACTCCGGGCTGGGGGCAGAGAAGAGGGTTTAAGGCACTGGGAAGGAGCAAGGTGCCCTGCCAGCACATGTGGGTATTCTGAGAGGATTTGAGAAGGTTTTCCATAGGTGACAACCAGCCCTGTGTGCAGGCTGTGGTTCCCAAACCCTTCCTATCAACCCTCAGATGGAAGAGATCACAGCCGGTTCATTTAATGTTTGAATCAAATGAGGCTACATTTAATAAAGCAAATCCAGGGAGTGTCACAGGGCCCCTTCTGCTGCTGCTGCTGCTGCCTGTGGGTTTGTTGTCAAGGTTGTTTAACAACCTTGACAAATGTTCTTAATAAGTGACAGGCTGCCTTGGCAGGGTTTCTGTGCACATCAAGTGTGCTGCTCAAGGTTAATCCAGCCGTCCTGCTCAGGAGGGACAGGAGAAACTCCTCTGGCAGAGCCTCATGTTTTGCAGGACCGGTGCCACCCTGCAGTGGGGATGTCCACATGGAGCCATGGGAGTCACAGTCCCGTGGATACAAATGACAGGTCTGATGGGGTGGTAATGTTTCTTTGCTTTTTTTTATTTTTTTTTTATCCTTGCAGCTGTGCTGTGTCAGGGCAGACCTGCCAGTGTCATTTTCTGTCCTTGGTCAATATGTGACATTTTTTATGATGGCCCTTTATAGGCCACATTATCTTCACTTCTATTACTTAAAAATCTATTACCTTTTTATGCATCAGTACAATCTCGTTTTCTGCAACGAACTACTTTGTGGTAGGACACAGAGGTTCAAAAATGCTGTGGCTGTGGGTTTCACTTCCCCAGGAGCTGAAATGATGCAATGACTTTTTATTTAAGCCAACCTTTAAATTTTGAGGCTACAGAGGAAATTTTCCTTGAGGCAAGTTATGCTATTACTGCCATGGTGGGAGCACTTTCATGCTCTCTGAAGCAGATTTTGCTGCTCAGAAAGGGTATGTTTTATTGGACACCGCCCCTGTCTTATCTGATGTGGCAACTCCTACATATAGTAAGAGAACTTGCATGCGAAAAATAAAACCTGTGGCTGGAGCTGTCTGTGTCCAGTACTGATATTAGCTGGGACTCACTGCTGGCAAATAAAAATGGGGAAATACAGTCTGAAGAAGTCCTTGATGGCTTTGACAGTTTGTGCCCTTTTAGACATGAAAAAGATTTTCTAGTCTGTCAGGATCAATATTCAGCTGAGCTCTGCACAACTCTCTCGTTCATTAGCACAGCACCCAGAGGCAGTGATTTGAAATTACCATGTCACTAGATTTTTGGAAATATTTTTTCCTTCCTCCCTTGCCTTTGGTTCAGTAACCAGTATCCTCTTGGTCTCAGCAGAGCCCAAATATTAGTTGTGGGCACTCTTCTTCCTCTGCTCTGCCCTGGCAGTCAACGTCTGGCATTAGACACTGTTGTCCCAGCTGAGGACTGAGTCTGCTGGAGGACGAGAAACAGGATCCCTACTTGCCTCTGTGATTGCAGGGCCCTTGGATTGCAGCTCTGCAGTCTTATAATTAATAACATAATTTACCTACTATTTAAGTCTGCAAGACTTATGCTGAACAGAGGCATTGTAGTATGTATTTGCCTGTGCAAATACATATTTTCATGCACTTACAAGTGAAATTTTTAGTGGTTGAAGTTGAGTTTAATAATTTCATTGGATTTACAGGCCTCATGACTTCACTAGTAGATAACTCTCACTGTGTGAGTGCCTATGCTGCACACGTGTGTATCCATATTTGCTTTCCTGGCTTTCATGGAGCTTGTCCACTTGTATGCCACTGATAGTTCCTATTTCGATGTCAAGCAAGGATTTAGTAGCTGTGGCAGAGCAGCAGTGAGGATTCCTGTTACTGAGAATTAAATTACTTTTCAGAAGAAACTGCGGTGGAACGGTCCTCAGCACCCTGTGAAGCAGTGGCATGCATAATTAAAAACCAAACTACTCATGTCAAGTAAAAGAACAGAGCATGTCGTGTCAGCTTCCTCCTTTGCCGTTTGTTGTAATTGTATGTCAACTCTTGCTTAGGAGTTTGCAAAACTCAGTCATTTGCGATGCCTCTTGCATCATTAGTATGGCAAACACAACTTTCTTGTGATAATAAAAAAACAAAGCACAGCAACTGCCAGACTAGGTCGACTCTGTATTCCCATCTCATCCTGTAGCTTGCCCATTCAGAGTAGACAAAAAAAAAATTCTCCAGCAGATAGAATTGAGATAATCTGCCAACCCTACCCCATTCATGTGCCATCAGGTAATTTAGCTCTCCCATCATGCTCCCTGGCCCAGTTTCCCCAGTTATTTGCACTGAATGGATGGCAGCTTGCGCCCAAGCTCTATTTTGGAGTGAACCACCTGGTTCCCCTGAGGCTGTGGGGCTAGTGGCTGTTCCCCAGGAAGCAGTAGAGGAGAGAGCAGGCCAGGTTTGGTTTCTTCCAGTCCTTGTGCAGTCCTCCAGAATTATCCTGACAGGTCTGTATCCTCTTACATTCCCACAAGCTATAAGCCAGGGCAGGCAATGCTCAGTCCCATGCTCTAAAACCATCACCACTGGGCTTCAGCATGACCCTCTCATTATTTCAAGGACTTTTACCTGAAGAAACACGCAGCAAATAATGATGGTGTGACAGAGCCACGGGAGTGCCTTGTACTGCCCAGACCCATGGGCCAGGGGCTGTGACGGGCACAGTAACGTGTTTTTCAGGGGGTTGCCTTAGCAGTTTGGGCACAAACCCATCTCTACAGATCTGGGTGGAGTTGGGTACATGCAGCATCCTGCCTATTACCTGGGCCTGAACAGGCACCCAGGTTTCTCTTACACAGCTCTAAAGAACATGACGTCTCTCTCCTGTCTCAAGTCCTTCTCCTCACCTCACGGGCGTCTTCAGCCCTGGAAAAAAGGTGAAACTTGAGCCCAAGAGAGTGATAAATGCAAATAGAGGATTCTTAGGTGCTGAATGGGGGAGAATCCAAACTGATCATAAGTCCAGCATGTCTCCTAAAATTGCTCAGAATCTACAGAAATTTCTCTTATCCTGAAAATCAATAAAAGCCAATTAACTAGAAGTTAGAAAGGGTCCTTGCTGATAAGCCAAATAGACACTTGGCTTCTTCCATTCACCCGCCAGGCTCATTAACAAAATCTGAACCAGTTCCAGAGACCTGCTTGCTGCTTCCCCTCGGGGCTTGCCCTTCCTGCCTGCTCACAGCCCACCTCTGTCAAATGGAGCACTTTGGGTAAATCACTTAGCTAGGCAGCTTTCAAACCCTCTCTCAAAGGAGAGCTAGATTGGGAAGATTTAACTGAAGATGAGTTAGAAAAAAAACAGAGAAAGCAAGGACACAGAGGGGCTGTTCCAAGGGGAAACAGTTATGAAGCAGCTGGAGAATATGGCAAAGAAAGCTCTGCATGAAGAATTAGCTGCGTGAAAGTCCATCCACTTTTTATAGACTTACCTTGAATTTTTTCACACTCCAGTACCATTATTAACTGCCTGAACCCATATTTCTGACCAGAAAAGATTTATGTATTTAAAATGCATATAAGTTTGAAAAACCCAGGCCTTGCTCTACTCTCAGTCCCATTGCACCTACGCAGTGACTGCAGTCAGGACACAGAGTGACAAGCTCTGCTTGCTTCTTCCACGACTGTGATCTTGCATTACTGTAAAGCACATGGGATGCTACAGCAGATCATTTCAAACCAGTGCAACTGCCTTCTTTGCCAGAGCAGCTAACTGATTTAACAGACAAGAGGGAAGGAATGGGCATGTGATGCACTATGATATTAGTAAGCTTTTTGAGAACTCTCTGCAAGGAACTCCTATCTGGGCAAAAGAGGGCTGGATTAAATTCATGTAAGGTGGAAGGACACATACTTGCAAAAAAATCACCCTCTGCACAGCAGTGTGTTGCAGTTAAATGGGGAACAGTCTGAGGAGTCTTGAGCAGTTTGTTTTCATTTGCCTCATTTGAGTCAGTGTTTTCATTAACGATGCACATGGTGGGAGACCCTACTCCTAGAAAAATGTGCGGATTGTTCCAAATTGGGATTTACTTTGAAGGATATAGTCAGAATTCAAGAATCACCTTGATACATTGGAGAAGTAGTTCAAAATCAATAGAGTAGAATTCAGTAAAGACAAGTTTCTCATGAGTTATGCTCTAGGAAGAAAACTTAAGTGCACAGATAGAGAATGAAAAATATTGAAGGCAGCAACGCTGCAGGAAAGAAACAGGAACTTACAGCGGACTACAAATTGAACATGAGTCAAGATTGCATGGGAAGCTTATAAAAATGGCACCTTTCACTCTGGCTCTGAGTGGATGCCATTGGGAAGGAGTTGTTATTCTGCTCCTTAGGTGGGGAACTGGAGTCAGTTCTGTGCACTGTGGTTAAGAAAACCACAGGAAAACTGAAAAAAAAATAAGGCAAGGAGGAAAAAAAGAGGTCCAGAAGAAAACAGTAAGGTTTAGAGGGGAAAATATAAAATACTGGGAGGATAGAGTGCATTTATTTTGTTTTTTTCTTAGAAGAGAGAAGGTCAAGTATAGCACAGAGGCGTGAAGGATGACAGGCATGAGAGCAGCATTCACAGACATTGGTTTTAGGCTGGTTGTAACCCATTGTTCCGTGTGACCATTGTGGCAATGGCAAAAAACAGCAGTTTGAACTCTCAGCAACAAAGGAAGGATTTCACTAGCTAGGAGAGCACTGGACCAAGTAGTTAGAGATATTGTGCATGTTTAAGACCATATTAGGCAAATACCTGTAAGGATTGGGTTTGGTATATTTGGTCCTGCTTCAGAGCAGACAGACAGATTTGAGGTCTCTAGAGATGTTTCCTGGCCCTGAAGTCAGTGATTTATATGACAGCAGTATTTTCACATTAAAATGATGCTTGACCGCTCGAGTGTCTTCTAATCAAAGACATTTATTCTGTCCTCATCTGTACATCTGCAGTCACTGAATTAATTTTTGTACATGCATAGAAGGCTGTAGGCACATCGCTGACTTGGGATGATGGGCTGTAGACAGTCAGTGTGTTTTAACTATATTCAATTCCTCTTCTTCCACTTTTGAGACCTGTTTGATTACCAATGGCATTACAAGTCATTGAGCACTGTTAATGACCCCAGTTAATCCCAGACGTACATTTCCCCTTGAAAGAGTTCAAACAGTGGGAGCGAGCACAGCCAAGTGTAATGCCTCTGCTGCAGAGATGATGGGCTCCCGGCCCTGGCTGCTGGGCTTCGCTGCAGGGCCCGCAGGACCAGGCAAAGAAGCGCTGCAAATGCTTAGTGCCTCTGTGAGGTGGCTCTTCTGTACTCTGCCTGGTTGCTCAGAGGAGGCTGAGGGTTTTCATATGGTTTTGGACTAGGATAACAATGATATATATTATAATAATAATAACGATGATGCAGTTTTGCACACAGAAATTTGTTTACTGTACACTTTTTGTTGCGTTAGAATTTAAGCCTCGCTCCACATCCTGTTATTATTAGAGCCCTGTGTATATAACATATCATAGCCACTTAAAAATCTTTAATAACACTAACAGATTACTTATACATCTTTATGCATCTTCTGCTTTGTCTACATTACAACATAGGTTTCCAGTAGTATTTGGATGTGGAAAGATGCTTATGGAAGCTTTGTGGGATTTACAGATATGCTTAAATGACTTAGGTGCCTAATTGCCTTTGATGCTCCGTGGGAGCTAGTCACCAAAGTTGTTTCATAACCTTAGTAAGTAAATGAACTACATGTCCAAACTGCTAAATATCTGCCTTGGGAGATGGGCATCCAAGCATGTACTGTACTCTGGTACAGTCTGGCTATGTGAAGTGCTGGGGTCTGAACCCCAAGCCCTGAATTAAGGTTGACATATGGGTGGGCCCCATGGTCCTTTAAGAGGAGGGGATGAGTTTGCCTTTTGGCTTTCCTCCAAGGTGTGGCGGGCCTTGTAAGGAAAGCCCTTGGGTAAACAAGCCCCAGGTGCCCTGCATTGGGTAAATGAGTGCCAGGTGTCCTGCTTTGGGCATAAAAGATGGGACCACTTGCAGGAAGGGTGGCGTGTTTGTCTGTGAGGTGGATGCACTTTGCAGAGTTTCCCTGTTGAGGAAGGACCTCCTGACTCTTCATGCAACTGGGCCCTGGCCAGGTTTGGTGCTTGTGAATGCGGGCTTTGTGAGAACATGTGTCTACCTCTCTCCTCTATTATCTGTCTATTGGCTTGGCTGTCTCCCATCTCTACCATGGGAGACTTTGTTGCTTTGTTTGTTCCACCAGTTGTTGGCTGTGTTGTATCATTCCTGGGGTTGCTGGGGTTAATGTCTGTTATGTGTAATCTGATTGACTTGTTTGTACCCCCAGCGTTCACCCATATACTGACTTTCTTGTATACAATAGAAACTAATTACTGGTTTGTTCTACTGCTGGCTGCGTCCTTTGTGCTAGGCCTAGTAATTGGCAAAACATTATGACAGTAATTAAAGTAGGAGAGAGTGATGCTTTTAGGTCTAAAAATCCAGGGCCAGATTTCCACTTGTGGCCATGTACTGTGATATTACATAAACAGATTTGAAGCCATTAAACCTGGGGCTCATTAATGAACTGATGACAAAATTCAAGGAACCACTCAAAATCAATTAACTTTAATGCCAAGGGCCTCTGATCCTCAAACCTGAATCCACATCTGGCCCAGAAAATGGCATGGATTGGTTCCAGGCAAAACTTAGAAAGGTATGAGCTGCTCTGCAAAGTAGCAGGAAGGAAAGGAAAATATTGTGTAAAAAATGAGGTGATTAATATTCATGCAGGTACTAAGGAGTGACATTTTGAGTCCTTAACACCAGTATTAGCATTTTGCTTTTTGTCAGCAAACCTGAATTGATTTTGGCTCAGTTTTGCCCTTTGAGGTAAATCCATGGTAATAAAGTTGTACTTTCACAGCTTACTGAGTGTGCATGCATGTGTTAGAAAAAGGTGTCTGTTTTGATGTAAAATTAGAGTCTGTATAAAAAGTAATGTAGCAAGAAACCTCTTAGTAATATCCATTTCTGTTAGCCACTGGTTTGTATTTTCATGGTAGCTGGATAGCCTGGGGCCAGGAACATGCAGAATAAAGTCAAGTCCATCTTCCTACGTTCGGATGGGAACCTGAACAGGTAGAGGGACCATGGAAAGCAGCAGGGAGGACCAGCGGGATGCTTGGTCAGGCAGCACCGGGCTCTATTACTGCTCTGTCCTGCAGGAGAAGCCAGCTGCAAGGGCTGTGCCTGGAGTGGGGCTCTCACAGCAAAGAAGCCCCCAGAGTAATTACTTGGGAGCCACACTTGTATGAAGTTATTTGTCCTCCTGTTGAGGTTATTTATCTCAGTTTAAAGAACCACACAGTAAAAATATCATTATTGGCAAAAGATCTCAGAAGAATGAATATCTTGCGGTGCATTTGAGCGTTCATTGCCTGCTGATCAGTCGCAGGACCTTTATGCTCTGATTAGAAGCTGAGTGTGACACTTTGTTTTCAGAAACTCACAGTTTAAATTAATCAAGCGCAGAAACATACTCTGGCTGGCAGGACACTCAGGAAATCAGCTGGGAGCCGGGATGATATCTCCAGCTCTCATCTTGTTTCACTCTTATTGCTACCACTTGGTGACTCTTGATTTGAAAAATATTGGCTTAGCAGAAATGGGCTTGTCATCTGTCCAAATAGCCAATCTCCGATATTCTGAATGTCTAAAGGATTTTCACTAGGCGTGACTGAAGGGTTCATCAATAATATAGAAACAGCATTTAAAATACAGAGGAAAGTTTTGTCAAGGGATTTTCAAGGTCAGGGGATATCACAAAAGTTTGGGTAGTGTCTTCTTTGAAGGCATAGAAAGTTGTGATTAATTTTATACCTGTATTGACAGAACAGTAGGGAAATCCTGCTCTCAGCCACAGCAGCCACAGCCTATCCCCTCCCTGGCATAAGTAGAAATCTTCTACAACAACCTCCAGTGTCTTTACCTAACACCGAAATGGTTGCAACTTCACATAGACCAAGGTGAATGTTCAGAAACTGATGAGGTCCTTGATGCTTCTTTCCAAGATGGAGACAACACGTGTCAATGTTTTTTCCAGTCTCCACAACTTCAACAAAATATTCATACTTTGGGAATCGTGGCCCTAAGTACTCCCTTACTTACAAGAGGGATGGCTCTGACATCGTAAATTCCCTGGAGAGTCTGGTCCCTGGGTGCCCCCAAGCGATGAGGAGACACACAGATTCCCAGACAGACCAAACTGCAACACCACTTTCGTTTTCTCAATGAGTTTATGAATTTGGACAAAATCAAACCTAAAAAGCACAAACTGTGTAACCTGCCAGCGCCAAACTTGCTGTTTGTGCAGAGAACCTCTATTAAAAATGTGCCTTTCTCCTGGAGCTGTCAGGTCCCCTGCTTTGTCACAGAGCCGCCCTGGTGTGACGGGACATGGAGGCTGTGGCTCTGACAGCCTCACTCCTTCCTCTGTCACGTTTTCCATCCATACCAAGCCCTTTCCCAGATTATTTTTTAAGACTTTTTAATTATTTATTTTTTTTGTGGCATGTGGCTGTACCTGTTTTAACAAAGCGAGGACAGATGAGAAGCAAGGACCTGAATGCATCTGCTGGACCCAGAGCTGGGTCAGAACTTTGCTTTCTCTTGTTTTCCCTCACCAGTGGCAATGTTGCCTTTGCTGAAGCCAAGGTCTAGTCTCAGTATGGATGTCCCGAGAGCACTATTGTTTGGATAAGGTGGGAAATGATGAACAAGAGCTACTGAAATCCTCCCTGGTGACCTGGTCTTAAACACAGGGATAAGCAGAAGAAAGGAGATGCCTCTGACTGCTTGCAGTAGTCCAGGCACATTTTGCATATCTGTTGTTTTTTTAGGGTACATGGTGGGCCCAGGAGCTGGGAGGATGATTATATGAAAGCAAAAAGAGGAAAAAAAAAAAAAAAACAAACGCTTTTGCTACTCCCTCTGTGCAGGTGCTCTGGGGTAATGGATGGAAGTCCACACTGCCAGACCTCTGGGATTATCTTTGTGAGGAGGAGGAGGGGTTTGAGAGTGCTTCGTGTTTCAGTTCCTGATTGTGTTTTCCATGTGAGCGTGGGGCTGCGCACAGCATGCTCCCAGCTCTGGGATTGCCATCAGCGTGTGCTGCAGAGGAGAGCAACCCGAGCAGCATGTGAGCTCTGCTCTCCTGCCCTTTCCTTTTGCCGTAAGAGCAGTGACAGTCCCCTTGCATTGGGGCCGTTATGTGCAAACACCATTCGGTCCCAGCGAATACATGCAGGGTCTGAATTTCTGAGTACGTTGCTCTTGACTGTTGATCACTGCATGCTGCCTCTAACTCTTTCTTTCCTTGGAAACAGCTTTTTCATGAATATTAACTTGTTTCGACAAAGATTCTTGCTGTTGCCGTTTGAATTATTTTCAACAGAATGAGTTGACAGCAACAGCAATAAACTGTCTTGTGTTTGGGCAAGAGCCACGTCTCTGCACCACGTAACAGCTGTTGCGAGGGTTGCATGTAGTGTGGAGGAGTTGAGGGGTAGACCTGGGAGTTCTGGCTGCAGAAGTGTGGCAGCAGGACAGGACGCTCCTTTTCCACACCAACATTTCCCCCAGGCAGAAGCAGGGAGGTTTGGCTGTTGCTGAGGTTTCATCCAGGGCAGCAAATCTGTAGAAATCCCACGCAAGCAGCCGTTGCATGTGTGTAGGTGGCACAATAGATACAAGTCAGCCTGACGCATCTAAAATGCAGCATGTGTTGAACTCGTCCAGCCTTTTTATGCAGCACCTGTACGGTACTGATGCTGAATATATGTTTGCTGCATGTGTCTGTATTTCCCACAGGGGAGTGCTAGGAATGGATAAGCCTTAGCACAATGTGACAAGCCCTCCCCCATCCCACGGGGCAGTAGGGATGGCACTGCTGCGGTGCTGTCCTCCTTGCTGTGGGTGGGTCAGGGCTGTGGAAGATGCCCAGGAGGATCCTTTCTGGCTCTCAGGATGGTTTGAGAAGTGCAGAGCCTGAATAGCTGCTTCGGCAGAGGCTCCTTCCCAAATTCCTACCATTAGCACTAAGGGGAATTGATGAGGGATGCTTGTGTACTGTAGACTGCACGTGTCAGAGCAAGGAGGGGACAGGAAACCCGAGGTGTCCTCTTAGCCCGGGCTGGACCAGTTCACAGGTCCTAGCTCCAGTGTTGTCCCATGTGATTAGGCTGCCAGCCAAGGGGCCTCTCTGTCTTTCACTGCTCTGTGCCATGATGCAGGTTTGAGCAGAGAGAGGAACATACATGCTGAAATCCATGGCATGAACCTTATTTCACGTGTGCAGCACTTGAAGATTTCTTGCTGTCTGCCAGGGCTGAGGCACTCTGTTGATGAGATGTTGACAGTGACCTTCATCCTGTTAATTTCTTGCTCCATCATGCCAGTGAAGTTTCCCATGAAAGAACATGTCCCTTTCTCATTACATATAAAAAGCCCTTTACCTGTCTCACGTTTCTGTATGACAGAAGTGGCCAAAGAGAAGTTGCTTCTTACACTCGATTAAAGTTAAAACAGAAGTTTTGTGTCTAAATGTTTACAGAGTATGACATAATGTGTGTGACCTCTGCCTGAAGGGCTGGGCAGAGCAGCTCAATTTCTGGGTGATCTCTTTTGTCTAAAACTGTGGCTCAGGAACAGAAGCTTGCTGTGATGAAGTAAAGTGCCAGGGAATAAAGAAGCAGGAATCAGAAGTGGGAAAAAAGAGAAAGTAAGTTATGAATTGAAGGAAGGGGAAGAAGTTGGTATGATGTGATATTGCCCATTTTGTGAGACTGAAGGGAAAAGTCGTTTGGGGATTTTAGAGCAAACTCATATCCTGAAAAACATGGGAGAGAGCACATCCCTTTCCCAGTCCTAACAGCCCTAAGAAGAAACACCTTGCAGGGTCATCCCTGAAAGGGATATTGTTAGATACGATGAAGATGAAGTCACTGTGCTTCCCTGCTGTCCCCAGCACATTTCTCCCAAAAGTGCAGTCAGTGCAGTTGTTCTGCATGACCTGTGAATGCCGACACATCTCCCTGGTTCCCTGTCCCCGAGTACACACCCTGAGCTTTCAAATAGCTTCTGGAGTTGCGGGATTGCCTGCCACGCCTCAGGTATCCCCAGCTGCTCTGTGGTCATCAGATTTTCATAAATTATCTGGTCTCAGCAATTCCCCTTATAAACACTCCTGAGTACCTGGCCACAAATTTTCCTAACCCCACAATATTCTAGTCAGCATCTGCACGGATTCATCCTTTGTCCCAGCATTGCATAGGGGTGTGGAGCAGCTAATACAGGGGGAATTTGCTTTATGAATGAGTCATCCTAGGATAGCCCTCATCCTATTCAGTTCAAAATGAACAGCAAAAAATGGCACAATTAGAACTGGGACAAGAAGAGGCCCTTGAAGCACTGTGGCCATCTTACATTGCCTGTCATCGCTTTCTCTGGTTTATGTCTTCACATGGAGCCGAGGGATGTGGCAGCAGCTCATCTCAATGCCTTCTGAGGAGCCACACCTTAGAGGGATTGTGCTGGTGAAGCTGTGAGCTGCATCCGGCTCTGTTTGGGCTTTTGCTCGCCGGGAGCTGCACGTGTCAAAGTGCAGCAGCAAGAATGACAGTGCTCTTCATTCTTTTGCCTACAGGGACAGCAGCCCCCTGCTTGAAGCACATGATGTTCAGGAGCTTGCCACATTGATTAAGGGAAGGCATATCAGGCGTTGACAAGTTACACTGGAGGCTGAACATTGTCAGCTGTAGAGTACATGCTAGCACATATACTGCATACATAAAAAGCTATTTATCTTTGCAAAGGGAGAGGCTGGTGATGATGTTAGGGAATTCATTCTCATGGACCTTTTGGGGCTTTTTGATGTGTGTATGTTCGGCATTGCTGCTGAATGACTTTGTTTCCCAAACACTGGTGCTACTACTGCTGAAGTCAGAAAAAAGAAATCGGCTGTGGTAATGTTGTGCCTCAGTGCCAGGGTGTCGGGCTCAGAAGGTGATGCAGAGCGGAGCTTTCCTGCAGACTGCATGTAAAGGGCAGTATGTAAGGCTGCAGTGGATCCTGCTCTGTCTGGCGTGCCAGTGCCTTCCCGTACTGGCCTGAATGGGGCAGAGAAAAGCTTTTATACTGAAAGCATTGGGCTGGGATTCAGAACATTCAGGTTCTGACTCTGATACAGCCTTTCCAAGGATCTTATGCAACTGACCTCGTTTCTCTGTGTCCTTTACCTCCTCACTGTGGTGGGACTTTCTCTATCCCTTGTAGGACTGTTGTGGGAGTGAGGTAGCTGAAAATACTCAGTTGCTCTTCTGATAGACACCATTTGGTTTCCTAAAGGCACAAACCTCCACCCTTATTTGTGACATGACTTGCTTCTGTCCCGCAGGTCTGCTTGTGTCTGAGTCAAGCACAACACAGCCAAGTATCATGATGGTCAAAAATGTGTTTGGCAATTTCTTTTTTCCCTAAAAAAACACATTCTCTTTTGCCTTTTCCTCCTACCCACCACAAAATCTAATGCAACACTGGCAAATTCTCCGTGGACTGAGACATGACAGGGCCCCCCTCCAATCCTGGAACTGCTCTTGCAAGCTGAGCCCCATCAGAAAACCTCCCTCCCATCATGTTTCCCCTTGCCTCTCCTCAAGGCACTACGTCAGTTCCTGCACCCTGCTCTGAACACACAACACCCACCATGCTTGTGCATTCCCACGGGAAGCTGGATGCTTTCCCTGAGCATCAGGGCACTATCTCTGGATCCATCAGGCACAAGCTCCCCACTGCTGGAAGCAAGGAGGAGCTTTTACTACAAGTCTGCCCTGGTTTTACAACTTTCCATTGGTGCTCCTGCTGGCAATTGCCCATCTGCTGGTCTGGCTCAGTCCACCTCTTCTTAAAGTCAGTTTTAATAAGCATGTTTGAACAGTGATGACTTGCTGGAGAAGCTGGTGTCCTCAGGAACGCTGCCCTGCCACACAGCATGCCTGTCATGAGCGTGTGTCTGGTGTTGGGATGAAACCCACAGCACAGGCTGCGAGGCTGCGGCACGGAGAAGGTTACCAGCTGCCCGCGAAAAGCAGCTGATGGATCAGTGTTGCCAGCGGACATTGTCCCCTGCATCACAGCCAGTAATTGGTACATGGGGCTGCACTGTCCTTTTATAATAATCGCTTCTTTTATCGCCCTCTTCAAAGGTGGCTTTGCATACAAGACCAAGAGCAAAACCATAGCTCATTGCTTGATTGCGTAATTACATTCTGCTCGAGTGTAATTTGGTTATGGAGGTAAGTAAATGGATCAAGGTCAGCAGTATGGCTCAGGACACAAGTGGGGACAAAAAAAGCTGAGAACGTTTTAGTGCAGAATACTACCTTGTTGGTATTTTTTTAGCTCAGGTTTTTTGCAGCTCAGGTTAGTTTTTGTGGCCCTTCTGCTTATTCCTCTGGCCTCACAAGCAAGATGTGATGCATGGATTTTCCCATGGTCATGAGGTGGCCCATGGGAGCACCATGCTAGGCTGGCTGGTGGGGTGTAGGTGGTTGGTTTGTTCAAAAATCCCACTTGCCTTCCTTGCAGAGCCTTTCCACAGGAGTCCCTTGAGACCCCCGAATCTGATGCCTGTGTCACTGGGGGCTGTGGGCTAGATTTTGGCTGGAGAGCACAAGATTTGTAGCTCTTGCAGCAGTTGGCTTCTGAAAGAGCTTTGTAGTATGAATTCTGAGGGCAAGAAATCAATGGGTTATCAAAGGGAGCTTTGTTGAGAATCGGTGGTGTGCCATAGCAAGGACCAGATCAAATAGTTCAGGGAGCCCCTTCCACATGGCGTGCTCTCTGTCCTGCTGTATGGCACCACAGCAGCTGCTGCCTGGATATAGACAATACTGGGTGCACAGAATTTTTTTTCCCCATTCACAAAACTGGAGAAAGAAAGGAAAAAGGGCTTTAACATGTGTCGAGACTTGTAAAAATGAGTGTACATCCCTCAGAACGGCAACTGAAAGTAAGCAACAAAGTTCATGAGAGTTGAGCCCTTTGGAACAACCTAGTCTTTCTACAGGCTTCCAGAACCTGATATGAATAAATAATTTAATGGCTATTAACATGGATGCTGTTGATTTTGAATCTCAGTTCCTGTCATATTAAACCCTACAGCTGGCTCTGCCCTTAAGGAATGTTCTTTCTGCAAGAGCTTTGTATCCATGCAAATGTTATCTGCACCCTCTGAAGAGGCTAAAGCTAAAAAATGGCTTTTGAAAACATGTAGCACCAGGATTATCACGCCTCGGTTTTTATCAAGTTTATGCTCACGAAAAAAACCCAAAAGAACAAACCACAAGACTTTTCAGTATCAAAGTTAAATTTAGAAAGCAGACTTCTTGAAGCATCGTTGTCAGTTGAAAGGTTGTGTTTTTTATGACTGGCTTAAAAAGTAAAATCTCACAGCTCTCGTTATTTTCCTGTTGTGCCTCACATGCCTCATATTTTTCTACTGCCCCATTTGAAGTAAAATGATCCCCATGGTGCTCTTACTTTCTGTGTGTTCCTCCAAGTGCACGGGTTTGTTGCATGTATTTCTGTGTATTAGCAGTGTGTTAATATGCTTTGGTTAGGTCAGTTGAGATGAAATAGTATAAAATCATGGGACTTTATTTACTGGTTTTACAAGTATTCTCCCAGTTGCCTGATTGAATTTCTGCTTCACAGGTTTTCACCTTCCGAATGCTTTTGTGTTGTGAAATATGCCGACAGTCGTTCATGGCTATGCTATTCATTGCCCTATGTGACAGATTTGGACAGAGTGGGACACTGTGTGCCTGTTGCTGACCCCAGCACTTTAGCCTTTAGGGGCAGAAGTGGTTGTTCAGGTCCATTAGTATGAATGCATCATCAGATAACAGAGTTCTGCTAGATCATTCTGCTTGTGTGATGTCCCTGCCTTTGGCTGAGTTAAATCAGACACTTTGGGACAGGTTATCTTTGTGTCTTTTCCTCCAAGCACCAGAAGTTATGTTCCCACAGGACTTCTAATCTCTTCCTTCGTTTCCCTCATTATGAAGTGAGCATATCCACTTTAATTGAAACATTCATGAATCAGTGTTTATTCCTTGAACAGAATGTGTAGTCCAGCTTTAGTGATTCTTAGAGGATCCAATTCTGCTCTTGTTGCTGCACTAATTATTCAGGACTTAGCATTGATGAAAACATCCGAAACCCATGAAACATTGTGGATAGTGAGAAAGGACTGTTATGCGCATGACAAATGGTTTCTCTTTTGTAGGTGGTTTTTTTGGTTTGTTTTCTTTTTCTCCCCATGTTCTGGACTAGGACAGAAGCAAGAAGTAATGATGTATTCCTTTTTCAAGTGACATAGTCAGGACAGCCCTGATGTTTCCTTCCCCCTCCTAACATGTTTGTCAGAATAGATGAACATGATTTCTTTAAAGTTTATCATAAAGTATTTCCAGAACTCTGAAGGATCCAACTGTGACATGTAGTAAACTCCAGACTTTCTGCAAGCAAGGTACTGAGATTCAAATGGGCAGGCTTAACAGCTGACCTTTTCTGTTATTATTGCTAATGTGGCTGTTTCTCTTTGGGGATATTGGTGGTAAGTGCTTTTTGGAAGGCTTTTTGTTCCTATATCCAGTGTGGCTGTGAGGCATTTCAGATCATAAAGGAACAATTTGAAGTGCAAATTCCATATGGCAGGAGAAGAGGACCTTGTGCACAGCCACTGCCCATGTTGCAGCATGCTGCTCACATCCATATTTTCCAGTGTGTGTGTTTAGATCAGAGTGCACACAGGGGCCCTGGCTCTTTTTAAGGATCACCAGTGTGCAGTAGGTCGCTGACATTTCACATCCATCACATGCCTGCTTTATTATACCCCACTGCAGCAAGCCAGCTATCCCAGCCGTCTCTGAGATTAGTGTTTTAGTTCAGAGCAGGAGTGCACATTTGGAGCAATCCCTCCTGTCACCCTCACATAGAGCTCTTCTGTTTGCACCCCAGAATGGTCTTAGGCTGTGCAAACTATATTCCTTTTGGATGAAGCTAAACTGAAGGTGCTCACTGGGAGTGCCCCTAAAGTGCCAGATACTCAGACCATGGGACCAGGTGGTAGCTAGCCCAGACTGAACCCACCCTGAAATGTGTACACAGTGTGTCTGGCCCTTGCCACCAGCAGTTTCACTCTTACACATTCAGACCTGCATTGTAGACACAGCCTCTGTGAAACAAAATCAAATGTATACAAGTCTGATTGTAAATGCCGTATCTGCCTGAGACTGCATGCTGCAATAAGTAGCTACAAATAGGAAATAGCATTTTTTAACTCTGGATTGCTTTGTTGATGTATTTTGGGTCATATAATTTAAAGACAGTTGCACAGTCTTCTGTATACTAGTAACGCAATAAAATGGTCTCCTGCTTTACTGTGCATTGTGCCAAATAGAGTTAGTGTATTATATTACTCTCTCTAGAGTGACTATATTATCTTAGATTGGAAGCTGCAGTCATTAGTTGGCTTCTGAACAGGATCAGATGCCAAAACTAATCTGAGTTCTCTAGCAAAGTGTGCAACAGAGTGAAAAATTTCACTATAGCCACTGCTGCAAAATCCCTGATGATACACTTCCATCTGTCTGATTCCTGGGAAGCAAAGCATCAGCTACAATGGGTCACTTGGCTGCATACGCTGGAACAGTCAGATCTAAGCTGTGGCATAGTTCGTGTCCATTCAAAATGTTTGTGCATTGTCCATGGGTAATTTCACATCAAAAGGAAACTAACAGAAAAAGAGCAAGTCAGGTTGTCAGCACATACGTATTGTGGAAATCTGTTCAAGGTATAAATGAGCCCAGTCTTCTCTGTAAAGTTGTTTTGGGCTGTGACATTTGTCAGCTCTCTCAGGCTATGCAGAGATACTGTGGACAATATTTGGATGGGACTTCTGTCACAACAGAGTTGGCTCATTTTCTGAATTCCCGGAAACTAAATGAACAAAGGACTGTCTGCACTTCATGCTAAACTCTTTCTCCTCTCTTTCTCTCCCAGAAATGTTCTGAGGAGCTGGAGGCTCATTCGTTCCCCAGTCTGACTATCCCTCTTTTCTGTACAACCAAAGACAGGCTCTTCATACATAATGAGCAATTTAAAGAATATTAGATGGGGCACTAGCTCAAAGTGTCTGGCTCAAGGACACAGAGCCTGGAAGTCAGGACCAGCAGAGCAGCCTGCTCTCAGGAATTAAAATCCAGTGCCTCAGTTACTTGACAGGTGTTCACCAAGCAGCTCTCTCCACTGGCAGTAAACGATGCTCAGGACTAACAGAAATGTGCCTGCAACCCCTCTTCACAGTCTGCATTTATAGCATGTACCTACCTTCGCTGGTCGTTGGGATGATGAGCAGAGGGGTTCGTGGTTTGCCTGGCTGCGGTAAGTCAGCCTCCAGTAGAGATGGGGCAGACACCTCAGGGTCACCCTGGCAGAATTTAAGGAAGCTTTTTTGCTGGCTTTGTCAGGAGAAACGTTGCTGGAACCCAGGCTTTGAGGCACAGATCTCAGTGGGTTCCCGTTGGCTCTCCCAGTGGGCAGCAGAGCTGGCCTTCACCTGAGAATATGCCACAAACCTTTACTTTTCTCTGTGTAGGCACTGCAGCAGCTGGTACAAGGGGGAGGGAAAAGCCACGTCAATTGTCACACTTCATAACATCTTGTCTTGGTTGTAAGATCCTGCCTGTCCACCACCAGCTCACAGTAGCCTCAGTGGATGGTTTAGACCACAGGGCTTGCTGTTAATTGGCCAGTTGTAGCCAACCTGTCAGTAAGCTGTCAAAATATTAATAATCTAGCACCACTCATTTTCAGGGTGGAAGTTTTAGCAGCAAAGAAATTGAATTTCCAGCCCTGGTCATGACAGCTCTGAAATTGGTTTAGTGCAGGAGAGATCTTTCCAGCATTAGGAAAGATAGGGAGAGTGTCGGAGGTGGTGTGTTTCCACCGAGTCTCGCAGTTTGAATTTAAGAGTCAAAGCAAAGAGGCTATCTCAGTACATCAGCAGCTTATGGCTGTAATAGGCCTGGTGAGCTCCTTGGTAGCTCCTCTTATCTTCTGCCCACGTGATGTGTTGCTTCAAAAAATGAACTACACAGAAAATTTGACTTAAGGCCATTTTCTTTCTCCAGACCTGCAGTCCATGCCCAGCTCCGTACCGTTGGGTAAGAACGAGCACGGTTTTGTCTATGTGCTAAAACACCATCCACTGCAGACTCTGCCTTACAAGGACTGGGACTTGCTCGCTGGTCCCCTTCTCCCCGCCATTGTTGTAACCACGTTATTTTATTTATATCAGAAATAGAGGGCTTTTGCCAAAGAAGCTGAAGTGGAACCCAAGGGAAATAAGTTTCTCTACTAGCTCTACACCTCTTGCTTTACAGAAAGCTCAGCAGGCTGGGTGGTCTTTCCATGCTCAGGATCTCAGCACAAAAATGTAGAAAATAAGAGGTCTTCTCTCTACTCCTGTCATAGTGAGGACATTTTTATTAAATGCCCAAAGCATTCACACTCTGGTTTGAGGCTTTGAGGATAATTTTTATATAAATAATGGCATGATAAATCTAATGCTGACTTCTAATTTGCCACTAAGAGGTTTCTTTTGACTATGAGAAGAAAATAGTGTCATGTTTATAAATGCATAATCATTATTTTAGTTTATACATTGTTGTTGTTATTATTAACCATCATAAAAATAGCAATATCACAAAAGAATCCAAAGGCCACAAATCAATGTATTATGCCCTGTGCTCAGGCTCAAATAGATGCCAAGAAACTCTGTCTGGCCCCATAGAGAAACCACAGTTTCAAAGCATCCCATCTGGTTGTGTTTCTAGGGTTCTTACATTGGTATTTTTCTTCATAGTTATTTCAGGCTTTAGCAGATGAGGCAGTAAGATACTAATTTAGGAAATCTGTTTTTCTTGTATGCAACTAGCATATCTTCATCTTGTCCCATCTTCCCTCATGATCATTCTCTCTAAGTGCAAAGATATATTTGGAGTAAGCAGAGTTGATAACATAGTTACCAATTTCAGACACTTTGTCAGAAAAGCAGAATGTAGAGAAGACAATGGATGAGTTGGGATTCCCAGGTTGGAAATTATCCTGGGGTTTCACCAGATCCACAGGCTGCCAGGAATGCAATACTAGAGACAATGCTGTCAGAAAAAACTCCTTCGTAGGAAGCAGTTGCTTTCCTGGAAGAGTGATGCTGAGCTGGATGGGCCAAGTGCCATCTGAATGAGCTCTGCTGCAATCACTACTCCAGTTCATAAGAGCTCCAAATTTTAAAAGTCTTTAAAATTCCTGCTTGAAATAAGATCCAAAATTAAAAACCAAATCAATCAACTAAAATCCAAATATATCATATTTTAAAAAGAAGGGGTGAAAATTTATTCCATCCAACCATGAATTTGAATTTGGGGTCCATCATTAGAAAAAGTGAAGCAAAGGACAAAATATGTCACTTGCTCTGCGTGCTCCATCAGCGAGCTGCTCGATGGGCAGGCTTCCCCGGATGACGCTGTACACAGGGCTGCACAGTCACTGGTGCCCAAATCTTATTCCCGGAGTCTGTGCTCTCACCCAGCCTACCCAGGCTCTCCAGGGAGGTGGGGAAGTGAGCAGCCCAGCTTGAAGAGTCATCCTGAGTTATGTTCTTGTCAGCACTCATTAAGTTGAAAGCTGTGTTCCTATCAGAATTGCATGAGCAGCTTGCCAAAGGCCAACACAGTGAATTGGGGCATTTTTATCTTTATGAAGTACTTGGTAAAAATGTGCCTGCACAGTGGGCAGGCCAAGAGCTGAAAGCAAAAGAACACAATACTGTGGTATGGTGGGATGGACACATCTGAATTTGGATCCCCCAAACTCATGAGGTTCATCTGCTTTGTAGCCAGATGCGAGGCCATAGCTTGTGTGGATCTATATGAGCTCGTTTTGATCTAGGTAACCAGTTAGCTGGGGTAGAATGGAGCTCAGCCTGTCTTGTAGGACTTGCCATGGGCTTTGGTCAATGCTCTGTGTTGTGCCTGGGCAGATGTCCTTGCTGCTGCAGGTTTACCTTGGCCATGTCCATGCTGCAATCACACCTTTGTCTCCAGCATGCACAGACTTCCTCTGTGGTGATATGTATAAGTTAATCAGTCCTTGAACACAAAAAGGTGCTTTAGGACAGCTTGTGTCCACATATCTGCAGCTTAATTACAGAGGCTCTTCCAGCACTTGATTTTTTTGCCTGTCTAGGAATATTGGGTCAGCTCACAAGATTTAGCAAACTTGCACTCCACCTCCTGCTTGATTGTTTTAAAATGAAGCCATCTGAACAAATATATACCTTGAGCACAGACAGTTCCCACAAAGTGAGGGCAGATAGCCCTCTAGTTACATTTTTCAGAGGCAGCAAGTTAGCAGCTAATGCTGGGGACGAGACCTGCATGGATGGTGATTTCTTTGAAAATATGCTCCCTCAAACCCACAGATGGTCCAGGCAGAGTCAGAGTACTTGCAGATACCATATTGTCTCATCAAGCGAATCTCTGCTCTGCAGCATGGCTGTACACTCCCATGTAGCAGCTTGTTATTTTAAAATGTATCTGCTCTCTCCTACTTTTAAAAGGCCACCAAGAAGACTTGTCACCAATCTCTTACGGAGCTAGAAGGGGGAGGAAAAGTGGAGTGTGAACGGTAGAATATCACCTGCCATCTGGACAAATATGTGATGAGATGTAAAGTTTGGATGCACATTTGCGGGTCTTGATCACATACCAAGAGAGAGCTCAGCTACAATTATTTTAAAGCATTTGCAGACAGATGCAACCCTAGGTCATGGGAGAGGCTATGCTGAGGAGGAGGGTGCTGAACTCAGTCAGGCTGTGTGCAGGGCATCATTGCTTGTGGGGTGCTGCTGTGGTCTGCACAGGGCTGATCCTGTGAACAGGACCTACTTGGTTCAAGATCTGCCCTGGAGATCGAGTGGTCACAAGTTCTTATATATTCAAAGACATGTTTAGTCTCTGAACTTCCACAGGTTTAAATGGGAGCTGAGCATTTGCATTTCATCTGGAAGCCCAAATGTCTTCAAGAATGCAGTGTCTTTGTTTATCCACACAGATCTATGTGCATTGATACCAATGCTGAATTTCTCAGTGTTGTTGGCATCAGAGGGGTGTTGATTAAACCCTACTCTGGCTGAAGTCAGTGGGGAATGCAGAATGTGCTTTGCTGGGTAAAGACCACCATAAAGCAGAAGCTCTTCTACAATGCCATTCTTTCCCCTGGGATGGAGCAGTACTTACACAGACACAGTGAACACGATCCAGTCGTTCCATGGTCTGCCTCCCCAACCACAATGAAATGCCACTGCCGATAGCTCTGATGATATTTATGATTCTTACTTAATATGTTTTAAATGACTTGATGAGCTCTAAGTATTAACACTAACATCAGTAAGTATCCTGAGCCAGATTCTCTGGGAGGGAAGCCTTGCTGTGCCATAGGCTTTGGTGCAGTTTAGTGCTTTTATCCCATCTGAAGATCTGGCTCAGTAATTGTGCAGAACATAAAAGAGAAACCCGTAAGTGCTGTAAACAAAAGAAAACTGTTACTCTGGGAGTGTGTTAGTTAGATATTTCAACACTCATAATTAACATCCGTTTCCTAAACTGTGGCACAAACTACTTGCAGAATGGGCTTTTTCTTTTATTGCTGCTAGTTTCAGTGACTAAATTTATTAAGTCATTAGGTTTGCGTATATTATGTGTGTATATTTGATGTTCTCCTTTGGGCCATAATAAAATGAGATCTTGAGGAAAAAATATAGATTTTTTTTTTTATCTGGCAATTTTAAGAATGTTTGTAGGGAAGTGGCAAGCGATACAAGTAAGTGGCCTGGTCCACAGGGGTGCTGAGTGAGCAGCTGGGTTTGGGTACAATAGCTAGTGACAGCCTTCTCTCTGGCTTCTGTCCTGTCCCTGAGCATTGCACATGGACACCTGTCACCATTCCAGCTGTGGGCTGGGGACATTTGAGGCTTCTGTGCCCATCAGAGCTTGGTCTAAACAAACAAGGGAGCAAATTGCTTGCTTTCAAGATCAGTACCCAGGAACACTATGCTGTTTACGGGGGACCCTTTCTTTGCACCTCCCGGCTGAGGATGCTCAGGGGGTCAGACTGGCCCAAGTGGTACAGAGATTGGCTTGTGCCTGGAAATCCCATTTGCATTTCCATCAGATGGCATCATCTACAGATGGCAGGAGACACTACTGGGATCAAGGAGAAATTAAACATCTAGATTTTCTAAAACATAAATAGCTTTTGGGGCAATCCATGGTACCTTGTATCCTCCCTGAGCAGGTCTGACACACTGAGTGCCCCTCGAAAGTCAGTTGTGTCCATTTAGCTCCCTTTGATTCTAAGTGTCATTGAATGTGGTCTCCCTAATTTTCTGTGCAATAGCTACCTTTTTTTTTTTTTCTAGGCTGTGCAATTTCCAAAAAAACCCTACAGTTATCACAAACCAGACCTATGTTTGTTTTCCAAAGCAAATCTAATTACTCTTCTTACTGAAATTGCTCTTTGTTCAAGGGATTAGGTTGACATACCGAAAAAAAGTTGCAGGCAGATGCTAATCATTTTGCTGGTTAATTACTAACATTTCTTTTAGGAATATTTCATGCAGGTTTTTAGTTTAACAATTTAAAAATATTTGCTTTTTCAAACCTCTTTCAGTAATATCTATAGACATTTAACAAAATAACTCAGGCTCTAAATCTCCAAATAGGAAACAAATAAATGTATTTATTTACTTTGTATGCAAAAATAATTTAGTTAAAGGCACATATTTCACATTAAGATAAAACCAGACAAATTTCCTTTTTTTCCTGCCCCTCCAAATCACAAGCATATGCATTAATGAGGAGAACTGATGGGTTTTCTGAGTTCTCTGATGGGGAGATGGTACTGACAGGGAATTGAGAGCTCTATGGATTTTGTACAGAAAATAGAGTCATCATCTATTTCTTTGTTAAAAGACTGAAAAAAAGACTGGTGATTAAAAGATGAAGTCATCTGTCCTCTCACTGTCTTGTACCTGGTCATGCTATTTCTGTCAAGGAGAGAGTGGGAAAATAATTGAGCAGAATTCATTATAAGCCTGTTTCAAAAGGTCCCTGTATCAAGTGAGAGGTTGAAGTGGAGCCCCTCCTGACTCCAGGGCATACCATACCATTAGCTCTGGAGGAGGATGTCCTTATGACCCATCAGAAGCATGTAGGAGAGACAGCCTGAGGATCCCTTTGCTGTTTTTACCCACTCTGTATCTGTAGGGTGAAGAGAAAATATTGGACTCTAGGTCTGCCCGTCAAGCACATTTCATCAACACTGAATTCATCTTAAAAACCAAACCAACCAAACAAAAAACTTGCGTGCCCCAGAGGTCTGGCCAATAGATCAGTGATTTTCTAAAAATACCTTCAGTTATCTGAGATTTCAGTCTGTGCAGCAGTGCCCACTAAGAACTGCTTTATTGATGTGAAGTCTGATAAGCTCACCTGCACTTTCCTCTTTCTTCCCAGCTCTTCTCAGCCCAAGCAAACTGAAACAGCAGCTCCCCCCGATTCAACATAATTGCCACAATTAATTTTGAGAGTAAAGCTTGTAGAGAGGCTCTGCCATTAATATCCCAATACCTTTTTGTTATTGGTAGCCCCAAAGCCATCAGCAAGAGGCATGTGCAGAAACTAAGTGACATGATGTAGCTGAAGGCTTGATGTCGGCCACCAAGAAGTTATCAAAGAAGAAAAGCATAAGGGTTTGCCTATTAAGTAGATTTAGAGGACACTCCAAATATCCCCAGGCAGTGGCCTGTGTTCTGCTTGTCTGTCCCATCTCCTTTCTGGTTAACTAAGGTTTTTTCCCTCTCCATGTGCTTGCCCTTTGTGTCACATCTGCACGTGGTAGTGCCTGCACCAGAGATTTCTGGTGCTCAAACCTGTGGAGAGCTTGTGGTGTGTCAATTCAGTGGTAGGATGAATTGCATCCTGGTGTGTGTTTGTCCCTACATATCACGGTGGGACACTAGCTGGTGCTCATGAGGTGATATATATAATAAGGATAATAATAATGAATAAAAATGGCATTATTTAACTAGAACTTAGCTGTCAAATCTGTGGGTTTTCTAAGCTGCTGAATGGACAGAGCTGGGATGTTTCTTGGAGATGTTGCCATGGTTAGTGTCCTGAAGTGGTATTTCAACTCAATTGTGGGGGATGAGGAATCAAGCAGCCAACTCCTAAAAACAATGGGACAGTTTTGTTTTCTTGTGGGGGAGCTTAAACATTTAAAGGAAATCACTGATTTTTCTTTATTTTTCTTAAAACTTCATTAGGTTGATGTCTTTAAATACATTTACTTTAAAAAAATAGAATAATTTTACTGCTTTATTGGTACCAGTGGATATACAGTACAGTATCTGCTTTTATGAACTACTGCTGCATGTCATAAAATATTGTACTGTGGTAATTTTAAAATAGGTATTTATCTGAAAACCTGGTTTTCAATAACTTTTAAATAAAATCTAGATTTATTTTTTTTTCTTTCTGAAACAACATTTTCAAAATGCACTAGCTTTTATATTTCTTCTTCATTGAAAACAAATAATAAGTCTTTGTTCCATATTGAAATTAAAATAGTAGTTGAAAATCCAGATATCTCATGCACAGTAAATTCCATGTCTGGGTCAAGTTGGTGGCTATCCTTCACAGCCTACTGACTTTTCAGTCTCCCTAAAGGGAGTTTTCTTGATCAGTTTTTACTGATGGAGTAATGAAGGCATGGGAAAGGGCATTGAGTTGTCCAGTTTGGTTTTAGAGCTGCTCTTCATCGCAAGGCTTGCTGCCTGGCTGGGGCTGATGCCAAGGGGAGCCCCTGAACCCAGCCAGTCGCAGGCAGCTGCACAAACTGCCCGGCTCCTGGGTGAGCTGCATCTTCTGAGGCAAGACAAAGCCTGGAGATAAAGAGCAGATTTAAACACTGATCTTTTGGGAAGCTACTTCAAACACTATTTCATAGTGCTCCAAGTCATTTAGATCTCTCTTAACTTGTTTCACTCTTCTTAAAATATTTATTTCTCCAGCAAGACTCACTCAAATAGGGCAGAATGACCCATTGGGCTCACAGTGTTGTTATCTCCTTGGTGCTAATGATTGATGCAAACTTCACATGTGTAGCACAGCTCCGTGCTTTCTGCTGTGCTTTATCTTCTGTGGCTTCAAGCCTGCCTGGCTCCGTAGCTCTGTTGCACACTGGATTTATTGTCAGACCAGCAACACTTTATATAACCCCCAGAGCTCTTGGGAATACATCGCTCAGTGTTGCTGAATGTTCAAAATGTTCACTCTTAAATGAGGTCTGCAGTAAATATGTGGCATTACTCCAGGTGCTTTGTCTAGATGTTGGTCATGGGTTTTCCATTAGCAAGGTTGGTGAAGCTCCTGAAGACTTCTGCGTGGCAAGGGCTTAGGAGAGAGCATCACTCACCTGTAGCAGCACCTGCCTTCACTCATGGGGCTCTCAGATACCTTGTCTGGGTCCTACAAGAAGGGATTTTGTTGTTAAACAGTTTTTCTTCAGAAAATGCATGTTCATTGTGGCTTGAGCTCTTTTTGCAAAAATGTCATAGTTTTAAGGAACCCAGTGGGAAAATTTGTTTGGCCAGGATGAATTTCCTGCTCAAAATCAAAGTCTGGGGAAAAAATAATGAGCCCACTAACAACCACATCTGCATCAGTAAAGGTTTGGGACCCACAGCCATAGAGTCCCCTGGCCAGGGGGTTTAATATTTCCCTGTTGTTAGAAATCTTCAATAGTTTCTGGGCATTTTTTTTGTCCATAAAAACTTGAAGAAGCATCCATATTTTAGACAACAACCATTGCACATTTCTTGCCCATCACAGGGAAGGTAAGAGCAAAGTCAGGAGAAGGCATTGGGAGCAGCAGCTGAGCAACAATGCTTTCTCTGCTTCTCAGCTCTCTTTTTTTTTTAATTTTGCTTAGTATTTCGGTCTAAATCCCGGCAAATTCCTGACTTTTCCTGCACGTTTTTCATGTCTGTTCACTGTAGGCTGTTTTGCAAACCACAGGCCTGCTGGGGAAAGAGAGCCTTCCCTTTCAGTGGGGAGTTTTCTAGATGTATGTTGTTGCTGAGAGCTGGTTATTACTGATGCCCATTGTTTTCTGTTGTTAAACTAGCTGCAATGTGTGACCATCGTGTATCACTCAGTGATGCCTAAATTAGGAGATCAGTGATTAATTCCTTCCATTGCTTTTTCTTCTCTCACTGCAGGATGTTTTCACACCGGAGTGCAAATTTAAGGAATCTGTCTTTGAAAACTACTACGTTATTTATTCTTCCACGCTGTACCGGCAGCAAGAATCCGGCCGAGCGTGGTTCCTGGGACTCAATAAAGAAGGTCAAATCATGAAGGGAAACCGAGTGAAAAAAACCAAACCCTCATCACATTTTGTACCCAAACCCATTGAAGGTATGGAATCTGCTGGGGTGTGGGGAGAGGGAGTTTGCAGCCAATGGTTTGGGGCTTCCTGGATGGTGGTGGACCAGAAAGCAAGGATGATATTTGTAGCATTTCAGAAAGGTGCTGGGCTGCACTGTTGGCATTTCATCTGCTTTCCTCCCTGTATAATAAACTTTGTACATTGTCCCAAAGGGGCTTCTCAGCTTCAGGGTGCTGAAGGATGAATTTAAAAACCAAGCAACATGAGAATATTACTGGGAAAGGAAAGCGGTCCTTGAGTGGCCAAAGGCTCAGAAGGAAGATGGTTCAGCAGTGGCTGTAATGTTGGCTTCTATGTGAGGATTTTCCTAGCATCACTCAGTGGGTTTCCAGTCCCATGTAGAAGCAGTAGAGATAAGATTTGTCTCACCTAATTTTAGACTTTGACACTCTGTTTATAGTAACAGAAGAGAAATGGGTCTTACCAGCAGAGCTGTGGATGTACTTCACGTATCTGCCCTAAGATGACTTAAATCTGTTTTTTCTCGTATCTAAAGACATCCTAGTTAGTCACTGTGGGGCAGAGAAACCTTATCATAGATAAGATGCTGTCACACCATATGTCTTCATCACAGCATGAGGCTTGAGTGACAGTCATGGCGTTGAAGTTTGCCCCCCTGCTACTGACTGTGCACTGCTGAAGTGTGCCCAAGGCTTGTGCCAGGGCATTTTGCTTGTTATGGGCAACAAGTGATACAGGGAGACATGTAGTGTGGTGAGCCGAGTACTTAACAGGTACTAACTTGATTCTGGAAACAAGGAGACCTCTTTTTTTCTATTGCTTGGAAAAAGCACTACTTTTTGATCTCCAGAGTAGCTACACCTTTCTGACTCCATCTCAGACCTTGCCACCTCAGCTTGTTTTTGACAGCTTTTCTGCAGCCAGGAGCCTTTTCTTGTTTATCTGAGGCATTAGTGGGACTGATGCCCTAAGCCCTCGTTGAGTTTTGCTAAGGAACTGCTTCATGCATGGCATTGGTCACCAGCATCTCTTCTGTCTCCTCCTCTCCTGCCTTGGCTGGGAGGAGAGTCTCTTGCAAGTGCTAGCTTTCACAGCTGCATTTCCAGCTCCTTCTGATATTTCTTTGCTGCCTGGCTGGGCATTGGCACTGAATCCGGGCTTCTTTTTCGATGCAGCGTGCATGACATCTGCTGAATAGCTCAGCAGTTGTCTTCTACATGGCTGTTCCTGCAGCTCTCCTTATGGAAAGCTTTGCCTTAGTAAAGGTCCCTGACCCACAGTGGAGTTCTCATTGCAGCAAATGCCACTCTGGCTTTCATTTTGAAAAACCCAGCCCAGCCCGAGAGCTTCCCTTTCCTGCAGTTGCATCCTCCCACGCTTGCTTCAATCACAGCTGTCACATAACCTCCTGAGCGAGTGAGCACTTTGGAAGTTGGCAGCCAAATTAAGGGCTTCTCCACCCCTTCCCTCCTCCACATGCTTTGCAGTCAGCCTCTGCGAGCACTGCTGCATCAAAGAGCTGGCAGTCTCCCAAACCGAGGCACGTGTCAGCTTCCCAAAGCATTCAGCTGTCTGGGACTGTGACTCCAGACGGAGGACTCTGTTCCCAAGCCTAAGATTCATTGTAGGTAGCAGAGGCTTGTGGGGAGGGCTGGAGTAAAACGTGCTCTGCTCCACGTGACTTCCCTGTGCTGCATCCATCAAAGTCTCCACAAGCAGAGATGTTATAGAAAAGGGGCAATTCCTCCCCTGTCTTAACAGCTGCTTTCTCTTTCGCATCACTCTAAGGAAGTATTCAAAGCACTCCCCTGCTATGTTTGCAGGTCCCTTCTGCTAAATGCTGTGGCATGCCCCAGCACGTGGGCTTTGCTGCTTATTCAGGCTGGTACTTTGCAGGTTTCATCTGCAGTAACGCACTCCAGCTTCCCTTTGCTCCAGTACCACCACCAGCATCAGACCTGCCACATGATGGCTGACACAGTAACGTACACAAAGAGGAATCTGGTCCTCTGGAAAGAAGAGGTGTTGCATACATTGCTAGGAATCACTTCACCCATGCAGTTTTCTTTGAGATGAAACTTCCAGTTGTTTGCTGTGTGCAGAAGAGTTATGCAGCAGCTTAGTGAAGAAAACATTCACCGGGAAAGGAAACACAAAAAAAGCCCAGGTTGCTCCCAGAGCTCATTTGTCTCCCATTGCTTCATACTGCTTTCTGAATTCTTGTCCTTGGAGTTGCAAATGGGCAGTAAACTAATAAATAAATATGCAATATCTTCCCAAATAACTTCTACATATGTGTACGTGTGCATATATACACAGTGATATCTGTGTGTGTATGTGTGCTATCTGTGGCTTTGAACATCTACAGCTTTATACTGTGCTAATCCCACAGGTTCTTTGACTCCTGTGGATTATCAGGATGCTGGAGGTGTTCTGTGCAAACATCATAAATACCAACTGGAAAAGTTTTGGATTTTGATACGTAGGAGGGGTTTTTTGGTTTAGCGTAGGTAGGATTTGTTTGGTTTTGGAAATAGCATTGAGCTTAATCAATATAAAAGCAGAGAAAACTTACTAAGTAATAACAGGGGAAACATTAAGTTCCTCTGCCATCTGTGCAAAGGCAAAGCCAAGGCAAACAGCCTGGCAGGCAGCAGCTAGTGTACTGTGTGCTGCCAGTTTTGGTTTAAAACACACATACGCAACACATTTCTTTTGATATTTTTATTTCTGATCACTGATCATTCAAGGTAAATGAGCCCTTGAAGTGCAGACATAGAGATTGAACCAGACTGCACATGAAATTAGCTTGAGTATAATTGTCACTTGGACACCAAGCAATCTTCTAAAGCAATTTTGGTCTCTTTAAGTGTCTGTAGTGATTAGTACTGGACAAACACTACTGTCCATGGTGCCTCTTGTTCTTTTAAATATCCAAACCTATCTCAAACAATGTCAGGCTTTTCCAATCACTTGAGAATTTTATCAGATGCTTACTGCGGGTATGCTCTGTTCTTTATGTTTCCTTCTCCTTGAAGATATCATTTCCAGCGTGCTCTCCCAAAAGAGCTAAATTTCATCTCTCACCTGGCCTAAGACAGAATGCCTTTGTGGTGGCAAATCTGACCACAGAAAATGACTCTTCCTCCATCTGAATCAGCAGAGCTGCCCCTACCTCCAAGCTCATGGTGCTTCAGCCCTCATGACTTGAACGTGTATGAAGGTGACCTGTTAATGACTAGTCTTCATTTACTACCCTGATGAATATCCAGGTGCAAGGAAGAGCAGCCAGATGAGTTTTTCTAGGGATGCAACATCCCAGTTTGATAAAGTGGATTCCTCGGATGTTGCAAAGGAGTTAGAGACACTGTTGAGTAGGAAGATGTGGTAGGCCTAGTGAAAATAATAAGCTTATTAGATGGCAAATGCAATGTATTTTAACCATGCTTTTGCTTTGCTTTTTGTTATCCTGTGCTGCGTTTCTTACCTGAACAAACTGTGATTCCATCTTGCAGCACCCTGTACATTTAGCTGCCAGATAGACGTGAGCTCAAATGCCTCTGAAATGCATCAGCTGGGACTGGGTTTAGAATGCAGTAATTAGAGGCAGAAAATGAGGATGCATAATCACTTGCTCCCTCCTGCCCCTAGCTGCTGCTCAGGCAATTAATTCTCTCCACTGAAGCATTAGCTAACGCAGCCACTACTGCAGATACCGACACCTGGAGCTGTGGCATCTGTCAAGGGCAGGAGCCCGTCTCCCAGACTACCTGACAGAGGATGTGTGCCCGGACACCGGTCCAGGCTGCCAGCAGGGCTACCGACCTGCCTACCTGCTAAACAGCTAAACCTGGAAAAACTTTGGTTCCTCCAAACTCACTAGGGTCTGGGGCAGGGAAAGCTAGGAGTGAAACTGGCTGCATGGGATGTATCTCAGGTCCTTTAATAAGCTTTTCCATGTATTCTAGAGAAAGGAAATTGAGTTTGTTGCGTCTGCTGAACTTCCTCAACTTGCAGCAATGCCAAGTGAGAAATACTTAGGATCAGGACGCAAAACGGTGCGTGCTTCCCAAACTTGGCCAGTCCCTGATGCCCAGGGAAGCTGCACAGGGTGATTTCAGTTTCACTGCATGGGTGATGTGCCAGCACCATGCCTGGGAAGTAGAAATGAGGCTGGGATCCTGTGCCAGTGCACAAGGGAGAGATTGAGCTGTTCCTGGGTGACAGGCAGCCCCCTCCATGCCTTCGCCTTTGGGAAGGATGCTTCCTGCCACCTCCTTCCCCCTTGCTTGTACCTCCAGTCTCCTTCCTGCCCAATTTGTGAGTTGTTTCCATTTGCAAAATTGTTTCCTGGTGCCTGTGAATGGTTAGCAGGGAAGCAAGGAATCAAAAGCCACAAAAACCAGACGGGGGCACAGCTCTACTGCCACTCACCCCCTTCCATTTACTTCCTGTGGTTCTTCAGCAGATCAAGCTAACAGCACTTTCCAATTAAAGCATGAATATGGATGTGTTGATTAGAATCTGGGACATAGGAGCTGATTATCTGATTGAAGCTCCAAAGCATTATCTTGGTTTCCAGACATTGCTGTATTTGGCTTGGGGTGTGGGTGTGGGTGGCTGGGAGAAGCAAGGCAAAGCAGGGAGAATACTCTTGTTCTAGCCAAATTGTTCATCCTTCCAAAGCTGCCATGTGCTGCATGCACCAGCAGACCCCTCCTAAATGACTGTCACATTGCTACTACTTTACCTTGATGCAGGTGATGGGCAGTGTGTCTTCATACACACATAAGGGCAGCCCAAACAGACCTGTCAGTAAGTGCTGCTAGTCCTGAACTGGCAAGCTGTACTTAAAAGCTGGGAAGATTTGGGCACTGACAACAGTCCATTTGCAAACACTTCTCCCCAGTCCATGACTAACATCTCCGCATGTGAGTCACGCTCAGGCATCCTGGGTACAAGGAGTAACAAACTGCAGTCCCAGAGCCTGTTGCACAACATGTCACAGTGTCCTGAAAACCTCTTGCGTGTGTGGCTGTGTGCACACACACCTGCGTGTCACAGTGTACATGGATTTGCAGCTGCCACTCAGCAATGGCCGGAGCTCAGCACATCCATGCAAGCCTCTTGTGTAGGAGAATATCCAGGCACTATCTATCTTGTGTGTGATGCCATATAAATACTGTGTATGCTGATACTGTAGGTGTATCTAAATACTGCAAGTATGTTTGTCCTATGCTGCTACAGACTTTCTGGCATGGTCTGTTGGCACAGCCTGTCTGGTACAGAGGCTTTGACAGCTCTGTCCCAAAAGCACAATGTGAGCAGGCTCTAGCCATGCCCCATGTCAGCATGCATATCGTGCAGTAGATTGGAAGATAAACTTATAATTCCTGCCCTGATTGCTTGCTGGGTACAGGGTTTCCTTAATTTTTAGCTGCAAATGTTGTTTACTTCTGTAGCCTGATTTATATTCATTACTCTATGGGCCTTGTTAGCAGCTTGATGTCATTGCCTAAAGGCCTTAGTGAGAGGCAGGTTGCTGAGGAAAAGCAATGTGCCAGGTTGCTGCTGCTGTGGGCTTTGCTCAGGCTCAGCCCCTGTGGTTGAGCATCTGGCCCAGCCTGGTGGGGTCCTGAGGATGGATGCAGGTGAGATGGGCTTAGTTTGTGCAGCTGCTTGGGGGAAGAGCTCACCACGGTCCCTCCAGCTCCAGCGTGGGACCAGGGAGGTCAGGGTGAAGATCACACTGCATTTGAGGCAGAAGTTTTTATGTGGGACATCAGGGGCACTGTGGCAACATTGGCACAAATACCCAGCTCTGCTGGGCAAACATCACATCAGACAATAAGGTCGGTCACAGAAGTGATGTGCATTCTCAGTGTCATCAAAAGGCTCTGCAACTCAGGCTAAGAAATCACAAGGGCACAGATTTTTTTTTTTTTTTTTTCTCAGTTGTTCTTCAAGCTTTTATGAGGTGCTTCTCCGCAGCAGGCAAATTCCCTGTCACCAGGTGGTTGAGTGACACTCAGCAAGGCATGAGGGGCAGCTTAGCAGCTGAAAGGGGGCGTGAGGTCCCTTTTCTTTCTGTTCCTGCCTTGCTACGCACTCTTTGCACCATTCAGACAGCACCAATAGATCCGAGCAGCTGACGGGCAGTCCTGGCATTGCTCATCCTGGCCCAGACCCATGGGACAAGTCATTCATTTTCCCTTTTGTTCTCATTTTCATCAGAAAATAGCTCTAGTAGCAATAACAGTTTGCAGATTGGTACCTACCTTGCAGCTTTGCTGGGAGGCCCAGCTAGAGTGTGTGTTAAAACTGCTTTGAAAGCCTTGCATGAAAAATGCTCTATGGGAAAAGTAATATTTTTTCACTGCTCATATATTTAATGCAATATCCCTCCTATTAATACACAGTTGGCTGCACTTTAGCTCTCTCCTGTATTGTTGCACACTGCTATAACTGTTTATCTAGCTAGGCGTAAAATGCAGAGCAATAATGTCATTCACAGCCTGGCTTTAATTGCAGGATTTATTTGCAAATCAGGGGAGGTTATAAATATAAGCACTTTTATCGCCTTTTTATATATATGGGGTATTTTTTCATTTCTTCAAATAATTTTTGAAATTTTGTTCTTGTTGATTACCTGGAACCAAAACCGGATGGGTTCCATCCCCTGTGTTTGAGCTCTGTGCTATTGTTTGTGACATGATGGCTTTACAAAATGAAGCAGTTCACAATCATTTCTTTCTATCCTAATTTTTGCAAAGATCCAGGCATGACATTTGCAATCTGGACCTACCTCAAGGTGTCAGCTCCAGCATGCCTGCCCTTGAGACGCCTCACTATATCAGTCACATCTACACCCTACCACATTTGCGATGAGCTCATCAGAGATGCTCCCTTTGGTGTGAGATGCTGAGCAGCTCAGCCTGTGCCCGTGCTCTGGCACACCTCACACAGCACAAGGACAGCCACGAGGATTTAGTCCACGTGGTGAGTTAGATAAAGGCTTTGTGCCGCACAGGACATGGGGATGTGCCATGCCTTGGGCAGGCGCTGCCTTCTCAGGCTGTCTAGGCTCCAGCAGGTACATTTTTATAGGGCACACATGGCTTAGCCAGGGTCTGGAGAGGCAGTGCCCTCCAACCTGTTCTCAGGTGCTTCCAAGGTGACCATGCAGAGCTGGGCTGGCTCGTGGCTTACTGCCACTGAGCTCATCCCCATGTGTCTGCTCCCAGCCTTGGCCTTGACTGGCTGTTCTGATTTAGAGCAGAAAAAATAAGAAATGCTGAGAGCAGACCTCAGCTTTTGGCCAAAGGAGCCAAATGGGCTTGAGTCACCACTTCCACATCCAGAACGTAACACCTAGATGGCTCAGATGCAAGAATAGTTTAGATTCAAGACTCTCAAAGGCTTCTTATTGAAGGTTAAGGACTGGGGTAGAGTAACTCTTGGACCTGTTATTAGATGATAATCTACGTCTTGAGACAATACATGGTGCTATGATCTGGAATGTTTATTTTATATATATGAATATAACATAAAAAAAACAGTAAAGCACAGGAAACCTAGAAAGACTTCTCTGTGAGAAAGAAGACCCCTGTTTCTCTCTGTGCCTTTGGAAGGATCCAGAGAGAGAAGGAGGACCTGACTGGCAGTGAGGGCAGGTAACAGATCCTGCTGGGTAACAGGATCTACTGCTGGGTCACTGAGGTTCTTATAAGTCTGTGTCTTTGTGTGTTTGTATTGAGGCTGGCATTTCATCCTCATATGCGAAAAATATAATTATGGTCACTACTGTGTGACTTCATGGCTGTTAATGGATACCTTTTCTGTTTGCAGTGTGCATGTACAGAGAGCCATCGCTGCATGAAATTGGAGAAAAACAAGGACGCTCAAGGAAAAGTTCAGGGACACCAACCATGAATGGAGGCAAAGTTGTTAACCAAGACTCGACATAGCTGACAAATACCCTCCCTTCTTCCAACTCCTCCCCTCCCACCCACCTACCCACCCCACCTGGCGAAACCACACTGAGACCACGACGACAACTGAGCAAGGCAGGACCTACCGGTAGTGGCTTGGAGTCCGAACTCCAGAATCTTTCTCTGTGTAGGACGAGGAGATCGAACCCCAGATCCTGCCTGTTGCAACGTTTTAAAAAACAAAACCAAGAACAAAAAAAAGTGAAGAAAAAAATGTTTTAAATCAGGACTCCATTAACATTTTCAAAAGCAAACTGTTTGCTCTGTGATCAAAGGGGGAAAAAACCAAATCTCATCTCTGCATAATAATAACAATAACTAATAAATATAACAATAATAATAAAGATGTTACCTTTAAAAATAAAACAAAGCTTTTGGAAAATTGAACTTAGCATATGATGTGCGAGAAACACGTGGGAAACACAGCCTGGGACTGTGCTTTGTGTCTTACACTTCCACCTCACGTTCACACCACTGTTTTCTCCATCCCTGCTTCCCTGGGGATGGATGGGATTTTTCACAAAGCAGGAAAGGTAGGGATGGATTATGACTGTGTTTTCTCTGCTATCAATAAAATATGGCCTGTCCGAATTAGGAGTCTGACAGTTATGGGCAACAAACTAGCTGCTCTGTATTCAGCTTTTTCCATCTACATTCAAACACCGTGCAGTTATTTGTTGCTAGTGTCACTGTGTGAGTTTGTTCAACCCCAGTCTGGCATTTTATGCCTTTTTATCATAATTATTTATATTTATAGGCTTGTTTTACTGTATTAGTTGCCAGGGGAATTTCGGAAATGGATTTTCAGGTCTCGCAGGATGAAATGATCATATTTATTAGGGAAGAGTTAGAAGACAAAGGGAAGGAGGGATGGCTGCTTGCTTTAAAATACGAAACGGAGCAAGAAACGCTAATGAAATACTTGCAGATGGAAACGATGAGGCATGTGCTATGTGAGGGGGTGGCAGGGATTTCAGTGATGGGAAGAGGGGTGTGGGGAGGGAGTAGGTGGGGTGTGCAGGGGAGGGGGGGCAGCAGGTGGTTGTGCATGTCTAGCTGTGCCAGGGGGAGATTATGCCCTTTCCTTCCATCAGCCAGGATCTCCATATGTGTTAAGGCTCCACACACATCTCATTTTACATACGTTCAAAGCCGCAACTATAAACCCCTTGCCACCACCAAGCCCATTATGGGATGAGAACCCCTGAGATGCTGCAGCAACCTGGGTATGGGTGTGCATATGTGTCCCACAAGCACCAGGGCTGCAGAAGCACTTCAGAGGTAACCAATTCATAAATGGGGAAAGACAAAGATGATGGGGTGAGGGATGCTCAGTGCTGAGCCCAGCTGAGCAACAAGGGCATTAGTGGGCATTTGCAAGTCTCCCTGTCTGGCACTGTCCTTGTAATCTGGGGGTCAGCAGTGAACCACACACCCTCGCTCTCATGGCTGGTGCCAAAACAGGGCGATACAGGCAGATGCCCTTGCTCTGCCCACACACATTAACTTCACTCTCTGACACCCAGTGCCTGCAGGTGGGAGCAGCAAATTGCAGAGGTGATACAGATGCTGCTATAAAAACAGGCTCTGCCCTCACTGAGGTGCTCTGGAAGTCTTTGCTGCTCAGGCTATGGTTATAGATCCTGTGAGAGGTGAAAAGCAAACACCCAAAGGCCTAGAGAGGGGTACCAGGTTGGAATGGCCCATTATACAAGGGAAAACAGCCCAAAGCCTTGCTGTTAAAAGCTGGGAGGGTGTGTTTGTTTCTTTTGTAAATTATGGGCACACATGAAATGTCAAATACCACCTTAATACTTGAAGCTTCTTTGCTGTCACGGCCAATGCCTCAGCTGGCTGGCGGCTGCAAAGCTGCTGTGGGAGGCAGGGAGTGTCTGCGCTGGCCATGATGCTCTCTCCGAAGCGGCTGGTGACCCTGGGCTCCTCCAACCCCACAACACGTGCTGTGGCCAGGCTTTGTGAAGAGCTCCATACAGGCTCAGAGCAAGCAAGGAGAGCTAAGGAGAGAGCCAAATTTCAAGGTTATGGAAGACTCCCAGGATCAGCATGAAGGAATGAATTTCAAGCATGTCCTTTTGTGTTTTGAAAAGCTGAAACCTTGAAATAAAGAGCCTATTCCCATGGCTCTGCTGCCTAATGCACCTACGGGCAGCTCCTTCCTGTTATAGGGACACATAGGGCACCAGTGCCTCATGCCAACAGCAAGCAACAGCGAGGTTTATCTGGGGCTGTCAGTCATTTTGGAGTGACTTATGCCTGTCCTCAGACCCTTCCAGTCCCACAGCACCAGGACAATGTCACTAAGACATGTTCAGCTTGGGAACATGCCCCCTCCAGCCCCATTTGATACAAATCCATTGCCTACATTTCAGCTCTCTCTATAAAGCACCCCAAATTAAGGGGTGAAGGGGCTGCATACTCACTGGAGAGATGTACATTCAAAGAAATGGACCCTCAAGACCAACACATTGAGCCAGCTGCCCTCCCAGAGGGAAAGCCCAGCACCTACCACCTACCCAGGGTCTGTGCTACCTTGAAGGAGGTGTTGTGCCATGTATTGTAAGCAAGTGCTGGCTTTCCTTGCTGCCTGCTTAGCCCCGGCAAACCACGAGACACGTATGGTGGCATAAACCGTGATAAAGCCTCCCACACACCTTAGGAAACACTCTGTGTTTCTTGACCTCTAAGCAAACTGCAAAAATCAGCTCGTGGTGTAATGCAGAGACTTCTGACAACAGGATAGCTCAAAAAACCAGTGAGGCTGCAGAGCCCAGCTCCACAATGCCCAGCTGTACCAACTCCTGTCTGGAAGCTGCTCAGCTCCCAGTGCCCGAACACCCTCCAGAAGCCTGGGATAGCGCAGGAGACCCACAGCCTGCAGGTACCACTTCATGCATTTTTGACTCAAGTGCCTTACAAGCTTTCTCCCCAGGCCATATCTCAAGGAGGTGCTGTGGATTTTGTTGATTATCCATCTGCCACTTCCCAATCTGCAGGGAAAAAGGGGGTCCACAGAGATTTTCTCCTGCTTTGAAGTTCCTACAATCTCTTCATTGCTTCTCACTGTTATTGCTCAGTGTCAAAAAGTCCTGATAAGTGATATTTACTTTATTTATTTCTTTAGCCACATATGCCACAACCATTTAGGGAGCTTTGTGACTCATTTTAACATTATAGTGACTACAGCACTTGTCTAGCCTACATGTGATACTAGCAGGACAAATTCCTTTCCTAACTATGTTGGCATGACATTAGGCAAACAGAAAATGGCCAAGAAAAGTAAACAATAAAAAGAAGGATGTTTTCAGTTCACCTAGCCCATGGTAACTGTTAACTGTGCTAAGTCTGCAGCAAATCTTTGCCCTCTAAATAATAGATGCTCCTATGGAACTAGGACGTTACAAGTCCAGCAACAGAAAACACTTCACAGCACAGAAATATGGGTGCATTTAAAGCATACATTTTGTTTCACCCTAGTTTGGTTTTTAATTGTGATGTCTGCACTGTTCTGGCAGCACATGCTATGCAACACACCTCCACTTATCAAGGGCAAAACCTGATAACATGGCTCCAGCATGGACCATCAGGAATTTACTGGGGGGAAAAAAAAAAGGCAAAAAGGATACCAGGATGAAAAGAGTGCCATACTGCGCCAGCAAGTTATGCCACAAGTGTCAGCACTAACGTGTGACAACGTGCTATAAAGCGACATTGACACTCAACAAAGCAATTTATGAAAGTTGTCTGTCAACAACATTTTTTTGTTTGTGCTCAGATAGGGTCTGGCTGGTGGAGCCCCACGCACTCCTTCAAGCTGTCACGGGCCTCACTTTACACCTTCACATCTTACAGTGGACTGCTTGTGCACCACGAGTGATACTGCCTCAGAAAGACATCACTGACACACTCTGAGCAAACCTGAGCAAGGGGTGATGTAAACTCCCCGGGCTGATTAGAGCCAGCAGGAACTGAAGTGTGCCATCCTTCCTGGCTTCACGCCAGCAAAGCTGTGGCATGTACGCATGGCAGACATGAAAAACAAAGTCTTCTTGAGGACTACAGTTCCAAAAAAAGAAGGTTCAGAATTATCATTAGTTACAGCAAACAAAACCAACCTTTGCTAATGGGCATACACTAAAACACACTCCTTTTAACATGGGGGGGGGATATTGGCCCTAAAACATATCCAACACTAGCCCTCTATTAACTGTGGCATCCCTTAGCTCTGGACCAAGGTGGCAGGGTTCAGTTTGCATGTCACTTTGCATCGAGGGGGTGGGGGGGAGGGAAAAAGACAAGAAAAAAGACACAACTGAGTGTCTTCAGGGCGCGATTCCTCTTGCAAAATTGGAGCAAAATCTTTAGTTGCTATTGTGGGATGACCCACTGCAAGCACCAATGAGTAAAATCAAAAGAAACACCACTGCACTTCCTCAGTGAAGCAGAGAGGTTTCCATGGCATTCATGTCTTTCCTCTCCCACACCCAATGCTTCAGCCTTCAGGGTAATTGAAGGCTGTTTCCATGGAGTAAAAGGCAACAAGAACTACATCCTCCTCAACAACATGGAGTAAAACATGACTACTCTGCTTTGCCTGCTGAGCAACAATCATGTCATCAACCAGTTTTCCCATGTTCTTCTTAGATACCTTGAGGAAGGACCAAAAAAAAAAAATCCCATAGCTAGGCTAACACATTTTTAGCATCACATTTAAGCATATCGACATCTCAAAACTGCTCAAACCGTTGTGGCCAAAAAGTTAAAGCTAAGTAGCTACCATTTCAGGACAGAGCATTTCTTTTCATGATGCTTGCATAACAAACTGCTGCATGCACAGAAAGCTGACCATCTTCCCAGCCTACCTCTCTCTTGGACTTCAGGCACCTTCTCTCTGGCAAAGCAGGTCTAATTCAGCATGGCTCCAGGACTCATTTCAGCAGTGCAAACACTAGGGATCATTGTGATGGTGCAAGAAGCTCGCACAGGGTCTGGAGCACTCCCGCCTGAGGCAACTGGAGGATCAGTGCAGAAAGATTTGACCTTTTATGGACTTCTGGAAAGGAGAACAACTGTGGTCCAACAGCTGCTTGGAAAGAGAGAAGGGGGGGAGGTTATTTCATTCAAATCACACAGTTGTAGGCATGGGGATAATTAATCTTTGGGAAATGCCATTAATATTTACTGAGCAATACAAATGGATCTGGAATCTCTTAAAAAAAAAAAAAAGGCATTACCAATTATATTTTAAAAGTGTCTGTGTATGGGATCTGAGGAGAAGCAGAGGATAACCCTCCCATGAGTCTATTAAGAATGGGTTATATATTGTTCCATTTTCCATGCTCATTACAATCACTGCCCCAATAATAGCTGCATGCTGTGCCTTTTTCTATTCTAGTACAATTTTCCCCATGGGAACTAAATATCTCAGTTTAAATACTGAGCAGAGTTGGTAAAAGGCAGCAGTATGCTTCTGCTGTGCTAAACTTGTGTGTAATCTGCATCTTAGGTAGCTGGTTGCTACCCTTCTTTCTCACTGCTTGGTACAAAAACGAAGGGACAGCACAGGGGAGAAGGAAAATGTTGATCAGTCAGTCAAATTAAGTGACATTGTGAAGGTCAAAGTACGTCAGAAATTAAGGGTTTGGAGAATTTTAATTCCTTGAGCTCTGAGAAAAATTGCAGGGAGAAAAGCAGTCAGTGGCTCCATCTTAGTGCCAGTCCCTAAACTAGGACTTTGGTGACATTTAAGTCTCTGTATCCAGCTCCTGGCTTGGCTCGTATATGCAGTGATGCTTTCCTTTCTCTGGTGTCTGAGTTTCCCTGGGAGCTCGTCCTCGCTGAGTCCTCAGGGCATCCCGGTCCAAACAATGCAGAGCAGCTCCTGTGTGGGCAGCAGTGGGATCCCAAGCTAAGCACCCTGCTCAGACCTTTGGCTGATGGCCCAACCCAGAGGGGCTCCTCACAGAGCCTTCCCCACAGCACCGCACGTCTCTTCCAGATATGCCAGGAAAGACCAGAAAACAAGGCTCATGGTCCTGGGCAATTCTGCTTACAAGGACTCTGATTTGTGTAGACCCCATAGAGGGAAGCCCAAAATCTGAGACACAGAGATGTCAGCCCTCCTGTTATGCTGTTCCTAATCTGTGCCCGTGGTGCCTGAAGTCTCCACCCGCCAGCAACCAGCTCTGCCCCAGGGGTCTTACGAGGTTCACAACATTTTCGCTTATGGAGTGGTCTGATCATGTGATAACAGAATCCTGCAAAGGCAAAGAGCTTCTGATACAACTGTGCCTTGGAGGGGTCACTTACACGCTGTGACTCTGACACTGCCTCTTATTAATTTTATTTTCCAACTTACTGCACAAGCTGGCAAGTGAAATAGTTCCACTCAATTCACCGTTCAACAAAGAGGTAAGCCAGTGCATAGAGCACAAGCTTTGCTTGACATTAACTCAATTTGAAGATCAAAAGGAGGTGTGTTTAACTTTGCATTATCTTAATTTTTAATTTCCACTATTTTCTGTGCTTCCTGCTATCAGACTGAATGGAAAGCAGAACTAATAGGGAGCAACACACTGGGAAAACGTTGACTTCTGCTGTGGAAGCAGGAAACTAGATCAGAAATAGGTGGATACTCTGACAATTTGCAGCTCAGTCATACAGAAGTTCCTCTGGGCTTCAGATGGGTAATTTTCACATAAGTATGTACTGAACTCTCACAAGGTCACATTTAGGGTACTGCAAGACTTGCCCTTCAAGTGAGTCTTCTAGTCAACAGACTGCAATGCAGGACCTAAACCTGAGTTCAAACTCTGCAGTCAGTGTGCATAACCAGAGCTTCCCAGGGAAAGCTCCCCACGGGGATGTCAAGATCTAAATTTGCCACGGGAGAGCCTCCAGTTGAAATTTGCCATCTTTGGATTCCCCTTCTATATTTTTCCCTATAAAATGAAGCCCAACTTCTAAATCCTATGCTCACCTCTCTTTTCTTGATTCTCCAAATACAAACACAGGACTATTTCAGAATTTTACTCCATCTGTAGGATTGACTAGGCCTTTTATAAAGTGGTAGCACTTAAAACAAGAATGAAGTCAAGTATCAGATATATCTGATTGCCAAGGAGCACAGTAACCTAGCTCTAGATATGCCCAAACCTTGGAGTCCATATCCATGCAGAAATTTAACTTTGACTGTTGCAGCTTAAGTCCGTCTATTATTAATCCAGTAAAAACATTTTTCTGTCAGAAATACATTCCTCGGGAGAAGCTTCTGCAAACACGTCAGCAGGTGGTGGCTTCAGAGAGAGCACGAACGGATGCCCTCCAGAGAGCCAAAACCAGAGGGTACTTTAAATAGAAAGATAAGCTCACCAATGAAGTGAAATCTTTCCAAAGGTAGCATGAGCTGGTTCCAGGTGAAGGCTTTACCTTTCCTTTGTAAAACTGCTCCTACAGATCTGCAGGAATAAATTTTAAGTCATGGTAGCTTGCACTAAAACAACTGGCAAACAAAACCAAAAAAGCCCCATCAGTTCCATACTGCCGCCCACCTGGATTTTGCTTTGTTTTGGAAACTTAAAGGAATTGAGAATCAAACTTGCCCTTGGGGCAACTCCAATGAAATCAATGTGCAACCCAGGGAATTAATCTGGCCCAAGTCTCATTTTCTCTTTAACTGCAGTATCCAAGGTCATTTTCCCATCTGGATTTTGCAGATGCTTCTGCACATACTGATGAGTTATACCTTTTATCAAACCTTGACCATCATTTTCAGGGCTAGAAAATGATTGCACAGTGTCAGAGGATCATAGGACATAACATGAAAACTCTTGGTGTTACAGTCCAGATGTTGTATTTGCTATGTGCCACTTCTTCTGTGTACCCCAAAGCCACATACAATATCTTTCCACAGTGCAGGACTTTGTCCTCCTTTGTCTCCAAAATACCTTAATGCAGGATGACATCACTCATCCTCTATCTTAACTTAAGGGAAGCTCCTCTTTTCCACACCTCTACAATTTTATCTAACAGTGTGACCAGCATTTTTCTGCTGGTTGAAGGACTGGGAAAGACAAACCATAAGCATAACATTTTCTTTTTGGAGGGACAGAGTGTCTGTCTGTCTATCTATCTATACCTATAACCTTGTTCCCTTCTTATGTCCTCAGTAATACCTCTTGTACTAGTACATGTCTGGGTGGATCTGACCCTACAGGAACCTCTGATGACAGCAGATGGGCCCAAAAATAAGGCAATGATTGGCTGCAGACGCCCTCTCCTTTATAAGGTGGTCTGTGGCAGACACATTGGCCAAAGCTCCACCCAATACATCCAGCAGTGCCTAGCCCCATTAGATGACGAAGGCATGACATTCAAACACAGCAGTGATCGTAAGCCTATATATTGGAGAGAAATGGTCTGGCAAAAGCAATTTCTGCCTGGAAGTAGGCTGGACAAGGCTGTCTGTGCATCCCCCTTTATCCTGGGCCTTGTACGAGCATGTTACCTCCTCAGACTGGGGTGCTAAAACACACAGATGCCAGCTACAAAGTAATAACACTGGGAGATTGGTGGTTTGTGATATTTTAATATCCTGAGCAGAGGATTATTTGTTGTTTAGTGTTTTTTAAAATGTTCTCCTTCTGTGCAATTGATGGCTTTACTGCTCCTGGACAGAATAACAAACAGCTGTGCTGTTAAAATAAAAGAGATCTTTTGGATCATCTCAAGACAGCATCTTGGCAGTCTTGGAGCCATGGTGACTTGTGGAAAGGGTGAGTGGTTTGGGGCAGATCTGCCGGCTGGTGCAGACACTTGCAGCTGCTCAGAGTTCATGCAAAAAAGTTCTCATAACAGATTACTAAAAGCAGAAAGGCCAGCTGTAAATCATAGTCTTAAATCTTGTGTAACAGAGACTAGTGACTTAGGACCAGAAGTCATAGATGAGCTTTACCAGAGTTACCTCACTGGGTGGTGGAAATTCTGCTTTAGTTTGCTGGAATTTCACATGCCAATGTTGTATTTCCATGATGCAGCAGAGAGTTCATCCAGAGGCTTGGAACCAGGTAATCAGATTCTATACATGTTTGTTTATTGTGTTTTCATTCAATAAGTGTCTCATCAAAAACCCACTGGAGACAGTGAGAGACTCCTGTTGACTTTGCAGCAGCCTGAATCAGACCTGAAGCGTTCAGAGTTTTAATTTGCACAACTGGAATTTGGTACTGATGCTTCCAAAGGTCTGTATCAAATTATGAGCTCCCTTTGGAATAATGTGTTCATCACACATCCACACTTGCCTGAGGGTAATCTCTTATAACCTGTTCCAAATAGCTGTCCTGCCAGGACTGACACTTCTGAGGAAGACCTGTGAACCAGGATCACCTCCTGACCTCCTTCCATGCAAAAATCGTTTCTTGGTCCAGGTGAAGGAAAGCATGGCTGACAAGGATGGCAGAAAAGATGGAGCTGCAGCTCAAGAGAGTTGGGGGCAGTTGAGGCAGAGTTGTAGGAAGGTCTTCAAATAGCTTTGTGTGAAGTTTCAGCTAATGTTGCCTGGTCCCTGGTTCTGTTTCCCCTTCAAGACAGGACACCACAGGCACTCCTTCCTCCCTTTTTCCTGTACCCTCTTTCCCCCCGGCAATACCTGAACACCATCTGTTGCTGCAGCTGCTGTGTCCCTGCAGTGCACAGCAGAGCAGAGAAACACTTACACTGGTGAATTCTGGGGTAAAATCTTTCCGGGTCCAGCTCTACAAAGGCCAAATAAAGATGTGAGCCCTGCAGCTGGCAACCCTTGCTATGTGTGAAAACAGCAAAGGGAATGTCAATGTTTGGACATGTCAGATGTGGAGCCAGGAATGGTTATATTGCCTGTTGGCCACTTTATAATGAATATATTTTGCCCAGTCTATATAAGAGTGAAAACCTAGGTAATATTTTTTGTGTGACAGTTTTTTCCAATGAGAAGAAGTAGTGTCTGGTTTGTATTCCTCTGACTTGAAATCATTCATTTTAAATGACTGTTTGTTCTACTAATTTGGAATCCGGGCAGGCATGGAAACTATTTATTTTGGTTTGTGAAAGGAGCTGAGTTTGAGTTTGTTAAGCACACATATACTTTGTTGCTTTGGGCTGCTAGAATACGATTTCTTAAGTGGCAGGAGCTCCCAGTGAGCTCCATGATGATACCCTCAGCGAGGAACCTGTCCTTCACCTTCCTTGGGCTCTGGAGAAGACCCAGTGGCAGCTGGGTCGGTATGGCTTGCCTTTGAGGAACAGTTCCACACACCTTTTTGTGGAAGGTGTGAGGGTGGGATTGGCCCTACAGATCACCCACAGCACCACAGGGCACTTGTTGAGGTGACAGGCTGTGACTAAAAGCACATTGCCACTGTACCCTGACTGCCATGGAACGTGGAGCAGCATGGTATCACTTGCCCTAAATGCATTGGCCAGGTGCAACAGCCCAGGAGTGGAGATTGCTTTGTCCTCTCCCTCCCTGGCATTGGCACAGCGTGTGGGCCCCATCGTCTGCTGAGACATCGCATTGCGCACTCACCTCTCCTCAAACTGAAGCATCACTTGGTGTCCAGTCAGAGGCTTCTCGTTGCAGGCTGTTCCCTGCAGCCTCAAGGCCCGTGATGAAGTCAGAGGCTCTTTGCAGCATCTCTTCCACCTTCTTCATTAACCTGCCTGAGGAAGGTAGACTGAACGTCAGATCTGTTGCACCTCACCTTGTCTCCTCTACCCCAGTTATTTTCTAACAGTCACTTAATGTACTAAACCTTTTTCAGACAGCCAAAGTGGCTTTCACAGCCATCCCTACATGATGCAGCCCAGAGAGTGGGTCGATGTTCACACAGGAGCCCAGTCTGACAAGGACCTTCTGGCTGAACTCCTCAAATGGGCATTGCTCATCTCTAAACCTGATGTGAGCCCTCTTCCCTGCTGCAATGGAGAAGTCCTTGTGCTTTTTTTATAGCTTCATTAGAAACTCAGAGTCTTGCTGCTGGAAACATGGAAACTCCTTCAAAAAGCCTCCTTGTGCAAATGCAGATAAAACAGGATTCTGACATCTCTAACAATGCTACTATCCCAGTAAATAAATTATCACCATTCACTTATAATTACTTTTGTTATACTTGTGCCTGCCTCACAGCAAATTTCCCAAGACGGAGAGTTCTGATGTCTGTTAACTTTATTTTCCCTCATGTCTAAGCAAAACTCATTTTTTTGAAAAATGCTCCTTATTATTTGAAGCAGAGAAGTAATTGGTATTGAACAAAAGCTGGATAATACTGTCTTTCGTGATAGGCTGAGCAATGACTTGGACTACAGCAACATTACATGAAGCGAGGATTTGTTTAAATAGCTTTCATTCTGGTTTGCCACTAAACCTCGGTAACAGTACATTAAATACATGTATTTCAGTACCCCAGCACAGACATTTTGTTCTGTAACTCAGAATGTTTCATCGTACTGCTCTGAGGATTCTTGCCAGTTGGCAGCTTTGCACGTGTGCTAAATTGCTAAATTTTTATTATTTACCCACTTATCTAGTTTGACACAGCATGCTTGCACAAGGCAGAGGGATTTGCGCCTCGGAATACAGGCACTACACTTTCAGGGTTGTAGACATTTAAATTGGCACTCTGGAGTCAGAGAGCATGGCAATGGGCCCCTTGCAATTAAACTGATAAACAGCAAAATATGTTAGAAGTTGGATGGATTGAAACCACAGCCACCTAGCAGCAGAATGATTTGCAAGAGAGACTGCACTGTCAGGAAGAGTCCTAAGCAAAACCTGCCTGATTTACTGCAGACAGCTCATCCCCTTTGAAACCAAAGAGTGAATTCATGCCATATCTTTGCACCAGCCACCCATGGGTTTGAAGTAGTGTTCAGTCCAAAACCAGAAAAGAGTTTGTCGCCATGTCTTAGATTCAGCTGACCTGGTGTGGCAATTAGCTGCTGCCAAACCAGGGCTGGCCTGTCCCTCCTGCTCATGCCACCTCTCATCCAACCCCAGCTCAGAATTAATCCAAAGCACTGAACCAAAAGAAAATTATGGTGGAGTCCCCATCCCTGGAGGGATTTAAGAGACATGTAGATGAGGTCCTGAGGGACATGGTGTGGTGGTGAATTGGCAGTGCTGGGTTAATGGTTGGACTTGATGATCTTAGAGGTCTTTTCCCACCAAGGCTATTCTGTGATTCTGTGATTTGCTGGTTTAGCCCCTGAACAGACTCATCCCAGGGGCAGCCAATTGGCAGTGCTGACACAAGGGACAGGGTGGAAGCACGTGGCCAACAGTGAGGAGGACAGTTAGCAGTGGATCTGCTGCTGTAGGGAGCAGATAGCTCTTCCATCATCTTATCCATACTGTCAAGCCATGTCCTCAGCACCTGCTGTCCTCACTGCAGGCAGAACTGTCAGATCAGGAGACTGTGCAAGATTTCTAGCCACCATCAGATTAATGAGAGACTCGCAGTCCTAGGCTGGCTTTTGCTTTGAACCAGAGACTTTCCTTTCTCTGTTGACTGGTATCAGAAATGAAAATTAACAACACTCCATGAACAGAAGCACATTGAAGCTATGCAGCTATTATGAGTACACAGAGACAGTCATCTCACCACAGATGGCTGCTCTGTTTCTAGCACTGTTTCTAACTAACCCTACCAGAGACAATCAGGACCACGGCAGATCCCTAGAGCCCCCAGTCATGTGTGCACAGGTAGTTGGCAGAACTAAATACATGATGGCAGCCTGCTGACAGCCTGCCTGTTCTTCATGACAGCAAATAAACTGCCTAAACTTCCTAGCAGCATTGTGCCAAGCTGCCAGCTATGCTCAGCTCTGTTCTGGGTGTACCAGGGACCCTGTTCCAACCATGCCCATCCTGCCAGGTTGGCATCAGAGCAGGGAGCAAGTCTGGTTCAGCACAAGTTCCATGGGTTTCAGGGCAGCTGTGATTTCATTCTGACTTACACTACCAAAAGCACTAGTTTATGAAAGGTGAACAGCTTCTAAGAAATGGGCTAGAGCCAGACCCAGCCTTCTTTAGCACGGTTTCCCAGGGCTAGTGGCAGGCAACTAGCTAGTAGTGAAAAGCATCAACAGTAACAGCAGAGAACCACGGACTGCTTGAGGCAAAAGAAGCTTCATACGGAAGGAGTTGAACTACACCACTTCTGAGCTCTTCACCTTTGTGATAACCCAAGATAGTGAATTTCAAAGGGTTATTTATCCTCCATACAAAATAGTCTTGCTGTTTCTCCCCACGGTAAGTAACAGCATATTAATGATGTTAAATGAAATAGCAGTTCTTCCATTGTTTCAAGCACTTGAGCTGTACAAGCTAAAAAAACACTGCTAACAAATCTGTTGTTCTGAATCTGCCCAGCCTGCAAGGGTTTGAATCCTGGAATAAATGCCACCTGGCTCTGGGAATCTGCTTCCAACAGTAGTGCCAGGTCTGCACCCTCCGCTCTCCACCCACCCTTAGGCACTAGACCTTGTTGGCTCCAGACCAAGGCAAGCTGGGCTCTATTCCCAGATCTCACTCTGCTTCCTGATGCTGTGCAGCTCAGATCCCTTCTCTGAGCCTCAGTCTCCCAACCTGTAATGAAAGAGTGAGCCATTGGTCTCTTTAAAAGCCCCAGGTAAGCAATGCGAAAGTTGAGAGTGCTGCTCTATATGCCATGGCCTGAGCTCAAGAGATGATGAGAACTGGGCTTCAGCCACCTCCAGCTCTGGTTTTGGAAGCAAATGTCCTCATTGCTGAGGATGCACAAATCTAAATCTCCTTCCTCCTGCACTCCTGCCTGATTTTCTATGGTGCCTGTGAAAATTACAATTTTGTCATTTGAAAACAAAAGTGCTTAGCTGGCAAGAAAAACTCCATAAAGAAGGCAATGGAAGCTGTCACATCTGTACTGTCTGAACACCATCTGTCTCCCAAGTTTACTCTGAAAGAAAGCAAATCCCATCCAATTCTCTTGCTATATATCAGTAAAATGCTTAGCAGTGGCACTTGGAGAAGGAATGAACACATTTCAATTAGACAATGACATCATAAAACACCAGCTCAGTAAATAAAAACCTGGAGGTTAACATTTGTAGGGATTAAGCAGTCTGTTAAGTAAAGTTTACCATAGCATGTTAGGGTTTTTGTAATACATAGTTATATACATGTAGCATCCTAAACAGGCTCCTTAGCTTACTTTCCAGACTTGTTTTGCTTTAAGAATGTCTGACTGCCTCTCAAGAGTTACTGAGATCCAGAGACTAGTTTGGAACTGTAGACACCTGCAGAAGCAGAGGTATCACTTTTGGTAGAGAAAGAAAGGACAGCAGAGTGATGATGAGGGAAAGCAGAGTCACAGAATGGTTTGGGTCAGAAGGGGACCTTTAAAGATCAAACAAAGTAAACCTTACCATTGCTTAAGGGACTGGTGACAAATGCTGGAAACAGAATGTAACTGCTGCAAATGGGCTAGTTACTGTTCAGAAAAACCTAATAGCCAGGTTAGATGGAACTGAATGCTGGGCTAACACCTTGCTGAGAGCCCAGAATTATATGCATCATGACTAATTTCCAAGACTCTGCAACCACTATGGTTATGAGGTTATAACTTACTGCTTTTCTCTCTGTAAATCTCAAAGTAGGCTCACAGATGTCTTGGTCCTGGAAGGATAGAGCAACAACTGTGTGCACTGCAAGCCTAAGATAGGAGCAGGATCCACTGTTTCTTGGCTGGTTTTGCAGGCAGCCCTTGCATCCAGAGCAGAGCAAACCTAGGCAGGCTTCAACTTCTTCCAAACTGAGATAAACATTTCTGATGAAGATAAAACAGTCAAGAAAGGCTGCTCCTGCAGAGTGCTCCTGGGGTAGCAGGTCCTTGTGTGCACAGGCAGGGCTTCACTGCTTTTCGGAGTAGTGTCCTCTGCCTGCTTCAAGAAGTGGCTGCTCAGGGATGCCATCACTGTGACCCTTCACTGACTTTATGAACAAGACTTGGGACAAAATTTATTCAAAGCACTTCAGGAATCTTCAGTGTCAAACTCATAGCACATTTGCACTGCAGCAAATTGGGTCTTACAAACAGCCAAAAACATTGGTCCTGTCTTGCATATGGGGAAACCATCTCAGACAAACACAATTTGTGATGATGTACCTTCCACTGCACCCCAGCAACAACCGGACCAGATCTGCATGGTGCGAGTACTCCAGAGAGCAGCTGAAAACTGCCGGCTGCTGGAACACCCCTTCACTACAGCACTCTCACTCCTGTGCTGCCAGTTCTCCTTCCTCCTCGCTTTTTCCTCCTGCTTCAGCATCATTTCTCCCACACACATGAGCTGAGAGATTATCTCAATTATTCCAGCTGTTGTGCTACACCACACTGAACATAATCAAAGCTAACAAAGCACGCTTCATTGGCTCCATTGTCATCTGGCATTGAAAGCTGAGAATCCTAAACGAACAGTGCTTAAGCTGGTGTCATACTCGAGGGAGTTCAGCAGGGATGAGGCAGAAGGTGTGCAGAAAAAAGAAATAAAGCTGTAGATTTTACATATCTGGGGTTTTTATTATCATTAGAAAACTTCAAAGAAGTATTGATAGGATGGAATGAAGCTGGGACTGTATCAGTCTGGATATCTTTTTCAAATGCGGCTTTCTTAGATGAATATCCCTAGGAATAACTTGGATTATGAATGCAGATTTACCTGGGACTGTCCTGGAGAGCCCTGCAGATTCATTCACTTATGCAGACACAGGCAAGATGCAGTCTTCCACTTTAAACACCATGATGGACACAGCAGCATCTCCAAGGCATCCATTTGAAACAAAACAAAAAGAAAAAGAAAGACTGTAAAGTATGTACATTATACATACTTCCAGCTTATTTCCCTAAGCAGAGAACTTCAGGCTCACCAGCACCAGGGTGGATGACAAATAAGGGCTATAGCCTTAGGCAGAAAGAAGTCCATCTGCTCACTCTGCTCCACCCAAGCTTGCAGCAGTCAGTGCACAAAGGTGCTCTGAGTGGGAAAGAGGCATGGAAATAATTTGCCCAATGGTTGGTAGAGCGGGGACTACCTCTGCCGGTGGGTTACAGGTATGTGCCCCAGTCCACTTCTACCTTTTGGGCTGCTAAGTCTTGTTGCAAAAAACTAAGAATACACCCCATGCCCATGAAATGGTGCTGCCCTCCCACGGTTGTTTTTTCAGGTGCTATTGGGGTCCACGTCACACCAGCTGAAAGCAGCTCTCTAAGAGAGACACTCTAAAACGCTGGCACCCTGGGGACTTCGAGGCCATCTCCAAGTAGTAGGAGAGCAACAGCTTCCAAACCACAAATGATCAAAACTCTTCATGTCATGGCACCACACTTACAGACTTCAAAGACAGTTAGCCCTTTTTAAAAATTAATGGTGACATTCCCAGATCCTCTCCCAGATGCTGGAAATGCCAGAAACTTTCTAAGTTTTCACCTGATGCCATTTCAGCAGACTGAGAAGGATTTCTTAGGTTCTCAGCATATGAATCACACAGCAAATGCTTCTCCATTATCATCCTTGAGGATGTACATTTCAGGGGCATTCAGAGCTTCGTGGCAAGCACGGAATAATCTCCCAAAATCTAGGCCCAGACAAAAAGAAGGGACACCCTGTGTGTTGTAGAGCTATGGCACACAATTGAAGAGGCCAACCTCCATCTGACACAGAGCAGCATTAAACATGTACAGAGCAAGTTTTGTGGAAAATTCATACACCCCTCTGTAAGACATCATGCAAAGGTGGTTCCCACATGCATATGCAGAGCTCTAACACCCAGTACCTGAAGTGTTAACATACCACAGCAGAAACGAGGTAATCTCTGAAATGAGGACAGTGCTCCAAGAACAGATCGATCCAGGGTTGCCCTTCAGTTCCCAGTTGCTGACAGACAGCAAATTGATCACCGTGTGGTTTGAATTTCTCTCCTGACAATTCAGGCAGGCGAGGGCCAGGAGCTCTGTAAAAGCATAATCTGTGCCTGGCACTCGCTCGCTCCGTACTAAACAACGATAAAATCTTTGGAGCAAGCTGTTCCTCCTCCAGTCGGTTAACGTTTGTATCCAGCTGGACTCCTGAGGTGATAAGTACAGCAGACCTCCTCCTCCTCTGAGGCAGATAAGTAAAACATACCATAAAGAAAAGTACAGGGTATTAGCACATCTCTCCTAAAGGGGCTGTCAGCAGCTGAGTGCTGCAGTCCCCTCAAATGCAAGGAATGAGAAGGGTATTTTTTTCTACGAAGCCTCTGCTCTCTCTCTGCCTTCCTCACTGAGAACTGATCCATTTTTTTCATTCCTCTTGCCCCTGCCTTTGTGTGCATAGATAGTCCCATGCCACAGCAGGCCACAGCAGCATCTTTGCTAATTCTCAAAGTGCCACCTACAGTTTGTGTGAGTGCATGTGTATGCGTGCATGCACTCATAGGCAGAGATAGAGACATGCTATAAATTTAGATATAGATATATATATGTATGAGTACTGAGACACGATCAAACCAGCCTGTAGCTCAGACATGAGAGGACAGAAATAATCCTGGAAGCGTTTTGCTCTTCTTGGGAACAGGTCCTATGCCTACAGGGGAAATCAAGCACTGAGCACACACTCTGCAGGAGCACAAGCCTTGCAGGGAATGAAATCGTGTCGTTCTGGCTGCACACATAGGCTTTGTGAGTGGTCCTCTGTCCCTAGCTCCAAAGTGCCACAAGCACAGAAAAGGGATCTGGGATCTATTTTCCTCCCTGATCAAATACACCAGTTGATCTGGCAGCACCAGCTCCCCAGAGGTGCCACAAAAATGGTAGCAAGTGGGAGCAAGTTCTAGAGTGAAGCAGTGCAGTGGCTTCAATAGTCACAGTGATTTAGCAATCACCACCACTACCCCCTTCCCCAGCAAAAGGGCCCTGAAAAGTGGAGATTTTTTAGACAGCAGGGAAGGCAAACAGGGCAAAGAAAATGAATACAGCAGCCAAGAGGCTTGGGATTTAATCAGAGCTGGCTTTCTACTGCTTGCTTGCTGTCTTTCTTCACTTATTTTCAAGAGAAAAATGTCTGTAACTACAGAAAAAATAGAAGGTTAAAAAACCCCACCCCATTCCCTGCTCCCTCTATATTAATAGAAAAAAAAAGGTGGTTTTTGTTGTTTTTTGGGGTTTTTTTTAAACCATTTTCTTGTAGATACATTTTTAAAGAAATAAAAGAGGACTTCACTGGTCATATGTTGTTCTATAGCAGTCAGGTTAGCTGGGGTGCTCACAAAAGCCATCCCTAGATCCATGGGAAAAATAATGGCCAAACACTCTCAGGTATAGGCTTTCCTTGGAGATTTGCCCCCCCACCTGGGTATTTCTACAGCTCTGTGCAATGGCTTTGTCTTTTTCTTGGGGTTTCATCCAACCCATAGAAGACTGTGGTGCACTGACACCATCAAGGGACTGCACTGACCAGTGTTCAATCAGTGTATGCGCAGACCTCAAACAAACCCCTCACATTTGCTGAAGACCCTGGTCCTGGCAAGAAAAATAACCCTCAGGCTTGAGGAGATGTTTGCAGAAGACCCTGGAGAGGCTTGAGTGCTCTGCTATGGAGCTACTCATCCTTTCTCCTCCCTGCTCCAGCCAACCCTAGAGAACCCAACAACACACTCTGTTTAGACATGGGCATGCTTGAAAATGGTTATTTACAATGATTTCACCTGGACTGACAAGAAAACAGGAGCACAGAATGGTTTGTAAATGTACCCTGTGGCTAAAAGCCCAAAAGCAGCTGGCCTCTGGCCAAGCGATGAGAATGAACAATGATATTTTGGGGCAGAGGCGGTGGTGAGCCCAGCTTCTTTCTGCTGCTATTTGACTTTTTAAAATGTACTTAAATGGGGAGGTTAACTAATTGGATGTCTTTCAGTTTGACTCTTCGCTTTGGCTCATGATAAAGTAGATACACAAACAGCACATTCCCAATACCCACTTCAGTCATCAGTCATTCCTCTCATCCATCAGTTTGTTTATTTTTTCTCTCTTTTTTTTTTTTTTAAATGTTTCTCTGCTGTAAGATTAAGCCTTTTGTGGGAAAGAGAAAAGGGAAGAAACTTTCCTTCCTTTCTGTTCATAAGAAACACTTTTGTTCTGCATGTTGACTGATTTGGCTTTTGAAGAAGTAAACAAGATGTTAAAAAGTCAAAATCAAAGATGAAATATTGAGGTTGTCCTGACTCTTTGTTTCTTTTCCAAATCTGCTCTGAACCATCTGAGATTTTAATTTCTGTTCCAAAACACCAAGCAAGAAAATAATTTACAAATCTTCAAAACACCCACAGAAATAGGAAAAACATTCTGACTTAACCATCTGGACAACAACCGCTTCTGCTCCAGCTTATGATTGTTGGGGGTCAGATCCCAGCCTCCTCACCAGTGAGGGCAGGAGCCAGCTCCATCCTGCAGGTGATGGGACTGCACTGACTCCTCCAGCCAGAGGTCCAGTTCCAGCAGGGCAAGTGGCTGCAGTGCCATGCAACTTGTCCTGCACCATCCTGTGCCGACACAGGACACAATGTCACTGAAGGCTGACCCAAAACCACAAGGAATGGCACGGAAAACTCCTTCAGGGTTAGCCTGGCAGGATTTGGGGTTGGGTGAGCATTTAAATGATAGGCTCTCAGCACTTTTGAACAATACAAGAATAACTGAACAGGCCTTTGATTATTTTTTATTATTTTCTTTTAATCTGCAGGGGGTCGATTATCTGGCAGATCTTTACCAGGCACACTACTCTCCTGGCCTTTTTCTGCTCGAGAGAGATATTTGGTGGGGATGAAGAGAAGGAAATTGAAAATGCAAAAGGAATATTTGACCAGACTACTCCCACTCTCTGCAAACCCAAAATACATGCATGCGTGAGTGAGCTGGCTAGATAGGCACTTAAATCCCAGATGTAGGTAGAGTCACCCAGCAATATCCTTATTTGTACCCTTCCTTCTTCCCTCCATCTGATTGTGTTAATTTGCAGCCTTACAGCCACCCACCATGAGAAAAGCCCCAGAGAAAAGGGGAAGCCCTTGGTCAGGGAACTGACTGGGGATGGTCCCAGAGACTCACAACCACACACTTGTCTGAAGGAACCTGCTGTTGTCAGGTTTCAGAAGCTAAGCCAGCCTGTCCTGGGAGGTGCTGCAGATGAAGACAACCATGTGTAGCTAAAGTTCCTCATATTTAACCACAGCAGCACTTGCTGCTGCAGTGCTAAAATGCAAAAAAGACAGAAAAAGTGTCTTGTGGCAAGGCTAGCTTCCTTCTTCCTGAGGAAAACACGGCTTTGGCAATCCCACTGCTATCCTGAACCTTTCTGCTGAAGCCTGTGCCTTGTCTCAACTGAGTCTGTTGGAATGGGAGAGGACTGAAGGGAAAGGGAGTTCCTGTCGATTTTTTGAAAACAGGTATCTGCATACAAAAGGCCACAAAAGCCCTTCAAACAGGGGACAGACTACAGAGGTGTCAGAAAACGGACACTAAGAGTCACGTGAAGCTCCAACAAGACAAAAAGATCCAGAGTTGGATCTTTTTTTCTTAGAGATCACAGTCAGCCAGTCACGGGAAACAAGGCCATAGGAAACTACACTTCATTAATTCCAGCTCATACAGTGACTCCTAATGTGTTACCCTTTATGATGGGACTGAGACACCCCAGCAAAAGAGCAAATTCAGCGGGTGAGATGGTGGGCTGAAGCTCAGGAGTAAGATATGAGACCATCAGTACAGCTTGATCAAAAGGAAAACAGTGGTCCAGTGGCTTTCTTTAGCAGAGATTAGTCTCTTGATCTGCCCCACTCATGGAAATGGCTCTCTGTGTGCCAGGTCTGAATAGCTGGCAGGATTGGGACCTTCATCCCTGCCTCATTAGACACCCACCAAACATGCCCTAAGGAGCTGTGCAGATAACCAATACATGGAAATGTATGTGAGGAGGAGTGTGCAGGCCTGAATACACAGGGAAAGAAGAAAGAACTACGTGAGAAACGGGACATCTAACAAAGAAGGAGGAAAAACAATCAGGCAAAGCAGTGAGATGAGAGAGAGCTGTTATTAGAGCCAAAAAGTGATAAGAAGCAAATTAAGCAGTGGTACAAACCAGAGTAAAAATAGCACAGGAGGAAAAGGAAAAAGAAAACTGCTGAGGAACAAACCTGATGTTTTTCAGGAGGTGCTATTGCACTCACACATCTGCTCTGCTAGCTCTACAGGGAAGTGCACCCTGACATGAACTGCAGGGCAGCGGGGTGTCCCAGGGAAGGGCCCTGGCTGTAGCCCACCTTGCCAAGCCCCCACACTCTTCTGGTGGACCAAGTGAGACAACAAACTTGGGCACTACTGCTAGGTCACTGCACTTAGTTATTTCCATGAAGTATTGAACAGTTCCCACGAAAATACTTAGAAGAGCTCTTTGGCTGCTTTTTGAGACACCTGCACCTCCCCTTACCCACAGGAGACAATGAGCTTTAGGTCACTGGAGCTAAATCCAGCTAAAAGCAAAAGTTAAATCCAGGTACACAGTTAATTGGTGCGGAATTCTTCACACAGCATTGTCAAGCAGGAGCATCGCTATTAAGATATCTCAGAAAATTATTTAAGACAGACTCAAGGCCCATGTATTTATATTTGATTTGCATCCTGGGGACAAAAATAAAGCTAGGGATGAGACCAGGATCAAAATTTAATCTGGGGACAGGACCTCCCAGCTCTGCCCCATGTCTAGCTGGATTCACAACAACAAGCTGCATTAATCCCTGGACACAGCAAAGAAAACTGAAAGAAAAGCAGGAGTTTATGTGTAAGAAAGAACCACATGACACAGGGTGCTTAAACAATGATAATACATCACTGCAAAACCCACAGATGATTAGATGCTTCCTGGGGCTGTCTCCCTAGTCCATTCCCGAAGAAGTACACCGAAGTCAGCCAGGCTACTTATGACAAACAGGGTTGACGGCTGCTGGTGCTGCCCAAAATGTCTTGGCATTCTCCAATGAGAATGTCCCCACAGAAAAGAGGTGTCATCACCCAGACCTGTCAGCACCTGCCACAGGGTGGAAGGAGAGCAGCCTCAGGGCAGGCAACACAAGGCAGCATCCAGGGAGAGGGTTAGGAGGAGGACCCACAGTGACTCTCCATTGACCCCAAGGAGAGATGAAGAAAGAAGAGGGTCTCATTTCTGCTCCCCAGCACAAATTCAAAGCAAGTTCATGCCAAAAAGGCAGAGCATGTTCACCTGTTGGTGCCATCACTGCAGCACTGGGAGCCTTTTGTCCCAGCATCAAGTGAGGCTGGATACCTCTTTCCAAAACCTTGTATTTTCCTTCAAGAACGCCCTCTGTACCCTTTTGCTGTCTTTTCTCACTATGATCCCAGTTTGGACCCCTCAGAGGCAGCTTTGAAATGAAACTTGAGGGGAGGCTTTGGCTTTGTCCTTATTCTGGGTGTCCAAACTCAAAGCTTAAGTGTCACCTATACATATCCCAGGAATGCGGGTGCTGCCACTCTCACCTCTGGCTAACATGGAGACACCCATTAGCGTAAGGCCCTGAACGGGTAAAAGTGAGTTACAGCTCTGTGCCTGCACACTGGCCCTGCTCAGTCCTCATGCCCCAGAGGACTCGTCTGACAGGCAGGAATGTCTTTAAAGGTTTAAGAAAGCCATCATGCTCCTTTTCCTGCCTCCAGCTTTCCTGCCTGACCTTCACCAGGTGGCTCTGCAGTTCAGCTCCCTCTCTGCAAAATCAGGTTCACAAAACCACTCTGCTCCAAGACAGCATTGCAAGAATAAATGCATTGACAGTTGTATTAGGCACAAGAGTAATGAGAGATTAGATAAATATGAAAGATTACTGCACATATCATTTCTAATTTTACCTTCCAGATCAGACTGAGTAATCTGACTTTATCCAAGTGCTACTCATGATGACAACCTCTGGAGAGTCAAAGAGCTTCAGCACAGGGGCAGACGAGGCAGACTGCTGAATGGTCTTCTCAGGACTCCAGTGGAAAGACCAGCCCTGGCCACTCTTTGGTTTTGCTGTCACTTTGCTTACAGCACTTCCCCGCGTTTCCAGATGTGCACACATATCTGGAGATCTGAGCAGAATGAAACATCAAGAGAAAACAAAGCCCTAGAACACATATTTAGATGCAGTCATAAAAACCCCAGGTCTTGCTTTGATGGTATATTATCCTGACAGCTTCCTGGTGTAAATACATGCTACTCCAGCTAATCTTACGTGAATCCAAATGTTAGTGCACCAGCTCTTTGCTTTAGCATGACCATAGGTCTCTGGGAAAGAGAGAAGCTGTGTTTGTGTACCTGTGTGACAGGTGAGTTGGATACTTATATGGGAGATGGAAACATCTACTAAACATTTTTGTGTCGTGGTTTTATAGCTATGAGATTCTTAAAGAATAACAGTTTTACTCCAAAACCGTCTTCCTCCCCTCCCTCCATTGCACGCTGCGTTGCTGCTTTTAGAGCTCTGTAACGCCCTATTCACTGATTCAGCTCCCAGTTAAGGAAGGTCGAGCTGACCTTGTCATGCACACGCTGTCTGGGCAGGGAGCCTACTGGGGACTGTATTCGTCTGGCTAACATGGCCTCCCCATGCGGGAAGCCTGCTACTGCCCGGAGTTAATATTCACACCCACTCCGTGCAGGGGTTGCAAATACCCAAGGAACAATTAACCTGCCACAAATGCTTGTTTCATCATTTTTAATCCAAGGTGTTGACAGGAAAAATTATGGTTTTTCCTGCTTGACTTAGAATAAGAAGCAGTGAAGTCTACAGATTCAGTGATAAAATGCTTCCTGAAAGAAATTCTCAAACAATGAGCCCTCCAAACAGCCTCTCTTCGCCCTCTGGTTTTCATGCAGCAAGGAGTTTAAATTTCCCATGACTTATACCTGCTTTTGTGAGGGAAATGCCCTCTGAAAACATGCCAGTGCCTACTGACTGATGCAGCTGCCCTGCACTTAGAAAGATATAGTTAAAAGAAATACACTAAATCTCACAACAGAGCCAGACCTGCTGTCTCAGTTCCTTTGAGTCAATCAGCACATTGTTGCTGCTGTAGATCAAAGGCAATTCTGCACTGCAACACCATTTTATTAAACAGCTACTGTCCTGCAAAGGTAAATGCATATGCATATTAACTGTAAGAATTTATTCAAAGTTCATAACCTCCCTGTGTTTTGTTTATAGTCTAAATATTCAAACACATTATTTTAATTGACATATGTGAAGTGCCAAAGATGAATATGCATAGGCACATACTATAGATACATCACACATACATATTCATTTCACTACACAAGACGACGGAATCATTGTTATATCTCATGTAAGGCTGGATGCTGTTTTTTTGTAGATCATGATGAGATGACAACTACTGTTGGAAAACTACAGGATATTAGCCTTGGTTTCTCTGCATGCGTTCTCAGCTTTTTGAGGAGCTGCAAGAAAGCAACTTACATTCAAGTTAAAACTCTTCCTCAAGAAATATGCATATTCTGAATAATGTGATTTTTCAGGACACTGTAACTAAAGACTGTGAAACAGAGGAAATAAATGTGCTAAAGAAAAGAATGGAGAGCACCCTGAGAACATTTATATTGCTGATTACCAGATAGGAACAAAATATTAGTGTATTTTTTATCACTGTATGCTTTGATGTCATATAAAAAAAATAAAAGAAAGTTTACGATTGCAGAAGGCATCTTCTACAAACCAGTAACTTACTATGGATTTGCCCACTATGGTTCTTGCTCTTTAACTAGGAGAATAAATGCTCAGCAGCAGATGCATGGCTTTGCTGAAAAAACAGAGCATGGCTGAGACACCTTTTCTGATTTAGGATTCTAAGTGTTTATGAAAAACTAGGTCCAACCCAGCTGCATCTCTCATTTTTCTGCAGTACGGGCACATGAAAGCATTACTTGAAACTCCAGGATGTACACTCTGAGCATCAGGAACCACAGAAAAGCCTCACAAAACCCAGCAGCAAGCACAAGATGCCTTACCCACAGTGAAAGTGAGTTCTACTGCTTCTTTGATGCAACAGCACAATGCACACTCTATGTGAACTTTATCGTCTGCCAGATCCTTTATGTATTGACGGACAGAAATAAGCACAGCTACAGAAATGCTCTGATCAAGAGATGGGTCTCAGAGCACCTTTCACTGGATAAGGCAGTGAAGTTCAGCTATACAAGCCAAAGGTTTATGGCATGAAGAACAAAGTAAGGCTATTTTCCAGCTTTACCTTCAATCAGTGCCTCAGGTGCTACACTGATTCCTTATACCTATCATGGGAAGCACCTTGAATGCTGAAAACAGTGGGAGCTAAGCTAACAATAAATCTTTGTTACAGAGGCTGTCTAAAGCCATTGGCGAGTTTGTGAGTACTGATGCTTATATGTATGTGGTCTGTGCTACTGCACTGGGTGTGCACATAAGCAGTGAATTCCATGCTAGAGATTTATGTAGACATGTATTCGTTATATAAACACACAGACCCCAAAGATGTATTTTTCAGTATAACCCATGGCCATCCCATATGACCTAGATAATTCAAGGGCAGGAAAGCTACATAACATAGTATCTTTGCTGATAACAAAGCAATAATCCCCTTTCTGTGAGGAAATGACAGGTTTGAAATTGCCTTGTGTTCCCAGGCTTTAAACTTGGCAGCATGTCGGTTCTTGTAAATGTTTCACTCCAGAAGAGCCTGGCTATCCATTATTAGCAGCTAATTCACTGTCAAGCACGTGGACAACAACATTTGGACACAAGCGAAGAAGCACGAGCTGTTAGCCTGCTGCAGCTCCCCACGTGTTAAAGATCAGGGGATTTTCTGACATCGGAATTTATTTCATGGATCAATGGGTCACTCTTCTGGTGAGAACAGCAATTCGAACAAAGCCTGGGCTTTGCAGACAATCTCTTTTTGCCATCTAAGGCAAAGTCCTGCTGTCCCCTGTCCCATGGACAGAGAGAAAGGAGGTCATTTTACAGTAAAAGAAGCATGGTGGGAGGAGAAATGCGAGTGCTCAAAATTCATGTCAGCCAGAAAATCATTATCATATTGGGTAAAAGTACATGTATTTTCCCCAGTAACCAACTTGATGGGGGCATTTTGGCTGATGTTAACTTCTGATAAACACATAGTTCAATTCTTTCATAATGCTGTCTCTTTTTTAAACCAAGTAATGATCAGTAACGAACAATTAAAAATAGCTTTATAAATATCACCATGCTCTTAAACAGGAAATGACTAAATTCATTGTACAGCTTATCTGCCATAAAAAGATTCAGTTGGCTCTTCTATTTATAACAGCATCTCCCTTAACTAATTAGCAGCATTAGCATTCACAGGCTGTTCACCAGTAGGAGCCAAAGACCCTCATTTCCTAGAATGGCCCTGGATATTTTGCATCATGTTCCCATTAGCTCATGAGGAGTTTCTACTACCTGTGTCCTCAATAAGTCAAGAGTCTCTCATCTCTTGACCACATACTTTTGTCACAGCTGATGTATTATTCTTTGATGAAGTCACATCTCTGCATATACAGATAGTATAATGGCACATAGCACAAAAATTCTGGCCAAACTCACCACCACCACAAGTCCTCAGTCCTGTTGGCTCTATTACCTGTGAATCCTTTGCAGAGCTCTTTAGCTGGCATAACATTAGATCTTTGCCTATGCCTGAGTGACAGAGAGAAAAGAAAAATCTTTCCAGAGTAGAAGGGGAAACTGAATTATTCTGAATATCTCCCAAGAGTTGGAGGGATGCTTTGAAAAGAGGTTTTGATACCAGATTGAAGCAAAGGCAGGTAATGAGAAGGAATAAGTAATATAAAATAAAATATTTCCCTTTGCTGGGTTGTCTGCCTTCTAGAAAATAACGGGCTGAGGTTGCACTGAGAACCCAGCTCAGACTGCAAGGGGAAGAGTTGTGGAGCGAGCAAGGTTGGCTTGGGGAGAAATCAGAAACCGCGTGGAGCTGGCAGTGATGAAGTAAAGGAGGGGTGGAAACCCCATCCCAGATTTGACACTCACGGAATTGTAAGAATGTGCATGGAATAGAAGTCAGGCAGCTCTTCAAAAATAGACTGGGAAATCCAGCACAGATACAAGCTGTGCTGGTGCTTGCTTATAAAGATAGGAGCTCTGAAAAGAGGGCTGCTAGCACAGGAAGTGTGCTGTGCTCAGACTATTTACATGGTGATTTTCCTGGCTCCTGGAAGTATTCAGGCTGTCCCTCTTGGAAGCGCATTTTGTATTTATAAGGCTTTATGAACTTGCAAAATCTTTCAGAAATTCTGATCTGTGCATAATTTCCTGTACTTTTCTTGAAGTGATTTTCCTCTCCATAAAAATGTGTTACTAACTTTCAAAATCTTACCGCATGACTGTTAAATTGAAGTGAGGCTCCAGAGCATTCAAACTAAATGTTGGAAACTGGTCTGTTGGAACTGAGGGAAGAAAATGTTCTGGGAAAGAAGAGAGGGCAGGAGGACTATAATCATTCTGCATATGAAGGAGAGTTGGAATTCTTTAACAAAGCAAGCTCACAGGCTTGTGTTCGTCACTCACAGGAGGAACGTACAGTGAAGCCAAAGATCAAAAATAGAGAAGAAACCAATTTGTGGCCTCCTCTGAATTGTTCTCCATACTGAAGACTGACTATTGTAAAACACATCCATGCATGTTCTTGGGACACATTGCATGGCCAGTATTTAATCTGCAGCCAAACAAAAGCACACAAGCACCCAGACTTTCCCTAGTATGTTGCTAGGTTCCTGGCGAGCAGATTTGTCACACATCACAAAATGCAGCCCCCAAACCCATTCCCCAGGCACCCCAGGTTTCAATGATTTGTGAATGACAAAGATAGAGCAAAGCATTCACATTCCCTGTGTAATACAGACCAGAGTATACCAGTGAGCACGTCTTAGATTAGTAAAATAGTTCTGATTAGTACCAGTTTTTCATAAGGAAAGTAATACGTTGTAAGAAAAAAATCATAAGCAATAGAGAATCTACTTTGTCTCTTGCCTGTCTGTTCCAGTACTAATTCCCTTCTTGCTGAACATTTGAACTCTTCTTTAGATTCAATTTTTCTAGCTTTGGAAACTGAAGAACTGTCTGGGAGAGATTCTCCAGCCTTTATGATAGGAAGGAGTTGAGACTAGCTGATTATAACAGCATTTCTAGCTTAAACATCTTTGCACCTCTGAAAATACTATGGATTTTGACAGGTTTTCAATAGATTTGTCCACCCACAGAGCTGATGTCATCTCACTTGCTGAAGGAAACTCTAAAGGAGAGACTTCCTTTGGCTCAAGAGAGACATCTGAATAGTGGTAAAGTCTGTCCTTCCGTAGGCATTTCAGCCAGCAGGGAAGAGCCTGAGAATCCACGGGCTGTTATATTCACTCAGTGGCCAGAAGCAATTAAGAGAGCTCTGCTGGGTGTTTCTTCAGCCAGCCTCACTCAGAGAGCCCAGCTATTGCTGGCGGTGAGAGCCAGAACTGACTCTCTCTGAGACAGGTTATTAGAAAGCATCATCTCTTCCCCTGACACAAGGTTATTGCTGGATGTGAACAGGATGACATGCCAGACCTAGTGATATGGAAGGGATGGGACTGCTAATAAAGTCCAGATCAGTGAAATAAGCCAGTCTCCAGCCGCTCCACCACTGCCCATAATGTACAACCAGCCAGATCAGACACAGCCCTGTTCCCAACACCTTCTCCTCTCATCCCATCTTCTCCTGTGCAACATCTTCTCCATGGAGGGTCATCCCCTGGCCAAAGTAGCTCCAATGCTAACCTTGCTATGACGACAGGCTGAGAGAGCTGGGGTTGTTCAGTCTGGAGAAGAGAAGGCTCCAGGGGGACCTTATAGCACCTTCCAGTACCTAAAGGGACCTACAAGAAAGCTGAAGAGGGACTTTTTACAAGGGCTTGGAGTGACAGGATGAGGGGTAATGGCTTTAAACTGAAAGAGGGGTAGATTAGGTATTAGGAAGAAATTCTTTACTGTGAGGGTGGTGAGACACTGGAACAGGTTTCTCAGAGAAGTTGTGGGTGCCCCATCCCTGGAAGTGCTCAAGGTCAGGCTGGATGGGGCTTCGAGCAACCTGGTCTATTAGGAGGTTGGAACAAGGTGATCTTCAAGGTCCCTTCCAACCCAAACCATTCTATGATCTCAAGACAGGCTCCTGCCTTCATCCCTACAATGGACTCCATTGTGCTTCCCTGCAATTAGACTGTCACTTGCATTAAAAATGGTGATATTGGAGCATCTCACTTTTTGTGACATTACTTATGGAGCAGAGGAGAAACCCCAGCACTGACCTGCATCTTGGGCGTGACACCAAACCTGACCATGTGCTGCCAGGTCCCTTTGGTGCCATGCAGCTCGCCCTTCCAGCCCTGTTTGGGAGGGAAGGGAAGAAAGTGGTGTGGTCTGGTTTTGACTCTTCCTACCTGCAGTTTTTAAATCACTTGGTGAAATTTTCCTGTTGGAGTCACAGCCAGTCAGATAAATGTGGAATAGGCATTAGAAAAAGACGGATGTGGCAGGTCTGATTAATCCAGGTGCTTTTCTTGAATAATGATAATTGAGCTTTAGCATGGCTATACGTATAAAATCAAATTTAATCAGTAAATGTACTGCCTCCAAACTTACTGCCAGCCCACCCTCACATTTATCTAGGGCTACTGCTGTAATTTCATTGAAATTGGAGTTTTCACCCTGAAAATTTCTTCTTTCACCTTTGATGACTTTTTAATCCTTTCCTTTCAGAACGTAGATTTGGACTTTCACTCTAAGAAGTGGAGCTGCATACTCATGTGCTTGGTCCTGTCCAGGGGCACAAAAGGTCAGTGAACTTCACCTCACCTGTGGCTGCAAGACTCTGCTAATCCACCACTTAGGAAGAGAACACAGCAGGCTAATGTGCTGACTGTCAGCTGGGGCTTCAAACAGGAACATTTATCTGAATATTCAGACTAGAGGAACTGACTTAATTGGCTCAAGGAGCAGCCCTGTGAGCTGCTAACTGTAGCTGGCTTTCATCTCTAGTGGCTTTCTCTGTTGCAGTAGATGCAATATAGCTTGTTAGTACTGCAGCACTTAGACATAAGCATAATTGCAGTGATTACTTATCTCAACTATCCCAATCATTAGCACATGAGCACCATCCCCTTTGATAGTCAGAGGACCTAAAAAGGACACCTGAAACGCATCCTGCTTTTGTGATGACATGGAAGATCATCAGAGATTCTCCAAGAGGCTGTGAGGCAACTTCAAGGCACTCAATGTTACCTCGTTATTTTTTTACCTGATGTATGACCTTGTGTGGGTTAATAAGCAACCTGCTGCCCCACCAAGTCATTGCAACCCAAACTGTGCTCCAAGAGAAGGCTAGATCCAGCAAACCAGAGCTCAAACCTCTCTGGCCAACAGTTGGTAGCTGTGACTTGACTCCAGCTCCTGGATATGCTAGAACCACCCTTGCATCATCCCAACATGCCTGGTTTGGCTCTGGCCTTTGACTTGCTTGCAGACCCCAGACATAGTTTCTGATCTCCAGCCAGGAACTGGTTAATGGCCTGGATTGCCTGTCTAGGGTCAAGGGGCTTGATCCGAGACCACAGAAAAAGAAGCTATGGAAAGAGATCCCCTCAACCAAGGAGCTTTAATCAGGGAGCTGGTCCCACACATTGCTGTGAGTGTGCTCCTTGCTTTCAGATCAAGCAAATGAAGTGAGGAGGTCTAAATAAAACAATTATACAGGAGGTCTTGAAAAACATCCATACCCTTATATTCATAAATCTGTATTTCTGAATAAAGTTACAGAAAAATAAATTGTTCAATATACATATATACATTCCTCTTCACATAATGTCATGCAATTTTTATTGCAGAATTCCCTACTCTTGCTGTCCACACATAAGTACATTAAGGTTTACATACTGCATATTTTACTGAATTTACTTTACAGCAACATTTCTGCATATTTTGATGTTTTTTTGAGGTTTGTCCAAGAGCATGCTGCTATGGCATGACCCTGAGTCCTGGGATCTGTTAGCATTCTGGAAGGAAGCCAGTCCTACCATTGTCTGTCTAGGCATTTCCCCTGGGTTTGCATCTCTGTTCTTTTTGGGTGTTTTGTAATTAATTTGTAATGTATTGCTTTATGAGGAGGTTTGCAAGTATTCTTTTTATAACAAGATGGGCAAAAGCCAACTCTGGGGTAATAGCTCAGGAATCTACTTGTATTTGTATTGGGGAGAAATTTGCCGCTGGAGTTTTTGGATGATTAAACCATTAATTTACAGGCAATTCTTGTTTATAAATATTAAATAATAAACTTCTCAGTGATTATTTGATTTCTAGTTTAAATAATCCATTGACTCATACCAATAAATTTCATCCACTGCCTTAAGAAAAAAACCAAAACCCCCTTACACGTGACAGGCAATGGGTGGTACTCGTAAATGTCTGAATACCAGAAAAGTTAAAGAAAGCAGTCAGAATTTTCCATGGATAAAAACTTTTTTGCCATGGAACATGGGAATGGTTCTGCAGCAGGCACCGTAGGATCGAGACTGTCTGGTAGCATGGTCACACGCACTGATGCAGCACAGCTCTACCACTGCTTTGGCACAGGAAAAACTTGGTCCAAGCTAGCATGTCTATCCTTAATCAGAAATATCATCTCTTCCAGGAACTTTGCCCCACCCACTCAACCAAGATATAAAAATCCAACATAGACAGGGGAAGAAAAAAATATTCAAGATATTCCTCAAGCTCACTGGAGACTAATTGTTTGTATCAAGTACAGACTGAATGCTTTTTCCCAGGGCTTACAATATACATGGAACCATTTCCTTGTTTTATTACAAATTGCCCTGCATAATAATGCTAAGCATCAAACCACAAAATCTACATTTCCCCTTAAGCAAACTGCAGGGGCTGGAAAGCAGAGGAGAACTGGCAGCACTAGATGGCTGTATCATTTCCTCATGCTTCTGCTGGGGGCTGCAAAGTGTTTAGTGCTGGCTGTGTTGAAAGAGATTAACTTCTGCTGACAACACCCTACTTGGGGTGAAACACTGGCAGTCTGTGCTCTCCAGATTGCTTTAATGCTAGAGGTATCCTTTATCATCTGCACTCAGGGAAAACTTCTTTATCAGGTGCTTCAGGGTCTGGGTAAACCACGTAAGAGCAGAGGTGGTGGCAGTGCCCAAGTCTGGAGTCACATCCCACATAATAGAAACCACAATGCAGCAAGGACACCCCTCCTGGAAATGCTATGGCCAGTCCTATGAAAAATGTTACTTTGGACTGGTTATGTTGTCTTCTTTGTGAAAAGCATCCTGCACTACCCCTGCCCTCTCTGCAGCAGACTGCTCTTGCCCTCACCACTCTAAGGCAGAGGCAGCCAGTCCCTGGCAGCCCTGGGATATCAGCTCTGCATTATGCTGTCTGCCTGGAGTGGTTAAAAATTAAACTACCTCCACTTGTAGTTAGCCTGCAGCTTGACAACAGACAGGGCTGACACTCTGAAAGCTGATTTTGGCAATGCACTTAACCTTGCACCTCTTCCAACGAGGTCTGGCTATGAGAGGGCTGCTCTGGGTGTAGTTGGTGCCAGAGATATAAACTCACTTCCATGCACTGGGCATATGCCTGTGCTCCATCATCAATGGGCAACGCTCAACTTGGTCCACTGCATCTGGAGTTTAGAATTAACCCCTTAAGATCCAATTTATGAACTATAATACAAAAAAGAAGCAGCTGGTGAAGGCACAAGCAGAGCCTGCCAAACACCTGATGGAAACCAGGATAAAATGTTATTGCTTTGGTTATTAGGACAAACTGGTCCTGTCTGTGAGGCAGCTCACCCACAGTCAATGATAACAGTAGTATCAAGTGGCAGTATTGTAACTTTTTGAACCTGAACTATAACTGGAAAAAATAATAACGAAAGGAAGGAAGCATGGGCTTGAATTATGTGTGTTGAGATGATAAAGTAGATCACAGAAGGTAACAGGCATTTCTATCAAAATGCTTGTCCATTTAGATGGAAGAAATACGTGAAACTACAACAATAATAGCATTGCTGAAAGACTCCCCAAAAGCCATTAAATGCAGCTGACTTGTGACATGATACTTGAAGCTCAGACCACTGCTTCCTCAGAACCACTATGCAGAGCCTCTTGTTTATTAATGGCTGGAGATGCTGCACACCTTTTTTTTTTTTTTTTTTAAAATGTATCAACAAAATCCCTGCCTTCCTGGACAAATGATGGGATGCCTATGATTACAGCAAGACACATGCATCCTGGTAAAGACATACTCGTAACGTGAAGGTCTAGAGGTACCCATCACACATTGAAGGGCCAGATAAACTTGCTCAGTATCACAAAGGGCTGCCAGTGGAGAGGTGAGTTCTTATGATATGGCCCCTCCTCTCCTAGAAATCGTACTAAGACTGAGAGAAAATCTCATTCACATCCTGAAATTAATCTCTGAAGTTCACTTAAAATAACTAATTACTTATGCTAAATTAGAACACTTGAAATGGTATAGCATTATAATCCTCTCTCACCTTGAGAATAAGTATTCATCTTTCCAAGACCTACAGATCACTTTGTCAAGGCTGCTATCTTGGTCTTTCATCTTAAACTGCTGCAGAACGCAGGACATTTATTTTCTATTTAAAAAATACAGAAACCCACCGGATAAATACTTTCTTCCTCCAATCTGAAACAAAACTCTCCTGGGCTCAAGAAACCTTCTCCAGGCCTCATTTAATTGTAAACCAGGACTTGTACAACCCTTATTAATTCCACAGTGGGAAAGGATATGTGATTATACCATCTTTATTTGATTATATTAGTTTGCTCTTCAGTGCAAAAACGTTTAGCCATTATACAAATAGACAGAGATAAGTTATAATTAGCAACTTCAGGAATTTTCTGAAGATCACTTGTAATTTGCAACAGCAACAAAAAAAAAAAACAACTATCCTAATTCATTTAATTAGGCATGTGATGGATATTACAACTTGTAAAATGTATCTAAGCTTATTGACAAGGAATAATTATTAAAAACAGCTTCTGTTTACTAAAGGAGCAGTAGCAGATACATTATAAACACAGTGTTAGATCTGTAATTTTCCGATTAGGATGAGCATTGTCAGTTTTGCTCTCTTCTACTATAGTGCTTCGAAGGGTCTAGAGCATGGCATTAAGGGTTACACAGTGTTTCTGCAAAGATCATGGGCTGCTCATACAAGCACCGATGACAAATTAGCTTAAAATCATGTCTAAAACTGCTATTTTCAGGCCTGTGCCACAATATCACCTAAATCCCAGAGAGATAAATTAATGTTTGCAGGCCCTCAGAAGAAAGTTACTCCAAACTGCCACGTATGATGACCTGAGCATTTTCATTTCAGGTTACTGGAGGATATTATCCTTTGCACGAGGTCTGGAAATTGGTTTCACACTGTGCTTTTAATGACAAGGGAATATCATGATTTGGAAGTCTAAGCAACTCATCAGGAGGTTGGGCTCTTAAATGACGTTTAAATTGAATGGTGGGTAAGATGTTCTCCAGAGCATCCTCTATCAGCTTTATGTTTTGAGTTTTGCCAATCTCAGGGTAAAAACTATAATTAATTTCTCCTTTTCAAACCTTTAAATTATAATTAAAGACAACATACATAATAAGAAAGTTTTCTCTTGATATTACATGCAATGTCGGAGTTAATTATTATAATTTTAACTCAGAGTTTTTATCACTCAGAATGTTAATCTCTCTGTTACTCTGAGAGATTGAGGAAAACTGGAAAAAAAAACGTAATTGGTTTTTCTCAAAAAAAAATGCTTTGTGCAAAACTCCAATGTAGCGTGCATCTAATTTTGACCAAAATATTTAATTGCCGATGATTGCAAAATAAACTTTGTTCTTGTTCTCAAGAGGTTTTCTCCCTGTAAGAACTACTTTTGGTAATTAAACAAAGGTGAAAGAATATCATACACAAAATTGCATACACTCATTAACTGGGATGCTGTTCAGATTCAGCCAGGTACAGCTTTGCTGCATTTTAGCTTCTTTCCACAAGCTTTAATGCTTGCTCTGCAGCCCTGTACAAGGGAACAGCCCTGCCAAAGTCAGGGATGCTATTTGGGAGGCTTGAGTTAAACAAATTTTCAAGTTTTGCAGGATCAGGGTTTGTCTCTGTGAGCCACTGAATCAGTGTAATGCTGCGCCGCACTGTTATTACCTGTGCTGTGTTCTGTTGCTTTCAAAACTGTTTGGTGGAGTGTTGCTGGCACCCTGGCAGAGACTGCCTTGCCAACACATCAAGTGTGTTTCTTGTTAAGCTGTCAAGCAGCTCAGGAGGGTTTGTAGTGCCACAGGATGTCAACTGCTCATTGTGGGACTGGATCGAAGGGCTTGGGTTCAACTCTTGACTGTCAATCAAGCCAATACTTGGCCACAAACTAGCTCCTGAATGCAAGCTGCCCTCCCTTCTCCCCCCACTCCCAGAAGACAACTTGCACTTTAGTCCAGCACTGTAGGTGGGATGGGAGGATGTGTTAGAGCATCTGCAGCAGCTCAGCAGGGCCAACCCAGGTAAGAGCAGCGACTCAGGAGGAGCAGCCCAGGTTTTGCCCTGTTAGCAACCTGAACATGGGCTCCAGGCCTCTGAGGACTTTTTTTTGTTCTATATTTCTGGAGAGGTGACAGACAGAGCTGTGATGCTGATGGGGCTGGACTGGAGATGAAACAGCCTCACTCCTGCTCTGCACTGGGAACACCAATCCCACACTGGGCAGGTGTGTAACAGTATTTTTCACCCCTGTAAGCCCAAGCATCTTACTGATTGACCTGAATTGGCTCTGCCTGCACCAGAGGAGCCATGAGCATGCAATGACTCAGACTTGGCACTGTGATAACACATCCCCACAGCTCTGGTCAGCTCTGGGCTGACAGAGAAAACTGTGCCAGCAAAGAGCAGGTACCCAGTGCTGCCAGCTCTGCCAGGTGTTGCACCTGTGCTTTTGATAAGTCCAGTGGTGTTCACAGAGAAAACTATAAAAGCACAAGAAAGTCATAAACCATCTTTGGAGGAACAGCTTGTTTCTCCATTGTCTTACACACATTGTCATTCACAACCCAGGAAACCTATCATCAAACCAGAAAAAAATCCCTTATATGTGTTTTATTCTAGCATACAGTATTTTTCAGCATAGCTTTTTTCCTTTTCAATGTAAATACATCTTTGCCAGGAAAAACACTATTGCAGTTTCTATGGTGTAAATGTCCACGCTAATGTGGGTTGTGGGAAGAAAGTTATAGAGCTGCACAGTCTAAATTCACAACTTAAGAGGGTTTTTTTTTAAGTCCTTCACATGCAGAAAAGGTAAAGCTTCTCCATGCAGAGAGAAAAGCTTTTACTACCATCACACTGACCACATCACAAGCAGAAAGGATTTAAATCTCCACATACACTCAGGTTTTGCAAAGTCTCCTAGGATGTGAACCTGAACCAAAAGAATGGATATCAAGCTCTGATGTGAAGACATAAAAAATAACATGTAGGAAAGAGAAAAATGACTTGAAAAGGGAACACTTGAAATATTGTCTTGAACACAAGAGAACAACTTGCAAATCAAACCAACGCTGATTACCTTTTCTAGCACTGAAGGTGAAATTGGCTTTTAAGCCCACAACGCTAAGAAGTTGACTGACATGGTGTAGTGTTTCATGGACATAACCTGGCCTAAGAGTCTCTTTTTTTAAAGCAGGTATCTACTATAAATCTACACAAATACACATACATACACATAGCTGTATTTCATCCTATCAAAAAAAATCCTTTGACTAGAGAAGGAAAGAAGGGGCACAGGAGTTCACAGCTGCCATATATTAATACCTTTGTTCCAGAAAAATATCTGTCTGAACTGTACTGGGGTTTGTACAAATAACCAAAAAAACCCCAGGTTCTCTTAGATTTTGGGGTTGAGCCTATGCTTAGAGGAAAACTTATTTGTGGGCCCCGGTCACCTGCTGAGTCACTGTCTAAACTACCTGTTAACCTGCCATTGCTACATCAAAACTGAGGCTGTTTCAGCATTTGGGTCCTGTGCTGGCTGAATTGTTTCAGCTCCAACACACCGCAGGACTTAACCACCCAAACTTTCTCTACAAATGGAATTCTCAGTTCAGATTTTTCAGCATGGCTGTACAAGCAGCTTGGCTCCTGGCCATCGCCCTTGAAAAGGTCAGAAATATCAGGATACAGGATTTGAGGCTTTCTCTATTTTAAATTTCACAGGGATATTTCCTACCTGACCTTCCTCTACTTATGCCACGAACAGTTGGAGAGTGGCCCGTCGTTCAGCACAGCCGTACATCTCATGGCAATGAATGGTCCACCTGAGGAGGGAAATACAGCACAGGTTTAGCAAACAGATTGTGCCCTCCATGTGGGAGTGCAGAAAGGCCACCTCCCAGACCCAGGCCAGCAAAGACTGCCCCCCTCAAACTCTGAAAATCCAAGTTTCTCTAAAACAAAAATTGCAGTCCTGCCCTACAACCTGCTGAAGCCAACAAGGAGCTTTGGGGTCCTCCTCCCCTCCTTCAGCTCCTGGGGTTGCACAACCCACTCTTGAGTTAGACTTTATTTAGTGTATCCTCTGGCATACATCCCTCTGACAGAAGGGGCAATATTTCAGACCACACCTTGGTCACTTCAAGAGAACAACCCCTCTCCATAGCACCCAGGAGTGCCTTGTCTTTCCCTGAGCTGAAATTTCCACCTCCACCTCCAAGCACAGCATTTATGAAGCATCCTGGTTTACCTGTCAGAGAAATGATGTTTGATGCAGTGCCTCCGAACTGAGTGATTTGTCAAGGTAACTGCAATGGGAGGACATAGCATTGCTAGAAGCTAATGTATTACTGTCCTGATAGATTCATGTTGTTAAATTGATGGCTGACATTGCTGGACCTTACAGTGGAAAAACTGTCTGGGCCTTCAAAAACGCTGTGTTAGAAATACTACTATTCATCACTTACAGGGTGCTTTATAGCCTTGGAGCTATTTACAAAAATTAACCAGCAGATCTCCTCCAGTTTCCGTGGTGAGTAGTCTGCATAACTAACATTACTCTCATCTTACAGAAGGGGAAATTTGAAGACCTCATGAAATCAGTTTCCAGCACAGGCTGAGTACCCACAGATCCAGCTGAGCAGTGCAAGAGTAACAAGAAAAGTGCACCTGAGACATAAACCTATAAACACTGGGCTACAATGAAAAGAGTGGTCACAAAAAAACCTAAATCCTGTTCTCTCCCAAAGGAATATGAAAATATGCCCTTTGTTTTCAGAGATGTGATACCATATCTCTATATTAGGAACAAAGGAGAAATTCTGAATTGTCGAGACATCCCCTGATATCATAACCCAAATCCCATTTCTGATGTCCAATTGACCTCTCTGCTTATTAGTATCAGATGTCATAGCAATTCAGTCAGGTTCTCAATACGGAAAAAGTACAAGTGATGCAGTGCCTGGGTGCTATTTTAAGTTCACTTTTCTTGGAAACTTTTGTGTCTGCCCTCGAACTTTACAGCAGACCACCCTTCCTCCAGAAACATCCCCATCAGTATCAAGTTTGCAAGTAGCAAGTCTATTTTGAGAACAGATTACAAACACACGTCCTGGAAAAGCACAATCTCCCTTGACTGCCCACAGACTCCTTCTATGCAGAAAAACAAAAAATGAGCTCTTCCTTGTAGGCTATCGAAACACTGGCAGTGCTGCAAGGCTGTTTGTGAGCGTTCCTCTCCAATACCTGATTGCAGAGCTGTGTTGCGCTCCTGGGAGCTCCCACACACCGATGTAAGTGCTGTTTGTATTGCTTAGAAAAATAACAAGGTAATTTCTCCTTCTCCTTGTCCTTCCAGCTGACACTACTGCACGCTCCTGACTGCAGAGGCCGTTCCCTCCAGCCCCTGTGGTATTCCTCACTACTTACAGGTGCTGCCAAAATAGCTCTGGGAGCCAACATTATCACTGCCTGGCATTTTCCTCTGCTGTTTTGCATTTTCAAATTGCTGTGTTCCTAACAAAGGTGAGACTTTCAAATCAGGGAAAGGGGACACCGTGCTTCAGTCTAAGAGGTCTTTAAAATGTGAATTAAGCACCTAAAACTCCATCTCTGCTTTTGATAAACCTCTGCCCCCCATATGAATATGAGCAGGGCAGTATTTTTGACATCTGCAAAGCAAACTACTGAATGGCCCAACCTTCCTTACCTTTTAATGCTCATACCAACTCCCTTAATCCCCACTCTTGTAAAATGTATCAGGCACATGTCTCTGTTTGTAGAGAACAAAACCTGAACCAGTCAGCCCAGAATAGCTTTGATCTTATTTATTGAAGTTGTCTTTGTGAAATATGTTCCTTATAAAAGTCAGTTATTAGAAGTTTAGAATAATGAGACCATTAAAATAACTTAGCACAGACTGAGATCAATTAAAATAAATGGGTAGGAATAAGGACTTTAAGAACAAGTTGCTTCATCAGGGAATTCAACACTCAGCCGTGTCTACCTTGGCTTCAATATATACTACATGTATATTCATAGTGCCTTGACTCAGAGTTATATACAGCTGAATGCCATCGTTATTGAATCAACTAAAATGCAGTATATTATTTTTTTAAGGTAGAAAGATTGTTTTTCAAAAACACAGTGTGTGCCAATACACTATCAATTAATCTTTAGTGGACTCTCTCTTTTACAGCCAGACGTAATTGCTGTACCAGCTCTCCAGGTATGTAAGCCCATGCGTAAGTTTATTTTGATGAAGTAAATCAGATATTTAAAGTTAGACTGCCCACAGGGCTGAATGGCTTTCAGTGGGATCTGGGGAATTTAACTGCTGTTTGTTGAAAATTGCAGCCAAAGCACTTGACTGAATAGGGATGAACAAGCTTAACTGGAGTTTTTTAGCTCACCAAATCTGCTGCTTTCTTCCCAAACTACGATTAAATTGAAAGAAGGGGAAATGTTGATGAATACCCTGCATAAAGAGAAATTTCCTGATGAGACATAAGGCTACATATGAAAAGCAGTTACCAGCATGAAGAAGAGATCCAGAAAAAAATATCGCAGCAAGAGAAAAAAAATTAAGTGCACATTGTCTCTCATGGCTTGAAAGTAGGTAGAAGTCTTTTCTTTCCTGTTTATATTAGAAATAGTAGAATAACTTTGCATGAGTGTTTCAACATGTGAATAATGCTCTCATGTCTAAGACCCAGCATATCTTTCCAATCTAGAAAAATGAGGTTAAATCTCCACATGGGGACACAGAAGAGCACAGTAAGGCTCAAGCTCAGCCACTGATTTTCAGCACGAAGGGTCAAGACACCAGTCTGGGGCCCAGATTGTTTTTGTCTGTTTCATGTGACCTTTTTTTCTGTTCTTTGGTGTAATCCTGTGTGTAATCCCATGGCTGCCTTTCCATGCAGTGATGAAGATGATTTACATTATGGGAGAGCAAAATCTATTTTGTGGTGTAGCTTGTGAAAGCAGAGAGGCAGCACTGGGAGCAGATGTGCTGAGTTTTAGGCAGCAGTTTTCCCCTGGTTGCCTGCCCAGACCTGCAGAGTGAACAGCTGCTGGAGTGGGTCTGTCCATGCGTGCTGGACCCTGGGCTGGTGCAGCCTCCCCAGCACAAACCCTTCTGCTGGGGATATGGATCCATACTAGAGCTGAAGTCAGGCTCCAGCATCCCAAAGAAAGGCAGAGAATGGGAGAATAAGGAAAGCCACGGTTACTTTATCTTGATCAAAAGGAGAAGGCAAATGGAAGGGCGAGAGCTACCAGGAATAGGGGAAAACTGGAAAAATGATGGCATTTTCCTGTGCATTTTTAAGAAGGAACAATTGTTTTTAGTGTCCTTAGGCTTAATCTTAAAAAGCCATTGCTTTCCACTGGTTTCCAGCTGTCCATCTATACCAGGTTTAGTTGAAAGGGCTTCCAATCTCATCAGTTTTCCTTCAGACAGTTTTCAGTAACTCTGGCTATGCCCGACCATCATCTGAGCAGGAACTTTGCATCATGAGAAACTGCATCTCAATAAAAAAGCTTTCAGCAAGCAGTAGTTCTTCAAGGCACAGTGTCATTAATGTATGCTAGTTAAGCAAGGTAATGAATATATCTCTGAACATTAGGTATGCACGGCTGACTCGGCTGTCAGCAAAACAATCTAGGTAATTTCTAGCATATAAATTGAATGTATTCTTGAAAAACGATTTCCAATTATGAAGACTAATTAATTTTGGGGAAAAGCTTGCTTTTGTTTAACTGGAACAATAAATTTAATTATGATAGCAAACACTCAGTGGACAAACAGTTCTGAAGAACATCATCTATGTCCACAAATAATCAGTTTTCTTTTATTTAAAACCTGATCCTGTTGTTACCAAGAAAAAAAATAACTGTTTATTGCAAACATGAACATGATTTCCTGTGTTATATATAGGGATGTGTCTGGCATGAAACACTTGCAGTGATGCCAACTGAATACACATATGCAGCTAGGTATCACAACCTGCCCAACGGTCAAAAGTGTGGGCGAGACATTCAATACCACAGGCAATTGATAATAAACAAGTAGCTGGAACAGAAGGTATTTTTTTCATTATCAGCTTCCAACAGACTGAGTAGTGAATAGAAAGAAGTGGACTAAAACCAGGAAAAAACACTGAGCTGTACCAGGCTTTCTCTTTCTCTTCTCAGAACAGTCACTCTTAAAAACTAGCAAGGTGTGAAGCAGACTTTATCCTTCTTTGTCCCTGTTACATTCAGTAATGCTCTGTTCAGATGCAGGCTCTCATGGCTGGGACACAGCAGGTATTTCAGTGGTCCCAGCGTCAGGCCCTTGAGCAGAAGTTGCTGGGAAGCCCATTTCAGATAAAAATGAGAGTCTGTAGTTGCCAGCCTCTTGGCTCCCAGCACTTCCTCATTTTGCCTGTTTCTTCCTCTTTCCTGAGCAATAGGTGTGGACTGTTTGGAGTAGAAGATTCAGTCCCTCGACATCACAATGCACAGGCCTGCAAACAGCAAATGTTCTGCTGAGCAGAACAGGTTGGGCTGTGCAGGCTAAGAGAGGAATGAGTACTGGTGGGGAATGACCTACCTCCATTGCTGGGGGACACGCTACGTGAGGGTCATGGTATCATCATGCACCCCTTGGCAAAGCAGAAGGAACTCTGGCTCTGTGCAGGCATGCGCATGTGGTCCAGGCTACCTGCCAGGGACACCCTCCACTCCTGCAGCTGCCCTCAAGCTGATGCTCTGCAGCTATGCCATGCAGGACCTTTGCCACCAGAGGGGAGGGACCAGACTCTACTGTGCCTCCTGTCATCAGTCCTCAAGCATGGGGAGGTGACAGTGATTTCACACCTCTCTCTCCGTGCACCTGGACGTGTTGTCAGGGAAAAAAGATCCTATCAGCCTGGTCTTCTTTGCTCCCCTCTTGCCTCCTGTCTGGAAGGTGCTCACCATGTTGCAGTGTTGCACTGTGATGTCCATGAGGCAGTTTTCAAAACACAATATCCTGCTTTTGCCCATAGTAGATAGCTGTTTTTATTTATTCTGAAGTGTTGTGCTCTGCCCTAGTTCGCATGGGATTTGAGATTAGAAAGTGAAGTTCAAGCAGCCAGTTAAAATTGCTGAGATCTGGAAAGGGAGCAGCACAAGAAGCTTGAATTCCCCTGCAGCAGGACAACAAGTCTTTGAAGTCTTTTTCCTTTGCTCAGCCATCTGACTTGAGTGCGATTCATGGCCCCTGGGGTTAAGATTTGCATCCCAAAAGAAAGACTTGAAAAGTAGCTGTTTGAGGCACTCACACTTACAACTCAGAGACTTGACAGGCTTCACGGACAGATGCATCACATTTCTCCAAGGCCTCTATAACCTTGGTACTAAGGAGTTACTCCTGTCACAAACCCTGGTGCATAGCGCTGAGTCAGGTGAAACATCAGCAGGGAGATGGCAAACTTGCTTACTCTTGTTTTTCTTCACGATCATTGCTTTCCCTTGCTGAGTACCTGGCTTATCAGGGCAAGTTATTCATGAAGGAGTGGTTCAGCAGTGAGACATGTACTCAGATGACATAGGAGACACCACAGAACTATTAAAGTAAAATAAAGAGAAAAAAGGACTTGGGCTGTCTGAATCTCTGCTAAAGGCAGCTCAGAAGTGGGTAGGGCCTTGGGATGAAATGCAGTGTCGACTTATAAGGATCATCCTTATGGAAAGACAAATACATCCTTCTTCCTCCCTCAAAATCTCTTCTCACATCTGTTTTACCTCCTGCTACATCAGCCTCATCACAACTGGAAGTTTCTGAGCTGTATTTCCAGGAATCACCACCTGTGAACTCGAGGAGAATTGCATGGTTTGCTGTCCTCCTGCTCCATTACAGGGATAAAGTAGGGATTGGATTTGGGAAGTGCCCTTTACTTGCTCAGGCTCTTGTTTGGTCTCAGGTAAGTCACCAGAGATGGTACTTTCAGAAATCTCTCAGAAACTTTGGAGCCCAATTAAAATAAAGTGAAACAGAGGTGACCAAGCCCAACAAAACTTGTTTGGTAAAAAGAATGGGATCAGTACACATCAAACACAGCTGGGTAAGTCCACTGCACCATGGGGCTTCTGAAACAGTGACAAGTGAACCTGGGAGGACAGGCAGGGTAATTGAAGAGATAGCTGAGAAAAGACAGCGTGGGAATCGTCACAGAGTAGCCCTGTTGTCAGACAAATCAGAGCATAGATAATTGCAGTATGAAGACATATCTAACAGAGAAATGCATCTGGAAAGAACTGAGAACAAATGGAAAGATAAAAAGAAAAATTCTGCAAAGGCTTAGAGTAAAACATCACCATCCTGATACCACAAGTGTGCACAACAGGAGTGAGCAAAATTTCTGTCACTCTGCAGAATACAGTGCCCTGCAGCTACCAGCATTTCTCACGGGAAAAGGGAATCCCTGCAGAGGCACAAATAGCAGCATCTGTCTCAGGGTTGAATTCCCAAGGTCACTTTTAAGCAGAGCAAGAATTTGGCTGCTGCTGAGACTTGAAATGCTACACGAAGCACCATGTTGGGCCAGCAGAAGCATGTGGACAATGCCCATGCAGACCTCTGCTAGGGAACAGCAGTATGAGGGGGAGGCACATGCCACAGCCATGTCAGCCCTCTTCTCTCTCCTCACTGAAGCACTGTGGCACTCCAGGTCCACAGCTCCAATTGCACTGCACTGACTGCAAGGACCCTGTCCACCCAGGCAAATACCCAAGTATATTCTGGGGGGTGGAAGCAGCTGAAGATTTTATCATTAACATTACAATTGTATTTAATTATTTTGCATTATAACCAAAGCAGCTGCTTCTCAGGTCATCTGTTCTGCAGAGGATCTGCTGTACGAGGAGTGCCAAGACTTGACTGTTTTTGATGAAAGGTCTCTGCAATCACAAGATTCCTGAAGAATGTCTGATTTCAAAAAACCATCATTGTCTGGTTGGAAGCACAATGCAGGGCAATTCCAGACAGCTGTAAATGGGATCTGCTTTCTGTAGAGCAGGGATCCAAGATATCGGAGGCATTTTTCACCATAGAGTTCACAGCAAAGCAAGTTGCAGAAGGAGAATCCTGACTGCAGTGTTTGCTTCAGGTACACAAAGGCAATTCTCATTAGCAAGAATGTAATTATTTAACATAATCTTTATCTTCTCCTTGAAGAGAGAATTGGCATGTGACAGAAGGTTTTGTTTCCCCACCCATCAACCTGGCCCCAAAGACATCTTAAATTTTCTCATTACCTTTCCTGCAGGACTCTCCCACCACAGGATTTAGATGCTTCATAAAAATTAATGAATTAACTTTGCCAGCAGCTCTATGATATCAGAAATTATTACCCACACTAGACATACTTTGAAGACGCAGATGACACTACAGACTTGTTTTGGGTGCCCAGTGGGGATGTGTGAGCCTCATGGGTTTCTAAGGTACCTGATATTTTTATGCTGAGAACATGTCCCAGAGAATTCTGTTAAAGACATGACCATGAAACATTGGGAATACAGAAAAGGAAGATGTAAATTTATCCTCATCGTAGCCAACTCCAGGCACCTAACAGAAGCTAAATTAGGCCTTTATTTGTGCTAACCTTCCTTGATAGTCTCTGAGGAGAAATAAAGCAACTTGTGTCCACATGGCTCTCCAACCATCTCTCTACCTTAGCTCTCCTCTCTCCATCTGTCTTCCTCTTGAGCATGGCATGCATTTCTTCAAATATAATAATGAGCAGATTTTCTGGTTCAGCTTCCTCTAGCTCAGCACTACTTCCTTGCCCTTAGGAGTCAACAGTGCTTCCAAATAGACCGGCTGCAATGCAGCGGTCCCCATTATTATTATGGTGCACTTCCATCACTTTGCCTTTGATACTGCACAAGCCTACAATAAAATGCCAGTCTGTGCTCCAACAGATTGGTAATTATGAAGGACTTATCCTCCTAATAAAAGAGTGATGAAGATAATCAGAAGGACCAGTCTGTGATACTGTCTATTTATCACAAAGATGTTAATTAAATTTTGTTAAATCTTTGATGGCCTGGCTATTTGCAAAGGAGAGCTGTCACTGTTTCTGGCCATGAGTATAAGGTGTGGTCTCTAGAAAGCAGGCAGGAGTACTTTCTTCCTGAATATGTTTTTTTTTAAGCCACCAGATGTGCATATACTGAGCCTTGGTTTGCAAGAGCACATGAGGGCAGCAAGTGCCTGTGTGACTGGAATCGCTACCCAGATTGCAGATGCAAGACTCAGCATGCAAAATGAATGCATCTAACAGTCCCCCCTTCTTCCCTGGAAAGGCAAGCCCAAGGAGCCACTTGCAAAATACAGCCTTTGATCTTCAGCTGCTGCTGCAGTTTGCAGACTGAGGCTTTCAAAATGCAATAAAAGTGTAATCCAAACAGGAGGGAAAGAGTGTGATGTGTGCTTTATAGCTAAATAACTAACTAAATGAATTGAAAGAACTGAAATATTCATAGCTTTAAATATTTATAAATTAATTTTAAAAGTCACTATATAGCATTGAATTATCTTTAAAAGTCTGCCAATCTAGCACCTCTCAGTTTCATTTCTGCTTGTTATTACAGTTATTAATGCTCCAAAAGTGACAGATGTTTGGCAAGAGAGATGAAATGCAGCTTCCAACACAATAATGGTAGCTAATGCTTCTGCCCTAGCACAGGGTCACCTACTCTGCGTGGAGTCACTGGAGGAAACCCAGGCTCCTTTATTTCTCTCCTGAGTGGACACATTCAGAACTAGCTGTGCCACGCTGAGCCATGCCAATAAACCCTCCAATGTACCGATTCCTGGCCCCATCAACATTAGCAGCAGCTCTGCTGCTGACTGTCTGAGAAAGGGGCAAGCAACAACATCCCTCTGCCTGGGATCCTTGCTGGACCACTTAGCAGCTAGAGTGTAAAAGGCTATCGATGACAAGAAAGTTCAGTTCAACAAAGAGTCCATTGGCTGAAGCTGTAACTTACTCCTTCTTGGCACCACAATAGTCTACACATTCTAGCATGAATTTCACCAATTAATTTGTCCTAAGGTAAATTAAAAATATGAATAATGTGGTTGGTGGTATTCCACTCTGGCACCATGTTACCATGCAAGAGGAGATCCATATCTGCTCTCCTACCATCAGTACCTGAAAACCTTCACCATGAAACACAGTTCTTTTGCTGGATATGCAATTAGATGCAGATAGGCCACTCCTTCATGCTCACAAACACCAGAGCATCCCCAGTTGCTTGTGTGCCCCCCTTGCAAACATGAGGCACCAATTGCACAACAGCACTGACCTTTTTTCATTATCCCTGCATCGTGTAGCTTCTTCACTTCCCTTTGATACTTATTTCTGATAAATACTCTGTAGCAGCAGGAGACCATTACCCTTTGACTAGAGTGTGTTTTCATTGACATTATCTTGAAATTATTCTCATTTGATGTGACTCAGATAGCTTACATTTAAAGAGGCTTATATGGCAGTGCTTAGAGCAACAACAGAAGTTGTCAGAATACTTTTTTTATATCAGCTAAGGAAATCAAATCATTAGTTTGGTAAAAAAAAAAAAAAAGAAAAAAAGAAAAAAAAGGAGGACTTTCTATATTGTGTGTGAATAGCTGGATCTTAAAATCTTTCCAGAACAACAAGAATTAAAGGTCAGTTTATGACTTACAGAAAAAATTATTTCATCTACATTTCTTAGAAGGTTTGTTTAATCCAGAGCACTGCTTTAATCATGGTTTAGGACTATACCTGAAATAGAGCTGAATATGATAGTAGAATGGATAACCCCATATATGAACAGAGCACTTCTAAAATAGGACAAAATGAGATGTAACCAGTGAACAGGATAGTTTTGTAAAGGTATTTCTCAAGCCAGGAGATCATTCCTGTGAGCAGCCAACATATTTTTAATGGGTTCATTTTCTGTTCTGTGCTTGTGGAAGATCTTGTGTCTGCTCCTGAGCAGTTTTGGTTCATCACAGCCCACAGCAAGGGGACATAAGCATTTAAGAGATGCAAATCACGGTCTGTCTGGTGATGTAGATTACCTGAACTTCTCTGCTTTTCACTCACACTTTCTGGCAATTTCCTGTCTTGACTTAATCTTTTAAAATGAACTCATTTAAATAATGATCCTTCTCTGACAGTCAATTGCTTTCTCCAAGTGAGCTGATGTAAATCGAGTAGGTGGCTTGTGATCATACCACAGAGACATCAGAGAGATGTAGCAAACTTCAGCAGGCTGCAATTGGTATTTTCAGAGCAATTTCTGGGATTCATTCTATAGTGCCTCTGCTGGTTGCTCCTACACAGTGAGGATTTCTCTTCTTGATTACAGATGTTACTCAAAACAGTTTTAATACTTCTTCCTTTAGAATCACTCTTTTTATGGGATTCTTTATTAAATGTATGGGCAACTGAATAAAACTGAAATAATTTGGAATGCAAAATGTACCCTTTTCCAGCTCAGAAAGTGCCTGTACAGTATGCCATCCTCTCAGACATGCTATGTGAAGTTATTTGTTGAGTTATTTCTAAGAATAATGACAGCCTTGCAGCCTGTTAGTGAGAAGTCTGTAGCAAGGACTTGGTATTTGAAGTCTGACCTTTGAACAGGAAACAACAGTTGGAGCTGTTATTTCTTGTCTCTGAATAAACTGATCATTAGGGCTAGGACTGTATTTTGGATTCTCAAGAGCCTGAAAAGGCCTTTCTGCAAGTCCTCCCTTAAAGTTTTTACTGATCAAATAATTGCCTGTAGTTATTTCTTAATGTTCATTGCAACTGAATGGAACTAGAAATGCTGTAGACAGCCCCTATAACAAGGTGACAGAGCAGACAGCCTGGGGGAAGGCAGAGCAGAGGCACAGACACTGTCCAGTGCTCAGCCATAGCTCACCAGCAACCACACCGACAGTAAACACCCAACTGGGATTCCCAGCATGAGGCCCCAGCAAGCATCCTCCTTCTTCCCCTCAAAGACACATCTGGGAGGAAGATTTCTTCCCAGATTACTACTGAGGAGGTTTCGATACAAGAAACAATCAAAAGAGATAGTTTAGGTATTGGGACAATAATCCCCATCTATTTGCTTTAAAAGGGAAGTAAATAAAGATGCTCTCTTCAAATCACAGAGGGTAAATTTGGCTAAAAAGCACCGAGACACTTGCTCCTTGATCTGAAGGCAGAGGAAAATGGCAGTAGTAACCTGGGGGGATAATAGCTACAATGAGGACTGAAGACATTAAAAACTGCAGTGCCAGCATCCTTCCACTGCAAAACAAGCCTACACTTCAGATCCCTGCCTCTCCTCTACAGTGTTTCTAAACATTTCTGTAGGTGGCTACCTTTACACTAAGGTCAGAAGACCACTGATCAATGTCCCAGCTGTGAATGTTTTACAGAGGAGAAGTTGCTCATCGGGACCATTTACTAAGGAGCATCTCATAAAATAAACACCTAACAGCATATATTAGCAAGGGGAACATGTGACCATGAGCTACTTCATTTTGCTGCATACTCAGGCAAACTAGGTTTGGGGTGAGGCACCCAACTGCATAATTAAAAGTCGAAGAAATAATAAGATCCAGTTACTGTCACTGAAGAAAGAAAAATTCAGACTGAAATGAGATGCAGATGTTTAAGAGTTCAGGTAAATAACCATGGGAACAGAGCACCTGGGGAGTCTGTGAGTGGGAACTGCATAGCTTTATAAAAAACACAAGCTAGTTCAAACAAAAGTCTAATTTAAATGAAAAAAGTTATGAGCTTGAGGAAGGTAAAAATAATTACAAGATATTTCCTGCTTTTGTTTTGCAAGTCAGAGTAGATGGTAAAATTGGTTGCTTCTTTCTTTGATATCAATGATGGGAACAAACATTTTTACCATCTATTCGAACCTTGGATTGCTTTGATATCAATGATAGCCCTGGCTGGGGTAAAATATTAGAGAAGACACGTTGTTAGTAAGTTAAAGGTGTCTCAGAAGATGTGATCTCTGCCTTGCCTGTGGCTCTGCCTGTCTCAGAGCTGGACCAGAGGCCGCTGGAGAAGAGAGGCTGAAGATCACACACCAGCCCTGCTGCAAAAGCCTTGGCAATGAAGGAAACAACCTGTCCACACTCCGGGTGCTCAGTGTGAGCCAGTGCACACCAGTGGCCTGATGGGACCTTGTGCTAAAAGGTATCAAAGGCTGCAAAGACACTAGCATCCACCAAGCATACTCCATCTACCACTTCCTCAAAGCACACCCAGGACAGGTGCTGCTGCAGATCAGGGACACCTGAGGACACAAAGGCCTGGACTTGCCACCACATCAAACCTCATTTGACATTTTCACCTGCACAAAATATGCATAAAATCCTGCCTTTCTGGTTACCTTACACCTCTCACATGAGTGTGATGCTTTCTTTAGCTGACAAGGAGACAAAGGAATGTCCTTCTAAACCAAGACACTGAAAGTGAGAAATTCAGACCCTTCCACAAGTAAATCCATTGAAGACAAGGCCCTCAAATATATTCTTCTTCTGTCTCTGGGGAGGAGGAACCAAAGAGTTTTGTCTTGGTGAGCACCTTTACAGGTGCCTCTGTATTTCAGAAGCTTAAAGAGAGACAATTTCTTACTATTTTGTAGGACATTAAGACAAAGCCTTCAAATGACCCAGGACACTCCTAACTCCCAAAGTTTTACTCATGCTCTAAATAAATTAAGTCCTTATGAAAGTTTTGCATCCAATGTCCATTCTGCTCTGATGAAAAGCAGATACAATATTCATTTACTTACGTAAGATTGTCTCCTCTGGGCACTGGGCCCAAGTATAACAATCATCCTCTATTGAGAAGATGGCTTTGAACCAAGCCATCTTGATGAAGTATTTCTCATAGCCTCATTCATAGCTGTGTATCAGCCAAACAACCCAGCTACAAACAGAAACTCCAGCAGGAATTGCTTAAGTACCCTGGTATGTTGGAACCAAGGTTTGGCAGAAGAATAAAACACAGAGAGATATCCTTTTTGCTGCTGTCTTTTGAGCTCTTTGATGAAAACTGAGGCTTGCACAGTAATTTCAAGCCATGTAACACACATATGAATAGATACTGATAATGCAGACAAGTCAAATTAAACAAGCTAACTAATATTAGAAATAAAGGCATCCATGGCTCTATTTCTTGTTGCTCCAACAATCTAGGCTGAATATTTAATTTGTGCTAGAGCTGGAGGATGAATCAGTACTTTTGTTATTATTTATTTATTTTTAACGCTTATATTACAGCAAAGTTCCTAGTAGAGGAACATAGAGACACAGATTTTCTTGGGGTTTTTAATCAACATTAGTCGTAGAATTTATTTGAATAAGAAGCACCTCATTTTCTTCAAGAACATTTTAGGTTTTTAAATGAAGCAAAAAATCTCTTTTAAAACAGTGTATTTTTCAATTTTCCTTCCAAAAAGGAAATACTCTCACATTTCGCTTTTAGTGGGCAGACACTGACAAAAGTTTAGGTATTCTTTAAGTTGATCGTGGCTCTTTGTCTGCGCCTCTTGGCAGATTCCTGGAGAACCTCATAGCACACAGCCTGCTGAGACTCGACAAGCATGCCTCAAATCTGGGACGCAGAACTGCTTTCCACCTCGCTATATTCTACCTTCTGGCAAACACACACCATTCCCTGTGTCAGATGTGGGGTTTTATGGAAGGAAAACACAGCTCACGGGCAGTATTCCACAGACCTGGCCAGGTACCTGATTTGGATTGATGGGAGACCAGTACCTTACCCTGCAGAGTACTTCTTTAATAGCTCATCTGTAACTCACAATAGCACACACCTCTAACACTAAGTATTTCCAGAGAGAAGCCTTGAACGCAAGGAAAAGGAGCAATATGAGTGAGGATAAATATGAAAGGCTAAGAGCAAGATCACAGAGAAGAAACCTTGGGGTGCTGGGTCCCAAAGCTCCAGCTCCTCTGGCAGGCGCTGCACTCATGCTTCCCCAGCTGTCCCTTGCTCATGCTCAGCACCCTGCTCTCCTGGTGTAGGAGGGACTGATCAGACCCTCCTCCCCAGGAGCTGAAAGCTCAACCAGAGCAGCATGAGATGGGCAACCTTTTGCAGCCCCCCTTACCAGAGCAACCCTACCTGGCCACAGCACGGCAGGGAGTGGGGAGTCGGCTGCCACCCCCACCTTGGCTCCACCAAAATCCCTGCGGTTTGTTTAAGCAGCACAGCACTGGCGATGTTACCCATGATGAGAATAGATGTTACTCATCGAGTGCTGGTGCCTGAGCTGACACAAACCGTGCTGGGCTTCTGTGAAGTGCAAAGAGGAGAGTTTTTAAATTGCCTTATAGCTCAAGGACACCGGTCCACACTCAAAGGTCAGGAGCATCGAAAAGCAACACGTTCCTGATACAACCAGCTTGAAAAGATGCAGAAAGGATTAAGCCACGGTGCCTGGCACTGACAGGCAGAGGAGGAGCAGGGTTGGGTAAATGTTTGCTGAGATGTGGCAAATGCAAAATTGATTTTCTTCTTCATTTAACACATTTTTCACTCTTCCCCCCTTCTCCGCCCCTTTATGATTAAATTTAAAAACAACAGTGACTTCAAGATGCAAATATGCTTAAAAGTTTAGGAGAGGCACAGGGAGAGGGGTTCAAGATAGGGAAAAGCTACATATCCAGCACTGTGAGAGCAACTCCTGAGACAGCAAAGCTGCAGAGATGCAGAAATGGTATGAAAAGGGGAAAAAGGGAAGGGTCTTGGTTTCAGCACTCCATCGGATCTGAGCTCCTGACTCCTCTGAGAGAAGGATGACAGGAACATGGCTGACAAGTCAGGAGGGACCACACTCACGCTTTAGTTTAACTTGCACAGGCCTTTCTTATGTTCACTTTGCTTCAGATATAACAGAGATGAATTAGACATCTTCTGGAAGAGGAAAAATCCACCACAGAGTTTAAATTGTCTCTAACAGACTTTTCAACTGTTACCTGGAAAAGGGTTGGGAGTATTTTGAAGATCTGTAATATTACTCTCATTTATGGCACAGCAGGAACATCCTTAGAGAGCGAAATGGGATGGGAATATTTAAAATTGCAGCTATGAAAGTGTTTCTTCAAACATCACAAAGCACTTGCCAACTTTCTTGTCTAATTTAACCATTCAGAGCTGGTCAGGCTTGCAAATTGGAATGAGAGCAATTAAACAAGTTGGACTTGAAGTTTTTAGATTAATTTTTCATTTTTTAATTACTTACACCACTAAAACATCTGGAGAAGAGGAGAGGAGAGGTTGGAAAGCCACATTCAGCAGCAAGCCTGCAAAGGAGAAACACCTTTTTCCTTTGTGTTCAACTATTGTGCTATTGGGAACAATATTTTTTTAAAACTTTCTTTAAACTCCTATTCCCACTCCCTTTGCCTCCTTTGTAGCAGTTTTGCAATCTTGTCTGTGCCAAAGCTTTTTGTTTGGAGTAGCTCTGGACACCCTCGCTCTCATGGCACATGAGCCCCTTGGCCTGTGCCGTCAGTGTTTATCAGTGCTGCTTTCCACACTCGGCATCCCTAGAGATGCTCTGTTTAATCCAGTGCGGGTTTTTCCCAGCCAGCCAAATTAGTGCATAGCAGGCAAGTTATGTGGTGCTGATTAGTCATCTGAATGCAAACTCACGCTGCTAGTGCTAAGCTGAAAATCTCACCTATAAGGATGGCAAGAAACAATTTAGAGGCAATTAGGAGGTGACCCTAACTGTCATTCATACTGAAGAGCTTGTTGCAGGTCAGTTCTGATCAGCCAGGCGTGCAGCAGTCCCTTAGACCCGACTTAATGCAGGTTTACCATTAGTATGTCCTCAGATAATGATTACTTATTTTAAATCACACTTGCTGGGATAGAGTCCGCTATTGGCTTTGGCTCTGCAAATCTAATGAATGAACGTCATGGCAAGGTTTTTCATGGGAGTAGCAAAGCAGAGGTGATTATTAGAAAAGCACCAGTTCCCATACGCTTAACACAGTGCTGACTGGTTTTCAACTCCAGCATAACACACAAGCCCTCAAAACTCTAATTTCCTTTTCCAGCTGCAACTCAGAAACAGTATTTCTTGAACCATAAAAATCATGCATGAAAATTTACAGAAAGCAGAGTGCTACTGGAGCCCCAGGACACAGCACCCCAGCAGCCACAGCAGTCTTGGTGGCTCAGTTCCTCCCCATGGTCCTCCCTTCCCTTTTTCTTGTCACAAGTATTTGAAATCATCCGCAACCTGGCAATGGGAAAATGATGCAATCAGCTATTTGCAAGCAGCATCTTTCCACACTTAACATCCTATAATGCCTTTTGTGAGAACCAAGGTAAGGTCAACTTCCAAGCCTTTGTTACCCCGTGGGACCTAAAAGTGAAATTATGCCAATGGAAATGTATATATAGCAAGATATCACTCCATACAACATAGTCCACTGAGCCTGGTGAGGGATTATGAAGCTAATCGTGTGCTGCATCCAAATCCAGATAAAGCTGAAGAAGCTTCCTATCAGGAGATGTACAGTCTGAACTGGAACTGTCCATCTCACAGGCCTGTAGTGGACTAAGCTGCACTGGGTTTTCCAGGTTCTGTTTTAAGAAACACTGCATGTCATAAAGCTTCCTGAGAAAAAGTGTTTTCTGCACTGCATGAATTGTGGCAGTGCAGTTGCAAAGTTCAAACTCTACTCTGTCCTCCAGCTTCCGTTTATGACCAAAGATCAGCACAGAGTTTATCCTTAGGCTTGGCTCTGCCTCAGGTTCTCCCTTTGGGACTGTTCTGCCCATATGCTCCCTCCTCTTTTCCCTTGACAGCAGGGGGTACACAGGAGACAGCAACCTGCTCCAGTGAGCCAGCAAATCCAGATCCAAAGAAGAGCCATCCCAAAGCACCCTCCAACATCTCCCTGCCAAAAAACCAATTTTGGTGCCCCTCACCTTGCTCTGTGCTGATTTATTTCTGCAGAAAAGGGAATTTTCTGTGTGCTTATTAACTACCTCCAAGATGTCTTTAGCAAATTACACTGCTGCCTTTCTCCTTGAATGCATCCCACTGAAATCTGCATTCCTGTCACCTGCCCCCACCTCTCTCAGTGGCAGCTACTCTGTTCAGCTGTTCTTCCACATTCCTGTTAAACTAGGAATATCTGCATAATATCTTTGGGGGAAAAAAAGCTTCTGAAATACAGCTTTTGTTTTAATGACAGAAGAGCATATGCTGTCACTCCTCCAAACATTTTCTAAGTGGTGATAATGCTCTCAACTTAAGTACAGTATTTTTCCACCAAGGCTCTTTTTGTAACGATGCTCCCACCTCATTATCTTTCAGGAGTGAAGCTGGCAAACAAGGCATGTGGAAGCCAAAATGATACAGCTTGCAACTCAGACAGACAAGAACTAGTCAGGAATGGTAACAGACACAAAAAGCTAGACTCAAAAACCAACCAGGAGAGTCTGACATTAGGACTCTTTGGAACAGTTACAAAGACAACACAGCCAGGACTCACTGTACTTTTGCATTTTGTGCAGGAGAAATGCCTTTGTTAAAAGATGCTGTTTGCAGCAAACCATTGAAGCTGCACAACCGTCTTTTGTGCCGTGTGGTGGCTAGACACGAAAGTGTCTTCAGATAACAGGCAGGCTCCCATTGCCAGCTTGCCATATGCTGCCTGCCCAGCCCATGGTCAAACCAAGATGCTCTGAGCTGCAGACCTGCCCATGGCACTCTGCCCAGTGGCTGCCTGCCTCTTCTGCCAGCACATGGAATTACTCCCAAAAGTCAAGCAATAGAGGTGTCCATGGGTGAGGTTAAAGGCTCCAAGATCTATCTTGCTGGCTGTCCGTACGGGAAGACCCACACTCAGGTTTGTACCACTGACACAGGGAGCACTGTCGCCCCCCACCAGCATGCTTGTCACACACACAGAGGCAAAGACCAGTGCCTGAGACCTGGCCCTAGAACAAGACATGTGCAGCACAGAGAGCAAAGGGCAGAGGGCTGGTTGCAAGATGGAAAAAGCTAAACAGCTATCTCCACACTGCTGCCTGCAAAGCTTCCTGTGGCTCCCTTGTGCACCTCTCCCGTTTGACAGCATCTTTCTGCCTCTTCTGGCTGTGAGAGCAACTGTGATTCCAGATGGTATCTGCTCCCATGCGAGTCCCACTCAGTGTGCTTGCACACATGTTTTGACTTGTTTTGTTTAGATTTTCAAAATTATCCCTGGCTGGACAAATGCAAAGTGACTCATTGGCAAAGATTTTTGAAAATTATTGAATTATTTACTTACTTTAATACAGATAGGAACCTGCTCATTAGCTTTGATTACATGTGACTGTGGTTGATTTAAATCAAATTTGCCCTTCCAATTCAAAACCCAAACAGAAATGACAGCAACAATAAACCCAGCAACAATGTTTGTCAGTCCTAGGCCTGATCAAAGGAGCACAGGACATGAACAAGCTTTTCTGCATAGGAAGGGGGATTGCTTGGAGCACTCAGTGCTGCTTTCCCCTCCTGTGCAAACTGCAGATGTTTTCTTCCCCACTGATTCCAGGAGCAGACAGGTAGAGCATGTGCAACAGCTCTAGAAGAATGCCATTGTAATATACACACAAAAATATCAGGCATCAGAGAAAAGGATATTTCTGCATTCCCATAAAATAAAGCCAAGGAATCCCCATGACCTAGCACGCACACTTATATTCCCAGATTTGTTTCTAAATGAAGATGGATGGCACCAGTTCCAACAAACTACAAATACCCCACCTCTGCTCCCGTATGCAGGTGAGACCCTGTCTCAGACATGCAGCTGGCTGCAGGGCTTTCATTTATCTCAGAAAATAGTTGAAGTATGAAAGTGAAGACAGAAACTGGAGGAGTTCCAAAGGCCTCAAAATGTCACCCTTGTTATTAAAGCAAAAAGAGAGTATGTAGGGCATTGGCTGAGAAAAGGACAAAAGAATCGAATTGCTTTTGCTTTCTCCAACTGCTGCCTGCACCTTTGTTGACACTTCCACTAATAAAATGCGAGGAACATGCTGGATGTGCCCTGGAGCAAACCTGCCTGTTGGGGAGATGGGGTTTCCTCGAACTGATGCCCTGGTAAGGAAGCTTTCCCACTCAACAGTTGCTTTTGGATGTGCTGCCCACATCACAGAGAATGACTCAGGAGCGAGGAAAGGGAGGGTGTGGAGTGACTGGAGGCAGTGCTGGGACTGCCACCCCCCTCAACGCTATCCGCTGCAGGTAGCTGTAGGCTGATGGGGAAGAAACAGCCACATCCATCCCCACAGGAGTGATCAGAGGCAGGTCCTCACCTTAGAGAAACACTCGGCTTGGATCTGACAGCCAGAAGTAGCAGTCTGTGACACTAGAAGCAATCTATGCTCTGGAAAGGATTTGGCGCAGAGCTGCAAGCCCCAGAGGTGGAGCAGACAGGCAGTGCAGGGGAGCTGGCTGAAGGCAGGAAAAGATGCTCTGAGTACACGCTTGAAGAGGATCACTCCAAGTTAGCTTTTCCTATTTGCTCTGCGCATGCCCTTCTAGGGCTTGTCTCCCTCCAGGAGCTCCCAGACAGATGCCAGAGGAAGGTGTAAGCTTTGCAAAGAAGACTGCCCTGTTGTCCAGACCATCCTAAAAAAGATGTTCCATTTTGGTTTTATTTATTCACAGCACACCTCCCAGGTGGGAAGTGTCCCCAGCTGAATAATACTGAGGCAGGACTCAGAGGCAGATTAAATGGACTCCTGTCCTCTCCTACAAGCTCCCTCGGCCCACAGGAGCGCTGATGCTGACTCCCTGTGTGGGATGCACAGCACCAGCAGGTGCTGGAGATGCTGTGAGACTGCACTGGCTCACTTCAGGGTTTTACAGCACAGAATTAAACAAAATAATAAACTATACTATGGTGGAAGCTGAAGCTTCCTCTTGGCAGCTGGAGTTTGGCTTCACTCAGACAGTAATGCCTGCAGGCACAGTCCACAAAACCCACACTGAATTACCCCTTTCCAACCAGCCCTGCTAGGAGAGAGCTTTCTGCACCTTTAACTGAATCACTGAACAACCCTGAGTGATACAAACATCAAAGAGACTATTTCTCCTGTTCTTCCAGCAATACTCCTGTGCAAATCCCAGATCTCAAAACCCCCCCAGCCAGCCAGCCATCCCCCAAGGCCAGACCCTGCACAGGGGGCCCCTCACACAAGGCTGGCTCTTACGTATATCTATGGTCTAGGCCACCACACAGCACCCTGAGGAAGATCATAAATACTTGATCTGCTTAATCCATGTCTCACTGCAGATCTGTTCCAGGTCTATGGTCACAAGCAATCTCCAAGCAGGAGAGGGGTGCCAGAACACCAACCAGTTTCCAAAATCAATTTAAAAATCTTATACATAGTTTAAAAATGCATCTAAAGCAGATCTGCACATAAAACACTCCTGTTCCCTTGAATCTGTTCCAAACTAAACTCAGTGACTGAGTCCTGGATATTATATGTAACATATGACTCATCACCATGACACCCAAATGCAGCAGTTTCAGTTCAGGATTGCACAGTCTGTCTGGACAGTTGAAATCAGCTCCAGGCCCTCCCCTGCAGCACAAGATGCCTCAGTGGCTCTGACCAGCTGTTCCTGCGTACATTTAAGGATGTACCTGTCCGGAGGACTGTGGTCTTCACCCACTTGTGCATATACACTGATCTCTCCTTAACCAGCAAGCTGAACTGTTTGTACAGGAGATGCTTCAGTGGTTGTAGCCATAAATTAAAGAAAATTTAATGCTTCTTTTTCATATATTGGAAAAGATCTGTGTCTCTGGGGCTGTGCCTCTTGGGTTCCTCCTCCTTAACCACCCATTGAAGTTGCAAGCAATCTACACAGTAGGTGAGCTCATGTGCTGCTCTGCTCAGGAGGATGCAGCCCTGCACTCCTCACAGGTGCTGGGTGGTAGGACTCTGACGGGTTCCCCTGCACTGTAAGCGGTACAGACTTGTGTGGTGCTTGGGTTGTTCCTGTGACAGAGGGAGAACAGGTTTGTGTGAGGGACTTAGACTGAGAACAAGTCACTTTTGTCCGCTCAGCCTCTGGGAAATTGTCACGGGCAGCTCTCTTGTACCAAACAGGCAGCTGACAAGGGCCTCTCATGAACACATTCCCATTCTCTCCTTCAAGTGGTCCTTGCTGGTTCAGAACAAAAGCAGCTGAACAAGCAGCCGCACATCCCTGCCCAAAAGGCAAAAAGATAAATGCCTCTCAACTTGATTTCATCTAGCCTTCTCAGCAGGCAAGAGCAGCAATTCCATGTGAAATCGCAATGTGACATTGTGAAGGGTATCAGGGGAGCTCCTTTTGTTTTTAAAGTGAAAAAACAAATGCCAGACCTCGACAGCAGCTTACCCTTCTGCAGAGGAGCTCACAGCCAGTGCCACATCATGAGCAGCACAAACTCCCCTGTCTTGCTGGGACTTCCCTGCAGGGACTGGGTCTCACTTCCCAGCTTCTGCAGTGCAGACTGATTGCACTCCATCACCCCCATATGGGGGAAATGGAGGCATGAAAAGACCAACTTTTTTTTGGTCACCCCTACAAGTCTGAAGGAAGAGCTAGGTTCTGCACCAGGATTCCATTTGCACAGGCCCTGCCGCAGTTCTCCTGCAAAACATCACCTCAGAGCATCCCCATCCATGGGGAGACAGGAACTGAACTGTGCATTCCAAGCAACTTTCCTGGGGACATGGGTGGGATAAAAGTTTTAAAAGGTGAATTAGCCTTCTTCCTGAACCACACCAATCTCCTTTGCCTATAGAAGGCATCTGAGCCATTTTCCAGCCTTTTCTTTTTCTCCCTCTTGCAACTTCTGAAAAAACAGGTCATTTATTCAGACAGACAATTGGAGGAACAGCAAGTCCCCACTAGGTTATGTGACAATTTGCCAGGGTCCTGAGGCCCCTAGGAAATGGTGCAGGGATGATGGATGAAGGTGCAAAACAGAATTGTCACTCCACAGCTGAGGCATTAATCAACTGTCAGGACAGCTGAAGAGCATGGCGGGCAAGCCTGGAAAACGGGGCACCATGCTGCAAGTGAGGCCCCCCGCTCCTGGCACCTCCTGCAGAAGGGAAACACCCTGGGAGCAACTTCAGCTATGCACAAGAAGCAGCAAACAGTCCTGGCAATTCCCCAGGCAGTTATTCCTAGAGAAAGCACTCATTCTTGCATTTTGGAGAAATTTATTTGCAAGCCCTGCTGTGCTTCCCAGAGTCCATCACCAGCTCTGGGAAGTGACTCCAGCTCTGTTTGTGGGAGAGCTTACGCACGTCATTCCAGCCCCTTTATTTTTGTTAAATGTTTTTATTTCTGGTTTTTCTTTAAATTGCATTTTGAAGTTATTAAATTATTTTAAAAAACCAAACAAACAAAAAAAAACCCCAAACTTTAAAATAGGTAATTTTTAAAATTAAAAAAACATGTTGCAGCATAAATGGTCATATTCCCCTTTAAAAAAAATGAATTAAATGTTTTGTCACTTGAAAAAAAACACCACCTCTTTTTATTTTGTAGTGAAATCACCCAGCAAAAGCTAATTCTATAAAAGTTTTGTTGCTTTGAAAACTCAGCTGTTAGTTGAGATCCCTACAACCCAAAAATATTAACATATTGAATAAAACCTGTAGAAGGCAAGCTCAGGACAACTTCTGTAGCCAAGGAGGTGGCATTCCAGATCACTATTAACTGTTTCTGCCTCACTCCTCCCTACCATTTGTTTCCATCTTTTCCTGAGCTCACACATCTGTAGCTGTCCTCAGAGGTGGATGTAGCATTCCCACTAGCCTGTAAACTGCAGTCTGTGGTACACTGAAGTTACATAGCCTGTGATGGATAAAATATTTGAAAAAAAAAAAAAAAATTAAGGCAGATTCACATTCCCCTTTGAAGAACAGGAGGGACAAAACCTCAGTATATGTCAACTGCAAATTCCAGCTTTTGGTTGGAGAACTTAACCCAGATAATTTAGTTAATACCCACTGCTGCAAGCTCAGCCCTGCTCCCTTGATGCTATCAGGGCTTCAGCATGTGATTTCAGCAGGACCATAGGAATAGATATCTCTTGCATATTTTTATATCATTAAGTAGTCCTCTTTGCACATACATTAATAACAAGATATTGCCAGATCAAAAGTCAGGAGTCATATTGCCGAAGTTCTGGGTTTCACAGCACATCTGGTACCTCTGAGCTAGGAGAACAACCTTGACATCCCCTCATCCAGAGATATTAAATTTTCCTGCCAGGCCTCAAAAGAGATTTGAAGCATCAGATCACCACAGCTGACAGGTTTAGGTCATAAACATCTGCTGAACACAGCCCAGAAGGGACAGTGTCAAAAGCAAGATATTAGTAGCATCTCCTGCTTTCTGTCCTGGAGTGGTTTTCCTTGGTGCAGAAATGCTCTGGTCTCAGACACACTCCAAGGGCTACAGTTTCTGTCTCATGACTGTGTTTTGGAAGAGATTTGCAGTGTAGTAAATGAGTTTCACTAGCCTGATGGGAGCAAGGAAGGGAGCCCTACCAGACACAAGAGCACAGTGCAGTATGCCCCTCGTTCGTACGTGCTGCTCAGGCAAACCTGAACTCCTGAGTAACCTGGAAAATTCTGAAAGGCTTTTTATAGTGGCAGCTTCTGCAGTGCCAGTGTCCAGACAAACTTAAAGCCCAGCCTGAGTGAAAATGCTGTGGGGAAGGTACACAGGGTAGAAAGTCCTGCCCCAAAGATTCAACATGGTCTCATAAAAGTATTCCAAGGCAAAAGCAACAGCTCATCATTGCTGTCCCAGTGAGCTAGGAAACCTGCTGCCAGATGGATGCAAAGCCTGTGAGGACTCCTGAGGTTTTGCTGCTATCCTCCTCCTCCAAGTGGGACCTTCCAGAGCAGTCCTATTCCAGGTTTTCGTTAAGGATGCGGGTCATGACAAACAGAACAAAATCATGAAACTTGCAGACCCCACCAGGAGACCCCACAATTACAAATTCAGTGCTCAACAAATTCCCCTGACAAGAAACTTCAGCTTTACACCTGCTTTTACCACCTCACCACTCTCCACCAAGCAAAATACTGTTGTTTGTGTTTTGCCTTCATCACATGGCTGTGAAGGAGGTAGATCAAGGTAATGCAGTCCACCAGGAACAGTGCCACAGCCCTGTCAGTGGAAGCCTGCAATGCTGCTGAAGCGTGTAAGCTTCACAGTGCCAGGCTTACTCAGTAACTAGATGAGAGAAGGAAAACCCATGTGCCATATAGATGTATTGCATAGCCTTGAGCCAGTCTGGAATGGCTGGGAGGTAAAGGAGGGATAGTGGATATCACAAAGCTGCCAGCAATGTTTTCTGTGAGACATGCAAAATCAGAGATAAAAATGTGGAGTTGAGAAAGTGTGAGGTGCAAATACCAGCATATGCTGGGGGGAGCTCCAAGATTTCCTCCCAGTCTTGCTACTAAACACAATTCTTCAGCTCCAGGGTGAGGAGCAGCTGCAACAGGAGAAGTTTCCCTCACTAAGGTATCTTTTCACACCACACAGAGACAAAGGAAGTGTCTGTCTGAAGGAATTATCACAGCAAGCAAGAGACTAATGGGGCCATTCATTATCTTTAATTATATTCATCATCTTCTGGTGATTAGAACACAGTCATAAATTAAGATGCATTTAAATCTAGTACATTTGAATGAACTGGATATCCTTTGAATATCTTATGGGAAGTGAATTTGTTAGGAGTAACGATGCTGTCACCTTGACAGGGCAGAGAGGATGCTGTAGTGTGCTCAGAGGGCCTTGCAGTACAGTAACAGTGGAACTAGGAGAGGAAAGGATCAGAGCCTTTGCTTTGATTTCTCATAGCTGAAGTTCCTGAGAGCTTAACTTCCAGTTTTCAGCAATTTCTTGAGCACTGAAACAAAGAAAACAGCAATTTGTGCTTCTGGAATATCTTGATTTTTGTCGTTCTCAGCACAGGGGGTGCAGGACAGGACTCTGTCCATTGAAGTAACTCCCCTTGTGTTCACAAGGTGATGAATTCATACATAGATCTATACTTGCATAAGGGGTACAGACTTGGAACTGTTAATACATTAAACTCGCATACCCCAGGAATGGGAATCCACAGTAAGGCCCAGCCCTTCTAAATCCCTCACTTCTTAACAGCTGCACCATAAATTAATCCAGTGGGAAGGATTAAGAGTTTTGTAGTTTGATCTGGACCTTCCTGGAGGGTGAGTGGATAAAAGGGTACGTTTTCCATCTTTTATTCCACTTTTATGCACCTCTAGATCTTCAGAGAAAACTTAAGGAAATTACTTCCCAGAAAGAAAACCAGAGGCACAATTATTGTGCTTCTTCCCCATTCTAGTCATTAACTAGCAGAGCTCAGATAGCACAAGCAGGGAGCTGTGGTGACTCCTGCAACCTCACCCAGGGTGTCAGAACACCCATGATGCTTCTAGCACCATGCCTATGCTGACAACTTTAGTGTGTGTCTTAGAGACTGCACCTTGGGATGCTCCATTTCACTCTCTGGCATCTTAGTGAAAACCTGCAGGGATTGTATAAAGTGACCCCATTTGCCATTGGAGAGAGCAGGTCTATAACATTATCAGCTGTGCATTGCATCTAGAAGTTGGCCAAGAGTAAATGTTGCTGGTTTTTAATGTGAATTAAGGCTCACAGATAAAATAAGTCAGTTTAACAAAGCACTCTGATGTCAGTGTGCCTGGTTGTAACTCACATGCATCGTATTACTGGGTGTTACAAAAAACATGGAGCCAGCAAGTCCCCATGGCTTAGTCAGTCTTGTTTTGTGGAAAAGGGACCTCCTGTCATGCAGGCTGTCCAACCAAGAACAACCATGTGGGTAACCAAAAGCTCTACTGTTATTTGTTCTTAGATACATTTTTTTGTTGTTGATCAACCGCTGAAGCACCACAGCACTTCACACCATAACAAGAGTGTACATCAACATATCATCATACTCCCTATGCTAACAGCCAAACAAACCATTGCTGTTAAATGATCCACCTCTGCCAACACAAATGCCTCATCATTGGCACCAAAGAAACACCCTCTTTCCAGATTTGAATTTAGCTACATGCCAGAATTTGTCCATGATCAAATTATTCCGAGCTGCCTGAACCATGTTTCCATTTTCATTGGGAAAAAAAATACATAGGAAAATCTTAACCAGTTTAAAAAAACCCTACACGGACAGTGATAGCTGGTACATTACTTCAGAGAGATAAAATGTTCAATCTCACTGGAACTTTTATCTGTGAATAGTTCTGCAGGGCCAGGATTACTTTGAAACAGGAGGATTTCAGAGCAGAAGCAGTGCTCGGTCTTAGCAGCTGCCAAGAAATTATTGAACACCTTTAAAATCTCCTTTATTCCCATGACTGTCAAGATAAGTCCAGTGTAGGTTGCACACATAAAAGCTCATAATGGGATGAACAGAACTGAATAACAGCATTGGATAGAATTTTAAATGATTTCAAACAATTAAAAAGAAAAACAGACAGAATAAACAAAACCAGCCTGAAACAGAGGTAAAAACCAAACAAACAAAATCAATAGAGGTCATTCTCATTTGTTACCCAGTAAAATAAAATGCACTAAAATAAATGAAAAACAAAGTAAAATACAACCAGAAGAATGTGTTCTTAATAAGAAAATGATTCCAACACATTTCCTAATAAAAGTATTTGCAATCAATAAATGCCTTCAGAGCAAATGCATACTGCTTTCTGTGCTGATTTACGTGGTGCATATCTGGCTTTATCTGACATCTCACATTGAGGTCCCAGGGTTTCACTGACAACATAAGTGATGCAAGACAGAGAAAGAGATTCCAGGCTGTTGTAGGTAATGGGAAAAACATTAAGTCAAGATGATGCTCTAGTTCTTCAAAAGGCACAAATGAGGCTGTACACTAGGCATTCTGCAGCAGACTGTTCTGTGCTTAACATTGGGCTTGGGTACAGAATACATTTGTTTTTCATTCCTCCTAGTTACATATTTTTCATATATTTTAGGTTTATTTCTTTAGATTGATGCTTTCTGACAGGAGCATTTAGCACCTTCTAATGAACAATAAAAGTAAATTTTAAAACATACTAAATTGCTTCTAGAAGAGGCTCTTTCTTTGCTAATCTACGTTTCTTTACCCTAAGTCACAGGGTGGTGTCCAGTCCATATACATTTTAAGTTACAGAACAGAAGAAACCACGGCTTCTGGAGGGAAGAATGACATCCATTTACCTGAATAAGGTACCAGATCTGAATTCCTACCACTGACATTCATACATCAGTACCTTTCATTTGTCAGAAACTCTTGACTACTTGTAGCAAAGGAGGTTAAATAGCCATAGTAAAATGTCACTTTTCATGATAGCATGCTGTAAAATTCCCACTTCTCCCCTTCTCAAAAAAGATCTCCCATAGGAAGAGATTACACTGCTCTCTAGCCCATGAACGCATGTATGCTGGATTGTTTTCTGTAACTAAACATGCCCAAGAAAGCTTGAAAAAGTTACTGATTATTGAGCAGCTCTTTTCACATCCACAACTAGAAAACATCACTTTATTTTCAATTCATGTAAGTAATCAAACCACAGCTATCACCCAGCAATATCTGAAGATTAAAGCATTCAGCCGATTTAGGCAAAATCTTCCTCCATCTTTGTTAAAGATGAAAGCACACCTCAGTGTCTTTATTGTTAGCTATCTGAATAAAATTCAGGGCTGGAGTTTGCATCTGAACGTGCAATTTGAGATTAACAATACATTTATGCTTCCTATTACACATCCTACATGCATTTAGCCTTTGAATGTGATGGCATCCTTAATTTTCTCTCTTACTTCTCATTGTTAGGCTGTTTAAATTCATTTGAAAAAGTCATTAGCTTATATTAAGGATCACTGTGGCATCTGGCAGATGATCTGTAGAGAGAAATTGTGTTCATATGGAGCCCCATCATCAGTACTCAGACTGAGAAACATTATTTAAAAAAAGGCCTGAACTGATGGTATTTGACATATAAATACATGTCTGCAATCACCAATGAATCACACAGTACATTATCAATGTTAATGTTCATAAGACCCCCATGGAGTAGGTAAGTAGGATTACTGAGACTGCCAAGATGGGGAAATGAGGCATAGATACTTTAGAGAAAAAATTGGGTTACACATAAATAGTACTTTTAGACACACACACACACAAAAGGAAATTAACTCCAGTCTCTGTTTTATATCTACTGCTTAAAACACAAACCCATCCTGCTCATTCATCCATCTGATATGCCTGAACCGACAATGGAGGGGGCAAAATGTTAAGATTCTCTCAGCTCCAAGGTTTTAGCTTCATGTAGGCACCCGACCAGCAATGCATTTCAAGAGAGGGGTAGAGTAACAGCCACCCTTGCCAAGGCTGAGGCTGGCAGAGCTGATTACCCTCCTCTCCCCTGGCAGTAAGTCAGGAGCTAACTCTGAAGGAACAGTGCTGCTGACAAGGAGACTATCAGCAGCACTGGACTGATGAGCCTTGTCATCTTGATACATTACAGCTTTGATCAAGAAACAAAATCTGCATCCTCCAAACCCACAGACATACTGTGGGAAGACATAGATGAAGGCTGGCAAGAAAACATACACTTTTGCATTATGGGCTTTTTTATGCCTATTTCTCTATTTTTATGAGCACTAGGAAGATAATTCCTGACTATTTCATTCATCCATACTTCTATTTGTTACAAATATTTTATTAAGTCAGCAGAGCAAAGATTATAGGGGTAAACGAGACAGTTTAAATGCTCCATATTACTGAGAACAATAAAAAAAACGTTTCAAGTTTCCTGGTTTTATAAAACACAATGGACCGTGTCTGCTCCTGAGAAACACTACACCTTATAAGATACTTTACTTAATCATCCATATTAAAAGTCCTATTGGTACGATGAAGTTTGCAGAAACATTGTGTATTAATGCTCGATTTTACCTTCAGTTTGGGAAAGACACAAGAGCCTCTTAGAACTAGTAATACTTATGGGATAGCAACACCCACTAGCACATCTCCAGGATAGCTGAAACAAGCCCTCCTCTTTGAAAATACTGCCCAGCTTTATCACAAAAGTTTGTTGTCCAACCCACCTCTAAGGATGGGTAACCCACTTTCAGCAATGAGTAATCTCTGGGTTGTCACTATCACAGAGTTACCTGTACATCATTTTCCACTGGGACACAATTGTCCCAGCAAGAAAGCCAGCAGGACACAAGAACTTGGAGCAAACACCAGGTCACGCGTATACACACTCTGCCATGATATAGGAGATTTATTTCTTTTCCAAGTAAAACTCTCTATTTGTTCCATCATCCAGGTTTGAGATTCCTGGGAGTTAACTTCTAAAATAAGTCAGCTCTTGATAGAAAGCTTCTGCAGATGAACTGTATTTGTTCACCAAATAAACCAGAGATAAAACCACTCCTCTGGACTTTCACCAATGGTTTCTGCAAAGGAAAACAATCCTCCTCCTTTCACCAGTGAGTAATATAGGCAATGATCTCCTCACCCACTAAAACTTCAACTTTGCAAATATTATCAACCTCATCTCATGTGTCTGAAGTCAGAGGATGGCTCTGCATCTCTTCAGGGCCCAGACACCAAGTCCCTGCTTGAAATATTACAGAGTGCTACATTTTAGTCTGGAAACCAGGAGCTCAGCAGACCACTCTGGAAAGCTTGTGATGCTCTAAACCTAGCTTGACAGTAGAAAAAGAGACTTGGAAAAGAAGTCAGAGCAAGAGCATTTAGGTGGTCAACCATCAGTCTGCTACTCTTGAAAAGAGACAGGCTTGAGGGCGATTGCTCATCAGCATTTGGACCTAGCAGGCAGATCCATGTCACACAGGTCGTGCAAAATCCTGTTTGCATTCAGTTCAGCAGCATGGGATCTTAGACCACACCTGCATAAAAGACGAAGCCACAGGAAACCCTCTCAGAATTAATATTCTCTCTTAACTAATGAGGTGGCATAAAAGAAGCAAGACCTGATGGAAAGCCATTGACAGGCCTTCTCTTTCCTAAAGAAGGCAAACCTGAGGATGCAAACCTTGGCACTGCATCACTGTCAAATCAAGCAAAATGAAATGGGGAGAGGGAGCAAGCTCCCAGGTTAGTAACAGCTTTGGGAAGAGGGCAATAGGAGTTAAACAAGCAATAAGTGATGCTATAAGAATGCAGACACTGTCTTGTCAGAGTAAACAAAACCACAGAGGACTGGAAAGGAGCTGAGGCAATGAAGGCTTTTCAATCAGTGGCTGAGGGACACAGTTTATTAGCCTGGCAACAAACCTTGTTTGCTGACTGTTTATTGGTGAGATTCAAATTCAAACACACAGTGTACAGTGCATACTGCTACTCCTCAACTTAATACTGCAGCATGTTGAATTAATGCCATCTTTACTTGCTGTATATCCTACAAACAATTTTTACTAGCAATTATGAAACTTGATCAAGTGTTCAAATTCAAGTTTTGGCTGCACAAAATCCAAACTGCCCAACCAAGCAGTTATTTACAGCGAGAAAGTGGAGAGAAGCTACAGATTTTTTACTTTTTTCCTTTAGACCAATGATTTTATTGCATGCACTGTGGTCATGTTCACATCATCCTTATCTCCGAAGAGCTTTGTGCAAGACTAACAAATGCCAGTTTCATGCTGATAATACTGTGCTAGGTGACACTCTGTGGGGTACACTGCCTAAAGGGGTAGGAAGGACCCAAACCTCCTTTTAACTACTGGTTTTGCAGGGATTGTGAGGTATGTGTACTGCCTGCCTCACTGTAAGAAAGAAAATGCTTACTCTAGCAACAATAGGTGTTCTGCTGTTGTTCAGGGTCCAGGGAGAAGCAGAGGTCAAGAAAAACAACAGGAACAGATAACCAACATTGCAATATGGAGTAAAGTAACACTCAGTTTTCATCAGCCCTCCCTGAATTCTCTGTCTCCTCTCAGACACTACACTAGGGCTGAGTCTTACAGGGGAAGATCTTTCAGAGCACCCCCAAGTATAACAGCATAACAGATTATAGGAGAGACAGACAATGGTTGGACAAGTCTGGCTTATGAGTGTGACTGAGGGGTTTCTGACAAGGGTAATTTCTACCAAGGTTACTCACATAATTCACTATTGCAAAAGACAAGCAAAAATTCAAGTTCTTTAACCTTTTTCATTTTCTTTCTTTATTTCCTTTTTTAATCACTAAGGGAGGGGAAAGAAGGTGTTTCAGCCCTGAACTATAAGGCTGACTTGCATCTGGTGGCTCAGTAATTGTTATTTATGGCTCAGAATGCATTGCTAACACACAGGTTGGAGGCTGATATTTTCATCACTTCTTACTTTGCTCTCATCTTTGCAGTGATTTCATGCACTCTGAGTTTGTCATTTACCTTCCTGAGCTGGGATGGTGTGATTTGTTTTTAACGCACATACAGTGAGTTTTAGAAGCCTGTTTGGTTTTTTGCGTTTGCAGTTTCACAGGGACAGATTCAGGGACAAATACACAGGGAAGACCAAGAGGGTGTATAGTCTTGATAAGCATCACAAAAGCTTCTTGGAGGTTCATCTCACCCCAGCCTGTAAGGTATGCATTCCTAAACTGGCTCCTAAAGCCCCAGCTAGCACTGGTCCCTTTGGTCTGTGGTCTTTGTGCTTCTGACATCTGTTAATCTATTACACAGTTCTCAGGCTGCAAGTTTTGCCCTTCTGAAGAGTGGAAATGATGTTGATGTGCAATACAAATACATTGCAATGCTGAAACCTGAAAATTGTATGTCAGATGGAAGAAGATATTATTGAAAGAGTTCATGGAATGAATGTGCAAAGTCAATCCAGAAAAAGAGGTCTTGACAGAACCCTACGAACACAGGATGAGGTCTCAGTGTGAAGTGGGAGGTGCGAAGGCAGCTCTCATGAGACACATGCTCCTAATTTTGTAGTCTGCAGCCTGGATTTAGGATTTGTCAGGAAGTCAAATAGCCTCTCATCTATAATTCAATCCTCTTTCACTTTGTTCTGGATTCCTAGAATCCCAATTTCCCCAAAAGATATAATGTGTTCAGCCTGAGGGCATAGGTACCAATAAATTGAAAATGTCACCACTTTTTCATATTTGTCACTTTTGGCAACCATGTACTCAGAATAGGAAAAGGAAACAAAAAGATGGAGCGCACAACCAGACAGAGCCCATAGCATGCACAGGGGCTGGTTGGGATGATGCACACCTCTAGGTGAATGCCAGTTCCCAAAGTTATTGGAACTAGTCAGGGTCAGAAAGCACAGATAAACTCTTAAATATGCAATAAAATGTAGGAGACAGGCCCTATATAGAGTTCATTGATATGCCAGAAATAGAGAAGAGGTACTGGAAAGCCAGATCAATCTGCATTCCCTTGATTTGTCCATGTTAAGGATGGAAAACGAGAGACCTAGTACAGAAAAGACATAAAATATTTCAGGGAATACGCACAAACTTTCTTTTAAATGGGCTGCTGGAATAACCCAGGCAGAATAAGCTTCAGTTTCAACTGAAGCATGAAAGTCAATAATCTTCTCTGTAACCTTTCTATACTCTTTGCTTTTCTATCACATATGCTGAGCCTGAAGGGAGATAATCTATTCAAGGTATGAGTAATAGACACACACATTATATATACAGCAGAGTACTCCTTCAAAGAGAACTAGTTACTCAGCAGTCTGTCCCATGCTCAGCACTAGTAATATTTAAGGAAAGTGCCATTTATCTTGTTGAGAATTCTACCAAATCCAAGAAAGAAGCAGTTGCCCTTCCTAAGAAAACAATGGGGGTGAAGGGTGAAAGATGGTCCAAATTGCTTTTTACTTATCAATTATTTGCCTGCAAGTGCTCTTAAAAATGGATTTCTCGCATATGTATTGCAATTTCAGAAACCATTTTACAGCCATATGCACTGTACATTAAAAATGAAATTGGGAATATTTCTTCCTAAAAGCTATTTCCAAAGATGCCAAACTTACCCATGCTGCCTTTATCCTTTAAGTTTCTTTGCAAGTGAAAAAGTGCCTGAGCAGAGCTGATCATCTTATTCTCAGAGGGCTGCATCTAGTTTCGAGTTGTGTAATTACCTTGGGTAAGTCGTTTTACCCCTGATGACAGAGTCTGTTACAGTCCATGGAGTGTGCCTTTCCATCTGGGCATCAATTAATAGATGCTCCAGGCTTAGACCTGCAGTTTCAGGATGGCTCCAATTTTTCCTTGACGGTAATAAGACTGTCAGAATAATTCTTATCACCGTAGAAATAAACTCTCTCGATCAGTGCTACACAAAAGGTAAGACTGTCGCTTACTGAGCTTCTCTCATACAAGGGCCAAACAACTGGAGATAGGATCAAATAGAAAAAGCCATTAAGGGCAGATAGGCTTGCCACTATCAATGGAGGGCTCTTTCTTAATAAATGTTTTCCAGACTGCTGTTCATTATTTTAGCTACCCATGACACAGGCACTTCCAGCTCTTCCTTAGAAAGGCTACTTCGGACAGGAGTTTTCCAGGGAGCTAACAGGGCTGTCATATCCTCTCTTTCAATAAATTAGTGCCCTGCTATATAAGACATTCAGGTTGAAGCCTGAATGATGATATGCTCTGATGTATTCTAAAACAGAAGTGGCCATGTTAAGGTCCATATTAAAGAAAAAAAAAAAAAAAAGTTATAGCTAGATTGAATATCAGAACTGAATCTAAGACTCCTGGCTCCTGGCTTTCCAGATGAAGAAATTATGAAATTGGATTTCCACTGCAGAACAGGGATATTTCCATCCTCTCTGGAACACTGCACAAATAAATTCCTTCACCTGTGGGAAATGCTCAGATATTGTGGCAATGATCTCTACATAAAACAGGCAATCACATCTTGAGTTTATCAAGTTTATTGCAAATTATTAGTTTTAAATAAAGTAGATTCCAATCCCTAACATTCTGTGATTCTGTGATTTATGATAAGCAATGGCTGAAGTAGGAAGAGATCACTGTTACAGTGCAGCATATGCACCCACAAACAATCCGCATTGGCAGTAAAAGAGAGGAGAAAACCCCTTCTGACTAGGTGTCATTTGGAAAGGCGTTTATTTATGGTTGAGTACTGGAGTATTTGAAACTACAGGTAAAATGCATCAGCACCACATATCAACAGTGTTCACTGGCTGAGCTACCATTTCTTCTATCATGAGGACAGATGTTGCAGGCTAAAAAAAATGTTCAGGCATATGTTTGGTAATACACAAAATCAATTATTTCAGGACTTTGGGGCAGGAAGAGGGAAGAAAGAGTGGCGATAAGTTGACTGCTATGGAAAAATGCTTGACGTAAGATGCAGTGATGGCAAACAGCCCAGTTTCAGTGGGCTAAACTGTAATCTGTAGGTAAGTATAGATTAAAAATGCAACTGCACATACAATAACATTTACAAAATAACAAAATTGAACTTGTAAACAGAAAAGTCCATTTCTTTCTTTGCTGAAAAGTACAAAAACACTGCACACAACCATATTCTTTGAGCCAGTGCTTTTAAAAGAATGATACTGCACAGGAACAAACAAAAAATAGGCCTTCCCCCCAACCCCACAGAAATTCAAATTTTCCACTGATAACCCAGAAGAAAACACACATAAGTGTGTACAGTAGAGGATATCATGTGTGACATCCTGACCTAGACCACCATTGCCATAGCTACCTCATACATCTCTGCAGTACAATACAGCTAAAAAAGGCAGGGGAGAGGCACACTCCTGAAATCCCAAACCTGCCAAGAAATATGAAATTGCCTCTTGTTTAACATGCAAAACCAGAGCATGTGAGCCACGGAACCGGAGCACTGCTGGACTGGATCTAGCTTCTTTCCCTGAGCTCACCTCTGAAATTTAAGCATAAAGGGTTTTTTTGACATTTAGAGCCTCATCTGAAGATAGCTGAACTCAGTAGGAACCTGTAGCAACTGCGGCCAGGTTTGGGATGGATTGCAAGGAGAAAAGCATTTCTGTGCCTAGTTTCACACACCCCAGACCCAGACTGGTCCCCAGCACTGCCAGTGTGTTCACAGCACATGTAGAAGGAAGATCATTTCTGTAGGGTCTATACCCAATTCTCTGCTCTCTAACACTGATAGAATTGCCAGGGCAATACCTGTGCGACACAGCAGACAGTCAGAGCCCTCAAAGTGACAAATAAACTTACAAGTTATAACCCTGTCATGCCACTTCAATTGCTCAACCACTTTTTTCTGCTTACTGGTAAATTGCTCATCAGGCTGTTCTTGCCGAGGTTTTGCCTGATTCAGTTGTGTCTGGTAAGGAGACAAATTAAAATAAGGAGAAACTGAAAACAATGAAAAACACTTCCCCCAGTTTCCCATCTGATGACTTTCACCCTGTTTTACCAAGTATTTCCTAGATGATGACATATTAATTGCACCATGGACAGGGCAACACAAAGCAATTAACACTTCTCATGTGCTTCAGGGTTGCTCTCTGTGCTGTTTCCAGGGGGACTTACGACGTGAAATCTCATGACAAGCATGAAGCCAACTGAAGTCATCACTGAATTTATATTATTCCACGTCTGCCTAATACCCTGTTCAGGGCCTCCTGGGCTTTCTCTTATAGGCAATCTGGCAGCAGAAGACAGGGCCAGACTCTTCTTGGTAGTGTCCAGTGACAGGACAAGGGGCAATGGGCACAAACTGGAACACAGGAGGTTCAATCTTAACATAAGAAAACACTTCTTTACTGTGAGGTTGTGGAGTCTCTATCTCTGTAGACATTTAAAACCCATCTGGACGTGTTCCTGTGTGATCTACTCTAGGATCCTGCTCTAGCAGGTGAGTTGGACTGGATGAACCTTGGAGGTCCCTTCCAACCCCTACCACTCTGTGATTTCTATAGACATAGCATAGGACCAAAGTTACCCACTTCTGGCAGAGCTGGGGATTTAGAGGAAAGGATAAAGTGTTCAGTAACCTACCAAAACATGGGGGAAGGAAGGAAGGAGTTCTACTCCTAGTTCCTAGCTTTGGACAACTCATTTCATTTCCCCCAAACCAGGATAAACAACGCATCTGTCTCCCATGCTGTCTCCAGCCCTTCACTTCCCTGGACTCAGTGCTTTTTGATTATAGGACCTGTTTCCATATCCACTGTACATCCAGCCTGTCCTCTCCCAGTGTGCTAAACTGCTTGTGTCACTGCTGTGTCTCTGTAAATCTTGCTAAAAGTATATACAGTATCTAACACAACAGTATCCCGAGCTTTGGACTGCAGCGTTATTGGAATGCAAATAATGCAGCAGTATTCTTAGGATGAAAGATATTTGTGAGTTAAAGCATAAAAACCACAGGGAGGGCTGAGCTTTTCTCAGATCTTCAAGTCTGGAGATCTCAGCATTACTAACAATTTGATTTTATTAAAGAAAATAAATATGGGCATTAAATCACAGCTTTTGTCTGTAACTTGGCATTAGCATTCATCAGAATCCCCCGCTGGAATTGCTTCAAAACTGCATGAATGACCTTGCTCCCACAATTAATCCTATCATCATTAATGTTTGATTTTAGGTATTGCAGCTCTTCCCCCAGGTCTCCTCTTAGCCTGCTGGTCTTTGCTACCTCCTACTCCTCCTTAGCAGGCTGGCACAAGGACAGAAAGGTCCAGCCACAGGCAAAGGTGATGTCAATTAACCAGCTGATGAGGTTCATTTCATTCATTACACCAAGGTCCAGGGTTCCCCTGCTCTGCTTTTAACTATGAATAGTGCCTGTGGGGTGCTAACAAACTGCTTTCAACAGACACTGGACTATTCCTTGCAGATGCTTATTCTCTGCTTGCAAGATGGGAAGGATGAAGTGAGACACGTACACTAGTCTGAATTATGCTAAGCAAGGCCATGACATTACCAAAGTCCTGTCTAAACCCAACGAACACGAAAGGAAGCTCTGTTTAATTTTGACAGAGGATTTAGCAAACATAGGTGCTATTTCCAAGCTCACCATGTGGCTCTTAGCAAGCCAAGGACCTGCAGTTAACTTGAGGTGTTTAAAACAGCACTTACAGAACTTTCCTAACTTGCAGCTCTAAGGCTGCAGTCCAGGATGACTTCAAGGTGGTGAACTTCCTCAGGAGGGACAGACACGCAGCCAATCTGGCCTGCCACACATGCCTAAATCAGTAAGGATTGCATCATTGCTTGTGTAGGTGTATCCTTTACTTAGCATCTTAAATCTGTAGCAAACAAGTTACCTCAGCACTGGGATTCTGATTGGCAAGACTTGTGAAATCATATGAAGAGGCCAAACTCATGGGGTCCTTTCCTTCCAAGATGTATTTCAGTTCTAGAAGCTGCAAAGTTTTAAGTGTTAAAAGCAAGTCCCAGAAATGCATCTTCTTGTCTCTGGTTTTGATGCTCTGCTTTGCTCTAAGTTAATTGGCAAAATCCTTTTATTTGCATATCTCACTGGGCTTTTATAATTCTCTGCACAAAATTTGATTTAGAAAGGAAAGCCTGAGAGCCTTTTAAGTTGAGCAGTTGGCAGATGCATAAGACTGTATATAATATATGCCTATACCATAAAGACGTATATCAGTAGTGGGTGGACTGTATATCTCCCTACACACTTATTTCTATTTTATGGTATTTTAAAATAAGAAATACCATTTAAAGGAGATGATTGCCTCAGGCTGGCAAAAATTTACAAGGCTTACTTGAGATGTTTTTGCTTAACAGCAGAAAAAAAAAAACACATGCATTTGAAAGTGAAAATTTCAATCATGCCAATCCTGGTGACCTCTTCTGGGTATTAAGATGATGTTGGCGGACAGCTCTCTTAAACAGATAAAGCTTGGCTTTCCACAGAGGCAGAATGGCATTTGTTTTCATGTCAGGAGTAATAGTGTTTCTGAGGGACATATTGATTTCATACAGATTTTAGAGAAAATAACAGCTGGCCACACACATCAGTGATGCCAGAACACTCAAGTGTCCTGAAGGAGAAGGAAGCAAGGGTATTGGTCTCAGGGCTATGTCTCAGATCTGGGGACAGAAGGGATCCTGGGTCTGAGGGCCAGAGAACAGTGAGCTTCAGCTATACAGAGATATTACATGAGAAATTTTGACTAGACTTTGAGGGCTGTCCAAGTTCTGCAGTCCTGCATTTATATACAGGGTGGTTTTGTGATGTTAAAACAGATGGGTTTTCCAAGCATGACTGCTTCTTTGGGGGATAGAAATGCCATTAATAGCATCCAGGAAGGAGGTACAGCTCACCAGTACAGAGGGGCCCACTTCAGAATGAAACAGACTTCACGCAGAAACAACCCCAAACCTATTTGTAATGTCTCCCTGGTTTTGGCATCATCCCCTTCCCAATCCAATTTTATTAACAAATATAATGAGTGGGAAAACATTGAAATTGGTTTGCCAGCTGGTTTGAGTATTTATTTCTGAAAACATCTTAATCTTCTGGAAAAAACTCGTAGTTTTTAATGTAGTTGGCAACACAGTCTTTTAAGAAATTGGTATAAACACAGGCTTAAGGGGTTTTTAATACTATTCTCTTTCATTTCAGATCAGAGAGCTATAATTACTGAGGTTTTTAAACATGACACATATTTGCTTTTATAGAATGAAATTAAAACAGGACAAAAAGGCTTACTTTTTTTTTTTTTTAAAAAAAGGCATTAATAAACAGATTGCGAATGGTGCAGTTGTGACAAAACATCCAGGACTTTGCTGCGTTCCAGATGAAGTCATTAGTTGGGACCCCTATGTCATACTTTGGAGGCATTTTGTCTGGTAAAAGGTTTTCTTCAAGTCTGCAAATCTTGGACCAGAAAATAAATGTTTGTGGTCACACCTTGGTGAGAGCACTTCACTGATAACACCATTCATATCACATCCTCATTGATGCTGTTTTACTAAACCTATCAAATTCCAAAGCTTCACTACTGCTGAAATGAGCCCTTAATTTTAAGGAAGGACAGTTGCAGCAGTTATTTGGACCCTTGACTGTAGGAGTGTTTTATTAAGCTCAGGTAGGAGTAGCCCAAGGGAGAAGAGCATCTCAGGGTTTTGCCATTGACCCGAAGCACACACTGCACAGGTTTGAAAGTGTTTACAAAGCTGTAGAAATTCCTAAGGATTTTCTCCTGGGCAAAAAGAATAAGGACTTCACTTTTCAGCCGCTCAGTATAGAAGCCACCATCTCCACATATACCAACGACCAGTCTTAACTGGTACCAGTCCCCTTCACTCACATGAATTTAACTCTTATTGTCAGGATCAAGAGGATAGCTCAGTCTCTCATTTACTGATATTAATGCAATTTTCAGTTAAGACCTCCCCAAGCCTGTTTGGCAGCTGCACGCGGGCATGCTTAGGACTGATTTAATATCAGTGCAATCTCAAAACAAACACGCTGCTGGCCTTCCAGCTCCCCATCTCCTGCAGGACAGGAATGGCAAAAGGAGAGCAATTGCTATGACCCATACTTCCCTTACTGCTCTTATCTCATGCACTTGAAACATATCTCCTAGTGACAGAGGAAAGAGCAGAGCTGGCTCAAAATGTGGCTGTTCTTAGAGCAGGGGGAAAAAAAACCACCGAAAAAAAAAGAATGCCAATTTAATTTTTCTGTGATTCATTAAAAAGAAAACATCCCCAAAATATTTAATGCAAAAATCATGTTTTTTGAAGTAAAACCAGAGCACAGACTTCCAAAGCAGTCTGTAAGAACAAACATGAGAGTTTCATAAAAAGAATAATTTTCTTTTCTCAGACAGCTTGCAGTCTATATTCAGCCTTAGACAAATCACACTGTTCATGGCTCCTGGCACCCCAGAGAAAGCTCCTCAGCTTCATGTAAAGCCCCAGTGATAGCCAAAGGGCCCCAAAAGCAGAATATTTATTTCATATTTTCATGGAAATTAAACCCAAGGCAAGACCTGCTGAAATAAATCATGCTCTAGGGATATCAATGAAGACAACCCTGAGGTTTCATGCCTCTCTGCATCATGTGCAGCCTAGGAGGGACTTCAAAGTCCTGTTCCAGAGCTGAACACTCTGGTATTACTGCTTGTCAACATTGTAGCATTGCTTCTGTTTGTGTCAGAGAATAAAAAAGGCCCTGTAGAGGAAAGAATTTAGGATGAGCATTAATATAATTTGGCTTCAAAACATGAAACCAAGATGTTCTTCACTCATCACCAAACAGCAAAAGTTTTTCCAGCTTCTGAAATAGCCCAGGGCTGTTGATCCACAAATTATAGTGCAAGGCCAAGCTTTTTGTGTGTGGTGACTGAAAAAGATGAGGAACCACTTGGTTACACACAACAGAGCTTTGTCTGTAGTGGTGGGGTTGGGTTAGACTGGCACTTTGCAGAGGAGGGAAGATGATGCCTGGGGCAAGGGACTGCAATTCACTTTTGCTTTTCTGAATTACTGTTAGTAGCACTGAGAGCAGACCCAGTTGCCTGACTGTTAGTCAGGACTTACCATGCTTAGCAGTGTGCAAACACAAAATAAAATTGCATTCTCTGAAGAGTTGTTCGTATGCTTTTAAATAAAGTGTCTGTAGTCATAGCTGAATTCCTTTGAATCTCATTTATAAATCAAAATAATTATTTTAGCAAGTGATGACAGGTAATAAGTGGCAGTCTCTTGTCTTTCACTGCGAGATGAACCACTTTCCCTGTTACTCCATTCCACACTCACTTTCCTCTTGGTCTAAAGATGCACTGCTCCTCTCCATTCCTCCTATACCCAGCACTGGGAACTCCAGCTGAGTACTGGACCAAAGAACTGATGAAGGCAAGGATTATGTTATCTACAGAGTAGTGAAGAGTCTCCTCACTGTCTATACACCAGTAAAAAAGAAAAAAGTCTCATTTGCTGCAGCTCAGAGCTTCAGCCATGACAGATGTAGCCTAAGTATGTGCTTGCACACACTTCACAGCAAGGCATCCCACCAGCCAAATATATAACCCTTGCATTTAAAAACACCCACGGAGGAGGCAACTATTGAATCATTTTGAGGGCTGGCACAGGAGATCTGCATCTTGCTGGTTTCATTACCTTGAATAATAGCAAACCAGATTTGTAAGTCACATTTAAATAGATTTTAAGTGAATCCAAACCCTAGATGTAAACAGAACCAATATGTTGCGTGAGAGTCTGTGTTTTAACCCATTTTTAGATCTCCTGTGTTTCTGGGACAGGGAGGACTGGAAGCATAGATCTCAGATGAAGGTGGGCTTCAGCACCAGAGTCTCCAGCAAGCAGGGTCTGTGTCCTCAAACCATGACAGTCTGAATTAGAGACGGCACAGCCCCGGGAATGGGAAAGGAGCCAAAATCCCGGATAGAAGCATCCAGGCACCGAAGACAGACCCTCCTTGACATTTAAACCCAGGCTGTATTTTATGGCTCCATAGCACAACTTATGTATACCACCAACTGACCCACAGATCTACTAAAGCAGTGCTAATAAGGACCGTTCTCTGGCTGATGTTGGAACACTGTACACAGTGGTGTCTGTTTTCATAACCAGAACATTATTTGACACTATTCTTTCCTAGTTCCTGCCTTTTAAATACACAGGGACATAGAATGCAACATATTCCTGTCCATTGCTAGCAGAGAAACAATTTTTCTGAAACATTCATGATTTTTTAGCCAAGCAGTTATTTTCCCTCCTTCCAAGATCAAACTCCTAATGTGAAAAGGCAGAACAAACAGGTAGGAGGCATGAACTGAAAAACGTACTTCTCCAGGTAGAATGAAAACCTCACATTCCTGAGAAATCCAAGTTTCCACATCTCTAACTCTCAATTGATCCCACCCCTCCACTCTGGCTCTGAGCACTGTAGCCCAGCAGCAGCCATTAACAGATGGTACCCGAGGAGCTCCTGCCTTGCTGCCTGCATCCAGAGAGCAGGCATGGGAGGGGGATTTCCTCAAAACACATTTAAGAGCCTTAGTACTACAGATGACTCAGAGCTTGGAAGTCACATTCTCCATGTCACTCTGGAGCTACCTACTTCCAGTAAGGCACAGGGCCATCTCACCACAGATGCTTGCTTGTGATGCCAGCTATTGCCTGCACCACAAGAGTAATACTGCTAAAATTAAAAAAAAAAAAAAAAAAAAAAAAAAAATCAGGTTTCAGCTGGGTCTGTTCTAGTCTGGTATGCAAACACAGGCATCCTCCTCCTGACTGTCTCCCCTCTGTCAGGAGAAGCCAGTTGCAATTCTCTATAATAACTAGAGGTAGGAAATTTCACCAGCTGGTGGGGTTCCCCTCTGTGCTAGGGGTGCAAGTAAGATTTAAAGAGGTGATCTCTGCAGCTCAAGGGAATCATTCCAAAGAGTAAATCAGTGCTCTGCCATCAGCTGAGCTTAGCACATTTCAGCTGGTGCAGTCATTTAGCTCCATGACTGCCACAGTCCCAGTGTTCAGATGACAGGGGCTTCCCAAACAGCCACCACCCAGCTAGGCTTTCACAGAGCACCCTGGGTTGCTCCCAACACTGCAGGACGAGTAAACACCGGGATATTCCCTCTCATGCTTGCAGACAGTTCAGCACAAGATGCAGCTGGCAATAGGACACAGAGTAAATGCAAGTGCTGGAGGCATTGCAGGACTGGCAAGCTGAGTGCCTACGTAGGAAACGACTGGGAGACATCCTGCCTGATCCTACAAACTGCTGGTAGACACTGACATCTTCCCACTTGCACCAGAGCCAAGCAAAACTCACACAGAAAGATGCAAACAATTAAGTGGGCCAGGGAGATACTGCAAGTGTTGCAAAGTGCAACTACAAGTAGAAGCCACTGCAGGGTCACAGTGCTAATGCACCATCACAGGACTAACAATCACAAGTTTTGAACATCGTTATGCCATGAAAGCAGTTCAAATCCATTCCCTTTAGTTAAATTTGGAACCACACATCTTCATAATTCTGGCAACAAAAACTTGTGTTTGAGGAGTTTTATATAATTTTTTGCTTTTGCTTTCAAATGCTTGAGTAGCTGAAGGTGTGTGTAAAACCTCATGTAGGCTATCCTCTCACTGATGCACTCTTAGGCTTGGATGTTTAGCCAAGAATTTTCTTGCAAGTTAGGAAATCAGTTCTGTTGAGTTTTGGTTTTTTTTCTTTTCCTCTCTTAATCTGAAAAATGATTGTAGCAGTCATGGTAATTTTTCATGTATATTCCTTCTCCGCACACACAAACGAGCCTTTATTTAAGGTGCTGTATTCTTTACGCCTCATTTCCTTAACTTCAGAAGAAGAAAGGTGCTTTACAATAAAGTTTCCCCTCATCCTCTGCAAAAAGAAGTATTTTTAAATAAGCATGAACTCTTCCCCCACCACCACCCCAGTAGTGTTTCTTCAAGACAGAAATCGCACATTCTACCAAGACTGTAAATACGTTTAGGTAGAAAAGCAAGGTAATATTATAATAATAAAATATATGTCCAAGCAAGAGCTATAGACTGCCAGCTGACTTGGAGCATCACTAGTTGTAAAATCCAATAGAGAAGCATGAAAGAAAGTACATGAATAAAATGGCGTACCGGCCCAGGAGTGAAGATTATTGTTCCATCTCGTTACAACCTTGGGGAAATTACCCATGTTGGTGGCACATGTCTCTCTTGTTAGGGACAATAAAAACAAGAAAGGCTGCAATATATCCTGCATCCTATATGTCTTTAAAACAGACAAATATTTGCATGGGAGGGCTTAAATATTCTTGATCTTGCCTTTGTGGCAGAAAAACTGATGAGAAGGAGCTGGAGGGATTCCCATGAAGTATCTTCTGTTACTTTGAGGCTGAGACCTGTTAGGAGCTCTGCCTTGACTTCAGATCAGCAGATGAAAGTATTAATCTTTGCAAAGATCACGACACACAGTTTTGGGAAAGAAAAGCAATTACAAAATGGGTAATAATATAAACCACTTAAGTAAGCCAAAAGACTACTTACTTAGATGAACAATAAAATAATCTTTGAACCAAATCAAATTTCAACCATCCCTCATACAAATGCACTACTAAATGTATATATTTACAAGAGAAGGAGAATTTTCCCCAGATAGCCAGACTGTTCCTGTGCCAGCCTCAAGCCCATGGCTCTGTGCACTAGAAGGGACAGAAGGCAGGATGAGGTGGGGTGCTGGCCTGGCAGCTTGTGGTCCCTTCTCGTCCTGGCACCCATTGCAGCAGTCAGCCCGCTGTGTGTGTGCAGGCAGACTGCCAAGCAGCTTCCCATAGCATCACACATGTTGGAGAGGGGCAAAACCTGTAAGACTCCTCTAGACTTTGTCTGCCAGTGCAGGGACAGGTATGTCTCTGTGCACAAGGGCTCTCACATCGATGAGACATGTTGTGCTGTGTCACAACTGGGAGCACCAAGAGAGTCCTTGTCAGCTGCAGCACTGACAAGGAGCTTCAAACCTGATATATGATCTTCAAGGCAATTAACTTCATCTCTTCACTGGGCTGTGCAGATTCTCAGTCATTAATACAAGCATCTAAACTGAGCAGGAGCTTAGTATCAGCACAGAAAAGAACATGGCTGTCTGGAAACAGCTACTTAGACTGATTTTATTCTGTGGATAAAGCAGAGATCTCTGATAAGTCTGCTAAAACATTCTGAAGAACAATTGCATCAGTCTTTAGAGGGCATTTGTTCTATTCAATTTGGTGTTGATCTGGGACTGAGGAGACTCTGATCCAACCCCAAGATGCTACTGGGGTCCTCGACAACCTTGACTAGGTAAGGTCACACCTCTACAGCCTCCCTCCCCTGTCTCCTCCATTCAGACTGCAAGAGTCTATAGAGGAAAATTCTGTAGGGCATCATCTCCATGCTTCATTAGGTGTTTATTCAGAGCTTAAATGAAACCTGTTGCCCTGAAGATGATAACTTCTGACATACTCTGAACTGAACCAGCACAACCAGTATTGGATTAAAGATTTCTGAATGTTTTATTCTGATCTCATACCTGGTTCTTCCCAAGACATTCCTTCTCATGTCAATTGAATTTCTCCCAATTTACACCAGGAAAAGCATTGAAATGCTGCTACATACAATTCTTGTCAACATGCGAAAGACAGCTTTCTCTCAGCAAAATCAGGTTAGGACATGACTATCCAGAAAGCCTTTCACTTCAATATAAGCTGAGGACAGTGGGCTAAAGGCCAACACTGCATTTTTCAGATTAGGTGTTCACCGTCTTCTTCCACCCCACTTCTCACTAGAAAGATTTTATTTCAGATCAATACTTACAATACATTCCCTATCACAGCCAGCTCCTATTTCAAACATGAAAGTAATAAATAAAAAGATCTCATACACCTTTCCTGCTGAAGTTTAATATTTCCCAGAAGAAATGCAAGTAGATGACAGCGTTCCACTACCAGATCACTGCCCAAATTCCTGCTGAACTTGCAGCACATGCTGTGTTTGTGGGGACAGCCCAATATTGTTCAGAAGTTTTATTTATATAAACATATATATATATGTTCCTCAGGCCTCTCAAAGATCAGGAGCTAGGTCCTGATAAGATGAATGAACACTCAACAGCACTTCTTGAGCTCCAGCTACAGAAAGAATTCCTACATACAGGAGATAAATCACCCCACTTAACTCAGTGAAAGTTTTCTTTGCACAGAGAACAGGAAAAAACTACATGTATAAAAAGGGAAATAGCTGTCAAAGACTGATTAAAAGCAATCTCCAGTCTCTCTGAAGAGTTAGTAAACAAAGTATGGTGTTACTTGGCTTGTCATTTCATTTTTTCTTTCTTAAAATAAACAAGCACTGTTGCTTATTCCCATCCTTTCTATCATCTTCTCTCTTCATAATGCAAATCTCACCTTGTTCTTTGCATTCAAGCACAAGCCCAGAAGCAGGAATCAGCCCTGAGCTCCTGCATCAGTGAGCACACAGCCATCAGCTCCCAGATGCTCCTGTACAAAGCCCCTCACTTCTCTGATTTGAAGGGGGCAGTAAAGCTTTAGACAGATGACAAGTGTTGGAACATCTAATATGGCTTTAGGTAAACTATGCTAATACTTGACTCATTAACAATCTGTACTTTAGTTCTAGCTTAGATTTAACTGACAGCTTCCAGTCATTTGACTAAAGAGCCTAATTAGATATGATACCATCTCGAGCTCTCTTCTATGCAGAAGTTTGTGAACTATGATCCACCCTTAATTTGCTCTTGAACAAAGGAAAAACATTTTCTTAAACCACTTTTGGAGAGTCCTCATCTTGGGATTATCTGAACAGCACATTTCTAGGGTTTTATATCCAGCTTCTCAAGATCCTTTGCAAACATGGACACCAGAATCAGCAGCCTACAGCATCTTGCAGAGGCAATTTTGCTTAACATTCCCAAGACCACACATCCACAACCTCACACCAGAAAAATAATCTTACTCAATACATAATCATAACTGTAAGAGACTTCTTTCAGTGTCACAATTTTCAAAGGCAGTCTCCCACTTCATGAACATGACCTACATACCCTTTTCCCACAAATATTTGTCCTTTCTTTCAGCATCTCTCAGGCATGCTATTTAGATGACCACATTTTGCCAAGAAGAATAAATCCCTGTCCGCATCTAATCTGTCAGGTCATTTTACTCCATTCTTCTATAACTCTAAGACAGTTTTGCTGGTGACACATCCCTTATTTAATTCCTCAGCCCTCCATACTTCACTGAGGGTTTCTTTACATACAAAAATCTAACCCTACAGCAAACAATCCTGTCACCACCACTAATCCACAGTTGAGCAGGACTGGAACACTCAGAGAATGAAGCAGGGCAGCACCAATTAACCCACCATACCTCTTTTCCTCCAGAGATCTGGGGCTTCTTTGACCACAGTTTCATCCATTCATGATGTGCAATTCACAAAGTTCTTTATTCTTTCACTTCCCAGGAAGACTAAAAAGTTTTGCTTTATTTATTATTCCCCAGGGTAAAACCTATCAGGAGGTGATGCACTCATTTGACACATCCCTTGGTTCGCATGCAGGCAGGAACAGCAGGCTTCCCCAGAACATATGTGCAAATACTCAAGAACAGCAAACAACAAGGATAAACATAGTTGGACCACACAGCTTTGCTGAATATAAGTGAATGTTTGCAAATGCTGATTTGCAGTATTTGACCTACACTAATGAGTACTCAGTACCTGGTCTTTCACACAAAGAAACCTTTCTGATGAAGGGCATGCACCTCCAGCTTCCCTGTGGGGCTTAAAAAAGGGGTTCTGAATGAGCATCTCAGAAACTAGACCACGTGATTTTATATATTTATGTGTATATATGAATTCCCCAAAAGCAACCAGCTTAAATATGTTTCCTTGATGAGAACTCATAGTTACTAATTATTGCAATTCATCAAATGAATCCACTGAGCTTTAATGCTGTGTTAGCATTAGAATTTGACACTGAACTATATGGTTTTTAACTTTCATAATTTGAACCTGACCTAACTAATATATATTAATGAAATGGATGATCCAGTGGAATCTGTGTCAGTTGAAGAATGCTAGTAGTTTTGTGGGGGACACTTCCATATTTTCCAAGAGTAAGCAAGAAAATTGAATATTAAGATTCTGCAAAAAATCCCTACAGCCAACACTAGAAATTTACCTCTGGTGAAAGAATAATAATATTTATCTGGAGGAGCAGTGGCTCTGAACAGATTCTGCCAAGATGAATGATTAATGCACATTAACTGTGGTAAGGAATTTTCAATTTCAAGTGTTTTCAAATGAAAAAATAAGCAATTTGATGAAAAAAAAAAAATCTACTCTCCTCATTCAAGTGTCTTTTAAGTCTTTTTTTTTTGCCTTCTGAAAAACAAAAGAATTTGCATCTAAGTGACATTTTTAGTATGGCGTGGTTCACTTAGCTGGAGTAAATTTCTGACTTTTCAATTGCTAATTTTTCCATATTTTTTAAAAAAAAAAAGAGACAAGGAAAGGGAAATGAGGAGGATACAGTCAGAGAAGAAAGCAGCTTCCAGCCAGCTTGAGCATACTAACAAACAGACAAAACAACCCAGAAAGACGTTGCTCTTTGGTAATACCAATTTGAGCAGCATCAACAACAGTTGCCAAGAAATGAAAGCAACATCTGGTACAGGAAGTTTGGAACTGGGTTTCATTCATATTCAGCTTTCAGAAATAAAAGACTAATGCTGGTCAGAAAAACATTTGAGTTTGCATTTTCTTTTATCTGCATGTAGATTTGCAATGGGGAAAGGGACTCTTAGTGCAGAAAATAAAATCTGAATACCAAATATCAGCCATTCTCCTCATACAGATTCACACGGAATACAGAGAGAAGATCGAGTCCCAGCGTGCCACGACAGCTGTTGTACAGCCGTAACCACCACACGTCGCTGATACTGCTGCCTACCTGGAGGAAAAATATGCAACTCATGCATCTCTGGTTTGTGCACAAGGCACAGCATTTCCAGACTTGTGCTGAGCACCACAAGTGACATCACACACGTGCTGCTAACCACCCAGCTCTCCCTGGAAGAGAGCATTCATCTGGGCAGCACTTGGACACAAAAAAAAGAGGCACTCTCTTTTTCTGCCTTTCAAGAATCCTCTCTAAATTCAGACATGAGAAAAATACCTCATTTATCCAGGAAAGCACTTAAACTTTTATGTCAGCCTCTCCTTTTCTTTGATTTTACTTCAACAAAATACTCTTTTCTATCAACTGTTTCATCAGTCACACAAAATGCTGTACAAAAGCCAACCTACATGTATCTTCAAGCTCCTTCAATTTGTCAGCCTCTGGTTTTGTTCTAACTGTTGTTTCTTACCACCCTGCTGAGATGCAGCTTGCTTGCTTGAGCAGGGAATTCCTCAGTTTCACCTGGCTGACACTGTTTCTTCCCTTGGGACAAGCAAATGCTTCCTGACAGAGAATAAAATAGAGCAGGAAGTTTTTTTGAGAAGCTAACTAGTGACATCCTTTTCCCTCTGGAAGCTGAGCACAAGGTCAGAGAAGACATTTCTTTTGATTTAGGCAACAGCCCCTTCATTATGGAGGTGTTGGAGATCTTTTAGAGGTCATTGATGCTCAGATCCACCCCTGGAATATGAAGACTTGATCCTACCATTATAACCAACTAATCCAAATCCCCAATTCAACGGAGAGTGGGGAACATTCGTGTAAATGTGAGGTTACCAGCAACACTCATAATACGTAGTAAGGAGGCTTGAGCAGGTTGGCATACTTCGCTTCCACAGAGCAAACTTCGGTGAGGAGGAAGGCTGACTGATGTCAGAGGAACCCAGATTTGTTTCATGCCCAACACATTGCCCATCATTTCCTTAGTAAAAAGAATATTGCATTACTTACGGCTTTTACACCAGTTCTGTCTGTAAGCTTTTCCTATCCATTGATTCACAAGGCAATGGGTGAGAAACAAACTGCTCATACAGAAAGCAATAAAGCCACAGAAAAGGAAGAGTCAAGTATCAATTTCAAGTATCAATCTCCATGAAAGATGCCAGGTGTCAGCATCAGTGAGAACATCTCAACAGCCTTGATGGGTCCGCAGGAAGACAGTGTCCCCGTTCTCAATGCTAAATTTAATCAAGATACAATGTACCATGCAAAGCCTGGCCAAAGATTATACACAGCTCAATCTGCCAAGTTACCTGGTATGAATTGTGAACAATTAAATGAAGAAAACTTGAATTTATTTTAATATCAGTAGCAAGTGTTCCCTGTATAAGGTACAAAAGCTGAAATTGCCCCAGATTTCATGTATTTTGTTTCCATAGAGACTCTTCATAGCATTGTACTTTGTGCAGAGCTACTTCCTCAGCACAGCTTGTGAAGCAAACTGTTGATCAACATAAAGAAAGATAGGGCTCTGCTTAATTAGCATAAGTCAGGAGAGCTCTCGCTGATAATTGAGCTATATGGTCCCCAGGCCTGAATTTTATATCTGGGGCAAGAAATAAAAAAAAAAATAAATAAAAAAAAAAATCAGGTACAGAGCACACAGCATTGGGAGCTTCCAGCACCCGAGTAACCCCTCCAAAACACTGCAGGGAAAAAGTGTACCAGAAGGAGCAGAGAGGTGATTCAACACTGGGCAAGTGAGACAATACCTATGCAGAAGCTGAAGCAGCAGCAGCAGCTGCCAGGTCAAAATGAAAGGGAATGGTTTGAAGCAGAATGATAAGGTGAAGCAGAAGGATAAGGTTAATACAAAGCTCAGCTCCGGTATGCACTGTTTCCAGCTTGCTTAAATTTATCTCTTACTACTCAGTATTTCTCCATAATTATATGGCTAGATATAAGGCCTGATGAAAATAGAGGAGCCTGAAATCAGGGATCTAAACATCTACTAACTCAGAGCAGGGAAGGGTATATTACTCAGTTAACTGCACCAAGAAATCTTCTTCCAGGGTGAAAACAAATGAATGCAGCTGAAAAAAAACTAATCAAGTTGGTAGGTGAACCCTATTTCACATTTGTATCAAGGAATATATTTGAATAAACAATCTTTTCCATCATTATTTTCCTTAGTTGTTTCCTTTCAATAATAGCAACCAAATAGCAAGGGAGACTAAGAGTATGTTACTGTACAACAAGCAGCATTCCTTATGGAACAGCAGCAGCTCTGGGAAGATAATGTCATAAATCAGAGAGGAAACAAACACACACTTTGTCCAAAGTGTCAGCACTGGACCTTGCTTGATTTTTCAAATTAATATTTTCAAATTAAATCTTCAGAGAATGCAAACAGAATATTTATTGCAAGCATTACTCAAAGTCTATTGTTACTTGAAAATGTATTCAATTAACCAGTGAGCACCAATAAACAGACCAAGTAAATATTTTTTTTTAGAGAGACAGATTCAGAAACCAGAATAAAACCAGAGAAAAATCAACCTAAAAGACTCAGGGAAACTCCCTTAAACTCTATTATTATAATCAGCTCTTACTTTCAAAGCATTCTTGCTTTCTTCAGAAAGACAATCATTCTTTGGACCCATCTCCGACAGGAGCACACCATAAACCTGTCACACTTAACACACATCTTAACACACATCATGGGACCATTTTCTAGTTCTGAAGAGGCCAGGGCTGACTCTCTTACTCTTCCCCTGAGTTAGACCATGTCTCCAGAGGAGAACACCTTGAGGGGTTATACCAATATGGTTGTATGTTGGTTAACTATGCCTGTCTTAAGGACTGCACTTTCTGTATGTCATAAGAGTTTAAATGAAACTTAGGTGTCTTAGGTAATATATTAGTTCAGAGTCACAGCTTTACCAGCTGTAAGTGCTATCACTGGAAAAGACAAAAGGAAAAGATGAGCAAGGAGAAGAGCCAGTAACTCCCCTTTATGCCCCACAGATGAGCTAGTGCTAGAGGTGCATTAAATGTGGAAGATTAAACTGATTAAAAAAACCAAACTCCTTTCAGTGAAACATACATGAATAACTTATGATATCCTTAAAGTCTTAGGACCCTGAGTTAAGTCTGGACTTTTAAAGCTCTCTGTGCAAGAGGAATCAATACTTAATTTCACAAATATGTCAGTCTCCCCAAGACCTCCTCTTCCAAATCTCCAGGGCATTACATCTCACCAAAGCACACCAATAATCCCCCACACACTAATGAGTGGATTTCAAGTCTGAATTACAACAGCATGTTACAGCCAGACCCCAGGCATGGCTGGATCCTGGAGTTACAGGAGTCACCTGCATAGGCTGGCACTGCAGGGATGGCATACAGCAGGATAAGCCTGTATCACTTTTCCACCCACTTCACACAGACGATGGATCAGATTCACAAGGCTAGGTGGAAGCAGGTAGATATTTTCATGTACTACCCTCAAGCAAGAGATCTTCAACACAGAGCAGCCAGCCATTCAGTGAAGTCTTTCTGACCTCCTGTATCTGGGACTATGCAATGTCAGGTCTCATTTGTACATAAAAACTCCTTGTGAGAAAAGATTGCTAAGTCCAGAAAATTTTTAAATGTATTTCACCCTGGAAAGAATAAGACAGTTGAAGTGATGTTGATTTATCTATGCTCAGAGCACACAGGTTAGGACCTGAAGAGATTAGAAAAGCATCATCTGAGAAAGACACTTTGCTTTGGATGAGTCTTAAGATATTTTTATTCACACGTTTAAAAAAAAAATTCTTAAAAGATTTATTATTCAAATTAAAGGGTTTTAATGTGTATATAGTTGGATACTAAGGAGAAAAGATTATTATAAACACAGCCTGATGGTGCAAAGCACAGTAGTGGGTGGTAGAGGTCATGCAAAGAAATAACCACAGCTGAAATGGCCATATAAAAAAAAAAAATCTTAATATTCTAGTGTCTTAGGACAGCCATCCCTCCTGAAAACAGTGGCAGAAAAAGATCCTACAACAACTTTCAATAGATCCTGAGTTTGCAGGCATCACCTTATGGTTGAAGAGTGTCTACATTTTAGGAACAAGGAAAAACATGCTAATCTATGCAGCAAGACATCCATTAGGCTGACTTCAATAGCCTTCAAGTCTTTCAAACAAGTTTCAAAGCAAAGTATTTTGTAAGTGAATAGAGACCAGACCGAAACACCATGTGTGTTAGCTACAGGGAATTTTAACTGGACTGATCCAACATCCTTCGCTGTTAGGAGAGGCAAAAGGAGATCTGGGAACTAGAACCTTTATTACAGCAGTAGGTTCATTTGCAACAATTACTTCCCAACAACGAGAACAATGGTACATGGCTGACATTTGCAAATGACACCAACTTTGTCATCTTTAACAGGACAGCAGAGGGCTGGGGTATCATAAAGATACAGATGCCATTGACTACTCAACAGAAGTGGCATTTAAAACTAGTACAGAAATAGATTATTTGGGGGATAAAAACTGAATTTCCATTATAAGCTGCATACTTGTATTTGGAAATGTCTGAAGAGGAAGATATGTGGATCTTATGACAACTGAATCATTATAATGAAGCCACAAAAAAGGTCACTGTGATCTCAGAATGCTTCAGAGAAGATCCAGCCCCTGGAAGTGCGGTGGTGTTAGATACCATGTACAAAGCAACTGTGAGATATTTATCCAAGAAGCTGTATGTAGTTCAAGGACAATTTAGAAAAGAAGAACTCATTCTAGAACAGGGTAGGAAGAAGACTCTTAGAATGGTTTGAGTAACAGAAGACTGCTTTGTGAGAACTAAACAAGATGGGTTTATGACAAGTTTTACAACTTGGCAGTGCTCAGTTAATGGTTGGACTTGCCAATCTTAAAGGTCTTTTCTAACCAAAGCTATTTTGTGATTCTAAGGGTTGATTTAGCCTGACAAAATGAAGACTAAGAGGGGATGCAACCCCCTTGCTTCAGGTTTAAACAGCAAGAAGAGAAGAACAACTTTTGGAGCTAAAAGACACTGCTGTATGAAACAGATGCTGAATACACCCAGGCTGGCATTCAGAAGGCAGGTTTTAGTCTCAGGAGTAACTAGTTCCTAGTAGGACAACAGGGGAAAGAAAATTCAACCTGCCTGGTGATATAGCCTGCTCACTTGGCAAAAGAGCTTGTATCACTTTTCTGTGCTGGTAGGGAAACCTGCTCACAGGCCTTGGTTCCTAAAACCTCTTAAAAAGAAAATATTTAGAGAGTGCACTAAACTTTTAAAGAGGACTACAAGGCAGTTACTGAATTCCCCAGATAGCAATCTCAACACAGTCCTGCAGCCAGTGTGGGCAGCCTTAGAAGTAATTTATTTTTTTTTTTGCTGCTTGCCTGAACATCCCATAAAAAGAGGAATTACTACAGTCAAAGAGAGAAATTGATTATGCAGATAGTGCTGTCAAATGCAGGAGGAAAACAAACTAGAAAAAAAATAGAGCAGAAAAAATTGTTCCTGCAATCTCACACTGAGTTACACTTAAAAAAATATCTAGGAGGTAAGTGCGAGGAGGAGTGCTCTTAAAAAAAGTTTGCATGGTCCTTTGGTATCAGAAGACACACTTGCGTGATTGCATTTTTTTTTCTCCTGCACAAATGCAAATATCCTGGGAAACCACAGGCAAATTCCCCAAACAAAAAGAAAGCTGGAAAGACTGTTTAGATGAGGAACCAATCGATAAAACTGCTCAGAAGAAATACTTATCTGCATCCTGTTTGAGATTGACATGGGAGCTATTAATATTGTATGTGCTTGTCTAGTGGATAAGATAATCGAGCACCATCAAAATGCAAAGCAGCTCCTGCAACTTTTCCTTCTCCAGCAGTAAAATTTACTTTTCCACCCGAATTCCCTTTCTCCTGCAATGCCATCTAGAGGAAATCAGACAGATAAAAGGGAGGGCAGAGACAAAGGGATGAGAAGGCGGCAGGTATTGGGTGAAGCTGAAGCTTTCCCTAGACCCAGCTAATGAAATGAATTAGGTTTTCCAATTTATGAAGCCGTTAGAGGAAGCGCAAGCCTTGGCTCTGCTGCCTCACAGGTACTTGCATAACAAATCACATTTGCACGATGGATGACTCAGCAAGAGGATTTCCCACACCACTTTTCTAAGAAAGGCTCTGTCTGTACTATGGGTCTCTGTCTGCTGAAGAAATTCTCAATTTCATCCCTTCTCCTTACAATTTAATGCTGTAAATGTACAAAAGAAAAAAAAATCCTTAAACATCCCAGATTAGACAGAGGGAATAAAGGAAAAAAAACCAAAACTGGGAACTAAAATTCACAGTGAGTCACAGGTACCTCCAGGCAAACCAGCACAGTGCCAGGAATTTGGTTAGGGAAAAAAATTGGAGCCCGATTTGCATCCTCATCCATAGTCTCCTTGCTGAGACCTTGGGTACTCACTTAAACTCTCTGTAATTTGGCTCCCTAATAATTCCTTCTCAGGGGGATTGTAAGTGGTTGTGAAAGACCAGGACTTTCCAAGGCACTTCTGCACATTCAACGTTAAGTTTTTCACCATCAGCTTTAGCCCCGATTTGCACAGCAGCAGGAGCTGCAGCCACCAGCTCTTAATTCCACAAGGACTAACACAAGATCAAGCAGTGCTAAAACTTCAGCGATATATTTGCCACATGCAATACAGAATACTATTGGAAATGCATCACTTTTTTACCCTACACAGAATTTAAACTGTTTCTCTCAGATCACAGCTCCCAAATACTGCTAATGTAGATGTTTCTATCTGAGGGCTCAAGCCGTCTCCTCAGAGTTCCCCTGGCCTTTAAAAATTAATCACAGTCAAGCTGGAGGAAAAAAGAAAAAGCCTTCAAAGGTTTGAGGGAATAGAACAGTTCAGAATATTTTGTTTTGACAACCACTGGCTCTAGTTTTTTTTCCTGAAAACTTAGAAGACATTTTTAAACCATAAAAGTTTGATGAAACTAGCAGTAAATAATGTCATGTTAACACATCTTGCTGCTTTTATTAAAAGTACTGAGTAAAAAAAAATTATTCAGGTCTGGACACTGCCCAATATAACAACTTTAAAATGTATGCCACTTAAAAGGTCCTTTAAGTGAATTTGCTTTTCCAGCAGAAAGTTAACAAAAAGATAACTGGTGAAGGGAAGAACGCAAGAGCTCCAAATGCACTGCTCAAACACAGATTCTTGTGACTGACAGAAATCTCAATTCTGTATGAAGTCTATTGTTCAAGGCTGGTCTTGCAGACAATCAGCTTAAAAGGAGGAAAGTTTTCCCTTGTATTCAAGGACAAGTGTCACCCAGACATGAAGAACTGAGGGAATGAGCAGCCCTGGCACAGCACACCCCGAGGACAAAAGGCTTCAGGGGTCTGTGGATGGCTATCAATTTTAGAAAGGTGTGTTGCATCCATTTTACAAAGATTTTCAGCACTTTTTCAAAAATAATTCATGCTTTCTGCCAGATAACATATTTTACAAATTTTTTGGGTGAATGCATCAACTGCCTACAAGAAAGCTCTTCCTTAGGTCTACCCCATAACCACATGTAGGCAACACTATCACAGAGGTACTAGGATGGATGGAGTATTAAAACTGAGACAGTTACAAAAATATCTTTATAAACAAGATCTTAGATAGCCTGTTGGGAAGTCTTGGTTTCTGCCAAAGGTATGACAATCCAGTTCCCAAGGCTCTGCTTAGGAAAGACTGGTTTATATTTCAGAAAGTAAACAGAAAGTCTGAGTCATCCCTACTTTTGAAGAACAGTGTCTTGATCAGTATTTTTTAGTAACGGTCACCAAAATAACAGTTTCTTTCTCCTTTTTCAGGTGAAACTTGAAACAGTTGACTTTATCAGTGCTGAAGAGGAGTTTTCTACCTGATGAGTACAAACAAATACTATTTTCCAAATCTTTCTTACAACGATCTCCAGAAATCTTTCCTTTTCCTAACATGGAATTTCTGCAGTTCTTACAGAAACAGTTATTAGGAATTTGAAAAATACATTGAGAAAGATTAGTCAACACCCTCTAATTTCTAAACCTCACAAACCAGTTCCTGGGTCACTTCCAATTCCCCACCAAGCACAAACCAGGAACCCTTCAATGCCTCTCCCTCATCCTTCAGCATTCAGCCTTTATTGACCAAGTTACAATCAGGAGACGTCCATGTACCAGCCACGTGCCAGCCCCATCAGCTTCCAGGAAGACAAACCCCACGCTGGGCTGGATGCAGTGGCAGTGATGGTGGTGCATGGCCATGCAATGACACAGTGCACCAGAGTCTGCTTAAGAGCACACATTCCCTCTTCCTGCAGAGCGCTAATCATGTCATATTTCTTTTCTCATACAGGCACCTCTATATCCTCTTATTTATCTTAATGTATTAGTGAGGAAAAAACCCCAGACAATTCAAATAGACTTCCTAGGCATCAGCTACTTTGGCACCACTTACTGCTTTGAGAGATGGTTGTTCCCCTTGCTCTCAGCTTGGCAACATCCATGCCCCGTACCTTCCCACCAAAAAACACCCCAAGTCCTTTCACTCTCTGCCTTGAAACCATTTTGAACCAGTGGCACAGAAACAGGCACCAGGACATCTCTAACTGTAATATAAAGACAGATAAATCTTTTCTCATGAAGCAGCTATTCTGTTGCACACATCAGACTGTGAGGTCTCCCAGCAAAACCACCCCTACATGGAAGAAATCCTCTCCTCAGCTTGGTACTGCAAAGGCTAGTTTCAATAGTTACACTTTTTGTGTTGTTATTTTTTAAAAAAAATAAATAAATAAAATTGTGACTTTCACTCAATTTATGAAGAGAAATAGGTGGTGCCTCATCCCAGAATAGCCTGAGCTCTCCCAAGCTCAGAGGAAAACGGTGTATTTGCTGCCCACACACGAGTAACCCTGACCTACAGCTGCACATGGGCTACAGGATTTAAAAATCTACCAGGAGTGGATTGTGTAGCTGCAGTTCATTCAACTGCGCACTACAAACAAGTGCTGACAGCACTGTAGAGCCCTAAATATTTAGTAACACTAGCACATGTTAGTGCACCATTCTCAGAATGAGCTGAGATATTGTTTTAATTTGTTCTGTCACAAAACAAGTGAAAAACAAATGACTGTAATGAGAACACGCTAGAGCCACTGCTGAAAGTGGATAAAATTGGGTTTGATTTTTAGCCTTTGTAGAGTGGTTCTCAATCAGAGAATCTCAGATTTTACATGCCACGGGTCTAAAATCTGATCTAGAAACTTTTATATAGAGTTTCAGCAAAATACAACAGTTGGGTCAATGAAAGAGTGACGACTGCTGCAAAACAGAGACCATCTCCTAAGGGCTTCAGAGAGGTTAATCTGCCTTATCAGAGGTAACTCCAGCTGCTAAGCTGGGGAAAGGTAGGCTCTGTGGCACCAAGGCTCTGATGTGGATTCAAAAGAAACAGGTCCTCCAGAAAGAGAAACCAGAGGTACAGCTGCAAGGGCTGGGAGCAGGTCTGCAGGTGGTTCTGAGCGAGATGGGGCATTGGCACCAGGGGCGAGACCCACAGTCACACTGGCAGCCACTCACCTCCTCCTGGGTGGAACAAGGTTGGAGAGGTGCCCTGACTCTGATGACCCTCTACTTTTTTTTGAGTAATCCTTTATCTACTACCAAAAGAGAAGACTGTATGCCTTGACTGGGAGTGAGAGGGAGAGCAAAGAAATGAGATAAATCATATCTGACACTACTCAATACTTGCTCTAAAAAGATGTCCAACCTTGACTGAGAGGTTTTTTTTTTTGTTTGTTTTTTTGTTTTTTTTTTTACTCTATTGGGCACAAAGAATCAAGAACAGATCATCCTTAAAGAAATATTGCTTTTGTTAGGCTGCCAGTATCAGAGCATGCTTTGGCTTTTGGCTAAGCCAGGACCAAGGCAAGAAGGTGGTTTAAGTAATTCAGAGCACAACTTCCTTTTGGAAAGTTACTTTACAAATCAAAGGTCACAGTATTGTCCTAAGAAAAAGACTTCTTGTAACTTGTGCTCCATTTTTATTCCATTACCCTTTAGGCATGAGCTTTCTCTGGTGGCTTAGGCTATGCACAGTACATACCCAAACTTTATAAACAGTTCCCAAAGTGAGAATGGGGAGACAATATTAACTTTGAAGGATGTTGACACCCAGCTTTCAGTACTGCTGGGGAAGAGGTGATTTCCAGGGCACAAGTCTCTCTCCAAATCTTTGCCTAGGCAATCCTTAAGGGCAAAAAGCATTGAATGAGACCTTGCAAAGTGACTGTAAAGAAGGACAGGGTATCACAAGTCATGAGTTTAGGGATTTCTTGCCTGGTATTAGCACTCTGTTGTGATGTCCCCTGGGGATATCTCAGCATGTTCTGCAAGCATTTCCATTTCATCTTGAAAACACTTTCCTCTCCCCACACCATGGTAGGATAAAAAACAAAAACAAAACAAATCACAAAAAAACCAACCCAGAGACACTTGCATTTTAGCACTGGAGAAAATGGAACCAAGTGAAAAGAGCCACTTATTTAAGCACTGGCCTAAAAAAAAAAAAATAAAAATCCTAGGCAGTTTTCCCTTGAAGGATGATGGCTCAGCAACACTGTCCTGCATGGATATAACTGTAAATCTTCCTCAGGGCTGCTCTTTACATCAGCCCATATCCTAGTACCAAGGGACAGCAGCTGATGTAGCTGTACTATTAAATTACTGGGCTTCACAGTGATGTGACTGGGTGGTGGCAGTTCTAGTTTGGTCACCTCAGCACACAGGGCTTTGTGTCTACACTTAGGGAATGAGAGTCAGCACAAGTACACCAAACCTCGACCACCAGCTACTCCAGAGGAACCATAGGGCACACAAATAAGGTAGGATGCTGAGGAATTTCTTAGATCATTCATTGGTATTGAAAAAACAAAAACAACCAAACAAAAAACCCAAACCATTCCCACAAACACTGAAGAATGCAATGCCAGCTTCTCCAGCCCAATATGTGCCCTGGAGCAACAGCCCAGATCCAACACTCATAAATTTTGCTATTTTTTAAGAATATATTAAAACCACAAAAAAAAAAAAAAAGACAGGGTGTTTGTATTCCATGAGTGCAAAATTCAAATACAAGTAGCTAGAAAAAACATCACAGATTGTAATGCCTTTGCAAATAGCCCCCAAGGCTGATTTGTTGGCACATTCTGGTCTAAAAGCAAACTCTATTCATAAGAGCTATTCCTTAGGGATTGTAATAATTTTTTTTTAGTCATCTCTGATTCATTGCACTTCTAATCCCTTAGGAATGGCTGCCATTTCGGGAACTGGTAATGGATGAGAGGAGAGCCTATGCCCATCCTTACAGGGTGAAAAAAAAAAACAACCAAAACCCAGGACTAATTCACTCAAGACAGTTTATACTTTTACATTCTACTTCACTGCACTTCATTATTGTTGAGAAGAAGGTTTTGAAACTTTCCCTCAAACACCTCCTTCTAATAACAATAATTCTGGACACAAAATACATTTTCTTGTGGCCATAACATTGCAAACCGTTCCACCTCCAGCCCCTGAAAGCTTCACAAGGCATCCTGAGCATTCAGTTGTAAGGAAGGGCAGCATGTCCTTGAGCACAAAGAATAGGCAGCATGCAAATAAATAAAGCAGATGCAATATAGCTCCTATCCAGGTAAAAGGTAGCAGCTGGTCATATACACAGGGGATTCTCTTTCATTTTGGGGCTGCCTGAAATATTTGAAGACAGAATTGATGCGTCTACATTAGTGTTTTGATTCAGAGAAGGAGTGTGCTTTAAAAGCAAATCTCCTACCCATCCCTATCACACTTTGGTCTGTATCACGTGGTAGACTCTTCATTCAAGAACCGATTTCCTTCCAGATGAAACCAGACTACAAGATGCTCTCCAGGTGTGCACCAGTGTGCTTCACCTGCTTATGGGTGTTCAGTCCTGGGACTAGGTTAGAGCTAGCACAGAGCAACTGCTGCACACATGCTACGAATGCATATGGTGTAGACAGCAGCTCCTCAGCACCATGCTGCTTACAGACCTGCTCCTATTGGACTGCTGGCCAGACAAAGGGCAAAGAGTAACTATGACTAAGTTGAGCTCCTGTGAGGTTGAATACAACTCCATGGGAAACTCCCATTAGCAAGCAGCTGAAACCCCATCTCCATACAAGCACTTGGAGATGCACTTTTCTTATACATGTGCATCAGGATATCTTGTGAAACAAATCTAGGTGTTTCAGAGCTCATGTCAGTAACTTTAAAAACTTACAGTCAATATCTGTCTGGCAGCTGTATATTGGGGTGGATTTCAGTAAGAAGTAGCTTTATAAATGAAGGAATGAGAGTTAATGTCTTCTAACTAGAGCCAACAGGACAACCCCCTTAAAATTACTGTTTATTATGAGCAGTCTCCACTATCAGAACAAGTTGCCTATTGAAAGACTTACACACACACTTTTATCACTTACTAATGTTGCACTCTGAGGCTGTAGGAGGTTTTGCTCTTATTAATGGGACATAACAGATCTTTAGGGCATGTCCTGCTGCTCAAACAAAAGAAACAGCAGTTTGCAATAAGCGCCCATTACGAGAAGCCATAGTCTTTCTCTGCAGGACATCTCTCAATGAGGTTACATCTAGACTGAGCCTGAGAACCTTCTTGTGGGATAAGTCATCTTAAACCTGCTGACTCCAGGGAAAACTGGACATTCAGGGTCCCCAAATGTCTCTTGTCTTTGTAACTTTCTAAGATGGCTTCACCTCTCTGGTGGGTGTGATTGTGCTGGAAGCTCCCTGGCTGTACATGCAAAGCCTTTCACAAACCAACCTGGCCATTTCCTGCCTGATCAAAAAATAGATCAGCAACAGATTCACTGATGGAATAGGCAGGGATGTGGGACAAGAGGATGCAGCACTGGTGCTGGGTGAAGGATGCACCACAGGGGCAGAAGCAGCCTGACTCCCTGAGACAGACAACTGCAAGATCCACACACTGCCAGCTCTCAACCATTTCACACAGACTTGGTGTCTAAGTCAAAATACTCAAGATGGCACCAATCTGAAGTTCAAAAGGAAGAAAACAGACTCTTTCTTGTCTTTGTCTTTGATATTCTCTTGGTTTGCTTGGCTCAGGAAAGGATATTAACGTTATTTCTGAAACATTCAGAAAAAATTAGTGGAGTATGAAAAGCTCAAGTAACCACCCTCAGCTGAGCTATGAAAGTAGCAATTTAGCTCAGCCTAAGGGTAGCATATATAATAAAAAGACTTTTTCCTGTGATATAATTCAGATAGCCTTAATGGATTTTTTCCCTTTTTACTTTTAAACAGCTGCAGCATAGTAGCTTACAATTACCGTATCTTCAATTAAACACACTGTGGGGCTTTTGGGGGATCTAGCATGAAAATGTTGTCTGAAAAAAAATAAATTACAAGCTGCTAAGAGTTAGTGGTAAGTTAATTAAGTGAAGATTGCCAGATTGCCACAAACTGACATGGGATTCCTAGATGATCTTCTCCAAAGTGTTCTAACTGACAATGAAGGTAACAAAAAGGAGAAAGAATCAGAAGCTAGTGTACCTGGAGAGCTCATGTCATATCAGCAGCTCTGCCAAATGAGCCAGTACTCTTGATCTCCTGTTATATTTAGTAATGAGAAAGATATGCCCTGAAAAAAACAGCATATATTGTAATAGAAAGCTAAATGAAAGAATTTTATGCAATCAAAAATTAATTCCTGACCAATTCCTGCCCCCCACAGGGGTGAGACTAGTGTCAATGTTTAAGCAGATAGAAGTTTCTTTAATGATCAGTCTTCTACAAGATCCTCTTTTTATAAACCACTTCAGCTTGGCTAGTTCAAAGAAAATACTCCAAAGCTTTAGAGTGGACTGCACTCAGGGATCACACCCTTTCAAGCCACAGCAGTCTTCTGAAGGCAGCAGTTTATGAATAAATAAAGCAGCAAAGTGCTCGTGAAAACAGCACAAGGAAGCCACCCAGCTTAAGACCAGGCTATTCCTGTGCAGGTAATAATCCCTGAGAATGCAAACATGAAGAATCCCAGCTCTGCCATCTCTTAGGTTCTCAAATTTTACTTTCTTTTCCCTCCTCCCACTCGATCAATTAAAAAGTATATTCTTTTAATTCAGTTTTGGGTTCCTTGCTATTTCCATGAGGTTGCAAGGCAGAGGTTCCCTGTATGTCCTGCACAGACAAATCCCCTCCACCCTGGGCACTGAGGACAAGGTGGCAAAACAGGTTCCAGCACCTCCTCTCTTCCCAGAGCTACCTGCCAGGAGTCCACACAGCAGGAAGGGCTCCTATTTAAGACTTGCTACACACAGAGGTTGTCTGTCTTATATCTTTGAACAAACCCACCCCTTCAGAGGATGCGTAGGGACAGGTTTTATGCCACCGAAGCCAGTCCCCAGGGCAGTGCCCAGCCTGCTCCATTCCCCTTGAAAGCTCCAAAGAGATTTCTTGAACACTGTGCAGTTGCTCAGCAAAATTGTTTGGCTTCAATGAAAAACTAAGGTGGAAAAAAGGTATAAACCTGTCAAACAAACAAACTAGCTATCTAAGGGATCTAGCCAAAAGGAACAAGCCTATTAAAGAAATAATTTTCTGCAGCAATATGTCACTACACTATATGCTGTACATAATTATTACTTAAATCCAGCCATCCTATGCATTTTTAATAGGACCAGCCAACCTCAAGTCCCCACACAGCCTTAAAGCAGATATATTAAATATTCCCCAACAGGAAACGGGCAACCATCCGTTATCAGCAATAGACTACGCAGTTAAGTCAATGCCTCTTTCAAGCAGGCTTTGTTCTGGTGTGATCAAGGCTGCTCTCTCCCATCCTCCAAACTGCCTTTACTGTCAAATCTGAGCAGCGTTTCCTCATTTCTCCATGGGGTGTGCAAGTTTATCCTTTATTTGGAGCAAAAAAAACCTTGCTTAGATGCTAAAATGATCTGGGAACAGAGAGCAACCTAAGCAAATTGATAGAAAAACAAGAGGTACTGGGCAATCGAGGCTAAAGGGTTAAGGATTGGGGAAAGGGGATGAAGAGCAATACTTTTATTGCTCCCGAGGGCAATGGAGAAGTTTGTATGCTGTTTGTACATCTGCCAAACTTGTTACCAAATACAGGCACATACCCATCTACCATCTCCTAATTCAGCATTACTCAGATCTGAGCAACCATGATTCTTGCCCCTCCTAAATTCGCTCTGTACTCCTCTAGCCAGTGTTCCTAACTGCTCGTGCTCAGCTGCAGAGTAGTGGGTTTGTATGAGGCCACCACACCACTAGCAAAATCCATAAGTGAAATGCTGTTTTTCCACAGGTGGCACAGTTCTTACTCATGCAGGGACAGGGACCAGAGCTAACATGCTCCAAGTGCAGGGAAGAGATTATCTTTCTCAAAAGGGAATCTGGATCCAAACCCTCCCCTCAGAAAATACATATGTTTTACATAAATACATGACAGTAGATAGTGCAAATTGTAGCTCTTCCTGTGCTGTGCCCTGTCCCCTTTAGAATTTCCCTATATTGTCAAGTGATTCAGTAGCATCCCATGCAAGGTGTGATTATGGAGTGATTCAGAATAGCAGGTCTGGAAGTTTAAATGCTTCAGAAGCAAGCCAACAAAATGCTCACAAATTATATCTTAGGAGAGTATTTGCTATGAAAATGTTTGTCTAGGGATTTATGGGGCAAGCAGTAATAGAAATTTGAATTTGCCTTGCTTAAAAAAAAGAGTGAGAAAAGGGGGAAATGTCTAAATAATAATAATACCATGATATTAAAAAAATGTATTCTTTTCACTATAAAGTACAAAGAGCAGAAAGAACAAGAAACAGAAGAGATGCCTATGCTGTGAGGCTGTAAAATTCCCAGCACTCTACTCGGCTCTGCCTGTGGTCAGAGGAGCAGTGTGGTACATTAGATGTCCACCTACGGATTTTGTCTAACAGATACAATGAGCCTGAAAGACAAAGATATCAAGCCAGCTGGCTTCAAAGGTAGCCCTTGGGCTCCTGTCTGTGGCTGGGAAGCCTAAAGTATTTGTCATTTCTTATCAGTAGAAACGAGCCTGAAAGGTTTCCTGCTTATGGAGGGAGGGGCACAGCAAGCAGGTGGGTAGATTCTCCGAGAGATCCTCTGTAACATGTGGTTTGTTGTAGGATTGACACACTTAATGTAATAGTTATCAATACCTCCATGTGTACTCAAAATAAGATAAAAGTTAATTAGTTCCACCCTCAGTCCTTCCCTTCTGTTGATAATCCCTCATTTCCTTTTATCTGTCTGTAAATGACTGGCAAAAATCTAGCCCCAAAAATCAGACTGCTTGAGAACCTGAAGTAATTCCCTCAGTGGCACCCTCCACAAAACAACTATCTTGAGCTCCTCCTATCGTGTTCTCGGTTTACAGCATGAAATATATTTTTCTGGATTCCTCTCCCACAGCATGACAAACACCTCATTGCAATATTATAAGAGGTGCAGAGGAGGCGGGGGAAGCGATTCAAAACAGGCTGTTTTCCGTATCAACAATCTAAAGATGCTATTAGCAGATTACTCGAACAATATATTATTGCTGAACCAAGATGTGTTAGAAGACACTGAGTCATGCCACTGAATTAGCAAAATTAGCTTGGAATTATAAAATTTCCAACTGAATTCCAGCACAGTTTGGGTTCTTCGTTAGTTGCTGTAATCTTCCATACCCACAGCCCACATTACTCATGTTTTCAGCTTGTTCCTTACATGAACAAGGGATAAAACCTGAAAGCTGGGGGTTCACAGAAGCCAAATTTTCGAAAAATAAAATGAGTATCACAGTAGCATTAACACTTTCCTTACCCAAGATGATTCCTGTTCAAAGATCTGCTCTTTGGGGGTCTTAGTTCAAATTGTCCCTTATGGCAGGGGCTTAACCTGAAGAGAGCTTAGAAGGTTGCTTACTAGGAAGTACAGTAAAATGGGCAAAATCAAACATCTCAAAGCAACAGCTACTTGTATTAGTGCAATGAGCCAGTTTGCAGGCATCTTGGGGTTTACTGCAGGGATCTTAAATCTTGAGAGTTAACCTTGCTTTTCAAAGTGTATTTTTAAACCCAAGAGTATTAGACAAAAGAAAAAAAAAAGAGACTATTCTGGCTCTGCTTTTATTTCTCCGATTTGTTTGACATTGTGGGAGTGCAGAGAGATAAGATAAGCCAGTCTCAAAACCTCCTCTTTCTTATGTTTATATCCAGCCAGACCTGCTGCTTATCACTCTGCCATTTGAATCCTTCTCTATTAAGTAAGAAGAAAAGAAGAGGAAAGAATTAGTCTGGCTGACCTCCCCACCCCCACCCCCCAACTCCTTCCTGCAAGGGATGTGGTGCAGACAGCAAGAAGGGTTCTTTGAGGGAGTACTGAGAGCTGAGCTACTTAGGTAAGGTAGCCAAATCGTTAGAGGCTAAGGAGCAAGGCTAGTTATCACAAGAGAACAGCCCATCTACCTTTGTGTCTTTGTCTCCCTTTAGTTAACTCCTATTTTAGAGCTCACAGCACCTGTCAGTACTCAAAGGATGCTGCATATTTTTGTTTTGATGGTTGTGATGATCCTGCTGTCTCAACATAAGGAAAAGGCAGCTGGATTTCTGCATCTCTCTAGGTTGTCTTGTATTTTGGTCGAAGAAAGAGGTAGAGGGGTCTTGAACACACAGAATGTCCCTGCCTGTGTGCAGAAGAAGCCACTCCTTTGGGAATGTTTCTCTGTATTTTACTGTCCCAACAGGCTCTTGGCTAAATCTCAGAAATTTCAGGAGAGATGGAAAATCTTTGGTGCAAAGACTGTTCTAGGAACAGCTTTGTCCTGAAATGCATCGACCTCTTCTAGCACAGCTCAGTTCTTGCACAGTGAATTAAAGTCCATCTCCTCACACACACACATACCCCCAACCCTACTCAAACAGAAAAAAGAGATGACCCTAGTTACACAAAAGTACAATTGCTGACCTGAAGCTATGCTTTGACATTTCAGCCATGCTATGAAAAGGGTAACAAGCGGCAGGGAAGGTGGTGGGCTGGATGCAGGAGGTGGGAAAGACTGACCAGATATATAGAAACAAATAGCCTGCCTCAGAGTCACCCAAGAGAAAGATTTAAGATAAAGATCCAGCTCCTTTGTCATGGGCACTGCAGAAATACACAAAAATTTATGTCCGGGGTCAGAATGCGAGTGCAGAGAACCAAGTAGAAATTGGGCAGATAAGGTAATAACCATTAACCTTGTCCACCTGTGATTATTGTCCACTGGCTCTGCAATACACTGTCTGCTCCTCCCAGCATTTGAGGATGCACAAAAACATGGGAAGAAGTTAGGACTACCCTTTGGCTCAGGGGCAAAGAATGGATTTTTTTCAACATACATCTTTTCTCTTAAAGCATTCGTGACATCACAGAATCACCTTAGTTGGAAGAGACCTCTAAGAGAAAACATACTCTAGAGCTCCAGGTCTGATCCAGAGCCACACACTGGGGTGCAGAAGTCACCCTCCAGACTCTACTCCTGTTTTCTCAAACGCGCAGAATAAAGAAGACATCCTTTTTGGACACTGACACCAGCTATATCTCTAGTGCACCTGCATGAGTTTTTCAGCATTTCTTCTTTCTCTGCTTCAGATTTCATTCCTCCCACAGTTCTTTGGCTTCTGCATGAATCAAATCCCTGCTGGCAATGCTGTGTTAAATTGCATCCTTTTCAGGAAAAGGTATGCTAGCATGGTGGGCTGCATGTGTTGAAAATGTGAGTTCTGGTAGTCCAGGGTCATTGCAACCAATTACACCATCCAGTTCTTCAATGATCATGCCCTTGACACTGAAATACTGACTGGTTTAATCATCCTACACCATCTCTCTATTCCACTTGGTTTTTCAGGGTAAGAATGCATACAGTATCCCTGTATTATAAAAATCTTTTTTTGTGCTGTGCACAGTTTGCTGCTCTAAGTTATTGTTTTGGGTTTCCACCTAATCCAAATCACTGAGGCACAGTCTGGGAAATGGTAAATGAGGCTGACAAAGAATTAAGAAAAATGCTGTCCAGGGGAAACATTGGCTCCAACTTAACACTTCTAATTTCTCTTTTCATCTTAATGGGAGCAGTGGGAAATAGTGGGTTCTAGTTTCCCACACTCTCTCCAACAATAATAATTTTCACACAGCACCTGAAAAAGTCTCAGGCTGCACTATTAAAAAAAAAATTAAGCAAGGATGAGTATAGCAACTCCTAAAGCAGTTATCTCAGGTGAAAGTTGGTATTGTAGCAGCAGACAAAGCAACCAAGAAGACATTTTCACCACAATGATCAGGCACATAGCTTCTTGTTAAGTGACTGTCCAGAAATCACAAATCACAACTGAAAAAAAGCTCAGGACAACTGCCCACCAGCATGAAAACACATGGTAAACTCTGGCTATGTCACATGAGCAGAAAGCATTAAGTCAACCATGCCAGGACACACAGGCTGGGACCAGGGGCTGTGAGGATTTCAGGCTGAAGGCTTCTATCCCTATGTTTACTTTCAGAGCATGCTCCAACCCCTCTCCTGCCATCACTCTTCTCACAGCAGTGGAGAAGATGACCTGTGACAACATGCCAAAAAAACTCCTGGCTCTCACACACTGCAAACAGCCTCACATATTCACGCAGATAAAACATTTAACTCTGGGACATATTAAGAGAAAGGAAAAGAAACAGTAGCAGGATACACCATTGAGCATCTGACTGAGCTTTCTTCCCTTCTCAAACAACCTGTTTAGATTTCTATTAACTGGCAATCAGCCCATCTGCCTTATTTATACATACTCTGGGTCAAACAGGTCGCCACAGAGTTTTACTTGTAGGGCAGCCTGAGGTGGAAGCATTTATCATCTACTAGATCTGCTGAGGAGGACTGGTAGTGGGCTCTTTCTACTACACACTTCCAAGTGCAACATGCTGCACAGTCACATGCCCTACCTACCCTAGCATTAAAGGCTGTTCATCATCCACCCAGAAACATCCCTGCAATTCCCATCCTAAACACACTCACAGTTTTACACTAACTCTGTCCTTCAGTGCAAAACACCTTTTTTTTTTCCTTCTCAGCGTTTCCCTCACCAAATGCAATCACCATCTCTTTTACTCTTTTGCTTTCCTCAGTGTCTCAGTCTCCCAGCCTCCTTCATCCTTCTCTGTCCCACTCCCTTTTGAACAACTGACAGAAGATTTTAGGAGGCTCTTTGGGTTCGTTTTTTTTGCACACAACATCCTAGAACACCTCTGAGGATTGCCTCTTACCTTCAGATGACTCGGTTCAGCTTGAGAGCCCACAGCTGCAGAGGGACATGGCCGGGCTGGAGAGCAGAGGACAAATCCTGCCGGTGGAGATGCAGCATGTTGCTCAGTAAAACATATCCACCAGCAAAGTCCAAAATACAGAGGAGAAGCAGAGCAGCACGACTATCTCTTGTGAAGGGAAAACAAGCTGCCTCCCAGGGCTTTTAAGGCTCCCAGCACTGCAAATGTGATTGCAAGCAGCTGAGGAGGCACAGCCAGGTGCATGAACAACCCCACACGCAACTCTAAAAGGGACATGATTCAACTTTTTTCTTCTTACAAGGGCCCCTGCCCTTTCACAGAATGTTTTTCAATGAAATGAAGCATTTGCAGATCTGCTGAACTGTATTAGTTAGAAAGGTCTGAAAGCACAGTAAGGATGGGACAGGTTGCAGCCAGTTTTCTAGACTGCATTGTGCAGGGTCAATAGGGGCAGAGAAGAGAGGTCAGCAGGCAAGGATGTATGGAGGAGAAAGCATGCAAACTTGTTTAGCAGCTACATTGAGTCTTGACACTAACTTATCTATTTACATTCAGCTTAAGGAAGTCAGCAATCTATGCCTACTGTCACTGCAGACAGAAGAGCAGGGGCTTCCTAATTCTTTTAGGAACAACTTTAAGTAATTATAAGTTTCTTTTAAAAGCAGAATAGGAAAGTCAAAGGTGATAAATAAGGAAAGTCTACAAGAGCTTGAAATTCAACACCGTAACCTGGACTATTTTCAAAAAGTTTTGGCTACAACACCCATAGCACTCAACCAGTCCATGCACTCTTTTACCAGAAGAGCTGTATTTGAGTCCCTCTTCTGATCTTTCTTTTAAACATCAAGTCATATTTCTGGCTATTCAGCACTAACCCCAGGCTCAGCCCCCAGCCTCACCTGAAATAAAGGCCAGCACATTAGCATTAGTCCAGTGCCCCAAGTGCTGGCTATTTCATCACCTGCACCTGGAACTCTCCATCCCCCAGCCAGCACAAATTCCATGTTGCAATCAACATTAAAACTTACCTACTGATTTGTGGTGTGGAGGTTTTCTTATATATTTTTCTGAACTGAATCACAGGCCAAATTTTCTAAAGTGTTTTTAACATTTTTATTTTGAAAAGCGTTTACAGAAAGGTAGTTATTTTCCTCTTCCACGGTTCACCAGATCAGCTCTTAACATTTACAGTTGCAGATATCTCACACAACTGTTCCTCTGTACCAGGATTTTTAATTCAGTTGTCCTTCTGCCTCTTTACCTTTTTCTACAATACAAGACATTTTGACTTATTTTTCCTTCACAAAACAGAAGTATTGTTGTGAAGGAACTTTACAGAGGAGTTGTTCTGGATTTACACCACTGTGAAGCAGGATCTCTCCCATTAATGCTGAGGAACAAACACCACCCATTATCATTAAAATGAAGCAGAGTGAACTGAGTAGGGTATACTATGGGTCAATAAAGCAGTTTAACAAAATCTCCTTATCTGTAAGGCCAGAAACAAAGAAAAAACATGTACATAGGCTGAATTTGCAAACAATCCTTTCCCATTGATGTACGGTTACTGGAATTTGTTTAGTTAATTGATTAATTACCTTCCTATTGGGATTTTGTGAGTGATTTAGGAGTAAAGTAAATGACTGGCAATGACTTAAGAGCTGATAACGTTCAAATGACATGAAGGAAAAAAGTGGAAAAAAAATGGCAGTCATCATCACAGACTCTGTATCCTCATAAAGGAATTGGAGGATAGTCTACAAAGCTGGTCCAAATTAGTATCCACACCAATACGGGATGAAGTCATAGGTGCTGCACAGGCCCTTTTGCTTACTCCAACTGGCTGGATACTCACTGTCAAACCATTTTGATTTTATGCTTCACATCTCCACACAAAAGAAGTTTTCAGTTGCTGGGATAATGCTCAGACTCATCTTACACAGCCAGCATCAGAAAAGAAAACATTTTCAGATTTAGTGGGAGGGAAGTGAGCAATGATCTTAAACAGAAAGCAGCTGTGCTCATGATGCCATTGCCCCATGCAGTGCCTTTGGGGTGCTCTCCAGCCAGGGCTTGAACTACTCCCAAGTATTGCACTGCTGAAATACTCACACCTCAGTGAGGACAGGAAAGCCTTTTCTTTTGGACTCAGTAGTTCCAGATTCAATACATAATCCTGTTTTTCTACAGTTTCCTCCTGTCTGGCTTAAATAAACAGTCCCACAGATGTGTTATGCTGCAGGTACAACCATTGTGACTGGTTCCCCATGCATATTGCTTTTTGTTGTTAGCATTCCCATCAGTACTGGTTTGCATGGATCCAGGCTAAGCAGAAATCTCCCACCTGGACCCATATGTTAGAGTGCCAGTTTTGCCCCGTCCTCACAAATGGATGTCAAAGCATCATTCTGAGTCCATCAGAAGGTATAATAGCCCGAGGGAGGCTGGTTTCCAGACCTGCTCCAGAGGTTACTTTCCAAAACACAGCTTCTGCTGATTCATCCCCTACCGACACTGCTGACTTCCTGTAAACGCCTGACCTGGGAACATAAATTACCATTAAGTCTGACAAGGATATACCCTCCGCGACAATAACTCACACGGCTGCTGTTTCCTAGCACAAAAGAACATCCCTTTTGCTTTGGCACAGAGGGTACATCATTTGGGATTATTAATGCGAGCATCTCTCACTGACATTAATGAGGCTGGTGCACTCTTGCCATAGGACGACAGCCATACTCACACCATGGGGCTCAGACACAGCACAGTTACTATCATTCTCCGGGGGAAGAGTGATTTGTTGCAAAGGACTCATTTCTTAATGTCTTCATTCTCAGCACAATCCTCTAAATGACATTACTCATCCCTCATGATACATGAGATATCCTAGAAAACAGCCACTAGTGCTAGGCAGCATGGAGACTGTAAGGGCTATCACATCAGCCCCAAGGCTTCAGTGTTGCAGCTGATCACCAGGAGAAAGTGGGAAGAAATCTCTCCTCCGTGATAGCGTTACTGCAGAAAGGTGTGGATTAAGTGATCCTGGAGCTGGGAAGGCAGGGGGGGACTTGGTTTTCAAACATGCTGTTTGGCCATGGCTAAAAAGAAGCAATTGCATTGAAGAGTTACAGGAGCTCCTTTGAAGACAAGCGAAGTGTGGTGTCTTCACCCTTCCTGGAGTAAATTTCCACAATGCTCTACCTATTGTAAAGTAATCATATAATTCAAGGTTAATGCTTCAAGACACTCTTAAAGGTACAAACTTGTTATAATGTGCACTACGTTAATTACAGCTAAAATTATTCCCAGCATTTTTACTTTGGCACTGAAACATCTGTTTGCATCTGCAAAGAGCCTCTCTTACCCCACAGCAAATTGCATAATGTTTTCATTAGCACCATCTAGCAAATGACAAGACAATATCCCAGTAATGTTTCTCTCACTAACAGATGTGATCTTGTTGAAATCTCTCCCTTTGGTTCCCTTTACCTTCTTGCTCCCCTGGAATGAGAGGATATGGAAAAAGGAGAGAATAAAACCTTACAATAAAAGGGAAGTTAAGCTATCTCATTACAAACAACCTAGAGCAACAAATGATTTGACATTCGGAGGAAGGGAGCTTGCATGTTATTTGCACTTGACAAATTTTGACATCTTATATAACATACTTATTTGACATCTTGTAGAGGTCATGACCAACAATGTGCCTCAACCCAAAACTTTATTTTAAACAAGGTAAATATAGCTGTCACTTTTAAGTAAGATGACTGGCTGCTTTATGAAGCTGTTCACTGTGTAGATTTAATCACATCTTGCCAAGCACATTTCTTCTTTCAGTCTGATTGCTAGGTTCAGGATGGGATCTCACAAGTTTTGGTCTCAACTCTCCGCCTGAACTGCTTAAGGCTTCAGTACCTCACCAGGATCTGCATCCAGACATGTCACTCTGTTGGCTGTGGCTGCGATGAGAGTGCTGCCCAGTGACCAGAAAGCTCTTATAAATCCAAAGTATTTCAGGGCAAAAAAGATCCAACAATGAGCGTACAGGATACTAACACACTTTGTTCTCTGGATATCAAACAGTTTCTCAGCAGGAGTCCTGATGCAACCAAGCTCCTTACGGTCCCTCTGAAACTTCTAAGGTCTGGTAAAGCTCATGTTTCCCTGCACAGACAATTTCTGAACCTTTCTTGTTTTGGGAGAGTCTCCTTTAAGTCTTCTTAGGTATTTTTGATAATGCTGCCACGCTGGGAGTTGTCGTGCTGCGTTGTGACCCAACTATCACTTGAGCCTGAACTCCACCAACTTCCTCTGAAGTTTCTATGATGGCCCAGCATCCTGGCTCAGGTTTGGAGCTAGGTGTCTAGCTCACAAGTAGAGAAATGTGAATACAGGTGGAAGACATTGGCTCAACCTGTACCTTGTCCCTAAGGGCAGTATGACTGTCCTGATCACTGTCCTACCTGAATATGCCTCACCCAAAGTATTCGTCCTCCAGGAATATCTCACAGAGCCTGGTGAGATCAACCATGCTCCTGTGTCCTCTTGTCCTGTTCCCTTACTGCACAGCCCCACCAGCCCTTCATAAAAATGCTTCATATAGCAAAGACACTTCAGGGAAAATGCAAGAGTGGATGAAAGGTAGGGAATGAAGGTGAACCCAAGCTTTTCTCTACTCATGCATCATGGACATGTAACTGGAGTAAGCCCTGGATAAACTGAGAGAGTAGAGGTGCAAGTGCCTGAGGGCTGGGGCTGGGGTAGGCATTCTATTGCCCTATTGGAGCAACCTTCTCAGTGTCTTCCTTTATAGTCCAGATTCCTCCAGCCTCACAGCTCATGCAATGTATTATAACTGTGTTTCTACTGCTAAACTTCTAACTGCTTTGTATCATTGCTAAATTAGCCAGAAAACAACAGATTTGTGCTAGACTTTGTTTGAAGTTATTTGAACCATATTTGTATTATGGTTTAAAGACACCAACCAAATGATAATACTCTTGAAACAAGACTTGAATTAGATATGATAAACAAAAAATATAATTATTTCAGTTTCAAATTGGGCAACTGAAGCACAGCAGGGTTTAGAGACATTGTTATATTGAAAACCTGCAATGGATATACAGTTTGAATCTGACATTGCTTTTCAGACTTTACTTGGAGTCTCTCTTATTCTTTTGGCTGATTATCTACTCTCAGAGTGGTCTATACTCTGCTTCTAAATCAACACTCATTGCCTGTCTTTATTTTCTTTCCATTTTCTTATAATCTAGGCATCTGATTGATTAACCATTCTTTATTTCGTGAATGTTGCCAAACTTTCTATTCGCCTATAACTGTGTTCTTGCATTTCTGGATCATTAAGCATGTAAATTAAATTCAATTGCAAATTGAATATATAATTGTGCATATGCAGGGTCTTGAAGAATAGGGAGGACTTTAATGAGAGAAGATATTCCCACATCTGTAATTCTGACCTACTCAGTCTTTCAGAAAAGAATTGCTCAACAGATTTGAAATTGCATAATTTCAAATAATTTTGGCAGCTTTTATAGTCAATTATTTTTCTCTTACTGAAGTTTTCCTGTAAAAGAAAGACAACCCTTTCATCCCCTGTTTCTGGTTGGGAATGTGTCTACTGCTAGACTGCGATCCCTTTGACTTCAATTTAGGTATTTAAACTTAGGGATCTGAACTAAATAGATAAAGCAATTTGCTTTTCAGTGGAAAGACATGCTTGTTTGGATCCTAGAATCAAGACAAGGATTGGGCTTTGCCACTTCTGGTCCTGGAAGCTAACGGCTTCATAGATTCCAGTTTTCCCTGATAGCCACTAGAAAAATCAGGACAGGTCAGACAAGCCAGTTAACCTTTTTCTCTCTGATATAGGATATCCTTTTTAACAGGATTGAAACATGTCCATTCATAGGGAGTAGGAAAGTCACAAAAATTCAGAAGGTCAACTTTGTTTTCCTTAAACACAAAGGAAAAAAACATATCCAGTTATGAGGATTTGTCTTCCAGGATGAACTGGCTTTAATTTTGGATCATTCATGATGCAAAAACATAGGGCTTTAGCAAGGATGTTTCCTTGTCAGACCATATTTACATACATTGAGCATTTCTAACACTATACTTCACATGTGGCTCCCTAAATATCAGCTGAATTCTCTGAGTATGGAAGTAAATGAGAAAATTAGGTCATAGTCAGCTTCTTTGGGATTAGGGGTCAATAAAGGCTTACTGGCAATTTTGGCAATGAAAGATGTTTTATCCTTCTGACCTTCTGGATGCAATGCATCACTTGCCTTGCACATTTTTTGCATTATTGTTAGGCCATATTAAATACCGAAGAGTAAGTTTGATAAAGCAGCAGTTACTTAAGAGGACCAACTTGCTGCAGTGTCAAAACCATAATCACCACTGCAAGTCTCCTAACAAACAAATAAATCCATCACATCTTGGCCACATCCCAGCCACGTTAATCACTCACAAGCTGAATAAATAACTTGCAATAATTAGTTTAGAGCTTGGCTTTTCCTACTTTTCCATCTCAAGGGCTATTTGTGATCTGATATTGTTTCATATATACTTATTATTTAATTCTATTAATTACATTTACTAAAATATTTTATTTCTTGGTGTGTGGTTTACAGCTGACTTGAAAGCAGGTAACCACGAGGCTTTGAAATTCATGAGACTCTAATGCGCTGCTTTGTAGCAACGAGACAGAACTGCCCACAATATGGTTTCTGTGTCTTGGGGAAAGAGGATGACAATCACCCTCAGGGAAATTTTAATTTCAGTTTAGTAGTATGTGTAACTCTAAAATTTACTTTACTGAAAATTTTATGTCAGTAAAACTTTATTGCCAGTAAAGCAGAACATGAGCATGAAAGGTTCATAAGAATTGCTACAGTAATTGCATTTTTAAATTAAAGAATGATAATAGACATTCTTTAGTTTGCAACATTTGTCCAGTAATTATGCTGTACTTGCCTAAAATTACAGTCTGCAAGACAGTGAGTGAAGCTATTCTTGACACCTTATCTAAACTTCATGTAATTCCTCAGTCCTGTAGACATCTGCTCATTTCACTGCTGCATAGTGCTGCTTCATTATCTGCCAGAAGATTTGTGGGCATGTGGTCTGCGAAGTGCTTTGGGGTTACTGGTGTTTGTGAAAGGCAGCAGCAGCAGCTGCTTTCTACTCCTTTTTCCTCAGAAGATTTTGAAAATGAACATCACATTTGACTCTGTTCAGAATACTTTTCAAGGCAAAATATGCAAATAGCCTGGAATTAATCTGCACAAGGGATATGTATGTCTTCTCTTTTAAAGGTATCAGTTCACTCAGCTTGCAAACACTCCATTTCCAGCTGTCAATTCTGAAGCATTAAAATCAACAGCCTTAATTATTTATGGTTCTCTATACCTACTAATAGCCTCTTAATTGTTTTTTGGATAGGATATTTTTAGAGGGAACCATTAAGTTTTCATACTCTGGCATTGTCCCAGCCTAGAGGATTAATGAGAGGCTCTTAATTTAGCCATAAACAACTGACTTTATTTAAGACATTCCAGTTTCTGATCTTCATTTGAATACTCTAATCTTCACATCCTATCCTGACAAACTGCTGCTTCTGGCTGTGAGAGATTTACTGTATCTCCCTAGGGATATCCGTGGTCCTACTGCTCCCTGGATCTCAAGAGGAGTGGGGAGTTGGGGTGCAGTGCTGGGGATGTCAACAATGGGATTTGAGGAGTGGTGCCGTATTATTTGCTGCCTGTCCTCATTGCCTCACTCTGCTTTAGTCCTTTGCTTTCCCCACCAGCTACCCCTTCTTTTCAGCTCTGGCACCCTAAGATCTACAAACACATCTTCAGGGTTGTTTCAGCAGCAGGAGGGTTTCGGGGACAGACCATGACAATGGCTGCAAGGAGACCCAGGCGCGTCTGTGATCAAACAGCCCTGTAGGCACCCTATGGGTATTAAATGACTTCTAAATGTGGGCAGGAACTCCAGACATCAGCATGAGACTTCCTAGTGAGTAATGGGGTTATCTCAGCCCTTCTTTGGTCCCAGATTAGCTTAAAAATGTATTGCCTTAGAGTGGTCTGTTTGAGTCTTACCCTGCAGGTGATAAAGGAAGAATATAGCTATAGAGATAAATAAAAAATGTTTTCAACAAAGACTTGAAGCCAAGAAAAGCTCATCTCTTTGTGTTATGTCTTCAGTCCTTGCTCTAGGGCTAAAGAAAAATAAGAAAATCCTTGCTAAGACTTTGACTCTGTTGGATTTCCACATTGCACATGGGGACTATGACTACAAACCCAATGTTCCCAAAGAGGGCTGGAGATGTTCATCTCACCACAGAGATGAAGGTGAGACATTGTCTGTATGGAAGATTTCCACGTGGGGAAACATGGTGTGTTTGCAACCACAGTTCAGCTGTTGGGAGACAGATACAGAAAACCAGTATGGCCCTGACTCAAGGGTCAAAGCAAGATGGAGAGGAACCAAAGCATACACCCTGGTGTGTTTTTATAGAGGAGAAATGAGTCAGTTTTGATAGGTGCCATGAAAGCTGTGAAGCCCAAGAATGAAGTAAGTCCAAAGAAAGGATGGAAGTTTTTAATTATAAGAAGTCCTGAGTTCTAAAGGTTGCTATAAAACAGGTGTTTCAGAAAGCATAAACCTGCTTACCTCAGGATTTAGACCATCATGAGGATGACACCTTCTGAGAAGTACCTGCTTATCTCACATCAGAGGGTCTTGAACCCTTCTCACATGTGCAGGTCAGTGCCAGACTGTTGACTTGTTGTGATTCCTTTTACAGCTCTCCCATGCCATGAGCCACGCCAACCCTGTCTACTTCAATGCTGTTCTCACAAGGTTATCCTCCCTCACCCATATGTGATGCCACAACACAATCCCCTTTTAATGATATTCTAAATCAGCTGTCAGTTTCCCCCGCTCTCCCTGGAAGTCACAAATCCGATAGCTTCTCTGGCTGATTTGTAGGACAACACAAAGCTTCTACCTCAGAAGGACAAAATAAGGAAATCTGTATTCCCTGCTCTGCCTTTCCCCCCACAGCTTTCATCAGGCTGGTTTTCATGGGGTTTGTGATGAATGAAGCAGGAGTTCAAGCACCATGTTACAGACACTCAGAAGAGTGAAGGTCCCAGGTCCCCTCTTGTCATTGCTGGCTAACAGGCTTTCTTCAAGGTGAGGAGAATAGAGAAATCTGATTAACATCAGGTAATGAAGTGACACATTCATCCTCTATCCATCTACTCTTGCAACCTCTATGAGGAATAATAAATAAAAAACAAAGGAAGACTTTGTAGGCTTTGTCAGCAAATGTTTCCCATTTCAGCTAATGGCAATATATCTGTACACCTGCTCAGTCAATTTTTAATCAAAAATAAAAATACAGTCTTTGACTTTTTGTTCAGAATATCAAAGGCAATTTTCAAAGATCTTAATATCAGTTAAGCATCCAGACTCTGCTGAAAATTCCTGTACATTACCTATTGAATTGCTTCTATGTATGTCTTCAAAATTCTCATCATACATCCAGAGATATATTGTACGATGTGTTGAATTAGCTGGATATAAGTAGGAATGTAATGTTAGCTCAGTGCTTCACCAGGACTCATTTATCCTGCTTCTGGTATTCCACCTAGTTTGGATATGATTTTATTCACTGAAAATACGCCCTGCAGATAACGGGAAACACACACAAAGCAATTTCAGTATAATTGATTATTCTGTCAAAACGAAATAAATACAAAGTAACTTCATAACCATCTGTAGAGCAAATCCACACCTAGTCACTAAGATCAGAATTAGATCTCTTGAGTTATTGAAGATTTATGCTAATATATATGAAGAATCATGATCCAAAGATCAGAATGTGTGTCTATTCATGAATGCAGATTGATTGTGCACACACACATTATGTCTTCCATGTTAATCACTGAAGGATCACTGTGTGCAATGTACTGTTTCACAGGAAATGCCTACATTCCATCACAAAGATGCTCCAGTAATTGTTTTTCAGGTGTTCTGAGTTCACCCCGCATCGTAGATAGTAATGACAGCATACCTGGATATAATTTCTCAATCACGCATGTACACTGGTAGCCTGGCCTGCTTCAGGAGCTGCTTTTCTGGGAGATGAAAGAAGTTCTGGAAGACTTTTTTAGCACTGGTTTGTTTGGGTTTTGGGGTTTTTTAAAAAAAGTTTTAAGATCCAGTCCCTTAAACATGGATCAGGAATCTCCTACCTGACTTTACTTACAGTAGGATCTTCACTATAACCAGTAACACAATTGAGTAAATTTTTCCCAGCAGCAACAAAGCGTTGCTAGTTTTCTTTCTTTTGAGGCCAATTGTTTGCTTGTTTTTTTAACAGAAGGTATTTAGAATTGCCCACAAATTCTGGGCAATCGGGCCTTGCTTTCAGAAGCTCTTTCATGCATCATTCCTGTTTATCAAGAGGTCATTATGTAAGTTCTTAAAAAGACTTTAGGGAGCATTTTTAGGAAAAAAATGCAACTACTCCTACACTTACTTTTATTCACTAAGTCACCAGTACACAACAGTCATCATGGCTCTACCATACATGTAAACCAGGATTTTTCAGAGCTTGGGGTTTGGAGGTTTTCTAGAAAATCTCCTGCAATTCTAAACCAGCTTTTCTAAACTTCCATTTTGATCACTCTGCATGAGAAGTTTCCAAATTCTTTACATCTGTAAACTCCTAAAAACGTCCAGATGGAAATGTAGCCCCCTGGGGCCATTAATTTCAGTCTATAGATGGGAAGCTTTTGTTTCTCCAAGTTATTTTCCGTGGGTTGTAAAACCTAATCCTTAGACTGATGGAGTTCCATGGACCACAGCTTGAAAAACTCCAAAGTAATTCACACAAGGATTACTCTCTCCTGCATGTGAGAACAGGTGGCGGTCTGCAGAAGAAGTAGGCTCAGTAAATTACTTTCTTACAGTAAAATTGCATAAATGATACACAGGATCATAAAAACTTCCAGGAACACAAATCCATAGAGAAGGCAACAGATATCAAACTTGTGGTAAGTAATAGAACAATGTCAGCCTTGCAGCTGTTCCTGCAAGAAACTGAAGGGTCAGGATTTCCTTGGCACCTACAGGATACCATTGTATGGAGTCCTCAGAGAGGAAAAGGTTATTTCCCTGAAAGAATATTCACATAGGAATATTTTTACAAACATGAATTCCCTGCAGTGAAAATTTAAAAATGCCTAGAACTGGCTCAAAAGGGAACTAAATGAAAAATTGCAGAAGGAAAATGTCTCTCTTTCACTAAAAAATTTAAATTTCAACTATTTAAAAGGTGCTGAATTGACCATCTGTATGGTTGCTTGAAAATAGAGATTTCCATCAAACTGACAAGAAAAACACTTCTTAGAATTCTAAAATTTCAGAGATCATGAAATATGGGAAAGAAGAAATGAACAAACATACAAAGCCTGTTGTCCCATCCAGCTTGTCACTGATGAACCATATGACCCTGTTAGGAGAAAGGTAATAAACCAGTGGTGTCCAAAAGGTATACCTGATACTAGCAGAAATTCCCATTTCTCAGAACTCAATAGCACCAGTGCCACTTTCTGTTTGGAATTTCTGGATTCTAACTCACAGCTCAGAAAACCGTCAGCTGGATCACATGGAGCAAGCCACTTTATGCCACAGCTCCCCACTCAGGTCTCCAGGATGACTTCTCAGCCTCTCCAGGAAGGTGTGAGAGGGATAAACACAGGATGACTTTTGAGGCCCTCAGAGCCCACAGTTAGTGGGTTCATGCCACTTAGATTCATATACTGACCCAATTTCTCCAAAATATCATGGTATGAATTCTGCACCTTCACATTTTCCTCTCTCTTGCGTTCTCTCACAGCCTAACCCCACACTTAACTATGTCTTGCTTCCCAAGAACAGGTCTTCCCACAAGTACTTAAGCCTAGTTTGTGAAGATTCTCACAGCTCCTTCTCAAAGAGCTCTAACAACTCTGGAGCTTCCCCATTGATCGTTCAAGGGTGTCACATCTCTGAAGGAAAAGTACAACATTTCTGAGATACAAATGACACATCTAACAGCTCTGAAAGCTTTCTCTGGCTTCCTCTGTCCCTGCTCATTATTTGGAACACATTGTTTCTTCCCTTGCAGAATTAACCTATGTTAATCTGTCGGTCATCTCCCACCCTGCCCTGTCTTCTTTCCAGCATTTTCTGTAATCAATACTCCCCCCAAACACACTAAGTGCAATTCTTTTTATAAAATAAATTGGTTGCTCTCATCCAGGAGATCTGACATTCAGACAAACTAAATGTCCCTTTTCATCTAAATAATTTAAGGGATCTGCATCCCTTATCAAAGACTAATATATCAGGCGCTGCCAACAAGACACCTTCATTGTTCTTCAATGAGTATTCATAGTGCATTCCCTGCTTGGCAGAAGTGCTCTCTCAAGAGCCACAGAGTCACAAAGATCTCTCCACAGAGTCATTGCACTATAAACAATACGAGCACAAGACTCCCACGCCAGAAGTAGCTGTTGTGATCATCTACCCCAGCCTGCAGCCCAATAAAAAGGGAAAATCACTCAGAATACCCATGACCAGCCAGTGTCTCATAACTGAGCTCATGTAAATCTGCCAAGACTTCAGACTGCCCTCATCTTCAGATAAATTTTGAATTATCCTCCCTGATGAGCTTATATTTTTCATTTAACCGGGAATTTATGTCTTCAGCTTCCAGTCACCAAATATTACATCTGCTTGGTTAGTGATGCCTTTGTTCTGAAAAAAAATCTTTCCCATTTCAACTCTGAGAATGTCACCTCTGACCTCTTTTTTTGAAAAGTTTTAGCTTGAGGCAGGTTTTTCTCACTTGTATTTCTGTAGAAGCTGTCTTTGAAATAGTGTTCTAAATGTTGGATAACAGAGTGAGAACAAACTCCACCTACACAGATGCTCCTCACAGAGCTTTTCTGATGTCTTTTCCCCTCTCCTGCAAATGTCACCTGAGGGCACAGCCCTCTGATCCTCCATCCCTTTCTACGGTTGTGGATGGACACCAGCTCTGCACGGCTGCTGCATCAGGAGAAGCTGAGATCTGCAACAGCTTCTGAGGACAAACTTTGAGACCAGTCCATTGAAGATATGAAAAAAAGCCAAAACTTATGACACAGACAGCAGACTTTAGATCCAAACTTTGCAGGCTGGATTGATGTCCATGGCCTCATCTTTAAGGTAAGGTTTCCAGGAAGTGGAACCCATTAGTGCTGATCAGAGTGGTTTTCTGTACACAGTGCTACTAGGGAAGAAAAATGAAAACATTTCTTCTTTTATATGCTGGTATCCAGGGCAATACCTCTTACTTAGGAAAACGACTTACAAAGTGCTGGGAAAATCTTCCTGTCTCATCGCTCCCCCTGCCTGGGTGCACCACAGCTGCCGTAATAGTCTTGAAAAGGAAACACAAAATATTATCCAGTCTTTAACAACAAGCAATATAAGTGTTGAGGAAGGTAGTCAGTACCAATAACTTCAGAAGAAACTTCAGGAGCCTTTAATGAAATAAACTGCACAGAAAGCTGCTTCTTCATACCTACTACATGATGTGCTGAAGCCCTGGCATGAAAGGTATATTTCCTCCCAAACCTACAGGGCTGAAAGCAAGTACTTTCCAGAGACACAACAGCTGAACCAGACAAATGAGAAAATTTTGCTGCATCTTCAGCTCCCTGGTCATCCTGCCTCACCTGAGGCCTTTTACTTCATATTTCTTTCACTGAAAGTGAAGCTCTCCCAAGCAATGCCTTGCGAACAGAGACAGGAGAACAAATCACCCCACTAGATGCAGCTTGCATCCTCTTCTCTGCTAGAAACTGGGGCCAGAGAGTGGCTGATGATCCTGACATGTGGAGATGTGGTTTTTTATCAAATTACCTGCTCCTAATTGAGAGGGAGACCTTCCATCATGACCAGGCAGTGCAAGGACTGTACAACTAATTTCAATTCATTATTGTTAGTGAAAGAGAACTGTTGCCATCTAAACTAATAAGGGAATTTTTCAATGTGTCATTTATATAGTAGAAGGAATTGTAAAATAGCTCCATGACAGATAGCTGTACTGCTGGAGTTTCCTTAGTTGGTCATTGCACACAAAAGGATCTCAGCCACCATAAAATTAAATTTCTCGACATTGCAATTGTTCAGCAATGAGACAAACCAAATTTTCTGCTAATTGAATGCACTGAGCTACTTATATATTCATAGCGAGCTGGTGCTTTCAGCATCATTGCACTCCAGCTCTGCGGGAGCCTTCCAAACAGCAGCATGGAATAAGCAGAGCCAGTGTGGGGTTGGCACAGCCACCGAGTCACCCAAAGAGCCTTTCACTGGGAGCCCAAGGTGCAACCTTGGTGGTGATAGGGGCACTGGTCTCCTTCCTTACCTTGGGAAGCACAGATGTATTCTCCAGCTCCAGCCTGTTCTCTGGGGTGTGTTTTCTGGAGACTGCTCTTACTACTTTGCAGAAATAGGAGTAGATGGCCTAAGACAATCACTGATTCCTCCAGTTCACTAGGGGCTTAAACTTACTTTTCCCCAGCCCATTAGCCTCCTGCACTTCAGAGCATAACTTCAGAAACCAGTAACAGATTTGGAGGTTTCTAAACACAATTCCCCATTACCTAGCACCCAAAAATGCCCTGATTCAAGGTAAGACACATCTGTACTCTGGTTTCTTTGCTACAGTGAGGATGCTCTCTGGGTTGATGCTAGCATCCTGCAGAGCACCAGGATCCTCTCCCGCCAGTCAGAGTCATGAAGCAAAACCCCCTAAATGCCAAATCCGAGTCTCTCTCTGTGTGCTTGATTAGCTTTACCAATGTTTGTCAGCCTCCGATAACAATCCCAGGCTTCCTTGCTCTGAAATCATATCCCTCTCCCAGAATCCTGTGGCCTACATTTGTCCAAGTTTCCTAGATCTTCATTCTCCAAAAGAGCTGCTATAACACTTGTTGTCTTCAGTCAGACCCCAGTGAAACATCAGTGCTCTGGTCCTGTTTCATTCCAGGCTGTCCTGGTTTGTTCACCAGTGAATTATCCTTACAGATGTGTCTCTCAAAAGCAGAAAACTCAACATCTTTCATCTGTTCCATTACACAAGAACGTGGCCAGCTCATGGCCATTCAGGGGGATTTGCATACTGCTGCCCCACAGGGTCACATCACTGCATTCTGAAAATCTATTTCATATTCACCACTGTCAAATTTGCCATATCAGTATAAGTTCCAAGATTTCTTAATATGCCACTTACAGCCCCAGCTACTAGAATTATTCTATTTAAAAATTTCCGGCTTTCATTTTCTTAAACTACTCTTCTCATCTCAGTGGTTGCACAGAGCAGCTTGAAGCAAGCACACATATAACTCAAAACAACATATGCTTAAACAACCCTTATAATTTCAGTCCTCTTATGATCTCTGAGTAATAGACTTGATATTTTTTAAAACTTGCATTTGACCAGATTGGATTTTATATGTGTGTCTGTGAATCTGTATGTACATGCATGTATGTACATGTGCATATGCTCATCTTTTAGACACAATCTATCCAAAAGGACACAGAAGAAAATGAAGAAAAATCTAGCAGTGATTTCAAGTATTAATTTGGGAAGACAGCCATTCCAGTTCTATATATTACTTTGTTGAGAATAGAAACATTTCACAGATGCCTGAAAGGCTGCTAAGAAATCATGTGCTGTCAGAAACAAGCAGAGCAATCTCCAGTTGACTTACTATCAGAGTCAAAAAGCAAGAATTAAAGGCTGTTGGAGGCAAAAGCATGAGGTTTCTATCCTCTAACAACTATTTTGGACAATACGTTTAAACTAGGTATCTACAGGTACTAAGGTATCTAAACTTGTCCTGATGTCAGATTCCCAGAAAAATTAATGCTGCTGTGGATCTGCCCCTACCCTCTGCACATCAAGAGAACAAGTACCAATATAAGGAAGTTCTGGTTTCCCCCTTCTATTCTGGAAACTATACTGCTTCTTGGTCAATGGGTTCCCAGAAGATGAGTTGGGCTCATCAGAACAGAAAATGTGGGTCATTTATTAATGATGGAATTGATTTTATGCACAATATTTCAAGGAAGTGCATTCAGACCTTTTGCAGCCCTCCATATCAAGGTCAGTTTTATTTTCAGTATACAACAGTGAGCTCTGATGGGATTTGTGTGGGCTGCCAGACAGGCTTTGTTCACACTGGTCATGCATTAATCCACTGATTAGTTTAGTCACTCACAATATTTTATTTCCACTGCATACCTTCACTATTATCTTTTATACTTCTTATTTCAGGAGTATTATGGGAATCTTTTATTAACACATCTACACAGGGATGAGATTTAATCTCTTTAATTTATTATCTATTGTATTTCTAGTAAACTCTTCTTTGTAATATCCAGGCAGCACCCTGATGGTAAATCTCCACTCCTGAAAGACATTACAGAACTGCAAAGTATTCTTTATTAAATGTTTTATTTTATTACCAAAACTCTTCAAATATCCTTAATATATTTTTCAAACAGTTTTCATTTGGCAGTGAAATAACTGATGCTTGCAAAGCTTTTGTCTTAGTGCTTGAAAAAGTGAAATCTGTGTTTACTCCCACATACACAACGTCCCATGGTTTTGAATAACAGACATTAGCCACATTTTCACTGGTTACTGTGGAGAGGGTCATAGAAACCCCTTTGGTAGCCTAGGAATGGCAAATGTCAAAAGAATCTCATGAAGAGTGGCTGAGTCTTGCAAAAAACGTTCAAGCTTTGGCCGAGATCTCACCCAGAGCAGGATCTGTCATGGAGGGAGCTGCATCTTCCAAAGGTGAGAAGCAGATGAAGCAAGGACTTTTGCAGAAAGTCACACATTACTTGAGCAGTGAAAGGTGAGCCACCAGAGCCAGTGAGGTCTGTTGGCTCCAAAACACCAAAGGCAGCTTCACTCACTGCAAGCCTGGCTCGGTATGAAGCTTTTCTCCAGGATGTAAAGCAATGCCCAGGAGGGCCTCCAGCTGCACTGGAGTACAACTGAAGTACAGCTTCACTATGGCCTGACCTACCATGAGGTGTTATACTGTGCGTGCCCACAGCTGTTTGTGGCGTGCAACTCCTCAAGCCCAGTTTTTACAGAACCACCTCAGAAGCCCTTTGAAAACTGGAGCCAGAGCCAGGCTGCAAGCCTGTTTATTGATGAGCTGTTCCTCAGAGGAATTGCTAAGAGAAATTATCTGTTGGGAAAAACCACACCAGATGTAAGAGTATCAGCTGGGCTCAGTGTATTTCTTATCCCATGTGATGATTTGACTGTCACTTTGCCACAGTGCAGTACATTACTGATGTGTTTCTGTAAAGCAAGCTGAAAAATACTGGCATTATTCTATGCTGTCCTTGGATTCTTTGGAGTGGAATTGTCTACCAAAAGGCCTAGATCTTTTAGTTTTCTGTAGCACCATTTAGCAACCATAAGGGTTATCAACCTCACAATGGAACCAAGCCTCCTGTGCCAATGTTTCTAGTTTTAATATGCTTTTTGGGCCAGGATTTTTTTGTAATATTTGGCCAATATTTACCACATTATGCATGCACTGCCAGACCAAGCCTCTCTAACCATTTCAATCTTCAGTTTTCTAGATGAACTGTTTATTTTTTAGCCAACATCATCATCTCTCCTAGATCTTCTGTCACTCTTATAATTCACATATTTTAAAGTGGTAAAAAGAGTTTAAATGTCTCTTACAAGGCCTACAGGGAGCCGGGCATTTACAGGATGTAAACCTGGGAGTCCTGGGTTTCATTCTGTGGCTTCTACTCTGAGACTACAGTGGTCAAACCCAAAGGACTCCTTTGCCATCAGCCTCCCCGTGAAGCTGGCAGCTGTTCTATGATGCCACATTTTTAGCAAGTTTTCCTGCCAGTGTTCTGTCTTTGAGGTTTTGGAAAGAAAGCTCAGGCAACACACTGAACGAAGGGCTCATCTGTCACCTCCCAGGGGGATCCGTACGGTCCCTGCCTCGCCGTGCCTCTGCTAGCAGTGAGCGAGAGCAAGCTGCCAGCACTGTGCCTGTGAAACTCAGCAACAAGCCTCACTTTCAAGTGATGCAACCACTTCTAAAATGTCAGAACAACCCAGGAAATTATCTTTTGGATGAAGAATAGCTGCTGAGGTTGAACCCCTGCAAGGCTGAAACAAAGGCACTCAGGAGCAGGTCATACTCCAGAGACATGGCCCAGAGTTTCTCCTTTTTCCCTACGAATTCCGTAGCCATCATGGGTCATACTACCAAGAAGCAATAGGGTCCAGCAGGATTCCCTGCTCAGGGCAATGGGGAAAAAGCCTTTATTCCCGACTTGTGCTTTTTCACCCTGATCTTCCTCTCCTCTTAGATGCAAATCTAAAAAAACCATTCATGCTCAGGAGAGGATTCACCATAGAGACTGAAATATGCTAAGGAAACCTTTGTTTTCCCCTATTTTTAAGCTCTGGTACTCCCCAGTGCAACACTGCAGCTCCAGTCCAGCCATACTCTACCAGCAAGCAGGGAAGTGGGAGATGGTACCCATCATGGGAAGCATAAAGTCAAATTGCAGGTCCACCCCTGCCATGTGTCCTGGCACAAGGAGATGCAGGCATGAATAGGTGATGGCAATTGAACAGCCCTTTTCCCATCAGGGCTAGATCTGCTGACTGTCCCTTGCAAGCCAGGTTACTGCAGCCATCTCTTAGAGGCTGTAGCTGCAGCCCAAAGCGACCATGACACACGGGCACCTGCTGGTGACAAGCGTAGCTGTCTGCGCACTCTATGAATTAGGCAGCCCTGAGCACACCAGAGCTGAGAATAGGTCTCCTCCCCTGCCACCACTCTGAAATGGAGTCCTTGTTTTCAAAAAAAATCCATAGATCAAGCCCTGGCTATGTCAACACTCACATTTCTCCCTGTGAAACACACTGTGCACTCACAACTGCTTTGCTGTCCTAGGATAGTGCAGACCTCAAGACCCTCAGCGCAGCCCATGGGAGCTGGGGACATCGTGTTATCCAGCCACGGAGCCAGGTGGGGACTGAACCCCAAGAGAAGACCAGCTCCCCTGCATGGCTGTGTGAAAAAACTCTTCCCTGAAAAGTGCCACAATCCAAACACAGGTTCTGTCTATTCTTGTTTCTGCCCATCCTGCATTTAACAAAGCTTTGAAAAGAGAGAGAAAAGGACTGGACATGTCAAAGGCTACTATTATTACTGCCTTTATGTGAGAGGCACAGAGGAAGGTGGCTGTTTAGATTTCTAAGACAGACAGACAATGATAGGTAGCAGATGGATGGACAGGCTCCCACTGGGAACAGACAATGAATTTCATTTTCTTACAGCACCGTCTGCTGCAGAACAGGGATGATACTGCAGTACGTGTGCCAAGTTCCCTTCACTGGAACGGATACTGCACAGACTGGACTCTTGCATACAGCATAGATCTTTATATACTAAACAGGAGAGAAAAAGGGCTGACTTACAGCTTTTGTCTTCAAAATCCATTCGCAGTAAAAATCTAACAGGAAAAGGAAGACTGTCCCACTTTCTGCAGCACCAGGAGATGCCTCAATATAACCAGTCCCTCAAGACACTTCATGAGTTTGTACAGAAATTGTTTTTCTCATCACTGTAGCACAAGCTCTCATTGAGAGAAAGTTAGCAAGCACTGAGCAGTGCACGCAGCCTCAGCTCACAGCTGACAGCACAGGAGGTACCACCCAAAAGGGGACACCCCCACAGCTCCCTTCCCCAACCTCCCCTCCCAGTGCAGGGGCTGGGGTTCCTGCAGCTGATCCCAGTCCTCTTTGCTGGGGAGAGCTGATGAGAAGTACTGGGGCTGCAGCTCTCCCATTTGCCAGTGATCCCTTTGCTGTCACAGCAGCTGTCCCCTTCCTCCTTGCACAGTCACATCTGGCCACCTGCACTCAAGGTGAGACGTGAGAGACACAGGGAAAGAGGGGAGGGAGGAGGTTGCTTGAGTCATCCCAGGGACTGCAAAGCCTTTTAAATGATGTTGCTAGTTTGAAAATGGGTTGAGGGCCTTACAGTGGTAAATTTTAGTCTTAGCACGCTGCTCTTGCTCTCTCTGAAATAATGCATGTACATACACATAAATACCTCCAGGCTGCAGCCGAACCCAGCCATCCCCATCCTGGAGCTCCCTATTAGCTCCAACATTCTGGCATGCAGCCTAAGACCTTTCAAGTGATGCATTTGGGAATGACTGGTTGTTTTGCTGTAAGAAAAATAATTCCCTGGGATGTGGGAAACAACTCAGCAATGAAGACTAACATCATCCACTTTTACCTGCATTTCAGCTTCAAATTGTTTCCTAAATGAAATAGTTGCAGAGATGGTGAGTACTTCTGACCAGTGCCTGGTCTGGGGAGCACGTAATCTTCATGGTGGCCAGCTAGACTGTCCTGTAAAGGTTCTGCCTTCTCATAAGTAAAGCCCTTAAAGCACTGGGGTTTCTTTCCCATGCGTTTTGTCCTGTTAGGATTCAAATCATCCATATATCACCTCAAACCTGAATCAAATCCATCTCCCACAGTGGCCCTTGCAATGGCACTGACTGCCCTCAGCACTGCAGGCATCCTAAGTCTCAGTTCTCAGGACCTGCTAAATATAAACTCTCTGACTCTCAGGGTATTCCCTGACATTTAAAAAATAAAAAAGAAAATTAGAAAGGAGAGTGCTGTCTTCAATGTAAAGTTAACTCCTTCAGCTCTGGAAAGTATTTTAATATTAAGGCAACTGATTCTGATCATAGAATAGCCTTGATTGGAAGAGACCTCTAAGACCATCATGTCCAACCATTAACCCAGCACTGCCAATTCACCACTACACCATGTCCCTCAGCACCCTGCATAAAACCAGAAATGCAAAAGTGTGTAAGGCTGAAGGCAAGATGTGGGAAGGTACATAGGAATTCGCATGGAGCCCCACCTGAACTCTTTTGCAGTCTGTTCCAAGCATGACACTACTGATTGATCCATTTCCTTCACAAGAGAGAGGTCCAGCCCTTCCCTTCAAGCCCACAGATCCACACACATTGCAGTTTTTGAAATCTGCATGCCAGCCATCTAACCTGGCCAGCCTGGCATAGGTAGCTCTTACTCATGATTCACACTGGTGAAAGTAACAGGTTGCTTTCCATGTGGCGTATTTATAGGGAGTGAGCAAGGTAAGTCTGAAGTTGGAGATGTGCTTACAACATTACCATCCCACAATATGAGACACCAGAGATTGAGAATTCACTTGAAAGGCTCCTACTACATCCTGATGATCTCTGAGCAGCCCAGAGCTGAACCGTGAGCTCTAGGCTTGCCCCATTCGTAGGGAGAATGGCATAGGTCTGTGCTTAGAGCACTTAGCTCCCTGTAAACACATTTTGGAGTACACCTTCAGAGGCAGTCTTAGCTAGGATGAATCCGGTGACCCACCAACCACTGTGATCTCCTCCACTCCCGTGACAGCTTACACACACTGCGGTTTAATTACAAACAGACAAGAGACCAAAGCCAGCTGCTAAGCTGCTAATGGTAGAGACTGCTCTGGTTTGCAATGGAGTACTGCATGTACACATCCTTTGAGCACATGTCCTACTTTCCATGCCTTTGTCCACATTCCCATAGACACTTTCCAACAAGCCCACAATATCAGCATCTAAAATAAGAGAAGGTCCTTAGCTGCTCAAAAATGTTTGCTCTTCTCTGATCATTTACTCCCACATTTGCTTTGCAATAAAAAGAATAAGGACAAGGTTAAAGAAATGAGATGTGAAGAGTGACCTTCCCTATAAACTCCATAGGCAGAAAATGAGGCTGAGCAGTAAATTAGAAAATACCTACCAGAGCTGCCCTCCCAGGTCACCTGGAACCACAAGGGAGGAATTGCAGCTATTGCCATGGCAATTCTGCAGACTCTATTTTATATTGACCTCAAGGTACTACTGAGTGTATAGTGCTAGAAGTGAAAATGGATATGGATGAAGTGGAACCATATGTAGTGTCACTGATTATCCTTCTTAAAGAGACTCTGAGTTTCAGTGGAACAAAAAAAATCTGCATTCTTTGAGTGGCAGTGACCCCTAAGGACCAGAGCGCCTGGATCCTCCCAGCAGCTCTCATTCTCATGAGAATGACAGAGGACTTTGATGCAACCCTACAACTAAAATCCTCTACAATACGTCCATCACCAGCCTGGTTTAGGTGCCAAATTACAATAGATGCCTCACATTTTCATGCACAGCAACTGTTTTCGTAAAGGAATTGGAAAGCATTAACTGAAGTCACAAATAGCATTTGACTTCTGGAGGCGTTTTTTTTTAATTTTCTTGCTCAGTACAAAGAATAAATTTGCAAGTTGAAGTCATTTGTCTTCATGATGCCAGCTGCTGACCACAGGGAAAAGGTCACTGCTATTACCAGTGACAGCATCCCAGCAGATCATCCTCTCTTAGCATTTTTTCTCCTTCATTCCCTCCTTCAACAGAAGGTCAAGCATCACCTCTCCTCCAGGGAGGAGAGACTACTAACATTTCCTCTTTGCATTAGGAACAGTTAATGGAAATGTCAGTAAATCACCCTTCATGTTCTCATACAGACAGTTACAGAGAGCAAAGACCATCTGCTTGTCTGGACTCCCATGAGGAGCCATAAGATAAGGGAAAGAAGTTTTCTTCTTCACATAAACCTCAATTTTGAACCCACATCATTACAAAAAGTCACGGTCCAAGCCACTTTCGTTCCTAGCTTGGAGGAGATGCTGTTGGAGTCTTTTGTGTGGCATTGTTGCAATGTCATACTAGCATTTAACTGCTCTGAACAAAACCACTGCACTAACTAAATACTCTCACAGACCCTAAGAAGAACATAACGAACTTATGGTCCCAATGTAAAGGACAAAGTACAAGTGGCAAAACCCAAGTCAAATGGTTGACTGAGATCACCAGGCAAGGCCATGCCACAGCTGGACACAATCCTACCGACTCACCAGCTGCATTGCTAGCTGTCCCTAGGACATACTGCCACTTCCCAAACTTGCACAGCTCATCACCTTTTCTGCACTTAGACCTGTAAGAGGGTGAAGGTGGGATGGAGCAGCCCCTGCCTGTGCAAGGAGATGCAGAATAGGATTGTCCTGTCAGTCTACACAAGGATAATATAATAAACAGGAATGTGGGGCAAGAAAATGGGAAGTGTTCAAGTTGAGCTATATCCCTGCTTCCTTTTTCAGATACATTCTGAACTCAACAGATACCACAGAAGACAAATTCAGGCACATGGTGAAATGAAGGGGAGGTGCAAAAGTTTTAAAGTCTCTGACAAACAGCAGTGATGGTAGCACAGTACAAATGCCAGCTGTGGAGCCATGTTAATGAAGTTCCTTCTCTCTCAGACATTAACATACACCACAGATTGGCAATACAACATATTTGAAACCCCATGTCACTGTTCATTGCATTTTTTAAACAAAGCTGATGGTTCTTCTCATATTTTGTCACCTCATTTTTGCTATTATAAGGTATTTCATTTACAAGGTATGTGGCATGAAACAAGATTCACATAGACTTAGATGAAGGCATTTTTAAATAGGTTATTTTTAAATAGCATCTAAGTAGGTGACAGGTTGTATTTAACATGTTTAAATAGGCTATTTACTTTTTATCAAGTTTAGTACTTAATCAAATGGTTTGCTTGGCAGGTATAGAATGACTGTCCCCAAGGCAACTGGAGTTAGACAGAAGATAGAAAGATTGCCTTTTCCATTGCTTCTGTGGTGATAAAATTATACACAGACTTTTCACACACACATTGGCCATTCAGGCAAATTAAGAACCTCATTTGTCCTAACATGCTTTATTCATTTATAATTTTTTATGTGACAAACCATTTGGAAAGTGAGGTTCTAGCCCTGTCAGCAGACCCTCGGATCTGGCCCACAGCCCTAGTGCTGATGCCTGCTCATGCCCCAGGTGCCACACAGCCTTACTGAGTGTTACCTGTCCTCTTGGCTTCATCACTGCCCTACTACATCTAGGGACACAGAGCAAAAAGTAAATACTGCTTCCGCATTTCTAACTTAAATGTTGATCTCATGGAGAAACTGTTTGGCAAGGCAGTTGCAAACTGCCTTCATTCAGAAAGAGTAGATCCAAATATTAAAAAATAACAAGGCTATTAGGATCTGTAGATCTCCCATCATACATTATTCTGCCCAACTCCAGCTCATCAGGAATTACACCATACGTTAATGCAATATACTCCTTGTCTTACCAGAACCACTTGCAGACTTATCAATTACTTTCATTTTTAACTACCAGCACACTGAAAAATGTAAGACTTAAGAAAATTAGTTTCTGAGCAACACCAGCAAGTGAACAGTGAATCCAGCTTTAAAGAGATGGCTCATTTGTAGGGTGAAAACTGTAAGTGATTACTGACCAGAAAAAAAAACAAACCAAACAACGAACGTATTTATCTCCTTTTCTTATCCCATCTCAGAACTCTTTGAGATAGGACTGTCACATAAAGAGTGAATGAGGGTGAGGGTAGATTAATATAAATATGCCTTTCAAGAATATTGGAATTAAAGGTTATTGGACATCAGTACATGCTCAGGTCTCCCAAGATGTTTATTAGAGATTTCGTCACCTTCACCTGTCCAAGATTGGATGACATGATGTTGCAGTTCCTCATTTTGTTCTTTTCTAATATTTTTTTCTTTATTTAGGCACAGGAGAAGGGTGCTTTGGGGAAATAAAGCACTTTCTTGGTGATTTTCAGTATGTACTGAAAATAAAGAGAATTGGTTGGCTGATACAGCAGAGTTTTATAATTCCTCCTCCTCTTCCTCTTTCCTTCTGGGCTCCCTATGCCATACTTAGAAGGGGCTGCTGCCTTCCTATCAGTCTCAAATCATTTATTTCCCTGACATCCCATGTTCAATGACATAGCTGTGACCTCTAGGCTGAGGAAGAGGTAGGAAGCAGGATATTTTGATTTACCAGCCAAAGAGGGATATTTTCTTGGAACAGCCTCATTTCTTTTTCTCGTGTCTCTAAGAAACCAATGCAATGTTCTGTTGTGTTTGCTTCCATCAAGCTTTGAGGGTTGATATAGGTTTCCTCTTGATTTCCTTGAGATAACTTTGAGGGCTTATACTGAAATAATGAGACATTTTAAAAAAAAAAAAAAAACCACATTCAACCCACCTGAACTCATCCATTTCTGGCACTTAGCTAACTGTGTCCCTTTGATCCCCTCACTGGGAAGGGAGGTGGATTTGAAAGACAATGTAACTGTTAAAAAACCCCACAAAGTTCTTTCCTCTGAGGCCAGCTCACTTTGTGCTACACTAAGATGGTCAGTAAGAACCTGAGCTTCCTGCCTCACTCAGGGAATTCTGGTTTTATTGGTGCCTTATAAATAATTTTTCTTATTTTAAAACCTGTGAAAGACACCAAAGAGACACAGCCAGCCACAGTCCCTGTGACAGAAATACAGTTCGTACATCAAATCTTTCCATGGACTGAAACAAGAGCTCCAGAGCACACTGGTCACTCAGGGCACTAGATGGAACCAGACCCTGTCTCAGCTGTACTGTGCCATGTGGCTCTGGATGAGCCTTTCTCCTTCCTCTGCCTTGGTTTTACCTGCTTAATCCAGATCACTGTAACTCTCCATTACAGGGAGATACCCATACAGGAAATTTATAGAAAGGTTTGGCAATAACCTCTGCCATCAAGGGACCTTCATGCAGGGTAAACATCCCTCTGAAGAACCTGGCTCTGTAGCTTTTCTTTGCCTTTGGGCAGCTCCCTTTGGAAGCTGATCCCTGCTCTGGTTTGCAGGCTTTGCTCCCACCATCATTCCTCCTGTTCAGGCTTTACCTTCCCTCCCTCTGACACAGATAGGGCTTAGAAAGAGACAGCGCCTCCCATGAAGCTGCAATTTAGCCTGAAAATCCCTCTGAAGCAAGAGACTGAATGCTGAGGTCCCCTGGCCAAGGCCTCCCCCTCCTCAGGATCCCCATGCAGGAGGGGTGTCAGATGCCATCACTTTCCTCTTTCTGTCATCTCTAGCCCTTTTTACCCATTACACTATGGAACATCCCCACAGGTGGTGGCATGCCACTCTTCTGGGCATGAAGACAGGCGATGCCATGCCACAAGACAAGAGCACTGCACTGCTTTGTTGTACTGTTCAGTGCCTGCAGCATCTTGGAAATACAGGTTGCAGAGCTGCCCTTGGAAGGTGAATCAGACAGAGCTGCTGGTTGCTGGTACCTGTTGTGAGGCATCTCCCTTAGTCTAAATCGTTAGACAGTTTAAGAGCTATTGGACATTGGGCTAGGTTTTGGCAGGATTGCTGCTGCTCAGGACAGAACCTCTCTGCCTCTCATTTGTTTTCATTTGCTCTGTCGAGCGGCACTCATGACAACTCTGTGGCAGCACATCCTTCAAAGGCCAGCAGCCAGATAAACTGGACTACCAGATATTTCAGCATCAGGTCTCAGCCAAGGAAGCAAAGTACCTGAGTCCTTATAACTGCCTATTTAATCCCCAGGGAGGGGAAGGTAAAACTACCTCCCTCCCTGCAAAGCTACAAGCCCTTAGTGATCATTGCTATCTAAGAGAGGAGCCGAGATGTTTGGGACTGCCTAAGGAGGAAGGAGTGGAGCAGGGTAAGCAAGGGTGAGTTCTAGGGGAATGGAGGCATTGCAGGAAAATGGGGAAAAAAAAAGAGAGTTAAGTAACAGGGGAAATTCCCTTTTCCAGCCTAGCTGTTAGATCAGGGTGAGGCAAGGATAGAAGAAGCCCAAGCACAGGAATTATGTGAACGAGCACTGAACTGCAATCTGCTGGGGCAGCACTTGGGTGGCACATCCAAAACATACCTCAGAGTTTATTCTAGCTGCAAGTTCTGCAATCAAAGCATGAGGCTTCCCCAGTAAAAGCTACCACCCCCATCTGCCATGATTTCAACTACAGAAACCTCTTCAAGAGGGTGTGAGCAGTGACTGAGGAAAGTCTTTGCTTGCACAGTTCTCACTGCATTCACATTTGCTGCTGCAGGATTCCTCTCTTCCCTAGCTGGGCTATTTGTGGTCATCCTAATAATATAGTGCAGAAATGAGATGATGTTATGCTTTTGCAATATAACCTGTGCCTGATTACCAGGCAAATTTGGGCTATAAATTTCTAGGTGAAGAATAAGTCCTTTTTACATCAAAGCAAGGGTGTTCAAAGACATTTGTTCCACTTTAATTAGATTTCAGAAGTGAGTTTAAATGAGCTTTAAGCCTCCAAACTGCTAGGGAAGCCCAATATTTTATATTTGCACGATGTGACGATAAATAACCTTAATGCCTATTCTTCCACACAGAGCTCCTACCTGCTCAGGGCCAAGAAAGGAGTGTATTTATGTTATTGATTGAAACAACAGTTTAGTCTGCCACTTGGTTTTAAAATGATCTACCTTAGAGCAATCAATCCCGTTCAGGTCCATCTCCTGGACAGCATGTGACTGCCACCATCACTGACAGCTACACCTCCCTCCTGAGAGAGATGGAGACCTTTAAGACAGCAATGCAGATTTAGGCACATCTCCAGACCACTCCATCACTTTCTCCAGACCACAGGGGAGCTCTGTGTGATCTTCACTACCCATCGGGGAAAAATGATGATGAGAGAAGCAAAGGAGTTATTCCTTCCCTTCAGAAACACCCTCCGTGCAAGTGGAGCACAGCTCACTGGTACCTCCTGATGACAAGGGGGAGAGCTGCAGAGCTTCAGTCTTGTACTTCCAGGCATGCCTCAGAAGTGGGACATTGATGGGGTGGGGGATACCTCTGAACAAGACCATTATTCTCCCCATTTCATTACCTAATGGTCCCTGGCTTTACAGCAACAGTATAAAGACTTTGGAGGCTGACTTAATTTGCCAGAAATTTCATCTGGGTAGCTGCAGGAACAGGGCTGTGATTTCTATTACATGACACAGCAGCAGCTGCTCAGCCCCAGCTCAGAGGTGGCTCCAGCCCACAAGTAATATGAGGCATTCACATCAGTCGTAGTTTTGCTTCAGAAATAAAATAAATTCAGTTAATACAGGAGGACAAATCCCCCTCACACATACATAGAAACAGCTGCCTAGGAAAAAAAGGAAATATGTACAGTATTGTGAAGGAATAGGAAATATTTCCATGGATTGGCAAGGTTAGTCTGCCACCCCTTAAAAGCAAGTCAAGTCATTCTGGTATAAAATCCATATACTCTAGATAACCAAAGCACTTTGTCTGTATATTACCCTTCTGACCTTCAAGATGACTCACAGACTTATGTGTGCACACGTGTGCACTTTTGGGGTCTGATTCTAACCAAGTTACAGCCTCCTAGTTTAAGTGCTGGTTTGTGCAGGACCTCCAAACAGTCAAATACAAGTAAGTTAATGCCTACTCTTGAACCTGAAAAGCAGCTACCTGCCAGCCTCAGAGACATGACTGGGATGGATACAGGAGGATTCAGCTCTCTGCACAGGGCAAAGCAGAGAGCTCGGGCTTTTGAGAGGGGTAAAGAAGGAGCCGTGGTGTTAGAAACTAGCCAGCTTCCACCAGTCCACCCAAAAATTACAGAGCAATAGAAGACAGGTAACACCCTACACTGATTTGTCAAAACTGAATCACTTCAAACCATTCTAATTTCTTTTTAATGGAATAATAATGTCTTGTGGGTAAAGAAGCACAAATATCAGCGAATCCTGACTTTCAAAGGTGTCCATCACTGTCCCATTGGCATTGCCATAGACAAGCTACGGAAGCACGAACAGGTATAGCTGTGATGAGAGAGAAGAGGCTGGAAAAAGCAGACTCCAGGAGTCATTTCCAACAGCTTGCTGACAAATGGAAAGGCTGTATCTGCAGATTTCAGTGCTGGTCTGCTGCTGTTGGAGATTTCCAGAGCAGAATGGGATAAAGAAGGGACAAAGATGCTTACTGAATCTGCAGATGCTGCTAAACTGGGAAGAGCTGTAAGCATGCTGTGGGACGGAAACAATTCACAATAGTCTCCAGAAGATACTGAAAGATTTGAACAATGTAATTCAATAAAGGACAAGTAAACAATGTCTGAAATTCATTGGGAATAATTCATTGGCATCAAGGCAAACTGGAGAGCCATGGGCCAGGCAACAGAGCTGAAGCAGGTAGGATCAGGAGCTCAGGAGGTTAGACAGCTGCTATAAAGCCAAAAGGCAGACACTGACCAGAGCTGCAGAAACCCCCATGCTGCCCAGAAGACACAGTTAGAGAGTCTTCCTCTTTACCCAGCTCTGCCAGTCTTGTGTCCAGTTCTGGAATCGCAGCTCAGAAATACACAGATGAACTGCAGACAAAAGTGGTCAGAGGTACAGAAAATTCAGGGTGAAACAGGAGCTATTCAGTCTAGGAAAAAGTGAGGGGAAGCACTTAATGCTCCACAAATAAAAGGTTACTACAGAAAAAGTTACCAGTTTTGCTGTGGTGGTCTGGGGAAGAAGCAATGTGTTTGGACTGCAGTAGAGGAAATTCAGAAACTATTCTAAATACCTAAGCAAGCAGAATGGACAGAGAAGAACTGGAATTGCCTGTTCATGAGAGATCTGGATTCTCCAGCCATAATAATCTTCTAAGAACAGTTTAGACAAATGACTGTCAGGGGCACAGCAAGGTGAGTCAATCCTGCCTTTAAACAGGAAGAAAGGCACAGATTCATGGCCTTTCCAACCCAATTTTCTGCAGCTCCTGTGACTTCTATTGTTAGTACTTGCCTCACTAAAATGGAACAGTTTCTCATCTTCCTTGAACATACTTTGACAAAGACAGAGCAAAGGAAAAAGGCATTTTAATTGGAATCTTCTCCATTCACCTCCCATCCATCTCCCACAAAACAGAAAAACAGTCAAGTCATCTCTTCCTAACCACATTGTCCCATGAGGCTCCTGCAGAGGAAAAAACCCAAATCCATTAGAAAAGCAATATTGCTTTTTTTATTGAAATGAAAATAACTTAAAAAGTTCTTTTCCCCACTGAAAAATAAAGAGGTGAAGAGAGGAACACCAGACAGGCTTTATGGAGGCGTTTATCTCTGAATTCATAAAGATACCAGTGATGCTAACTTTGGGGAAGGACATGGTCATGTGTGCTTAACAGCCCAGAACAACACTGCAGATTGGTGAAGGCTTTGAAGTACAGTAGACTCCTGTAACCAGTAGAAACTCTGGGGTGGATGTGGGGTGGATTTAGGTAAGCAGAAACTAATTTCCTTCTCAGGTAAATTCAACTCAGGCATTTCTGAAAGCTGCAAAATTGGCTTCAGAAAAATCTCATGAGCTGCAGCTTCAAATGGATTACTCACACATTTTACATTTATACTACAGTTTGCAACAAGCAAGGGTTTTTAATAGTGTAGTTCTTTATTCCAAGAAGAGAGTTGCCAAGTTCAAATTGGGGGCCAGATTTTCCTAAAGGAAGCCAGGAGCTGAGGCTTTTCTTTGGGACCATACTGAAATAATTCTGAAATCTAATCATGCAAACATTGACTTTGTGTCTCCATTCTGCAGCTGGTCAAGAACAATGGTCTTAAACTTTTATATACACACATATACACAGAACAATTGAGTGTTTGTTTCTAGCTGATTCCACATAAAATCCTTTTTGCAATTATTGATCTGAGAATTCTGGCAAGAACCAAAAGCACTAAGTAGGGCAAACTGAAATGTAATAGAAAAAAAATAGGATTAGGGCTGGAACCAAAGCCACATGAAAGTTTGTCTGCCATCACTCTTTTAAACTGCTCCAACAAAATTAATGAGTCTGGAGGATATCGAAAACTCACATGAAGCACAGCCCACAGTCATCAATCCCATTATTTTCTGGGCTAGGCAGAGGTTTGGGCTGGAAAGTTTTTCTCCTCCCACCCACGTCTTGGACGACTGGTGAAGCTGTCAGGCTTCACCTGGTCTTCGTGCTGCTTGGTAAAGCCTAGAAAACAGCTCCAGCTATCAGGGAAGTCAATCACAGTATAGAATATGCCTTTGTGCAAACAAATACTGAGGATTTTGAATCACAACTTGCTCACCAAATCCCTCTTTCAAGATGTTACTGGTACGAGTGATAAACAGGTCTTTATAGTGGTAAGGGCTATGTGTGCATGTGTCTATAAAGCACTAGTGCAGTCAGGATCTTGCAGCACCTCAGAGAGCAGAACTGAGAACTCCAAGGACCAGAGCACACTAATTATTACTGTTTACCCCTCATTATTTTCTAATAAAGACCACAGAAATTAAACCCTGCCACTTAAGAAATAAGTTATTAAGACCCAAGACCCCAAGAAATCCATTTGCTGGTTCTCCTGAGGGCTCTGTGCTGTTGTAGCTGCCCAAGATGAATGACATACTGCAGAAAGAGATGAGAGTCCTCAAGACAGCACCAGAGTAGCTTTATTCAAGAGAATTGAATAATCTGTCTGATAAAGTAAATTTTGTAATGAATTGATGAATCAAAAGGAAGGAGTCTGAAATATTACAGGAGAAAGGCACAGGCAGCAGCTGACTTACAGCTGGCCAACAATGTGCATCTTCTCAGGCAATGCTTATTCTGTTTGCAACATCCTCAAGAGGTTTTTAATTCAACTTATTATCCTTTTCACTAGACATGTTCCCAGCTGGAGCAAAATGAATTATCCTTAGCTATCAAAGTGAAAATTAAAAAGCACCAGCAAGACTTGGACTTGCCTAACATCTTAAAGTGTTCCACATCTCTACCAAACCCATACTATCATCCTGAACAGAACAGAATAATCAATCCTCCTACGTTTTTTCAGTGCTTTAAGAAGTAGCCTTTTCATTTACTTCTTATAATTGTGATGTTGCACACTTGCAATCTACCAGAAAGATCTTAAATAAAACAGGAAAATGCTTTTGGCTCTTTTGCCCGACACTCATCTATCACAAAAACAGCATCCAAAAAATCCTGCAGAGTCACTATTATCATGCACTTTCAGACTGGTCTGAATAACCCAAATACCTGTCACCCAAAGCTCCATTTTATGAGAATGGCACTGATTTCTGTAAACCTGTTCCCACAAGTTAAGGGCCAGACAGTGAATTTATTGGAATGGCAGTTCCATGGACTCATATCTTCATTATGAGGTAGCTGTCAAAGATAGTTGAAATGGTTCCAGTCTAAATAGATTAGGGTTCTTCATTCCTGAAAAAGAGACAGCTAAGGGAAGTATAACAATATCCATAAAATCAGGAGTGGCATTGGAGAAAGCGAACAGGTACAGACCGCACAAGCACTTTCTCCAAACCAGAACTAAGAGCTATTAGACGAAACCATAAACTGCTGGAAGCAAGAATATTTGGAAAACCACCACTATGCTTGCCTGTATGCTGCTGTAAATGAGGAACTGGGCTAGATCCAGCATATTTATGTTTCATACATTCTTATAAGATGTTTTATGGACAAGACAAAAGATTGCTGGGAGGAAAAACAAGGTTAGGGAATAATGTTACAGAATGCTTTCAGGATTCTGATAAAAATGGAAGAGAAAGAAAGTACTACTGTTCCAAAAACTTCAATTGAGAACATTGTCTACAGTGTACTTCCCAAAATGTAGTCATACTTCTTGTCCCAGTAGTTACTTTGGTGTCACGCCGTGTACTCTTCATTACGCTTTTGAGTGAAACTTGCTCTGAAGTGTTATTATGTCATACAACACATGCTTGCTCTTTAAGTGTGTCTTGAAACAAATCCACTGGCTTGAGCTACAGAACACTCCTTTTAACTCCCACTTGCCCCCCAAAATGAAGAGCTTTGTCCACTCCTGTATGTCACCACGAAAACTGATTGGAAAGGCTCAGTCAAGTATCTGAGGAAAGCCTTCCTGAAGACACTGGGAGTTGCATGAGGAGTTTGTACTCAGCTTGAAAGAATTATCTTAATAAAGATAAGTCAGGGGAAGGAGGAGACCCAGAATGGCTCTCAAAGCCCTGATACCTCTTCAAGATAACAAGCTAACACATAGCTTGTAAGGAAACATATTTCTAGTTAAAAGATCAGGCATCACTAAGAGCTTGTTTGTGCATGGAAAACTCTAATTTAAAAGCACAGCAATCCAATGAACATACATTCAGACTTATGATGGCATGTACAAACCCTGTTGAAACTGAAGGGCCCTTGCTGCTATTGTTCCTACAAAAATTGGTCTCTCTGGGATGAGTGGGAACCACCACCTTTCCATCCCTCACCATTCAGCACCTGCTAATGACTCATTGCTTCTCCCATACATTCCTATAAACACAATGGGATTTGGAGGGCTTAACCCAGATCTAAGGTGTCCAAATGATGCTTCATTTCTAGCCACGTTTCCACAAAGTAAATGATACTCACAACCCTGAAAAAGCACTCTCAACTCTTTGCCTTCTGATTCACAAATTTATTCCTAGAAAAAAACACTTCAGATGTCACTGAGCTGTGATTGCCCCTTGGGTGGCAAGCACCACTTCTTTAACTGCTTAGCTCTTGAGGATGCAACAAGAAGAGACACAGTGAAGAGAATTATACCTGGGCAAACCAGCCCAAATCCTCACAGGTGCTTTGGTTCTAACTCTCACTGACACCCATAACAGTTCAGCCCTAAATAACTGCAAGGAGCTGTGACAATGCAGTTAATCCACCCAGAGTTCGGTCAGTGTACAGCAGTCAATGCTCTGCCCTCACCAAGAGTGACGGTCTGTAATGGGAAGTTGAGAAACACTCAGTTTTACCCCTCCTGCCAAGGACAGCCTCCAGACAGAGTTATTGAGATAGCCACGAAACATCAGTCTCATTGCAACTTTTCTGGATGGATTATAATGCAGGCAGCTTCCCAGTGTCCACAGCAAGTCTAAGCGTTAGCATTTACATGTCTGTATCAGAACACTCCAGATCTGAGTAATCCACAGCAAGCTGTCAGCCCACAGACTACTCAGCTTTCACAAGTCTGAAAAATTAAACTAGTGGAACAAAGCTTATAGACAGACATTATGGGAAGCAAATTATCGGGATTACTATGGTAACAACATGGAGTGAACGATGACTTCAAGGCCATGACAACATATGCATTTTATAGGAACAGCTAATTGTCTGACTCTGCTCACTGACACCACAACATATTTTTCACTAAATACCTTGGCATTTGAATTTTGCTGCCTCCAGCTACTATTAACATATTTTGCATTCATGCTTTATATAAATCCCCAGTAATGTTTCCAGTTAAAGTTCCCAAACATACATTTAATTTATATTTAATGAGACAGTGTGAGTTAAGTAAATGAGTGCTAATTAATTAAAGCATATGTATAGTGGGCTGTGAGGATTGATTAGTTAATGCGTGCAGAGAGCTTTGAAAAATGTAAAGAACCTTATAAGCATGAACTGTACTTTGGGAGAAAGAAGAAGAGTGAGGAGATGAAGAGATACAATACATTACATCTTTAATGAACACCTGTTTAATATCACGCATGGTTTGTCATACACTGTTAACTACAGCATGACAGCAACTATACATTAGTTAAAATCTGGTTTATCAGCTGTAACTCTTCTGTTAAAAGTAAATAGTCTAAATTCTCCAGTTCTGTCTCTACAGGGACACTGTCATGTAACACAACCAGCCAAAGTTATCCAGAGTTACTGGGTAAACACCAAGAGGTGACAGCATGGGCCAAGGGGAGGAACAGTGTTTGAAGAGTCCCTAGTGCTGGCTTGCTGAGTCCCAGTGGTCTCCAGCTAGATGGAGAAGCCAAACTTTTCTAATGTTCCCACCCATTTCAAGCAGCTCCATCCCCAGCACGTCACAGCCAGAGCTGCAGAGTCCTCAAGGGCCATGTGCACAAGGAGAAGCTCACACTGGCACAGCCTGGCCAGGGCCAGTACAATGCGCGGCTTGACATAGGCTGAGCATTCACCAGAGTATCCCATGGGGTTTGTGGTCACCACAAAGATTACTGCTGTCGTAGTTGAGGGCTGGCAGTACCTGAACAAGGCAGAGAGGGTGACTGCATAGTTGGCCTGCCCTTGGAGAGGGATGTCTGTGTGCATGGGGACATCTAGCAAATCAGCCGTTATATGAAGGGCCTTCGCTCTGTGCCTCTGCTCCTGCCTCCTATCCTCTCTGTAGGCACCAGGAGCATTTCTCTCTGCTTAGCTCTGTGGTGGAGTTTTACTAGTTTTCTTCAAATAGAAAAGTTTCATTAACTGATGCTCTAGCTTTGTTAATGTATAGACGTGGAAAACAAAAAAACAAACAAACGAGGCTGGAGGAAGCTACCTGGTTACCACATCCTGCCTGCTCCACTCAGACAGCAATATAGCAGATGCTTAACCACAGGACCTGCAGAGCTCCTACTGCAGCCCAGGGCACTTCCCTCCTCCCATGGGGAGCTGCAGTTTGCTATGTTGCATTTCTCTCAGGCAGCTGCACACCAGAGACCTCTGAACTACTAACAAGACCTCACCTTGTCCCCATCTGACAAGGACACCCAACTCTCACATGCCCAGTCCCAGTACTCCCAGGGCAAATCAACTTTGCCCACCACTTATGTTCTCTGTTTGCTTTGTGCAAAGATCTACATGGTCTGAAGAATAAATTCACACACAGACTTGAGGCAAAGACCAGCAGAGGAATAGCATAACTTCCAGATGCAGGACAGCACTGGGGGAGGTGGGATGTCTCAGATGCTTTAAGGCACAGGTAACTTCAGGCTGAGATCTATCTTCTGAACACATCACTGCATGAAAACAGTGAGGCACATAGGCACCAAGCCCTCTCTTGTGGCTCTCATTCTCCGTGGCATCCAGCAAGTCCCTGAGCTCAGCACAGGCACTGCCAGCTCCTCTCTGGCCTCAGGGTAGAAATCTTCAATACTCACATCTTGCTGCTGCAACCCATAAACACAGTTTCCCTCTCCTCCCTCCTTCTCTTAGTTATTTTATTCTTGGGCCCTGTTTGTGTACTTGGAGACCTGCCTGGCAGCGTGAATGAAGAATGAGAGCACTAAGAGCTTTCTAGCACAGTCTGCTACTGGCAATGAGAAGCCAGCTTGGTCAGTGTTAACTCCATTGCTCCCTGGACTGCCTTCTGGGACAGCTCACCACCATCCCCCCACCCCGCAGCCTGAGAAACCACCATCCACACAACCCCATGGATGAGAGCACCACTCTGCACATAGCATCTCAGGGGGGTGCTGGACCCTTGAGCCAGACATATCTGAAGATACCCCAACATGGTTCCGCTAGCCCTCCCCAACACTCAAGGGATAACTAGGGAATATTTATGGGCAGACAGCAAGGAAGATTTCAGTGCGTTCCTTTGACTTTTGCCAAGGTAGTTTTATACAGATCTGGAGAGAAGGGGCAGAACAAAATAAGCCACCCAGGGAAGACTTCTTTAGACAGTATAATTGATAGAGCCTGCATATTAGCAGAGCTTTCCAGGACAACACACTGCTAAACCTTATGCTCCTGCAAAACAGCCCTAGAAATAAATTTGGCTATCTACAAAAGTAGAGTACGACAGCCTGCCTGGCCTCAGGGTGAGTCTTTCAGCCAAAAAGGGATAAGGAATGTGCTTCCACCTTCACCTCCTGAAGACCTAATAAAATAGGCTGAAGCAAATGAGCCTACATATGATAGGCTGCACACCACCTTGGCTGCACTGTGTCCTCCGGAGAGCCAAGGACTGAGTGTGCAGGAGACCAAAGCTCTTCCCACCTCAACATGAGGCACTGAATATGGGGCAAAACCAACACAGCATCTGCGAGGGCTCCTGCCATGGTGGGTACTGCTGGGGCTTGGGTGGCACTCCTGGTGCCATGGGAGGTTTAGGGATGTTCTAGGTTGCCCAGCAAGGGGTTTCATCTGCATCGTGCCCTACATCCTTAGGACGCAGTACCAGCTGCTAGGATGTTCCCATCCTCATTCTGGTGAAAAATATGGCCAAGGAGTAAAAATATGCCTCTGTAAAATGAGATGTGAAGGGACTGTCAGTAGGCAGGAGTCCAAGTGGAGAAGTACTGGGAGTTTGCTCTTGTTGCCCTTGTCCCCAGAGCTGGATGAGAGGACACAGAAGACTGAGTGGATCCCAGTTTCATCTGATACCCCAAACTCTCCCAAGACCCCTTCAAACAGCTCCTAAAATTGTAGCTGAACACTGGGACTGGGAGGAGGCACCACATCAGTAAAACATTTGAGGCTGTGTTTAGGGAGCTTTCCTGTGGGTTTCCTAGAGCCTGGTGGGTGGATGATACCCATGCTGGTGTCCCCAGTGTCCTCACATACTGGCCATGCTGGGTATTGTTTGGTACCAGTGTTGCAGTGCCACTGGGTAGTTTCTGCCAACCCTCCGCTTAGCCAGCCTGTGTCAATCCCCAACAGAAAGTGACTGAAAACCCATCTGATAGCCTGTGCTCCGAGCCAGCAAAGCAGTCATCACCCACTCCATTTTCAGACAGTTTCCCAGAGATGAAGAGTTATCAGTGACAGGGTCAATGCTGGGTGTGGATGGATTTCCATGGCTGCCAGCTGCTTGGACAGAGATATCTGTACCAGCAGTCAGTGGCTGCAGCCTGCCTGTATTCCCTGCAGGATGAGCTCCACAACCAGCATCTAAAATGATGAACCAAAGACAATTGTGTACCTATTTACCCCTGAAGTCAGTGGGAACCTCCCAGCTCTTACATCAACAAGAGGGCACATTCTGTTTAAACAGGCTCTGGGCTGCTGGGATCCATGTTGAAAACCCAGATACAAAGCAACATATCCCTGAATTGATTTGGTTAGTTACACACTCCAACTTTTATAGCTCTGTGGCTGAAGATCACTTGCACTTAAATCCCATTTCCATAGCTGTTACCTGGCTGCTGCAGAGAAAGGCAGCTTATTGCAGTCCTCTTAGGGAGAGATGCTGGCTGCTGCCCCAGGCACAGCTCCCTGAAGGTTAGGAGATGCTTCTGCACTTTGGATGCTGTTCTGCAGCTGTGCCAAGAAAAAGGAAAGCCCTTGTGTAGAAGGGTCAGAGAAAGCAGAAAGTTCAATAGCCAGATGCAAGAGTGCATGGGGAGCAAACCAGCAAAGAACAGCTATAGTTTCCAGAAGTGTCTACCACTGTGCTTCATTATCCCCTCAAAGGGGACCGTCACCTGCTTGCACCACATTTCTGTTGGCCCAGCAGTCTCACTGCTAACTTGCAGGGCTGCCTGGGCAGCATTCCCTGAGAAAAACCTCAGTTGCTCACATGCCTCTGTGCAGCTGCTGCCAGCGTGCCTGGTGTGCTGCTCAGAGGAGAAGGACCTCTCCTTTCAGGAAAATAATCTTCATTTGTACAATATACTTAGAGTCCCACTGGTAAGGAAAGCTTGATGATTTATTCATCAGTGCCTTTCTCCTGGAAGGACGCAAGCCATTCCCTTAGGAGACCTACAAAAATCACATTAACACTAACATATTCTTTGATGATTAGAGACTTTCCCTGGCAACACTCCACCAGCACAGGCTGGCAAAATATATTGCCATAATTGGAGATAGACTTTCCCCTTTCTGCATTACAAAGTAATCCGGCCAAAGGGTTGCAAGTGGATTCTTTTGCATGTGGTGCCATATTATCAATTAAAGCTATCTCCTTTGCAATGATGGAAGGAGCATAATTTCAGGGATTTTACCATACTGGAAATTGTGTGCTCATGTGGTTTTGTTTAACACAAAGCAAGAACTGGATCCCCCATCTGCTGCTCAGTAGCTTATGCAACACTTAGCTGAGTGTATTAATGATGATCACCCTTAATAAAACAGTTTGTAAATTAGGAATTTATCCCACCTTTTATGCTTAATAGGCAGCTGGTGCTAATTTCCTCTATGGTACTTTCTGTCCTAAATTCTCAGTGCACTTTTCCTTCCTATCTAGATCTCAGTGCCAGGCCATGACCTACCATAGACAACTGCCTCAGCTCCTAACTGGGGAAAAATGGAGACATGGCAGGGCACCAACTGGTTCAGCTATTGCAAGAAATCATAACTATCAGACTTACTGAGAGAGACCACAGCAACAATTAAAGTACCTGTTGCATCAAACATCAGTCAGACTTTTTTATTCTTCAGTAGACAAGTGCAGTCAAGACCTCTAACATTTGCTAGAAGTATTGGTTAAGTTTGCAAGTACCAACACCCACTTGGGGAAGCCAAGATGGCCTTACTTGTCTGTGTTACTAAGTCTCAGTGAACACTTCCCTGGGAAAAGATAAGAGGCTTTAGGAGGTGATACCTGCCAAGTCCTGTTCCATATTCCCAGTCTGACTCCTAAGAAAATTCAAGCAGCTTCTAGCCTCAACAAGAACTCTTGAAGCAATCACTGGTGAAAAGACAAAACCTTGATCTATCCCCAGAAGCTAGGCTTGAAATCTGATAAAGAGTCATGAAGAAACATCAAGCATAAATTATTCCTGTTAAAAGTACAGAATTAAAGTTATGTTAATAGAAGTCATTTGGCCATCTGAGCAGTCTCCTAGCAATTGCATAAATTACTGACTGAACAAGGAGTTTCAACATCATTTCATGGCCAGACCCTGACTGATTTTCAGACAAGCAATAACAAGCACTCAGGAGGGAGCTGCTATATCCTCAGATGAATGGAATTAATAAGTCACAGAAAGCTGTTTAATAAACAAATTCCCACTTTTTCTCTTGTGAACTATACAGGAACAGAGTATGTGAACACAGAAGCCTTTGCTATTTCTGTGTATTTCCCAGACCCTTTTCTCATCAAGCCCTTGCCCCTCACTTTAAACTCATCACTTCTGAGTCCCAAGCTGCTTTGATCTGCAGCACAGACCCCATGGCAATGCTGCTATTTCCCGAGAGGGCTTGTTGCCACCTCTATAAATCCATACACTCCACTCAAAGGCAGTTAGTTTTTCCACTGGTCTCTGCCTCTAGAGGCAGAATGGCAGGGCTTTGGTTCAAATCTGTTATTCCCCTCGAAGACTCAGCCATTTGTAGCTCATAAATTGCAGCTTAGCAGATAAATTGAGACGCTTCAAGTTTATCTTCCCACACAAGTAACAGCAAATTGTAGCATGAGCCTTGTGTGCAATTTTGCTCAAGTGCCCTGAGGCTGGGAAGCTGCTCAGGGAAGCTGTTTTGCTGGAGATGCACACTTCCCCAGTCACCATCTTCCCAACACAAAGCTCTCCTCCCTCTGAAGTGGCTCTGGGAAAGGTGATGGATACACTGCAAGCAGAAGCTTCACAAAATGTCCAAACCAAAAACCCATGCAGCGAGCTAAAACTGCTCGTTTGAGGCAAACCATAGCAGAACTTTGTACTGGGTTGGGAAAAAAGGTCATTCGACTTCTTTTAATTATACCTGATTTATATATGGCTCTGTACATTCCCAGGGAACAGCAACAGTCCTGCTGAATCACCATGAGAAAAAGCCTGTACCTAGGCAGATCTGGGTTTGCAGAAGCAAGATATCAAATTCTTTAGGACTAGAAGGACTGGAAAGGAAATCTAACTGTGCACATGCACAGCATTCAACACAGGGGAGCTGGATCCTTCAGCTACCATCTCAGTGAATTTTAGCACCACCAGCAGAAATCATATGGGAAACTTGTTTTCCTGAGGCATTTCCATGGGCACTGTGGCTGTGATCACATCCAGTTTGTCTATACCATGCCCAAAACAATCTCAGCCCCAACCATCTCTCCATGACCTCAGAGGTACAGATATCACAGTCTGGCTCCAACAAAAGCAGATCTAGATTTTCATGATGCATAAAAAAAAGACTTGTGGCAAATGCTATCTTTAGGACTGTGATGGTGGCACACTGAAGGAGCTTCTCTGTCCCATCTGAATCCTCAGTCTGTGTCTGGATGTTACAGAGTGATCAGTCTCAGAGGACAGCCTGCAAAGCCACGACAATACCCCAGATCTCCTTATGACCCACTCCCTACAGAGCTGGGTTTTGTGGGTTTGGCAGCACATGGAAATTCCCCTGTGAAAACCCCACCAGGCAATGGTAAGGATTTTGGTCTGATGTTTGCTAAGCCTCATGGATGGATGCACTGCAACAGTCTGGCATCCTGACCCCTCTCTGCCACTGGATTTTGCCTGCTGGGGCAGCAGACAGGGCTGTGGACTGGCCGGAACCCCTCGTCTGACATCTCTGTGGCATGTTTTATACCTGCAGCACTGATGGCTGCAGATCCTTGGCAGCTCCCTTTGAAAGCTGGTTACCCAAATCTTCCTGGCTTTCCAACTCGTTTGAAAATCTGAAGCTCATTAAAAGCAACAAGCAGGGAAGGGGAACTATCATGCTGCTTTATCAAGCCTTATCTCTGAGGAGCAAGCCTATTGCCTCTGCTGCTTCAACCCAGCTCCAGTTCCAGCTTGACCTCCATTTACCCACCCCTCTCCACAACCCACAGAGACATCAAGTGGCCACATCGTCTAACTGCACACATACAGACTAGATTTTGGTGATGAGGGTTTGAGCGGACAGTGGGGCACCTCAGCTTAAGCAAAGTTGGGCCATTCACAGCCCAGCAAGAAGGTTTATTTCTTTGTCTTGACTGAATGTTATTTCGTTTTATTTTTACTTGCACTGTTTTGGTTATAAGCCTAGCAAAAACAAGACAAAAACTACAAACAGAAAAGAAACTAGATGATCCCTGACGACTGAATGGTTTGTACATATCCCCCACTCCATACAGACACTGCCCCTGCAGAAGAGTGTGTGACAAAGCCCCCCGACACCACAATCTGCTAAAGGAGACCCAGGCACTGGAGCCTGTGTTCAAGCAAGGGAGGCCTCAAATTAAATAAACAGGTTGTGCAACTTATTTCCTTAATTTTGCCCTTTCTCTCCTTCTCCCTGTATAGGAAAAATCAGCATTGTTTTATTCCTGCCCCCTCTCCCCCTGAATCCCTGCTGTAAGGTTATCAGCAAGACAAAGCAGAACGGAAGAAAGCCTGGAAAAGCTGAAAATCATTCGCTATTGTCAGTACCATGGGGAGAAGTCTTTCTTTCAGAGAGATGAAAAACATTTCAAAGCTAATCCTAGCCCAAAGCTCCCATCACTCCTTCTTCCCACACCTTCCCCTCTGATAATGAGGAACTGTGGCTGGGGAGCTTGGCAGCAAGCCCAGGAGCCCCAGAGATACTGGCAGGTGCCATCCCCAGCTGATAAAGCTGTCAGGAGCCTGCCAGTATCTTATAGGAATCAACTTACTAAATCTTATATTAAATAAGTTGATTCAGAGGGGGGTTCTCTCCACCAGAAGCTAAGAAGGTGAGGAATTATGGGACAAGTGTTGTGTGCAGGTGTAAGAGGTAAAGGACAGTTACAGTTTTGCAAGCCAGGCTGACAGGGTTCCAGTGATTCAGCTGTTAAACACTGCAGCAGGGAGCAGTCCCCAACCTCACTGCTCCCTGCAGTGCTATTCCCGAAGAGATCTTTGCTTTTCCACTGCCAAGCACTTCCCATCACAGTCTGTACAAGGGCTGAGAGCACGCCAGAGATCTGGAGGTAGGTGTAAAAGACAAGACCCCATGCCTTCAGGTCTGCAGTTTCCCCAGTGTTTTGCCAATTACTAGGCCCAGTACAAAGGACACAGCCAGCAGCAGAAAAACAATCCAGTAAGCAGATTCTATTGCACGTAAAGGAGTCAGCATATAGGGGATCGCTGGGGGTACAAACAAGTCAGATCACAAATAATAGACATCAACCCCAGCGACCCCAGGAATGACATAGCATGACCCATAACAGATGGAACAAACAGAGATACAAGGTAACCCATGGAAAAAATGGGAGACAACCAAGACAATAGGGTGATGACATACGATAGAAGTAGCCCCATGTTGCCTCCCCACCAAGCCCGCGTTTGTAAGTGCCAGACCTGACTGGGATCCAGTTGCATGAGGAGCCAGGAGGTCCTTCCCCAGCAGGAAACTCTGCAAAGTGCATCCACCTCACAGACAGACACTCCACCCTTCCTGCAAGTGGTCCCAGCTTTTATGCCCAAAGCAGGACACCTGGCACTCATTTACCCAATGCAGGGCACCTGGGGCTTGTTTACCCAAGGGCTTTCCTTACAAGCCCGGCCACACCTTGGAGGAAAGCCAAAAGGCAAACTCATCCCCTCCTCTTAAAGGGCCATGGGGCCCACCCACATGTCAACCTTAATTCAGGGCTTGGGGTTCAGACCCCAGCACTTCACGCCAGGTATCACCTTTATTAGATATGTGATCAGCCCCTCCCTCCTTGGAGCAAGTAACTCTCCAAGTTTTCCATTTCCTAGAAGGAACAAGAAGGAAGAGTCCTGGGATAGAGACCATGGACACCTGAATGGAGAGGTCAAGCCAATAGTGTGAAGAAGTCTTGCCCCAACCACAGTATAGAGGACAGGCACCAGAAGACATGGAGCACATGGTGAATTCTGCTCTCAATCACCCTGCTAGAAGTTTGCCACTACAGAAGGAAAGCACGCGTGATGGGATACAGGTTTTCTGTAACAATCCCTGTCTGTATTAAACCTGCCAACAGGTCAGTGTTTCACATTGAGGTTCAGACACCTCCATGAACCAGCAGCCCTTGCCCTCCTGAACCACTGACTCATGCCAAACTGCCTACTGACACCCAGCATCTCCTCTTTTCCTTCTCCTAGCATCCCACAGCTGCCTGTGGAGGTTCAATACCCAACTCAAATTCAGCGTGTTTCACACAGCACCTCAGATCAGCTGCCTGGCTCCTGGGCAAAATCAAATACAAGTTCCCTTCTGAGAAGCAGAATATACAAATTTTCCTTCAGCTACCTCCAGTGTGCACTCTCCAGTGGCTAATTAGTTGAGCACCCACTTCGATACCTAGGATGCCTCTGGCTAATTTCACTGAAACTAACCTATAGGTTCAAATGTTAGAGGGGCACTGACAGTTTCAGTTCAAACCACAGGAAGCCAGGCAAGGAAAAAGGTGTGTCCCAAAAGAATTTCCACGCAGAAGAGTTTCCCCAGCTCAAACCAACACCTCTTCAGTAGCTAAACAATAACTATGATAGAAAGAGCAAACCTTGTGTTGCTGCACTTCAGAAGTCCTCTCTGGGGAGAGCTGAGCTCCCCAGGGCTCTGAGCAGTGCCCTTTCACACAGACTGGAAAATAACATCATGATAAATTCTTCCAGCTAGCTTTGTCTTTCTGATGCAGATTTAAAAGCAGTGTAGAGTGTGCTGCACAGATACTGCTGCAGTTAGAGCTGCATGAGAAAATTCCACTTTTTAAATTCAAAGTTTGTTTTCCATTACCCTTGGTCCAGCAAAGGAAAGCGGAGTGCAGCAAGAACAGACGTCACCCCTGGCTGTTCCCTTTCTGACAGCAGCACCTCTCTGAAGCTGCCTTCCTCATATCAGCTTTAAGTCAGGACAAAAACACATATAGCTGCTCCAGCTCTCTGAATACCAAAGAGACAGCTCTATTAAACTCAAAGGACAGTTGTCCTCTGTATTTCAGATTGGACTAAAACTGTGCTACAGGGGACAATTAATCTTCAAAATCAATTTTTTGTCAGGAGGCTGTTTCAATTGTCTCAGGAATGGTGGTGCTGGGCTGGTAATTACTGTCTGATGAGGCAACCTCTGAATTCACTGCCCAAGAGAACGCTTTTTATTAATAACTTTCGCCACAAACCCCAGGTCCTTTTTTGACTTTGAAAAAACATGTTGCCTTATTTACTGTGTTAAGAACCTCAAGCTGTCAGGAGTCAGATGATTTGCTTTGGGTTTTTATTCCATTGCAAGACAGGGAGTAGCTATTCCCTTTTCCCCAGGATGGCAAAGCAAAAAACACACTTTGTTCCAGAAGAAACACAATAAAAATGCTAATTTGTTTTCCTTTGCATTTGTGTCCTTTATCCCTATGCCCCACTTGCAATATTCCTGACACCCCTACGTCCCCCTCTCCATCCAAGATCCAATTATTTTCCACACAGCTGCTTGTTGTTTGCCTGCTGCATACACCTTAGCCATTTGGCTCACAGGCTCGCTGCTTGCCAGCACCCAGAGGGACTTAGTGCCCAGAAGAGCCTCTGAGCACACCCAACAACCAGCCGTGGAAGCCACAGAAACACCACTCCATCCACCTACTCCAGGTGGGGCTGCCCCAGGGGTGTGCACCCTGCAAGTGCCAAGTTGGGCTCCCTACAGCCAGGATATTTCAGGATTTAATCCAAGGACAGTGTCAAATCCCTGAATCACTGCAGAAGCAGGACTCATCCAGGGCTCTCTTTCACTCACCCAAGGCTCCCCCTTGCACTGTTCCCTTGGCCCTGGGAGCTCAGTTCATCACAGAGCAGCAGAGCTTGAGCACCAGAGACTGGAAAGCACAGTCTTATCAGACTAAACCTGTGTAGCCAGCACACTCTCCTGGCACAGCAGAGACATGGCTTTGTATCGCAGTGAGCAGATGGAATAAAACCAGGGTTTTCCACTTGCTAACCACCTACATTTTGGATGCAGAATACCGCTATGCCAGTGCAGTGGATGGTGCCTGGAGGGTATCTAAGCCATGAAAGCAGATGTCAGCCTGTGCCAGGCACACCCCTCCTCACATCACATTTCCTGGTGAATAGCCCAAAGTTTATCCATATGCTGATCTTCTAAATCATACTGCCAGAATACCAGATCTCCCCAGGAAAGGTCTAGTGCTGGCAAGGTGTTTCATATTCCCTGCTGGGCACCAGATACCTCCTTCAAGTCCTCCACTGGAACCCTCAACCCTGCCAACACTGTTCTGGGAGTTTGCATTGAACAGGAAGATGGACCCAGCTCTTCTGACTCCCAGTCTTGAATTTTCTGCCACAACTGTCCCTCGCAGTGGAGGTATCCCCAGTGTTCTGGCAAGTCGGGCTCTGCAGGAGCTTCTTTTTACTAGCAAAGGGATTCTACTGAATTGAATTTCCTTTAAGTCCCTGCATGCTCTTTATTTTCCAGCTCACCCAGCTAAAGCTCATTTGATTTTAAAGATAATCCAATAAGCATCAATTAACAAAATTAACTTTGCAAGGATTGGATTTCCCTAGTGCATGAGACAGTGAGATTAAGGGACAGGCCAAAAGGGAAACAGAGCTGACATTTCTGTTCTAAAAAGGCATTTCTATTAAATCCTGGACATTTTCCTTTGTGCAAATAGAGTTTCAAAGAACTCCTGCTATGCAGAAGGCCAGGCCAACACTATATGTAGGTGACCAGATCCCTCCCAGGCATTGAAAGAGGCACTGCACAGGTCTTAGAAAATAAGCTTTTTCCAGGCTGGTCCTGCATGCCATGAGAAGCAGGAATGCTGCTGCAGGAGTGTTACAAACAACACAGACATGCTGGGTCCCAGTTCGCTATTTCAGACTCTGCTGTCCTCAGATTCACTCTGAGCCCTGTCCAGTCTGCACAGGCTGGAGCTTCATCATCCATCACTGAAACACATAGTGAACTTCCTGGGGAATTAAACAAATAGCAGGAAAACTCCAGAATATGAAGGCATGTGCATGACATGCTTGGAAATGAGGACAGCAGTGTCTAAAAGACCTATTGCAGTGTTTCTTTACATCCAGTAAAGTTTATATTAATATTTGCATTAGCTGGTCACAGCTGGAAGAATTCATTCACTGTTACTGAAGACCAAGTTAAGCTTGCTAAAAGCCCTGAAACCAAAGTTTGGTAAAAGCTCTCCACTGTCTAAGTATTCTGTCGAGTGGTTAGCACCAAATTAAGCTCTTTCAGTCTTACCCACAGAACCATTCTCTTACTGCAGAACAGTACACTTGTGAGACAGCTTACATGTACATGGCTAAAGGCAAAACACATCACAAGGACCCTCCTGAGCTGCAGGTTTGTTTTCTGAGCAGGTTTCCTTCCTAACACTGAAATGTAGGCAATCCATTCAGTGACCTCAATTAAATTCTCAAGCACAAAACATACTTTGACACCTCAATTCATATATCATGAAAACACCACATATGGCAAGAAGAAAAAAAAAAAAAAAGGAATTATACTCTTTGTGACAAGGAAATGCCATTAACCAGCAGACTGGGGTTGCTGTAAGACACAGTTCAGCCCATGAAAAATTAAAGGCAACATAGACCTCTAATGCATCATGTACCAGGAGAACCATTAAGTAATCAGCCAGCATCCAGTTTTATAGGGCATGTTGGGCATAATTCAATCTCCATTCATTTTAGATCATTTCTTTAATGAAGTAATGCACTGGCCATAAATATTTCAATGCAACTCTCTAATGCCCTCTGAGTAGCAAGCAGCCTTCAGTAGCACAGAACCCAATTAAGCTGTAAAGGGTAAATACTGCAAAAAGGAAGAAGGACAAGATACAGAATAGTGACGTGCTTAAGTCCATGGGATTCAGGCAAATAGATAAAGCTGTGCTTTTGGAGCCAAAAAAATTAAAGAGACCAGAATAGCAGAAAGAGCCAGTACTGGTGAGCTGCTACTTCTATAACTAAACTGCCTCTCCCTGACATGTGCACCTCAAGGAATTTGGGGTAAGGACTGTTTTTATGTTTTAGGTTTGTACAGCACCAACATAGTGGGATGCAGGTAACTCCTGCAGTGGAAGTTCCTCATATTCTGTACAGCAGTGATGCTTTTTTCTGCCTTCATGCACAGCAAAAATAGGAATGGTTTAGCAGGAGGAAGTTTTCCTTAAGTGCTTTTTCAGAACATCTCTCTTACACAGGTTATGGTGACTCAATAGGAGGTTTAAAATAGTTACTGGCAGTTTACTACAGCAGCTTGGCTGCAGGGCCTGGGGCAGGGCTCTGTACCAGCCTGTACCACCATATCCAGGCTCTCCAGCTCTGCAGAAGCCGCCCACACCAGTTCCCTTTGGAGGGAATGCTGCAAAGCCAAGCTTTCAGGCAGGTTGCTTGACACATGGGTATCCAGTATAGCTTCCTAAAAGCATTACACACCAAAAAGTCACTGCAAGCTTCTTTGCAAAGCAGCAGCCACTGGGTTTTTGCTCGCACCATAGTAAGAGATTCTCCAAAACACAACAAAGCACTGCAAGCCAGAAAAAAACATTTACTCCCTCAGAACCACAGGCTGAAGTATTTCACACCAATAGTTAAAACAAACATGGAGCAATAAGCTAGGAAATTCATTTTAGCATGTAATAGCCTATTTCTACTCATCTGAGGAGAAAAAAGTAAACCAAAATTCTCACAACAGCAGTGAGCAGTTTAAATCCATTGTAAGGCTGAGAAAAAGCACATTCCAAGTGTGAAAGGGCCTGTTCCCAGGAGAGCAAGCTGGGAAAGGCTGGCTATAAAAGGGAAGAGCCACTTGCTTCAGGGTGTTAAGAGCTTATGAGAGAAGGTGGTGGAGATGGGCTCCTGGCTGGAGCTGTGAGTGGGTGGTTATGTTATTTGTCAAGAAGCAGAACTCCCTGTTCCTTGGGGAGTTTTGGCTTTATTTAATACTTTAAAAGTTGTTTGGCCTTTTTCTTTCTTTTTTTTTTTTTTTCTTTAATATCCTTGTAGCTGCTGCATTGTTCTATTGCTAGTAAACAGCATTTGTGTGGCTGCTACCCAAAGTTTGAGGTGATGGCACCAAGCGGCACTACTCTCAGCTCATCACCCAGTGAGCTTGCCCTGGGGCTGAGGTAAAAGTCCATGGAAAAATACCCATCCTGATCTTATCTGGCTTACACTAAGTATTGGCAAAGGGGCTAAATTAATATTATCTCTACTATTTCAATTCTGCTATTTCCTAATTTTTGAGTGTTTGGCTTTGCCACATAATTGACACTCTTTAAATCCATACTTTTGACACACAATTTCTATAATGAAACTAATACAAAGATGTGCAGTACTATCAACAGGAAAATTGCCCAAATATTACTCTGCAAGTGCTTGATAGTTTAGGTGCCAATGGTTATTCCCAACCATGCTGCCAAATGATATTAAAAACAGAGACCTCCAAAGACCGCTGGCCAACCTAGAGGAGGATTCCTCTCTGCTGTCAGTTCCCACCTGCAGTCTGCCAAAAGGAGCAAGGAATGGTACAGCTCTCAAACTGTGAGATCTACATGTAACCCATATGATACACCTATAACATGAGTAACTGACTCCATCTAGTTCTGTAAAGAGATGCTCAATCCATCAGGTGTTTTGACGCCTGGAGGACTTCAAGAGGCTTCATCCAACAGAGCCCACTTGTGCTTTTTCACCCTGAGGGCTTTGCAGGGCTGAAGCACCATCAGCACATCTGTCTCAGATTTGATTCCTCCATTGGCACACCTCAGATAGGATTATAGGCTGCATTTGCCAGTTGCTCCTGTGGCCTGAGCAGTCCATGCAGGAGGCACATCTGCAAGAGGGGCCTTACAGCTTTGCTGCTCTCTGCTGTGGGGTGACAGCACCCCAAAACCCAGCTCCCTTGGTGCAGTTGCATGTGTCTTAGTTGAGATACAGCGTAGCCCTGCCACTGAGAGCTGTACAGTCTGTGGTCTGGCCACTAGAGAGAGCCATGGTATAAAATGTGCTGCTCTGGAGCACCCTGGGCCCAGCACAGAGCACATGAACTGTCATCGGTAAAAAAAAAAAACCCAAACAACAAACCCACTTAAAAGGAAAATAAAGCTCCGGGTTGCATTGCTTCAGCCCTGAGCCACAGTCATGCAGCTGAACACCTTTTGGGACTGATCCCAAACCCGCACAGAGCTGTTTTGCACACAGTAAGGTCACAGAGTGATCCGCAGTCTTTGTGCTGTGTGGCACCCAGGGAATAAGATTCAGGGAATAAGATCCCTCTGATGCTCCCCTTGCCCAGGTTTGTCGTGCCTTCACGAATATCACACTAACCAACTACAAATGTAGTAGTATTTAAATATATTTAAACCACTTGTATGTAAATCATTTGTTGTTTTATTTCTGCAAGAAATCTTCCCTTGTTCATGGGGATTTTATCCCATTCTCTCCCAAGGAATACTTGCTCTATTTGCACACCTGCAATTCAACAAATCAGAAGAATATTTAGAGAAAACAAAATGTTTTCAGCTGAGCAGAAATTGACTCCCAAATTACAGTGACTGGTCCTGGGGTCCTGCAAAGCAGCACATCCTGATTTCAAGCAGACATCTTCCTGAGTGTCTGTCCCACAGAGAACAAAAGCCATCCCTTCTTGGCCTACCTGCTTCTGATGGGAGTCATTGCTGTCAGCCAGGATCCACAAGGGCACTGGTCTCTTCCCAGTTAAAAACGCACAAGACCAAAAACAGCAGAGCTAGGAGGGATCAGCTTTGGTCAGCTGTTACAGCATCCTTAGGGATGAAGCAAGCTGGCATTAACTTGCACCTTTGCACTGGAGAGCTGGCTTGGGTTCCCTGAGGAACAAGCATCAGGAGGACCTGGTCTTCTGCCAACGCACAACAGCTCAGTTTAGCCCTGGCTGTCCTGTGAGACCTGCTGTGTGTGAGACTCCTAGCTCTGCAGTTCCTTCCATAGGCAGCCTCTAAGCAGGGCACAGCCCTCCCAAGCCATGAGCAACACACTCCAGTCTTTCTGGGCAAGCCCACAGTTACACTGCATGGACCTGTGTGAAAGATGAGTGTCTGGACATGTGCACAGGTGGGAGATGACAGCTGCCACCTGCAACTTCTACTTTGCAGCTGGAGTAGCCAAGAAGCAGCCTCTGCCAGCTTACCTTATCTCACAGCTGGAGGATACCTGGATCCATCCCCAATGGCACAATGGATCACCACCCATCTCCATACAGTTTGAGAGCTGAATGTGACTTGGAAGCCCAGAGATCAGCAATTCCTCTGAGACAGGAAAATTAAAAAAAAAAAAAAAAGGAAGTCCCCAGGGGCTGTTCAATGTTCCATTTGAGGTTCCCACATACAGTCCTCTGTATGCACATCCCTGCAGCAGGAGAAAGATGCTACTCAGGGCTCCAGCTGGCCCCCCTCCCACCACAGCCTAATGCTTAACCAAGTGCCAAGGCTGGCATGAAAGAAGCCTTTCAAAGCAAACAGACCAACCCAGTCACTTCAGACAAGAGGCTGCAATAAACTGTAAGTTGGCAGAGCTCCTGGCACTTCCAGGGGCCCTGTTTTTACAACCAGGCTCTTCCACTGCTAGCCATGTCCCTCCCTGCTACTACCTAAAGGACTCCAAGGTAGAGTTGGCAGGAGGTAAAGATGTAAAGGCATTACGAAAGCTCTGGGGTAGTGCTGACACAGCCCCTAATCAAGCCCAAAAGTGAACTCAGTTGGAGTCAGAGCACTTCTGCACTGACCCACTACCAGAGAAGGAAATCCCCTGGTCCACGCAGGGACAGCATCATGCACCAGCAGTGGAGTGTGAAAGGGCTCCCTGCTCCCTTGTGCAATGGTTACACTTCACAAGCAGAGGAAACAAGTAAATAAACATTTAAGAAAGGTTTAGAGTTTGGACTCAAGATCCAAAGTTTATATTTAGTAACCTCCCCTTTATTTTAGCATATTCCATCACCAACCGAATTTGTGATATGAAATGACTTTGTGTCTGCTCATGTTTGAGCTGCATGTAGCTGCATCCTCAGCTGATGCCTTTGGAGATATCAGTCAGCCACAGGACATTTGCCAGGTTTCCTTCTTGCCTTCCATCCCACCACTGTAAGTGTGAGTTGTTCTTAGGAAGCCTCAAGCAGGCTTTTTGCAAAGTAAAAAGCTACGTTAACAAAAAAGAAAAAGTATCCTACGCTCTTGCAAACAATTACACTGCTTTATTTTTCAGTATCACAGTCTCAGGAAATGAAACAGTCCAGATCCTTTTCAAGATATTACACAGCTCTTTTTTTTTCCCCCCCATCTCTCCGGCCACAAAATAATCAAATTAAATATAAATTTGTTGTTTTGCTACATCTATTACATTGGAAGAACATAATTATTGGTAGAAGCATCTAAGTTCCAGCAGCCAAGAGTGGAATGAAGCACTGTTTTCTCCTGCTGTTGTGTAACCCACTTCAGTGTTCCCAGAAAAGCACAGAGGGACAGAAGGATGTGGTGGATAACAAAATACAGCGGTTTATTGAACAAAATGGGGCAAGGCAATGTTCCCTTTACATTCAATGAGAATTCAGGAGTATGAAGCAAAACATGCTATACACACATGGACACGATACTTTGGTTAAATGTCATTCAGAAGTTCTATGCCAAACCTGATAAAATTACAGAGTGAACAGTCAAAAATAAGAAAAAACCACCTAGGCTTGCATAGACAGATTATTGTCAGTGCACAATTTAAGGATTAGCTGTTGCAATGCAGGGTTCACTTGCAGCTCTGAAGAATTTAAGCCTTCTGACTAATCTGTCTCATCACGTGACTAATATTTAGATTCAAGAGGCTGAAAGTTTATCCTGAAGAGCTAAATGAGACAACTGCAGTTACTTCTCTGAGGCAGATTTTGCAGATATTGCAGTGCGCAGATGCAGCTGGAGACACACCGTGGAGTCTACTTAGAGTGAACACTGATACAGTGGAACTTGTTTACCATGAAGTAGAAAATACTCATTTGTGTGTGCCCGTGTCCTCTCTGGGATTGTCCTGGAACCGCACAGCCTTGCCCTGTGCTACTCACAGGGAGAAGATGGTTGATGGTATCTCCAGGCTGAGGGCAGTGCAGCTTCTCAATACAAAACCCGTGTCCTGCAGCCTGTCCTGGGCACAGCAGTCCAAGTGGCACTTGTGTGCTGCACAGCCAGCATGGTAGTGCTGCACAGCCAGAAGTGTGCTATTTTAAAGAGTATAGTAAACTGGGATCTCTGTAGGTTTTTGCCTGTCCTCCACAACAACATAAAGACAAGCTCCCTGTGATATACTTCATGTGAGAAGCACATGAAGTGCTGTACCTCAGCACTGTATCCCACACCCACCTCCCAAAGCAACTGCAAATCTAAGCACTGAGCTTCTTGAGAGAGTGGGGCAAAACCAAAACGGTCCATCAGCTGGGCAGGGATACAGGGCAGAGTAACCCTCAAAGTCACGCCCAGACAGGAATTCCCACTGCAGCATGCTCCCTGGCATGGCTGCCAGGAGCAGGACAGCAGAGAGCTCAGTCACCCATCAGTCCATGCTATGAGCTGTGCTTTATTTCCTATTGCACCTCACACAGCCTTGCAGTGGCAGTGGTGCCTGGGGAAATGGCAGGAGCAATCTCCTCAGGGTGACAGACACCCTGGAGACCATTCTGTGTAAGGAGTGATGAGTTTCACGGACTGGCTGCACGAGATTACAAGAGTGTAAACCAAGTAGGGGAATCCTCACACTGTCTCCAAGTGCTCCCCTTTCTATATAAATTAGCAATCCACAGTTAGTTTGCATACAGGTTAATATGAATTAAAATTAAAACCTTGATAATAAAAATATATAATATACACATTGATCAATAGTAATAAACTGAATGAAAACACTAAATGTAACAGGGGCTGTAATTTGGCACAAAATAAAAATGCACAAAGGTCTAGCACTGTAAAAATAAAAATCCGTATTTTTTTTCCCCTAAGAGAATGTTACTAATCCTGATTCAAACCCTGACAGGTGGCAATGCAGAGATATAAAAATACTGTACATACAAGATCCCTTTTACAGAGTGAAGCAGACTGCAGCATTTGTAACTTCTGTCCTTCCTCCCCAAGAGGAGAAATTCAATGATGAGAATTCATCTGTCCCCTAACAGCTGATACTTTCCCATCCCACTAAGTCCAAAACCATGAAGTTCTTTAAAGATGAGATTAACGTGTTGGATCTATCCATATGACGACAACTGCTTCTCTCGCTGCGGGAAGCTGCACAGTCCACATTAAGACAGTGTTTCACAGCAAGGTGACTCAGATCAGCCTGCTGACGACATCGAGTATCCCTGCATGTAAGGCACGATCACTCGGCTTCGCCTGACCTCTCTTCTGCAGACCACTGTGCTTCGGACGGAGGCGAGGAGGTGACGACAGCTCTTGCTGGTGAGATGTGCTTACTACAGAGATTAAGTGCCAGGACTTCAGGGTGATGAATTTTCCATGCGGTGCCTGTTGCCTTGTTAATGTACAGAGTCAGAAAGGGATGCAAGACCTGAATGACCTGGGCAGGGGTCCCAGCAGGGCCTCCAACATGTTATTAAATCCAGAGCAAAACCATAGGCAAAGCTACTGAAACTTGTTGAGAGAAGACAAGGAAAAAATAGTTACTTAAACATTTTTGTGTCACAGAAAGGAAATATTGCTCTGATTGTTTCTTTTCAAAAGATCAACCTCTTTCCAGGTACACATGTGCAAGGTGCTGATTTTACATCTCACCTACACGTGGCATCTTCTTGACTCAGCAGAAATGTGGCTGCCAAGCCCCAAGATGAATTGACTTGTAGTTCATCCATGATCTCAACTCATGTTGACTTCAATGTGACCATGGAATCTCCTTCCAAAAGCGGTTATTAAACATGCAAGTCCAGCTGCAACCTTTGCCTCAGGAAGTCTCTAAACTGTTGACTGCATGAGGCCCATAAGGTATATTAGATGAACAACTGCTCTGGTTTTACCCCATTTACTACATGCTTTCCTCAGCTACCATTCCTAGCATTTCTGTCTCTCTGAAGAGGAGTCAGCCTCTTGTAACAAAATCTCAGGGCCCTCCTTTTCACAGGGGTTATGGAAAAATAAAACAAGAGAAACATTTACAAGGGACAGCAAATGAATAAAGGTAGGGAGTAAGAATACAAGGTAGGGACTAAGGGAGAATATGGAACACAGCAGCCCATAAAGCACTCCGCACTCCCTGAAGGCATCCAAGGAAGCAGCAGAAGCTCCTGGGATCCTTCTCTTGGGCTCCTGCCTTTTGGTGCCGTTGCTGGAGAGCTTGGCTGGCCCAAGGAGACCATTAAGGAGATCCTACATCTCCACAGAGTAGGCACTGAGGTGTTCTTCAGACTTTACCCAGCTTCCAAATAAAATCAACTGGAGTTCTCTCTCCTATCATTTCCACTCACTCCCACTAAAGTCAACAACTTGGATACTCCCAAGCACCCCCCTGTATTAATAGATTCTTCACATGTCAGCAGGCTCAGGGCCTCAATGACTTTTCCAATTACAGTAAGACAGAAGATACAGCAGCCAACTGCAGTGCAAGAAAGCCCATCACAGCCAGCTACAGAGGCCCAGGGAGGGCTGACTTCCTAGCTGGCAATTTTCCCTTGCCTTGTGCAGAGGGACACCATTTTTCCCCATGCACAGTGAGTACAAAGCACAAACACTTTCTGATTCTGATTTCCCCCATCCAGTTTTCACAAGCAGCAGGGCCTGGATTGGGGTGTTTGCAGTAAGTATTAATTCATAAAACCTCACTGGGCATCCATTTCACAACAATAAATACTCTGATGGCAACGGAGGGGAAAAACCCACAGGAAAAAAAAAAAAAAATTGCATTTTCAGCAGTAGAAATTTTGACTGTTACCTGAAATACAAAAATAAATTTTTACAAAATAAAATCATTGCAGATGAAGTTGCCACATTGGCCTAAGTTATCAAACAAAAAAGAAAACACGGCCTACGTTGTTCTTTTTCTGGATCTTTTAAAACAACGTTAACACTTCTGAATGGACAGAGATGAAACTAGAAGAGGGAACAAGGCAAGGACAGTACAATCTAGCCGCTGGCTGGGATATTTCCTGAGAAGAAGCAGCAAGCAAGCAAGAGCTTGCAAGTCACTTAAGGGTTCATGCAGGTGAGCGGGCTCATGGTCTGGAAGCAAGGCTACGCAGCTAACGGGATGCTGCCGATGCACAAAGTCCTACGTTACAACGTTTTTGGCTAGTGTATGCCTGGAGCAGAGGTCTACTGGGGGTTAACTGGCTCCTCACAGGTTAGTGAACTGCTGCCAACATCCCAGTGGGGGTGGGAGATGGAAGTTTCTTGAGTTGTTGGTCAAGGCAAGACATGGGCTTGGCATGAAGGAGGAGTTCCCTTGTATTCCTAGTAATTTGCCTCTGTAACTACCCTCACCAAGGACAACAGCCAAGCTTAAAGCCTTACAGCTGCTTTGGGGCTTGAACTGTGCATTAATGCAAGAGCAGAGCCATGATCTCTTCCAATTTCCTACCAGCGCTCCATGCCAGCACTGCTGTCCACAGCCATCAGGCTCCTTTCCCAGGTAGATTGGTGGCGAGGACAAGTACAGTCATGGGTCTGCCTCCCCTCCTCAGCAAAATTAGCAGCAGAACTGCAACTGCCAGCAGAATACAGAGTATGGTGGGACAGATGCAGTGCCAGGGAATAAGAAAGCTGGGCTGTGAGGCAACACAGACAGGCTTGCTGCCCTGAACTGGACTGGCAAATGAATAACTAGCCTGTATCGGCTGAACAGACCCCATGCCAGTGTCCAGATGCTCAGCTTTGTTGTTTAAAAATGCACTTGAGAAGAATTACAATACAAAATTATTAAGAAGACAAAAGAAATGAGAGGAGGCCAAGGGAAAAGGCTACTTGTTTGTGCAAGAGAATGATTTTCAAAGAGTGGAGGGAAAACAAGCCATCGAAAGGAAAATAAAATAAAAAAAATAAATCACTGCATGGGCAAATCTATTCAGATAACTTAAACTTGCAGACCCTGCTATGCCCTAGAGAGCAATAGTTTTATCCTGACTGGAGTTTGCCTGGGGTGCTGGGCAGAGCAGTGTAGAGGGGAGGCAGTCAGCACAGACACTGTGTGGACTGTTCAGCACTCTGTGTCTAGCCCAAAGCTGCCTGTAACAGTAGATTTTGGATTCAATGCTCATACGGCTCTCATTCAGTCCCACGTTTCCAGGACATATGCAGGTTCAGACATAAGTTACTGTACTCAAGTGCATCAGCAACCGAGCTAGGCATTACAGTAGTTCCTACTTGGCTTCAGGGAAATTCCTTGGCTTCTACCACACCAAAGCTCAAAGCAGGTGACCACAGAGGTCCCTTCGGGCATTTAAATTTGTTTGTATGATTCTTCCCAATCCACAACTCACAGCTTCATCAGCTCCCTGGCATATCTTAAAAGTCATGCACACAAGGTCTAATTTCAGTTGAAATTGTATTTCCTCTTAGCTGTTCTACCCTATACCCTGGAGCTAAATGTCTGGTTACACACTCTATCCAGATTGCTGGAAACCCTAGAAAGAAATACAGCAGTTAAGAAATTTTGTTCTATAGCCTATTTCTTCCTCACCAGTCCCAGGTTCTGGCTTTGGCTGGTGTATGTTATGAAGATCCTCTCCCTTTCCTGCAAGCTAGCATGACTGGCAGGTTGGCTCAGCACAGGAAGAAACATGTTTCCTCTTAGAACTCTCTTTGCTACATCCATCCTAATACAGAAATAACTTGTACTTCTGATGTTCTGCAGCATTCCTGTAACCCAGCTCATATATCTTGGATTTTCCTCCCTGTTGTACATGCATCTCTATTTGTCAAAGCTCCAGCCAAAGCCTAAAAATAAAAAGGAAAGCCTCAAAAGAATATGAGGGAGCTGTTAAGTCAGCTAATTGATTCACACAGCTCAGTGGCGGCTAGATCATACTGCACCGCTTAAGTGATCACCTATGAGTAAGAAATTGAAACAAACAAGTGTTTCCTGTTAATATGATGACACTTAAAGAGGAGATCCTGGGAGTGGAGGCTGTACCTCCCATCGGGTAAGGAGTCGAGAAAGTCGCCTGGCAATTCCAGTAATGTTTGCTACAGAAGAGTCAGTACCAAAGCAAAGGCTAGAGCAGTTTACTGCTTCCTACGGTAACCTGGAAAGCAAAAGAGACAGAAAAAAAATCTGTAAGGACAGATCCTGGTGAAGGAAATACTACTTGCAGTCATCTTTTACTTGTTCTCCCCCCTTGGATGTCTGTTTGACTTCCAGAGTACTGGTCAAGTCAAATGCCAAAATGGGAACCATATGTTACATTACTCAAGCAAAGGGAAGGACAGGTCCACATGAGATGCAGACATTCATATTTCTTCTAGGCTGTGAACAGCACTGCAGCCACATTGCAGTCTCACTACAGAAAACTGAATAAACACTGGGCTTACAGACTCTATAAAGTACCATTAACTTTCCAGCTTGTTTGATGAAGACAGAATGCAAAAGTTTCCCAAATTTTAAATTTTGGGAATTAAACTGTTCACAGTTAAGTCACAAATCAGTGAAGCTGGAAGAAATTTGAGCGATGGAGTCAAACTCTGGCTGCCCCTTTCCTACTCCAGAGACTCTACAGATAACTCAGACAACTGGCATTCAGATTTAAAAAACTGGGAGGGCAACCCTAACCACACTGATCTTGTGCCAAGTGATTTCAGGAAACAAGCCAACAAAGTAGTGCCAAGATGCTACAGGAACAAAACAAGCCTGTTCGCAGGACAAGCTCCTGTCCGATCATCCCATCTGCCCACCAGACAGGGGATACTGCAATGTTTTGCATTATATTGGATTGTTTGATACTAGTGAGTCACCTAAAATCCATCATGCTATTGTCTTCATGTTATTTCTCCTTCATTTGCTGCCTGGATTTACAGTCATTCATCATTAAGAGATCACAGAGACATGCAGACAGCAGTTTGACAAACTCAAGGCAAACCAATTCAGCTTTTTAGTCTCTTGGCCTGCAACGTGCTCAGCAAGTACAACTGGAACACTGACTAACATCACCTACCTGCTGGGGCAGCATTAGCCATTCTTCCTCTGTTAGCACCCCTGTGAAACATCCTGTCCTGCAGGCTGCTTTTTTGAGGAAAACAACCCACAACAGCCCAAGTGCTGGGGCAACCATGTGCCTGGTCCTACCTTTAGGAGAGTGCTCAGGTTTGGGGACCTGGCGCAAGGGGCTGGGCTGGCTTGTGTAATACCGGGCGTGTTCACAGTCATCGAGGAGAGGCTGTGACCTGCCAAGCACAGTGAAAAAGAAGCATTGGGAAAAAACCTCAAAGGTATAACAGCATGGCAAAAGCACCATCTCAGCTGCCCGATCTGTCCCTGACTGATGCAAACTGTGTCTGCCCCAGATTTTCCACCTGCAGATCAGCTCCTCTGAGGAGAGCTCGTTACTGTTTCTGCAGTGAGAAATGTACAGTGTTTCCTAGTTCTCAGGGCCTGCTTTCATTTAATAATGGTTTCAAGGTGTCAGGAAACAAAGAATTTCCATTAAAGTTTGATGCAAACCTCACTCAAAAGAGCAGCATTTTAAAGTGTTTAATGCTTGCCCAGTTCTAACCCTGGAGTATTTTAATAAGATCTCTCTCAGTCTCCACCTGCACACCTCATTTGTCATTTCATTTGCAAATTCAATAAGAATTTCTAAGCTCATATCTGGATTAGAAATCAAAGCCATGGGGGTCACTTCCAGGGTTCAGTTCCTCATGAGGAGCATGAGGCCAGGGTACCAAGCGATTCAGAAGCAGCACTGGCTATGGCACTGGCTATGGCCCGCTCCCCTCAGCTCTGGGATGAGGTACCCCAAAGCACAACATACTTGCTGACAGCGGGTTATCCACATGCAACAGCAGGAGCAGTGTACAAAGCTCAGCTGGGAGCAAGGACCCAAGGGAGCAGCTGTGCAAATACATTGTGATTACTCCTTCCTGCCCAGAGACGACATTTGGTTTCACATCCCCAGCAGCTCTCTAACCCTCTCAATGTTTCTCTGCCATTTAACAAATGTCACTGCACAAGCTCATCAATCTTCATCAGCACCAGGCAGGGAGACTGATATGAACAAATGTCATGAGCACAGCGAGTGACACATGACCAAGCACCTCATGAGCTCTGTACCCTCCCCTCTCTTTTCCATGCTAAAACCTCTGCTCTCCACCAAGCACCTTGTGGGTGGGTCAGGGTGGTCACCCCACAACTCCTCCCTAGGACTCAGCTTCTGAGCAGCCTCCTGACTGTCTCCATTTTTACCAGGCAGTTCAAGCTCACCTTGAAGACCTGTCACCTTTGTGTCGCTGAGTTTCAGGCCCTTCTTTTGACCTTGAGCGCGTGGACTCGCTTGCATCATGCTGATGGGAAGAAGGGAAAGCAGCTCACCTACATGCCTTGTAAGACATCTGCCAGTGCACTGAGGCTGCCACAGCTCCACGCAGTCCTTTCGTGATCAGTTTATACACACAACTAACTACAACCAGATGTGTGCAAACAGCAGTATCAGGACTATTTTTCAGAAAATGCAACTCAGCCTTGCTGATCCAAACTCAACTTTTGCTCTAAATATGAGACAGTGACCCGTCCTGAAGCTGGGGCCAAACGCAGTCAGTGTGTAAGGACTGTGCACATCATTGAGCTGAGCATGAGGGACCAGCTGCAGGCAGCTGTGCTCCTGCAACCACTCACAGTAAGGAGGCTGAAAACATCAGAGCTACCTCCAGCTGGCCCCAAGATTAGCACATCCCCTTCAGCAGCTTGTCAGTGCAGACCATGAAATCTGTCTCCTATCACCTTCCACATCAGCTAGCCAAGCCTCTGTAGTATCACTCATACAAAAACCTAGGCTTGATACACTCAATACTTTCATTATAGAGTAAATTTTATTATGAAGCAGAGTGAGGGGAGGTTCTGCACCAGGAGAACTGACAGTGCTTGATGCTGTGACATCCAGTGCCAGCCTCCAAGGCCAGAGCCTGAGGCTTGCCTTGCTTGATGCTGAAGCCAAAGAGCATCTAACCAATGAGGTGGTTCCAAAAAGCTTGAGAAGCAGCTGCGTAACAAGCAGCAAGACCCTTTGGATGTAAGAGTCTGCATCATTCCTTTTGCTCTCACCACACACCCTCACCTCCCTCTGGAAATGGCAATAACATTATGACACTTCATTTGTGGTGTCTCCTGAAGCTTGACATACCTTCCAGTCTTGATCATGCCTCCTCCTTTCAAAGGAAGACTTTTCTCTCTCCTTCCCTTTCTTGAGTGCCTTTTTCTCCTCAGCCATCAAGAGTCGGGCAATTTCCTAGAAGGGAAAATACAAGAGAGTGTGTCAGATGGTTTTACTGCTCTTGGGGGTGTGAGTTACTTTCCTATGGACAGCTGCTGAATGGGAAGGGTGCAAAGCCAGGACTTCACCCATCTGTGATCAGAAATCAAGTGACAGGGCAGAATTAAGACTGACTATATGCAGCATGCCCAGTGGATCCTCGATTTGCCAGAACTGCATTTGCAGAGCCTTTCTGCCCTTTATCCCTCTTTCTTCAATGGCAGGGGGGAGTTCATCTTGCAGTATCTCCGATAGTCTCACTTGGGGCACAGTGACAAGAGATGTTCTCACACGGTCATGAACTTTCTTCCTCTGCCATGGGTGCAAGAGGCAGTGCAGCTCCCTGCTTGGTCAGCCTGAGCATACACATGGAAATCAGCTGGGAGCAAACCCCACTGGAGCCCTGAGCTTCCCCTGCAAGGAGGGAAATGAACAACTAGAGGGTTAGAGGGGACAAGGGGGTTCAGCAGTTTCTACAAGGAATACCGCAAACATTTGACTTCTTGCTCACCTCATCTTGGGCTACTTGAGCTGCCTTCTGATCTGCCTCATCAGCCTGGGGAAAAAACAAAAAAAAAAAAAGGTGAGGTGAGGAGGGAGAGAAGAACGAACAGTGACAAAGGAATAACACCTCTGAATTACTCATATCCCTTAACCTTCTGGGCAGTAGATGCCCATTCAAACACACTACCATCCTCCTCAAATATAGTTGGCTACCTCAATACTTACCTCACAACCCAACGCCAAAACGGCATTTCAGCTTTTCAGCCGAGTTTTGCCCTCATCTATTTGACAAGTCACACACCATAACACATTGCCCACCCTTTTGCCCTTTCTCTCAAAGATGGGTACTGGCCTCTATCACTTCTGGGCTGACCACACTGACTACAGAACATTTCCAGGCAGGTAAAGATGGACATTTAACATCACTCTGCTTCAATCATTTACTTTTTGGGTGTTTATTTCAGAATAAACTGTCACTCCATATGTGTGTGTATGGGAGACAAAGGTAATTACCAGAATGCACAGTAGGAAGACCTTAGGTCTTAAAGTCACTATCATATATAAAAAGTTTACAAACTAAAGTTGTCATCGCTGGCTACCTTAGTTCCTTGGAGTTGACTAATGCAGCCTTTCTACGTACCAGGAGCTCTTCCTCCTGCAGCTTCCGAGCAATCTCTGCATCAGACAGCTCCTGCTCACTTCGAGGTGTATCATACATGGCTTGCTTCGTCCCCCTCAACTTAGTGCCTAGAAATTGTGAGAGAAAACAAACAAATCAACCATTTTCTAAATGCTTTGGTAAGGAAATCCCCACCATCTCAGCCATCTGCAAAAGCCCCGCTCAAGGGAACCAGAGACCATGACAACATACCTACCAGATAGCTGGACAGAGAGTGCATTTAGCTGAGGTGCAGCATGCACCTTAGGGAGGTTTCTATAGAGAATATAGAAATATCTGATACACCACGTCTTGACAAATGCAACTATATGGCAGAAGAGACCATGTCCCCTGAAGCAGCCTTTGCTGACACAGCGATGCCAGCAAAGGAACTGTAACTTTTCACACTGCGTCAATACAGATACACGGGCAAAACTGGGCAGCAGAGAGCAGCCCAGCATCTATTATGCGCAGAGGAGAGCCTGTGAACACACCGCTGGAGCAGCACGGGCTGCAAAAAGTTGCATCAAATGAGGTTTTAGACAATTTCTTCCTTGGGCTGACCCAGGAATTTTACAATTCACAGTGAGAAAACAGCCAAATAAACATTTGCAAAGTCCATACAAGGTGCAGTTCTTGCTTTCAGTACAGAATTTTATTCGTTTGTTTATTTTAAAGTTAAACTTTCTCCAAGTGATTTAAAATGTTGCATTTTGAGGGTCTCTCCATAACCAGGCCATCCAAGGAGTCTCACTGTATCCCTGTTATAAAATGCATGACTTCACTCACATACAATGAATGCCTTCTCCTTTCACCTGCAATCTGAACTGTACCTTCCAGATGTCTCAGACATCTAAATGAGCTCTCTGCTTTATGTCTGAAGTATACAAATGCTCCATATATCTGCCTCTCTTCCACCTCAAACCCAGAAAGTTTCACTCAAAACTTTCATGCCTCCAGCTACCCCATTTACACACTTATTTCAAATACCTGTTACATCTTACTTGGCCACCTATCCCTTTCCTTCCCATCTTGTAAGACCAAGGGAAAAACATCAAGTATGCAACTGGAACACTGCATCCAGTTCTGGGCTCCCCAGCTGAAGAGAGACAGGGAACTACTGGAGAAAGTCCAGCAGAGGGCAACAAGGATGACTGGGGGATTGGAGCATCTCCCCTATGAGGAAAGGCTGAGAGAGCTGGGGACTCTTTAGCCTGGAAAAGGCTGAGGGGTGATTTAATTAATGTTTATAAATACCTAAAGGGTGGGTTGAGGGAGGAGGGAGCCAGACTCTTTTCAGTGGTTCCCAGTGACAGGACAAGGGGTAACAGACACAAGCTGGAACACAGAAGGTTCCATTTAAATATGAGGAAGAACTTTTTTTCAGTGAGGGTGACAGAGCACTGGCACAGGCTGCCCAGAGAGGTGTGGAGTCTCCTTCTCTGGAGATTTTCAAGACTCGCCTGGATGCCCTCCTGAGTGATGTGCTCTAGGGGATTCTGCTTTAAAGCAGGGGAGTTGGACTAGATGATCTCTGGAGGTCCCTTCCAACTCTGAATATTCTGTGATTCCATAATCAAATGACCTTGAAAAAACTTTCTCTACATCTACCCACAAACTACCATCCTATTCCACCAAGCATCCCAAAAGCTTCAAACTGTAGAGGGACAAAGACCTCATGCATCAACCTGGAATAAAACTGTGGAATAGGAAATCACCTCTTCTACAGTTATTAAAGGAGGCATGTGGGGTTCTGCTTTTTGTTTTGTATGAATCAACTGATCAATGATCTTAGGCAATTAACACCCCTCTTACAAACCATCTTAGCAAAAGACTATGACTTCAGCTCTGGCTTGTTATGGTTAAGTGTATGAGCTGGCCTTTCCCAGCACACTATGCTCAATCCAAGCTGTGCAGAGCTGCAATCTCTGGCCAGCACAGAAACTCTGGCAAAAAACACCAGCTTGGTCAGAATTAAATTATTCAGAGTGCTTCCAAGGTCAAGGTAAACACAGTTTTACTATATTGAAATGAACAACAGTGTGGCTGACAGGCTCCTGCACAGCATTACCTCTATGAAGAATAAAAGTGAATTTCCAGGAATTGTTTGCTGGCCAGCCCGAGGCTGAGCATTCTTCACACGCCAATCAGTGCCAAGCTTCATTTGCTCAGAAGACAACAATAAACATTACTTCCATATCACTTCTGCCCATACTCAGGGGACCACAAAGCCCACCATGACCACAGCCCACAGGAAGAGGGTGTGAGCTTCTGGCTATTTTGACTCAATGTGATGGAATACTGAGTCACTCAGAGCCACCCTGTATCAGGGCAAATCACGACCTGCTAATTATATATAAAGACCTGATTAACACCTTCCACTTCCCCAAATAAAACTTTTGCATGATGGAGACAAAGAATAATTCTCCCAGTGTCTCCAGACACAGACACGCATTGTCATCCCCACCTTATTTAATGAAGGCCAGTTAGATAGCTTAAAGCACAAGTTTCCCACACTGTGACAGACATAGATCCAAGTGTCTAAACTCCTGCCTTCACTAAGATCACTCCCACCTCCAGTGGGGTTTTAAAAGCAGAAAGATGGATCTGGATCTTTAAAGCCCACCAGTCCCCCAAGTATTATTGAACATCCATAACTACACAGGTACATGTTTCCCAGAAAAATCCACTTGCACAGAATTTGAGACCCCCATGTTACAAACACAGCCCAGTCAGACACCTAGTGCCACTTCTGAACTTTGCCCAAAGTGAAGTGATTATGCTGCCAGCAGAGTTTTCAGTAAGTGGATGGAAATTGCTGGCTTGTTAGTGCTTAAGCAAACTGTCCTCACTTACAGCCCTGCATCCCAAATCAACAAAGTACAAGTGTAATCATAACACTGGGGTTTTGTTTTGGTTTTTTTCTCTCCTGTGCAAAGAAACCAGAGCAGAAATATATCATGAAAACAAAAGCTGTTTGTTGGTCATTTGTTTTTTAGAGTTTTTGTGTTTGTTTTTATTTTTCTTAAACACAAGATATCAAGAGCACCATTTCCAACAATACCTTCTTACTCATCCTCTCAGATGTCACAGAATAAGTCAGAAAATAAACAGAGTGAGAACATTAATGGATAAGAAGAATCTCACTGAACAAGGGAGAAACCTGGGCAGGATTCACCATGTACACATTGCAGGTGGATATTGGAGATGAGCATCTTCAAAGGAAACAACACAGATTTCAGACACCAGGATGAGGCACGCAAAGGTCCACCCCACACATACATACACCTTCCCCATCACTTGGTTACCTGAGTCTCGCTGGTAGTGTCCAACCTTCCCCCGGGTCACAGCGTGTGGTGAGGGGGAACGTCTCCTGTGTCCTGCCCTTTTGCAGTCTCTCTCCTCACCCCTCCTATGACCATCCCTAGATTCAGCATCATGGAGCTTATCGTCATGCACCCTCCTGTGTGATGAGTGGCCCTGACGACAAGGTTTGTGTTTTTCAGGGTGCATCAGCTGGCTGCCACCCCGATGCCAGGTCTCCTGCTCAGCCTCCAGCTCCATCTCAAGACGACGAAGGTGCTTTTCTCTGTCTTGCCTCGTTGGCTTTCTGCTGTGCTGTGCCTGGTCTGAGAGTCCATGCTCTGACTCCAGGTCAAGACTGAGAGGTCTCCAAGCCTTCTCTCTGCCAGCTGCTCTCCTCTCCCGTGGCTCCCAGCTATTGCTGTGGTCATAGGTACCATGATCAGCCTCTCTTTCTAGGTCACGGCTGGGAGGTCTCCTGGACCTGCCCTGGCTGGCTGATTTCCACTCCTGCTGACGACCATTGCTGGCTTTGCTTGGTTGAGGAGATCTCTGATGATCCTCCATGGGGGAATGCCCACGTTTGGAGGCACCATCAGGCAAAGGTGAGGGTGCTTCTCGGTGCTCTCTCCGCCGGCGTGTGCGCCTGTCACCACTGTGTGTCCTGTAAGGCTCAGAAACCTGCTCCCTGGGGTCACCCCAGGGGTGCTCTGAGTAACAGGGGGACAAACATTGAGCGGGTTAGTGGTGCAGGGGTTAAGGATGGTTCTACGAGGCCAGACTCACAGCATGCAGGCGGAGGAGCTTGACGAAAGAAACTGGAAATGCAGGAAAAGCATGGCAGGATCAGAAAGAAAAATACAGGGATATAACACTCATGGGATACAACAGGGGACAAAAGTGAAACAGCAGCCTGGCTAGCAGCAGGCAGCACAGGAGCCAACAGGGTTGGAGCAGAAAGCATATGTCAGCCCAAGAGTTTGTCCAAGCACTTCCTATGACAAGAAAAAGCCAATATGGAGATGAAGGACTTTTAATAATGCCATTGGGAGTGAAAAACAGACAGCAGAGCAACTCAGCTTCTGGTGACACGTCAAGGGAACCATCAGAGAATGCCTTGCAAAGGAGGGTGCAAAAGACAGGAGAGGCTGGGAGGCAATGGGGGGGGGGCAGGGGGTGTAAGGCCAGGAGAGACCAAGCAGAGGGTCAGGTTGATCCTGATTTATGGGTACTGGTGCCTTGCCCTGGCTTCAGGCACAAGATTTTTCATCAGAAAAAACAGCCTCACCTAACAGGGGTCAGACCCACATAAAGCAGAAGAGAAAGAGACAAGTGGGATGGGAGTTTTTATTTTTATTTTTTCCTCAAAAGCAAGAGTGAGATGATGGACAGCTACAGCACCCAAATATCCCCCATCACAGACTGCCACGTACCTCTTGCAGACCCAGAAGTTTCAGCGCCCGCACTTATCAATTGCTTAAATAAAAGCTTAGGCTCTGACTTCAGAAAGGGCTATGGAAACTTAAGGCAGGATAAGTCTTCACAGAACCCAGGCTCCTGACCTCAGCAATGCAGCTGGAAAAGCCGCTTACTCAGCAGCTTGGCGGGGTTGTTTCCTCCGTGCTTTCCAGAAAGCAGGTGGAAATTTTCTTTGCTTTTAGTTTCAGTAGTAAACCCAACACAGCTATGAGAATGCAGCAGTCCGCCTGTATACAATCTGCTGATCAACTCATTTTCCAATCAACCTGTTTGTTAAGAAAAATCATTGCACTGAGTGAACTATTATCTCTCTACAGCAGCTTTTCAGAATGAAGGTGTATTTCTGAAGAAAAAAAAAATTGCCTCGAAGCAGAGGCTGATTCGAAACAGCTACAGAAAAAAAACCCATCAGCAGCATAAGACTTTCCTTCTCCACTGCTAAGATGTTTTTTTTAATTGTATCTAAAAACATTTAAAATAGATTTCACTGCACATGAACTGCATTGTTTTACTAAACAGCTCTGCCTTCCTTACAATCATCTAGATTTCAGGGAAAAAAGAAAAAAAAACAAACCAAAAAACAACACACCAAAACTGAATGTTCCCTTCAAGTCATTCTATTCAGGAAAAGCTTTTTCATAGCCAGCAAAAATACAGCCAACAGAAAATTCACCTTAAAAACAAATCTCTGTGACTTTTATCCAGAACAGGTATATTTTTAAAAATCCAAGAACTGTAAGAGTAACCACAGTAGTTCCTGTTAAAGTAGTTAAAGTTTAAAACCTAGTTGTTTTTTCTGTTCAGTTTTAGTTCATTCGTGTGATTTACAGAAAACAAAATATCCAACAAAACAGTCAAAGTGACTTACTGAACAACGTAGACCAGAGCCTGAAAGCAAGAGTCAGTTTTTGAACAATACTAACAAGGGCCTAGAAATTAATTCAATTTTGTCATTAAGGAAAGCTCAACAAATACAGCAGCAGAGAGCAGGAGATCATGAAAGAGCAAAGCATGGCTGGGCTGGGAAAGCATTGCTGTAGGTAACACAACCATGCCAGACAGCCCAAGCAGAAGATTTACTTTTGGGGTATCTCAGGGCAATTAACTCCCCAGCACCGCTGGTTCCTGCAGCACCTTCTGCAGGGGCTGTATGAACACTCTTTGGGTCCTGGGGTTACTCTCTCGAGCAGCAAGTGACTGAGTGAATACAGAAGTGTTTTTCATGGCACAGACACTTCTGGGAGGAACTCTGTCCTCTTTCATGTTTATGTTTCCACTTTTTAAGAGCTCAGATTGCTTTGGAGCAATAGTCCTAATCCACATTCCTCCTGGAGGTGAACAAGTTTTTATTCAATCTTAAAACAGACTAAAACTCAAACAAAGCAAGGACTTTTTTTTAAGTTCACAAGCAGCGAGGATGATACAAATTGAAGATGCTGAAGCCTAATCAAATGGTGCCCAAGTATTTAAGAGGTTCCAGATCAATGGTCTAGATGATCCAGGCATCAAAAACACTCCAGACCTTTCTAGTTTTTTAAGGAACACAGATCAAGACCAGCACTACTATGAATGGTCAGACAAAACACCATCTACCTCACACCTCCAAGACTACAGATTATTGCAGGAAGAATAATTAAACCCACAAGATATCCTGCTCGCCAAATCCACACCAGTTTCGGTTCAGAGAGTCACAGGCTTTTGTCAGCTGATTTCCATTATAAAAATCCATCCTGTCCTACTATATCTGCATGGCAACACTATTACCTATGTTTTACTTTTTCAGGGACTTGTGCCGTTTAATTTTGAAAAATGCAAGTGTGGGTTGCCCGTAAAACTCCAAGATCAAAGTCCTTCCTGGCTCTGTACACGTAGCAGGACTTGTGGTTACGAAGTTTCCACTTGGTTACTGTTTTGTGCTTTGTATTTTCTTGGCTATCCTTCAACTTCTTCACAGTTCAAACTAAAATACTTTGTGCAAGTTCAAATAAAAGACACTTAAAGTCACTAATGGCATTGATGTTAAAACAAGAAATAAGAGGTTTGATCTTCTTCTTCACAATCTGTTAATAAAAAGCAGCCCGTGTCTTCCACACTTTTTTTTGAAGAAAGAACACAAGAACCACCACCAGTGCACAGCAAAGCCATCCCCAGATTGCTCCATAATTAAACACACCCTGATTCTCTCCTCCCAGTTTAAAGAAGGTCTGTATTCAATCATAAAAGCCAACCAAGAGAAAGCAATACAGCGCTGTGGGTCAATCTTTTCCACAACGTACAGCCCCAGATGATAATCACAGCAGAGACAGTCTGTGGAGATGACCTTGTTATTCAGTAAGTCATTCAAAGCAGTTGTGCTAATTTTAATGCTTGGATACATACCTGCAAGGAGTTATTTTTGAAAGGCTGTTCCATGAACCAGCATTTATTCCTTTATGCACATAGCTGTGCCAGCATCACAGATGAGCACATGGAACTGTTTCTCTTCGAATGCAAGTGTGGAATTGCATCTGCAGTTCTCCCCTGTACGCTTGCAGTGTTACACAGAAGTAACTGTGGCTTATTGGTACCATCAGCTACTGTCTTTTTCCACAAGCCCTTTTAAAACACGCACGCATGGGTGTGCTTGCACATATACACACACCACATACCCTACCCCTGTCCTTAAGGTCACCTTCTAGAACACCAAAATTTATAAAACTGTCTTCTCTGCTTTTTTAAAAATATTTCCTGATTCTAGAATAAAGTCTGATCCTGGAAACCATACCTACACTGCCATGATATTGTTCCTTCATCTAGCAGAAACATACCTCCATTTTCAGCATAATAGCTGTCTTCATAGACTGTGTGTCCCTGGGATTCTGGGTAGTGCTTCTTGCGCTTTTTTTCTTCCTGCAGCTCTTTCTGTTGAAGGAGACGAGCAATGTCCTGTAGAGAAGGAAGAAAATAGACATCACCGTTCCTCCCTAAAAAATATCTCCAAATTCTTTATTCAATTACAAAAATCCGGATAGTTTAATTTTTCAGAAATGGCAACAACAGGGTTACTCTCAAATTCAGCCCCTGGACTGGATGCGGCTTCCAACTTAGTGGCTGACACAGGGGACCATCTCAGCAACCAGTATCCAACCTCACCCAGGCCCATCACTCAGCTTCCAAGCCCCTGACAGACTCACAGGTTCCTCTTCCACCTGCACGCAAGCCTGCAAAGCTCTAATGGCCAAAGCATAGCAGAAGGGACTGTGTGTGCAACCCTGGGCTTTCAGCAAGGATTTGTAAGTCACAACAGCACACACTCGCTCACATGAGTGGGGTGGACCTTCCCCCTGGACTCCACCAGGGAAAGAAAAAGAGAGAGGCAAAGGCTGTCTCCAGCTGAAGGCACTGCTGGCTGGAAAGTGTTCCCAGAGCAAGCCATGAACTCACTTCAAACTAGCTGTAATTTACAGGGACTGAGGATGCCAGGCAGGGAAATGCATCAATTTGACAGACAGAGGCTGAAGGAAGAAGAAAATCGAAAGGGCTGTTAGGAAGAGAGGACTAGGCACAAGGCAGGAGTGCTGTGGTGACTGCAGCCATTTATCTTCTGCTGCAGTTTTGCTAGATATGCCAAAGAGAACAGCACTCCATTTTCCTAATTGGTTTTCCTTTGAGATGACTAATGGATCAACAAGGCCTAGCAACAGCAAACAGCTCCCTGGGGCTTGCTCATTAGGGGCCCAGGAGCTTTCAAGTCAGTGGAGCCAGTCTGAAGCCAGGAAGAGAAGCTGGAAGACACCAGCAAGGCATGCTAGCCCTTTGGGTGCTATTCATTTAAGCCTCTCTAATCCCCAGGACCTTTATAGAGCCATGCATGTAAAGTGTACATTGCAGGCAGGAAAGGCATCACTGAAACGCAAACTAAGAGCCAACATCCTCCAAAGTAAAGCCAGCACTGCAGGACATTGGATGAGTGTTCAAGTACAAACTATTATTTCAGGATTCAGATCAGATCTGCTCAGTAACCAGCTTTGGGGAGGATCTGGGGATGCCACAGGCTCTTTACCAAAAAAACCCAAAAATTTCCTTCCCCTGACAAGGTTAACCTCTTCTAGCAAGTACAGTAACTCTATAAATATATGGGCTTAAGCACATTATCCCCAGGACTGAGACAGCTCACGACTTGCAAATCCACACAAACCATAACTTGTAAGCAGGTGGGTTTAGCACTTCATTTAAAATCCTGGTGCATCAGACTGGATCTGCCTCAAGCAGTGCACTGGCATAACACTGCTAGCCACTACTGACACCAGAGAGTATCACATACACCGGGCAGCTACTCCACCCTCACGTGTGACAAATACAAGACCAGCCCAGTGTGTTGCCAGTCCTGGTGTAACACAGAGTGCCCTGCAGGGTATGTGTACAGATGCTGTGCCGAGGGCTACAGAAAGGGGCTCTGATGTTTGTCACTCTGCCAGCTGACAAACCACTGGGGCACTGCGCAGCCTCACTCACATTGCTCAGGCTCTGCATCAGCACAGGAACCCACCCAAAAGAAATTATGCTGGGGGGGTGTGGGGGGGTGTGTGGGGGGGGTGTGTGTAGCCTGGAAGGGAAGCAAAATCAATTCAAGCTCTCCAGAAGTCCTGTTCCAAGGATGGGTGGTATTGTCACACCCTGGTAACCAGCTGCAGCCTATCTCAGTCCACAGTTGTATTTCAGCCACACTTGACGTACCAGCAGGAAGAGAAAGAATATTTATGACTTCTCCTCATTGCTTTGAGCTGCATTCATTTGAAGATTGTTCCCAGCAGCACAAGATGGTCAGCACACTGGTTTGACAGGCTGCAGGGACCTGTTGTCAGACTGCTGATGTCCCAGCAGCTCCCTATATCAAGCAGGAAAGTTGCAATTCCCACAGCCAACATGAGTGGTATTGCATCCCCTTTGCCTTCCCAATAAAAACAAGACAGATGGTCACATTTATAGCACAAATCCTTTAGCTAGAATGTTCCTCCCACCCTCATTACCACAAGCTCCTCTTGGAAGCCCTTCCAAGTCTGCCTGAGCAGCCTCTCAGTACTTGCCTGGACTTAATGGTGTAAGAAAATGAGGTCTTGCAAAAGCAAGCTGATACATCTGTCAGGTAAGGACAGATTCTTATTTCCGGCTCTTCCAGGAAACACAGCCTTGTATTCAAGCTCTCCTTACAGAGAAAATGCCACCAGGTGCCTCTTGAGCATCTTAAGGCTACTCCAACTTCTCAGGAAGCTATCTGTCATCAAAAACAGGGCCACACTCCAGGCTCACACAGGTGTTCCTGCACTCTCTGGCTTTCCTGAATACCCAATCTGACAGGCTGACACAATAAAGTGATCAACAAACCAAATCCTTTGAATATCATGGACCAGCCACACTGCCCACTCTCAGGCAACAGCAGCAGAGTAATATTCTGAAATCACAAAAGGAATCTGCTAGCAAGAAACTCCAGAGTGTTCAGGCTGTGGAAGACTAGAAATCATGACTCAGGATTCTCCCAAAGTAGTACCTGTCTTCTTGCATTCACGAAAGAAAGCAGATCTCAAACTGCATAAAAAATTATACTTTCCTACACCAGGCCAATGAACATCTCAACAAGACCCACCTATTACTTGCCCTCTTCATTAGCAAGGCCACTGGCATCAACAACCCTTGTGACCCTTGAGTGTGAGGACTATGACTATATCTTATTCCTGTAACAGGACTCCCCAAAGTCTCTGTGCATACCGAGACCTGTGAGGACCAGGACTGACACCATGCAAGCCAACTCCCATGGCAAATGACCGAGAAATGCCTGCATCAAAAGGGCTGCTACAAATAGCCCTGCCAGCCCTGCAGCTTGAAAGGTTACCTCATCATTTTCCTCTTGCCTGCGGCGCTGCTCCGCTTCAAATACCAGCTTCACTTGGATTTCCTGAGCGATCTCACAGTCCTGTTGTTCTCTAGAAGGCAAAGAGACAAGGATTATAGGCAGCAGTCACAGACATCAGTCAGCCTGGAGAAAGGGATAAAAGAGCTAAAGAACCTTCTGATTTACACAGAAGAATTATTACTCAGTATTAGTGCAGAGCCTATGAATCCTCACCAGGGACCAGAACTCCCTGTACTTACTGCTGGCCAAGTTTAGAAAATAGGTCCCAAAACATTCACAATCAGAGAACAAAGCAAGAGAAAACAGATTCATAGGCAGTTTGTTAAGACAGGACATAGGTACCACAGGAGAGCACAGGCCAAGCTAGCACATAGGAGTCTGTAGTCTGCAAACAGCCTAATTCTGCTGGGGAGTTTTTGTACACACGGTGCCAAGGGAGGGGTTTAGGGGCCAGGTTAATGCAGACATTTCTGGGAAGTGGTTTTCACATGAAAGCCAAGAAGGTGAAAGTGCAGAAATGCTGACAGCAAAATGCAGTAAATAGGCCAAGTGAAGGCTGGAGGTGGCAGTTCAGTAATGAATGAGAAATGCTGCTGAGGTGGGATGAGACACAAAAGCAGAACTGGTGCCAAGAGACAAGAAAGTGATATGCATCAAAATGAGCGGTAAGGGAGCAATCATCCATTGTGGATACAAGCACAACGCAATATTGCATCAACTGGGGACAGAAAAAGAGATACTGGAGTAATTGAGACATGAAGTGAGAGTTTGGTCTGTGCAGATAGACCGGGGAGGCCGTAATTCAGAGACATCATACAGAAAGCACCTGCAAGCATTGTGCTGTACTCATTCGTGGGCTTCGATGCCTGGCAAACAGGCTGGAACAATGGCCAGGGATTCCTTAGGGCAACCCAAAAAAGGGCTGGGGGATTTGAGAATAAAGATTAAGATTAAATAAAGATTAAGAGCTCTCTCTTTCAGCACTGTTGAAATTGAACCAAAGATTAGCCCTAAACAGGTCAGAAAAGTCAATCTAAGCTACCACTGCATTTGAGACTAGTGAAGGGCAAGGCATAGAAGGAGATGAGAACAGCAACAGGCAGAGCCTGCTTTATTAGAATACAATCTTTTGAAGAACACGCTGGCAACGATCAGATAGGTGATAGGAGGACTACCAAGAGCATATTATGGAAGTCAAGAAAATATTTCCAGAGAAGCAGGTTCAGCTATGTCAAAGCTGGGCTGTGTGGGCTGGAACAACTAGTTCTAGGCTTGAGTAAGGATCAGGACATAAGCAACCTAGTGAACTCAGAGGCAAGGGACAGGAAGGGAGTCTAGGATGTGAGCAGAGGAAATTAAAATAGTAAGTGTAGACGAGCACTTTCAGTAGCAAAAGAGAGAAGTGGCATGGCTGGAGCAGTCAGTGGCACCACAGAGTTTGCTTTTATAGAAAGTGAAGAACAACAAGAGAAGTGGAAAGAGCGGATATGTGGTTTAGGGTGGGGAAAACACTGCAACAAGATGAGGGTGCGGAGGACAAACGCCACCAAGAAACAACTAATCTGTCCTAGGGAAGGAAAGGAACATGCAGCAGGAGAGAAAAGAAGCTTCTTTATTTCTGGCAACTGCTCCTTGGAAGCAGACCTGCAATTGAGTACTGCATGTTATTTATATCCCCTTCCCCAAACACATACAAACCCCAAGTCAGTGTCACAACACATTTCCTTCACTTTCCCAGACCACCACACTCACAAGCACTTGTGCATATCCATAAACTGACTCACATCTAGAGATGTCCTGGAGGGTGCTCATAAATTTCAGTGTGTTTAGGACTGCAGTTATCAGTAGGTCAAATATCTTCAATTAGGTTTATAGTTGGGCTCTTTTCCAACCTAAATGATTCTATGACTCTATTTAGACATCAGTTTCTTTCATCCAGGTAACAAAAACTGGCTTCTTGTATGTGTGTCTGTGTACATTTCACTTGACTCCAGGGAGAGAACCACTTGAAAGCACCCAAGCTTGCACGGCAGCAAATCTAGCTCTTGAACCTGCCACATAAAAAGGGACCTTGGCAAACCTGCAGGGAACCACAGTCCCCAGCAAAACAATAGCTGAAGATGCAAATCCTGGGGATCAGACTGTAAGTGGGCCTAAGACAGCAGATCTCTTCTGACCCCAGTCTCAGAGGACATGAACCCAGGTAGAAAATAAGTTAGAAAGGTCAGACATATCAAGGCATTGCACATCTCCAGTTCCCCCAGCACCTGTGAAGACAGCCAAGGTGCCAAGTTCATCAGCACCAACTGACTTGCTAAGTGCTTAAAATACATCTTTTGCAGATAAACAGGAGACAGAAACAGCTAATCGTCTTTCACAGCCAAGGCAACAAGGTCATTGCCTCTCCATTTGCAGCAAAGAACACTAGATGTAATGCAAAAGCAGAGGCATTTTCTTGTTCCTGATGACATGCATCTTGAAGTACACTGTATCAATCTCCAAGAATCACTGAACAGCAAGAGGGTTAGATTTTGGGGTTTATTGCTCAGTGATAATTAAATACTGAGATTTGATTAATTAATCAACATGAGCTAGTGTTTCAACTTGACCGAGTATAAGAAAATAGGTTAAAGAACTTTGGCAGCTCTTCTTGTCTTTCAGTTTCTTTAGTGTGAGTTCAAGTGCCCATCAGTCCCCAAAAACCAGCCAAAGCAACATAAACATCACCATCCCTCAACATCACACCTATGTGTCCTTCATTCCTGGGCAGCCAGGAGTGTTAACAGTGTCAGGGAAACTACATTCATCTAGGAAAAAGAGGGAAGGGTAAAATAAAGTCAGTGTGATCAGAAAGCTCCCATTCACGTTGGCTGTAGCAAGTAATTGTTGCCAGATGAGGAGGGGAAAAAAAAAAAATTAAAAATGTTTAAGGGAACTGTTCAAAGGAACTGTTCACATTAGTGTAACAGAACCACCACAGCACTTGGAGAAAAATGAGGAAAGAGTATATTTTCACAGTATTTCCAACAGTTATTTTAGCAACCTTGCTACTATGCTTGGCAATGTGCAGGCTGCTCAGCTAGATGTGAGAGATGCTTTTAAAGAAGCATGAAAATAAGCTTTGATGCTTCCCTGAATTTTTAAAAAGAGGAAAAATTATTTCTATTCTCTCATTTATCTTCACAAAGTCTTTCTGAGAGAATCTAGGATCTCAAAGACAGAAGAAAGCCCATAAATTTGAAGGGCTTTTTTATGTTCCTTGCTTGTAAAGACCACTCAGTTCTGCCTCTTTACTCCTCCATCACCTTGCAGTGTCAAACTGCCCTAGAGATAGAGTAAGCAGCAACAGCAAGGATCATTTTGTTGCCAGAACACACTGATCTTGCAAAAGGAAGAGACAGCAGGAACATACAGAGAATTAAGGAAGAAAAAGATCCAATTACAAAAGGATGCCTCCAACTTTTTTTTTTACTATTCTTGCAGAAGACCTTAAGCTTTCAGGAGCAGAACTGCTGCTGACACAACATTTTGAATCAGCAGTTCTGCCTGTAATTTGGCTCACAAAGTTAGCAAATCCCATTTTACAGAGCCCTACAACAAGAAAACTGTTTGCAGTTCCCAGTAAGTAACACAAAGGAATCATCTCTGCCATAGAAAATTAGTTGTTATGTTGTCATTTAGAGGCTCACATCTCTAATTGGTAACGAAGACAAAACTATTGAAGAAAGCACAGACTTAAGAGATATACGTGCATCTGCACAGTGCTGCCTGAGTATGTTGGGAACATTGAAAACAGTGGCTCATTTGTCATGCCTCAGCTTCAAATCTTTTACAAGCAGTCCCTTTGAAGCCAGTCCTGTGTCTCACACATCTGCAATACAGAGTTGTTCTACTCCATTGCTGTCTCTGCCAGATGAGCCACCCAGGGTTTGTGATCCACCACCAGCTGTACCTGGTGGGTGGCACCACAGCGTACAACACCAGCCGGGAGGCAGCGCAGCTGCTGGGAGATGCATCCTGCCTTGCAGACCCTGCACTTGCAGGGAGCCCCATCAGAAAGCAAGCTGCCATCTCTCATCATCAGGATCTGACTGGACCCTCTCACACGACCCATTTGTTACATCTCATGCACTGCAAGAGACTAGGTGGATGGGAAACTACCAAAAAAATAGTCGGAAAAGCTGGATTGAAAAGCACAATTTGTTTTGCCCTGTGATACCATGCCTCATTTCTACAGCAGCTTCACAGCCTAAGAGCTATGGCACACTAAGCCAAATAATACACCACAGGGTTAGATTCTGGTGGCTGGGGCCTGAGCAAACCTCCAAAGCAAACTGGATCAGTCATTAAGCACCCTCCCACATCTGTTGTGGAAGTCAGTGACTGCAAGTGAAGGCCTGTCCCCAACACCCATCTCCACCAATTGTCCCTGGCACAGCAGCTCCTCTTCCCGTGTCACTTCCCACTGGAGTATCTGCCAGTGCAAGCAGGTGCTTTCAGCTGTTCAGTGCAGGCAGACACCAAAAGGCATCACGTGTGCTTTTGAGGAGCTGGACATCTGGCACAATGCAAACGCACCAATATCTGCAATTTCCACAAGACAAAGAATTCACTGTAACACTGTGCATCTCTGTGGTACAGTTTCTTCTTCCCTAGACTTTAGCCAGGGACAAGGTCAACACAAGTGGCCAAGTTGGCCCACTTGGCCAACAGGCAGCAGAACAAGAAGGCTCCTTCCCATGGTCAGCCAACAGAATCTAAGCTAGGACAGGCCCCAGGACCACCCACTCCCACCCTGTTCTCATTAATCTGCCAGAGTCTAGTATCAATACTTCTATGGCAACAGACAGCTAAAGGAAAAAGGAAACAAAACCAAAAGGCTGATCAACCTGAATCCCATGTATAGTCAATCAACTCAAACCAAAGCAGCTGACTGCAGTGCTCTGACCAAACAGGACCAGCATTTCAACACCTCCATCCACAACTCACAAGTTTCGGTGTTTCTGGATTTGAGCACGTGCTTTCAGATCCTCCTCTTCTTGCAGTTGCTTGGCCACCTGCAAGTCATGTTGCACCAGGCGATTACGCTGAACGTTTGTTGCCAAGTGATGCTCAACTGAAAATAAACACAGACAAGAACCCCCAAATCAGCCTGCAGAACTTCACAGTGTGAACAAGACAAAGCAAGTGGGAGGGAGATTCCAGGCCAGAGAGGAAGATAGTTCTTGGCAGGGAAGCACCATGCAGTATCTCCAAAGGTGGGGAAGTCCTGAACTGAAATTACATGAGCAGCTTGAGACTGCCTCGTTTCAGCACTGAGGGGGCTGTAGATGTGTGTCTGTTACCAAAACAAGATCTGCATATCTTAATCGCATCCAGATTTATAGGGAATGCTTTTTAGGCTTTGAATTTCATTTTCTGGCCGTGGGAAACTACCCTAGATTACCTAGATTAATCAACTGGGTCTGGAAGGGATCACCAAAGGCCAATGAGGATGAGCTGAACCTAAACTACTTCTGATGGATGCTTCCCTAATTTGTTCTCAAGACCCTGCAGAGGAGAAAAGTCCTCTCACTCTCAACATAATCAGTTCCAAAACCTCACTACCTTTATATTTAGCAACTGAATACTACAGCGAGTCCTTTACCATACATGGATACTGCCTGCAAGAAAACATGGCTACAAGAGCAGCAGCCGAGAGCCAGCTTTAATTCAGTGGTCTCCAGTTCCAGCAGCAAGGGCACAACTTCAGCAGAAGCTGCACGCTTGGCAGAGTAGCTGGAATGGCATTAGCACCTAGTACTGGTAGATACCAGTGGTCTTGGCACCCAGCAAAGCAGAATAGAGAGGCCACCACACCTGAAACTGCACTGCAAACATACCCCAAGTAACAGATAAGCATGTATAAAAAATTAATTAAAATAATAAAATCACAAGTCACTTTGAAGTTCCTGGCTGTACTTTTTTCTCCTTTTTAAGCCCTACAGTGTACAGCTGTCCTACCTCAAAATGTCTTAAATGGCAGCCTCCTTTTAAAAGGCAGGCACAGCAATTCTGAAATAAGTAAACAAACAGACCTCTTCTTGGTTGCACCTCAGGTCAGCCTATAAAACTCAAAGCTTCCAAAATTGCTAGCCATTTCCAAAAACCTTGCACAGCAACAAAACCTCAAGCGCACTCCCACACGCATTTTGTCATAAATGGCATAAACCATCTGAACTCTAAAGGAGAGCACAAAATTGAAACATGAAATGCAACTGTCTCTAGGGTACAACGTGAGCTGGGGCAGAATGCAGAGTAGTGTTACAGGACAGTGAAGACAGTAATAATAATCTGTATTCTATTAAAAAGAATAAAAACAAAAGTAGGGAGGATTATTCTTAGCAAAACCAAGGCCAGGTATCTGTTGGGACAAATTTGCTTCAGTTTATTCCTAAGACCATTGCTACTTACTCTCTTGCTCCTGTAAATTATGGGCCAAGGTATGATCTTCCAGAACAGCGAAGTCTCGACACACTAAACAGGGAAACAAAGCCAAGAATATTAGTATCAGGAGGGGGGTTGGAAGCAAGCATTGAGAGACCTATGGGGTTGAGGGAGCACACATACACAGAGATGTCTGACACACTTTCTAGGGGCCGAGGTCCAGGCTTGTGTATTTTTCCTCCTCCTGCACTTGTGGCTATTTTTGCACGCATTTACTTCTTTGTCCCTGCTGGCAAAACAAGCCTTCCCCACTCTCCCCTCCACCTCTGCTTCTTTAGTTTAAAACCAGAATTGCCCACGCCACCACTGGATCAGACTTTGTATACAAACCCCTGTATTCCACCCAGATTTATACCAGTGCTTATGCTGAGTGTGTTCAACTAAAAGCAAGGGCAAGTATTTCTGCTTACTACGACTTTCTTTGCCAGGTTAAAGACTCGGGATAGTATTTTTTTTTGCACAAAGGCACATGCACACTGCCACCTCTGCAGAGCTGAGCAGACTGAGCTCTATGGCTCTCGCTGAGAGGCATTTCTGCCAGCTCAGAAGTCATTTTACAGTCGTCTCCTGTAAGCTTCACTGACTTTTTCAAGTGCAGATGCTGGATTTGTACCTAGAACCCAAATACAGGATCAACCACAGTGTTACCAGCAGGGATAAGCACAATTTAAAGATGCTGAAAATGACCCAGAGACAAGCTAAACGGGAAGGGGACAAGCTCCCTTTGGCACCAGCCTGAAAGGAATAGATTTTTGCCAATGCCTATCACTTTCGCACTTGAACTTTCAAAGGAATGCTCTAACCACACTGTAGAAAAACACCAGCGTTTATTTTTAACTTGTTATGATAGGCAGCAGGGCAACAAAACACAAGTCTCAGACAGACCGGGACAGGGACAGACACACAGCATCAGGTTCAGACTTTCAGTGGTAGGCACACATCAGCTTCTCAGTGCACCAAGGACAAACTGAACTATGCCCCCAAACTGCAGCATGGCGCCCTGCTCTGCACATCTGCAGGGTCCCCACCTGCTTCAAGGGGAGTTTAAGGCAGGAGCACTGAAAAATTTACACTGGAGAGGTCTGTCACTTGTTTTTCCCTCAAAGTGACAAGCTAAGCAGCTTAACAGAACCTGAAAGGGGAATATCTCCCATTTGAAGTATATGGCAGAGTCTACAGGGTGCTTCTGAAGCTGCAGAAGGAGGTCAGAGCCACAGGAGAAACCCCTAAGGAACACCAAGGTTTCTCTTTACCAGAACACAGTGTAGAAGAGAAAGTGAAAATAACCCCAAAACCACCAGAACGTACCAAAACTACAAGGGGAATTTAGGAGGAACATTTTTATGAAAGGATTCAAGAGTCAGAGAAGATAAAATATTTCCATCACCACAAAGGGTGGAAAACACTACAAGGAAACAAGAAGGCAGACACATCTTCCCCAGCCATGGTCCCACAAACCTTCCCTCTTCTCACACTGATGCACATGCTCCACTACAGAAGCATTGAGGGATTCCTCTGCACCTAGGTATCTTCACAAAACATCTAGAAGAGTTTCTAGTTGTGTGCACTAAGAGGTCAGATAAACGCTTTATCCTTTATCATATTCAACAGAATTTTTGGTTGAGTCTTTCTGCATTGGCGGGTGTTTCACAGATGACAAAAGCTCCTAACGGAGCAGAGCTTCAGGGGAAGAGAGTGACGAGGGTGGAGACAAGGACAAAGATTATGGTTATATGATCACATAGTGACTCACTTTAAGCGTGTACAATTCTGGATGGTGCAATTAAGGTTTTGTTGTTGCTTTTTTTTTTATTGCAAAAAAGGAAAGAGGATACAAAACACTAAATAGCACTGAAGCACTTCCAGTGGGCATTTGTGGATAAATAAAGAAACACTGCCTTCAGCCACAGTGCAGTTGCAGGCAGCAGAGCTCCTCACAGGTGACGTACCCAGGGTACCTAGTAGTCAGGAACATACTTTTTTTTGCTGCACAGGGCAAGTGGATCTTGCCCATAGAGACTTTATTTCTGTGGTCCCTAGTACTACTTCAGATTCATATCACGATTGTGGAACAACCGCCTCCTGCTTAGTACAAGCATCACCTGGCCTGCTGGAAGGGCCTCCTCAACAGGGAGGTTTGAGCCCTACTATCAGCTCAGAGCAAAGATACCTCAATACAGAGCTGCAAACAGTCGGCCCAAATCTAGGGCTATGCTTTTACCACCACATAGTCAAGAAGCAGCACTTGTTCCTAAGAGTTTTTTAAAAAACAACAACAAAACAAACCCCACAAAACCAGGGGGGAGGAAGTGTTATTTTTAACTGCAATAGGTCTCTGAGCAAGCTCACCGCACAGCTGCCCGAACAGCTGCACTAGCAATACAAAGCAGGCAGCAGAGGAACAAGGATGAACATTTCAGAGCTGCATGTTTTGCATAAAGATTGCTGCTGTGAGGAATGCTTATGACACTGCATCCCAGCCTTCCCTACTTTCTGCACAGGCTCATACCCACTCTGATCCCTGTGGTATTCAAGCTCTGCCTTCTTGGTCATGGTGCTGCTGGTGCTGACAGACCTTTGCTCCATCCTCCCCAGAGAGGATGCAGAGGAGGACTTCAGGTTTCTTTACTCTGTTCTACCCACACCCAGACACACTTCTCTGTTTGTTTGGGAAGAAACGTGGTGACAGAAACACGCCTGGCGTACAGGCAAGAAAGTGGGAGGTCCATGGTAGAACACTGCTGCTCTTCTCTTGACAGTCTTGCACCAGCCCCCAAAACAGACTCATCTCCTCTGGTGACCTTCATTCCTACTATGTAGAAATGACTGTTTAACCTTGTTTGATTGATGGGCCACTAAAAACTTCATAGGAAAGTGTGGGCTCCTTAAATAAAAAGGCCAAGCGCATATACTGTTGTGTTGTATAGGTGGGTTTGCTTCTTCCAGCTGCTCCTCCGAGATCTACTGCAAGTTGTTTAACTTTGGAGACCCATGACCTAACAGGGACAAAGTAAGTGGGGATAACATCCTGGGACAAGCCACCAAGTTGCAGGGCCTAGATGTGAATACAGAGGCTGTGACTTAAAACTGTGTTGATTATCCCATCAAGATCCAGCATAGGGAGGGGGAAACTGGATAGCTATTCATGATGTGCACAATGAAAGCTCCCAAGTGTCTGGCCCCCATGGTGCCCCCATCTCACAGAGGACACCTCACAGAGGAGGCTGGCAGGGCAGCACCAAGCCTTGGGTTTGCTCACATGTTTGGATTCATTTGTGCACTGCTGAAGCCACTTTGCTGCATATATACTCCATTAAACTGCTCTTACAAACCCACGAACAGACAGCTCGAGCACACAGACTCACTTTGTGCTGCTGAAGTTGCTGGCAGGACAGACAGCACGAGGAGACCCTGCGTCACCATCAGAAACTTGGCTGGGCTGACTGCCTCTAACTCATCCCAGCATGTTATCCCCAAGTCCCATCAGCCTGAAAACAATATGCAGAAGAAGATGAGAACATCCCATTACAAACACAACAAAGCGCTGTCAGCCAGCCAGGTGGCAAGAGATAGGGACACCTGCAACTCCCTAGCAAGTCTGGGGGCGATGGCAAGTGCAGAGCACTCCCTCAAGACTAGACCCAGCACCCATGGCACTGAGTCAAGCATGACCGCAGCTATAAGTGAGGCCAAGGAAACCAACCCTCCATCCTGAAGACATGCATCCAATGATGAGGCAACTACGAAATAACTGGAGATATGGATCAGCCAGGCATGGTCTGAAATGAAGCTTCATCAGTGCTAGTCCCCATCCCCTGCCCAGTCCCAGTGTGGCCTCAGCACTCCCTCCCATTACTAAGCATTACATCCACTGGGTTTGTGCTGAGAAATGGGATGGCCCCAATGACAAGAGAATGACAATTCCTCCTCTCCAAGAGGCTTCGTATTTAAGGGGAAAGAAATCTATTTCCTTAGTCCCTTACTGTATGTCTAACAAATGAAAGGTAAGATTAACGTTACATTCACTGCTGCGAATTAACTTGACTTCCCATCTCCGGGCCCTGGCCATGAGCCATGAAATGGTCAAACAAGCAGCAGGGGTGCAATCACAGCAGCTACAATTGGGAAGTCCAGTGAAGCGTGAAACATTAACAACAGGTTTACCATAGCCTGATTAAGCCAATCTGCCTTGGTGCAGCAGGGAGCAGGCCTGGGATATATGCTTGTGGCACATCTGTCAATGAAAGAAGCGCCAGCCCAGGAATCCCAGCCACTGCCACAGTCAGCAGCAATGCCAGCAGGGGAGGACGAGTGTATGGCTGGAAGCATCATCCTTGGCAGCAGTGATGGGCTGCAAAATCCAGGCAGCAGCATGAAAAGGGGAGTTCACTTGCTTGAGGCATCCTGAAGTGCAACTCTGCAAGCTCCAAGGACAGATTTCTCCACTGGAAGGAGTTCACCCCACAAATATGCCTTTCTAAGCATCACTGCATCCGAGGCTCTTGCAAGCATGGTTGCAAGCCCTGCTTTTATGGCAAAGATAAGAACATCTCTAGGTACAACTTGGCGAAATTTCACAGAATAACCTTTTCATATTCGGCCACCTACCTCACTTGCTTTCTCCAGCATTACCTCAGCTCCATAGCTCAGCATTTCTAACACCAAACTGCTTCAAAGAGAGTGAGGTAACCACAACAGAGGAGCAAAGGCACCCTTAGATGTTGCTAGTGATAATTAGGTGTGTGACAAAGAGGTAGGTAACGTCCAGGAATGGGTGGTGTGAACGTACACGGTCTCTACAAGAGGACAAACCTCAGTGGCCGCTCAAGCAAGGCTTACAGCAAAACACCCCCCACACTTCTGCCTTAAGTCTTCGATGGTGTTTTGAGATCCACTGAAGGGCTCAAGGGCCCCCTTGATTCAGATGACCCGTAGGCTGAGCTCTGGGACAACGGCCAAGTTCAAGGACCTAGGGACCACACATGCATGCTTCAAGCATTTCCTTTTGGGTCTTACAAACCATCTCTTGCTCCCCACCCCCTCCGCTCCCAACGGTTTCCCGTCAGCACCATGTGCTGGATAATTCACAAAATAAACTAGAAGGTGTGACTCATGCTTAGTTTAGAGCATCTGCAGTTTCTGAAGCCTGAACCGAAGGACAGGAGAAATAGGAAAGACAAAAGTGACACAGGAAAAAACAGTTTCATCAGCTAAAAATCATTTTTTATGGCCTACAGAGCTGACAAACTAAGTGGCAAGCAGCCTGTTACAAGCCAGCAGTCTCGGGAAGATGCTTGAGTTATGATGATCCCTGCAGATCAGAAAGCAAGCTGGGACTTCACAGAGACTCTTAACAGCAGGGACTAGCCAGGTCACTCCAAGCCAGGTAAGCCCTCCAAAATCTGCAGATCATTTCCTTGAAACAAAGCCAATGTGACCAAGCAGCCACCCAACTGGAGGTGCGAAGCTACCCAGAGGGCAGTTTCCAGAGGCAACTCACCTCCGTCCTGCCTCTCCCATTGCACCAGGAGATTCCTGAGCTCCTGCCACCACATGCAGGTGCCAAGAGAGGCTGGCCAGGACATGTCTCAGCTGCTGCTGCTGCAGTTACACAGACGGCATTCCTTGGACCTTGTTCACCAGGCACCGTCAGTGCCAAGGACATCACAAAACTCGCACAGAGAGAAGGCGCTCCCAGGCGGAGCGCAGGGCTGGGCAGCCTGGGGAAGGGAACAATTCTTGCTTTTCAGCCACAGCACCAGAGCATCTCATGTAGCCAGAAGCTACAAGACAGCACAAGGAGACTGGGCAGCCCCATGGGGAACCAAACTGAGGAGTCTCAGTCTAATTTTTAAAAGCTTAAATGTGCAAAGTAAGAAAAAAAATATACTGCCACAGAACCATGTATTTTTAATTGGCAGTCTTGCCTTGGAAGCTAAGAACAGCTTGGGATTTGGGAAGGAGGTTATCCTCTCGGCTCTAAGCTAATGCCTTGAGGTCAAGGCCACGAGAGGTTTATGTCCTGTTTGTACCATTCTACAACAATAAGCTCCCACTTGCCCAACAATGCTTTAAAAAAGGAAGACTATATATATTTTGGAACCAAATCCTCAGAACACGAGTCTATTTTTTAACCTGGTTTGAAATAGAAATCAGCAGCATTCACAAAATGCCTTCTCTGAGGCTACTAGTTTGGCATTCTCACTTCCGTAGACCTGCCTGCAAACTGTACCAGAGAGCAGTCCTCAAGCTGAGAGAGCATCTGCTGAACACCTCGAAGCAGAAGGTGATGTGCTTGCACCAGTATAAACAAGAAGCTGGAGACCCAAGATCACAAAAAAAATAGCAACACAAGGAACAAAAAAAAAGGTCATCCTAGAGCATGCCCCAGCCACAAAATTTGATAAAATGTATCATTCTGCCTTTATTACAAAAGGCTGCCATCTTTTCATCATTGGATAACTGCACCCTACATCACTTCATCTGCGATCTTTCTAAAAAAGAGCAACTCTTCTTATCCCCCATACTTAAAAACACAACCCATAGGTTGAATAGAATGTTAAAGACTATGCCTTTGACTTACAGAAGAGAATGTTCAGTTGAAGCACTTCAAGCTTGGACATACAGACATACTTGAAAATGGTGCCGAACCTTAAGTAGTACCAGAACCTCTGCTTTGAAAATTCAGCCTTTTCAGCTAGGTCCACCTGGGTCCCCAGATACGAAATACTCCCAAGTCACAAGAACTTTCCAAAACCCCTCAGTCCTGTAGCCAGCATTGCTGCTACAGCTGCTGCCTCCTATTCCAGAAATGTCTGTGCACAAAGGGGTTGAATACATACAGTATTTTGTCACTTTAAAGCAGAAAGCAGATATATAAGCCACAATATGTTAATGTCTGAGTGCCACTACCTGCCAGGCTCAGAACACTATAGCTCTTTGAGTGTCCCAGTGTCCATCAGCCTGTACAGGACTGCCTAGACCTAAGAGGTCACCAGTGAGTTCAGAAGCCTCAAGGTAGATACATTGGTCAGGGATAGCTTGGCTAGTTTGACAGAACAGCCAAGTAGTAGATCCCAGGCAGCCAAACACACACTTCACTGACAGTACTTGAGGTATAACTGCAGCTGTGGAAGAAATTAATCTTAATCATCAATGAGAACAGAAGTTGCTTCTGCAGTCATCCTCTTCAGCATCTGACACAGCTTCACTTGACTCAGCTAACATTGCATGTGCAAAATCAAAAATAAAGATGGGGAGTCTTCCTAACAGTCAGCTTTCACCACTGACTCCCAACCATGGATCATGGCAAAATAAACAACACTGCCTCCAACAGCTGTGTTTTACTCTCACTTTGCCCAAGGGCAAACCACCACACAAGTCAGTGGAGAGCGGTGCAGGAGTTACCTTCACCAGGAGAGATCAAAATCCCTGGATCACACAGATATCCCCATGAGCACTACTGCAGCTGTAAAACATGCCTTCAGCAGTGTCCCATGGATCATACCACACTGTCCTTTTCTGGAGACTTTTTTGTTTCTTTTGCAAATGGAATATCATGGCAGTTTTACTTTTAAGCCCAACAGCACTCATTTAAACTCGTGTATGGGAAGGGGAAAAGAAAATGTGTCTCCTTTCATGCACAACTCAAAACAGCCTCCCACTCAGAAAACTGCTCAGGCATAAAGGCTGCATCTCAAGAGATTTACACTAGGTACACTCCCTTCCTCCAGACCCATCTCAACCATGATCACCATATTTTGCTTTGATCCGTTAATGTCAACTTTTATTTCAGCATTTTAGGCAATTTTGTACTACACAACACTCTTAGAAGGACACACTGAATTTCCCAGATAGGCAAATCTTCTGTTCTCTGCTAAATGCAAGCCTAAATCCCTTGCTCAGTTCAGTAGTTTCTCTGCAGAGAGCTGGCAGGTCCACTTTGTGGTTCAGGATGCCTTTCAGGAACTATGGCAGCCTGGATCTCAGACGCTTCACTAGCATTTCCAAGTCCTCAATGTCAGGCTGCGGTGAATAAGCTCACACAGCAGCTCCAGAGAGGCAAGCAGGCAGCTGGGAGCAGAGATAATTCAGAGTGTCAGCTCTCCCATGCTTCTCCTCCAGCTTAATCCTAAAAGATGATGTAGCAAAATACAAGGGAGACAGGATTGAGAAAGGGAACTCTCAATGCCCCTCTGGTCCAAGCTCACGCACTGACTCAGTTTGGTGACTGTTTATGCAAGGCTGACTTCTGAAAGCCTGACGCCCATGCAGAAGGTGTCAAGTACCAAAAAAAGGTTCCAGTTCCTCTAAAAACCCCACAGTGTGGTTTTACGCCACAGGGATCTGCAGTCGTTTGGAGGAACAAGCAGTAGAAAGACTCCCTCAGAGATGCCACGTTCTTTTCAGCCTTTAGGTGACTAAAGCCAAGCCTGAGACTGCTCCCAGTTGTGCAGCTAAACCAGAGCTGCACATGGAAGGATGGTCCACAGCATCAGTGCCCATGTGAACAAGCCAGGTTTACATTCATCCAGATCAGACACCAAGAGAAGCAGAGCTGCAGCAGATTGGGCCTCAGGGCAGCCTCCCAGGCTGGTTGCAAACCTGACCAGATGATACACTCGAAGGTGGAGGTATCTGAACTGATCCTGCAATCGGCTCCGATTCTTGCAGATTCCTATCAGCTTCCTTCTTCCCAGAAAGGCAGCTGCGAGGACTCCTGTCTGCCACCCCTTCAGCTGCTGCCAGCACTGCAAATCTGCTCCACGAGAACAACCTTCCTCTGCCCAACCAGCTTTGTTTCAAAACCCTTCTTCTTTGCTCTGCCAGGTCCTCATGGGCACTCTCTCCTCTCCTCAGCCACTTCCAATGTTTAAGTTCTCCAGGTTTATTAGTCAGCTCTGGAGAACACAAAGTACCAAAGCTGGCCCTAGATCACTCAAACTTCACATTCATCTACAAAAGAGCCAAATCAGTAAAGTTGCAGCACTAACAATACATGTTCCCCTTCCTGTCTCAGACTTGTGTTGGCATGCTGCCCCTAGAGCAACTACAGATTTAACACAGTGGCATAAGAGGGTAAGAATAAATCCTTGGCCTCTGGGGCCAGATGGACAGGGAGGAAGAGCTCCCAGCATCAACCTGGAGCAAACCACTTTGTGGCATTCATGCCCAGAGCTCACATGCAAAGCACAACGAAGCATCAGGCTGGCTGCCTTTTAAATGCCTCCTCTCCGAGAGCAAAAACAAACTGCAAGTCAGTTAGAAGTAAAATATTTGCTTTGAGGGCTAAATCACCTTTAGGTGATATAGTATACTTAAAGCTTAAAAAGGTATGCTTAAAAATCACGCTGCAGTTTGTCCTGTCTGCACCAGTAAAAGGCCAAAGCTATATGCACCATGTCTTTTAGAGAGGTTTCTGCAGGAAAAAAACACAACACCTCTCACTGCCAGGAAATATCCCTGTTTGCATAAACTTCCTTCCTCCCTTTTGTCCCATTTCTTCTCAGTCAGCCCTGTCAGTGTCCTTAACGTACACCTGTCTCTCAGTGCTTTCAAACATTTGCTCATTTATGCCCTCTCCCCCTCTGTCATCACCTACTGAATACCACATATCGAGTCCACATAACATTTCCTCTTGAGCCAATTCCTCCAGCCACTGAGTCCTGGTTCAGCAGAAGAGCTGGGAAAATAATAAACCATACCCATATGCACACAGGAACTCCAAGCTTTACTGCACACAGCTTTTTACACCTCCTTTGAAAAGAGAACTGACTCACTTGTAAACCCACTTTGACTTTCTATCCTGAACAGCACTCACCGCAGGCAAGGCTGTCAAGAGTACACAGACCAAACTGCTACCAACCCTGAGTCAAAAAGATCTCACTATTTTTATTTGGCTGACAGAGCATTATCATGATGGCACCGTGGGTTGGTGTGCAATTAAAATAATCACCAGTTGAGCTTCCGGAGCCTGACACAAAATCCTTGGGCAAGGGCAGAAGGGCTGTGCCAGGTTTCTGAGCAGCCTTTCATCCACACCTTTCTTCCCAGGGAAAGTAACGCTTCTGGCAAGCTTAATTCACAAGGTGCCTGGGGTTACAGGGTAGGTTTTATGAGCAGCCAGGCCTAACTGGTCTCCTTTGCTCAATGCAAGGCTTACGACAGCCCTGCCCTGCATCTCTTATGCATAGTGTGGTGCTGCACTCTCCTGCTCTTGCCAGTGCTGCTAGAAGTCTCTCCCAGATGCCATACAGTGCCAAGGCCATATAGCACCCACCCAACGAGCTGCGTGGTATTTTTTCATGTATTGAGAAAGAAAATAGTGGGAAGGCTGCAATTTCTATTTTCAAAAGGGAGTATAAATGCAGTGCCAAAGGACTTCCACAAGGTCCCATCATGCGCCCTGTGGAGAAGCCAGCACTATAAGGCAAAGATGGAGCATCCCCAACACATAGCAGCCTCTGGGCAGACAGCAGCCCTGCTTTCCCAGTGGAAATGCCCAGCAAATGCCCTTGGTCCCTGCCACACGAGCCACCAGCAGCAGAACAGCAAATATCTTTATCACCTTTTTGGAGAAAGACAAAAGGACAAGCCATGCCAGAAACTGGACCTAAGCTTCTCGAGTTTTAAGGCAGTTTTACCAACACATCACCCTCCTTCCTCAGTCCTTCAGCCTTCAAGCCAGCACTACACAGAGAAGCAGCAGCAAAGGAGAGGGAAGGCAGCCAGCTGGGGACACGCTGGGAAGGGGACGAGGAAGCAGGGAGGCACCATGTCACTCTGTCCTATAAATCACCACATTCGCGTGAACTGGATCTCTGAGCCAGAAAAAGAAAGCTCATTCCAGCAAAACAGAGCAGTTTCACACAGTCCCAAGGCACGTCCCTTTGCTTCTCTAAGTGAGGTTTTCCCCTGTGTTCAGAGAGAGCACAACTGGCCTTTCCTGCTCCTTGCAGCAGCCATCTCCAACTCCTGCCTGGCACGCGCGTTCCCTCTGACGTTGCTCATGGCCACAGGAAATTAAAGATTAAACAAACAGAGGCCCGTGGTCACAGCAAACACAATGCTGTCTGCAACACAGCCCTTGGCTGGGACCATTACTCAGAGCACCGCGATGGGCGATGGCCAGGGTCCTGGTATCACAAACGAGGGAAGACCAGGAAGGTCCCACATCCCCAGGAATCGGGGCAAAACAGACTGCGCCCCTCTTATCCCAGCCCAAAAACTTGTCGGTAACTAAGGAAACATCTGTGCAGAAAGCATAAACGTGAGTCTGGAAGCTCCTCCCTGCCAAAGACTCCTTTTTGAGCAATCTTTATGCCTGGGTACAACCTCCCCAGCAGCTCACCGAGGACAGTGCTAAGGACTGAACGGATGGGAGGAGGCAGACCTGCTTTGCTCAGTTACGTTTTGGAGCCAGCAGCATGAAATATGCTAATCCTGCCCATCTCCTCTGCCAAGCACTGCAGACCCAGAACAACTGAATGCATAATAAAACTTTCACCCAGCTTTAACAAGAAGTGAAATGAGTACCACAGCCTCAGCTACTGAATTCATGCATGCTGGAAAAACAGACGTCCTATTACTCAGAAGAGCTGGACATGAACCAGTGACCTAGAAAGAAAAACCTGCGTTTATGTCCCATCTCCCTCCACCTCCTTGCTGCCCCCAAGCCATCCAGCTTGCCTGAATTTTTCAGAGCCCTTCTCTGAGGAAGTCACAAAGCAGAAAACCGTGACACTGCACATCATGCTGCAAGGAAAGATCTCAGTTGGAGCCAAAGGGCATGGTGCAGGTGGCTTCACAGTGACCTGGCTGACCCTCAGCTGCTCTTAAAATTGTTGCCCTGATTATACTAATCCAGCTAAAGGCCAACCCTTCCTTCACATGAGTACAGCTGACATCTCATCCCTCAACACCAGTCCTCTGAAAAGTTCCAAAGCATTATCCCTCCTCACCAGACACCGTGGCAGTCATCAGCACTTTCTGAACCCACTTCCACCTTTGATGACATCAAGTTCCTCTCCTCCACCATCGTGTTACTGAGCACACACAGGCACTAAAAGCCCTAGAATAAGCAGATAACATCAGTCAGTCTGATCTGAGACAGGGCACCTCAGAGCTGACCCCTGCCCCTGTCTGTTGGAGGGTCAGCACTCAGGAGTATTTTATTGCAGGAGGCTCAGCAAAGGCCACATTAAGCTGCAGATGTCAAGAAAGAAGACGCTGTGGTTGGGAGGAAGAGTAAAACGGATGCTTACAGTAAACTTCTATTCAATTTATGGCAAAAGAGGGCCAACCAGGCTGCCTGCCCCAGAGAACACCTTGCCAAGATGGAAAAAAATTCAAGCCCTTCCCGTTTCCCCAAAGCCACAGTCAGAGGTGCATCTTTCACCACCACATTTGGGAAACCGGCCTCTCTGGCAGCAGACTGCAACTAGCAGCATTTGCATGTACAGCTCAGGAGCTTCTGAAAGTCAAATGGGATGCTTAATGAAGAGCAGAGACCATAGTGCGTGCATTGTTGCTGTGCTTCTCCAAGCAGGAGTGGTACAATCAGCCTTTGTCAAAACCAGAGCTCAAGCGACAGCAGCGTGGCAGAGCTGGTTCTAATGACTGATGCAGATGGACTGCCCTTATACTTCTTTATAGTACTACCAAAACCAAAATTAAATAAAAAGCACTTAAGCCACTGCAATTTTTGACAGTTCCAAAGAGCCATAGACTGCTGGAGCAGAGCACGGGGTCTCTTATCTTTCTATCCACCCCTCCCTTTTCTCTCCTCACAGAGGATTCACACAGGCACAAAGCTCAGGAGTCCCTGGTGAGGAAGCCTGTACCTGGGTTTTGTCTGTCACCACGAACAACTGATGGCTCTCAGACTGCACCGGACAAGGGACTGAGTCTGAGAAAGGTGTAAGCTAAGCTCTCCACATCTCCAAAGTACCTCCCCACAAAAGCCCCCCGTGCTGCTCTGCATGCCTGCAGCCCGTGCTTTGAGATGGCATGGGGAGCTGCACTGAAGAGTTCATTGAAAACAGTCAGCCAAGGGGAGGGTGTAGCCCTTCCCAATTTTAGCTGCTAGATCACATCAGATGTATCAGATCACAGGAGATGAGACACCAACAGTTAGAGATCAAGCAGAGCCCAAGCCAGTTTCTTTAATTTGCTTTATAAGTAACTAATTAAAATAGTATTTCCAGGATGCTTTTGTCCCCAAAAGGCTCATAAATGAGACCTCCAGTAAAAAAGACCTACACACATAGTGCCGAGCAATCCCCTGGGGTGGGTCAAAAGAGCACACAGCCAAAGCTGCTTTGTGAAAAGAGAAAAATGTCACAGACGCTTGAGAGGCAAACAGAAATAAAGACAGAGAAACTCAGCCCGCAGATTGCAACTAACACCAAAACCTTCAGCAAATAACTTACAAGAGCTTTACTGACCACAGTGGTCAGAACATCCACTTTACTGCCCATGGAAAAATGGCTCTGTAACATCAGGCTGCAGCACCAAGGTCTAGTTCATACTGGAAAAAAAGTGTTTTGAGGGTGTAAACCAGTAAACCCCTGCCCACAAAATAAACTGGACTGGCTGAAGCAGTTTTCACCAGCAAAATGCCACCTGTATCAGGCCTTCAGCTAATATAAATGCTTTTTAAAGATAAAAAAAGAAAGTAAACACAAGCAGGGAGGCTTCCTGCAGTTCCCAGATTTTCACTGCCATCATTGCACAGAAATGCCTTTGCTTGTAGAAGAGGTTTTTGAGAACCCACCAGAAGAAGAGGATGATGCTGTCTGGTCCCAGGTACTTGCAGGCAGGGACAATCTGGACACAGCCCCTCCCATCCCAAAGGAGGGCTGGGGAAGAAACAACTTACTCAAACCAAACCAACGTTCTTCATTGTTAATGAATGACTAAGCTGACCTTTACCCGAAACCAAGAAAAGGAATGTTTTTACAGAAGGATCAACAGTGATTTCTATATCAGCAACAATAAATATTTCCCTAGGTATGGAAAGCGATGCATTTCTCCCCTTGGTTGGTATTAACACGAGCACGGAAAGATCTAATCTGAAACATAGCTCAGTTTCAACACTTTCCACAACAAAAACAAATGATGTCACTAAACGAAAAGCATGAAACACACCGGAAGCTTTGCAGAGAGAGCATGGCTCAGGCCTTGTCTGCTCCGATGGGACGCTGCTTTAATCCAGCTGCTATCGGGTAACAACACATCGCCATACCAGGACGCTCCTGAAACTCAATCCATGCTAACCATAGGCGCAAGTTTACCAAGGACCGGTTGAAATATATTAGAATTCTATAAACATACTTTCAGCATGTAAGTGACCACAACTCAGTCCAGTTAGTTCACTTCAAAAATGAATCAACCTAAAACAAATCAAGGCTACTTAAATTCTGCATAAGAGCATCTACACAGAGATTTAATTCACTTTATTCAACGCACTGGAAAGGTTAATTGGATTCATTTTCTTGAGTAACCAGGCTCTAAGGATGAGACCTTGGCCACAGTAAAATGACCAATAACAATTTTGCTAATAACTTAACAGGACCAAGATTAACCCCTAGGACTCTAGCACACAGATATTACTTCCAGTAGCAATAAGAAGTGAAGCATTAAAGGATTGATAAGAGGTCAAGAGGAACCTCCAGCTCCCTGCAGAGACATACATACATCTTCTACTCTTGACCAGCTGAATCATCAAATTCACACTCGCTATTTTGCAAGAGTTGAAATTTAACAAAAAAAAAAAAAAAAAAAAAAAAGAAAAGAAAAATAAATGGTCAGTGGCAAAGAAAACAAGTTTAAGGAATTTTGGATGCATTTAGACAGGCATGCGTTATTCTCATTCCTACAGTGTAAATCGAAAATAACTCGATTTTGACAGAGCTTCTACAGATTTCCGTCAGTGTCAGTGAAAGAGACTCAACGCCGAACAAAGCTTTTCAAGCCCAAAGCAGCTCCGGGGCACCTTTAACTAAGCCGAAAGGTCCAGATGTGAAGCAGACACCTCCTGCTAGGAGAGAACCCGGGGCCGCTCTGGCCCCGCTGGAGGTGACCCGGTGTACGGGCACATCTCCATCCCCACCCGCTCACCCCACGTGTGGGTACCCACAGCTCCGCTCCCATTGTCACTGCCCCGAGCGCGGTCCCCAGCCCATCCCCGCGAGGAGCGCTACGGCGCGGCAGGACCCGAAGGGTGTCCCGGCTCTATCACAGCGGGGCTCACCCCGCGGGAGCGCACCCCGGACCTCCCCCCGGCCCCGGGCGCGCCGGGGAACGGAGCCGAAGCGCCGGCCTCGGCCGGGCGCAGACAAAGGGCTGCCCCCTCCCCCAGCGCCGCTCCTCGCCTTCTCCGGGGCGAGCACCACCATCATTGTTTTAAAAAAGAAGAGTTTCCCCCCTCCCTTCTCCCAATTCCCCGCCAGCCGCCCCGTCCCGTCCCGTCCAGCCGCCCCCGCCCGGGGTGACCCCCACCTTCTTTGACCCCGGGCAGCTTGGAGTGGTCGATGCCGATCCCGGCCATGGCGGGGTGGGCCCTCGGCCCCCGGCTGAGGGCAGAGCGGCGGCGGCACCGCCCGCGCCCCGCGCTACAAAGTTCCCAGCGGGTGGGGACGGAGCGCCGGGCGTACGGCGAGGCAGAGGGGACAGAAAGCGGCGGGGCGGGGCCGGGCGGGGCGGGGCCGGGGGGGCCGGGCTACCGCTCACCGCCCCTCTGCCCCCGCGGAGGTGGGCGGGGGGTCCCGGGCTGGCTCCCCGCTCCCCTTCCCCAGCCCGGCAGGCAGCCTCCGGGCGCCGTTATTTGTAGTTAATTTTACTTTTTATTTCTTTTTTTTTTCCTTGTAAAGGGGGCTGCTTCAGACCTCTCCAATACACCCTGGTTGCTCACTCACGCAAAGAGCAAATCCACCGGTACCTCGTCTCGCTGAAAAGGACACGGCCACCCATGACCACATTCCAGTCAGGCGATCTCCCGTGCCGGATGCCCCTGCTCCCCCTTCCCAACCCAACGCTCGCCTGTCCCGCCAGGTCCAGCTTTGTTTTCCAGTAGCAAAGTAACACCATGATGTGATGTCCCCTGGGCACAGGGGAGGAGACCAGAGACGGAGGATCTGGGATTTAGGGATGTCTGAGCTCCTCTGCTCTCTGCTTAGCACAGCCAGTCACTCATGTAGACCGTTTATTATTTTAATCACAAATAAATGCGTATCTCAGAACACCAGGAGCTTCTATTCTAATGTCCCGTGGCCCCTGGGCCACTGGTGGGTACTGGGATGCAGGGGCTGAGCCTATCACCTGCTCCCTCTCTCCAGCAGGCTTTGGGGAGCTCTGTGAGCTGGGTAACTGGGACAGGGGATGTGAGATCTCAGAAAAAAAACAGCAAAGGGAATAATATCTCCATTTTATTAAAAAGTAAAAACATTAAAGAAACTGACTGTGAAAAGAAATCCATTTCCAGAGGGTTAGCTGTGTGCTATTCCGGATTTTTCCAGTCCTGTTTTTTGAAACTCAGAAACTTTGTCCTTAATTCTCCCCCTTTCAAATGACACTCCATCATCCCCCAAGCAGGTGTGCATGGACTTTGTCTTTAATCTATACATAACCAGGACTGCCTTTACTATTCTTTCAACTGCTCAGCCTTCTCCATAGAAAAGTCACTGAACTGTGTATATTTATGATCCCTTCTCAGCTACACACATCCAACACACCTCTCCTGTGTGCTCACACGTGCTGAGAGCTGGTGAGTCACCTGCCAAGAAGGCCTTTGGACCCATTTGCTGAGAGGTGAGGGGTGCACAGGATGACCCCGCTACACCGGTACTCCATATGACCACACAGATGGGGATTAGTCACAGGGTCTTGTCCCTCTAAGGGGCAGGTCACACAGATTATCTCCTGTCACAGTCCCAGCTTCTCCCTCTAATCCCCCTGCCATTCACACAAGTGATACAACTGAACTGCTCACAAATAACTCCCGTGGTTACAGGCTGCTCTGTGCTAAGGAAGGGTCTAAAAGTCCATTCTTAGTTTCTCCTGAATTTGAGTTTTTCTGAACTCAGTATATTCCCCTGGACATCCTTCACCCTTTACTGATCAAGCTTTTTGATCACTGAATAAGCATTTATTATTGGACAAAAACAAGGACAAAAGAAGAGGCCAAGCAACCAGGCAGATACAGGAGAAGTGGTACAGAACGTACCAATCTGACTTTCCAAAACCAGAATATATGCCCTTCTCATAGTATAAGGTATTCAACATAAAGCAGCAGAAGTTGAAAGCCTGAAGCATTCACATTTACACAGCAGCTTTAATGCAACACCTTTATGACATAACTTTTAATCTGTCCATCTCCATGATCCTGCACTTCACTCCATGTGCAAAGCTTTTTGCTCCATTCTTCAGTAACGAATTTGTCATATTAAGTTTTCTGGCTAGGGCCAAAAGCAGCAACATAAATTAGTCATAAACTGAACTGCACTCAAGAGATACCAAGTTGGAATGATGTGACTTTGGCTGCTGTTAATAGAGAACTATGTGCCTGGCTATGTGTAGCTTCACTAAAGCAAGATCTGGTACCTGATGCTCAGAGTCATAGCAGGGTGGTTCCTGAGGTTCCTGGGTATGAGGACATAAATTACATGGCTCATCATACCTTCCTGTGGCTCCCTTAATCATGCAAAATTTTTTTTGTTCTTGCAAGATCTGCTGAAGCTCAGTGATAGCAGTTGGATGTTGACCTCTGCTAGGACCCAAGGAAACTACAGGGAGACAGTGTAAGTGACATTATTTTCTTGGTGCTGGAAACAAGGGGAACACCTCTAGCTGTCAGAGCACAGAAAGGCTGGAACAGGCTCCTGGGAAGGGGTAACACAAGCAAAACCAGTGAACAGCATTTGTCAACACTGTTCCCTAAGGCAGGATCCTACACACCAGAGTATTTTCTTTGCATTCGTGGCATAGGACTTCCCTCTCAGCTTCATTTTTGGGAGATGCGTTCAGATTAAATGTCCAAGGCTGGAAGATGGCATGAATCATTTTAAGATTATAGGAGGTTTTGAAGACAACTACAAAACCCAAAAATCACCACAGGGCAACTGACAATGAGAGGGAATTGAACAGGATCAAGTGAATGAGTTACTGATGTAATGCTAGCACTGCAACAGCATCACATCTTATGCTCCCAAAGGGCTCCTTGTTGTGGTTGATCTCAATTCACTCTTCTGACTCTCACCTGTGTCTAAAAGCTGCTGCTTCTAGGCAAAAAGCATGGAAGGTGTTTGTCTGTCCTCCTAGACTGACATCAGCTTTTCCTCTGCAAATTGTACAGCACCTAGCTTGACAAATGGTATGTGTTGCAGTGGGTAGATTAATTCCAATAAAACTGGGAAGACTGACCACTTTCTTTAAGATTATAAAACACTTCAATATTTTATAAAAGCAGATACTTAATCCACCAGGATCTTCTGTTGGAAGAGAAGCCTACCTCATTTCCCAGGACAAAGGCAACTGGGAAGTTGATGCAGAATTTGAGCTGAAGTGCATGGCACACACCTTTAACCCTTCACTCATAGAATAAGTTAAGTTGAGAGGGAATTTGCAGGGCTCTAGTACACCCTGTATCTCAAAGCAGGACTGGCTTCAAAATCTTCAAAATCTGATCAGGACCTTGCCCAGGTGAGTTTTAAAAATCTCCAGGGCTGGAGATCATGTCACATCTCTGAGCTCCTGTTCCATTATTTGCTCATTGTGATTTTTCTCTTTATATCCAGGTAGACTTCCCCTTGCTGCAACCTGGCCCTTTGTCCTTGCACTGTTCACCTTGCTTGGCTCTGTGCTTTCCAGCTGCCACTCTCCATGGCAGACCCCATGTATCAGGCACATGATGGTCAGTGGGGAGTGTGCTCCAGGAGCAGCTGTGGGCAGGGGCTCAAAGATGGCACTGCAGCTGGAACTGTGACACCAGACAAGTCTCAAACCCCAGGGAGCCCCAGGACTGGGCACTTTCTCTACCTGCACCCAGGCACCTGATCCTGCCTCCAAACATGTCACTCCTACGGTGTACCGAGATTGTCACCCTGGTGCACCACAAAACCCTTTCCCAGCTCTCACAGCACTGCAAACAATCCTGAGGGGATGTGCAAAGCAGAGTCTGGAACTGTTGAAAACAGATAAAACCAACAAAATCTGGACTGACCCTCAGAATATCCACAGAGACCTTTTAGGGGCAGGAGCTGCCAGGCAGAGCACTGGGACCGCCTTCTGCTGCTAAGCTCTTTCTGCAGGCAGGAAGAGACAATTTTGTGCTTGCTTCTTAGATAAACTGGGCACCTCTCCAAGTGTCCTGCTGTCATTTTAGGTCAACAGGATAACGACTGTGAAATAAATTAGGCCTCATCAAGATGTTCACTTTGAACAGAACTGTCTTTGATAGAAGTTTCCTTAATGATGGCAAGGCTAACTTCCAACTGACGACGCTGTGGTGGGAATAAACACAGAGGGTAATGATCCTGCAGGCAGGAATAGGTGCATCAGTTAATGATCAGTGCAAAAGGATGAAAAAAATGGTTCTAGAGTGTCTCATGATACCAGGTGCTGCACACACCCATGTCCAAAATTGAGTCAGTGGTGACTGATGCCAGGGGACTGACCTTCCTGCTCACCTGAGCTGGGGACATGTGCCTTTTTCTCCTCTTTGACCCACTTCAGTCATTAACTTCCCTGCATTTCTAAGCTAAGATGCACTGTAAGAGAGATTTGAAGTCCCGTGCCAGTAGGGGCCAATGAGAGGAAGCAAACATTACAGCATTGGCAAGGAGCACCAAGAAGCAGGTGTGCAATTTCCGTGGGTAGCTGACTGGTGCCTGTGGGAATTCAGGCTCCCTGAAGCACAAGGAGAGCAGGAGCCTGCAAGGATTAAGGCATTACAAAGCATACCAGGAGTAATGAATGGAGTGATTACAAAGAATGAACAAAGAGGAAACTAAACTTGTGCTTACATGTAACATAATGAGGAGCACTAGGAAAATCATGAGCTGTACATTTACAGAACAAGGACTTTTGTTGACTTTAAAGTTGGAGAGGGAACCCATGCAATCTGAAGTCAGGTATGATGCTGCTCACAGCTTGGTTACACGCACAGATCAGATCTATGTATAGGCTACCTTGGAAACTGCAAGGTGCAAATTAGCTCTGCATTTCTGCCTGCAATTTTACATATACATTTGCAAGGGCTGTAGTTTTGGTGATTTTTTTTTTTTCCAAGTGAAACAGTGTTAAGTTTCACATCAGCAAAAGAGACCAAATGCCTTCCAAAAACTCTTCTTTACCACTGAAAGTGAGAAGTTATACTGAAAATTGATACATTTGTCACTTTCCTCTTCCCTCATCCACTGTGCATTCCTTTACTCTTACAGGTCAGAAGAACAGAAACCCCCCAGAACAGATATTTGGTATTCACTTAGTGCTCTGCAGGCAGCTGCCCGCAAACCCGCACAACAGAGGCGTAAGCAGCCTAATAAAAGTGGCAGGTAGTGGTGAAGCACCTTGGACAATTCTCAGCTATTCACAGTCTCTACTGCCTGGATGAAACTTCAACACACTGATGTTAGAGGGAGTTTGGTGGGGGCTGATGTCACTGCAGTTCTCACCTAGCAGAGAGTTTGCTATATTCCATTCTGAAAAATTTCTAGATCTGCCTAAAAATCACCTCTTTTTGATTTCCACCTGCCCATCCTTTTCTGGTTAAAGAAAATAAATCCTGCACTATCACTTCTGCAGCCTTGTTTCCCAAGCTGCAGGGTGGAGCAGGCCAAAAGGTGAGGGACGGATATGTCCTACAGTCTCAGCTGGATCCCTCATTTCAAGTCATGATTTTGTGCATGCAAGTTTACATCCACAAAGCATTTGTGTTCACTCAATAAAATACTATTTTGTATGTGCAGGAGCTCTCAGCAGCCCCATGTGCAAATGAAAAGCTAGGTAGGACAGGCTCTCAGAAATGCAAGGATTATGGTTGTCTGTGCAAATTACCTCAAAACAAAACAGATCTATATACCCTCTGAGCCTCTCCCTTGGGTGAGCTGTAGTGAGTTTCTCAATAAACCAAAAGGTCAGATGACGAAAACTGAGAGGAGGAAGAGGGAGAAAGGGGAACAACAGCATGAAAGTTGGCAGCCACGGTCATCCTCCACAACCCTGCAAATGCCCCAGCCAGTATTTTTATCAGGAAATCATCTGTCCTTGTCTATATGGCCATATTACCCAAAGTAGTACATGTACAAGCTACATTCAATTTAGACTTACTGAGAGTGGCTGACTGAAGTAGAAGGAAGTGTGCAAAATTCAGAGGGAATGTTCAAAGACAGATGGATGCACACACTTATTCTCATACAATGGTTGCTTATCACACCAAAGGATCCTTGCAGAGGTCCTTGATGCAGGTAGCATTGAGCATCTTCAGCCTAACATCTGCAACAAGAAAAATCAAGAGGCAACTCATTCCTCTGCGGTCACACTGGGAGCTGCCAATTCCACGTCAGCCTGTACAGCAGCCAGTGAGCTTTACCAGCTGGTGGCTGCAGTGTGGTCTGGAGGACACAGTGCCTCATCAATAGCAGTCTTGGAAGTGCTGGGGGACTAGGCTTTCTGAAGACACAACTCCATACAGGCAGGCAGTGCCCTGTGGAGATGTGCTAGCTCTGCAGAAGCTACCCCAGAACCAGCGCAGCTTCCTTGGTAATTTCACCTAGAAGCCAGGCTAATTAGCCCATCCAAGTGCCACACTAACATGCACATATGGTTTTTCGGTGGCCAGGCTCAGGTCTCCACCCCACTGGGGAAATGCATCAGCTCCCTGGGGACAAGCTCAGGCAGTCTAGCACAGCAGTCTAGCACAGCCTGCTGCTTCTTAGTAGAGATCTCGTGCTTGATTTTCCTCACCTTCCCTCTCCATCCAGATAGTGGCAAACTCCACCAGAAGCCACATGCCAGATCACCACTTTGGGTCCTCCTGGCTTTGTGTGCTCACAGGGTAGGTAATAATGACCGCTGATATCCATTCTCTACAAAGAATAAACAAGATGAGATCTGCCACTATTGACAGGGTAATGGGCTTGTAACTGTATTTGTGGAGGGCAAATCCCAGCTCTAGAAATCACCTCTTGTTGACCACGTACTTTTTTGTTACCTCAGTTGCCATTTCCACAACTGGCTGCTCTCTAGTGTCCTATTGATGGTGAGGAAAGAGGTTCTCCAGAAAACCAGGCAGGCTCCTGCTCCAAATCAGTCTCAGCCTTTCTACTTCACTGCCTTTACTGTGGGCCTAGGAAGGCCAGCTTCTGTAGCGTGATGCTACTCTTGCAAAGACACCCCACACCATTGCTTACTCAGCACACAGTGTCCCGATAAGTTCAGAGGCACTGCTGATGCTCATCATCCAACATGGACCCAGGGCTTTGCAGATGGTGAGTGTGCTCTCTTGTTTGCTTGCAGTGAGGGGACAACTTGAGCTGCTTTACACTCTGCCTTGGACCTTTCCCTTTTCTTTATCTAGGCAAGGATACAGTTAAAACATAGCATCTAATTTTATGGCAGTAACAGGCCAAGCAACAGCTCAGTCCCAAAGACAAGCATGTAGAATGGGGAACAAATTGCTTGAGTCAGACTAAAAGCTTCATAAATATTGACTGGTTTTAACAGTCCCCTAAGGAACAGAGAATCTCATTTTATAACTACATCTCCCTCCCCACTATCCACTCCTTCCTCTCAGGGAGCTGCGAGGGGGGCTGCTCTCCTGGCTTATGCACACATTATTTTAATTCCTTTCTGCAGCCAAGCTGCTCTGTCAGGGCCTTTGCACCACACATCAACAGAGTATCCGAGCGCCTTCCAGTGGTGCTTTAAATAATGGGACTGGAATGAGTTTTGTTCTCTCAAGTTCATTCCAGGATAAGAGTGACACAAGCAGAGGAGAAATTATATATTAAATATGTAAGATATGAAGGCTGAAGAGGACAGAGTGGCTTTCAGTGCCTTCATACCAGGTGACGCACAGCTGGAGAGACAGAGGGGCAGAGAGATGCAAGAGGAATGTAGGTAGAAGGGACAAGTGGTGTCAGGTCTGGCAAGAAAGGCAGACACTATGGAAGAGACAAGGGACTCGGCCGCAAAAGATGGAAACAGTTTGTTGGGCATGTGAATAGACAGAGGTGATAGAGGCATATGGTGGGACTGGCGGAAGTACACTAAGTCACCGCACAGGGTAGGGAGCAAGATGACTCCTGCCTTTCTGACATCATTTATGAAGCTCACTTCATCCCTGCTGTGAGGGCAACTCCCCTTTCTTGCCTGCTAAAAGCTCACCAACTACTCCTCCTCCTTTGTTGGGACTGTCAAGCCCCCACCTTGCCTTTACCTTCTACAAGTCATGTCTACTCCTCATTTCCAAATTTGTTTGCCATTCCTCACCCTCATCTTATTCTCAGAAAGACTCTAGACAAGAAAACAGTGAGACATGAATCTCCCCATATCTACCGCACAGTATAAAATCCTGTCTCAACCAGTTGAGACTACCTGATCACAGCCAAGTCCCATCCTTGGTGCAGACGTTGCAGGACAGTTCATATGCCCTTTCTCCCAACCTTAAGTAACAGTGCTTCTCTGACAGATCCTCCCACAGCAGGTTGTTTGCTTTGCAACTAAGCAAGCTATGGTTAAGTGGAGACCATAAGACCACAGCAAAGCCTGGGGATGCTGCTGAGGCTCACCTGAAATACATGATACATGTGATATTTTCAGAAAAATAATCCTCCCTCTCTCCAAACCCCAAATGTACAGCATATAAAATGGTCTGGAAATCTGCCACTCCAAGCTGGCTCTGGAAAGTAGCCCTTTCATGTTCTGCTTTCAGCAGCTCAATGCTGCCTCCTGCATTTTACAAGTCACCCAAACCCCACACCAAATTCCCCTTGTCTGAGGCTTACTCTGAAACAGTAAGGGTTACTGCTTTGGGGTTAAACTAAAGTTAGGTGATTTAGGGACTGCATCTCTTCTAGAGGCAGCTTCATTAGAGCTAGCTGCAAAGCTCAAAGTGACTTCAGAGAAACTGGGATTTTGTATAACATACCTGAAAACCTCAAAGATCTACTAGTCTACTTGGCAGAAAATAGGGAGTCAGTGCACAGAAAGAAGCTCAACATTTTGAGGAAGAGGATGTCTGAGAGAAGCAAAGGCCAACCACTCCCTATGTAACAGGGAGCCAAGTGCAGTGATGCTGCCAGCAGGACAGGGACCCATCCCAAGGAGTGCAAGCAGGACAGGCACAGAGGCAGCAACCAGGTTCAGTCAAGAGCCCCAAAAACCAGTGAAGCCCATGATGATAAGGCAGATCCAGGGACAAGCTGGAAGTCAGTCCACTAGTCATAATCAGGCCTGATGCTAGCAGCCAGGGTCAAACACAGCCTAGTGAGTACCAGACAGATCTCCAGTAATGGAATATGTTTAAGGTCAAGCCAAGCAGTCAACCTGCAGGTCTGAGTCCAGATCAGCAGGGGTCACGGCCAGGTAAAGATATAGCTGAGTTGCAGACCTACATTCTTCCAATATTGCTCAGGCAGAAACAGGAGGGTGCCAGGGCTGAACTTAAATGGGGGTCCTCAGCCTGTGGACAAAGAGGGTGGGTGGAGGCCCCAGCTGAGGCAGCTCAGGACCATTAAAAATCTCAGGGCCCTGACACCTGTACCCATCTCTCTCAGACTCAGAGTTGGCACAGCTGAGTTAAGTGGCATCTGCTTGGGCCAAATCTTCTCCTTTCTTGCCCTTTGGACTGGTTGGCTTTGTCCACCCTTGTCAATTTTCCTGTTTGATCATGTTTGACTCCATGAAGTCTGCATAGCTTTATGAAAAGAGAAACTTCTACATGAAGAGGCTTAGACTAGGACCATGGGAGGTAGAGATGGAGCTCCCACCTTCATCCTCTCACTGTCTTTGAGCTCTAGACACAAGTGCTCAGTGGATGATATAGAAGACATTATCACTCAGTGAAGTAACAGGGAGAATATGGAAACTCTTTTGGTTTTTTTCTCAAAAAAAAAAGATATATAAGAACAGTAAAATGTAATAGTATTTCCAGCACCTGGACAAATGGGCTAAAAGCAAAGGCATTTTCCAGATTGGAGTCTTACAGAAGCCCAACATTGCAAATCAACCATCTCATAACTGCAACAAATGCAAAAAGTCCACTAGCGTCTGGCGGCGGCTGCCAGACATCTACCCACCCACCCACTGAGAGCATCTGCCTGCTCACAGCATCCAGTAAACTCCCTTCTGGTATGTAAATGTAGAACGGCAGTCCCTCACCTTCAGCAGGGCCCTCACTTAAAAAGACTTGCACACTCTATATGTGAGTTTCTTTCAGAGCTGAACAGTTACTGTGACCCAGAACTGAAGCTTTTCCTCGGCGAAAAAGGAAATCCCAGGGAACAGCTCAGCTTCCTGAAAGAGCCTGCCAATAGCCTGTGATGCCTCACAGCCAAGGGCAGGAACAACCAGTCAGAGATCTGTGGATTCTGCATCAACTTAGATGAGATGGGGAAACCCATCTTCTATATGAAGCCAAAGCCAATTTCACAGCAGATCTCAAGACAGACTAGTAGGGACCTGGAAAGCCAAGTAATACCAAGTGAAAATGGACCTGACCTTTCCTTAGGTATATTGTTTTGAGTCAGAGCTACTATTGTCAGTTCTGGACTCCTGTGCAAGGTGATGCTCATCAAGTTATGGCCTCCACTTCATGGGGGCTGCTCACTACTGACCAGTTTGAAACAGGCAGCTCAGGGAGACAGAGGTGGCTGGAAAAGTGTTCCCAGTAGGACACAGGTGTCCTTCAGTCCAAACAGAGTTTTGGGGAGTACTTCAGCTAGTTGATCACTGGTTCACAAGACTGAGAGAAAAGACAAGTTTGGTTTATTTATATATATTATATCTACAGGGAAAATTCTGGAATATTTCCATAGCAGAGAAGTATTCCTTAATGGAAGCATCACATTCATTTTCATAGACACTTCTTTCAAAAAATCTGAGCCTTCCTCCTCCATTTTTTAGTAAAAAGTAAATATTAAAAGGGGTAGTAAAAGGCTAGTCATCCTATAGCTATCCAGGGTGCACAGCAAGTCATGGGGAGAACTGGGGACCAGAAGCCAAAAGCCCAAACATGGAAATGATATTGTCTTTTAGTTAAGATGAAGTGCAAATACCACTATGTTGGGTAATTTGGCATGATGTGGCATCAAAAAAGCACATGAGGTGAGTCATTAGGAGTGTATGTACAAGTCAGAGCTTGGCCAAAGTGTAGTACAGATGATTCAGTTCTGCAGAAGAAGCAGAAGTGAAGAACAAAGCTTCATGCTGTTACTATTACAACATTTTTCTTGGTAAGGTTATAATATAAAACTAGTAGCAGGTCCTTGATCAAGAGCAATGGACAGGCAACAAATAGAAGCCAAACCAAGATGTAGTCACAACCTGAGAAGACATGGAATATGTGCAATGTGACTCAATACTTTGCTCTAAACTAACAACATACGGCGGTGCAGCCAGAACCAGCATCTGACCTTCCACTTCTCTTTTTTCCCCCAGAATAAAATTGAAGACAGTTGCCCATCCTTGATGTATTCCATATCTGCTGCCAAATCTGCACTCCCCCACTCAGACACAGTCCCAAAATAGGGTGTGATGCCTTTCCCGTTGACAAAGCCATAAGTCACGGTGAGCGAGACACACTCAACATCCTCCAATCAGTTAAATGAAAAGAGCTCTCTCCCTCTGTTTCCCACCACTTCAGCACTCATTATATCTCACATTAATTAATATAGGCACTAGGGAGTGAGACGATAAATTACAAAAACCCATTAACCTGATTCTGTCCAAGCTGGTGACATACGGCAACGTGTATGTAAGACAAATCTTCCGTGCTAATGTGGGAGTCCTCCTGTCTGAACTCCATTAAAGCAGCAGCCCTGAAAAAATATTTTTAATGTACGTACGTACGGAATGTATATCGTCATGCGTGGACGGTGCGTGCCTGTGGAAACATCAGAATTCATTAGATCAGTCTGATACGAGATATATTGAACAGGTTCCATCTGACGTCTGTTACTGGGTTGTTCTGTCCACTCCCAAAGGAGTGAATCATATTGACAGGTTGAATTATATCTCAAGAGATATTTTTCTCCCCTCCTCCAAAGGCCATTTGCAATCACGGCACATCCACTGCCTCTTAAAAGTGAGCTCATCTGGCACGGGGTTGCATTGAAGTCCTCCACTGTGCCTGAAGGAAGAATGCTCTTGGGTGGTGGGAACGTGGAGAAGATGTGGTCTGTCCAGCTGTCCCTTGGAGTGCTAACCATCTTGACCATGACTGTGTATGTCCCATCTACACACGGAGAGCCTTTTTTACTACGAGGTAAGCAGGAATACAGACTAGATGACACAGGTAGGTGGTTATCTTTTTGCTTTGCTTTGCTGCTTGTCATGTCCATGCAACACTTGCTTATCTGTGAAAGAAAATAAGATGAACCTCGAGCTATACTAAACAATCAATTAACATGGGTGCTACCCAGAAACTTGTTTGTATTAGCATGAGCTGAAGCTGTCCTTCTGGTCTGCAGCTGGTTGTATGACACATTCTGCTAATCAGTAAGAGTATCAGGTCTGGTGAAATCTGGTATGGGTAGCTCTTTCTCTCCAAAAGAGAATTTTCAAGGAAAAACATTAAAATAGCAGAGAGTAGCAATGCCAGTATGCACCATATGAGATTTGACAGCTCATAAATGTCAATAGTAGGGTGCTGCTGAACTTTTTTTATTCGCAAAACTTCTTTTTATGTGTTCCTCTCCCGTAATTTAAATTAATCTTAGCTTGAACTTATTCTGCAGGGAAATGTCAATCATTAATCTTCTTTCTTAAAAAGGCTTGGCAGTCAGGAAAAAAGAGCAGCTAAATATAGGCTTGAAAATAGCATTGCTTTTCAAATGATTTTTCCTCTTATATCACCTATTTATTTTTGTAATGACAACCAAAACATTCCTGAGGCCACTCTATCTAAATACTGCTTCTGTTTAGTTTTTACTAGAGTGTTTATAGGGTGTTTTTTTCTATAGAAAATCCCCCAAATGACTAAAAGTAGCTATTTTAAAATCATAACTGTCTTTCAGACTTAGGAATGAGGTTTATAGCACTCCACACTAACTGCAAGTTTTATACAGTGTGAAGATCTGCTAAATGCCTTGGGTTTATTTCTAGAGATCCCAATCAGGACCAGTGGCTTCAACCACAGCATGAGGCAGGGTTGAGTCTGGTCAAATACTTGGAGCATCACTTTGGCCAGGGCTCCTCTGCTTCTGCAGATTTATGTAACTTTGGAGCTGATTCCCACATCCTCTTGAGCATCCTTGAGGCTCATCTGGTATAATGTTTTGTCTCATGTGTATCAAAAATAATTGTATCCATCCCACCACAGCGATATAGGGCTGATGGCTATACAAGACCATTTTCTCCTTTCCCACTTCCTTGAAGGGAGCGAGCAGAAGTCCTAAAGATCCTGGAAGAAGACAAAATAAGCCTTTCTGCATAATTTGTTTGTATTTTCCATACATTCTGTAGGCATCTTCTAGGGCTTTGTAGGGTCTGGGTGTGGGGCAGGGGTGTTCAGACCAAAGATTTTGGGGAATGGTCATTCTCCCTGTAAAGTCTGGCTCCCATTCTGTCATTCTCAAAAATAAATTCAGCATTCAAGTGTCAGATGATCCTAGAAATCTGTCAAACAGAGCTGGGAGGGTCTCAGAGGCTTCGGAGCTCTTAGTCCCATTCTCTGTGTCCGTTGGTTTCTGCTGAACCCCTGACCTTCACAACCATTCATTTGAGGGCATAGCCACAACCACTACAGCAAAACCACTGAGAAAGCTCCCTAAAGGAGCCTCATACAGAGGCCTAAATTGCTTTAGGACAGCAGCTTTGGGAGGTTTTTACTGGAAAACAGAAAAATTCTGCATGGCCTACAGCTACTGTAAGAGGCTTCCTCAGGGATAAAGAGGCTAGCTTTAAACTCCTCCACACTTTGGTTCTGTTCATGAAAAATTCCTTAATACCATGGGCAATCAGGTAGAGCAACCCCAAGGCTGAGTGAGCGCAAGAACAGACTGCAGGGCTGCAGGGCTTTTCGGCTATGGGACCCACACTTCACCCTCACGAGGAGAGGAAGGGGAGAGGAAAGGATATCGTGGGTTGCTGCCTGTACATCTGCCTTGCAGAAGAGATCGGGACTGTCTAAATCAAGGTGATGTCTCCAGCTCTCTGCAGCCAGCCATGCTGATGAGGCTGCAGTGGGACTGGCCAGCAGCCCAGAGCTGGCAGGGGGGGCTCTCCCACCCTGCACCCTTTCACTGCGCAGTCCTCACTGCCTGGACATTCTGTTTCTGTGCTCACACATCTCCCCTCTTCCCCTGAGCTCCTTTCACCCTGGTAAAGTGCTGGCAGGAGACATTTTCCTTCCGCTTCTTAGCCTTTGTAATCTTCATTTTAATGCTGGGGGCTGGAGGGTCTGTCCTTTTTGTCATTAGAGATGGAGGAAGCTGTGTTTCATGTGCTGCAGAGAACCGAGTGCTTCCAGAGAGAGAAGACACAAATCACGAGGACACACTGCTGACTCTGCTTCTTAATAAGAAACTCGCATGGCGGAGACCAGAAAACATTGGTAAGCGAAGGGGATGGGAGATCTCAGCTTCTTGTATCTGTGTTTGCATGAATGCAAGGAACCTGCTCCTCAGGTTCCTCAGAAATGACGACTGCTAAGAAAGCAGAAGCACCCAATACGGTGCCTACATGTGATTAATGTCAGATGTTCTCCATCATGGGGCTCCTGGACCTGCTTTTGCAATGCGATGTAAAGCTGCCCAAAAACATGCACCCTAGATCCTCACTCAACACTGAGCTGCCAAGGGAGGATGTGTGCGTACAGAACTAATAACAAGAACAGATGCTGCTGAGTCCCTGTGCCCCTGCTGTCTCTGAGACGTTTTGTGCTACATCTGGGGCATGGGCCAGCCTTGGGAGTCACCTCTCCACCCACATCCCACACAGCTCCATGTGCTTTTGAGATCCAGCTCAGTGTCTTGCAGGCATGCTAAAATCAGCAGTGTGAGCACACAGGGCAGTGGAGCAGTGTCAAGGTTTTGCAGAGAGCATATAACTGAGATCCCTTGGGGTCCAGTGTAGGCTGGGACAAGGGCAGCAGGAGCTCTTGTCTGAGCCTGAGCCCCTGCTACTGCTGGATGAGGCTGAGACCACGGGCTTTTCCCACACAGCAGAGAGGCCAAAGACAGGCTGCGTGGAGGCTATTCCTGTCTGTGCTCTGTGAACAGACACCAAATTTAAAGCCACCCACATGTTGCAACAGCCTCTAAACTCAGACCCACTAAAGAGAAACTTGGGCTTTCCATGACACTGCACACAGCAATCACAAGCACCACATGGGTTACAGGGGTCAGCTATTCCCACGACCACCACAGCCAGGGGAAGGTTTGGGCAGTATGTGGTGGTCCTGGAGCAGGAAGCCACCCTTCCCTGAGAAAACAGTCGAGAATGGGGCCCAGCAAAAATTTTGTTATGAAAAATCCATTCATCAAAATCATTCAGTGCTCTTCCCCAGCCCCTTGTTAATGCAGCGAGGCAGTGGTTAAACAATCCTGGGACAAATAAATAACACAGATAAATCAAGTACTTATACTAACAAAGGCATTCTTCTTGCAAAGGGGATGCATTCAAGAAATAACAATTTTATGATTGGTTTATGGATTATTGCACTTATTACTCCTAGAGGAAAGGCTGCATTTTATGCCAGACAATTGAATATAATGAATCTCTGAGCAGAGCACAGACAGAGGATTTACAGCAGGCAGTTTCTCAAGGCTTCATCCATAAATTAACTTCCTTCCCCTGTCTGAGATAATCTGTTCCAAATTTCAACCGCTGTGCATTTTCTATTCATAGCAGTCATTGGCCAAGCTTATGGTTTATAGAAAGTTGCATCAAAATAAGCACTTGAAACTCTGAAAGAGGTAAACATGTGAATAAATAATAATTAATAATAATAATCTTTTAAGAGGCACTTTTCACTTGTAGATATGCAGGCCTGGCTGCCTCTACCTTATGGCTATGTAAAGAAATGCTTAAGAGGAATCTGCCTGAGGTCATCGCTGGCAGTGCCAGGAACAGAGCCTCCACCTCCTGACTCCCAGCCCATCCCCAGCACCAGCCCAAGCCCTGATGCAATGGATTTGCTTTGAAATTGCTGCTTTTTACGTTGGATGAGTATCTGTCAGAAAATATTCAGAATTTTTGAACTGGATTTTTCCCTCTGGAAGGAGAAACTGAGAAGGCAGTCAGCTCTTTCTTGGCACACTCCTGCTCAGCTTCAAATGCAAAAAAACCCCAAACAAAAGCAAAAGCCCAAGTCTGGTGATGTGTCTGTGTGTGGAAGTCTTACCTGAAATCAGGGGGAATTGCATCCTAAATCCCTTTGGAGATGCAAACCAATGCCTGCTTCTGTTAGGAGCAGACAAAGGGGGCAGCTCCAGGGCTGGCTTTTGGCTTTCTTGTGGGTCTCAGCAGAAACATTCTTTAGCTCTTTCCTGGCTCTTCTACTTACTTTAGTGCATTTTTTCCCAAACTGGCACTTAAAAAATAGCTGATCACTTTGCATTCCACTCCCAGGAGGGCTGCTGTAGTCCAGTCACCCAGCTTTGATTGAGCTCATTTTGTCAAGGTGCTTTCCATTGTTTCAGCTATCTTATTTTTTAAAAAGTAAATAAATTACTGTTTTCGACATCAGTTTGAGTCTGGAATAAGGTACTACAGTCCTTAAAAGGACTAAGATTTAAACCCTACATCCCTTCCTGCAGCTTAACCTATTGCTATGCCCTCACCAATCCAGCTGGAAGTTTTAGGTCCCATTCACAAGCATCTAACTCTCCCCTTGCCCTGGATGGGAATATCTCGGGGCAGCTCATTCCCCCATCTGCATAGTTGTTTGACAGTCTAGTACAGTACTGCTCAGCCTTGAGATCTCTAAGTGTGATTTCTGAAGCTGGTCCTCAGATCCCTGTGCTCCCCGAACGTATAGAAGTGTGAAACCCATGCGCTCACTGCTATGTCACCTTTCCTGTTGCTCCACTCTGCCAACCTTGATATTTGCTGACTTCTAAGCAATAAGCCATGCTAGGCTAAATGTGTGTCTTCTGACTTCTGCCTGCGTGGGTTATGTGAGCATAAACGAGTCTTAAAGGAAGTAATAGGAGTTTATATAAAAGGACAGAGACAGAAAAGCCAGCATGAGAGAGTTGCTGTTATCAGGATAAAAATCAAAAGCAGTAAAGAGGTTCACCTGACCTGGTATCACACAGTATGTGACCTTGTTGGGCCAATCCCCTTATACCCTGGTGAATGATAAAGACTCTCTCATAATGGAGAATTACAGTAAAGTCCTGCAGAATTCAGCAGAGCGAGGCTGCTTTTCTGTCACTGTTTCTGCTACCATGGGTTTGGAGATCACTAACAGGAATTAAATGATAACTAAGTCTTTTCTTGTCAACCCTTGAAGAGGTTAAATGAAGAAACTGTTTTGGATTTGAACTTTGGGAAACAATGCAGATACTGATGTTACTCTCTCCCTTCTTGCAGACTGGGAGCTGGCAAAGAAGTTTGAAGAGCTTGAACAGGTGAGAAGAGCAAATGCACAGACACATAAATGCATACTGTTGCATGAACAGCTAAACAATTGTGTATACTGTCTTTGTGCCCTGTTCTTCTGTCTTTGCATCCTGCTACTCTTCATTCTGCTGCTATAATGTAATCACGTATCACGCAAAGGGAAAAGCAGAACCTGGGCTAATAGCTGCACAAGCTGGAAGAGATAAAAAGACAGCAAGGCTCAGACTAGCAATAAAGGCTGAGGCAGCTCTTACCTCTGCCACCAGTGAAAGGCCAGGCCAGGAAAAAAACCAAGATGCTAAAGGAAACCTCCATGGAAGAAAAGTGAGGGAGAAGGGGAGGTCATTCTGCTTTCCTGGGCATTGTATCAGCTGGCTGCATCCGATAATGAGTTAGAGGGATAGCCCTGCATGCCTAATCCAGACTGATTTTTGTCTGAGCTGCTGTGCCATGCAGAGTGAACACACACAGAGATAGCAAGAGGAAATTCCATCCTACACTGAGTGTCCAGGAACAGGGAAAGGTGAGCAGCAACCTTGGCATGGCTCCCACTGTTCTCCAAACCCCACAAGCTCTGGAAACCCTATTTCCCATGCCAGGTCCAGCTTTTGACATGGATCCTGGAGGGCCTGCTGGGTTCCACTTGGCACTTTTCACTTCAGACTGAAAAACCAGAGTGCAGCATGCTGGACAGGAGGCTGTCAGCTCTTACCCTAGCCCCTCTCTCCAGTGCTGAGAGACAGTAAGCTCTGGCTTCCTGGAAGCAACGCTACCAGAGCAGAAGTCTGGATCATGGCCACAGATGTTCCTGTAGCTACAGATGGAGAAGAAATACTGTGGACTTTCCACATTATAACCAAGAGAAGTGAGCAAGAACTGCAGGGGAAGGGAGAGGAGGGACAGCCCAGAGCAATGGAGACACAATACTCTCTGCTGCAGTGTATGGATGCCTGGAGACCTCCTGCCTCAGCATTGACTTGACTCGTAGTGGTGCAATATCCTTCCACACAGCCTCCCCTCCACAGGGATTTGCACTCTGGAGTGGGAGGGAAGCAGAGAGTGCCTCCATTGCTGACACCAAACAAGCAGCTTAATGGAGGAGGACAGACCCTCCTGGAACAGTCCTGCTCCAGGGAACACTCTGTTCTCCCCAGTGAAGCTGTCAGCCACATTGCCTGTACCTCCTGCCTCTGAGCCGCCCTGCGCTTGCCAGCATGCTGCAGAGCTCCTCATGATGGGGCATTTGTTTACTGCTGTGTTTGTTTTTAAACAGCTGGAGAAGTTAAAGGATCAGCTTTCAACTGAGGAAGGCTCAGAGGTGGCCTATGCCTTGGAAAGTCTCTCAGGATCCCAGCCCAAAAAACGCGGTAGGTTTTGGGTTAGAGCCCTGCAGCCATCCTGTCCTGCTCTCACCTCCAGGGCTTCCTTTCTTCAACACAGACAGTCACAGTAAACATGCCCCAAATATGCTGAAAAACAGGTTGGCAGCTTCTCTAGCAGTCCTGGCCCTCGTGTTAATGGCTGGCTGGTTTAGCAGCTGGTGAGTAGGACTGTGCACCCAACCCTGTCTGCTGTTGGGGCAGATACACCAGGTCTGCACAGCCAGGACCTCACAGGGGGCAGTCAGTGTTGCATCCCTCTTTTCACAGAGGAGCCTGGGGTTATATGAGCAAGGAGTCCCTGTCTTGGCGGGGGTGAGGTCGGTAGGAACACGTGCCTGCAGTGCACCCGTTGCTTTGCTCTGGGCACAAAGCTACTGCTGAAGGCATAACAAGGCATGTGGACTGCATGTGTTCCCCTCTGCCAAGGTCACTGCCTCCCTACAGAGAAAAAAGGAGCACTTCTTTGTGCTGCTGAAAAGCAGCTAAAAAAGATGTGGAAATCAACCAAGAATGCAGGGAACTTAGATCAGGTAGGTCCCCCAGTTGGTCTCCAAGCTTTTTCCAGTCTGTATCCAGTGACTCAGGAACATATTGCACCAGTGCTCCTGCAAGGCTGTCCCCAACAAGCACGTGGACAATGCCATTCATGCTGTCTTTCAGTGGATTCCTCCACAAAGCAGTGGCAGCTCCAAATCTGAAGTCACTGATGACAGATCTGGCCTAAAAGCCATTACCCACATGCTCTGTGCATGTGCAAGCTGACAGCCTGCCAGACAATCAAGAGAAAATCCCTTTGTGTAAGGCTTGCTTAAGTGCTTAGGTGATCCTTAGACAATCCAATTTATAAGCAGCCCTGGAGGCTGTCATTAATTTGACTAATTCATGCCCCCACCAGTCTAGAAGGTTCAAAAGTAAATAAAACTACTTCCTCTTGCCAAGTTTAAATCAGATTCTGCCAGAAATTAAGGCAGAGAATCTTTGCCTTCATCTAAAGTCCTTCCAGTTTGGGAAGAGCTTGTGTCTCAGTGTGAGTGCTGCTGATTCAGCAGAAGCTTTAGCCCAAGATCCTGTTTACAAAAACCAAGTAGAAACCCCTTTCATACTTGACAACAGAAGGCCCACATAGGTTTCAAAGAACATGGCATGCTGGTGATACAGCTATTTTTTCCAACACCAAAATGTGCATCCTTCCCTAATCTATTCTTCTTGGAAGATCCCACAGAGATCAGTGTTGTTTGGAGGACAGTTGGTAGCAGAGTGACAGAGTGACTGGATTTAAGAAAAAAATAAAAAATTGTAGGGACCAGATCAGGTCTCTCCAAGCCAGTATCCTGCTCTTCCAGCCAGCCACAGATTGCTTACCTCTGAGGCAGCAAAAGTGCTGGCCAGTAGACAGGAAAGAAAAACCTGATTCCTGATATTACTGAAGTAGAGCAAAAGCAAAACCAAACCCTTATAAATCAAGCAACATGGAAACAACTTTTAAACCCCCTCTTTACAAGCAGGTGAAAGAAAGACCTTCTAAAAGTGTTATATGAAGTCAAACTGGTTATTGAGATGTGTCCAAAAACCACAATGCTGGCTTCACACCCCAACTCTCTCAAGACATGGGGCTTTTGAAACCCACTCCACGGCTAGAGTGAGAAGTTGGGAAAAGTCCCTTGGATGCTAACATCCTTCTCTTGTATCCCTTCCCAGCCTGCTTTTGGAAATACTGCATCTGAAGGCTTGCCAGGACTGCAGGATGAAGACGAGTCCTTTCCCAAACTGCCTTGCTGGGTATTAATGTGTTAAGAGTTTTTTCTGTTCTCCCATTGTGCTGCTAACTTGGGTGCCATCCTCCACGACTGCACCACAGCCAAGTCTAACAGGGACTGTGTCAGGAGCCAGTAGCCCACTGCCACTCTCCACTGTTCCTTCCTTCCAGGATTAACCTACCATGATCTTTGACTTGGAAGATGATTCCCAACTTTCCATGCTCTCCTGTGTGTGCCACTCAGTCTCCTGCCACCGTACACACTTTCCTTCTCACCAGGTCCCCTCAGGCACCAAACACTAACTCAGCTTCCCTGTACTTGGGCCTCTGCCTGAATCTGCAGACGTTGCTCATGGTGGTGTCTGGGTTTCCCTTCTCCTCCTACGAGCAGGTCTGTGATGACCTAACCCCCGCTGTTGGGACAGGAAGGCAGATGGGGTGTAATGTGAAGGGCTCAGGGCTGCCTGCCTCAGCTTCCTGAGCCGGAACTGTGTCCCATCAGTGTACACAGTAAGTTTGGGTGAGGACAGGCATGGAAGTCTGGATCCTTTGGATATCATTCCAATAAAGATTTTCTGTTGCACAGAAGTACATGCCGTTTCCTTTCTCACCTCTTGCAGAGGCCCAAGGGGCAGCACATTTCCCAGATTCTTGTTACCTTCATGGTTCATGTGAAGTTAACAACGGAAAAAGGCTCCCATTGAACACCTGGCTGTAGCAATGCAAGCCTGATTTAATAAGACTGAGGAAGGGGCCCTTCCTTTTGACCAGAACTGGGAATGAGAGTTGAGTCTTCCTCATGGATATGTGTGGACTGCTGTCCTCATAGGACCAGACCCACTGATTTCTGCCTACTCACCCCAAAAATATGTTTTGAGAAGAGATTTTTGGCTCTTCTGGCTGCTCAGTGCAGGTGCTAGCTGGCTTTTTCTACTGCAGAATTGTGTCTGCACCTGTCCAAAAGGAAGACATCACAATCCATCAGTGGTTCCTACATATATTCATCTTAAGTCATGTTATCTATATTTATTTGAAAAAAACAATGGACCATGTTCCCAAAGGTGTAAATCCAGAATAAATCTTAAGACCACTGATGTTAACTTTGAAGTTTCCAGTGCTGTAAACAAGAGCAGAATCTGGTAGCCCCTGTAAATGTATGGACTGATTTTAACCAGAGTTGATCAGGCTCTCCAGCCCTGTTGAGCCATGCTATTTAACTATAGCTCGCACGCTGCACATTCTACAAAACTTTATCTCTCCCAAAGCTGTAATTCCCATGCTACATTCTTTGCCTTGGGCTCTGGCAAGAGGTGCACACTTATCACAGCAGTACCTAGTACGTACTTCATAAACAACCTATTCAACCTATTACAGGCCAAAGCTGGCATCTGTGGAATAAAACCAGCTTGATTATATTAGTGAGGCCTAATGACATGCAAAATACAGCGTGCTGTTAACATTAGTTTTTTGTTATTTCCTTGGTAGTGATTCAGAGCACATTTCCCATTTTCTGTTGCTTTTGTGCAAGTGAAAAGGTATGGGGGAGCATATTTTCACATACCTTCACAACAGCACCAAATCTGGGAAAAATTGCAGCCTATATTGCTAAGAGAAGGGTCTCTCTTTAAGAGTTTGATGCTGTAGCTGAAAGGGAGGTGTATTACAAGAGCTGCTCTGAGTGCCCCAAGCTGGTGTTCAGCTCAGATGCTTTCAGCTTGCAAGATATCCCAGTGGGATGAAAGGCTGGAGCAGCAAGCTCCATCTGTTACCTGCCATGACTTCCTGACCCTGTGTGACAACTCATTAGTGAGCCAGGAAAAGGAATATGGGGTCTGTGGAGATTTAACAGCTTGCTCTCATCCTAAACACAGGAATTCCCTGGAGTGCTATGCACCATGCTGCTTAGCAGGGATTTTTAGACCACGTGGTGTGATACATCCTATTAGCACAGTTATTTAAGGACTCATGGCACCCAAACTACCCCACTATTTCCTCACAGGCACTATATGCTGCTGTGTTAGCTGCTTCTGCTGCAGTGATGAATAAGTGTGGAATGCAATTCATTTACTAATTTGGAGCAAAGGCAGAGATGCTCACCCTAGGCTCATTTTCAACATGTCACTGTGGGGGTCCTCTCCTTTCTGCTAAACATGCAGAACAGAAACTCTTCCTCAGGTGCCACCTCCACATTGTGGCTGCTCACATTTTGTTCATGCTTGGGCAGTCACTCTTGCTAAAGCTAATGACCCACAGGCAATAATTAAAGGGATTTCCCTTAGACATTCTAGTAGACCAGGTTGATTTATTAGCAGAAAATCCTCACAGGCATTTGAATGGATTTGCAAATAGGCAGCACAGGACAAATCTAACGTGAAATGAGGATATACTACAGCATCTGTTGCACATTTGTTGACCTCCATGCTATGCACAATAACTGAAGCTATCTAATATCACCTATGAAAACAAATTGTGGTGTTCAGCCTTTCAGACACCATCATATTTTAAACAGCACTTGCCAATTTATGGATTTTAATGAGTGCTTTTTGAGCCACAAGAGGTCTCAGTGTGCTCTGTGGTGGATGGGGCAGAGGAACAGAAAAGCTGTTGCTTTCTCCCAAGTAATCCACACAGTGAGATGGGAACTAAGAACAGGACTGAGGGTTCCAGCTCCCAGTTCCAAGCAACACCACCGGACATCTCTGTTCTGCTTTGCTTTCACACCACCCTTCAGATGGAGGGCACTTCTGCACAAAAATTACACACTTTTAAACCCTTCTATTTGGAAGTCCAGGCTAATACGTGCCAACTGTTACAATACTTTTATGCTGCAGCAGTGTCTTTGCAAAGCCACCATGTTAGCATTGGATTTTTCTGATCCAAATGTCCCAAAATACGTCACACGATGACTCTGTCTATGCTGTTTCTGACAGACAGCTGTATGAGAGGTCAGGTCACCAGTTCCATAATCTGTCCATGCCCCATACATATGGCTGCCTTGCCAGCAGGTTTATCTGCAGACTGTCTGGATGAGCTCAGCGCAATGAGATAACTGCTTACTAAACCACAGGGTGGGCTCAGGACAGGTGGTTACTGTGCACTGCAGAGGACAGGGTCTGGGCTTGTCTGGGTCTGTGTTTGCAGATTTGCCTCTAGCATGGACAGAAAATCTTGTCTTGAGTCAGCCAATTACATGCACCCTCTCAATCTGGCTCTCAGAGCCTTCACCTGCAAGCTTAAAGGCAGAAAATGAGCAGTGGGACCAAGGGAAAAGCAAGGAGCAAAAAACCAAGATGATCATATATGAAGTTACAGCCCGTCTTTCTTTCTATGACTTTCAAAATCTGGGTCTGAAAAGCATCTGTAGTGCTTCACCTCACACATAAGCACTGACAACTCATCCATCGAAGGAGGAATGGTCACCCAACTCAGCTAGAGTGCCCTACGTGATAGGAAAGAAGGGAGCAGCTCTCCGTGTGATTCACTGGTTTGTGCAGCTGCTCTCAGCAGCGTTACCCTGTGTTGGAGATGTCGAAAAAGCTCAAGGTTTCTTGCAAACTTTCTGTGGCTGGGCCAGTCGTGGTCTCAGGGCAGGGCTGTCACCAAGAAGGAAAATGGGACAAGCCCTTGCTATGGCTGAACGCTGCCCCCTCTCAGACATGAACTGGGTGCTACCTGCCCTTCTGAGTGGAGCCTCATCTCCCACTGTGGCCTGAACTGGGGCAATTGCTCCAAAATCCGAGTCCTCAGAATAGCTTTAATTTCAAATACTCATTGACTTCCCAAATCCTCTCCTGTAGCTGACTGGAAAGCTGACTATATTTTTCCACATTTTGCTAGCCAGTGACTAGGTGCTTTGTGCCTCACATGCAATCAGGAAACTAACACTTAATTTCTATCTCCAGCCTTACTACAACTTTCTGTCTAACACAGGCTATTTGGCAAGAAGCATTTTTTTCCTGGTGCTGCACAATCCCTTTCTCAATGGATCTTCTTTTACAATGCTAAGGATGATTTATACCTAAGAAGAGCAATCCAAGGTATTTAGCTGACATAGCCCAAAGTCCAAGAAGGAGCATGTCATGTTAGAAAACATCAGCTAAGAATCTCAGCATTGAGATGTCAGCAAACAGCTCTTTTCAGCTATATTTTATAATCTGGGAAAAAAGTGAAAAAGCGGGGGGGGTTGGACTAGATGATCTTTGGAGGTCCCTTCCAACCCCTACCATTCTGTGATTCTGTGACAGGATGAAATAGGATTTAAGATAATCTGGTTTACTCTGAAATGAAGTGGAGAGGACGTGTTTACATTTCACCAGAGTGAGAAATTCTTGAACTTTTTGAGTTGGATGTCTGATTATGCCCCATGCACTTATCAAGAAGCTAAAATAAGGCATATGATGCAGATGGCCTAGGAAGCAGATGATCTCATATTTGGATGCTGTCCTATGTTATGCATAGGGAGGAGTGAAATGTATTCATCAGCTTAGAGGAGGAAACTAGAAGTCTCACTATATTTCAGAATCTGCCATACAATGATAACATGTCTAAATATGGTGCAGACATAAGAAAGACTACTAAAAACATCAGGACAAATACTAAAGTATTGCCATAGTTCTTATTCAGAATAACTCCTAGTGAAATCAGTAGACATCTTCTCCCAAACAGCAGTTCAAATAAATTCTAGGTTTATCCCATAACTGTTAAATCCTCCCTGCATCTACCAAACAAACACTCTCTTGAAGGAAATGTGCAAAGCAAACTGTCTGCTTTTCATGGACTGCTGTTGGAATCTCTGGAAGTTTTATTTTCAGTCCAAAAAAGTCTAACAGTCCTTGCTAGGATAATGAATTCTGCAAGTTTAAGAAATAAATGCCATGCAGTTAAACTATATACATATTTTCTGTTCCCTCCTATCAGTGGCACTGTGCACAACTGTGAGAGCATTCTGACCTGATGAATTGAATTTGTTATTATTTGTAAATGCGACATTTGTAAAACACAAAGTGAAACAGATTTTGCAGGAGGTCAATTCCTTGGGTGTTGAATCATTAGTCAATGACAAGACATGCTGTGATGCATCTTCTGTATTTCTGTAATGTTTCCAATACAGCATCAATCATTCAGAACAGAAGCACCTGCAGGCAGAAAAGCAGTAAACATTACATTTTCCCATGTTGAAAATGCAAGGCTTGGACAAACACACTGTAAGGTAATCTACAGAAGATGGAAAACGTTAGAAATACTTTTTTTTCTTGTAGGGGGAATACTAAGTTCTAATTTAAGACATTCATGCTAAATTGACAATCAGAATCCATGTTACAAGAAGCCATCATTCCTCAAGCCATCCGTTCCAAGCCTACTGGCATGACTGGAGTACCTCCATGTAACTGAGAACAGGGAGGGTTCTCTGAGCCTGTCCACACCCAGAATACTTTGGCTGATTTACAGGAACTACTAACCTTTGGTGTTGCCGAGAGGTTTCACTCCAATCCGGTCAAGAGGAACTCCAAACCGTCTCTTAGGCAGCTCAACCGCTTTCCTTTGGCAGCAAACAAATAATTCTCAGGTTAACTGCTGTTTGCAAAAGAAAGGAGATACACTGCATGTATAAAGAGGAATTTTTTCATGCATAGTATGATATAATTTGGGTGACCCATTAGCCTGGATCTTTGAAATCTCCAGGGCCAATTGGGGCTACAGTAAGCAAGGAGGTAGAAAGTGTTGCACAGTAACAGAGGGGACAAGTCAGAGGAGTCCTAGCAGGATTTTCCTATGGGGTCTCCTGCAACACACTGTTCTCAAAATTGTATAGTAGCAATCCTTTGATGAGATGGAAAATGGGAATCTTTTGGGTTTGATTTTTTCCCTCCATATGGTACATTTCCTGACAATTTGAAGAATGAGAGCATGAGGAAAGTGTGAAAGAAGTTCTATGCAGGAATATTTTATTATGATTTTAAAAATATATTAAAAAAAGACATTTTCCCATATTAATTCAGTAATTTTGAGCATTTTTTCCACTAACAGGTTTTATTTTAATTAATTGTGAAAACGATGAGATTTTTGCAGCTGAGAATAACCTCAACTTTTGCCGTTGGAAATACTTGCTAGCAAAAGGCAGGTCCAAGAGAACCCCTGGAAAATGACTTCTTTTGTCTATCAGTCCTTGTCAAGGAAAATAAATAAGGAATTTTGTTCTTTAAGCTTGTAAATGCAAACTACCAGGAGAGCATGCTATGGTGCACTAGAGTCCAATTTTAATTGCTAATGCTCCCATGCTCACTCAGCCTGTGGCTCTGGGGGCTCTGGACACCCCACTCAGGATTATCTGTCTTGTCCTTGGTCTCCTCTTGAGCAGTCTCCTTTTCTCACACCACTCAGGCATGGGCTGAAGCCCAGAGGCATCATTCCAGCATCAGCAGCTCATTTCACACTGCCTCTTTCCTAGCACCTTTTCAGATGAGGTGAAGAAACAGGAATTGACAGTGTACCACATACATAGGGAACACCACATTGGTCACGCTGGAGTGGCTACAGAACATCACAAATGAAGGGGAGCCATTGATACAGCTCTCAGCATCCTTTCCTCAAACACCTCTATCCAGCACTGCTGCATGAAGACGCAGGGAAAGCAAGGGGGAAGCAAGCAAAAGGCTGATCCTCAGTGTGTTGCATCAAGGACAGCACCCTTTTCCCCCAAGTGTAGGCACACGCTGGTGGGGGGCAGGTGGGAGACTTGAGCTGCTGGAGTTATATTGAGCCCGACTTGATAAAAGTGGGAATTAATTTCCCGAATTGGATTAGGAGTGGAGGCGGTTTCTGCATCATTAGTTGTAACACCATCATGCTCTGTAGTTAAACAGAGGAGGAAATTGTAACCTCATGCCAAGGAGAAAGGCTGAGCAGGCAGCGGAGCTTCCCCTCTTGTGGCCATCCCGAGCCACAGCAGCGCAGCCACTGCTCCCTCCCCATCCTCCCGCACCCTTTCCATCTCCTGAACCAGACTGTGCCTATTTCAGCACTTACCGGGGACAAAACCATGTATTCTATTTAAAACACCCTTTTCAAAGATTCCCAGAGTCTCTTTCTCTCCGTCTGTCTAAGGATCTTTCTACATCTTCTGAAGACTCAGGTCTTCTTGCATGCTTTTCCCATGCTTTCAAAGCTTTATAAATTGATGCTGATGGGCAAGACTAGGATCTGGGCCCTCCTGTAACAGCTGGGTGCCACAACAATCTGTTAAGTGGACTTACAATTGATTTGCTCTTTTCAAAATGTTTCTATTGTGTTCCCAGGCACTACACACAGGGTATTAATTCAGTGGGCTCAATCTATTTCACAGCTTTCATACTTCAAAAGTCATTATCTGGTCTCTAAAGGTAACCATCTCAGCTGGTACAGGAATGGGCTGGTATCTACTGCATGCAGGACAGTGATGGGGTGCTCAGTCCTCTGTTTTACTCCACCAAGTGCAGCAGCCTCTGCCTGTTTCCACCTAAAGGTACAGCCTTACTATTGTTTCGTAGTGCTCAGCTGATCTGTGGTCCATGCCGATGGTAGTATCTGACTATCAATGTAGCAATCAAGGCAACTCAGATGGTCCTAATAAATGAGACAATCCCAAACTGAGAAGCTAATCAGCTCCCCCAAAGTGATAAGCTCAATGCAAAACTGCAAACAGTGCTGATGATGCTGGGAATTTTGTGCCGTGTGTCACTCATTTGCATGAGCTCATTATTCAGAGACAAGCTGTTAGAAAACTTGGACAATTTTCACAATTTCCCTTTTTCATGGGGTTTTTTTTTTTGGGTTTTTTGGGATTTCTTTCCCCTTGTACTGCACATAGAATGAAACAAGATTTCCACCCAAAAAAGCATGAGACAAATCAGGAATACCATGTACTTTCACAAAAAAAAGGCACTGCAGCTTCAAAAATTACTTTATAATTCTTCCCCTGGAAAGGGAAAACATGCTCAAAAGCAAACGAAGAACAAGATGATTCTGATCTCTTGAAAAGACATAGAGAACAGAATAGTCCTACTCACGGTTTTAAGAATTTTATATTTTATCACTTTTGGCTGCACTCAAAAAGTCCTAGTAGCAGACTGGGTGGATAAATGGAAAAACAACAAGAAAATATTGCAAAACTCTGTTTGAAAAAAAATACTTGTAATGTTGACTGGCTCTTGTGAATACTTTCCACTTCCAGATTAAGCATGTTATTAAATACTTTGTGGCATTGGAGATTCCATCCAAAAGAAGACAGTTACCAGAAGAGGGGAAGAAGACAGTTAAGCTCTTTCAGATATAGCAAACAGCCCCTTGAGCTTTGCCCCGAACTCACAGGCTCTCCCCAGCCACATCAAGCGTCATTGCTTAGTCCTGTTACAAACATGCTTGTTTTCAAACACGTGCTGTGAAGGCACCGCTGTACTGCTGTGTTGATTAAACCCTGGCTTATCATAAATTGAGTGAGGTTTTGAAGCCCTTTCTATCAACTGTCTGCCCAGTTCCATGATGTGTTCTTCATCTCATGGCACTATGGGGATAAATGAACTAGTGCATGTATCATTCATCGTAGCTGAAGGATTACACACCATGCAGCCAGAATGGTTTCTGTAGAGATTCTGGTATCCTGATGAGGGGCATGTCACAACAGTAAACCTGCTGGTGGCTAAAGCTAACCCAACGGTACCCAGGACACCTACCAACACCCTTCTTCTACCTTTATCACTGGTAGGAGCACCTAAGGATTTACCTCTGTTTGCCTTTAGCATCCACAGAGGTCGAAGAAATCCTGTCAATCGGGGAGCCAAATCCTGGGAAACTTCTTTTCTTCTTGGTTTCCGCCACATCGTTCTCCAGAGACACCAGCTCATCAAGAAGGAACAGTTTGGCTGCCAGGTTGGTGGCTGTCTTCTCTTCACTGGCAATGGAATGCACTCTCATGCCCATAGCAGCAGAAGGCTCCAAAGGCTGCAAAAGAAAAGGGGGATGCTTGCTTGCCACTCAAGTTCCAGAAAAATAATTTGAACCAGTGTCACAGCAGCAGTCCTATAAATACATAAACATTAGGACACTAAACCTGGGCCAATGCTTTAAAACAAAGTTCCCTCTGTGAAATGTGGCCATTTTCCACTCACGGGAGTTTGCCATAAAAGGCTGGGATACTTTTTTTGATAGAATTGAACTTGCCTGCATTATTATTGCAAGAATTATCAAAATTTATTACTTCACAAAGCCTGTTTTTGTAGGCCAGCCCACTATCCCTGCTTCAACAGTGTGATTAGTATCACTTGTAGCATGAGCTGAATACTTTAATCCTTTTAAAAAAATGCAATCATTACCAGACTCCAATATCCCTCCTGATATTTTTCAGAAAACCAATTTTCATTTTTTAAATGAATGCTACTAAATAGTAATGAAAATTTATATAGAGCATTCCATACAAAGCTGACAAATTAATTAATTGTTATGCAAAAATATCCCAAGATAAACTTGCTCAACACTGACATTTAAAGAATTCATGCAGTAACACTATGTGGGGAGGCGGAAAGGAAAGAACAGTATGTTGACTTGACACAGAATTTTGAACTTTAGTTATGGCAGTAGGCTTAACAACTTTTCAAAACCAAATTCTACTTTGCTATCCAGAACAGCTGAGAATATTGGAGTCTATCAAGAGAGAAATGAAACAAATCAAAGTGAAATATTTGTTTTGCAAGTAACAGAAAAATAGAGGGCTGCAGCTAGTCTATGAAAGCAGGTGTCAAGCTCAAATCATTCTCTCTTCAGATGAAATGTTTGCTTTCTTGCTCCACTTGATCTTCATGGAATTAGATACAAATTTCTAACCAAAACTTTTATTATATGCCTGGAAGCAGGTTCTCTTCTATCTTTAGAAGCGCACCACTTATCTTTCTTATTCATACATAGTGGGTTTAGTGCAAATGTAAAGGAAGCCACCACATGGATTATGTAATATGAATGTATCTACTGTGGTCCACACCACAGTTGTGGTGATGACATTTCCCACTACTGATGGGTGGCAGAACCAGTGATGGAGTGTATAAAACCGTGATCTTTATATAAGGAGGAGCACATGACCACAATGATCACACAAATGATGCAACGCTGTTAATACTCGTATAAAGGATCTCATATTGTCCTCTGACTTTACTTTCTATGAGCCTCGAGTGCACTGAACAATCCTTTTTGTTCCCTTTCAGAGTTATAAAAGTTCCATAGAGGTTTGCTACAAAATTATACCTTTAAAAAAGACTGAATTCTACTCTCTGGATGAGAGGGATAAATATCTACAATAACACTTGAAACTAGAAGGTAAAAAATACCCTCTACTCTTGAGTACTGTGTGCAGTCCCACTTACTTTGTCTTAAAAATTATATACTAGAATTATAAAAAGTAAAGAGACAGCTAAAATTATAATCAGAAAGAGACAACGGTTTTCCTGTTGTGAACTGCTGAACAAAGTACAACTTTGCAGATAAGCAGAGGTAAGCGTGGGGTACAGGGGGTACAGTGGAGGGTATAAACTTACAAACAGCAACAAGGTGAATAAAGATTAGTAATTTTTTTCTCAAGAAAAAGAGTCCACCCAGTGAAGTCACCAGATGGTAGATTTAAAATAAATATAAGAAGCTACTTTTAAAACACAACACACAGATGAAATGGAACGCTTTGCCAAAGGATGTCACGGATACCAAAATTTTAAACTGTTTCAAAGACAAATTGACATGAAAAAAGAGAATGCAGCAGAAGTATTTTCAGGTGCAACCCCTGCATATTGTACTGGATGAAACATGAGACAGTTCTCCCATTTCACTCTTCACAAGCATAGGCAAGTTACTCTGCTTCTTCCCTCTCCTGGTCTCTTCCATCTCCTTCAATTTGTAACTTTTGTGCAGGTGATCTTCCCTCAGGATTCTCCTTATGGCTTCTGAAAGCTGTAGACTTCTCATGCTATTATTTATCTTTAAGAGGAAGAATGAAGCCTTCCTTTCTGTGTTAGAGGAGTTTGCTTCCCCACCCTTATGAACCTCCTTCCTCTTTTCAGGAAGTTCTCTATCCAAGGTCACTGGGCAGTGTTTTAACACACAGAAGTCCCACAGCTTTTTCAGGAGAGGTTGTGTGAATCTGAGTGAGACTTCGTGCTGTCTTTTCTCCCAGCGCCATGCAATTTGCATCACTCCTTTCACTGGGAAAGTCAAACTGCTCCTGCTTTGCCCTTGCAGAGTCAACACCAACCATTCACCTACCAACACTGTTTGGAGACCATTGTGTCTCCCACACCCCATAGCCAAGAATAACCCAAAGAAGAGCAGGGTTATGTGACAACCACCAGAAACATTCACCTACCTCTGGAGCTGCCTCCACCAGGAGCAAAGAGCTGGAGTGCCACTGCTGCAGGGTAATCACAAGGGCCAAATGCACCACAACAAGCTGGAACTGCAGCATCTGTAAAGGAGAACAATCTGCTAATGGCTTCACAGCTGCATTCTCAGATGAACTTCACTCCAAAGGTCTTTAAGAAGTGAAAGAAAAGGAATATTCTGTTCCCATGACTTAATATGTTTTATCTTACAGAGTCACTGCATAAAACCCAGTGATCAGATAGCACCAGCTGAATGCTCTTCACCTTTGGGTGCAGAATCAGCTCCCTCCTCTTTGCTCCTTTACAGCCCTGCAAATCTTGTAATTCCTTTCTGCACAATGGCATAGTCCTTGCAGTGGCAGCAGTAATGAACGCAAACTTGTGCTAAAACCAGATGAACTAGACACTCACTTGTAAGCAGGAAGAGTTTGGCTCATAGCCATCCAGGTTTGACCCTGATCTCCTCACATGCTGGATAGGTGCCTAAAGCTGTCACACATCACATACGTCCCTAGCAGTATTTTGAAAGCAAGGCTGTGTTTCACCAGTCCCCAACAAGAGTTAATGGTAGCCACATTTTCCAGGATCTGCTTGGGATTCTGCAATGAAGTTATCCAGCTCCCACACCTGGGAAAAAGCTTACACAGGAATCCGTCACTCAGACTGGTGGTTTTCTGACCATGTGCCACAGTTGCAGAACTGCAGATACCTACAGAGCCTTTAGGTAATACAGGGAGGGTGGAGTTACTGGAGGCTTAGAATCAGGAAGCTGCTGGGTTTTTTGACCATGGGTTTATGCTACGTTGATTAAGCCCTTGTTTGGATCTAGCTCTAAAAACCTGATGTGCCTCCCACTCACCCAGGTGGGACTGTTTCAGATGATGTTAATAAGAACTAGGCTGGAGCCTCTAGTGCCAAAAGTAGCTGCTAACTTGCAGATTACTCTGTCTCCAAGTCCTGCCCCAGAGAATAATTCAAGCCTGATTGTGACGTTCTTTTTTGACTCTCTGCTTGACAAAAGCAGAAATAGAAAATAGAAAGGATGTATAAGTACACCTCTATGATATATCATAGTTATTTTATACTTTGCATAGAAAATTTCCCATTAGATCAGGCAGAAAACACATGGTAAAAAACATTTGGGTTTGTACTTTTTCCCCACACTCCAAAGGAGAAAAGCCACAAGTGTTTGGAGCCCAGTTTTTAAAAGTAAATATATAACACTTTTAGTGTTGTTTCTTGAAACTCTATTTCTTGCTTGGCTTTTTCAATACATTTTATATGTGCTTCTGTTAATTGCTTACCCTATTATATATATATTTATATTATCCATGAGAGATCAGGAGTGAGGAAGAAAGCTGCTGGTTATTCTGCAGGGGTGAAGCAGACTCAGCTCACTGGAATCAAAGTACAAAGACAAAGCAGTAAGCCAGGTGGTACCACTGTCTCTCCATCTGATGGCAACAGCCATTAAAGTCAGACTAGGGTCTGCCTGGGTGTTTTTAAAGCTGTAACTGTCTACAATGTATATTTTTGTACGTGTGTGCACATTGAAATTTGAAGTAGTAGTCTACTACCTTCACAGGTAACCACATCCTGATTACAGAGATATAAAAATAAATGGCAAGGTTAAAAACACATGTTTATTATGGTTTAAGGTCTGTGCTGGTATTCATTCAACCCAAAGACCAAAGAGCTAAAAATAGCAACTAGTACATTAATCAAAATAAACATTAAGGCACCTGCAACACAAAAGACATTTGATTAACTGGTCAGAACTTGACGCCAGTGAAATTAAAAGGGGAGGAAATTGTAAGGACTTAAAGCTTGGCTCTAGTTCCCATGGAAATGAGTAGCTAAGAACCAATATCACTGGTTTAAATGGAAGAGAAACTTAAGTCCAGCAAGATGCTGTTGTGCTGATTTTCACAGTGTTGCATCCAAAGCGGGAAAAAGAAGCAGGTTTGGTCTAGGGAAGCAGTTTAGCTCAAGAAAAGTGTTTGCAAAACTAAGGGTGTGATGAGGGTTCTGTAAATATAATTAAAATCTCACTGTCTTCTGCCAGTCTGGGATGTAGCTTTCCACATCCAGCCTTTTCATGGGATCTTAGTTGTTAAAAGCAGTTGTGGCTTTTTCTCCTTGAGCTCATCTCTTGCAACTGGGTAAGCAGAGCCCTCCTGCCAAGCCATGCACTGTTTGTTGCTTCATCCCATCCACATTTTACCTTGCCCATTCCAAGGGAGACCTACAGTGAGGCTTGACAGCATTAGTTACACAAGAACAACCAAAGCTCTGACAATTAGCCTTCTTCTGAAAAACGTTAAATTTCCAGCTTGCTTCTGAAAAACTCTTCACCAATTTCACAGAGATAGGTCAAGGGACTGGGGTATAATTCCATGTCTTTTGTATCTCAAGGTCTGGTCTAGTGTTATCTGACGTAAAATATGGTTTACCCTTCACTAAACATAATCACGAGTCTGAAATTAAGACATATTTATGTGTTTTAGTGATATTTTAGCTTGAAATGTGTCAAAACTAAAATTCCTCATCTAATTAGGTATCTTTGTTGCAGGTCCAATTAAAATAAAAGATAAAAGAGAGAACATTATTCTACCTTATCAAAGCAGGATAAACATTCAAAATTTTTTCTTAGGAATCTGCACAGAGCCGTTTTCCAAGAAAAGATCACAAGAAAGCAAAATTCTTTACCAAACAAAAACTGTTAAGTCTCCAACATCAAACTGAAGGACTTAAAGGATGTTTTTCTTTTAAAGGAAAAAAAAAAAAACAAACCCACAACAAAACCCAAAATGACATCCTGAAGATAAGTGGGCTGAACAAACCCCAGACATCATGCAATTCATCACCAAGCTCCAAACCCATTGCCTGTCAAAAACGGTAACAGCTGTCATTGTTCTTACCCATTTGAACCATCATATTTCACATTACTGTGGAGATTACTCCACAAGTATAAATCACAAGAGCTTTATTTTTCTTGCTGGCCTGTTAGCAAGAGAACTGAGGCGAGACATCATGCCTTGCACTGTAATCTTTCACTTCAGCTGCCACTATATATTGATGACTATGCTCTGCTTGTTGTTGTCACACCAACATAGCACATGCCCAAGCTCAACTGCAATAAGGACCTTGCTCTTGCAATGGGCATGTTGTGGCTGAACCCAGAAGCTCTTGAGGGTTTGTGCTCTATGCTCCCAAGCTGACCTGATGCAGAGCAAAGGCATAACTGTCCCATAGGCACTGGGAAGCTCCAGACAGTGCCCATGAGAACTCCAGTCCTTCTGCTATGTGAGTACTGGGACAGTAGTGGTGAGCCTCCATCACCTGATAGCCATGAGGATCTCTTATACCATGCACATTCCAAACAGCTGGGGGAAATCACAGCTGTGCCTGCAAGTCAGATACTGATGTATTTTGTTGTTGCTCCAGTGTCACAAAATGGAAAATTAACTGCTGCTACCTATCTTAATCAAATGTACCACTGAGTCCTAACATTGGCCTCACTAGCCTCGGATTGGACACCTGATGGAAATCTGCCTTGGGAAAAACAAATATGATGGTTGAGTATCTTACCAAAGAAACAGCTTATATATAGCTTGTGTGAAGCTCTGAGAATAAAGTCTGATCCTGCTGAAGCAAATTTGCCCTACTTGTAGAAGTTGTAGAATGGATCCTCTGAGTATATTCATTACCAGAAAGCCAAAAATATACCTATAGCAGCAGTCCTAGGGATTTCAAAAACTCCTAGAGGACCATGTATATATCAAGTGTAACTTTATACTCATGTAAATATCAAAGAAAAGGGAGAAAAATCAAAACAAATCCCATCCTCACAAAGAAAAAAAAAAAAAAGTAGAGTCCAAAAATAGGTTGGAGTGGTGGTTTTGCTCTCATCCCACAGATGAGAGATGGAGTACTTCTTACATACTGCTTTCTAAAGATACTGAAGCAAGACCTTGAAGCATGGGACAGATGCAGGTAGGTTTCATCTGATGTAATCAGCAAGGACTTAAAATATACGAATTTACACAATAAGCTTAAGGCTATTGATTTTCAGAAAATGCGTAGGTATGTCTGTGTCCCCGATGAAACATTTTATCTGACAGTATTTCAAGGCCAAGGATGTTCTACTTTCTGAAAATGAAGTTCCTTAAAGCTTTTTCAAGAAGGCACTTCAGATTAGTCATTGCTTTTCAAAGTCTTCATTTCAATAATTGCATACACTATAACAATATGATTTCCAGTGTTTGGTCCTAAAGTGTTTTCATATCACCATGATAGCTATCTTTGCCTGTATTTTACCAAAGTATGTATTACAAATGCTGACTCAGCTATTGATAGCTGTGCTTTTGATAGATGCACGTGAAGTCAGAGGATGTTCAAGCATACAACTGCTCCTATCATCTGTACTCAGATAAAACAGATTCAGTGATGGCTTTGTCCTTGCAGGGCTTGGCTAAACCCTGCACCGACCCTGCCCACGGAAGGCGCATTGTTTGTGGGAGCAGCACAGGAATCTCACGGCTCATGTGAGGAAAGGCTGAAATGTGGCATTCTAGTTCTCATGCAGAGTATGGAAACCATACAAATGAACGCAGCCCTGCTGGGGTACATTTGCTTAACAGATATAAACATGAATCAGGAAAAAATTAACTGACACGAGTGGAAGAACACTTGTGGAAGACCAGTCAGTCATGGTCCTCATCTCTTCATTTGAATAAAGAGCATGAAATCAAATGGCCAGGCAGAACAAATAAGGACACTTTTCCTTAGAATGGGCAGGAAGGAGACAAGTTGGAAATCCTGCAAATCTGGCTACACCATGTAAAAAAAATCCATTTTTAGCAACACATATTAGAAAATACCACTTCAATACTGTAAAAGTAGGAGGCCATGAAGCAGAAGACAAAAACAGAAGTCATAAAACCCATCTAGAAGCCTAGGGAATATTAAATAAGAAGGATGCTACGACGTGTAAGAAAATATCTCTTAATGTGAAGAACCTATTTTCACCTTTCCTAAATGAGATAATTGAGTGAGTTACAGTATTCTGCAGAAGGGAAAGCAAAACATTATTAGACAACTCTTCATTGTCAACAAACTCTCCACTCTACACTGTTTATATATGAACTGACTGAATATGCCAACTTTTCTTAATGTTTCTAACAACTTTATATTTAGTTTTCTTCCTTCATCTTCAGCATGAGAACTAAAAACTGTTCATTGTTAGAGTGCCATCTTCAGCATTTGAAGTAAAAATAAGAAACATTTCTATCAATAAAAAAAATCAAGAAATACTTTGAGAAAAATCATCTCCTTCCCTAACAGCATTGGAGTGATAAGTGGAAGTTCTTCATACTTGGTATGAAGAGTATATTATCAGAATATGTTATCAATACAAAGACATAGGCCATTCGAAGTCCAGTAAAAATATCCTTGAAGAGATGTCTTCAAGATAAGCTCTAAAGTGACGAGATTGGCATTGGAATTTCTTAACAAGAGAATCAAACACTGATGCTGATTTACTGGATAAATACTTTTAAATGTTCTGATCAAGGATGTGAACTGAAGAAGAAAAGTCAATTGCTTGGTGAAGATGTGTTGCAAATGGAAAGTAGAGAGTGATCTGTTTCTCTGGGTTGAAAGGTAAAGCTGCAATCACTTGCAGTCTTTTTCAGAATCAATCAAGAGAGTTCTAACAACTCTTGTATGGTTCAAGTTTTTAATTTGCCATGTAAGAAGCCTGGAAAGGTACATTTGTCATTCATTCAAAGAGTGAAAACAAAGCCCTAATCTGCTAAAATCAGCGTGGCAGGTATTTATAAATACTGAAGAACACTTGGTCCAGCCAGATCTATTTTGCAGTTTTCCCATAATTTACACCATAGATTTGCTTGGTTTGTTGGGGTGGTTTTTTTTTCCTGTTATTCCTTATGATATTCAAAGTATTTTACAAGAAAAGTAGGTTGAGATGCTTTTTGAATACAGGTGAGCAGAGACAGATAAATGTAATAATTTGCCTCAGGCTTCCTGAGTGAATCAGTGGGCAAGGGCACAAAATGTCCCTAAGCTCCTCAGCTTTCAGCTCTGCACTCCCCATGAGAGGACAGTTGTTCCAAACTGAAAAACAAAGTAAGGAAAGCTAAAGGCACTGTCTGCTTGTGCTTCAAAGATTAGTAGATTCTGAACTGTACTGTAGCCTCTGGACATCTAACCAAAGGTTATTCACATGTATTTACTTGTATAGCTTCAATCTGGGAGGCAAAAAGAAACAGTGAAACAGTTTTGAACTCAGAATGGAGAAACTATAATGACTATCACTGAATCAGTCTGCCTTCATTTACAGTAGTACAAAGCTGAAGTAATCAGATCATTGCATAATGATAATTATTACATTAGTATAGGAATGTTTTTGCAGGGCTATTCTATTATTGCAGGAATGTGGCAGAATCTGGATCAACGTTTATCTAATATGGGAGATGATAAAACTTTTTTGCAGATCCATAAACTAAAGAAAAAGAGTTTCCCTAAATGTTTTATCTTCTGTTTTACAATATATTACATGCAGCAAACTTGTCTACCACATATGGTATTTAGTAATGCAAAGAAACTATTTTGTCATAGCTCTTCAACTTATTTTAAACAGTAATATGCATTTGACAATAACATATACAGAGGAAAATCCATAACAATATAAACAGACAGCAGTTTACTGCAAAGCACTGCAAAAGCAGGAAAGTAACTAGTCACTGTTGTAAAATGCACTGACACATCTTGTTTAAATAGTGGCTGATTAACTGAAGGAAATAAGTTTCCACTGAATATTATTAGTTCAGTTTTAGTGCCAAAAATACTAAGTGATAAACATCTTATTATATTAATCTCAAACTGGAAAAAGAAGCTGTGCTTTTCCCATCAGACATAGGCATGTGGATACCTTGTGCATGCCTGTTAATACCAAAAAAAAAAGAAAAAAAAATAAAAAGAAGCACAGAAGGGAAGAAAGCTTCTGTAAACAGAGAAGACGACACAAAACATCCCCAACCCATCTCTGTCCTCTCTCCTCTTACCTTGCATTGGATACAAGCAATTCCAACTTTAATGGTCCTGCTATGTTCTTCCCCCTAACTTATCCCTAATGTTCAGCTTTCTTTCAGAGTTTTTATAGTCTCTGCTGTAGGCTACAAACTCCAATCCCTGCCTTTGCTTTCTCTTACATCATTTCTAAAGATTTTCCACTGATCCTTGCCCTAAACCTTTCTCTGTCTTGCACTCTCACACACATACTTGCCTCACATTTGTTATATTTATTGCTCTGATCAAGATGATTAGGTTATAATTAAAGGTCTAGGGGTTTTGTTGTTGGTTGTGTTTTTCCTTTCTTTCAGAGAATCACACAGTCAGCTATGGGAGTGGAAAGATTTTCAGCAGCATCACCATTCCTCTAAACTCTCACTTCTGCAAACTGCAGTAGAAAAACCCGATGCCCTGAATTATTTTTAAAACTGTATTTCTTGGGGACTGTAGGAATAACTTTAGAAGGACTGCATTTACTTCAGGAAGAAATTAATTACTGCATTTTTAGTAGACCAATGCTATCGTAAGATAAGCATTAGAAAAGGAGCGTGTTTTGTAAAGTAAGTCACAAGAACTTAAGTCTTTCACTTTATTTCAGTTACTGGAATGACTGTAAAGTGTGAGCTTTGAAAATATCTTCACTAGGCAGTACCAGAAGACCTATTTCTTTCTGTTTGCCTGTACATTAGAATGAGTTCATCTTGGTTTTTTTTCCCCCCTTTATCTTCTTTCTTAAGTGATTCTCATAGCAATTGTAGACCCATTTGGGGGTCTCAAATTCCAACCTGTGCAGAATCCTTAATGGTTAATTTACAGTGACTTTACTCTCTAAATAGACACAGTACTTTCAGAACAGTTTTCACTCTGACTTGCCAAAAGTCCTTCCTACGAGCAACAGAGAGTAAAAGGAAATTCCAAATGTAGCTTTGCAATAGGTGGGGAAAATTTGCCAGCCAGGGAGCAGAAGCTTTGATTTCATCATCTGTCTTGATCAGAGGGATTAGAGAAAGACAAGAGTTTAATCATAATGTAACACAGTGCATTTCCCAGATAAAGACGGCCACAGAACTTTGCAGAGCTGACATCAAGTGCCAAATCAGGACAACTCATTGCCAAGTGTGTTTACGCCACACTCCCTGACTGAGGTAAAAGGTGGGGGGGAAAGTAAATGGAGAATGAGAGGCTGGTTTTGATCATGTGCACAACACAAATGTACAGCCCCAGAAAACAAGGAAAGGCAAAGCAAGTATCTCTATAGCATCTCTCAGTACAGGCAGATACGTGAGTATGGCCTAATGCAGTGCTGGAAGACTATTTATTAGCTATATATTATTATTTATGAGCACCTGGACTGCTATCAGTCTGGAGCAGAGAGGCTGGGATTGTTTTCCACTGCAGGGCATAACAGAACAGTGATGGCAACTGCAAAGGTTCAAACGGGCTCTGCAGGTGCTAGAGCAGTGGCAGAATCAAAAGGGCAGAGGCAAACAATGCCAGACTACTGAAACACAGCTAGAAATGCTGCCACTGGAAGAGGAGTGGACTCTGCTCCCTCTTACCTGCATTTAGATGGTGCCTTGTTGCTGGAAGTCCAAGGACACAGCAGTACTTGACTGATGTGTATAAAACATGGGCAAGATCCCAGGAAAAAAGATGATGATCTAACCACAAGGTTATATTAGATTTATAGGGTACCTTCACTACACGTGACCACGAGGTGTTGCTGACCAGGTACTGCAGTCCTAGGCACTCGATTTTTTTCTCTATTTTCTGTTGGAAAAGGCAGCACTTTCAGGCATTTACTGCTCTCAGGAGTTTTCACATCCTATTTCAGGCTCTTTAAGCAAGATCTCTGTAAAGCTCCATTCTGTCACCATGTTTGGTGTTGATGAGGCTGGTAGGAGACATGGACTTTGCTGCTGTGAGCAAGCTGATGACAGAAAACTGAATGCTGCTAACACAGGCATTTCAGTATCGTACAACACAGGGGGAAGCCTGGAGGAGGGCTGAGATTCAGCACCTCACAAGTGTGAGTGGGATGGTGGGCTGGGGAAAGAGCAGGAGGAGAAATACAGCCATATTGTCATCTCCTTTGACTCAAAGAGGATGGTGAAGACCTGGTACTAAAATATGGTTTTATGCTCTCCACTGATCGGTGATCCTATAACAAAGCTCCAGCCACTTCTGTACCACCTGGACCTACTGTGACACCGTGGCTCTTCCTTTTAGATAAGTAATATGCACTTTTTCTATTTCAAAGTAAGTTTATCACTGTGCAAGAGCATACAGTCTAAAAGATTTCAGAACCAGATGCTGACACACTCAACTGTCATCATCTCTGACTAGGAGGTGTGAAAGACTCAGATCTGAGTAATTAGCCATCTTCATGGGCTGCTACTGACCTTGGAATTGGACATATGTTACCAGCATATATTTATTTTTTTTCTGGAAAAAAATAAAGAAGAATAGACTGTTAACATTTAATTTCCTGCTCTGAACTGACTTACATTTAGCAACAATTTACAGATCCCTTTTTGACACCTTCTGGAGAAGACTGATAAGGAAACTTTCCAGATAATGAAAAGGTGGTTACTTAGCTGGCAGATGCCCAAGGAACAGGCATACTCAACACTATTGTGGTTTAATTATACTTACAGTGTAATTAATAAGTTAGGGCAACCAAGAGTTTGGAAGGAGTCTTTATTGTCTCAACCATAAATGAATAAGCAAACATAATGTGATTTTCTCAACTATGAAAAAAAAAAAAATTGGAGGAGGTAAGGACACAAGACTTGAAGCTCTTTTTGTTACCATCTGAGAGAAAGACAAACTTGCCTCCCTGCTGTTCTCATGCTCCTGAAAGTATTTTCTGTAATTCTTTCAACATTCAGTTGCAAATCAACTGAGGTGGCTCAATGTTTTCCTTGATTCCTTTAATAGACAAGTTCTTATGCAGAGAGCAAGAGTTAGCTAGGGTTCACTTGTGCAAGTGTTGAGCAATCTTACTCTTCATTAGCCTTGCCTGTGGAAACTATGTTTGGGTTTATCAGACCTTGTCTTTAAATCTTAGGAGTGACACATGAATACAGTGACACATGCTTGCTAGTTTTGCTGTATTATACTTTTAATCTTCTTCTCCCACTACAGGGTGTACCACTACTGTTAGACCACTGTGGTCTAAGTCACAGAAGTCTCCCCCTTCTGTCATTAAGTTGTCCCATGGGAATTCTACCTTCCAGCCTCTTCAAATTATGTCACCCTTTCCCTTGACCACTGATTCCTCACACAAGATCACACATTTATTAAAAAAAAAAAAAAAAGTGTGGGGTCCAGAAGGCATTACGGCCAAAGCAGTAGACCTATCCTCAGGATTTTTTGACTGAGCTGGCATGGAGTAAAAGCATGTGACTTGATACATTCTGACTGCTAGGATTATTCACAGTATCACTAAACAGTGAGTTTGTCAATAGAAATAGTCTGTTCTGGGTTTAGGATGGAAAATAAGGACAACATTGAAGTTAGAAAACATGGATTTTTTTTTTTTTTTTTCCAGTTTTGAAAGGTTTTCCCCAAAATTCTAAGAAATAATCCAGGAACTATTTTCTTTTCAAATGAAAACTATATATATATAATTTTTAAAATGAAGATCTGATCTCCACAAGTCAGGTGCTCAGCTGGTACTGATTCATATGACTCTGAGATAAACGAGAGATATTCCAAATTATGGTGCCTTCAATCTATTTTTATTTCTTGAGACAATAAACTCTTCTGATAAAATTGGCCCAATCCTGACCAGTCTGAAAGAAGATTACTATTTCACCAGATTAACCAAACACCAGCATTTTATAGCTACATCACCAGTTCAGGGAGAACATCCAATATTACTTTTGTTGTATTTATGTTCATAACTTGCCTAGACAAGGGAAAACATTTTAAAATAATCACTACAGATTTATAGTCAGTATATAAGAGAGAATTTCAGAAACCAAGCTGATTCCCTCCTATCTTCATGTAGGTATGCAGAGCCAGAGAGCAGATGACTCACTGCAAGACAGCACTATGGAAGAGAGACATCACATTAACAACGTGCATACATGTTTTCCAATTAAAGGTACTCTCTACCTTGGAAGGAAAAGCTATGTTAAGACAGCTATTTTAAAATCTGAAATCTATCAAAGCAGCTTTTGCTGTGTCACTTCCATGTAAGGTGATTCCTTGCAGCTAGATAGATTTTGAGAAGCAAATCCACAAATTGAAGGTGGCATATAAAACTGAAGACGGTAATGTTCTTCAGTAATACTAGGCTTCCTAGTAGCATTTTCTATATATGTCCTTTTGAAAAGTCCTTTGTGCTAGAATTAAGTGCTTGTGATAGGAGCTGGGTCATGGCATTTAAGAACACATAAAAAACACTTACAAAACAAAGGAAAAATCCCAAACAAGGAAAGTTTACTGAAATGCAAGCTTTTTCTGTAACAGCCATGCTATGATGCAGGAGGATGTGTTTGGAAACAAAAAAGACAGTTTATCTTTTGGCCATTGGCTCCCAGCCTAAGATGGCCATGAAGGGTGAAGATGGCCAAGAGGAGTGACAGGGCCGTTTGTGCTACAGACACAGTGGTCCACAGGCTAATGGACGAGAGGCCATGAAACCATACAACGAAGTCTCAAAGTACAAAACAAATAGTAATAATTTCTGGGCCAATATCAGCCTGGTCCTAATTCAAACTTGCAAGACAGAAACGAAAATGAGTAGATTGTGTTTTCATCCCCTGTAGCTACGTTACTTGGAGTCAGTGCTAAATATGAAGATGACAACCTGAGAACTAGCCCCATCTTTCAGTACTAAGAAAGAGGGAAGAGAGGGAGTGGTGCTGATGTTTTCACAGTGCCACCCTTGTCAAAGATGTGTGCTGATGTTGCCCATCACTGAAATAAACTCTTTTTGACCCATGAACCCTTGTGGCATGGTACAGAAAGCACTGAGCAGCAAAGTGTTCATCTTGGCTACAGAGCACATACTTCAGCTCCAGAGCTAATTACAAATGTGGCAATGTACCACAGCACTGAATGCACAGCAGCAGCTTAAATTCAAAGACATGCTCACAAGAAGAAAAAATCTGTCTGTCCTGAAACTCAATCCCGACCTCACACTTTTTTTCCCACAACTGATCAGCATATGCTGTGCAGAGCTGAGAAGTAAAGTGGAGCTTGCTTCATTGGCAGCAGGACAAAGGATGAAAGAAAGCAGCTAAGCAGCAAAATGATGACAACAGTCTGGGGTAAAAGGGGAAGGTAAGTGATATTCTTCAGACAGAAACTAGTGGTGTGGGAGCTGGGCAGGGCCATATGTGGACCACTCGCATCATCACAGGATGCTGCAGGAAATGTCACCACTACTTTCTTACCTGACATACAGGTAGAGGAAGATGAAGTCATGTGGAAGATGGAGCTGGGCAGACATTTCTCCCTGGAAGCAATTCTTGCACCAAATGTTGTTAGGAAGGCAGAGAGTCCCCCCACTCCTGGTAAGGCCATCCCTGGGATGGTGGCTTTCACAGCAGGACCATGCTGTGCTGGAAGCCAACCAGAGCAAGCTGTTAGTGTAAAGCTGGGCGTTTACAGCAATTGATGCTGACTGATTTGACTTCCTTCCCTGTTTTACTCTGGTTTAAATGCACTTCTGGATTGGTTCCTGGCAAAGGACAGCACAAACAAGTGCTGTTCTAGAAATGAAGGTCTCTGGTATTTCTAAGAATTAAAGATTCTCATGACAGTTTGTAAGTTCATCCTAATTCTTGGGCCAAATTCTGCTACATTACACGGCCACTTTCCCTCTATCATTTCAACTGGACAGAGATCTTTCCTTGTCAGGCTCAGCACTTTTCTGTATTAAAGCTGTAATTTGTTAAACAGCTGCAGCATCGCAACTGGATTAATCCAGGTTCAGCCAGTAATCATCTTCAATTACAGCACAAACTTTAATCAGTCAATCACCGCCCTCTAGAGGTGGTCACATTGCGGGTAAAGCTGAGTTGGGTTTGCTGCGAGTTATCCGACAGGCTGAGCAGTTCTGTATGCAGCAGGAGGAAGGTTTTGGGTGATTAGAGTAGGTCCATGTACCATTACAGGAACAAATTACTGAGCGCTGATTGTCAGCTCCTCGATTATTGCTTCTCTCTGTTACCTGGGAGGTCACTCAACCTGCAGCATTTTGCATTCATGATACTGCAGCGAGAAGTGAAATAGATAGATAGATAGCTGTATGACATAGCTATAATAAAAAGCAGTAAAAATAACCCCCAGACTAAACTCTCTTTTGTTACAGCTTATTTTTCTCAAGCAATGTGCATAAACTAAACCAGTGGCATAACTGTATGAATTAATAGTGCCCACACCAGCCAGACGTGTTGGTGGGACAAAAGCAACAGCAAGTGTTTTTGTATAAACACAACTACATACTCTCATTCCTTTCCCTTGACTGGAATAGCTAAGAAGTTTTAAAGGAAGAATATAAAGAGTGACAAATAGCAAGTAACCCACCATATAGTCAAGTGATGAATATACTGTTCTGGTCTGCAAAGACCTTGTTTGAATAGGTGAGTATTTATTTAAGGAGGAACTGTTCTGTGCAGAGACTTAGCACAAGATCCTGGAGGCAGTAATAGCTCAAGCCAGGTTTCCCCAGAAGCATCCTCTTTTTTTCCAGCTGGAAATTCTGTCTAGGTGGAATTCAGGAATTTTTCACATCTTCTGGCAGGCTGGCTGGATGAACTGGCTTGCCTGCGTATGGAGGGATTCTCTAGGTGTCCACACACATGCACAGACCATCTGCACATGTGCAGTCCCATACCTGAACATATATTTCTGTTGGCAACATTTAACAAAAAAAAAAAAAAAGCAGATGTCCAGGATCCCAGTAACCATTTCATTGCAAACATTACCCTTGGAATCTGGAGAGCTGTGTTCTGTTATAGAATCGCAGCGTAGTGGAGGGTGGAAGGGATCTTTGGAGATAGCATAGTCCAACACAACTGCTCAAAGCACAGTCAACTAAAGCATCTTGGTCAGGGCTGTGCCCAGTCTAGTTTTGAATACCTCCAAGTATGGACACTCCACAACCTCTCCTGTTCATTGTAGCCTGTTCAGCCACTGTCATAGTTAAACATTTTTTTTTTTTTCCTGATTCTTAAATTGAATTTTCTGTATCCAGTTTGTGCCTGTTGCCTCTTATAATTTTACTGGGTGCCCCTGAAAAGAGTAGGGCCCTATCATCTTTACTCCCCCATCAGATATTTATACACATTGATAAGATTCCCCCTGCTGTACAGTCCCAGCTCTCACCCTCTTTTCATATATGCCAGAAGCTCCAAGCCCTTCATCACCTTTGTGACCCTTCCAGTATGACCACTCCTCTCTTGTACTGGGGAGCCCAGCACACCAGATGTGTGCACACACTAACCCTGCTGGGATGCTGTTGACCTTTGCTACAAGGGCACTGCTGGCTCACGGTCAACTCATCTGCCCAGAGACTCGGGTCTTTTCTAAAAGCTGCTTTTCAGATGCTCAGCACTCAGTTTATGTTGGTGCATGAGGTTAGTCTCAGCTTCACTTCTGCCTTGACCAGGTGACCCTGGATCCAGCTCTCCAGGCCTTCCTGTCCACAGTGCTGGTGCTACTAGCCTCCCTTGTGAAAAGATTTCAAACTTTGGATGTCTGAGGTAGGTGTCATTTTCATTTGTTCTTCGTAGGTAACTATCTTACCACCCTCTGACAGTGTCTGGCCGCTTATATTGACAACATGCACTTCCATGTGGGCTTTTATAGTAGCCACTGTCCTGCTGCCCAGGAGACTCAGATTTTATTTAATTTACCTTCTCTGCTGCTCTTTAGGAGCATACAAAACCACACATACATACACATTATTCTGCTACGCTACAGGTCTAGAAACTGAGAAACAATACTGAGCACTGTACAATATCCCATAGCCAGGGGCTATAAAGCTCTCTTCAGAACACAGTGACATAGAAAATGCCCTTTGATCTCACCAGCTTCTTTTCCCTTGGTGGTTGCTGTACCCTAGGCCTCAGCCAAGAAGCCAAGAGGAACCCCTGATTTTGTTCCCATAGGGAGAGCAGGGCAGTGAACATTATCTAGTCCCTTCTGCATGGAACTGAACAATTTGTGCTTGATTAAAGCCAAGAGACTGCCAGCTTCAGAAAACTCAAGGTCCTAACACTGTCTGCTTATTCTTGCTGTGTGTTTCTCCATCCTTCTCTGCATCACACCAGCCACATGGCCAGATCCTTCCCTTCCTCAGGCCAAAGTTTGTCTTTCATGAGCATTTTCATGAGGATCTCTACTCTGAAGCAAACTAGATTCCTTCTTGGGTTTTTCTGTCCCATTTGAAGTTACAGTGTCCAAGCACTTTGGAAATAAACAGTAATTCATAGGTTTTCACAACACCTTCAGGGGCAAAAAAGTACAACTATTCCCTGCCAAATTTCAGAGCCTAGCTCTAAAAGTGCAGGTTGTCACAGCTTCTCTGCATCACTCTTTCCCTAGTCATACACAGCAGAAAGCAGGCTTGTATCATGCACAGCATTAAGTCACTATAACTATAGGCATCACTGTTGGCATACTAATGAAGGTGTATTAAATCATTATCTATTCATGTGAGCATGAAATCCTCTGGGATTGTTACTTGCACCATGTTGGGCTATGGCCAAAACCCACATAGTGCCCTTCTGAGATGTGTCTGCTCTCCAGAGCCTGTTCAGTGCCACTCCCTACCTGTCCCCTTGTGTCCACCTCTGCAGACAGCCTCCACATCTTACACAAGGACCATAGGAGAACAGCAAAAACCCACCTTCTTTCCACTTGATTGGCCCATTTATCCCAGGTGCAAATCAACTGGATGGCACGTGGGAGGAGACTGGCCCTCTACCTCTGTAAGGACAGACATACTGGATTTGTGCTTACTTTACAATTATACTTGGAACCCAGGAGCAAGAACGTAATATAGTTTCTTATGTAACCATATATTTATTTTGGTTATGTGCGGCTTCAAGACAAATCTAAAATGGTGCTGGACTGTGCTGCTGCCCTCAAAAGAAGTTTGTCAGCAGAGTAACAATAATGTTCTGCTTCTGAAAATGATGTGCTGGGCTTTATGGTCAGCTTTTAGGTTTGAATGCTTTTTTTCCACTTTGATATTTGAGCCCTCCCCTCAAAGTAAATCCTTCGAGTGTATACATGGCTCTCCAAGCAATGGTCACAGGAGGACATAGACAAGTACAAAAAAAAAAAAGATGCTGACAGCATCTGAAACTGATTTGCAATCTCTTAGCCACATGAGCTCAGTCACATTAACATAGTGATTTAAATAATGTGGATGGCTTTTCTGATGTTCTTTTAGAAATTTCTTATTGGAATTATTAGGCATCCAGAATATATTTAAAACCAACCAACCAGTGGAATGAAACAGAGCAGATAATACTGACTAAGCACTCCGAGCCTTGTCTTGCTGCCCCAGATCAAGCACATTGCCACCAAGCACAGAACTCCAGTGATCAGATAGAAAGGATCTGGAACTGGGCTTCTCAACTGCATCATGTCACAGAAGCTGGGATGTTGCATCACAAGAGGATCTTCATGGGTCTGAAGCATCTCTTCCCCCCACAGCCCAGCCTTGCTGTAGCAAAGTTTAGTTGTCTTTGGGGAAAAATGACATCATGTGGTTTTCAGTGCCTTGCACATTAGATAGGCTTAAGGTAAACATAGAAGGAACAGCTGACTTTTTTTTTGTAAATGCTGCAATAAAATTACAAATAATAACAGTACATGATAAATAACACAAGGACCATTTTGAACACACACACACACAAAAAAAAAAAAAAAGAGGTGGGCTGCTAAGGCTGCCACTAACAAAGGAACAGACCCTGCACACTGCCACAGATACCTCAGCTCTGCTCACCCAGCAGAGGAGAAACTTTACCCTTGGTGCTGCCATGCCATGGCTCCATAGGACTGGGAGGTGCCAGACTGCAGAGCAGTACGGGACTGGTTGCACACAGACGTTACTGGGCACATAGTAATGCCACTGGTCTAAGTCCTGCTCCCACAAAATTCTCAGAGACTCCCAATGCTGTCAGGGGCAGGGAGTGCCTATTTCAATGAGAGATTAATTTGGTTCTCACTGGATCAAATAGAGAGCAAATAAGTGGAAAATACAGCCAGCTGCCAGCCAGTCCTGGTGCTCCTGTCCTAGATAGAGGACTGGCTTCTCTTCTGTCAGGTTATAAATGAAATAACTACTCTCAAGTCAATAGCCCTGAAAGTAGAGCATGCTGCCATTACACTGAAGTCAGTGGAGCTACCTGTGGTTTACATGAGTATGAAGGAAATCAAAGCCTGGCTACATAGACTGAACAGAGGGAAAAATCAGACCTTTCTTCTTCGAGGCATTTATCACACACAACAACTCCTTAAAGCACTCCTCTAGCCTGCCCTTCGTCCATCACTTTTTTTCACCTAGTTCTGTAAGTTCCTCAGACCAAAGGCTGTATTTTATTATACAGTGATTTTTTCCCCCTCTCCTCCATGGCAAGCAGGTCCCTCACTCTCCTGCCACACAAATAATGAAATGTCACCAGCATCACCCTTGGGGAGCAGCCAGGATTAATGAACAGCACTTGACACTCAACTTAAACCTCACCCTTCACCTGTTGTCTGCACAGGCTCTCGAGGCTTCAGGCAGCTGAGCACACCAACCAGAGACTCTCCAGGTTGTTTTTTGGGGGCTATGGGAAATACCCAGCATCAAAAAAAGGAGTTTAAACTAAGCGTACAGCCACAGTGTTAGAAAGCAGAGAAACCTCAGCCCAGAGCTGACAGTGACTGATGGCTGGAGATGCTGCAAGTATTCCCTGCTCCTCATGTTACCCAAATGTCAGGGTTTTAAAGTGATGTTATTAAAGCACCACAGGAGTGCAAAGATCTGTGTAAACCGAGAGGATAATCACCATGCGAGTGGAGCACAGGCTGTTTGACTGTGTTGAAATTATGTTATTTGGTATCCCTCTAATTTGTCACATGACTTGACACACTAAAAAGACCCATATCGTGTTTTTATGCTCTGGGTCCATGACAATTGCTTTTCCTGCATCAGACAATGATTTGTAAAGTGACTTTTCTTATTCCCAAACCACTCAAAATTTTGCAAATTAGTTTCCACGAATTAGAATTGGTTTAGAAATAACTTTGGCTCAGGGACTGGCTCTGTTATGAGGCTTTCGCTGCCATGAAAGCTAGCTGGAGGAAGATAGTTATTTCTAAATTACTCTATTTTTACATTAATATTCCTTTTAGAGGAAAACAGCAGTAGAAGCAGTATTATTTCTGCTGCTTGCTGTGAAACAGGACTGGTTCCTAGGAACCACAACTTTTTATCATCTGATCATAGGTATCCCTTGTCATTTCATATGAAAGTATATCCACTGCCTCCCCAGTCTCCAGCCCTGGACTCAATGTGGGGGTGCAGGGAGCAACCCCTTTTCTCCTCTGTGCTAGGAACTGCCAGCAGAAATATATCATGCTTTTCAACAGACAGCCTTGCACGACCAAAACTTAACATGACCAAACTCACATAGACCAAGGTGGCCTTTTTCACTACATTAACAATGGTTCAAAAAGAGAAGGCTAGGAGCTCTCGCTTCCCAGGACCCCATCAGCTGCTGTTCACTGTAGTTTGGGGCTAGATTTGAATCCACAACGTAGAATTTCAAACTGCAATACTTGACTCACATACCTAAATCAGGAGCACCAATACTCAAAACCACAGGTGTTGAAGATCAGAGGTTGAAGAGCATCATTGTGTGAAGCTCTACAATCCAGATCAATCCAGAGCTGCCCTGTCCCTGTCCAGTTCTGTTCAGCTACATTCTGTTTTGAAAGGTATAGAAACCCTGAACAGAAAAGACTGAAAAGAAGTCCTCTCAGCCACTATCATGTTTCCCCTCACTCCTCTTTTATCTTTTGACTGCTCTTGTCCTCCTCCAGTCAGGTCCTGATTTTGCAGCACACTAGGGGTGGCAGCAACAGAGAAAGCAGGGAGATGCTACCTGTCCTGTATTGCTACAGAGTGAGACATCACATGACATGCTGTGCATTCCCCACCTGCAAACAGACCAGTTTACACCAACAGCTGTGACATCTCTGGATTAACGATTAGATCTGACATTTTCAAAGTGCTTGTTTCAGTAGCAAGGACCCAAATCTAGTGTTTCCTGAGCACCCTGAGGACCCAAGCACTGATGTATTTTGGTCATTTCACTGGGCTCTTCACACTTCAGGAAATCAAGTATGCAATTTTAAGGTTTTTCAGAGAAATTACAAATGTGATTTAATGGCTCACTTAAAAAATTTCAAATATTTATCATGAAATAAAGGAGACCAACAACTTACTGGGGAAAGCAGGAAAAGGGGAAGGGAAAAAGTAAACAAATCAAGAGAGGCACAAGACCAAACTGTATTCCAAGCACACAGTGGAAAATGCAGGCCAGTGCCAGCAGCCTGATAATCCAAATTCTCTTTCTATGCACTGACCTCTTCTGAGAAAAGGAAAGAATTTAAAGGAGCATACATGATAACTGTACACATTCTGGAAGCAAACCTAAAAGCACTGCCAGGAAAAATCACCCTTCTCGTTACAGAGCCATTAACACATTCCCTTCCCCTTCCGCCCCAGCAGCAGAGCTCACACCTAGAGAGGGAACGCCTGCAATGCACAGCCAGTCCTCAGCACAGCAGGAGGACGGACATTAAATCTGAGTGACAGCACAGATGCGCATTACTGGGAAAAGCCAATGTGAACACACTGAACGATGGCGTCCAGATAGGCTCACATCACACACAGCACCCATGGGAGTTCCCAGCAGACAAGGTGCAGGACACTTGTTCCTTCCCTCCCCCAGAATGAACGACAAGCGCTGCTTTAGGTACTGCCCTCCAAAGAGCTGTGAACTAAGGAAACTGTCCTAATGACTTTTTAAAAAATCACAAACTTTACCCCTTTTTCATGCCACAGATGGCTGTAGTAGCAACAACAGTTTCACCAAAATACCAACAATACAACATAAAAAAAAGCCCTGCACTGATTTTTTTTTTTCTCCCTTGTTCTCCACACAGCTACATCCCCACTCGTGTACTCTGCATTCTACTTCTCCTTTCATGCCATTCCATACCTCCCCTCAGCCTCAATGAAACACAAGTCATATTCATTTTGCATGTTCCCTTTATACCAGTTTTTTCTAGACAATTTTTCTGGCCAGCTTACACACTGATTAGGTCTGATTTGCACAGATAACCAGGACTGCAAAATGTGTCCCCAGAATTTCCAGTGGAGAATATTCTTGCCTACCCCAACTTTGCATTTGGACCATTCGCCATGGTCTTTAAAGGGTCGAGGTAACATCAGTATTAGGAGCAATGAAGTAAATGTTCCTTAGTGCTGATGAAAATCCTAAGAAATTCAGTAAAATCAATGGAGATGTTCCAGATGAGGGAGGTATGTGGCTCAACAAAAATAATGGAACATAAAACACCCACAGATGCAGGAGAAGATGTTGTCCAGATGGTTAAGCTAGCCTGGTGTCTGTCATGAACACATCCCTTAACACCCATGCAAAAACCTTTTGCACTGCAGATTTAGCCCATGACACTTATCTCCCTGTCACTGGCCCAAAACTGCTGACTTCATTGGCTCATGCTGACTTTCACTGGGTGAAAGCTTAACCACTGCTATTACCTAGAAAACATGTTTGGGGGGATGTTGAGCTGGGCTGCCAGGAGTACCACTGCCAGTGAGCTCCAGAGCAAATCCCACAGCCAGGTTCAGCAGGCTGACTGCAGAGGGAGTGCTCAGGGCAGGGACACAGGCAGGGGCTGGTCCTGCCACACTGCGATGGGGTGAAGGGCACAAGAGGACGCATAAGCACAGGGTGAAGGCTAAATAAGTAAAAGGTTTCATTTATCTCTCAGTATTATTTTGGTGTTATAGCTTCTGTCCTCAGTAGCGTTTACTTTGGTATAACTGGAATGAAGATGTTGTGCAGAACTGGAGGACTCTGGGACCAGCTGAAATCAGAGGAAACACTCCTTTACTTCACCAGCTTAAGCAAGTTTCCAGTGGGCAAGTCAGCACAAACACCCTGAAAGTGGAAACAAATCACTGTACAGAACTGCACATATTTGCACAATGACTTTAAATCAACTAAACTTTCTAGCAGCTGAGAATTTGGCCAATAACCTTGGCAGGAGCTGAGCTGACCTATGTCAGGCTGGGATCTTGCCTTACAACAAGTCCTCTGCAAATCTTCAACACAGTGCTAGACCCATGTGCACCGAGTGTGACAGGGAGGCTGCTGATGGGATGGAATCTGAAGTCAAGCCAATAGCTCCAAACAGAAAACAGAGTTTTGGCTGCAGATGCAAAAGAAAGGATACACCGAGTTGGTCATTTAACCACCAGCCCACTTTGGGGAAGTGCACCTGGACTGGAGAGGGTAACTGGTGCACTCATGTTTCCTCACAGAACAAACATCTGCATTTAAAGTGCATGCTTTGCTCAGGTTTGTCTATCAGAACATTAACCCAGCACAACAGAAAAAGAAAAACCCAAGTTACCAGCCATGGGGCTGCTGAAACCAGGCGCTTTGGCTCCTTCAGGGAGTTTACTAGGTGTGTATAAATAAACATGGAAGCCTCCAATAATGTAGCATCTTAACGAAGTGCTAGAATCCCTTCTGAAATGTTTATGAGGTGAAAATAAATAAGCAACCTCTGCAAAACCAACTGACATTTTTCAATTTATGAGGCTTCCCATCTCACAAGGTCTATTATTTTACATGAAGATTTTAGTTTAAAAACTGCCTTTTTGAGCTATGCTGAGATGGGAAGGCTGCTGGGATTCTGGGCTGACATCCCAGGAACCACAATAGATTGCCTGGTATTCACAGTCGAGTTTTCTAATAAGGCAGTGCACATTTCCAAAATGTCACTGCACAAGTGGCCACTGGTGGAATTATTTTAAGCCAGTGGTTCAGGAAGGCGCTTAGACTTGTTGTGCCTGTTCCTGAATTGACAGACATGCATTCCTTGAACTTTCTTAAAACCCTGCTGTGAATAGAGACTTTAATGGCAAGGACAGCTCCAGGATCGCTTACTGGATGAGATTTTTATCGCTTGATTTTATCCTCTTTGTACTGGTATCAATTAGAAAAAAAAAAATAAATATTGAAATTCAAGGAGGTAGTCCTAGATAAAAGCAGACTGAAGCCTGAACTGAGCCATATAAAGCAGCTTCTGCCTTACAGCAGTGGTATTTTCCACTGATAATCTGCACTAGAATAGAGGGAAACACCAGGAGGACCAACCCTATCTGTGAAAGCTCCTTCATTTCCTTTTCAAACGTCACGTACTCATGGACAGCTTTGAGCATTACGAGTGCAGCCAGCCAGGTTGGTGGGTGTTGTGAACAATGTTTGTACTGTTAGGCAGTGACATGAAAGGCATTTCCAAAGAATCTCTCCTGCTCCTTACTTCAAGGCTCTGAAAGGCACATACCTTTATTCCACCATCCCTCAGCTCCTGTCTCTGGGAATCTGGCTCATTTCCTCGATTTTGCCTTCATTTCTCTTCCCTGAGCACTTTAAAACTAGACTTAATGCTCACGGAAGTTGCTACCATGGGGACTGATTCCCTTTTCCCTACACGAGCTGCGCAAGATCTTTCACCCACTGCTGCTAAGTCTTTGACAAATTGACTCACGAAAGTCAAAATGTTCATGTTCCCTATGTGTGAGAGAGAAAATCTGAGGAAACTCCTTTTATCTCCACATCTCTGGTGAAATAAATGATCATGCTGCTGCTTCCTGCACTTCTTTGTGCCCAAAACAGCTACCAACGCTGAGCAACCCAGAAATGAGAATGGTATGTCCTTGGTCACACATAGCTTTGTGATTTGGGGGGCAGCTAAAGCCTCAGGTGTAATGTAAGCATCACTCAGGTCCTGCAGGACCTGAGTTTGCAGGTAGAAGTCACATGCACTGAGGAACTGAAGAAAGCAAAATGCCCTAATGGTCATAACCAAGGGATGTCCAGAGTGTACTCAGTACAGAAGTTAAAAACCCAACAAAACAAAACAAATGTTTTGGAAGAGAACATGCCCACGAGCTTCACTGGCAGAAGGTTCATTCACTTTGGACAGTTCCATGAGAATGCTCTGAACCTGGGCTGGTGGCGTTTCAAGTGGTATTGATGCCTCTCCTGAACACGACAGCTCCTACACACAGGGTGGCTGTGCAAGGAAGGTGCACAGTGCCAAAACAGATCTGCCTGTCAGTAACATTATAGCCCCTGCAAAAGTGCTTTCTTGGACCCCAGAGGGCTCTATGAAGAAAGTCTAATCTTCTGGGTCTCATATTACTAAGTGACTTAAGAGAACAGAGCTCAGAACAACATTGCCCAGCGAAGATCCTGCATGCATTGGTATGTCATGAGTAAATACCTACATGAGGCTGAAGAATTGCTTTTTCTCTCAACTAAATATTTTCCAATTATTTCTACTGCCTAATTTTTACATTACCTTGGTACTTCAGAACCACGTTCCTGAACTGAGACCCCACTGAGTTGGATTGCTCTGAAATTAGTCATAGTTTTCCCCAGCCATAACTATTCTGAATAAAGTTATATCTGCAAAACTCTGAAATATTCCTAATTTTCCAGTCTTCCAAGAGCTTAATATGCTACATTTTAGCACTGAACATTGAGGTATCTGCTGTTGTCCCTTAAGACACACTGAAAATAGTTTGATTGTTATTTTGTCCATTACTTAGTATTTTATCAATCCTTCCTGACTACTCAATGTCTGTAAGAACATTTTGTGACTGACTTTGTCATAGGACTAAGGGTGTTGTAAACAAATTAGATCAGCTAGGCCTTCTTTAATTATTGTTTTCCAATGAAGGAAAGGCAATTCATTGTCACTTATGAAAGACAGGGCTTTAAAATTTGTTCAGGAGACGTGATTTGGAGAATCAAGACCTATGTCCCACCTACACTCTAACACTATGTGTGTGGAGTCACAATTGGTAGTGAAAGGGTGCAGCAGGAGCAGAGGAGCAGAAGCCCTTCAGGATCTCCCTCACACCCCATGCCTATGCCTTGCCACCCTACACATTTCTTCTTGGATAACCTATATTCTAGGGGGTTTTTATCCCATGTAAAACAAGCTTCTTGTCTCCCCTTCTCCCTATTTCTACTGCGCTTCAGTGAAATTTGTCTTTTTTTTTCTATTCTCCCAAGAAATTTAACAGAAAGAGACTGGAGAGCAGACAGCAAAAATGACACACTGAGAGGTGAAACAATAGCTGCAGGAACCATGTAAAGGGAGACATCAGGATTATTCTCATTCCTTTTCTACTAACTGGAATCTCTTCTGTTATTATATCTTTTTTTTCCTTTTATGTTGGGGAAAAATTGTCATCTGACGGAACACAATGCCTCCTGGCACACTTCAAAATTCCCCCTTACTGGCAGGCTAGGACTGAAATGTCCCAGTGAAAGCTGCTGAAAGCTGACAGCTGCCTCTTAGCAACTCCTGAGAATTCCATCTCTAACAAAGGTACCCACTACCTTTAAAGCTGGAAAGGCTAAACTGACTCAGCAAAGGAGCTACGATTCTGGGACAGGTTTAATAAAAGGATTGGAGAAGAGGAGGCTCAGGAGCCCCCAGTTCTCATTGCTGGAGTAGAAGGTGCTTTACCTCATGTCAAGGTGGTGGGTGTGCTCTACAGTCCCTCCTCCTCCATCCAGGTGTTTCTACTTCTGCCCAACAATCCTATATAGGCAAGACAAGTGTCACAGAAGCCACTTGGTCCCTTTCACAAAGAACGATCTGGAAAAAGGAATTTTCTGATCTGAGAAATTCCAACATTTCGAAATTTGTTTTTCTTCCACATATAAAGGAGAAGCCAAAATTCCGTGGGCCGTGTGGAACGGATCTCCTGGAGAGGAACAGGGGGAAGGAATGGAGAAGATTAGGAAACTTTATTTTGAAAGAAAAAAAACTCCTGCTGATTTTGATGAACTTTGCCACTTATTAACTTCAGTGGGTAAACTAGACCCCAGAGAAGACCTACAAAGTCTGATAAATAGATTATTATTTTTCAAATTCGTCACACATTTGAAACAATTCATGTATATTCAGTATTTACAGACAGGTACACAAGACCTCAAGGGATGTAGAGAAGCATTTAAGTATGGTTTTCGGTTTTAGAATATATATATCCACTGAAAATATTTACTAAAGCATGGACAGTTAGACATTCACTTAGTTGCTTTCCTGGACTAGTTCCTATTCATTCTTAATCCAGAAACATTATTTTTACATCTTATACAACACTCTACTGATTTCTAAATCTCAATGACGTCAGTCAGTGTTGGGTCTACTATTTAATTCTTTAGCCAAAATCTGTTGATCCTTGCTATCTGAAGTCAGCCCTTCAAAGTTACATAAATAAAAGATACTTATCTTTCAGTGGCACAGAGCACCTCCAGTTTCCTTAATCATTGCTGTTGAGCAACTGTTGCATTCCCTTTTACATGACCCATGAAATTTTGGAATGCTCGTGGGCATAGCAATATGCGTGGTCCTGACAATCTTGACTCCCAGTCCCTCTTTTCTAGCCACTATGAAGTGGCTAGAGCAGCTCAAAGAAAACTGTTAAAAGTTTTAACTTGAGAAAAATAAGCTTTATGCAGTGATCTAGAAAAGAAAGACAACAGTGAGAAGACAGTTTAGTACTGATAAACTTCAAGGTATTAAGTAATGATTATGGAAAATTTCAGATGAAGGTGACAAGATGGAGTGTCTGGCCAGAAAAAAGGCAGATGATACTGAATGTCAATAAACGTGAAATGATGCAGGAAGAATCAATCTTAAATACTTCTACTTTGCCTACATAGAACTGGGTTCTGAGCTGACTGTTTGTATTTCAAAATGAGGACCAAGAGGGGGTTTGGCAGAGGCTGGCCTTCAAAATGATTGCTTCTAACAAAACAGCTTGGGATCTTCAATTGAAAATGACAGAAAATAGGCTCAAAAAACAGAAAGGACCTCTTTTCAACCAGTGTGTATTTAAACAGTGGAACTCCTCACCAAAGTATATACTAGGTGCCAAAAAATTACACAGATTCAAAAACAAAGTCGCCAAAAGAAAATCCCTCAAGGACTATTAAGTACAAAATATTGTGTCTGGTTCTAAAAATCTCTCAGCCACGAATTGTTGGAGGCTGGGAGAATATTTGAAGGAAGTGTCAAATATGCTTGCAGCACTGGCCACTGTCAGAGTAAGTACCCTGAGCTAGACAGATGGTTGGTCTGACCTGGTATGACCATTCTTGCACTTTTATATCACTTTTTCCTGTTTCCTTGTTCTCAGAAAAGCCTAAAAAAAATCACTGAAATTATCAAAACACGTATATACACATACCATATCGTGTCCAACAGACAGAGCTGGCACAGAAAATTTCAACCCAAAGACTTAAATCTTAGTAAATTTACAAGCAACCAAAGACAGGTAAATGCTAAATGTTGACAACTTTAATAGGAGACAGAGATATCATCCCTACCTTTAATTCAAAAAATATATTTGGAGTTCAAGTAGACAGTACATATCAGCAGTTTAATGTAATATACAATATAGCAATTATATAACTATCCCTGAAGTGAGCTTTGTATACTCAAGAAATTCAGAGCTAATCTTGAAGTTCAAAGAAACCCAAATATGCTGAGATACAAAAACACATATATATTATGCATCCAGACATAGTGTGGTAACATTTGCAATGTTTCCCACAGTCTAAAAGACTCTGGTGGTTTTAGAGATATTCTTTACAGTTAAAATACAGAATACTAGTAAACCTGATAATATTCATTAGTTTGGCTTGATTTTTTTGTGTGCACATACATGCAATATCTTTGAGAGGCCAGCATCGATTAAATTTAACTGCTTCCCCTGTGGAATTAAATCAAGGCTGGATGCTAAATTAATATATTACTATATATAGTCTGTTTATAAGTCATTCTTGTTTAGCAGTTGCACCTTTTTCATGTAGTTTAGAATAGAAGCTGCCCTTGTTCTCCAGCACAGCCTCTACCATGAAAGCATTAGAAGAAAGCAATTACATTGAACAGGCACCACCTGTGTTTAACAGTGTATAAATAACCTGGTGCCAGTCCTATGCTTGGCATACAAGGGAAGGTTAAATACATTAAACATCTGCAGCTCAGCTAAACACCAGTGAAATGCTGGATGGAAAATGATAACCATAGACAAGCACAGAAGAAAGGGAAACACTAATGATGGAAAAGCATCGTTTAGGATAATATCTAGACACAAAATGATGCTTTAAAAGTAAACACAAGGAAAATGATGTTGGAACCATTTCCAAACAGGGAGACCTAATAGGCTGTGGAATAGTCACCCAAGGGAGATGGAGGAAGTCCTTTTCCCTGAATCATTTCTTTCTGGACTGGGCAAAGCGTTAAGCACACTACAGGAAAAAAATGTACTGGCAGATGGAAAGACTACCAGGTCTACTGCTCAGAAGCCTAAGATGTTTCTGTTCCCAACAGTAGCAGTTTCGTTCATAACAAAACCAAACTCATTAAAACCCTTTTAAATTGTGTGTGAAGGGATGACCTCTCCTATCTCTTTCTCAAACTGAATATATTTACATGCATTTATGACTCCGTCTTAAATTGCATTTCCAGAGCAGAGTTTTCCCTTTGCATGTTCCCAGATCTGCAGTCACATATTGCCTTTGTCCATCTGATGCTGTGCGGCAAGAATGGCTGCAGCTTTATCGGAAACTTGTCCTGATCAGACTCTTGCCAAGTGTGACTATTTTAATGTGACAGATTATAAAATGAAAGGAGAGTGAAAAGCAAGGAATAACAAGTGCCAGGGAAAGATTAGATTCTCCACACATTTCTGCATTTATTGACCTTTTCGTCTTCGATATACCATTAGTTACCCAGATTTACAGCTCGAGATGGCAGGAGCACTGTTTAGGTCATTGATGATGTTATGAACTCTACTGGAAACCGATTTAATTGAACAGAACTATGTGACTTGACATTTGATTTAGCAAATATCCAACTGATATTTTTAGTTGCTCCTTGTACAATTCCTTTGTGATTATTGAGATCTTTCTAATAACTTCTTAGGCACTTAAAAATTAAAACGTCTGAGAAAATTGCATAAGGGGTACCAACAGCCAGTATATAGCATCTATGCTGAAAAGTCACTACGAGTGAATGCAGTTTGACATTAGTGTACATAAATCTATTGATCAATCTGTAGAAAAGCAATATTTTATCCTGAAGTTTCTTGAAGGCTCACTTAAATGGTTTTCTTTCATCAACTTCTACATCAAGTTTTTAGCCACAAATTGGACTTAAGTTGCAATTTATTCATTAATAAAATACCACCTCTTGGACTTGATCCAGAGAGAAAGAAGAACCTAACCACTATAGGCTAGAGAAACACAGTTCAACATGCAGGACACTGCTCTGAACAAAGCTCTGGGAACTGCTGCAATTGTCTACAACAGTGCAAGCAATATTTGATAACCTACAGAACTACATTTCTGAAGGCAAAAGCTACACTATACTTAAAGTAATGGAGCAATGAATGTCTGTCTCTTTATTCAAAGGTCTAAACCCAGGCTCTCACTGTGCACTCACTTCAATTAGTTGAAGCACCGTAGTTACAGTGATACACAAGATCCTCACCATTGGAATCGGGGTAAGAGTTTGGTCATAGTTCAACTGTAGCATGTTGGGGCCATCAAAACATTTATCTTGTTAGAACTATGAACTTGTCAGGCTACTGCAGCTGCTTCCTAAGAAACTCCTTTTGCCACCTGGTAGTGCTTTACAAGCAGGAGCATTTGGAGGAAAATTACTGTCATGCCTGTTCACAACATAAATCCGGCATGCAGTGTCCTGACCTCAGTGCAAACAGGCAATAACATCATGAGAATCAATACAGCAAATTTGTCTGAGGTAAAGCTGATCTGAATGAGATCAGGCTGGCCTGGTTTATCTCCCTTCTGTCAGCTAGGCAGGAAGACTTTGGTACGCATAAAATCCAGCCTGATCCCCAATTTCACAGGACTCGACCCAAGAGCAGGCAGGTTATGGATGCCTGCCCCCTTTGCACTGAATTAGCTGCTCAGTGCACCTACAGCTGTAGGGGAACTCCATCCACCAGGGATGCAGAAGGGACCCTATGCACCAGCCACACTTGCCCCTGGAAAGGATTCCATGTGGGTGACGTCTAGACTCGAGCAGGAAGAGTGTAAGTGTCGTTTACCATCTTCAAAGAGTTAAATGCAATGACCAGCCACTAGCTCTGCACTCAAGTTTGTTGAACTTTAATCCCTGCCACTGCATAATGTTGCCTGTCATCTGTTTTAGTGGAGAGAGAAGAGCTGAGTCTAGGACTCCTGTTGCTGATGACAGTTCCATGCAGCTCTTGTTTTCCTCACACTGCAAGACCTGACTGGCTTTTTCACATCCTGCCTAACTGCTGCTGAGTGATGAGGAAATATTTGCCTTGAGCTGGAGCACTAAACACCTCCTCTGTGGTTAGGAGAGATGTAGCTTTCTCCACGGTGGGGTGGTGATTAGATTGAACCATTACCTCCATTTTCCACCTTTGCTGCATTAATTGCTTTCCCTTGTGCCCCTCACTGGACAAATGAGCTACGGAAATATTCTAGGAAAAGCAAGGACTTATGAGCACCGTGTAACGTGAGCACACTGGCTTTTGGAAAAGGGGTTGGCTCTGCACACGTGTGAGTGAAGGAAGTCTGCTCTTCCCCCCTGAAGCAAGAAATTAATTGCTATGACTGTGCCTCCTCGTTGCCATGTATTCAGCTGGCAAGCCCTAGCCCACAGCTACTGTGTGGGGTCAACATCCAATTCTGGGCTTGTTCATGCCCTGTACTTCACACTAGTGCTTCTGTACTTCATAGGAATATTACTTGCAGGGTAGAACAGGTCCCTTTGCATCCACTAAAGGACAAAGGCTTTAGTGGGCAGCACAAATATAAGTTCTCTGTGCAGAAAGCTGAAGGTGACAAGCCAATCTTGTTTGCATGACAGATGCAGAAGAGCAAGGTGCCCATTAGGAGCTAAGCTCTGTTCCACCCTCATGGCAGGGGAATGAAGATGGTTTGTTGCACGTATTTGTTAGTCTGAGTTTGTCCACAGCCATGTGCACCTTGGGAAAGCCTTAATACCTGAAGGGATGTACCACCAAGGCAGGAAGCCCCACACAATTGGACCTGCAGAAACTCATGAAATTCAAGGAAGCTGGACCATGAAGTATTTTATTATCCCTAGTCTGAGCTTGAGAGAATTACTGCACCTGAGCTGGAGTTTAAGCAAAACATAGGATTAGATTATATTTTGCCATGGTCCCAAATACAGATCACAGCCCTGCCATGTCAGAAGCTGTGTAAACAGAACAGAAAGACCCTCTTCTGTCCCACAACCCTACAGTCAAAGGATTTGGGCATAGTCAAGATAACCTAACCCTACATTCAGCTGACTGTGGTATTTCTTGCATAGTCTTAATTTACAACTGGATGACCTGATTCAGTTTAACCTTCCTTCATCACAGACTGAGCTGAGCTGTGTCCCCAGGCTTGGAGTGCACTGGGCAGACAGCAGGGAACATGTTAAATTCTGGAAGGCAAATGCATGTCTGGGTACCTACGTGTATAGACAGACAATAATACATACAGGATGTGAGTGTCACATTAGAGACATCACCCAGGTGGCAGAAATCAAGCAGAAAGCCAGGGAAGTGTCTGAAACTGGCATGCTGGCTGCCACCTTGTTCAGGAGCAGCAGAGGTGTGACTTAATGCTTCCTGCTTTACCAGAGCCGGAGCCCCACCAGTTCCAGGACTGGTTCCAGGCTGAAAAACTGATGTGGTGACTTGCCTTTTCTGCCTGGCAAAGGGACAGTATTTCCTTGCTGATGATGAAGGAGACAAGGCCCCTGAAGAAAGGAAGGAGACATTATATTCCTTTTCTTTAGGGACAGAAGCAGCCAGTCTGTATGACTCATTTGGACCCAGAAGACACAGTGTGGCATTCGAGTTCAGAGTTCTGCTAACTACAGCACCCACAAGACAGAGGAACTGAGCTGCGCTTACCTCTTACAACACCATATGTGCCTTCCTATGGACAACCTCTTGCCATTCCCACGTGTTACAGATGGAAAAGACCACTGATTTAAGGTTCCGGCTCCAACTCTGAATGCCACAGGACTTTGAATTTGCTCACATCTTCAGCCAGTGTGACTCAGCATAGACCTACTGAAGTCTGACTCATCAACACTGGGTCTGTTACCTTCACAGAAGAAGGTTGATAGTCCATAATGATGCCAGCAGCAGAAAAAGACATATATTTTTGTTTTGAACAAAAATAAATAATTTTGAAGAGAGTTACTACGTATCTTAGTTGGCACAAATCCTTCAAGTATGGCACTCCCTCAGTGACGCACCCCAATGTGATTAAATGATGTTATACAAAGAAATGCTGCAATCTCAGTGTAAACTGGGGTTGCTATAGAGGTACAGTCTGAATGCATTCATGAGTCCAAGGAATGCTTAAAGCAACTAAAGGGAAAAAGTAAATTGGAAGTTAAAGTTGACATCTGCTGTGGCAGGCAAATATCCACATCATTGAAAAGGCTCACAGGACTTTCAGTAGCCTAATAATTTGCTAACGTCCTCAAAATGTGATTAATTTTGATGGAAAAGAAATGCAAATTCCAAATTTTGGAAAAAATATGAAGTTTTCTACTATGATTTAAAATACTTTTTCTCTTCCTCTTTGAAAACAAACACTTATTTTCACTTTGATCAGCTTAAAGATTAGAAAAATTTAACCCAGCTCTTACTACATTTAATTTTCATGTACCACCCAAAGAAAGGATTAAACTAAACCCAGCAAGTTATGTCTATGGAGACCTCACAACAGCATCTGCTTGGATGTCAGTGAGAAACTGCTTATATATTACTTAAGGTAGAAAGAAACTTCTGAAGACTTTACAGACTCCTAGAGCATCAGACCCCACGTTGATCTCCCCAGGTAAGTTTTACGTTTTGCTACGCCAGCACCTGTTAACTTGTGTTAGGTGAAAGCAGAGGCATCCATTTTGAATTCATAAACATAAAAAGAGAATCCAGCAATTTTCTTGCAAGGCAGCCAAGAAAACAATAAGAAATATACTTTGTGCAGCTGCAGTATCATTCTCACAGAAGACTCGATTATTACATGATTTACATGACTTGCACATTTGACTTTTTATAACCAGATGGCAAGTAAGAGCTCACTTTCCAGAAACCTGCAGTGGAAGACAAAAGGTTTAGATTTTGGTTTTCAGTGTTCTTTCCTTCCCTGTGAGGAGTCTGACTCAAGGACCTAACACAAAGAGAGGATTTGTACTGGACTCTCTGTGACTTCAGATGGCTCATGGATGGAAAAAAACTTCATCTCAATTAATGTTAGCTTGCCAGTCTAAGGTTGTCCAGGTTCTGAGGGTAGCTCGCTCCAGGTGGACACTGGAGTGCACATTGTGCTGGTGACAAGAAACATTTTCAGCAGTGGAGAGAGGGGAATGGGAGAGAAGCAGGTAATAAATCCACACTGTGGAAAATTGTCACCCTTTTTTGGAAGTGGATGGGTAAAAGGGAGCAGGAGAGAGCATGTAACATTTACAGAGGGAGTAATATACTCAAGAGGGAATTTAAACTGCCCTAGGACTTGACCAACATCAGCTGCCTGTTTATTGGAGGAAAGAGATCTGCCAGCTGAGAGGCAAGAAGGTGTAGATGGCAGAAACTGCAAAAAGGGGACTTTTGAGTCTCAAGACTGGGCAGAGGCAGGGGTTAATAATAGCTATGGTGCCACACTCCATACTTTTGTTAGCCTCTATCATAGCACAACATTCAGTGTCTCTTTCTCAGGCTAAAGGGTCCCAGTCTGTCCCATCAGCCCTCATAAAGGAACCACTTGTCTGGTCAACTTCTCTCAAGCTTATGGTGGCTGTGAGCAGGACCCTCACACGCCAGACTCTGGAGTCACACAGGTGCCTGCAGCAGGCCACTGAAGAGTGACACGACTGTTCTACTGTGTAAGTGCTGCTGTCAGGCATGTGGGAAGGGTCTCTGGGAGAGGTGGTGTCCACAAGTATGCACTGTGAATGCAATGCAGTCACCACGAAGACTTACAGCACAAAGATAGATGGGGTGCATTATCCCACATGGTAGCTGAGCTATGCATGCAGTGCCTTGGTTGCCTGTGATGATCTTTGGATTAGAAACAACTCCTTACTAAAATGGCCACAGCTTGCTTCCAGAACGGAGATGGAGGAGGGGAACGTAACACTTTGCCACACACACGCCAAAAAAACCCACCTTCATTCATCAAAACATTCTGTTAGAGGGAAGAAGCACCAAACGTAGGTAACATCAAGATTCCTTTCTAGGCAGAGTTCAGGTTTGTTTAAGATTGCTTTTGCCTGGATATGACTGAACTTTCAGGAAATCTGCCAGAGCTATAAAGGGAAAATATAACTTACAGTAGCAGAGGAATATCATTCTCTGTGTTGTCTTCCAGAAGCTGAAGGGCTGTGATTTTATTAGAACACTGCTGCTGCAAGACCACAGAGTAATATGCTGACATTTTGAGCTGCATTTAAACCCGATATGTATTTTTAAAACTACAGTCAGATTCCATCATAAACTGACACTGGACAGAACAAGTCACTGTTGCCACCGTGACTGCACGTGAACTTAAAATGGAAAAGGCACTACTATGTGGAGCAGTAAAAAGCAAAAAGCCATTCTTCTATAAAGGGTCTATCTAGGGTTTTGCATCAGTGCCAGCTTCTAGTTTCCGACCACCTCCCTCTATATTAGACTACAAAGCAAGTTGCCAGAAGGGCTTCTGGAAGCTTCAGTTTCTTTCCAGGGACTGGTGAATTCTCTAGTTACAGAGAGAAGACACGCAACATAAGGGACTGCAGTGCAGGGACAAATCAAGCCCTTGTTCAGATGCCTTGTCAAAAAAGGAAACTCCTGCTGCATTTCATAAGGACGGTCAGACTCTCTATTGGCCTTGTATAGTAGTTCTCCTGACCTGGGAGTACTTCAGCTCTGTCTCATCTGCCCTGTCTCCAGCTGCCAGAGCAGTCTGGTGGTATGGTACCCAGTGGGAGCTCACATAATCAGAATAAGAAGAAAGAACAAAAAAAAAGTTTGTTAAAAATGAGATTGTGCAGAACTGAGAAGACTTTATATTTCTGGTACCGAACAGCCACAGAGACACATCTTTTTTCTTTGCTGCACATTTCAGGGTGCCCTCTACATGCTTCCTTACACATGGATTTCAAGGTGCATATTCTTAGATATGTTTCTTATTCACAGAATCATCTAGGTTGGAAGAGACCTTGAAGATCATTGAGTCCATTAAAAGCAGGAGAACTAAGCCAGGAATCACACTGACTCTCCTAAGTTCTTTACAGCTGGTTGATGTCCAAAGCAGCCTACACTGTTGCATGCACACACTTTGGAGAGCTGCAAGGTTCAGGACAGTATGAGTCCTCCCTCCCTTTTTGTAGAGTCAAACAGGTACATCATCTCCTGGATCAGAAACTATCTTCTGGTTGTGCAACTATACAATGAAATCTTGACTGACGAGTAAGGTGCTGGGACAATACAGCAATTTAAGTACAACAATAAATACATACTAGATGCTCAAGCATCTACTTTAACAGTTGTGTGTACAATAAATAAAAAGAGCTAATCATCTTGTAAGGCTTCCTGTGCCTTATTGCTTAGTCATTCATCCTGAAATGATAAATTAATTGTTCCTAATTGAGACATAAAAGTAATATAAAATGCAATATCATGGCTACTTTCATCATATGCAGAAAGTAACGCCACCACAAACTTCAAAGAGGGCTGAAAACCGATCCAAGTACTATTTCTAATGAAATTTGAGATATTCTCAGGAGTGCTTCCATTTCTATTAATATTTTCTGACATCTGTATTTCAGTACTCCCAACAATTTCAGCTAGGGAACAGGATTGCTCTAAACAATGTGTACATACACTTATCAAAGCCAGATAGCCCCTGGACATCAATCTTATCCTTTTGACAGAGTATTTACTGCTGCTAATTGTTTCCCCACTTTACCTGTCAAATGAGACAAAAAAACTATGTTATCCATCACAAAGCCAAAAAGATGACCAAAAAAAAAGCTTTTAAAAAAATACGTATCTTATACCACAAGCCTGGAACAGGAAGAAATTTCACAAGGGACAAAAGAACTGCAGATACATGACCTAACAGAAGAACAGATTTGTCACATGAATAAATGTAGTGCGTTCCAAAAAACCCCAATCTAATACTTCAGCAAAGAGCAATATCCTCTTCATGGCTCACTGGTACTCCCTGAGGAATTTTGGAAAACATTTGAGTAAGACATGCTTTGGCTGATAATATCATCGGGTTGCTGGGATTTGATTTGATGTTTTTCATTCTTTTTTTCTTTTTGGTTTCTTGTGTTTTGATTTGTGAGAATGAACACTTGTCTCAAAAACAGGATCTTGGTTACTGAGGAATCTGTTTATTTCAGGCCCTTCTTCCTAACTTGGTATCAGTTGGAACCACTCACTCGTCTTGGTATTTTAGGGGCCTAATTTTAGGCCCCAGTTTTTCAGATGTTGGCCGGAGGCCCCACTTGGTGTCTCTACACAGAAAAACTGTATTAGAAGATTTGCTTTTATCTCTGCTGAGGATCCAAATCTTCTGAAGACATACAGTTTTTTTTCTGTTGAGTTCAATAGCTCTAGGTCTGGCCTTCTACTTGTGACACCAGTTGGTTTGAGCATCTGTGAAGGACACGAGATGGACATTTGATCCTGGGTTTACTTCACTTCTCTTGGGGCACTTGTTAAGTGAAGACCTGCCTCTGATTAGCTGCAATAAATCTAGTGTCTGTGACTACATAAACTGGTACAAGGTGATTCCACTGCCCTCAGGACTCAGCATTGCAGTACCTACACAGTGCCAAGAAAAGCCAACACAATACAAAGAAAAGACAAGAGACTGAACCTCATCCTCTCCTGACAGACTTGGTACAAAGTCCATGTGAGTTCTCTGCATCCTGATTTAGCTCCATATCACCATGGGGACAAAAGTGCAGCGAGAAACTTCCTAGGGATTACCCTTGCATAAAAGGGTTTGTTTTTTGACAAGAATAACAAAACTTTCCCATAATAAGCAAATGTCATCTTAGATATCAGTGGTAAGTCTTACTCTCAGGAAAAAGATATCAGGGATGGCTTCTCATCCAAAAACCAGATCTTTAAACAACCAAATATCCCCAAGGCACTGATACTCTGCTGGGGCTTCTCCATCCTCCACGCTGTCTCTCAAGCTACACAGCAGCAAGGGTCAAACCCCCCTGTGCATGGCTATGCTTTCTCCTCTCACCAGAACATCTGAACACTTCACATGCTGGAAGATCTCATGGGGCAAGTTGTAAGTCCCTCAGGGCTTTCCCCATGCACTAGCAGCACTCACTGGTGAGGGTTGGACTTGGTTTGTGTTTGCCACGCAGAAGCTGAGAGCTGTGGACAAGCATAATCACCTGCTCAGGAGTGCTCCCTCAAATACGAGATTACACTAAGGCAAGAAGACAAGACATGTTTAGAGCATAGCTGTGTTTAAACTAACTTCCTGCTATATTTCTTTGTTATGGCAACCATCATGTCTCTGAGACATCACTGTCAGGTTGCTTATGTGCCACAACTACCTTTCCCCCCCCTCCAAACAAGAGGCATATGGACCACTGATAACTAACAAGTGCTGGGAAAGAAAACACTGAAGGCCCCACTTATAACCAGAGGAGAAGGGGTGGTAGAGAGGATTATTTGCACAGAATTCAGCTTGGGTTTTCAAACCAGCATTTACAGGTTTGGAAAGAGCCAAGAACAAAAATTTTAAAATAGTTATTAGGGGTTTTATGGAAACTGGATGAATGGTTGGTTTCAATGAGAAGCCAAATAAATATATAAAAAAGATAATTTAAGCCTGGCAGGAGACCTGAGGATCTTGAAATAATAAAGTAAAAAAAAATAAGAAAATAAAGCTTTTGAAAAGTGACACAAAGCATCTGGAGTCCAGAACGAACCCTTCTATCTTAACAGTAGAGATGCTACGTTTGGATCAAGGGACAACAATTGCTACTGTACTGCCCTCTTATTAATTATTATTATTATTATTAACACAAACTATGCTGCCCTAGCATTCCACTCTAACCACAGCAATACAGTCAGATAAACCATCCACCATGCACAAAGATGGCATTTGAGAGAGAAGCTGAAATCATCCAAAAATAACAAGTTATATCTACCAAGTGGCTTCTGCCACTTTATCTAGTAAGCCATGTGTATGCATTTAAGTCCCTAGACGGTCACAATGGTGCCTGTATTAACCACAGTAACATCCCTGCAGTGACAACCCCTTGTTATTTGGAGCTCTGTCTGCAGCTGGACATCTCTCGAAACCAACCTACGATCCATAGGGGTAATGGAAAGCTCCTCGCTCTCATCCCTTTTCTAGAAAAATCAGACACCTATTCAAAGCAGTGACTGTGGCTTCTTTGTACCTGAGCACCTGCAGTTTAAATAATGCCACAGTCTTTTTGTAAACAAAATTGTTGGGAATGAGCAGAGCACCAGACTCATGGACAGAACTGGTGATCCTTAGGATACAAACTGGTTTTATGCCAGCAAGAGAGCACCTCTATTGAAGTTTAAAAAGCCTCTTACAAAAACAGTAGTGGATGTAAGTTGAATTTTATTAATTTAATTAACTTAATAATTGAGACATCCTCAACCTATTATACACTGATAAATAGGTGAAACTGAGGCAGAGAACAGTGAACAAATCGGCCAAACAGCGGGAACAGCAGGAACCAACCCAGAACATCTGACTCATGTGCTTGTCCTCATTTGGCTAATACTCCTTTTACGTAAGCCAAATCCTGGTTCAGGTCTCATGGAAGCCAATGGTAAAACTTCCATATATGTGAACAGAGCAAAGATTTCAGACTTCAGTCTCTCATCTGTACTTTATAGGTTTGTGCCTTTATAGATGGGGCAGATATTTCATTCTGCTCTGTGGTTCAGGCAGTTGGACAGTGTTATGTATATTTAGGGCACAATGAGAAAAATAAATAGCAATTAAAAACAAAAAAACCCCACCCCACCTCCTTTCTTCCATATGGAAGATTTTAGTAGTTTTAATAGCAAAATTACCCTTCTTCATTTATGGCACTTCCACAGAGAGATCAGTTGCTTGTAACCATTAGCAGCAACAAAGGCTGAACTCATTCTCCCAGAGGTCTGCTACAGCAGCCTGGCAGCTCCCCACGGCCATGGGAGACAACAGCTCGTGCCCATCCGTACCACCCATGAGACACTGATGTACTCAGTTATCTCTTCTGTCACCTTCCAGCCGACAGACGTGCTGCCGCATCCTGTCAGCTCACAGCAGCTACACAGGGCTGTGGTCAGGAGGCAGAGCAAGTTTCTCAACAATAAGAGAGCTGCCAAGGCAGGCAGATTAAAGACCTTGCTCTCACATGATGCTGAAGCAAGCATCACAAAGAAAATACTCTCTTTATGCAAGACACAAAGCTCTAACCCTGACCATTTGTTAGGATGGTGGCTGACTACCAGTCTGTACCCCCAGGTTCCCAGTGTGCATCTTTGCTGCCCATTCCACAACTTGCTCTGAGGTTGATCCAGATGTCACATGCCGGTGCTGTGTAACATTTAAGGCAATGGTCTAAGTTGGTGGGCTGCTGTGCTATACCTCACTGGAGCAGGGAGCATGGACTCTCTGCAGGAAGGGTTACAGCTACTCACTCTCCTCCTTGCCCTTTGACATCCAAGTATTGCTCCCAAGGAATGAGACTGCAGCTTTGGCCATCACCTGCTCAGGAAGCAGAGAAACGGAGAACTTGGCCTCTAGCTATACTCCCCAACCTAGCCTTACATAAGTTTTTGTCAGCCATTACATGCTGTAAGGCTTTTCTAAACTATCAGCAGGTGACTGCTATTAATCATTGAAAAGAAAGCAGCAAGAAAGTTTTAAAACTGATACAAGCAAGAGATGAAAGAATTGAAGATCTGGTCCCATCTATACAACTGCAATGGAGGAAAGAAAGAGAAACTGCATATTTGATAAAATACCTCTTCTCCAGTCCCCTCACTCCACCAGTGCAGAAACAGCCATGGTTCGGTGAAGGGTTAGCTGCACAGGGCTCTACCTTCCCAAGCAATGTTCAACTATTTTATCCCAGCATATACACCAGTGAGCACCACCACCACTTGGCCACAGAACATGGAGAATAAAGAGTTTGTTGTGAGCAAACCCTGATAAGAGGGAAAAGCAATGTCCATTGTAATAATCCTGCTTTGAGATGCTTGTTTCTGAAAAAAAATATTTTTTTTTAGGATAGAAACTTTCTGTACTTTGTCCTGCCTCAGAGATGGTTTGTGTCTCCTTTCTTTTGAAGACTCCTATGAAAATTCTTCTTAGTCAGTTTTGGGCAGATAAGCACAGCATGAGGTTTCAACCAGAGATAAAGAAGCAACTGTTACAAATTTGGGAGAAAACCATCAGAGATGATAGTTTTTAAGAAAGCTTAAATGTCTTAACTGATGCTTTGTAATTAGCTAATTATAAACTGTCAGATACACTGAATCCACATCGGTTACAACAGTTGAATTAGTTCAAAAGAATTTGTTTAAAAGAATTAGCCATACCTGCTCTATTCTCAAGTACCTTTCCAAAGAAGCCTGAAAGAACTGCTGAACTAGACATATATTTCCCGAATAAGGTTATGTAGAGGAGAACTGGCAGGCTGCTGCGAGGGAAGACCAAGTTTTGAATAATTTGTCTGAAATCAATGTTAGAGAAGTCCATAACCACACAAACGAGGGGAATTCTCTCCCTGACATGGGAGGAAGAGGAATATGTTTTTGTCCTGTATCATCACTTTAATTTCTGCATACTTAATTTGCACAGTACTAAACTCTAATCAGCTAGGGTTATTATGAGTAGCCATTATAACTCAACCACCCTGGAGACACCCTTCTTGAAGTAAATTCAACAATCACAACAGCACTCAGAGCTAAAAGCATCACATTTTACTGTGTTGGACAGTCCTGCACCTCCCAGACAAAGAGAAGGGATGCATCTGCTACTTGCTTGGACAGCTCATTTTAGGCACCTTCTGGAAACACCAGATTGAGGTCAAATTCAACTAACTGCTTGCTCCAACCAATTGGGAAAGGAGATGGAGACAGGGGCAAGGCTGCTTTGTTGATGATGGATGCAAATAAAACAGAATGAACAGATCCTTACTGCAGATGAGAGTCACCAGCAGATCACATCAATGATCCTGTTGTACATGCTCTCATAGGGGAGGCTCCATAACAATATCACCTAGGTTTGTCCCAAAATTAAGATACATACAGACACAACTCTCCTCATTACCTCTCTGCTACTATATACAGAACATTTGAGGCAACCACAAACCACTTAGGTCTGTATGAAGTCAAGCTGAATGTAGTCCATGTTTTATTCCCCCCTTCAAAGGAACTGTGACCCTGCAGGTCAGCAGGGTGGAGCTGGCATGAAGCAAGGGGAGGAATTTTCCACCTTAACTGTTCTCCCACAAAAAGCATGATTTCATCTCACCATTTCCCAGACTCTCAGTGTGAGGAAATGTAGGTGAGAATACCCTTCCTCTGCCCCAGGACAGATGGCTTCAGTCATTGACCACTTCAGACTCCAACCAAACAGGGTGCATATGTGCAAACACACTCACACAACACTAACCTCCAAATACTCCCAAACCCAAATGACATCAAGATTTTCTTTAATCATTGTATTTTTAAACCCTTGATTTTCTTGTGGTGGGGGCCTCAGAACCATTGGAGACCTTGGGGGGTGGAGGGGTGCCAAAGACAATTGTGGCCTGGGAATATTTGCCAGCAGGACTATGACTTTTTTTTTTGGTTCTCAATTCTTTTTTCTTCTGTTCTCCTTGCAGATCCTGCTTTTTGGCTCACTGGGGACTGCAAATTCCCAGCCTTATGAACTACAGACCTGGACAGTGATGGAGTGTCAGTCCTTGAAACCAAGAGAGCTAATTCAACAGTGAGCAGCAATTGGATATATCAGGAGCCTGCCTTTTCACAAACTGCACTCACTAGCCACAATTCCTACTGAACTTTGAAGGCCCAGTTTTGCTACTGTTTACACCCATTCAGCTTTAACAGCTACTGCTGATTTATATGAGGAATAGTTTGGAATCTGGGATTCATTTCCTATTCTAAAGAAAGAAAAAAAAAAAAAAAAAAAAAAAAGAAAAACACACTTTGAATCCAGCTATCTTGCAAGGCTGAAACTCTGTTCTGCATTTTTTCCTTTCAATGCCGCAGCCTCCTCTCGTCTTTCTGCCTACTTCCAATTTTCAGATGAACTGCTGAGATGCTGAAATTCAAACTACATGAATACACATAATATAAAACAATCACAACTACTGTGTTGATTCAACATCTTCCTACCTATCCTTCCCACATCAAAGCAAAATCCTCTGGTTGCCTGACACAGTGAAGAATACCTTGAAAGCATGACTCAAATTCTGCCCGGGTAAGTGCTGCAGGAGCCATTCCCCAAGGCTGCTGCCTACCATGAAGATATGCAAAAGCATCTTGAACTCAAATCCCAGCTGAAACACCAGCACAAAGCACCAAGAACCATCCTCTGAAAACAGGTGAGAATACAGGGTGTGATGTGAAAGGTGCTGATCTGCTCTACTTGGCAAAGGGGCAGCACTGTCTATCAGCTGCATACAGAAAGGGGAGTTGGGAGAGTATTTTGGATCACACAGGCCTCCACCATGGAGAAGGGTAGAGAGCAAAAGCCTTTTATGTAATAATCATAAAGCATCATCAGCAACAGGGGTCTGAGAGGAATGGCTAGAGCAGGAGGACATCAGAGATGCCAATAGGTAGTAGTTGCACAAAGGTTTGGGAGAAGCCATGGCTGAAGGAGATGAGCTCCTGCATGGAATCTAATGAACAAGAGCTACCTCACAAGGGACTGGAAGGAAACATGCAGCCCTCGTATTCTCAGAACACGACAGTCTGAAAATTCCCACATCCTGCAACTCTTGCAAAAGACTCTGTGTCCACTTTTGTAATCAATTACCTGCCACATCCTTTCATAACTCTCATCTTTTCCTCATGAGTCAGCTCCTGCAGTACCCGAAGCAAAACAGATCCACCATTCAGATAAGATTGATCTTGTCCTATACACTGGTTTTATCTTTAGTAACAAGAGCTGGCTGGCTAGCTAAAAACCAGATGGGTTTGCACAACCCTGGTAGAGAGCAGGAAGGTAAAGACTTACTGGAAGACTAAGTCCAGGTGAGCATTGCACAAGCACAGTAAGTGCATCTCTCCCCCACCCCAAGCTGTCCCCAGTGACTTTTCAGAGTTTGATCTATTAACAGGAAACAGTAAAGAAAACACTTGGAACCCATGGCCTTCTTTGGAGACTTTGTCTTATTCTTCATCCAAACTAAAGTGTTCCTCTGTAAACCTTACTGACATTGCCCCAGTTTCAAAACACTTCAATTGCTCCTCCCAGAAAGAAGGGAAACACTATCAACTGGATATGCCACAAACATGAAACAAGGAACAGATTGCATGAACAAAAGCAGAAGCATGCTACATATGTGCTGGTCCAAATTATCTGGCAAACAAGCAGTATACTAGGAAAGAACAGACAGATCAGGAAAAAACAGAGAAGCTACTTCCTCAGTAACATTATTCTTAATAAATAACTTGACTGACTTTGCTAAGAATAATTTCACTCGAACTTGGTACGTAATTATTTAGTTGCTCTTCATGCACAGCTTCTGTCACAATTTAATTTGTTTTATTGGATCAAGGACCCAAATTACACCCTAGTATTGCACTGGTAAGCAGTAAACTTCCCATCTGCTCACTGCTTCTCTTGTGTGCCTCCTCTTTGTTTTAGACTTCTTCACTGGTATGTAACGCATTTCTGTTCACACTGAAATCCTAAACTGCAACTGTATGGCAAGATACAAAAGGCCCTACATGGATAATCAGGACAAAAAAAACACACAGCAGAAGTTGCTTTCTAGGCTCCTGCCACTCAACATGAGAACTAAACTCCAAAGAAGGCGTCCCCTCGCTTTTCCTTTTCCTCCACTGTATACAGCTTCAACATGCAGAGTTTGATTTGCTCCTGGGTCCACATGTCTATGGGTGATACCTGTACAGGATTAAACACCCAGTCAAGAATCAGGGGTTTGCACTGCATGCCTCTTCAGAGCAAAGCACCTACTGGCAAGGCTTACGCACACGAGCAGGATTTGGACATGCAGGCTCCATCAGCAGCCAGTACAACCTATGTACTGCCACTGCTTAGAAAGCAGACTTCCCTACCATCTTCTGGGCCTTTTCCTTTCCCTCCCCTGAGATCTGTTGCCAGAGGAAGGGAGTTCAGAGCTTCTTTCTCTCTACCAGCGGGTCAGTTTCACTCCGTTACATTAATGGGAATTGCAGGTGCACTTCAGCCCAAATGTTAATTTCTTCAAATAGCAGAGAAAAGGCTACATGCACTTGGGGAGGAAGAATATACATCTGTTTGTGCAACCTTAGATTTCAAGGGAAAATGTGCCGTGGAAAAAGAAGGAATGATAGGGGAAATTAAATTAAATGCAGGAAAAAGAATATTAGTAACAGAAGGGAACTTTTACCTGTGGTGTTGGCCAAAATGCTTTCAAGATGCCCAGTGAGAATACACAAGTGTACAGGAAGCTCAGCAGACTATCCGAATATGATGCTGAGGTGGAGGGTTCTGGGGAAATTGTCTCGTTTCTACAGTCTAAAAGAACTTTGCAGCTCAGCCCAGCTCTGACCTTGGTGGCTCTCTCGATCCTTGTTTAGGTTGGCAGAAGCTCATCACAGAGCCTGGCAGGACAGCTCCTCAGGCATTCTTGCAGTATCTCTCAGCTCTCCTGCCAAATGGTCTGGGGCACGTTCAAAGGCACTGTAAGTGAAGAGCACTCTGAACAACATGACATGAGTGTGTTCTGGTAAGATTTTCCTAGGTACTGTGTGACAAAGAACATGGGATGCTGTTTCCACTTTCCACTTCCAGTCCAAGCTGTTTGCTCAGACCTACAGAACTGCCCCAAGCCCAAACAGACCTCGCAGAAGGCGCTAACTCTGTACAAACTGTCATCTCCAGAGCAGGCTGGCTGGGAACTGCACAGCTTCTATTTTTGTTCTCATCTTCTCATGTTTCTTGCCCCATCCAGGCTGACTTCCCACTTTGGTCAAGGCAATGGTATTTATCATGCTATCACAAAGAACAGAGGATGAAGAGACCTATCCTGGCAAATGCCTTTTGGCACTAACAGAATTATTAATTGCCAATGATTTACACCATGGGGATCTCAAACACTGCTTTCTAGTTCTCCTGCCCCTGAAATGGTCTTCTATGCCCTCTCAGAGTCTTGCCTTTGCCTTGGCTCTGGCCCAAACCCTGTTCATCGAGCTCTTCACCACAGGGTCAGTCTTCTCACCCAGACTGCTCTGCCCTTCTCTCCACTCTGCCTAGTTGGCCTTTCAATAAGATTTATTAGGTCACATGGAAAAAGCTGTTGTCCCAACTGGCCCTTCACTCCAGTGTACCCAGATGGCATCAGTTCTTGCTCTGCCTCAAGTTTCCTTTGAGATCTGTCTTCCTTCATTATCCTTTCCTGTCCCACTAATTCCCCATCCCAAACACTGCCAGCCTGCACTCAAATAATTTCCAGAGCCTTCCTGTTGAGCACTGCAGCTCCATTTCCAGATATCTTACCAGTACTTTGTACAGTGGCATTAAAACATCCCTATCTCCACAGGTCACCTGCCTAATAGACCTGGGCTGGATTTGCATTAGCAGAGTACAGCCACCCTATGACCACCAATGTTTGAACATCTAAGGCTGTACCACTGATTCTAGTTTCAGTTGATTTTAAAAATGAGAATTTTCTGAAAACCCAATCACACAAGTGATTGTATAAAAATTCTTTTCCCACTCCTTCCCAGTTCACTGTGGTGGCACGGTTTCTGATAAGGACACCAGTCCTTTGAATAAAACTTGGCAGGTTTCACACTGCTCATTTCTCTTAGGCCAGCACAGGGCTCCATGACATTAAAAGCTTCCAGTCAGACCACTGACAGAAGGAAAATAATTCCTTCTGTTAGCAATGACCTGCCAAGAGAGTGCACTTACAAAGCATACTAAGTGCTAGCAGACTTTCTTTACTTCATTGATTTTCCCAAACCATTGTCAGAATTTCTGTAATAGGTTCATTAGTCTCACAACAATGAGATGATGAACCTATCCACCAAGAAGAAACCACGAGGAACTGCAAAGAACTCACAGGACATATGAGTACTGTGATGTAAATGACAGATCAGCTTGGGGCACAGGTGGTGCTGCACGGCACTGTTCTCCCCTCTGTGTTGTTATAAATTGGGGTGCAATCAGGCTCACTCTGATCTGGCATAACTTACCAGAGCCCAAGCCAAACATGGACACTGCCCATCCTGGGACTCTGCACACAGGATCTGCTCTTGAAGGTCCCAAAGTTTTATCACTTGGCTCTGCAATAGTTCAGCTCACCACATGCTGTTGACTTTTACCCAAACAAGGTCCATTACTTTTAGTCTCCATACTCATCTCTGATGCTCAGTACTATCTGTAGCACCACTCATTTGTATCAGAGAGAAAAATTCTCTTGCATGTTGAAGGCACATCCATGTGTGGCTACGCAGTCCCACAGGTAGATGCCCATGAATCTGGAATAACACATCAGTGCCCTATTTCACTTGGACAGGTTAGTACTGCTGAAAGACACAGAGAAGCAGCCCACTGCAGGGCCAGGCTAACATGGCAGAGCTACCGGCTCCATGTGACACTATGCTGTGCGATACAGGTGCCATAGTCTGTTCAGAGCTAGCTCAGGTCTCTCTAACTTCTCACTACTCCACATGGTACACACCAGCCCATACCAGGGGTGTTTTAATGAGGATGTTTTATGGGAATGATCTAGTTTGTCCTGAATTCCCTATGAGAAGCACAGGTTTAACACTCTTGTGCAATCTTCTCTGGCTTACTTTTGCTATTTGTAGTATCACTAAGGAAACCAAACGTGAGACTGGTGATCTTTATTCAACATGTGCCTTCCCCAGACGTGATCTCAACTAACTTATGTATCACTTAACTCTAGCCCATTCTTTCCTATACAAACAGCCATGAAACAGGTTGAACTGGAAGGTAAGAGATGATAGCTGTGACTGAGTAGATTTTTATGTACAGTACATAAAGAGCTACAGTGACCTCTAATGGCAGCCTGCCAAGCCTTTGGAACTACAGTACCTGTGACGCTGAGCAGTGTGTCGTACATTTACTGTAAAAGATAATGAATCACACCTAGCACTCACTGGAAGGTCTCACTGCACTTTAAAACAGTGGGATGTAATTACCCACCAGACAAGGAGGCAGAGGGATATGATATGACTCACCTAAGATCATGTACCTGGTCTGGAACAGCCACCAAGGATACAATTCAGGGCTGCTGAGCCCCAATCCAATGCTTTCTCCAAGTGAACCTGACAATACAACACACTGGACTAGATATAAATACTGAGATTTCTGGTGATGTTTGGGTTCATAATGCTTATTCTGCAGCATATGTGCACCTAAGCAGAGCTCAGACTCCTATAAAAACACTAAAAAAATATCATGATTTATATCAATCAGAAGTCAAATCCTTTTATCACAACACAAAGTTGCATGAAGCCATGAATTGTCAGGTACTGTGAACTGTCTGGTGCCAGTATCTAGAGCATACTCTAAATGGTATGCTACACCTCATTATTTACATATTATTTATATATATTCCTTAGCATTTGCAGGAACTTAGCACCTAAGTGCCCCCAGTGAAGTCCAGCCCTACAGCACAGAGTGTGCCTGCCAATTCCCCAGTCAAAGGTGAATTTTATACAATGTTTTCTCAACCAAAATATAGCCATCACTGTTGAATCTTATAGAATTCAGAACCTGGAAGTTTTCATGGATCTTGCAGAAAGTAAAAAGAGCGGTGGTAGCAATCTCAGCAGTTGCCAGTTTCAGCATCCATCCATACTGCTCACCTGTCTGTCCAGCAAGGAGGTATAGAGTCTGGTTTGAGTCAGTCCTCAGCCTTTGCTAGAAAGGGGCAGCAATACTGACAAAATAACATTCTCCAGGCAATATCAGAAAATGCTTTAGTTAAAGACTCAGTCTTACTTTGACCGTACACAAAGCTGATAGGTCTTGTAGCAAACTGTTACCCTGAGCAGTAGGTAGTGAGCAGCTCACAGGACAGAGTGGAATTAGTCTAAATTTTGTTAGAATATGTCTCTGTCTATACAGTTTTCTGTGTGCATGGGTATGGCATAATTTAATCCCCAGGAAGCTCTGTCACACAGTTTCAGGTAGGGAAACCTACATGGTTGAGAAAGGACCTGTGACAGTAACAATGCAGGAACACGAGCTCTTACAGAAAGGGAAAAAGCAACTTCAGATCAACAGCAACACAAGGGAATGGGACTATTTGGACAAGTACCTATTCCATGTTGCACTGCACGCCCAGAGCAGCTACTGCACACGATCACGTTGCCACAACGTAAAAGACAACACTCTGAGAAGCCTCCCTCTGGGTTTCAATCATGCTCTAACTGCGGAGATCCTACACAAAGCAACATCTCCCTAGTCAACATTTACTCTTTCAGGATTCTGCCTAAGAAATCCAGGTACCAATTATTTGGGACAGCCTGGAAAACAAAAACTGTTGATACTGAAGGGGAAGATGATTTCCCTCCATTTCTCTTGTTTCAGAAGACAACTCCACCTGATTGCTCTTCTATGTCTTGTTCAACAGGTCTGGCTGACATTTGCATCACTCAGCAGGTACTGAGCAGGTCAAAGAGGTGCATTAAATTTGTATATTTCCATGGCTATCAATAGGCATACAACCATTTTCACAGCAGTGAGGTTGCCTAAATGCCCTCAGTAACCTCTGGTTTACATATGAGTTGATGGCACACTGACACTTTCAGGCAGTGTTAAATACCTCAAAGAATCAGGCCAATAGCCAGGTCACAGATCTGGCATGTGGAAAATAATAAGCAGACTATCTCCTTGTTACCACAGCAACTTGAAAAACACAATGAAAACAGTGAATATCCCTGTTGAATTACTGAGGATGAACAGACACACACTTTTGAAATATTGAAACAAATATTATAATGATGCTCCTGAATAGCACAATAAATCTCATTTCATGCAGACATGAATGTCAGAAAGCCAGATGTTGTCTATTGATACTGAAACTTCCTATAATCCCCTAAAATCTGTTGGATAACATACAGGGAACTAATTGTACCAAAGCTGAAAAGAGCAAGAACAGCACTGACAGTTACTCAACAAAACATGGGGAAATACTGATCATATTTCAAAACTTATTCTTAATCAAGCTTTTGCATTTTTTTAAATAGGCATATTTATTGACTACTGCAGATTGTGTGCTGTAGACCTCATCCTGCCATTTTAGCGGGCTTGATTCAAAGATCGTTAAGTCATGAAAAAGAACTCCATTAACTTTGGTAAGCTTTAGCTCAAGGCTTCAGGCAAGACCACAGTTGATCCAAGGCACTCAATCACTTCTATCTGAAGTCAAAGGAGGATCAAAGACAGCAGTTTGATAACCTCTTTGACTGCATTCTATGACTCAGACTTAAGGGACACTACCCTTGGCAGAAGACCAGAGTCATGCAGGCTCTGTGTCCACATGAGACATTACACAAATTGCATAGGATCTTGTGAGTTTTCTGGAGTTGAAATCTGCCTTCTCTGTTATTATAAGATATTCTAGAAGTAGTTTGTTCATATATAAAATTATTTTTCCTTCAAATAAAAATGCTTTTTATGCCTATTGAAACTTTATGATAAAACAAGCATTCCTAGCTAGAATTGTGGACCTGCCTGTGATACCTCCCATGGGAAACAAAGAATTTAGACTCTTAAATAAAAATACTTTTTATTTTTTCCTTTGGTCTTTCAGTACCAGTCCTAATCCCTGGAATTTAGCAACAATCAGAAAAGGCAATTTAATGAAGAATCACATACCTCAGTTAAAAAAAACCAACCACTAAACTAAAGATATGTTTTATTAATACTAACACAGTATCAGATTAGATTTTCCTACATTACAGAGATACTACAAGAAAATACCTGAAGACCATAAACAAGAACAGGGTAAGTTCATACAGCTCCATATTATTATGTATGAAACAAAAAACTGCTAATTTCTTGGTGCAAAGATGTTGTTATCCACCATTCAAACACCTTTTCTCTCCTTAGCCACGTTAGAGTTTGCATCAAGATAAACATGGCTTTGTAATACCAAGACAGAAACGTAGTTGAGTGTCTTGAGATAGAAGCTCTGACACTGAAAATCTGAAATTAACACACACTCCCCCTAGTTCATCACAATGACTGTAAAGCAGAAACTATAACATTTAGAGATAAAAAAAATGTAAACATAGCAAAATAATACACTAAGAACAAGAGTGCCCACGGTCAGAACCAAAGCGATGATGGATAGTGCAAGACCCTCTTGGGTCTGGCTGAGTTGCAGCCTTCTCACGTTGTCTCCCCCAGTGATGAGGCCAACTTTATTTTCTGGATCAATCGGGTATTACAACAATAATGAATTTAGCCTACCAGGAATTCTCCAATGCAACTAATCCGATTTTTATGTCAGAGTCAGTGTGGCACATTCAATTAGAAGGAGAACCAAGCCAAATCATTATCCAAAACTTGAGCCAAAGCTTTGGGAGTTCATGGACTGTTTATTAATATTTTCTTCCCCAATGGCTAAAATTGCTGTTTACATTTCACTGACTTCAGATATTGTTGTTAAAGGTAGATATTACCCAAAATCCAGGATATGAATAACATGAAGCTGTGAAGAAGTTTGCAGTAGTAGAGAGTTCTTAAATCTGTGGCTATCCCCAGTGACTGAAAGGAGGAGTCTCAAATAAGCATAAAAAAACAACAGTGGTAAATAACCTGTGATGGGCTCAGTTTACAAGAATACAAGCCAGTATTTTAAGGTAAACTGTTTATGAACTCTTTCATAATAATGAAAGTAGGTTGAGAATAAGGAGAGAATAGTGACCAACAGGAAGACTCAAAGCTGGCACAAGGAGCAACTCCACACAATGAAGAGTAACAGAGTTTTTCCCAAACCAGTGATGAGTAGTACCTGGAGCCAGACCTAGTCAAGCTGCAGGCTCACAGTGAAGACCCTGAACCCCTTGCTCAGAAAAAGGATGTCTTGGGCTGCACATCACAGGGATGAGATTAGTTAACTGGTCACGGACCAGCTTGAGCCAGCACTAACTCCAACTCCTGAGATTCACCATCCAGTGCAGAAACGTGCAGTGAAGAAGGGGACTCGGTGAACACAGCAAAGGGGAACCAGAGCCAAGAACCAAATCTCATGGAGCTGTAGCTAAATGGAGTCAGAGGAAATCCTACAGCACTTTACATCCATGGATCTCGCAATGTTTTGCAAATATTCATTAACCCTTCATGCTTCTGGGCTAATCATTTGCAGGTACTCATTCCCCGTATGAGGGCCAGGAGCTTGACATGGGTGGTGCAGAATGAATTGCTGGCAGAGCTCAGGAGGCAAAAAACAGCAGCTGAGCTCTGTGCTGACCAGGCACATGACACATTTTACTTTTCATTAAAATATCACACAGTAGAACAGAGCTTACTGTCAGCCTGGAAAAGAAGTGAGAAAGGTATCCAGCATCATTGCTGTCTTGAGACAAGTGAACACAAAGGGTTAGTAGATCCAACCTGCACCGGGATATTTTAATAGCAAAAAACATTCCTACGTATGAAGACAGGCCTGAGTATGTTCCATCCTCAGAAAAGGTCAAGAACTGCCTTCAAACATTAACAGAGTTTCTGTTTCCATTTGTTTATTTTCAAATTCTTTTTCTGGCTAATCCTCTTTTAGACTGTAAACTTGTGAGGCAGGAACCAAATTAAGTCCAACTGAGGAATTCAGTTTATCAGGGAGAAAAAAAAACCCAATGAATAAAATAATCCTACACAATTGCTCATTTATATTCTAAGCAAAATGATACCATGAACTATGCAATGACTACCCAGTAATTTAGAATAAAATACATCAGAAACACATGGTAATGGTCACCTAACCAGGTGCTAAAACAACAGAAAAACAGAACTGTAGTAATTCAACTGAAAAAACCTCCTAACGCACGGAAAGCTGAAAATGTGCAGTTAGGGGAGAACACCCCCAAACATACCTCTGGGCCCACATCAGATTAAATGGCAACAGATTTGTCATTTTTCCTTTTACTGATGCTGTCATTGAAAAGGCTTGTGGATTGAAAGGGAATCGAGTAGTCAGATTTTAGAAACAAAACTGGGTTGAGGCAAACAGACCTCAGAGATGGCAAAGCCTCAGCGAGGCTTGAAGAAAAAAAGCAAAAAGTTTATTTTAGTAATACAGGTTAGTGATGTTAATATAGACATATATCTCCAAACTAATATATATATATATATAATGATTTTTCATGTTGACAGCATCTGTTTAAAGATGACCTTGTGGCTGTTAGCCAAAGATTTGGAGAAGTTTCACTTGGCCCTGTAAGTCACTATTGTGGAAACAAACCACACTCTTTGGGTTTTTTGGTGTATGTGACAGCACAGATGCGATTTTTGCAAGGCTGGCTCTGACTTTCCAATTAACTCTTTCCAATGCAAAGTCAACATCTGCAAGTGCCAGTTCTCCTTCATTTTGGTCAAATCCCTCCCAGAGCTGATGCTGGCAAGCAGCAAATTCTCGTCTTGCTGGTCCCCCTTAAAGCATTTCTTTCCTCTGCTTTTCACCTATGAGCAAAGAGGGAAATCTAAACCTTTCAGCTGCCTTAATCTTGCTGATCTGCTGAAGTGCTCCATCATACCCAAGCATTAGCAGATCTAATAAGCAAAGCAATGCCAGCCCTCTGGTATGATAGTAACCCTTTCCACATACACATTTTCCAAGACTGATTTTTCCATTAGGTTCTTGAGTCCTTTGGCAGGAATTCTTCTTACATAAAATGAAATGTGAAGCACACTGCCTCTTCAGGCAGAAAAAGAATTAGCATGTGACATGAAGTACTATTGTTGCAAAGTGGTGGTGTCCCTATACATGTGTACCTGTATGCACACATGTTCACCATTTCCCTCTGCCAGATGGTAGCAAAGGCATCCAGGAAGAAGCTGTATGACAGAGATCCCAAAGTTCCAAAGAGAAATATCCAGGTTACCTAGACACTTTCTGTAGCTGAATAACCTGTATTTTACCCTTGCCATTCCTTTGAAGTTTTAGGTGTTACACCTGCATGCACAGATGCACAGAAGCAAAGGCATCTTTTGGAGCCAGAGTAGCAGCCCTGGGAGGAAGATAACCTGGATAAAGTTGGGACATCCCTTTATCTAGGAACTCTGAAGTGCATTCCTGCTATCTAGATATTGTGAGGAAGGGGTTGTAACCAGCACTGAAATCACAAGGCCAAATAATTACTTTGTGTTGGCACCTTCTGGTAAGGAGAGCAGGAACTGCCAGATCTGATCAGTTCAATGGCTAATTTCAACCACAACTAGCAAGCTGGGTCAGGGGCCTCCATTGTAGACAGTGAATCACTAACCAGCCTAGAGATATTTCCTTCCATTAGTCAGAGGAAAGCCTGAAGAACAAGGGTTTATTCCCCTTCTGTTTTTCATTTTCTCTTTGTGGTTAGCCTTGAAAAACCAATCAACTTTTAGCGCGTCTACCGCATAATTCTATGTTTGCCTGCATACATAGTAGCTGTAGGCAGCAAACACTATCACTCACAACAGACCTTAAATCAAACAGACACTCCTTTGTCAGCACTAAAGGAATATTTTTGTTTTTCCTCTTCTGACAGTTTTCAACCTCTAATAAATTAGAAGTCTATCACATAAAACAAAACAGAAAAAATATACATTTGTAAACACATGCAGATTCAATACTGGGTAAAAATCATCTCACAATTAATTCATTCTAAATGTTTTTGAGTTTTTTAAGAACACCCCACAACCTCTTCTACAGTGAGTCCAGTCACACAGCAGAAGGCTCCTGGAATTACACCAGCCTATTACTGATCACTTCACATATATTGATACTGATACACTCTTAAATTATTAAGAAGCTGCTATTTTTAAGTAGCCTATAGGTCTAACACCTGCCTAACAGTCTGCCATTCAAATGATCTACCCTTAAGCCCATTACTGGCCAAAAGCCCAGGACATGATTTCCCTTGGCTTAATACCCTTTGTCATATCCAGAACATCTCTTCCTCCATCACTCATGAACCTAAATAATACACAACAGTTCACACTAAGCTGCCTTTGTGTGACAGTCCTGAGACAATCTGTCAAAAAGCTGCAACTCCCTTTGTGCAGCAGGCTCTTAATGAGCTTGAGGAAGGGCTTTATGACCTCTCAGAATCAATCTGAGCCCTTACAAACACTCCTCAGTGTCCTGCTTTTCAAATAAATGCTTGTGCTTTTTCGGCTAGGAAGATACAGAGCCGTGCTGGTTATCTGAACAGTTGTTGCAGAGGGAGAAAAGGGGAGATATAAACACTGCTCCAGCCTGAGCAGGCAGCTGTGCTTCCCAAAAGGAGCACCATGCAAACCATGGGGTGGGGTAAGGAGGGCTCCATGGATACAGAAGCCTGAAGAAAGACAGACCCAGTGCATGAGCTCATGAAGGGATGTCACACGGCCGAGATGTTGCCATTATCTCCGTTTTCTAGGGAAGACGTGCTGCGAATGCACAGGCTGCAGAATATCCCGAGGTTCTGCCATGTGCTGTGCAGGGAGAGTGGCTGGCGCAGGAGACGAGTAACGGGATACAGAACAATTTGTTCTAGAGTCCTGGTTTGTGTCCATTGCATCTCGTTAGAGGCCTTGTGTGAAATCACTGCTTTGCTGACGTCAATGGCAAAACTCCCACTATTGTTAGCCTGGGCCAGGATTCCCCCACAAGTATTGTCTGGCGCATGAGAGAACTTAATAACCACGCAGGTGAGTCTCCCCTCTGATCTGCAGCAGATAGTTCACTGTCATGCCCAGCGTCACATAACCCTTTGCTAACTGCTGTTGGCTGAGGTATGAGGCTAAACTATACAGTGGTGCCTCAGAGGGGACAGACCTTACACACACACACACAAAATTGCACAGTTGCTGCTATTGTGGGGATGGTGTTCTCTAGAGCTGGTTGGGGCAGAAATCTAAATAAAGCCCCGTGCCAGTTGAAAGAAAAGTCACATCAAAAGCAACTTGGTAGAATGGGCATGGAATGAGCATCAGAATTTCACTAAACATGTAAAAAAGATTTTGCTTAAAAAACAAGTAAAAAACCCAAAGAACCCCCTAAAACTAGTATTCTCTGTGTTTTATGCACTCGGAAGAACTCGCATCCACCCAGTTGCCCAGTAAATGTGCCTCTCTCCCTCTGCTGAGCAATGCTAACCCTTCTAAAGCACCTAAACACATACATGCCTTCATCCGATTTTGAGCACTCCAGCAAATGTCAAGGACACAGGTGGCAAGTAATGAACCTGCATGGTCCAAAGCGTGTTGCACGGCTGTTTTACTTTGCTCTCGTGGAAGGAAGAGGCACGCAGTGGAAAACTGGCTGATTCCTGGCTGGATAAGTACTGAACCTACATACTCATGCTTTACTATCTTAGGTCTTAAGTTTACTTAAAGAGCACTACCAGAAAAACAAACAAAACAAACAATTAGACCAAGTTCATTTTCTTTCCATAGTGAGCAGGCATAGATGCCGCATGGGAAGTGGGGCATGGAGCCAAGATGGCCAAGATATGAGAGTTTCCACCACCACCACCAGAATCCAAAGTAGGAGTGTGTCAGCAGAGATGCACCAGGGTTTATTTGCCCAGGCACAGCACTGTGACAGTGTGGCTGCTCTTCTTTCAGACTTTGGCTGTATCTCTGCATGTTGCTAGGCTGAAGACACTAATGTGGATGTTTCTGTTCTATGAGCCCTGGTAAAGTATGGACATCTTCCTTTTGAAAGCGAGCCTGAAAAACCAAAATCCCTCAAGCAATTTCGAAAACAAACCTGTTGTGCTTCAGTTTCTTCCACTGTGACATTAACAGCAATTGTCCTTATAGTAAGTCAATGTAACTACCTTAATATAATTACAGCAATAGAAGACAATGGATGCAAATAGTGTTGCATGTTCATCAACTAAGCATGCGATAAAGCATCTGCACCCAAGTCCCAGTGCTCATACCCCATCATTCACTGGAGCTGGAGGGAGGCAAAGTCTTAATTACCACTTTAGATTAGAAGGTCTGCAGGTGCCTAACTTGCCAAGAAAGCATTACACTTTGTGTTACTGAAACAGATACAAGTGACATACATTACAATAGACTATTGCCACGCAGAGAAAAGGCCAAGTAACCCACAGCTATAACTACTATTCCATTCTAGAGTAGGCTGTCCAGCAAGGAAGCAGGAAAATAAGGCTGGATGTTTAACCAGTCCCCAATGGCATGGATTTACAAGGTAAAACATCCAAAATGTTGTTTGCAGAGTTAAAGGCACAGTGTCCTTCCCATGGTTCTGTCAACTGATGCTCTACCTTAACACACAAGGGATGGTATGCCCCTGCCTCAGTTTCCCTCATGTAAGATGGCTAATAACAACAAAGCTTGTTATGGATAAAATAACAGCACATGTATTAAGTTATTGCCTGATTTTTGTGCAGGATTTAGCACTGACTATGTATAAATGCTGCATCTGAAATCAGTCCCCAAAACAAACCTGTGTTTGCATTGTATGCAGTTCCTCACTGCCTAGAACTTTGCTTTAGCAGTTACACGGATGCAAAATGAGGACAAGTCAAGCACAGCATTTGGGAAGGGTTGTAAAACTCTATCAGAGTTTGATGCATATTTTACATAACTGTAAAAATAACATATATTAAATGCAAGGCAAAATGAGCCCTGAAGTATGTTTTTCCTGCAGAAGATAGTTAGAGAACAAAGGTTTGAGTACCAATCACTTCTTACGCAATTTAAACCCACATTTACCCGAGGCAGCTCTCAGCACACAGTTGAGCACTGAAAGCTGCCCAGGATTCTCTCTCCACCCCCTTCACACACACATACTCTTCACCATGGAACTGCACAGCAAGTTTCACCCCCTGGATTTCCAATTGCAGAGTTATAATCTGAGATCACTTTAGAAAAAAAATATACAGAGGAATTAAATTCTAGACTTAGTGGGCTGCCTCAGGAATATTTCTCTCCTGACAGCTTCCTATGAAGTAATTGAAAACCCAGGATAACTGTGTCGCGTATTGTCACGCTAGGAAGTGCTGGATTTAAGCATTACTGCACATGGCCCCATTGGCTGGGGGATGGTGAATCCTTGGGCACTCAGGTTGGATTCTGGTGGGCAAGTGCACCTGAACTTGTCAGCTAGCAGCAAAGTCTCTACAGCCTCTTTGGGATTAGATGGCTCTTGCACTCCTGAGTCCCAAACAACATCAGCTGGAAATAACACGGACCTCAGCACTCTGGTGCCACTGAAGAGTAAGGGCAATTGGCAGGGGCTGGGCAGAGCAGGGGGTCCTCCCCCTTCCATCGGACAGTTCTCCATCTAAACAGACTATCTTACTCCACAGCAGCTTCACTGCTCTCAGAGAGCTCTGGTGATGTGTTAAAAAGTAGTCAAAAGTGATTTAAAAGAACAGGCAAAAACTAATGCAATAAGTATGCTTGATAGATAGCACACTGAGATGAGAACAGCAGGAAACTGTCTACATCAGTTCAACTTCAGCTTGCAAACACATTTATCCTGCCCTGCTACATTAAACAATTACATTTTGTAGCACTCTAGCAAAAAAGCTTCAGTTTTCCAGAACTGTTACTGTGTCCACTAGCCCTCACAGGTGGTATTTCAGTCATTTCTGTTGATACTTAATGATCCAGCATCGCACCGATTGCTTCCAGGAAACGTGTTTCTGTCTCTCTAACCGTCCACACATTAAAAGGGGGTCCCAGAACAAAAGAAACCTGACCTGTGAGGAAATTCAGATCCGGATTTGGATGCAGGTCCAAACATCCCATCTGGTTTAAAAAAATTGAAATAAAATAATCACACATACATTACAGACAGAGATCTGCACTCCCCAAGGGCTCTGCACCAGTGGATAGAATCTATTTTACCTTTGCCCGATGGTCTTTCTGGATAATACATTTTCTATTCATTTTTTTCTTTAATTGCAATGTTTTCAAAGAAAGTGGGATGTGTGTTACTGGGGGGATCAGGAAAAGCCGCAGGAGAGTTTATACACTATAGAAAGGACTCTCCTCCCACTCCAAGTGCTGCTGCAGGAGTCCCAGCCTGCACCTTCATAGCTCTACAAGGGGTTTCTTTCCCCAGGGCTGCCAGGCTTGATCACTCCCCCTAAAGACATGCAGGAGGAACCCCCTGGCTCCAGGACACCCCCTCGGACGGCTGTGGCTGAGCTCTGTGCGGGACGAGCCCGTGTCCCGCCGCGAGATGGGGCTGTGGGTGCGCGGACAGGGACAGGCACGAGCCTTCCCCAGGGACACGGGAGTGCTGGTGATGAGACACAAGAGCACTGGGGCTCCCATCCCACGTACACACACAGACCAGCCTGAGCACCTTTAGAACTGCCCGAGGAAGCAGAGAGCACTGCTCTCGGAGTGCCAACTGTGCGGTCTCGCCCCCCAAAAAATAGAGATCCAGGGTCAGAGCTGCAGCTGGGAGACCAGCAAACACCAGTTTTCCTGCTGAAGCTGTAACCGGGAAAGCAAGATTCACCTGGGGGAGGAGAGGTAGATGGGAGCTGACTACTGATGCTGAGAACGTCCAGCTGAGCTCGTGGCAGGAGAGGGGATGCTGAGCAGCTGCCTGCCGGCAGAGCAGTCCGAGGTGTGTGCTTTAGTCAGGGATCCACAACATAAAGCAGAGGATGAATCCTGCTTGGGTGCATTTTGAAACAAAGGAGAGCATGTTGCTTCAGAAACAGAAGAGCACATTCACCTGTAGAGAATCCTGGAGACAGAACCTGTGGCTGGGACAGCTGCAGTGCAGAGAGGTGGGACTCAGACCTGCTCAGCAAAGGGGAACTGGAGACCTTGCCCAGCCAGGGCTCTACATTGATGCCTGCCAGGGAAAGCAGTCTGATCTAAAAGCTGCTCTTTGCATAAAGGAGGGAGCAAGACATATGTAATGCTCTTTTCTGTTTTTAAAAGGACTCAGAATAGCTGGAAAAACACATGAAGAGGAAAATAAAATGCTGTTAAGTCCAGAAGGCTACAGATGTACTTACTTTGGGTGTCCCTGGGGGCCTGTGTACAGGACAACTCAGCTGTTCTGCAGAAAAGAAATATGAGTAAAATGCACAGTAAACAGCTCCACAAGAGAGGTAAGACCAGAGGAGGTGTCTCCAGGCTCTTGAACAGTCTCCTGTGGCAGGGGCAGGGCCACAAGCAGCCCTCTTGTAAAGCAGCAACTCAGACACCCTCCAAAGTCTGCTACAGATAATACCCATACCCTGCAACCTGCTTCCTTTTGAGTGCACCACTGTCTCTTCTCTTGGTGGCTGCTCACATCCAAGGTATCTGCAGAGGAAGGAAGAGCTGAGCTCAGATGACATGCCACCAGACTGGGCCCTGGTGCCCCCAGCCCACGCTCAGCCTGAGTGTTTGCAGGCATGTGATGCAGGCGTGTGGTTTATTGACCACATAAACATCCAAACAGCCCAGACATCCAGGACCGCTCACAGAATGTGGAGTCCCACGTGATTTCACATGAGGGGTCTTGTCTGTGTGGGACAGCTCCACATTGACAGCAATGCACAGGTGAGGCATTAGAAGACATCCTCTTACACACTGTCATTTCTGCACTGCCAAGCAGACCAGAAAAGCTGTCCTTAGTGATCTCAGAGTTGCCTACACATGTATGCATCCACCTTACAGAGCCAGCGCGGGTGGGGTTGGAGTAGAAGGAGAGAGAGAAACTAAAGAGCCCTGCAAGAACCAGGAGTGCAAAAGAAGCTTCAGCAGAGAAGAGGCAGTATTTTCTCTCACACCGAGGTTGAGCCAGTAGGTGCCTCCCAAGGAGAGGGGGCAGGACTGTTCCGGGTGCTCCTTTGCATTTGCTCTGCTGCCAAGGGAATCTGCTAATGAATAGGACCCTTAGAAAAGGCAAGGAATTTTTTTCCTGCCTGCACATATTCAGAGAAGCAGAGAAGATTTTTTTGTTGTTGTTTTTTCTTCTCCCCCCTCTTTGGAATTCTTTCATTTGTGATTTCTAATCATCATTCCACTCTTCTTTCCCCCTTCTTCTTCACTCTCCATTTGCAAGCCACCCCCCGGGCTTGGCGCTGCTCCAGACCCAATGAACTCCACGAAGGGTTTTTTTTTCCCCCCTCTCCTTTCCCCACCACCACCACCTTCTCCTCTCTATTCAAACTGAACTCGTGGACAAAATAAACGCTGGCACTAGGTCATTGTCCTTCCCCTCCCCATCAGAGGATTCTGAGAGAGGATTAAACTAATCTCATACATTGACTCGCTCCCGGGTGCTGGCCTGGACTCCTGCCATGCAACGAGATGGCATAAAGTGCAATGTCCCAGCAACATGTTTCTGCAGTAACTTCCTATGCAAAGGCAGTGAAAAGACCCAATGCAGGAGTGGGTGGTTCTATATTGTGCAATGTCAACACAGTCACCGCATTTAACATGTTGCCTTGACTTTAAAAAGTAAAAAAAAAAAAAGAAAAAGAAAAATGAAAAAAAAAAAAGCCTAGAAGCCTTAAGGGAATGGACAGTCCAACTCAAGCCAGTCATTTAAGTGTTTCTGGATTGGCTCATTTGTTAATTAATACTTAAGCAAAGAGTACCAGAAGTTGTGCTGTGATGGGAGGGAAGCTACTGGGAGTGGGACTGCCTGGCATTTCTTGGACTCTCCTCCCATCTGATATATGCAGATGATCAGTACTCACATCATCTCATGCCTTTGAGTCCTACAACTTGACTTTGATACAGCGCATTTTTTAAGTGCTGGTGTTTTTTAATTGGTAAAATTAACCTGAAGACTTCTGAAGAGGCAAGTAAGAATTAAATGCAGAACTGCACAAATGATTGAGGATCATAGTTTGCCATTGATGGGGAATTTACGTAACATATTTCTGGCATGCAGTGACATTCATTCAAGGCTTGGAACACCAAGGTGCATGGATATAGATGAGCTATCATCAAATAGCTACAGTGGATGTGTTAACAGCATAATCCATAGGGGCACAGACTGAGAGAAAGCTGCAGAGCTCTGTGGCTATTCCTCGTTCTGTCACAGATTACCTCTGCATCTTTCAGCATGACATTTAACCTCTCCATGATACAGCTTCTCATGTCTAGGTGAAGCTAATACAGCCAAGAACATCTTCATATCCCATTCACCACCCTGCTTTGGAAGCAAGATGGCAGAAGGGGAAATGTTGCTGGGAAGAAATAACTGGAGAAAAACAGAGGAGGCAAGACATTACCAGAGGGTATAACCCTTCCTGACTCATCTCAGACAGCAAGCACTACAGGAACAAATTCTCATTCCTGCCTCAGACTCTCAGTTGACAACTGAACAGCTCTGAAACAATACGCAGATAGCAAACAATTCCAGTCACAAACACCCAGGCACAAACGTCTAGGTGGTTCATCAGTGAGCAATTAAATCCTGGGCTGAATAAAAATGTTAAAAATGCATCACATTGTGGCTTTAAATAGCCTCTTGTTGGAGAGACTGGTCTCACTGCCAACTTGCGCTTGGGTAAACTCTGTTTTCACCACTGCTGGGATTCTCTGAATGTCCATCAGGCAGTTGCATCACACACTGAATAGTTTGGCATTACCTCATGCCTTAAGGGAAAGGCAGAAGAAAATTAACTACCAGCCTGTTTTCTCTGTCTACTTATTTATTTACTTTGGTGAGGGGGTTTTTATTTGCTTTTGTTCGGGGGCAGTGGGGGAGGGTTGGGAGGTGAGGGGTGGGGGGGCAGTGGTGTATTTTTTTGTCCTTTTTCCTCCTGAGCTAAGGGTAACTTGAGTGCACAGTAATAAAAAAAAGGTAGTGAGGAAAGTACTTTGGGAAGTGTAAATGGGGACGTGGAAGGCAGGGGAGAGAAGGAAAAACGTGAGTCAAAGCATTAAATCCAAATTCCAGTCTGGGACTTTTTAACGAAGAAGGAATACTGACTAGTTGAGCAAATTAAGCTTTGTCAAGGGGGTATGGGGAAGCGATTGGTTTCTATCCGAGCAGAAAATGTCATTCTTCCCCATCGGTACCAGTGAAAATAAGAAGAGAGAGACAAAACACCCCAGTCCTGCTCTGAGAAATCTGAAAGGATGGGAGAGTAGACAAGGACAAACAAGCAATTAAAAGGAAATTGCTTCTCCATTCCCCCCAACCTTTTCTTTCTTCCCAAATGAAAGTGGAAAAAATTGATTAGGGGGTCAAAAAGAGGAAGGACTGAGGAACTGCATCACTTGCAGCATCATGTGAAACAGCTACTCTGCTCTACCAGACTGTGGCCAAAAATATGCTGCAGCAATGGGGCCAAAGACCTGTGGGAATGGACAAAAACTCGCTTCTTGACCTGTTCCTTTTGAAACTTCTCATTGCCTCTGAACCTTATTTTGACAGTTACAGTTTCTCTCCCTAAATCAACCATGTGAAGTCACTGAAAACTTAAAATATTTTCATACATGGTGTTACTGTCTCACCAAGCCACCAGGCCAGCATTTTATTTTGCCTCCTCTACCATCTTTCTTGCTGTGGTTTTCCAGAGGACAGCTGCTGTCCCAGTAGAGCCAGCACACACCAACCAGCAGCTACTCAAATCCTCTGCTGGAGGTCACTGCCTGCAGAGCCAGTCAGCAAAGGGGAAACATGCCCTCATCTCTTGTCATCCCAATAGGTAGTCAGGTATGCTACTCAAATCTGGCTTAATCAGTGGATAAATTAATATTAGGCTGCAAAGTGGCTAGAAGTGCTCACCATTTGTTATCTGCTGCCCTTCTAGGACACAGATGTGGACAGTAGCTTTGTTAACTATTGCCATAGGATTGATACAAGGACTTCCCTTGAAGCCCAAAGCATAGCAGCCACACAGGAGAGAGGGCATAATTCATGGGACACTAAGTATAAGCATTATTTTTTACGCTAGTACAGTCCTTTGCAAAGAAGTAAAAGCTTTGCATCAACTCTAGATTCACCTGTATGTCCAATGGTCTGCAGTTTTAAAGGATGCATTCAGCTCTGGATGGAAACATCTCAAGCCATATCCAAATCATCTGAGAATTCAGTATTCACTAAAACTAGAATATAAGGTTATGAGAAAAATAGGCTAATAGAAGTTTTATATAAAACATAATAACATTTGTTGCATTGAATCAGCATGAATACCTACCTAAGCAAGCACCCCAGCCTCAACAGTGACCACAGCAGTTGCTAGACAGAGCACACAGATGTATGATACTTCTCCCATAAATTCTTTCAGTCTCCAACTATTTTCAGCCCAGGAATTTCATTTTCTGTGGTTAGTGATCCTGGCTGCATTTCTCTTTCCTGAGCTTCTCCAGTCTTCCCTTGAACACATGTAAAAGTTTAGCCTCTACAACATCTTTTGGTAAGGAGACACTCAGTCTCCAATATGCAAGGTCTTTCAGGTGCTATTTATAATACCAGGTACTGATGTACATAATCATTTGGCAGATTGTAGGGTCAGCAAAATTCTCAGCTCATCTCTGTTGAAAAAAAGTCCTTAAATCTTTACATGTGGGGAAACTGAAACCATCTCTCCTGCATATCCAGCTGTCTCATACAATAAACTGTGGCAACACATATTAGGCAGCTCAGCTAAGCAAAACACAATACTGGAGCTCATAAATCGTATTTTGCCAAAGGAGTTGGAAACTCTCTCCAGACACCCACTAATTCCACCTTACACTAATATATACACACCTATGTAGAGCTTGGACAATGATATCCATACAACCAAGACAACTGTGAAACATGCAGCAAAACACTACAAGAAGTCATATCAAATCCACCAAATTTCTTGAGGAGCTTGAAGTCAGCATGTTTGTAAGTGTTTGCTAGAGGTCAGCACATTTCCAAGGAAACCGGAGAGAAAGTATTGTTGGTTTGAAATACAGCCACTCAGAATTTTGATGAAAGTGAGAAATTCAAGACATTTTGTCAAGCTCCACTTCAATATTTCAAACTCATGTGTGAATCCAAAAATGAAGCGGCAAATTCATTGTGAGAAACACGGGTAATGCAGAGCGAAAAGCCAGATGAATTTCTACAAAGCGTGAAGGATGTTTCCAGCATCTCTCCCATTTGACATACATAACCAGAAAAGCTTTCTATAGTAATTTAAACTGAGCCAGAAGACTTATGGCCAGCAGCAGGGCCTCATCCTTCTGACCTTTGTTTCACCATGCTCTCTCTACACACTGATGCTGTGGGATTTATCCTGGGAAATTCCTCAGACATAAGACATTACTGACACCAAATGTTTAGACGAGTTCTTGCACATAGTAAAGTGATAACGTATTTTTATATTAGAAAAAAACCCAAACACTTAAAAAGACCTAACTGCCTGCATGTCAGAGGGCAGGCTGAGCACTCATGACCTCCAACTGAAACTTCCCTTTGAGGATGTTTGAGAACTTATTTTTTCTTGTTTTCTTAACTAAACCATTTGTCATTGATCTTTGCTGGAAGTAATGCATTTATCCACCTGAGATATTCACCCTATATGTTAATGATTTATATAATTAAGTGATGTCATTATATACAAATGGCTTCAAAATCCATTTGCAACCGCCATGCAGGTATTCCTCGGCAAATTTGAGGAGAGGTAGGGCACTCAGTCTGCACTTGGCTTTCATTTTGCCCCGTGAGTCTTCTGCTCAGAAGGCCAGTTTCAGTAACCCAGAGGTCCTGGGTAACTCAGAACAACGATGCCTCACTCATATGTCCCAGGCTTTGACTGGTACTACGGCAACAGCTAAGCCTGGCTGGGATGTTTTCATTATACTCTCACTGCTTGAAAACAAACAAATTTGTACAACGCACACAAACAGCCTTTTCTAATCTCTTCTAATGGCACTCTGAAGACCAGACCGTCAATTGTCCACTGTGTTCTCAACAATTTGCTAATGATAATTAAAGATGCCCAAAGTTTGCCAACTATTTCAGCACTCTATTTAACCAAGAAGATAAGGGTTCAGAAGGAAAGCAAATGAAATGAACTTGATCCAAGAAGGAGGCACTATAAGAGCATAAAGATAGCAAAGGCAAAGTAAAATGTTCTCTACACCACACAACAGATACACAGAGAGACGATGCCAAAACCCTGGAATGAGATTAGAAAAGCTGGAGAGTGAGTGGATTCTTTTTTCCTTTCTCTCTATAGGATTCCATCCCAAAGAAGTTGCTTAGACAACGGCAACCCCCTACTGAGCAATCTGCATACGAGGAAAACCAAACCCATGCTGTAGTAAAACTAGAAGATCAAAACCTGTTTATTTTCACCAGCGGAGAGAAATTAAATACTCCTTGAGTGCCCATTTCTGCAGGCAAGGACCATATTTCCTCCATAGGCTGTGAGACATCGGGCATGCAGCACCCAGAAAACAGAGCATTTGCACAGTTATTTTTAGGAAGTTCTACTGTGGCAACATTAAAAAGTTGCTGGACACCAATCTATAGTGCATTTGCCCTATGTTGACACATGTAGCAGGTAATGGAGTGCATGCCTGTCCCACAGCAAAACTGAACTCATTGTCTTAGAGGAAACACATCTTTCCTTCCTGAAGGTCCCCAACCCTTACAGAAGCTCCTCTGCCATGATCCACTGTGATCATGTCCTTGCTCCCAAAAGTTTCATGGAGTTTCATCAAATTCATGCTTTCTGCAAGCTCCACATATGCAAAATTGTAGCTGTGACCTCTTGGTACCCTTGAGTATCAGGCTCTCTGTATTTCTAGAGTCTTATTGCATTATTTTTAAAACCTATTTATTATCTGAGTGCACCTGAGGTTTAGAGCACCATACCAACATCCCTAACAGAAAATGAATAATATGGAGAATCATCTTTGTGCCAAAGGTGAGTAAGTCTTTATTGGGAGGAATAGTCTCGCCTCATACTTTAAGGAGCTTTATCTGTCCAGTCGTTTTCTGAGCACATCACATTGAACTTCTGCTTATTTCAGCACCACCCACTTGACAGGTTTATATACCCTTTCTGTGAGCAAAACAGTAATTGGTCTTTCAGCAGATGGCCCTCCACATCATTCTCAACACTGCATTGATTCACTGCCATTTTTCACCCAGTGAATGGTCAACATCAGCCAAACAAACAGCTGCATCTGAAAAGTTTCCCAAGTCAGTAACAAAATAACATGCAAGAAAAAAGGCTTCTCCATACAGCAAAAACCAATAAAGCAAAACTGTTCTCACAAGTCAAAGTCTCTCCTATATAGAGAGGTGCATTTTTTTTGCTTATATTGTATTTCATTTGTGCTCAGAAATGTAAGATTGATTGCTCGGTAAGGAAAGAGAAGGCCAAATAAACTCATATCTGAGTGTGCATCTATATACACTATCAGAGCTTCCCTTCAGAGCCAGTCAGGTAAGTGGGAATCTGACCTGTGTTTAGAAAAAAGGGTTAACACTAACTGCCATGCTGGCAGAATAATGAAATGTGACATGCATGTAGAAGTGCACACACAAAAATATTAACAGTATTCCTTAATTCTTAAATCACATTTGTTTCCTCCAAGTGATTAGGACTATATACCAATAATCAGAGACCCTTTTTAAATCTGGCCATGTTAAAGCTCAACGAGCTCCTACTACTTGAGCTACTTCTATAAAATATATTCCTATTAAATTTCAGATAATAACTATATTTTCTAAAAAAATCAGGTTTTTTGTAGAAAATCCTAATCAAATAGCACGAATACAAAGCAACAGTCAAAAGCAAAGGGAAGTCTACAGCCTGCAAATGATACTAAAAGTGGAAATGCATTGGAAAGGTATATTTATTTTAAATAACTTTTAAATTTGTTGTGCAAATTTTCAAATCAGCAACAGCTGCCCAAGCTGTTTTAGCATTTATAAAGTTTATCTCACCTACTAATAACCCAGAAGTGTTTATGTAAACATTCACTTGCAATATCACATTCACAGGGTTTGATGTGAGCACTTTGAGGCTGAATCGTCCTTTTTATTTTGATGCTGTCAAAGACATCCAGAGTAGGAGCTAAATCTCTACCAACACACCAAACATTTCACATTCATCTCATTCATCTCATATTCTTTCTGACCAAGTGGAAATACTTCCAGAAAGCAGGGGGAATTCAGTCCACAGCACTCCTTGCTCGTAATGCATTTGACTTGAACCAAATATCAAGCTCGGCAGTGACAAATCAGGACATAAGGTGGCATTATTTCCCTTCCTTAATTGTCTGCATGGCCAGAATCCAGACCTGCATGTCAATAGTGCTACAACTTTGCTACAAACAAGCTGTTTGGTATGCCAGAAACAAACAAACAAACAAAACACCAAGAAGAAAATCAAGTCTGTTCCAAGATGCATTCAGAATTCTATACAAAGCCAAACCCTGACTCCTCCCCAGCTTCAAATTTCCCTGAACACTGTATGTGTAAAGTGGTCTGGCTGAAAGCATCACTATTAGGCTTATAGGGCATTAACTGTAGAGGACTTCTAAAATCCCATTTTGAAAATCCAGACTCCATTTGTATCCTCGACTCAGTGTCCAGCTGTGATTGCCCACAGCAGGAACTCCCATCAGATTTATACAGATGCTTGGAAAAAACTTGAAACTACAGACTTGACTTGAAACAGACTTGAAACTACAAAACAGGGAACAAACTTTTCCCTCACCTTGCCCAACATTTGTGGCATATGTGGATTGAGAGCCATCTTTTTTGTCCAATACCAGACTGGTAGTATGACTTGACTTAGTTCAAACCTAGAAACTAGAGGAATAAACCTAGAAGAGACATAAGGCAGCAAAAGACAGTTTCAAGTGCTGACTGCTGGGGTTGCAAAGAATGCCCCATCCCAAGATCTGGCAATGCACACTTACTTGAGAATATCCCAGCATCCTGCAGAGCTTAGTACTGGTCCAACACATCTCAGCATTTTTATCAACCATCTGCTAACAATCATAAAAGCTCTAATAATATATATATATATATTTCTCTGAGTAATAAACATTGGAAAGTGGTCTAAACCCCACTGGGAGCTGGGCCCATTGAAACAGAACTCATTTAACTACCTGCATAAGCAAAATGGAGGGAGAGTACAATACTGTGTCCAGCAATGATGTTTAGAAGGAACTGGAGAAGATAGTTGGCAAGAAACTCAACATAAATTCTTCCTACACTGTTGGGACAAAAGTGAAAAAAACAGAGAGAATTAGGGTGCTCTATGTAAAAACAGGGAGGGGGGCTGTGGTTTGGTATAAAAACAATACCAACTGGTTAAAGACACAGGGGACTGTGACCTGGCAGAGGTAGAGAGAGATCAATCTGCTCAGTCTACCAAAAAAGACGACTGGGATGAGACCAACAGCCATGTGTGAGCATCTTTCCAGTTCCAGATACATACAGGATCTTTAATTTAACATTTGGGAGCTACTGCTCACAATGCAAAGAAGGTAAACACTTTAAATAATAAGAGACACTGGAACTGTCATACAGCAAACCCCTCTCCTAGCAACTCAAAATCAGGGCAAGTGCTTTTTGGGAAAGGATGTTTTAATCACGCACAAAACCTCAGGGTAGAGAGAACTAAGAAGAAAACTGACAGAGCTGTATGGTGTCAGAGGCAAGTTGGTCCCTTTTGAGTTTAAAGCTCTGTAAACACATGATTCTACAAACCACAAAATTCATTGCAATGTCCCCAAGTATCCAGACACATTCATTGACTTTTCCTGATAAAATACTCTTGTGTTTGATTTTTTTATTATGCATTTGACATGAAACTCACAAATGTAAGGTCCACATCTGTATGAACACAGGTTTAAAGAGGAAAAGCTTGCCAGGTGTAACACAAACAATCAGTGTTCGCATCTGCAAATCCTGTCCCACTTGAACACGGAGCCATGGGGTCCAGAAATAAACAGAAGTGGGAAGTGCCCAGTGAAAAACTATCAGAAATTCAAGACAGCTCTGAAAAGGGACTGTTTGTGTTGGGTTACTGTGGTGGTGGCAGGTGAGGTAAGCTCCAATTGCATCTTACGCATTTCACCACTTTTCATTAAAGGGGCTCGTCACAGTACAAAAGATGCTAAGCACAAAGGCAAATTTAAATAAATGCCTGTCTCTGGATCCCACTCTCCTCTCTCCCCATTCTTGCTGCAACTCTGAAGGGCATCTTCTACGAGCCCCATTCAGCCAGGACCACTGTCTCCGTGAAAGCACTCTGTGTGGCACTGGCTCACTGTCAGACATGGCTCGATTTCATTTCAGTCCATCACCAAGAGTTCCCTGACATGGTTATTAATCATGGCCTCACTGACAGGGCACTGAACTGTCTGGAGATGAAACTTTACATTCTCGCCCAGGGCTCCCCAGGTAGGACATGGAATTTGTTTCATCTTTGTGTAATCAAGAAATGGAGCACATTAGGGGAGTGAATTAACCCCAACTTCAGGTTCATAAGGGTGTCCCTGCTCTGTTTAATTAAATCTGTCTTAAAACCTCCTAATCCCAAACTAAAGACTTAATAATGTTCAGGAACTTCTTTTTCCTTACAATATATTGCTATAATCTGCTGACGGCTTAATATTGAAGTAAACATGCTGCTCCTCTACCTGACCTGGCCAGTACAAAGACCAAAAATCACATGACTAAGACCAGCTTCTCCTAGAATGACAAGCACACGATGCACCACAGATGTTGTATGCCATTAGCCTAAAAACCTTTCAATTTAGTATCACAAAGTGTCAAAGATTGTCCAAAACATAAAAGATAAAACTCAGGAGTGGAAGAAAAGCTAGGTGCGAAGGTTCGATTCTTTCTCTGAACATGCAGACACCAGTCCTTTAGACTGAAGATGACAAACCCTTACCCATGGGTTTTGGGTATTACACATTCCTTTGAGAGAGTCTTGAGGCACCAAATATCACCCCAGGACTGTTTCATAGCGGTCAGAGAGAAGCTCCGCTCAGGCTCTTCAAGTTTGGTGCAAAATCCAATTTTGTAATTCCTTCTTAAAAAAAATCAAAGAAGATTTGCTCCAGATTGTGATTAGCAAAATTCAGACCTAGATCAGAACGTCATTCCCTCCATTAGAACACAGGTGGATGGATCCAGAATTTTGGTGTGAGAACTGAAGTATCACTGAATATTGATCTCAGCATCCATTTAGTCCCAAGAGGTATGAAACCCTCATCAGAGCTTCAGACGACAGCTTGTGGAAAGCAGAGTGACTCTACAGGAGATCTTTAAGGAGGCAACCATATCAAGAGAAAAGCAGTGTGATCCAGCACTGGAGAAGAAAGACAGGATGAATAAAGCACAGATGTACAGAGGCAGCAAGCCATGGACTTCCAGTCCATGCTCAAAGTGATTCATGGGAGGCAGACCAATTCCTATTGCTCTCCTTCCCATACCCATGGTTATACACAGGTATAAACGAGGTACAAACGAGGAAGGCTACAACTTTCAGTGCCTCTTCCTTCTCAAGATCTCCTGCTATGCCTTGGAGACAGAAAACAGGGAGAAACATAGAAGACTTGGACACAGCAAATGCTACATCCAAAGAGAACATGCAGCAGATGGAAACGCCTTCTACTCTTTCTTTCCTTAAGAGGATTATTTCAGCAGGGCTTGGCTGGCGTCTGCACCAGAGCTAAGCGCCAGTGTCCACGCCAGCCAGCCTTACCCTCCTGTCAAAGGGTTTCATTAAGACTTGGTTCCCTGTTGCTCTCATGGCGGCTTGCACGTGCTCACTAAATATCCTGCATCCACTTCCAAGGTATTTGCTGATACATAAATCTCTTCCTCCCCCCTTGCCCCTCCTCCCAAGGATCTGGGGCCACAGCACAAGTCACCATCCCGCTGAGAAATTTTCATTACACAAGGATGGGACAGAGGACTCAAGCTGAATGTATTATCAGAAAGGCAAAGACCTTACAACTGTACATCGTGTCTACTCCTCTGACCATGCCATCAGTCAACTAAGAGTGCATGTAAGCCATGCAGAGCACAGCAGACAGCCACGACCCCCTTCTCCTCATTCACTGCTTGTGCTGGGGAATAGCCAGATGAATCGCTGCTCTTGACCAGCTCTGGGTGCTACCGCTCCAGCTGCAGAGCCACACCACGGGCTGGCACCTTGGAGCCACTGCCTGGGTTTCCCTCCTTGCTGACAAGGTATTTCAAACCTAAGAGCTAAATAAAAATTCCTCATATCTCAAAGGCTAAAAGACAGACATTTGTATTCTCTCTTTCCCAACCTATTTTGCCCTCTGGTCTGCCTCTGCCCTGCTTCTGCAGGCAGCCAGAACAGTCGTGCAGACCCAAGTGGGCAACATCCATTTGGCTCAAGATAGGAAAGTCAAAGGACAGTCCCACCCATCTTAAATAACACCACAAATGTTTAAATTAGTTTTGAGATGAAAGGATTTTCACCATTGTGGTGGTTTAGACCCTGCCAGGACCCGAGACCATGTCACCTCAGACAGGAACAGGACAGGGAGTAAAATACAAACCCCGGGGCTGAGGTAAGGAAGATTTAATACAACAGTGTAACAACAACAAACAGAACACCACCAATAACAGTGATAATAATGTACAGAACAAGAGGTGTACTGAACGGACACAGCACGAGGGACAGACCCGGACAAAAGCCGCTCCTGCACACCCACGCCTGGGCACCCAGACATGACCTCAGCATGGTATGGAATAGCCTGGCTGTAGCTCCCTCCCGACTGCTGGGGGAAATTAACCCCATCCTAGCCAAACCAGGACAATCATTAAGCTCAGAAGGAGAAAAAGTCAGGATCCTTCATTCACACAAGTAAATCCATCCAGCTGCAGGCAATGACATCCTGTGGTCACAGAGTTTGCAAGTGGGGAGGATGGATGTTCCCAGACACTTAGCTCCCCAGCACCCCAGGAATGAGGGACAGCTCTACCCATCTCTATTCAGGTAAGACTAAGCATCAAAACTTCCAGCAGAATAATTCAATTAATATACCTGGGAACTAGCTCATTCCTTTCATCTCTCTCTGGTAACAGCTTGCATAAAACCAGGAAAAAGACTTCTCTCTGACTGTACAGATATCTTAAAGGCACTTGCAATACAAAATGTATCATATAAAAAAGTGTATACTCTTTCAGAACATTCACTTCTTTCTAAAGAGAAACACTAGAAATCTTCTGATGAAAGCTCCTCAATCATTTGGAAAACAAGAACTAGCTAAACTTTAGCGTCTTCCCTTTTTTTATTGTATCCTAATTTGCATTCTGTCACTGGAGAAGCCATACTTTGTTGCTTTTTATTTTGAGGATTCTTTTTTTTTTCTTTTCCTCTTTCCAAAGAAAGAAAAGAAAAATTTTGAGAACCCCAAAGTTAGCAAAACTATTAATTTTGGGGAGAGATGGGGAAACATGGTAGTCTGTAAAGTTCTCTATCAGGTCCAGTAAGACAACTGAATTTCTATGGTGCAATACACATGGGAAAGTCAAAGAGACTGCAGAAATATTTATATTTCCTATTTAAGTCAGAGAATACTGCAAAAAAAAGAAAACCAAAACAAACCAAACTATTTCCATTTTAAACAGTTTATAGTATACTGTATTTTTCACTTGATTCTTCCTAAAGCTTTAGATTCCTTATTTGCCAAAACATTCAAATAAACCCCTCCAGAAGCACTTAGGAAAGAATACATTCATAAACCCAGCACTTCTGGAACTGTCATAGCAGTTACACCAATTATACTGCTGCATATCAATGGGCTAACTTAAATCCTCCTTGTTTCCATAACCATTTAGTCCTTTACCAAAGGAACATACAGATTATGTAAGATAATGCTTGCAAGCTAGGATGCAAAGTCAGTCTTAACTCTAGGGTTAAATTAAGTATCCAACTTTTAGCAAAGGCAAATATCCAAGCAACAGTAATAAATACAATAATCTGACACATGTATATGTATCAGATCACCTGTACATGAACACATATACTGTGGATAAACATATGCTACAAACTGCTAATACAAACTGTAATTCACAACTGACTGGATGCGGCGTGCCTGTAATCTAAGTCTTAAAGACAAGTATGCCTCAGAAACAGAAGGGTATTTTGTGACTAGTGATTGCCTGAGGTGGCTCAAGACACGTTTCACTTGTGCCTCAGATGGCACAGCACATTTGTGAGAGCACAGACTAATACTACCATCTCTTTTGGATGTCCTCATCTGCTCCAGACAGCAAGAAGCCCAAGCAGAGTCAATCAGGACTGAGTCTTGATGCACACTCGATCTGGTCACGTTCCACAAGCACAAGAGGTCCAGTCACAGGGTAGGGGCAGAGCACACTGCTAACACTTGCTAATGTTGGTCCTGAGCAATTTGAGTCTCAGCCCAGTAATTCCTGAACAGTCTGGCTCCCCACCTCTAAAACACAGACAGTAAATAACATTTAGAAAGGGCACCCTAAAGTCAGCACTTGGCATTGGAGAATCCAGTTTTCTGATAAAATCTTGATATAGGACACCAGTAGTGTAGCACAGCCCTTCTAGCCCTCTCGTTATTTACTCCACAGCACTTTAACCTCCTGAAAAATCTGGTCTTCTGGCCTCACATCTACCCCTCCTGAAATAAATATCTTGTAAGCTTACTGTGAAAATCACCTTGAAACATGGTCTGCCAGTATAATAATGTTTAAGAAACAACCACAAGAGTCACTACTGATTAAAGCCCAACTCCACAACAGGGATCCTTCTAAGAATATAAAGTTATATATGTTCATGTGTGTATAACATATGCACAATGCCTTTGTCCAGTTCCATTGTATTGTAAACAAGTACCTATGCCATAAGGGAAAGTCACCACTCTGAACCATATTCTGCTTTATACATACAAATCCCAGCATAAAGGCAGATGGAGAGGCCAGTTGTGTTAAGCCCAGGTGATTATGTCACAGGTTTGGGGTTTTGTTTTACATTTTCTTTACCAGCAAACCATCCATTAACTTTTCTGAGAGCAGAAAGCAAAAGGAGAGGAATTTGTGAAGTCGGTAGTCCATATGGCTGGTAGCGAGTTAATCTGCGTCTAAGCAGCAGGTAGCATGAGCCAGGCTGTCTCTGTTGGGGTTGTTAGTAACCTAGGGGCAGATCATGGAACAGCAGGGAAGAGGATAAACTCAGCCTACAAATACAGTCAGGAATGTGGCAGGAAATTATTTTTGAAAACATACTCTGAAGCATAATAGCAACAATCAGACGGTCAGACCATGTGTATGAAATCTATCTGGACTCAGGGCACACAACAGGAGTGCATACAAGCGTGTGATAAAACAGATTGGGTATATAGGCCTGTGTCCATACATATAAAAAAACATACACTGTTCAAAGGAAAAATACATGCACATCAGAATAAAGCCACACAAACATTGCTTTCCCCTACAATTCTAAGCAAAATAAGAATAATCTATTTGCTTATGCTTCCCATCTGCCAAACATCTTCATAAAACTATTAATTATGTCAACACCAAAGAACAAAATGTAGAATTGGCAGAAACTGAGAGGTTCAGACAACAAGAGGAATGTTTCTGAAAGGGAAGAAATAATGAGGAAACAAGCCACGGTCATAAGAACATCACAGGAGAAAAACCTTGAACCCTCAGTAGAGACTGTGACACTGGGCAGGGAGTAACAAGTGACAGATAGCCAAGAACCTGGCAGCAGAGAGGAATACAACCTAAGACAATCCATAGAACATTTGTAGGGTAGACCAAAATAAGAAGCAAATATAGCTACATTTTCTAATTTATTTTTTAAAATGTCACTCAATAAGAATCTTGATATTTAAAAGTTTTTTCACCATTCACGATGACAATAAGACAGCAAATGATTGTCTACGCTGGAAGATTTTGAGTTCTCTCTTCTAACTCATCAGTCACAAAACTCCAGATAACATTACCCTCCAGCAATCACCACCTTTAGGATGATAAGTGGCAAATATTGGACAAATTAAGCAACACGACACCACACAGCTAGATAATCTGCCCTTATTTTGAGGGGAATGAGTGAAAGTTAGTCAAGGGAGTCCCCATTCCTGGAGGGATTTAAGAGCCATGTAGATGCTGTGCTGAGGGACATGGGGTAGTGGTGACTTGGCAGTGTTAGGTTAACGGCTGGACTTGATGATCTTAGAGGTCTTTTCCAACCAAAGCTATTCTACGATTCTATGAATTAATCTTTATGAATATGTAGATACAACAGTACCAATGAACTGTTCAGCTCTACAACCTGTATTCTTCTGCGGCCATGATGCCCAGGAAAGAATGCAAAAGCAGGGTGATACTTCAGTCATGTACTTTTCTAGTCATGAGGAATTTGCAGCTCGGGAACTCCTAGAAACGTTGCCTTTGTATTTAGTACTAGCAATCAGTGCATTAGTAGGATTTCTATTTTAACCTCATCAAAGAGCAGCCCTCTTTATTGACCGTAACAAATTGCAAGACAGCTCAACACAGAGGGAGATACTCAAAACTTCCCATCACAAGCGAGAGCTATTCTTCCTCAAATTTAAGCACCAGAACAAATCAAACATGACAGATGTCATTTGTACTACATATTAGTGCTCTACAGGAAAGCCAGAGCCACTAGTAATGTGTGCTTTATAAAAAGCTCCAGCACAGACTGCACAGTTAAGAGGAAAAAAAAAAAAAAAAAAAAAAAAAAAAGCAGCAGTAAGGAATTATTTTTTCCCAGTGATTCTGATCTTCTGTGCAGTCACTTAGAAATACAGAATTTTTCTGCAAGTGGCAAAATTCTGAAACCTGGGTGCAAAAGGTGGCTGCTATTTTAAATAGGAAAAGTAGTGCCACCTTATCTGCAAGGTACCTCATCCCTGAAAGATGCTGCTGTCTCAGGTGAGCACCGGAATGCTGTTCAGGTCCACACACAAAGTCACACAGCAGCGAAGTTTTGGCAGAAATAACATTCCTTGGGATTAATGCCTGCCCCCAAAACTGCAGGATGACAGCAAAAAGGGACAGAGAAGGGCCTCCTTTGAGAATACAGATGGGCTTTTGGGGGGTATTAGGCGTAAGCCAAATCTTAAAGGGAAAACCAGGTCAACCTAAGTGCAAAATGATCTCTAAAGAGGTTCTCCCGTGAGAGACCTGCAGTTAGGTGCTGACTGTATTTTACTTCCAGCAAATAGGAGGAATAAGGAATCACGGAATATTCAGAGTTGGAAGGGACCTCTAGAGATCATCTAGTCCAACTCCCCTGCTTTAAAGCAGGATCCCCTAGAGCACATCACTCACGAGGGCATCCAGGCGAGTCTTGAAAATCTCCAGAGAAGGAGACTCCATAACCTCCCTGGGCAGCCTGTGCCAGTGCTCTGGCACCCTCACTGAAAAAAAGTTCTTCCTCATATTTAAATGGAACCTCCTGTGTTCCAGCTTGTGTCCGTTACCCCTTGTCCTGTCACCGGGAACCACTGAAAAGAGTCTGGCTCCATCCTCCCTCAACCCACCCTTTAGGTATTTATAAACATTAATTAAATCACCCCTCAGCCTTCTCTTCTCCAGGCTAAAGAGTCACAGCTCTCTCAGCCTTTCCTCACAGGGGAGATGCTCCAATCCCCCAGTCATCCTCATTGCCCTCTGCTGGACTCTCTCCAGTAGGTCCCTGTCTCTCTTCAACTGGGGAGCCCAGAACTGGACACAGTATTCCAGTTGCGGCCTCACCAGTGGTTGAGCAGAAGTACTGCCTTCTGCTCTCTGGATCATCTCTGTATCTGGCTACCAAGATTCAGAGGTGTTTGTTCTAGCACAGAAAGACCCTGTCAGGCATTTTACTGCATCTCAGCCATTCCTCCTCTCTTAAGAGTGGAAGTTCTGCTTAGTGGGAAAGAATCTTTCTCAGATACCCTAGTGAAATGCAAGAGGAGAAATCCTTAGCAGACGAAGGGAGTAGATCTGAAGTCTGTATGCCTTAAACCCTAGCAACTATGGGACACTGCCATGTCCTTCACTGCCACGGGTCTACAAGCACTGTCCCAAAGATCAGCGGCACTAGTGATGCAAGTCTCATGACTGGAGTACCTCAGCAGCTAATTAGCACAGCTACACACAGTGTGAGCTGAAGGTGAACACAAATCTTTTTCCTCATCCTTAACTATTAGACTCCACCTTAGTCACATAGATAACGTGCCCCCAAAGGCTACAAGTTAAGATTTATCTGAATTTTAAGCTGTATGTGCAACTCAAAGCAAATAAACTGCTGTTGAACATTCTTTGCCTCCAAAGGGCTTTCCACTAGTCCTCAAGTTCTGCTTTTCTCCTCTTCCTCAGGTTCAGATGTCCTACACAGATCTGTTCTTTCATCAGCCTCTGCAGCTTGTTACCTTTAATTTGTACAATCTTTCTCCATCTCTATCCCAGACCTGGAGAGTGATCTCAAAGATGCCAGCTCTCACAGATACAGCCATATCGGTCTTAAATTCAATGTAAGATTTCTTCTAATAATTTAGCTTGTGTATGAGAAAACTCCTTCCCTTCTGCATTTGCTTCTCTCCCTTAACTCCCAGGTCCTGCAACAGCTCAAAACATTTCCCTGCACTGAAATCCATGTGTTTCAGGTGAGTAACAAAGAAAAAGGAGAAGCAGCTCTTCAGAGGGCTGACTGCAACTTTGCATGCTGGTCCTGGTATTGCTCAGGCATGTACAGACAATCTGGGGACAGAATTTGACCTTGTAGGTACATTATTTTGTCAGGCATCTCAGTTGCCCAGCTGGCACTGCACAAGCTGCCCATAGGGAGACAACATTGAGATCCCTGACCCTTCCATACTGACTGCACAGCTCCAGTCGCTGATGGACTGAGTGCTTTGCACTGCTCAATTCTTTAATGAACAAATGGAAAACTGTCGAGTTAATGGGGAGGTTTTGTGTGTACTAATTATAGCACACAAAACCCCATTGTCTGTGTCCAAGGCTGGGTCACACTCTGTTGTTACAAAGCTTTTGTAACTCTACTAATGCCTTTAATATAAGCTCCTATTAATTGTATATTCAACTTAATTCCTAAGCTCAGTACTACTGGATTGCACTAGCCAGGCAGCTGACTGTAATTACAGTGTGCTTATAGTGTGCTTAACCTGCATTTATAAAGGACGTTAATTCTCATGATTCTGTTTTAATTTGGTGCAGGATTGACAGCTTTTTGATTTTGCTCCACAGATCAGATCTAGCACGAGCGGCAGCCAGGTAAATATACCATGCTATCCAGCTGACATGACTCTCTCTTGCTCTGGAAGGAGGTGACACAGTGCTTCATTTTCCCTTGGGTAACTGGAACTAGACCGTCCATCCAGCTCTCTGCAAGCTATCTTTTTTCTTATACATACTGGCTCATTAGAAAAATTCATCTCTAAAACCTGTTAGAAGGCATAAACGATTGCCACAGCCACTGAGGGATCTACTGCCTTCAAAACAGAGTTTCCCTATCCATTAAGTCCCATAGTTCCAGGCCGCTATGCAATATTTCAGCAATTCTAGAAATTAGACAAAGTATTTCCTCAGCTGTTTCAGAACAGTTTTGGACTATCTACAGATGACTGTAGATCAAGGGAAACATCACTTTGTCTATTTGCTTTTTTTGCCTATACTGAAAACCTCGGAGAAGTACTGATAAAATCCAGCACATTGCATAAATCTGGAGAGAAGCCAATACCCCATTTACTCAGTTGGCTGTCAGCCCATATGAACTGACAGTTTTGAATGACTTAAGAGCACTGAGGCATACAGGTCTTCCTGGTGCTATTGCCATGAGTTATAACAGGATCAGGGTGCACACCATGGTGCTACAGAGAAGAAGATGAGGGTAGGCCACACAGAACTGAGATGTGTTGAAGCTTTAGGATGACAATTGTGGCTTGGCTGTATCCAGCACCATCCCCACTTCACTGACACTCCAATTAGTAGGTAGCTCCTACCTACAAAACTTCTCCTGGCTAACAAATTCTCTTTGCAGCAGGTCCTGTTCTACCTTCTCTCAGTTGTTCAGGAAATAATAAATAGCAAACAGAGAAAGTCCTGTGGGGAGACACTAGAAAGATCAGCGATCTGGATACCACAAGAGAAAAAGAAAATAATGTGTTTGTTGTGAAGAAGATTTAAGGAAGGTATCAAATATGGAAAAGGTTATTGAAACAGGAAAGGGAAATAATTTTATATTCCAGAAGCACAGGGCACGAAGCAACAGACTTAAATTGCAACAAGGATGGTTTAAATTAAACGTTGAGGAAAATCTCTGCAGGTAAGAACAGTGGCATGCTGGAATTGGTTGGCAAGGGATCTTCCATTCTTCTCTTTCTTAAGAGCTGGCTAGGCAAATGCTCATCAGGCACAGCTTAGGTAAAGAGCAGCTCATTTCAGGGCATGTAGACAAGCCCCATGACTTCCCAGGATTTCTTACAACCATCTTTTCTATGCTTCTCTTAACCTTTATATTACCTTTCTTTATGTGTCTATTTCTCTCTTATTAGCTTTTCTTTTGACAAAAATAGTTTTTAATGGTAACATACGCTCTTATTATACAACTTAATGCCAATAACCAATTTTAAGAGGGGGAACATGAATGAAAGAAATATATAAATAAAAATCCCTCTATTCACATAACTACACCAACACGTGTTTTCAATCAAAATGTTCTTTGGAATAAAATGAACTTATGTGCAAAATGCTAACTTTGAGAAAACTTCATGTTTTTTAAATGTTAGGTTCTCAATTTAAAAAAATCATCATTTTAGATGACAGTTTTCAGCAAAAAGGACTTAAACTTTGACTGACATTTTCATAAGAAAAATGTAACTTCCTAACTTGTAGTGATTGCAGCATTCCTTTTATTATTCCTTTTTGCCATTTCCTACATTAAACTCTCCATTAACATGTAATTTTGATTTCTTTACTTCTAAAAGATGATTACATGTTTTTCAGAAAATAAAGGCAACCAAAATGTATGGACTGAAAGTCGGTTATACTGTATACTAGACCACTGCCCATACATATCAGCACATGTTTAAACACACATACCAGTCATAATATCTCAACTTTACAAATTCAGAACCTGCTTAATCTCTGTTTAACAAAACCCAAACAGGGAAGCCCTCTGTCCCCAAATGCTGTTCTGCCTTTAGCCCAACAGGCAGGCTCTGGGCTTCTCTGTAGATGTGATTATTGCTGTCCAATTCTTTGCCTTTCTCTCAAGGCCATTCTCTTTATGCCGGATAACTCATTAGCCTCCAGGCCCGGCAGGGAGCTGACATCCAATTAACTGGCTGACAGTCCTCTAGTGACTCCCACTACTCCTCTAAGGATCTGTTTACAAACACAGGCTGTTGTACCCATAAGGGAGGGGAAGTTGAAAGTCCCCCTGCCAGGCCAGTTTGTTCAAAATCTTCAGAGCCCTTTAAACAATACCTTTGTAGGGTAAAGATTGGACATATTGCTTGCAGCAGGATGCAAGTCATCCTAATGGCTGCATCTGCGCTTGGCGGGAAAGGGAGCAGCAATTGGTATCAAAACAGGAGCGTCAGGAGACAGCAAGTGCTACGATCTGGGTTTCACCTGGAAAGCCAAAGGAAATTAGCAGATAGAGAAACATGGATGAATTCAGTCTGGGAATGCACCTAAAAAATTTGTCCATAGTGATGTAAAGCTCTCTCAGACAAAGAAATAGGCTTTTGGTGTAAAATTACAGGTGTAGCAACGTTTGTTCCACATCTGCACCAGGAAACAAGTCATTTTATTAACTCACATAGTAAAGAAGTTCCAAGTCACCCACACACTTGTGCAGGAATATGGTGTCACTCGCAGAGAACACAGGTTTTCACTTTGCAGGGACTCACTAAAGAGTGTCTCTGTTTTTCAACATCTTTCTTCTACCATTAGGCCAAAACTAGATAGAGTACTTCAGATGCAGCTTCACCAGTGCCTAGTAGAGGTCACTAACCATCTCCCTCAACCTGCTGACTGTGGCCCTGCTACTCATCCCAGTATACAGATAGCCTTCTCTGCCCATTTCTTCTGTCTAGATATTCACAAAATAACTTGTTTGTTGGCTGTGTCAAATCACCCCTGGAGTCCTCTCTGCTGCCTATTATTAGAATGGCTATCTTTTCATGCTCAGCATTTCCAGTTGAGCAAACTACTACAACCTTAAAATTATTTTAAATTCATAAACATCCGGACAGCAATAAGCCCATGAAAAAAAAAAAAAAAAAGCCTCTAACTACACTGTTTTGAATCTGTGGCATAGCCCAATTCACTTGTGAAAGACCAACAGATGGACAGAAAGAGACATCCTCCTCCCCCCTTTAGCTGGTATCAATTCCCATTATATACTCTCCTGTGTCTAGACTATGCACGCTGACCACTCAACGCAGACAAAATTGCAATCCACCTTGATGAACTTCCTAACAAGTTCTGTGTGTGTCCCTCCTTGTTCCTCCACCAGTCACACTCTCTCTCTAAATTTCCCTTTAATTAATTCCACATTAAGCACTGAAAGTCTGCAGGGACCACTCAGCCATCTCTTGTCCCTTTCTGTACGGACCCTCTGGGTCCCCAGTGCTAAGCCCACTGGTAAAGAGCTGACATCTGTGCGGCAGCTCACAGGCTGCAATTTCAGGTATAGCATGTGTTGCACCTTGAACTACCGTCTCATTTCAGACCCCACCATTGAGACCAATTAAGTACAGAGCATGCAAGGAGCCGACCGAGTGTCGCGTGCTGACTATAACCACAAGGACTTAGAGGCCACAAATCTGTTATTACCAAGCTGTTCCTGACAGCAGCATGCTGCCTCCTAACAAAAAGAATAGATTAGGATCAATCAGGTCTCCCTCTGGCTTGTCAGTGGGACTTTGGACCACACCTTCCACCCAAAACTTTCCTCTTCTCCTGCTTCCAAACACCTAGCCAGCTCCAGGCTAACAAGGTGGCTGCCAAGTCAAGCATGAGCTGAACCATATGTTCATAATTAGTTAACTTCTTGCTTTGTCGCTAGAGGCACTATCAGTGACAGCCCGTAGTGGCCTTAGGAGATGCAACGAGCCACCCCCAGCCAGCATGGAGCCCTCCCCTCCACACGGGTGACCAGCCATATTTCATTCCAGCTGCGGCATTGTGTGGTGAATTAACTTTATCCTCAATTTAAAAAGCCAGCATGAAATCAAAAGAGACTTGAGAAAAAGAATAAAGAGAAAAAAAGAAAGAGAAAAGGAAAGGGTGGGAGGAGAGAGAAAAATCCTAGCAGGTCAACTCAGGAAAAAAAAAAAAAAAAAAGTCTGGCGAGTGACAGTCTACAGGGATGGCCTCACTTAACCCATTGCTGCAAAGCTGGCTGTTGGCAGCACGTTAACTTTCAAGGCCATTCTGCTCCTTATTCCCCGATGCTGTGGTCAAAGGTTTCTTGTTACACGCTGAAGGGGGGACCCAGTGATATAATTGTTTTTAAACCAGTCAAACATATCGAATAAGTAACAGCCTAGACAGTGGGTAAAGCAGAGCAAGAGCCAACAGTGCCAGGGTGAGACAGGCTGGAAACACTGTCTTGAGGCAAGCATGCTGCTCGTAGCACTGCGCTCAACTGCATACTCGAGTAAGTAGTGGCACTACTGGGGTATATCCTGTGAACAACTCCATCTCCAGCAGAGTACATGGCAGTCATTTGTGCTCGCCGCTCTGCTCTGAACCTCAGAATATACAGTTATTAAATAAATAAAGAAAGAAAAATAGTTATGATGGGGTTTTTTTCCTCTATTTTTTTTTTATTTTTAAACAGGAGTGAAAAGAGCAAATTAGAATAGGTCCATAATAAGGCTTTTCTCCTTCTCAGCCTACTCTGCATCACTGAGGAGGCACTGTGCTACCTCCTCCTCTGCAACGGAGCTGCTTGGATTTGCCTGTTCACTTCTCTACTGTGTACGTGCACACACAAACCTCTGAAATTAAAACATCCCTGAGTGGCAACTAAAGCTCAGGCAAATCCCAGAGAAGTCCATATGAAGGACGTGATGACAAGTGCAGCCTGTACTTCTGAAAAGTCTTGGAAGCTGCTGCCTCATCTTGAAAATACTCAACTCCACAACCACTTTTTCAGGATTTGGGAGTTGTTCTAGCCACAAAGCCACAGGCATGCCTCAAATCTGTTGCAGAGGATGAGGAGAAAGGAATTCAAGACTCTTTATAGCAAAAGCAATAATAACTTCATAGCCGAGTGGTCAGGCTACAAGTCACAGGTTTTGATTTTACAGCAAACTTCTAGTGGACAAACCCCATGAACTGCTGGTAGTGCAGAAAGAGAGCCCAGTCCCTCTCACCCAGACAGGTACTCTAACTGATAAGCTGGAGCCCTGGTCTTGTTTGAGTATTCCCTCTTTACTATGATGCTTTTCAACTTCTTTTTGATGCATGAAAAAAGCAAAAAAAAAAAAAACCAACCCTAAACCTATGGATGTCTCCTATATAATTTTAGCAGAACCCTTCTAAACTTTAAATCACCTGTTAAATCTATTAACTGAAGTTTCCAGTTCAGTCCAAGACAGGGGAAATTTCAGAATTTTTTTCCTCACTGCTTCCCACTGCCACCTCACCAATACTGATTCTTTCTCTAATATGATCTCTTCCATCACCAAAACACGTGAATTCAAATCAAATAGAATATTTCTGAAAACGTTGAGTTTTATAAACCTGGTCATAATTAAAAATTAGACTTCTAAAAGCCACAAGAAGATAAAAGAGATACTGTTGATCTTAATTGAATTCCTTGATCTTCTTGATTGACATTAAAAGGTCTTGTCAAAGGCCCCTCACCCCTTTAGAGAAAACAAAACTCCAAACAGAAACAACCACCAAGAAAGGCATTGAACCTGATTAGCACAGCCGAACCCCTATGCTCAAGAAATTTCATTCAGTTATACGCATGCACCTTTCAGCCACAGATGTTCTGCTTTCCTGTCTTGCAGTAGTGTTTGGTTGCTCTTCAGCGATAAACAGAATTTTATTCTAACCCAGAGGAAAATGAAAATCAGCTACTCCACAGTTTGGAAAGCACATGGAAATACAGACATTGGCATTTCAAGAGTACCTGACCACTGATGAAGTCCTTTCAGGAAGGGGTGGCTTGGCATCTCCACCCTGCTCAGTCTGACTGATAGCTCAGCAGGTGCATGGGGGTAACATTGTCAAATGACTACCGATACAGCAGCTGTGTAGGTGCAACATTAAACACCACACTCACAAAGAAACAGGAATCACTAATTGGAGACATGAAGAATGTTTAAATTGAAGCTGAGATCCCAATATAAAACCACGTTTTTCCTTTATTTATTTTTTCAGTGGCATTTATCAATGAACTGTTAGATGAAGTCATTAATAGTAACTGCTAAGAGCTTTGGAAGACAGCTTGGTGAAATGCAGAAACAGAGAAGTTTTTTTTCAGAACACGATTGAAAGGAAGCTCACAAATCTTCAATCATTACTAAAATGTACACTTCAGAAACTAGTTTTAGAAATCAAGCCTGCAGAATTTAAGTACAGAGCTCTGTGCTACCTCCAAGTTATGTTGTGGGTTTTTTCTGTTCTACAGTAGAGATATTCCAGAATATTAAAGAGCTGTCTTAAGGCTCAAGTTTCTGGGGCTCCATTTACACAATTACCTAAGAACCTCACTTTAAAAGGTCTCGTAGATGCAAAAAAATCCAAAACAACACCCAAACCAAAAACCAACCCTTTAAAATTTGAACTTTGGTAAATCTAACAGTAAGAGACAAACATAAATACATATATTCTATAGTTTGTCCCAAGACTCGTGGTATGATTTATGTTATTTTAACTCTTTACACAGATGATACTTATTTTGATATCAAAAAAGCTTTTTTCATTTTGATTCAAAAAACAGGCTGACAGCAACATTGCTCCAGTGAAGGCAAAATACACAGATTTATGTCATTAGACAAAATCAACCCATTATTCTGGATTTCGAAAATGCTGGTGAAAGAGTATAGGCTTGCAGGAGGCAGGGGCCACAGGAAAAAAAAAAAAAAAAAAAGAGAAAAAATACCTGGGCTTAGTACAGGAAATAATCTGGTGAATAATTGTGCTCAGTGAATAAATGAAAGGTAATTGCACACCGCTCCCAGGCTGTCCCAAAAAACCCAAATTAGTTTTAGTACTTTTTTCTTACACAGTGCCATATGAAATGGAGGGTAAGCAGAGCCTCATGTCTCTATATGCCTCTCCCCCCTTCAAAACTTAAATCCAGCTGTAAGAACCTGAGTGAAGGCTCCCTGCTTTCCTCTGCTGAACAACCTTCTCTGTCTGCAGGGGTGGGAGCAGAGGGAGGGGTGCCAGCCAGCCCTCTAGTGTTCACCTACTGCACGCTTCTAGAAAACACATTGACATCCAGGAACACAGGAAATCCAACATATTTTCAGCAATAACCTATCCCTTTGAGTTCACGGTACCAAACCACATCTCTGAAAGAATAAATTCTATAATCAATGTTACTGTTGAAAATAAAGACACCAGCACTTTGTGTTGCCAATTACTAGGCCCAGTACAAAGGAAGCAGCCAGCAGAAAAACAATCCAGCAAGATTCTATTGCATGTAGGGGAGTCAGTATATAGGGGATCGCTGGGGGTACAAATAAGTCAGATAGATTACAAATAATAGATATCAACCCCAGTGACCCCAGGAATGACATAGCACGACCCATAATAGATAGAATAAACAGAGACACAAGGTATCCCATAGAAAAAATGGGAGACAACCAAGTCAATAGGCTGATCATGTATGATAGAAGTAGCCCCACGTTGCCTCCCCACAAAGCCCACGTTTGTAAGTGTCAGACCTGACTGGGATCCAGTTGCATGAGGAGCCAGGAGGTCCTTCCCCAACAGGAAACTCTGCAAAACGCATCCAACTTCACAGACTCCAACTCTCCCTGCAAGTGGTCCCAGCTTTTATGCCCAAAGCAGGACACCTGGCACTCATTTACCCAATGCAGGGCACCTGGGGCTTGTTTACCCAAGGGCTTTCCTTACAAGGCCAGCCACACCTTGGATGAAAGCCAAAAGGCAAACTCATCCCCTCCTCTTAAAGGACCATGGGGACCACCCATATGTCAACCTTAATTCAGGGCTTGGGGTTCAGACCGCAGCACTTCACACTTAGAGAGTGCTATTTCTTAGTCAAAACATCTAACCTAGTGTCTTCTGCATCACACATTTGGGGTAAACTGGTATACCAAGAGATAAAAGTTAATTGCTGAAGCCCACCTTTCAGGCCAGTAGCCAACCCAGAAATTAGCTCTGTACAGCTAGTTTCCCAGTGAAGTATTTTGTTCCAGGAGGCCACAGCTCCTTTGGGACTGATGCACCAGGTGTGCTTGCCCAGACACTTCCTTGTAGATTTTTATCACCTGAGTGATGTAGATTACAGATAGGTCCAAGCCCTATCACTGAACATGATTTCCCTTGAAATTTGAGGAATCACAAAATGACATCCAACAGCTAACAGTAGCATCCCAGATTCAATTAGTTCACTTCAGATGAACATGCTGCTTTTCAAACAACCATACACCCTTCCACTGCTAGGAGGGAAGTCTGTGAACGTTGACTCGAAGCAACAAGGGTCCTGATGTGCATGTCAGGAGGCTTCTGAGCTTCAGTCCTAGCCAAGGGTGACAGACCAGTCACTGGGGGTTCTGTGAATGGCAAGAAGTCTCATTTCTGTCTGACTAGAGAGACAAGGAAGATGAAACAACGCACAAGAGCTTCTGAGCAGCTCAATAGCTGCCATTTAAGTCTCTGCTCCTTCCAGTCACATCAGGAGACTAAGTCACAAGAACCCTGAGCCAAGAGAAAAAGTCCCCTCAGTCCCATCTCCAAAGCCTGCTCTGTGGTACTTTACTAACCTCTTTCTTTCCCTGCTCTACTATTACAGTTTGCAATGGAATTGTAATATTCACTAAGGCATCGATGAATCCTGTTCTCTCATCCAGGGGCAGTTAAAAACCAAAGATTTCTCTTGCTTGTTATTCACTCTGAGGCCTTTTTACACTGCTTTGGCACAGTACAAGGCTGCCAAGTGGATGTAAACCTCCCCCTACCCCTTTCACCTTCAGGATAGCACAAAGTATAACTGGACACAAAAAAATAAATTCCTGTTCGCAATTATTCTCTACTGCACATCATTGCTGCAAGAGGACCCATGCTGTCATTGAAGTGTGTAAACTTTTGCTTAAAATTAAATTTCAGCAAAAATTCAGGGGAGAAAACAGCTCTGATGTGTTCAGAATGGAATTCTTCTTTTAAAAGGCTTTGGGATTTGGAAGACATTTACTCTTTTAATCCATTATATCAAAATCATTGACAAAATCACAATGAAACATTTTGTTCCTTCCTAAAAACAAAAACCAAAGAGGGGAGGGAAAAAAAAAAAAACCTCTCACAGAGAATTAAAAAGCATTCAGGTTTCATTCCAACGAGCTGGGCGTCAGGACCTCAGCATTCTTTGAGAAAAGAGATTATTGTCTCCAGCCAGCTCTGGTGTAAGCCTGTAAAATCCTCTGCCAATCTTTTAGATGAATTACCAGCCAACTAATTCCTTTTCATCACTAGTTCATCGAACACTACCTGCATGGACTAGGAGCTGGAAATTTTATGTACACAGACAGAGCTGTTTTACTAGAATATCTCCCTAGTGACTTACTGTTTTAACTCAGGCTTTGAATAGTGTGCACAAAAACCCTGACATCTTTCTCAGCTCATGACAACAACATCCTTCACCTTCTGACCCCTGACACATTTCTACACATCCTAGGATCTTTCTTTCATTATTGATTAGGGAAGGCAATGCCACACAGCTCTGCAATGAAGAGATGCCCTCACATATATTTGCTCAGATCACAGATCTCTGCCAAACCTCCCAACCGCCAGCCAAGAATGGAAAGTGCCCAGCTCTACACCCAAGGAGAGATGGAGGGGAGCCAGACTGCCAACTCCTGAGCACTGGCCAAGAGGAAAAGCACTATTAAATAGGTGAAGCCCAGTACATAGGTACTGGCAGCACGGTGCATATTGGAAGAGCTCACAGGCTAGGTTATGAAGCAGGCAGATGCACACATCAGTGGCTGATTAGACACGGGGCTGCATTCAGCTCTGCATCTGGTCCCATGAAAATTCATCCTAATTGTGATGAAACCTGGGAGCTCAGCTTTTCTGGCAGGTCTCCCTGCAAAATAGTTTGACTTCAATAGAAAACACCATGGAGAAAAACATGGCTTTTCAGCATGCCAGACTTTCTCTCGTAGACTCAGCAATTTCCCCCAAACCATGACCATCAACACTCATAACACAGTCAAGAGAAACTGTTTCTATCATCTGTCATTTAACCATGGGACTACCTTAGTGCATTTGTTTACACTGCTGAATTACTCTTCAGTGATGACAAGGTTACTTAGCTGCAGCATGGCAACTCAGTTCAGTGGTAACCTCTGGATGGATGAACATCAACACAGAAACAGCGTGCTGCTCATGCCAGACCAAGAATAGGCTTCAGTTCCAAAACCATATCAAGGTTTATGTTAGAACTCCCATGCCAAAACTTAGCCCCCAAAACTCAGGAAGTTTTCTGTTCATAATTAATATTGCTCTTGTGGAGTCCAATGGTCAGACCAACAACAAAGGGACTCATTTGACAGGGGGCTACATAAGTACATTTTTTATTACAGAAGTGTAAAATCTAAGCAGACACACCACTCCTGATTGATAGATGAGGAACAGAAACACAAAGACACAGAGACTGACTTTGGTCTATAGAGTAAATAGGCAATGTTCTGAGGTTTCAGACCTCATGGTTAAGTGCTGCTATAAAAATGTATAACATTAGACTCCAGAGTAGAATACATTTCCATCACCAATGTGATTGGCAACAGTAACAGATTCCCACCTGTAGTTTTCAGGAGAACCCATGAGCTTGTCAAAAGCCAGACCTAAGATCTGCATCTCTTTAGGACCTCTTTTTTAATGATACAATACCAGACACTCAAAAGGAAAGACATATGCAATACATAGGGACTGGAATGCGTTCTGAGATAACATACCCATAGGGCACTAAACGAGTGCAAGTAGTGTCCTCTTCAGACAGACCAATATACCCAGTAGAATTAATGAAAATGTTTAAAAGAAAACTCCAGAATGATAAAAAGTATTATTCTATTTATTTTAATACCACAATGCTCTCACTCTTAATGCCATTCTGTAGTAATGAATTCTATAAACATACTCTGTGCTACATAAATCCAGCACTTTTGCCATTTGTCTTTCCATTTCAGGAGATGATTCCTAACTAAAGCAGGAGATGGGACAAGTCCCTTCTAGTCCTAGATATTTCTGAGTAGTTATCTGTGCTTTACCCAACAGATCTCTTTTCGAAGCAGGGATCTTCTGTCCCTTGTGAAACAACAGTTACAGCAACAGTTACATCCACAGGAGAGAACCAAGATTAGCCGTTAACAGAAGAGGGGTGACAAAGGATGGGTGAGCACTTGTGCACATGGCACACGTACATGCCACACACGTTATTCAAACAACGTCCTTACGTATTTCATCTGCAAGGATGTTCTATATATAAAAGGGTCATTGCCTATGTATAAAAAGTTCAACTTTTTCAGATAAATCAGAAGCATGGCTGTAAATCTATGAAACTCCATTTTTACAAGAAAATATGATGTGATTATAATGTGATTTGTCTGTTCAAAATTAATAATGTTCAATAAAGATTATCCCTTCAAAACCTTAATATTGGCATAAGGAGATAATGAGCACAGTTGTTACCTAGAGGATAAATGTGTAAGACTACCACAAATCTGGAGGAATATAACTTCTCAGCACCTTAAGACACTTTCTAAAAGTCCACAAATAGTTTCAAAGCAATTCAAAGTTAACTGAATGTAACAGATATTAATTTGGATTTTCATTATTTGATTTGAGCCTACATAGTACTATATACATACAAATTCATCAAATAATATCCATTAATCAAATTAAGCTTCTACATCATTATAAAATGTTCATACTGCTGTTAAAATACAACTTATTGCCTTGGGGGGTGGGGGAAGAGTGAACCAAAAACAGAACAAAAAACAACCCTCTTCTGAACACAGACAATGAAGCACTAGTAATACCAAATTCCCTTCTAGGAATCTATCAGGGATAAATCTCATCCACTGTGCACCAGAAAGCACAGAAGCAAAATCACATATATCTAAATGCACTGCACACCTTCATTTCAAACCAGAAGAAAACATTGAAGCCACCACAAGAACTGTGCCTGAGTAGGAAAGCCTCTATCCATTGACTTACCACTCTTGCTGTGAGAGACTGCAAGTAAACCCAGAAAAATCTATTATAGATTTTCCATCTTGAAGTCACTGTAATTTGTCTGCTCCTAAATACTTTTGAAGTCCGCAGTATTAGACAGTATACACACAGAAGAGCTAGAGCCCAACAGCATTGAAGACTCAGTTCAACTAACTGCATTTTACAGCAAAAGAAGTCCACAGGTGTGTTTACTGCCAACTGACAATGATTTGCAAACTAGTAACTGGTGTGAGAGTGTGATGGAAATGGTAAACATTACCCTAAAATGTACCAGGAAGAGATAAAAGAGAAAGATTTGTCAATGCTTTTCTCTAAAATATTGGCGCATTACACAGCAGACTGAGTAATTTTGGTCATCCATGTGAAAAACAGGTTAATATCAGCTGGAATATTCTCTGAGATGGGTTCCCACAGTGTTTGTGAGGGGAAGATTGTCAAAGAACCTGCCTTATTCAACCTGAAAAAGCAAAGGAAAAGACAATACGTGATAGCGCTCTGCAAAGACATTGAGGATAAACACTACAGAGGGAGAAGAACTGTCTAAGCTAAAGCAAGATGTTGGCACAAGGACAAAAGGGATTATACCTGCTATGAATACATTCAGACTGGAAAGTAGGAAGTGTCTAGCCATCAGAGCTCAGAGTATGGTGTAGCCTCACAGTGGGAATAACATAAGGAAAATAACCTAATTAGTTTTAAGAAAGAGATTGAAAAGTTTAAGAATGTCTCAACAGCAGGGGATTGGATTTGGGAAGTGCCTTTTAGTCCCGTGTTCAAGGAGAAAGACTGATCAGCGAACAACCAGAACCTGTATCTGCATAAATCTCCATTCAGAAGCATTCTTGCAAATTAGTCTCATCAGGCTTAACTAATCACACCTTTAGTTCACAAACATCATCAGGGACTCATGCAAGTGTCAGATATCTGTGTGTACCTGACTATAGGTTAATATCCAGGGTAATTAAGTGAGCCTGTATTTTGCCATTGATATATTAACCATTCTTAAAAGGAATAAGAAGCACTGTAGCAGCAACATGGCAGAATAAGTGAAGCGGATTTGGGGTGGGTCTGGACATCCATGCAGGTGTCAGCATGAAAAGTAACACACACTGTAGTAAGTGTGGTATAGAAGTTGAATTAAACTATTTGTAAATATTATTCTTTTTCTTCTGTTTACCATCTCTTCTGAGAGCCAGTTCATAATGGTCCAAACACAATCTGAGGGCCATTTCTACATAAAAATGAGTTAAATCAGAAAAATCCAAGTTTATTGTTTGTGGGTTTTTATTTAATCTGAAGGATTAGCTTCATCACTGTCATTTAAACAAGCAAAATCATTGAAATTACAGAAGAAATTATAGGTACAAAGAGCACATAGGAATTAACACTGCAATACATGTTAGTGTGTTCTCAAAACTTCAGAAAAGAGCCACTATGGCACTGAAAGTGAAATCCTATCTTCCCTAAAGCAATACTGGCATCTCGATACACATTTCATCCCTGAACTTTATTTCCAATTAAAGAAGTGCATCATTAAGTACTATAGGTAGTAAGAGCTCTGAGAGGGCCTGTCTCAGATGAGCAGGAAAAGAATTTGCAGACGATTGTTACTTGGGTTTGTTTTACACTACGTATCAATGTGTAACTGCAACCATGACTTAAAGCTCTTCTCTTGTGTGTGACATACATGTACAGTTTTGCAGGATTAGCTCTTTCACACCAACGGCATTTGTCTTTCCTCAACAGAAAGTCACCCAAAAGTCATCCCCCCAAACCTACAAGGCTCTTGGGCTCTGATTTGGTCATCTTTTACCCATGTACTCCCCAGCACAGAAACCATGGTACTGTGAGTTGACATGAAATCCTTGAGCTCAGAAAGCAAAGCACTGTCAAAACCCAAACCAAGACAATGTCAGCTCTGCAGAAGCAATAATGGAGTGACCACAGGTTTTCTTCATACCTGCTTTTCACTCCAAGAGTGTGCCTGTACTCCTCCCACCACTTCTCAGAGGCAAACAGCATGCCTGAGCATACACAGCTCTGCCAAGAGGAAGCAGAGACAGAGACACCAGCATTGTGCCAGACAAAGGGCACTGCCTAGGAGCAGCCACGAGCCTGCAATGCTACTCCCCGCACCCACACAAAGTGGGAAGGAAACTTTGACTAGATGTGCGTTTAGACACTCAGCTCTCCTCTCTCTACACCTGCCCCATGTCCCCTGAGAGACGAGCTATGAGGTGACCCAGGGGCGCTACCAGGGGCAGCCTGGCACCCCCTGCGCAGGGCACCCCCTTCCTTCACCCACCAGGCCTCCCCACTGCAGATTCCTCTACACCTGCTTCCACCCCACCCAAGGCCAGGCAGTGCCTCCCCAGGCTGCATGGAGCCGCCAGGAGTGGCCGGGGAAGAAGGAGCAGGGCAGTCTCGGCCCAAGCAGGACCGAAGGACCAAGCTACCCCCCCACAGCCAGTATTCCCCCCTAGGGCGGGGGCGGGCGCGGGGTGATGACGTCACGGGGGGCGCTCGTCTTCCCCAATGACCTGAGGCAGCCCCAAAATGGCCGCAGTCTCGGGCGGCCCAAGGCCGAGGTTGCGGTCCCTGGAGGAGCTGCTGGGGCTGGGTGGGCTCCGTGGGGCCGTTTCGCCTCGCACGGGGTTGCTCCCGGCCCTGAGGGCTCCTCTAGCCTGCCCTGAGGTTGCCTGCCTTGTCACCTGGCACTGCAGAGGCTGCTCAGCTGCCTGCCTGGCCCAGAGCCTGTCCTGCCAGGTGCCGGTGGCCTGGGCCTGTGGTCTCTCCCGGCTTTAGCCACCTCCCCCAGGCCCTTCCCGGTGTGTTACTGACTCCAGGCCCCAGGGTGGCAGTCCTCGCCTGGGGTGCATGCCCACAGTGAGGGAGCTATGACTACCAGAGCACCCCAGGAAGCACCCTGAGGCAGCCCAGTAAAGGGCGAAGGGACTAAACCAAACCAAGGAGGGTTGCACTGGCGTTGGTGCTTGTTGGAGGTGTTTCATAGAGCTGTGTTAGGTGCCCTCCACTCCACACAGCTACGCAGGAGACAAGTTGGCACCTGGAGACTGTGGGTCATCGCAGCATTTATCAAATGTACTCTGCTGAGCTGGAGTTTAGGAAAGTTAAAGGGTGACCCAAGTCTGGGTGCTGTGTGGATTTGGAGCATGAGCCCTTTTTAAAGCATTTCTGTTGGAAAAAACATAATCAAGGCAGGACATGGCAGTGATTTAATTTGGCATAGCTGCCCTTTACCTTGGAAAATACGCCAGTAATAACAGAATGGAAGGCAAACGGTCCTCTTGGTTTGTATTGTCGCTGGGCCTTGCTAATGGAGTAACAGCACTGAGCATCCTCCAGGGGAGAAATGAAAGACCATCCCGTATGCCAGCCTGGCCTGCCTTCGGCCCAGCCTCACCCACTCACTGCAGATCGAGTCCACAGCCAGGTCGGGTTACTTCCCTTGCCATGGCAGGAGGGAGAATCCTGACTAAATAACTGCTCTGCTATTAGCCTTATTCCCACCATCCCCTACGCTATTCAAAGGCAGACCCACAGTGAAGAGTTGTCTGTTTTTGTATTTTTCCCTGGGAAAAGAATCAAGTCTGTGGATTTTAACTGCTGTGGAAATCTGATGTGAATTAGAGGTGACTGTATGCAGACAATCTCTGTCTTTCATGGACTGGCATATGGCTTCTGCAACATTGCCCTGTGTGACAGTAAATCTTATACCATCGTCACAGCACTTATATCCTGAAATCTTCTCCTGGAAGCCTGGGGCTTGACAGGAAACCAGTTCCCAATGTAGTAAGACATTTGCAGGAGCTTGTTGTTGCAGACTGTTGCTCTGAAATCTGCACTTTCTTCCCCAGAACTATCCACAGAAGTGCCCTGAATCGTATTTGCTTCCACACACCCCTAGGAAGCTGTGGGAAACTCACTCCCTGAGCCAGGCATGTTGGACAAACTTGCTTCTTCCTGCTGGATTTTACAACTGCAAACAAGGCTTGAAACCAGAAAAAAACAAAACAAAAAAACTCACCAGCAACACCAGCAGCCCTGCTCTGAACATGTGGGATGCTTCCTTGGATCCCTGCTCATTTCCTGGAGTGAAACTCAGACACACCAGTTCAGTGCTGTCCTGAAGTGTGTGGAGGCTTTTTTTTTTCCCTCTCTCTCCTTCTTTTCTTTTCCCTCCTTCCTTGTGTTGATTTGTGGGGCCAGAATGACTTTGATTTCAGCAAGTTTGCTGTTTATTCACGTCACAAGTTTGACAGCTTTACACCAAATCAGATTGCTGGGTTTCAGGAGAGCTCTGAGGCGTCACTGGGAGCTCCTTTAGATTAAACTCGCCTCCCCGGTCTCCCCCCTCTCCCCCTCCTTCAGAGCCATTTAAACCTCGCTGGGGCTTTAACAGAAACGTGCTCCCAAGACCTGCATTTCATTCTGCCACTAATATGGTAAGTGCTCTTTGCATTTCTCTCGACCTGGAGGCAGAAAAGGAGAAGCTGGTCTCTTTGCCTTGGGGGCTTGCAGTAGGTTTTGTACCCTCTAAGATGGGGAAGGAAGAGGGCTCTCCTCTACCTGCAAGAGCAGTCCTTGCTGCTGTGCCTTCCCATGGGTGAGCAGATTCCCTGCTTGAGGCTCCAAGCTCTGCCGTTGCCTTGCAGAGATTCAGAGCTGCTGCAGATGGGGCTTATTTGGAGGAGGGAAAAGGGGTGAATTTAAAGACAACCCCAGGCTTTGCTACTGTGCGGTCTGGGAGTCCTGCAGAACTGCAGGGGCAGAGGAGAGTGCGAGCAGCCTGGAGGTGGCTCTGCTGGCTTTGTGCAGCTTTAGCGCTGAATCAAGTCCCCAAGGTGGGAGGAACGGACTGGCCAAGGACAGCCTGGGTCCTCCCTTCACCTTAAACCCACTCAGGACCTTAGTATTTCCCAAGGGATTGCAGGAAACTCAGACACCTTCCTGGCATACCTCTGCTCGGAGCCCCTCTGCTACGGGGGCGGCACTGCCCGGTGCTCGGCGGAGGTAGCAGGGCTGTACGGGGCCACCGGAAGAGGGGCGGACGGGCACCTGGGTCACGTCTGGGAGCTCCCACGGGTACAGGTGGCGCCTGGCAGGGGTGACCGAGGCTGCGGGGCTCCCCTGCGACAGGTCCCTGAGCAAACCCCAGCCGGGACAGAGGAGGGAGGGGAGCAGGGACCAGCCCGCAGCGCTGGGATGCTTCTCGCTGGGATGCGGCGGGGCCGGACCAGGACTGACACCGCCTTCCCTCGGTCCCCGGGGTCTGGGAGTGGGGGCAACCGTTCGCCGAGCGCCCCGTCGCCACGGCTCCTTCTGTCCGCAGAGCACCGGCCGGCCGTGCCCGCAGCCGGACTTCGCCTGCCCCTGGGCCGCCCCCACCGGGGTTTCCAAGGAGACTTGGGCCACCGTCTGCTCCGCGGAGCCGCCGCCGCACAGCCAGGGCCGGCAGGAGGCTCGGCCGCCGGGTGAGTGTGCGCCCACCGCCGCCGCGGAGCGTGGTCCGGCCGCGGTCCCGCAGCCGGGCTGGGCGAGGGAGCGGGCTAACCCCCCGGTCTGCTCCTCCTCAGGCCAGCTCGGCACCCCGCAGCTCGATGCCCAGGACGCGGCGTGGCAGGGAGACCAGCTGTCCTCCCAGCTCTACAGAAACAAGCAGGTAAAGGCTCCGCATCCCCCCGCCCTCCCCCCGCCCCCCCCCCCCCCCCGCAATCTGGGTTTCTCCCCCACGCAGGTTCCTGAACTTTGCATCGCACCTTCTGGGCTGGTTTATGACACATCTCCTTCTCACTGTGGGAAACGGTAGCAAACCACTTTGGGTGTTTTTTGTTCCTTGCTTGAAGTATTTGTCTCCTCCGTGTTGTCCCATGAAGCTGGAACAACTGTTGTGGGGTTCCCTGATCATCTCTCCCCGCTTACAGCTAGAGAAGACCAGGGAGTCCCTTGGGGACAGCCTCATGCTGTTGACTAAAAGTACATAGCATGTGTCCTCATGAATCCACCAGGATTACCTTCATGAGAAATTATTCCACCAGAATTGCCTACTTAACACAGATGATCAACCATTTTGACCAACAAGCATTTCCTTGCTGCTTTATTTTCTCTCTTCTTTCCTTTTTTTGTAAATCCCATCAAGGGGCAGGAGAAACTCTGAACAGTCCTAGATGAAGGAACTCCAAACACATCACTCTGATCAAATACTTGGAATGATATTTTGACAGTGAAGTCAGTGGAAATTCATTTACTAACTGCAAGGTCCTTGGAATCAAACCCTAGTTCCAGACTTCAGTGTACTTGTTTGGCTCTACCTCAGTCGTTAAATCTGTGCTTTTCAGTCAGTGGTCAGCAGCTGATGAGGGTCCTTGGCAGGAGATTCTTTGTCCTCCTAAAGGAATTTTCAGAGCTATGATCAGGAGGCAAAAATCTCTCTGCAAATACCTAGACTTCTCATGAAAAAGTGTTAGGAGTCTCCAAATCAAAACATACCTGTTCATCTCTTGGGACCAGGGATTATCTCGGCTCTGTGTATGTACTGGGACTGGCACAGTGGGGTCCAGGATTGAAGGGGTCTCTGAGCACCACTCTATCATCAGTAATGGCAGTTGCATCTTCCTTCTGCACTCTATCCCCATGAATTGTTCGTCTGCAGCAGCTCCTTTTCCCCACCAGCCAACTACAGAGGGGAATGAGAGAGGTGCAAAGGGATGCTTACTGCCACTCAGGAGGAGATCTGGCAGCTGCTGTCATGCCCACAATGGTTTCTGGCTGTTCACAGGGCTACCTGTAATTATTTTCTGTTATTATTCCGTGGTTACAGTTTTTTTCAGAACAATCTTCTCAAGCACTCGCTAAAGAATAAAGGAAGTCAAAAGTGAAAACTGAACAGTCATGCCACTTAGATTTACAGGGACAAGAGGCTGGAGGGGGTGGGTTGAGTTCACAAAGCAAACACCCAGATCATCAAATCCAAGCAGCCTGTACCATAGGGCAATTGCTATTAAGTTACAGAGTCAACATCTATTCATCAATATCTCTATTCCACAGCTTCAAGATACTTTGCTTCAGAAGGAAGAGGAACTTGCTAGGTTACATGAAGAAAATAATAACCTCCGACAGTACCTGAATTCTGCCCTGATTAAGTGTTTAGAAGAAAAAGCCAAGGTATTGTGTTCAAACCCGTTGTATAGATATGTGCAGAAGAAACAGGTTGAATAGGTACATGCCATTAAAATACATGGAAAGCCTAAGAGCGTAGACAACCTGCAGTATGAGATCTATTTAACTTCACAGAGCTGCCAAATTGCTGGTCACAGATCTAAGGTGACAGTTGCCCCCAGGAATGACATCCTACCTGGCTGTGGAGACAGTATAGCCCATGGCATAATTAAGTTTAGTTCATAAGTCATCTATAAGGAAGTGAAATTTATAAGCAAGGTAAAATCATTCCATCTAATGCCTTTTTTCAGTGAAAACTTCGAATTTGAACATATATTTCTTGAATGTCTGTTTTGTCAATTATCCCTTTTGATAAGGATTAACTTTTCCCTTTTTTTGATGTGCTTTCTGTTTTATATTTTGTCATCTTCTGATGACACATTTTATTCATTTACATTATAATACCCATCTTCTAATTTTTTTACAAATTTATTAATTAAAAAGTTACGTGTTTTTTTAAAAGGTGAAATGCAGAATTGAACAGTTCAGGTTGGATGAAACATTCTGCTAAACTAAGTGTGAAGAGTTTTTTTTAAATTAAATATTTTGATTCTCTGTCTCTCATCCAAAAGAAAGTAAAGATAATTGTTTCTTGTTGGCTTAAAGGCATTTTTAACTCTTCCAGCCTTGCCCATGAAACTGAACTATTAATTATTTGCTCAGCTCTGTGGATTGGCCATGAGGTAAAAAAAAGCCTGTGAAAAATAGCAGACTTTCTTTTTACATCCTATTTTGAATTGACAGAGTGGCACGTCCCCTCTGCTGGTTCCTGGAGGTAGAAAAGGTTTCCTTCATTGGTCACAGCAGAGAGACATGGCCACCCCTCTGTGTCATGTGGAGGAGAGTCCAGTGTGAAACCCTCCCAGGAGGTGGCTGAGCAGTGCATTCATGATGTGGTGGGGAGCTTCCTTGTTATTCCTGCCTTCCTTTGACCATCCCTTGATGCCTGAAGGGCCCTTGTTGTGGGATAATGGCAAGAGAGGTGGATTAATATGTTCAAAGCCACTCGATCTGCTGCTCTGAGTACTGCCTGGCCAGGATCACACCTGCCCCAGTGTGACTTACCTTTACATCATCCCTCTTTGTCAGGCTGCCACGTTCCCCCCCATACCCCACTCACCTGCCAAATGCTGCTGGCAGCAGCAGCAGCGCAGAGGAGTGCCGTACAGCCAGGTGGGAGCTCTCATTTCATGCTGTAATGAGTGAGAATGCAAGCAAAGCCTTGCTGACATTATCAAATTCTTCTCTTTCAGGGACTGAGTTGTTACAGAGACTTTAAAGACACAAAATAGTCATATCTATATGCGTAAGCAAAGGGTAGAAGAAAAGGTATCTTTTATAAGGACAGTAGTAACACTCTTGCCCACCTAAAACCTGAGATCAGAAACAGGTTGCTTATGGGTAACTAGAAATTCAAGTTTTAATTTTCTCTCTCCACCTTGTTTGTTGATTTTTTTTTTGTATAGAAACTGCTATCCTGCCACAGCGAAAAAACCTGTGTAACTCTCAAAAACACCAAGAGGAAATTAAAAGAGGACTACTGCTTTGTTCCTCAAGAAACTCCTCATGCTTCCAAGGCTAGAAGAAACCTCTTTAATGAATTCACTGCCTGTGAAGAGCAAGCCAGCCCTGCTGTGGACAGCTGGGTCTTGAAGACTTTAGGATTAAAAGATGTCAACACCATTGATGAAACTTCAGCTAACTACAGTGCCCTGTCCTCAGACCTTGGAAAAGACACGTACTGCCTGAGCCCTGGTGAAGCAGCAGACTATGACCACACTGAAGGAGCGGCAGCAGCATATAGCTGCAGCCATGTGCCTCCAGCTAACAGCAGTACCCATTCATGCAGTGAGGACTCTTCCTTCCTTCCTCAGTTTTCCTCAGCACCATGTGTCTCCTCATCAGTGCCAAGCATTTCCTCCCTCCCAGCCTATGGGTTGCCTTATTTGACTGGCGATTTTTCACCCAACAAAACAGAAGTGGCCTTCACAACATCTCTAAGTCCTCACCACAATGTGAGAACACACACCTTCCACCAAGGACAAGCCTTTGTGCGCAGGGATGATGATGGAGGATGGAGATTCACCTGGGTGCCCAAGCAGGCTGAGTAAGGCACCTGCATCGAGAGTCAGCTGTAGGGGATGCAGAAGACAGACACTTAATCTTGGGCTTGAGACAGATTCACCATCCAGAATGAGCCCTTCTGGGCTCTGTTAAATGTTACTCCGTCACCTACCCAACTCCTCATTCCCTTCCAGATTTTCACAGGTGTGGCTCCAGACTGGACACTTGGACAAGTATCTGCCCCAGGCCAGATGTACAAATTGGATCCACTTCGCTTGTGCCTGTGTTGAGATACCTGCTTTTACTTGCTTCATGGTTTTTCTACCATCAGCTGTTCCTTGTTAACTGATAGTTTCTGGGCTGGAGTGCTTTCAGCTTTGATGATCACTCCCGTGTGCACCAAACTGGAAAGCATTTTGGGAATACAGTTGGGAAATAGCACCTCTCTCACAGATAACCACAGATGACAAAGGAGGCATGGGTTGGAGGCTGAGGATCAGCAGTTTCCAAGTGATTTGTGTCTCTCTTGGCTACAAAGATTGCCTTGGATTAAGGCAATGATGGGTATTTGTTAATGTGCTATACTAGGCTGACCTACCTGCAGTCACGTGGTGCTGTCATATTCTTTGATGGTGCCTCAAAATAAACAAGATTTACTTTTGTTGCCTGGAGGCTACTTAATTACAAGTGATTTAGTCTCTTAAAATCCCTTGAACTTGCTAATGTGTTTACTACACTGTCTTTTGAAGGTATTTTGTTTGTCAGATAAAATGAATTTTAAAAGTTTGAGCCCTGGAACAGGAAGTAGAATTGGAGATGCTCTAATGACACTGCCACTAGCCAAGGCCCTGGCCCACTCTATTAGTGACAGAAATTTTGTCACCTCTGGATAACATACACTCAGAGCACTTCTTTCTTCTGCAAAGGATTCCTTCCCCTTGCCTACAGCATCCTACTAGTCTTTTGATGGATTATTTTTTTTTCCATGTTCACCTGCTTGATGATGGAAGCCCTTATAAAGGGGAGCCACTCCTGGCTTCATAAGGAATTTCTGTGGCTTCAGTAGGGCTTTTTTGCAGCATCAAGAGCTGAACTTGTGAAACTGGAGATTTTCTTCCTGGGGAACAACTTCTTGACCTCTTTGTCTTGATCTCTGAGAGCATACAGATATTTATCTGCAACCAAGATCAGCCCAGAGTCAGGGCTGCTTTCTCCTCCTCCCCTAACCCCATGCTTCCTATGGGAAGTGCTTGTCCTGTTTTGGGGAGGCAGAATCACTTGGTGGTTAGAGTGAGTCTTTGTGAACCACAACCTTCAACACCAGCTCTTGCCTCTCCATGTCTCTCTCACGCAGCAGTGAGCTGAAACTGTGATCATCACTACCTTGAGAATGCCTTAAAAATCTCTGGAGAGAAGGTGCTCTAGCACTGCAGAGGACTTTTAGTAATACTACTAATGAAGTCAACTGACATGAAGTAAGCTCACCAGTAATTTTGTGTTACGTTTGTTTTCTGCTTGACAATAGTTTGGTGTCTAAGTATTGGAAATAGAGTGATTTTGTTGTGCTTGCTTTCAGAATGGTCCCAATGACTTTAAGGAAGTACTTACATAAGTAAAAATAACCCTATGTGAGGATTTGTGTCTAGTGGCTTGTTTTCCTATAGAAAACTGGATATTCTTTTCTTTTTAGAGGATAAAAATGTCTCTTAAATAGCTTCTTGTGCCTTAGAATTGCAGTAATTGAGATTCTCCATCGGGAGCAGTAGTGATTTCCCAGAAGACTTTTAAATAAACATAGTCTGTATTTCTGGATATTTACATTAAAGACATAGGGCAGACTTCCAGAACAGGCAATCTGAAAGCATTTATTGTAGGCGTAATTGCATTGGATTTAGTAAAAAAACCACCACCACAACAAAAAAAAAAAACCCAAACAAACAATGTGCATTAAACCATGACAGCTATAAATAAAAATATTTGTTTGGGGAGGTTTGTTGTAGTTAGTAAAAACCTAGCCAGCTGATGAAGACTAGTCAGACAAAACCACTGTTTCTGTAGCACTTTTCTGCTTTTCAGTGAAAGCAGAAGAAAAATCGTGTCCTAAAGCCAACTCATGTCTTTCTCAAGGCATTTCTTTTCTATTAATCTCCTCTTGCCCTACTATAGAAGGCAGCAAGGAAGAAAATACTCCTGGCACTGGAGTAGTATGGAAAATGCCTGACCTTAACATGAATATGTGATGGGAGACCCTGGTGTGTTTGGCGTGGGGAATGAACAACATGTGGGAAATAGACAGTGTGGCCAGAGGATCACAACCAAAGCAGCTGTAGATACCACATACTTCAAAGCAGCTATAAAACATAAGTAGAGAAAGATCTGTCTATGTTCTCCAACACTATTGAATGCTATTGCTGATGTATTTCAATGCTATGTAGTCAGCAGCAGGAATAAGTACATTTCTCCTGTCAGCAAATATAAAAACAGATTTTTTCTCTAAAGAGAGAGAAAAATCTTTCCCCTTGTTTCACATTTCCTTTCCACATTTTTATATCACTTCATGTGAGTACTTCTCCTGCAGAGAGCCAGAACAGAAGCATCAGATCTTTGGTACAGTCTCAAAGTAGGGTTTCAGTAGGAAAGAACTGATGCTGGAACCTTTGCCAGCCTTTTGTAAAGGGGTGACTGGTCCCTTGTCTCATAGCAAATAAATTATAGATGTAAGCGAATAGCTCGATGAATAATGTACCTGAATTAATCCCCTTCTTTTCCTATGGGTTCCTGAATTTTACTCAGCATGAATGTGTTGAGTCCTGTGGCAGGGATTTCTGTCTGAGCTTGCCTGCTGGAGCTCATTTGGACCAAGGGCCCCATAGTGCTGTTCCTGTCAGCTGATGGGTGCCCCGACTTGCACGTGCAAACTTAAAATTCCAGGTTAGACAACTGCCTTAGCAAAGTTCTGTGTTAATAATGCTGCTCATCACTGTAGTGGAGGGAGCACACTGGAAAGGAAACAGAAAAATCTCCAAAGCACTTTAGCAAATAACTAAGGCTGATTTATTTTTCCCTGACAGCATAATTTGAACTAGTATTAGAAACAAGCTACTCTGTGTCTAACACCAACTCACAGCAAGCAACTCAGCTCCAAGGTGAGGAATGAGACTCTTCTGCTTTTTTGTTTCTCTATAATACTCCTGCTGAGTTCAGTGACACAATTCTCATTGAGGACCACTCCCAGTGGTCAAACCATACCTTTAGATAAGTGTTGCTCCTGTTGCCAAAAGAAAGCCTTTACTCAGCATACCTCACCCTAAACTGCCTGGTTCCTCTGAAAATCCTGCATTCATGCAGGTATAAGAGATGTGGAAAATGAATAAGGGATTAAAGACATCTTATGTGTAGATGCACTCTGGATTGAACTTGTAAAAATCAGCCATAGAAATGAAGCCTAACACATTGGCTTTTTCTTCATGAGAAAATTCTGGAGATGCTTATTTACTTTTAATTACTGTCCAGTTTGCATCACAGTTCTTTGGCCTGCAAAGACATGGGAGAGAAGGTCTTACCTGTAGAAGACTTTTGAGATGGGGCTTCAGTCCTGGTTTGTGCCTGATGCTGCCCATTTCTTCTTTTGTATCCATTCCCAGTGGGTGAAACAGCACTAAAGCCACCCTGCTATTCGTGGAAAGTGCGAGGTAAAGCCCAAGGAAGGCCGTGACACATTCCTATACCACAGAGGTAGCCAGAAATCAATAGGAAAGAGAGTAAGAAGTATAAACAAAATCCAGTTCTTTGCCCAGCCATCAGAACTAGATAGCCAGGAGGTAGCAGAGATGAAGAGTACTGTACTTGTAACTCAAAAATGAAATCAGGCGGCTGGAATAGAGGAGAGAGAGATAGAAGTTGGGGGTATTGCCTCTGATATTACACTTTGTTTCTGTCCTTTCATTTCTGTGGTATCCACCACTGGACCAATTCATAGCAATTTAAACAAGAAAACATGATTCTTGCTGCTGCAAACTGTGTGAGAAGTTCCCTCTTGCTGAGGATCAGTACCAGGCACATACAGCTCTGGGATGGGGAAGTGTGACTTTCAAGTGAATGACCCAGGGTCTCTGCGAGGTTCTTTGGGCAGTGGTGAACTTCATTGTCTGTAAATATCCATTTTGTACTAACAAATTTATTTTATTTTTTTATTTGAAGTTTATTTGCTTTATTATGTGAATGTAACTTGTGCAGCTGCACACTCTAAAACAATCCATGTTTTTAGAAAGGTATGTCAATAGACATGGGAGTTAAATTAACACTTAATATGTTGATTTGTATGATTTTTTTGATTGAAAAAGGCCATGATTACATGCAAATGTCAATTTTACCAATGTCATTAAGTTATGTCTAATAAAACTTAACATCTAATTGATGCTATTCTTTCTGCCCACTTCACCTGTCACTCACAGCTGTACAGCTCCACACCTGGCATCTACACACCTCTCCAGAGGACTGCAAGGGATCTTTATTTCCTGCAAGCACAAGTGTCCACACAGGAGGTGCAATTTTTGATCATAATATAAAAGAGGTAAAGACATAACAGCCGCAGATATGCTCATTTCAGTCTGGGCTTGCACAGCATATTGCAGTGATCCATTATTGCTTTGACTCAGAAATAGATTCCATGCTACAAAACGACTGTGACAGATGGAAGTATTGTGCTTTTCTTCTGTTATTTTTGCAGCATCAGGCTCTATCACTTTATAAGAAATAAGAAACCTTCTTTCTTAGGCAGCTGAGCAGCCTGATCCAGGGCAACTTGATTCTTCATAGTACTCTGAGCACTCCTGGTTAGGACTCTGAAATGATGAATTGTAAAATGGCACTGAGGTGTCATGTAAAGAAGCTGAAGATGAGAGAGAAAAGCACGAGTAAAGAGTGCAAACCTCTATTTAGTCAGCTATACTTGGCACCCAAAGTAAAGCTGTGTTAATAAGTAACTTTCCCTTCTGATCATGGGCAGGTTTATTAGTAACCATGCACCAGCTGGGACCAGAGATCTACTTTTTTTTATTGAAATGTGAATTTATTTATTGCTTATGAAAAGATACAAAGTGAGCCTTCCTTAATCTCTTTTGCCCTCCTCTAGAAGCCACAGTAAGTCTATTAGATGATTCATAAACACTCTGGCTTGTTGCCAGGTAGCTGACATCCTGTCATAAAGAGAGAGTAGTCTATAAATAGTTTGTGGAATGAGCTGTGATTCACCTGAAATGCTGTCTCTCCAGTCATTTCTCTGCTTCATTAGTTGTGCATCATTGAATTATTTCAAGGCTAAATATTTACATGCAGTGCAGCCCAGAGAAATCTATATAATAATGGTGCACAAGCAACAGATTATAAAAAAATCAGTAGGGGGATGAAGATCTGGGAGGTCTGAGGTCCCTGTTTTCCCTGATTTGTTCAAAAATCCCATTCACCAATGGTAGCTGTAATACTGGTATGGTTAGCGAAACTCCCAACAACTGGCTCAGAAGCTGTTATTAGTTAAAGAACATTCTCTAAATATTTGCTTACTAAATGTTTGTACGTATAACATCTTCCACCACCACGTTATTCCCTGTTAATGATCACAGAACACAGGGCGAAGGATTGGAAGCGTGGGAGCTATATGACACTTCCAGGAGCACACAATGTGTCATTAGATGAGCTGGAGTGCAGGCCAGGAATCCTAGCCTCTCGCTGTGCAGACTGAAGGTCTAGCACCACATTACAGAGCCCAGTCCATGTCCCAGCTGTGCCACCAAAGCCCCAGCTGTGCAGATAACAGCAGCCAGCCAGCGGAGGCTCCAGTGGTGCAACTGGGGGCTCTCGATTTCCACTTGTGTGGCTGAGGGCCTCAAGCTTTCCCGTTTCTGGGCTTCAGTGGAAGGGTGTTTCGTTCCACAGCTGTGCAGTGGGTGCCAACCGAGCCCGGGAGAGGTCACCGGCCACCAGCGCCGCGGGTCCCGGCGGGGAGCAGCCCGCCGCTGCCGCTGGCCAAGGTGCTGAAGCGGCCGCTCGGCCCGGCTCGGCAGCGCAGCGGGGTGCGGAGGTGCCACAGCGTCAGGGCGAGCAAACAAGAGTGTCCCCCCACCAGAGAGAGATATCCCGTGATTCCAGACCCAGAAGCTGTGCAACCCACACGAGCTAAAGAGGAAGGAACAGCCCTGTCCAGTTACCAGCAGCTACCAGTTCTCAAAGGACCCCGTCACACATGATGGCCTTTGGTTAGAAGAATGATCTTTCTTTAATCTCTGCCTGATGACGTGACTGGGGTTAAGGAGCCAGGGAGAAATACTGCGTGCATGATACTGCATCCTTGGTAAATATCCTCTGCCCAGGCTGTGAGGTAGCTGGGGGTAACAGGCAGGCTCATTCCAGACACCATGTACATGGCCAAGTATCCTACTACATATCTCTGTACATAGAGAAAGTGTCAGCTGGAAAGCTCCCTTACCAGTGTGATGAACTACAATTTAATCCAGACATGAAGAGATTATCAATTTACTCCCAACTAGGACATTGAGACCAAGAAATCCCCGCAATCTTTAAAGAAGTAACATTGCTTGTAAACTCTGAAGCATAACATATTTTATTATCAAGCTCCATGTATTAAGCTTGATACTACAGAAAAATTTGTTACTAAAGAATTAAAATCGCCTTTACTCTATGATACAGGATTATGTAGACTATCGGACAGGAATATGGGCTCCATTATATTGGAAATTATATTCAAAATCTTAACCACTCTGTAGTGAATTCTTTTCTAATCTCCACTGACTAGGATCCAAAATAACCTCCCTCCTTTCTGAAAGGTTTTTCCAAGTTACATTATTATAAGTGAGACCTGAAATATATAGTGTTTCTCCAGTCTTTTCCCAACATTTATTCTGGAATCACATGACAGACAGCTGCTAAAATGATTTTCAGTAATCAAAAGACAGAAAATAATAAAAACTGCCTTTCTGTTGTTCTCCTATTCTTTGCCTGTATCATCCCATTTGAAATCCAGTAGCACAAAATTATATGATGATTTCAAACAATGGTAAAAAAAAAAAAAAAAAGGAAAATCTATGTAAATAGGTAGCTTCTAGGTCAATTTTAGTTTTAAGAAATGCTGACATCTCTTTGGTTATAAAATCCCATGGTTCCAAGACACAAGTAATAATTCCTTTCTAAGAAATACACACTCCTGACCAGCCCGAGACAAAGTCCTGAACTGACAATAGTGTAACCCAGGTTAGCTCAGTTACAAGCTCTGAACACTACTGTAAAACAAGGATTCAGCTCTGCAGTCATCACTCTCGGTTATAACTGTTACACTTACTTTGAATTCCATTTACCTCACTTGGACATAGAATTAAACCAAACAAGTAGGAATCACAGAATCCCTTTTTGCTTCAGGAAACAGGGTTAATTTTGATTACCTATGGGTCATGAAATATTTAATGAAACCTTTCTGCAAGTGCATGGAGAAGTCCTGATTTAATGCTGGCAGGTATTGTTTAAACCTGTCAGCTTTAGTTTTCTTCAAAGATTGATATAAGCCTGGTATTTTTTCTTAACTTCTTACCTGAAGCAATCAACAATACTCCTGCGTGAAAGATGCTGTATTCCTCCGCAACGATTACTTCATTTCAACAAAGTATTTTTCTAAAATAAATGGGTCATTTTTGCAATTGGTAAAAATTGAACTAACCCACTGAAACCTGCATGAGTTAGTACAACCCCGAGAACAAAATGAAGCTGAAAGGGCTTTAAATTTCTTATTAGAAAGCTTTTTATCAGAATGAAATATCATTACCTCAATGGCCCTATGGCCATTTCAGAGGTATATAAACATTTGCTACCTATCTGTTAGCCATTCAATTACTAAGATCTTGATACTGTGTAAATATTTAACTACAATAGAGGATATAAATCAGAGAAAGTGATTCTGTTTCATTCCACTGGTGGCAGTAAATCACAAGCTATTCAGGCTGCTGGGCTACACCCAAAGAACCAACTGAGCTGTGAACACAAGCAGACATTATCTAAAATTTCCTGTAAAGCAAATACAAATTTAATTCAGAATTCAGGGGAGGAAAACTAGCAGTACTCCATGACTCCAGAAACCAGGAGCACTTCCAGACATTCTTACTATATCAGCCAGGGAGAAACTACCAGCACCCAACTTTTGGGCTGGTTCTCCAGAAGATGTGACCAGAACACACAGAAGACCAGGTGCAATTGAGTGAGCCTCTGGATACTAATGACACAGCTGGCAGAGAAAAGGAGTGGCCAGTGAATTCATTTTGGACTCATTCATTTTCTGGAATAGGCAATCAGATAGGTCTGAGTGTAATTAAAGGCAGCAGCATGATGGGACACAAGACCAGTCAGCCATTGTGATCCAGATTTGTGTGCTCTATGCTGTAACAAAGGTCGAGAAGCTGCCACAGGAGCAGCTATTCTGTGTGCTGCAACACCATGCTCCCCATCACAACAGGGACATGTTTTGTTGCAGCTCATTCCCTAAATGCTCTGCAAACTGAAAGTCAAAGTCTCCAAGGACATGTTTTTTTCTGTGGGAATAACAGCTGCAAATGCATGAGCTCAGCTTTAACAACAGCCACCAGAGACTGGGTCACTGTCACCATTCTCCAGTGAAGTGTCCCTGCAATACCTTCTCCTCAGCTTTCTAATGTTCAAGTCTTGGTGCCAGCACTGGGACCAGGACAATGGGTCATACTTCCCCATTTCTGAGAGACAGTTAATACTACCACTGGCTGGTGTTCTATGTCAGGACTTGTTTATTCTCACATCCTTGTTTTTGCCTGTGCCATCCTCTGCCACCAAAAAAATTTAGCCAGAAAAGCAATTGGTGTCACTCAAGTAGCTCACAGAGCCCTGCTGCAATCCTGAAAGGGACACCAAGGAGCCAACAGACCAGAAAATGGAGTAGGAGTGAGATGCTGCTATCAGAAAAGTGTGTCCATCCCTACCAGCAACATATCGTTGCCACAGGGCACCTCACTCAGGGCTTCTACTTTTGCTTTGCTCTGGAATGGGTTATTTAGTAGAGAGGAAAGCAAGGCTTGCTCACAAAAGAAAAAAAAAAAAAAAAATAGAGCCTGCTTGAAGGATACTTCATCTCGCCAGTGCCACCTGGTGGGCCCTAGCTCTCTGCAGGCCCACTCCCATGAGAAGGAAGAGGAGGGTGCTGCCAGAGGGGCTGCCTGGAACAGTCGAAATATTCTGCAAGAGACCATGACTGCAGAGAAGGCAGGCATAGACCCCTCACACTTTATTCAAAAACTTTTCCAAGCCTCATGGCCTCACCTGAGGCTGCTGACAGTGGAAGTTAATCTGCCTCTGCAAGGGTTGATTAGAAAGAAAATTCCCTTTGCCTGCCTTCATTTTCCACTTGGCCCATGTGCAGGTACAAGTTTAGCAAGTGTCTGCAAGCCCCAGTGCATACAAACAAGCACTGTGTAGCATTATATTTTGGTTTTCTCTACCTTCCTTGTGGCCTCCCATGGCTAAAGTCAAAGAAACACTGAAGCATCCAAGTAAATCAGCCTATTGCATTTTCTCATCAGCTTAAAATGCTTTTTGGTGCCAAAAAAATGACAATTTTCTGCAGACACAGGCTTCCAGGATAGTTGCATTGAAGCTATTTCTTTTTGCCTTGCCTTCTTGAAAAGCATGTTTGGCAGGGGAACCTGTCTCCAGACTCTCCAGTGCACTGTAGTGAGCACACAAAATATATGCATGGCTCTGACAGAGTGCAGAGGGTGTCCCAGCATGAATCTGCTCCAGGAGCACCTACCTCCTATCGTGGTCATCCTAAAACAGGTCAAATTAACTGCACCTTGACTGACAGCTGCTAAATAAAACCCTGACAAAAGACAGGAGCCACCCTGAGGGACAGAGCTGAACCCTGTCAGCCACCCTGCAAGTCACATCAGCCAGAGCCATGGGCTGACAGCAGAGACTCAGCCCTCTTGTGTGGCTTGAGAAGAACACAGTGATGAGGCTGGGGTTGGCTGTGGGATGGCTGAGTCAGGGGGAGTTCCTAGGGTGACACAGCTGCTCTTTAGCACATGATGCAGGTGGTTTATTAATAAGAAGCAAACCCAGTACCCCCAGCAGTCATGCTCTGCAACACTACACAGTCCTCTGTCCTGCATGTGAGCAGTTAAAACCTTCACAACAGCTTCTGTCACTAGAAAAGCTCAGGCTGCCTATAACAAACTGCAGCACTTCACCCTGCTCTCCTCTTCCACAGCAACACACACACAGAACAAAAGGGGGAGAGACACAGAAACCCAAAGGAAAATGGAGGGCAAGAAAAGTGGGTTATCCAGTGATGGAAACAACCAACATTTACCATAATCCTTTGTAATATATTATTTGAACAGGTCAAACTCTCCTGTAAAAAGCAAAAAGAGCTTTGTTCTGGCTGTTGCCCCAGTCCAAGTCAAGAGTGATAACATGCAAAGGGAAGCAGCAAAATAGAGTAAAGGGGAGCAATATTTGTAAGTATTTATTTCTTATTGATTTTCAGCCCACTCTGGAATTGGCTGTTCATTTCAGCATGGATGCACTCAGCGGTTTGTGACACACTGTGCTGTTTTGCTCTGCCAGCTGTGTTGTGCCTGCCAACGTTTGTTGAGAAATAACAGGAGGTCACACATGGTGTCGAAAAAAAATACCCCTGGCACAGTACATAGAAAAAGGCATTGTATTAGTGGCAATGAATTCAGACCTACTGATGGTGAAATTAATGAAATCCATGACTGGCACTCTCTTGCATCCCAACAGAGGCTACAACAAACAAAGAAAACATACTGGCCACTAGCCCATAAGATCAGCAAACCATGCTTGTCCAAGGCAGCTAGAAGCCCATTGCCTTCCCTGACAGGCCCTGAAGTAGAGAAAGGAATTGCAGTGTGTACTCAAAACCTCTCTCCTCTGACTCTAAGGCAACAGGAAACCAAGAGGCAGGGAAGCAAGAAGGTAAGTAATGCTCATGGAGGAAAACCAGCAATGAATGGTGAGGAGCATTTGGTGATTATTTTACTTTGGCTTTCTTGGTTTCTTAAGCTCTTTTTGATCTAGCTACAAGGAAGGAACATCTTTCCCTTCAGTTTTTATTTGCCCTGAAGCTAAGGCCTATCTCCTGAGCACCAGCATTCACTCACCAGTCTTCCTTCCTCTCCTGAGTGGTTTCCATTCCCTTTTAGGAAACTGAGATATTTATGCTGGCCTTTGTCTTTCTGTTATCTTTATGTTAAGCAGACAACTTAGGATACATATATTTCTAGATAAGGACAAAATTCCTCTCAATAACAGCAAATGCTGCAGCAAGGACTCAGGTAGGTGATGTCCACCCTTGGAGATAGTCAGAAGGTGTCTGGACAAGGCCCTGAGCAACCCAATTCAAACTCTGAAGTTACCTCTTCTTTGAGCTGGAAGTTGGACCAGAGAACCTCTGTAGGTCTCTTTCTACTTCAAATTTTCAGTATTTCAGTGACTCTAAATCCACACTTGATCAGCCATCTCTTTGTGTACTACCTACCTGTAGGTAAATGTCAGTCAGCACTTACCTGCCCTAGACTAGTCATCATTAACTAGAGCATGATCCATCACCCTATAATACAGGGTTATGGATTTTTCATAATAACCTCATACTTTCTTCCTTCTGTCTGAGTGCATCTGGGAGCAGAATCCAGAAGTTGCAGCTATCCACTCTAACCCTTCCCCTAGGCATCTCAAAGGACAGCCATTTGTGATGGTCTCTGTATTAACCTTGGCTGAATGTTCATTCCATTTCAAAAGGATAATTCAACCCCTATTGTTGTTTAAAATATAACTGGGTGCACCAAGTCAGACACATGCCAGGGTCAAATCTTCTAGAAGAAATATCCACAGATCAAAAAGACTCAATTATTTCCTTTCTCCTGTGGCATTTTAATGCAATTCTTTCATGTTTAATGTTTAATGAGTGGAATAATTGTTTGTCTCTTGCTATCCCCCATTAACACAGATCAGAAGCAACAGTTGCTTAGATTCCGCTTAATACTTCCCAGTTGGTCACCCAACCAGTGGGTCCAACACTGGAAAAAGCCTGTACAAGTGGAAGCCTCTCTCCCTCTCCCTCTCTCCCACTTTTTCTAACAGGCCACTAGCCAAACATGGATGCGAGCCCCTCTTGAGACTGAGTCACGGTTCAGAGTCCCAGGGCAGGAGTTTGCTCTCTTCTGGGTAGTGGTCATCACTGTGTACAAAGTTTGTATAAAGACTCTATATTGCAGCAACTTTTACAACGATGTGGGATGTCATTTGGCTCAGACCACATGCTGGGTTTTTGCTCTGGGGCAGAAGTCCCCTCAGGCTGTTATGCCTATGCTTGCCTTCTGCAAAGTAGGCCAAGCCTATCATGAATTTACACCATTGCATTTCAGATGAGAAATTCCAAGGAAAAACCTAAAGAGTGGAACAGTTAAGCAGTGGGGCTCAGCTGCATGGTCAGAAGCACCACTTTGGACATAAGCATCCATCCTTCCCAGAGCTGCAAACTCGAGGAGATGGTGCTCAGATTGTTGTTGCAGTAGAAGATGAGGGGAGACAGGTCACAACCAGTGTTTCTCACACCACCTTTCTTTCATTACACTTAATAAAATCAAGCTGTTATTAATATTGGCAAATAACTATTTCAATAGTATTCCCATTATTCACTGCTACCCTCACACTCCCTCAGTTACATGACGAGAACAAGAGCTGGGAGACCAGCTCCAGCTCTTTACTCAGAAGTGAAGAGGCATGTTCAGGCTGACTAAAAGCAGTTTTACATCCTAATTTGAAATCTGATTAAAAATCAGCTGTAAGATTGCTGGGCAATTCCACTGTAATTCATCCCTTATATCAACCTGAGAAGTCTGATAATAACAATCTCTACAACTACAGTTTGACTGATTCTCCCTAAGGCTAAGGTGACAACTAGTAATTCCATTTAGTTGAACACTGACATTATAGCCTTTGTTTTCATTTTGAAAAAAAAACACCGGTCAAGGAGAATTAAGAAGTTTTTGTCAAAGACTTTGAAGTAGAACATATTTGGGATGCATTTCCTGCCTCAAGTAGAAATCTCCTTCAAATCAGTAGTATTTCTTGAAGTATTTTCTATTTTGAGAACTGCATTTTCTGACGGAAAATAATTCCGCTGAATTTTTTCTAAAAGCTTTCCTTGGCTTTGAAGTCCAAGATGGAACAGGGAAAACAGAACCATCAATTGCAAACACTCTTGTGTGGGAGATCAAGCCACCCACAGACAGAGGCCCTGGCAGAATCAGGTTTGCTTTTGCACCAAAACTATGCTTAAGGTGAATAAGGAGGTAGACACAGTGACAATAATTAGTGATTTTTTGATGTTCAGCTGTTCCTCTATGCTCACAACCAGCTTGCAGCAGGGAGGTACTACTCATCAGCTCCAAGCAAGCCAGTTGTCATTGATTGGCAGATTAAGAGGGATTTGCCAGATAGTACCAATGATGTGGTCTTGTGGTTGCAACAGCTTTTTGAAGATAGAGGAGGCAACCATAATGTATGCTGATAAAGCCAATAAACTTGGGACTAAGGTCTTTTGTTTTCTTTCCTCTGGTGCCAAGGAGAGGAGCGTGCCTGGGTCTGCACAGAGTGTTCCCACTGAACAATGTCAGACACACGCCAATTTGGAGGTCTGCCAATCCAGGGCCACCTCAGTGAACTCATACTGTGAGGCAGAAGGAACACACAAAGACCAGACCTAGGTTATCACAGTCTTCCCTGAGAAGGCCAAAGCAACCATTTGTCATCATTATGTTCATTCTCTATTCTTTTTCTCTGTACTCCCTAGCAAATAAAGTAATGCTTACTAAGAAATAAGAGTAGGGAAAGAACAACTTGAATACCTGAGACTGCCTAAACTGATGGAGATGATGAATAACCAGTATGGCTGGCAAAACTCGTATTCTTCCTTTCTGAATGTTGCACAACCTACTGCTTAAAATATCAGAGCCTTGATTTATTACTTGCCATGATGTAAAAAAAAAAAAAAGGTTTTGATTGTTTGGCACATCTCTTCTGTCGAAGAAAAACTGAAGAAAGCACCCACCCGTGATGCTTTTCTGTGCATATCTTGTGCAGCTGAATCCCCAGACACTCTCTTTTGCAGACTCAACTTTAAGCAGCCCCAGCATGTGCCCTGCTAGACTAAGACTAATGTCAGATTGGAGTCTCTGTGCCTACTATCAAAACACATTTTGCATGTGAAAAGTTGAAATGAGGTATAGAAGCAGTGAAGAAGCAGAAACTAGAGAAAACCAGACAAAAACAGTGAAAAAATGAGAAGATGAGAAGGTAGAACAAATATTGGTTTACCCTTCTATGGTATTTTCCTATCCAAGAACCTTTGGGTGCTGCATTCTGCACTTGTCTCTGGTTTTGCTCACTTCTCTTTAGCAGAGAAATTCCCTGGTTAGATTTGCCTCCTCACTGTAGCCCCAAATAAGTTAGGAAAGTAACAGCCCACTGTCACACAGCCTGCAGCTAAAATGTGCCAACAAAGTCAGAGAACAGGGACAATCCTTGTCTGTGCAGGAGGACACAGCATCGTGAACACACACCACACACACATTAAAACACACAAGCCCCTGATTTTACATCCTTATCCAACTGTTATCCCCATTCCCACCGCAGAGCTCTGTGGTGCCTGAGGACAGGCAGGGATGATGGTCATCCTCACCTCTGACACAGAGGGACAAGGTATTGCAGCAAATAGTTTCTGCCCCACATCCATCATCCTGCTGGCTGAGCCCTCACCACAATCAATGGCTGTGTGTTGGCTCCACAGCTCTGGTCATGTAATCCTAGCACACATTGACCAACCACCGAGTGTCAGAATAATTCCAAAAAACCCCAGGATTCAACCTGGAGTGACAGAGGAGAATGAACCTGTTCATGATGCAACCTGCCATATGCCTCTGCAGTCAAACACACCTGAGCATGAATCAGGATGTCAGAATACATCCAAGTTGGTTTGTTTCTTTCCTGGGACTATTTAACCAAACTTTTCGCACTGGGGACGTAGTCTCTGCAGACTGTCCCTAAAGAAAGCTGGATCACAGCTCTGACAAATGACAAGAGCAAGTAGAGAAAATGATGTACTCAGATACTTCCATGTATGCAGCCCCATAAAATGACAGAGTTGTGATCATCAGCCCATAGAGAAGAAGGATGGCAGTGCCAGGTTAATGCAAAACCAAGGGAAGGCAAACAGAATGGGCAAGGGGCACTTGTGGAGGCATGTGCATTAATTGTGTTATCTTGGATCTGATCATTTACACTAGCAGCCTTTGATTAGCTGCTCCCTTGTTGACACTAGGTCCGGTTGAGTTGTTAAGGTACAGCAGAGGATACTGGAGATTCTTCATTATAACAGCTGAAATGGGTACAAACAAGGAAGCTATAACAAATCACTGGCACACAAATTGCCATCACTATGCACAACATACACCACAGACTTGCGCCCTTGCACTATAGGGAGAGCCTTAAATGCTGTCCTCTCCCAAAAAGGAGATGCAGAATAGCAAGTCCAGGAGCTAGAGTCAGCTTGTGTAGGTAAGGAAGAACCAAAGAAAAGCCTCAGCAGGACTGAAATGGTGGGGTATGAGCACTTTATCTCAAGAGACATCACCTGAGGGAATCAGCATGGGTTAAGCAATAAGGCAAGCTCACAGCCTGTCACTGACACTAACTTCTGACCTTCTCACCTTGGTGGCTTTACTTCTCTTCTACTGTCTGCTCTGTTCACTGTTCAGACTGTCTCCTGCTGTCCACTCTCCTAGTGGAAACAGCCCTCACTTTCTGGGATCAGCAAAGGAGACTTTGCAAAGATTCCAAACACTATTTTTACTGTCTTTGTTTCGTGTTTGAGGGAAAAGTTTGAAGGAACTGATAATTCACTTAGGTCAGAGGAACTGCTCAGTTTTAAGTGACTCCCTGCTAGTAAAACCCATACAGCATATATGGGTATAGGATACATACCATTGCAGTCAAGCATAGAAATACTAAAGAAGAAGAGGGATTTCCTCTTCTGCCGACTCTGCTGTGCTACTCCTGATGTATATTAGGAGTCAGTGTGATAAAAACAATAACAATAGCTTGGTGGGAAACAGTTTAAGACTCCTAAAAGTTTCCCATCCTGTGTCAAGAATCAAGGGCTTTCCAGAGGTGAGCATACAAATGAAAGAAATGCAGCACAAAGGGATCTGTGGGTTACATCTAGTGATGGAGTCGGAGCTACCATGCCAGGTTCAGAGCCACACAGGGAACAACACCCTCACATCCCTGGGGCAGGTGAGATATAGGTCTCCCATGCATACAGCTGCTGAAGGGCGACCACACAGCTTTGTTTTCAGTTGTGATGAGGAACCTCTGACAATGAACCTTGTGTTAGAACTGCCTCATTCCTACTGGATGTGAGAAACTTGAGAAATCAAAAATTTCTAACTCCCCCTTGCACTATTAAGAATTCCCAGTAAACACGCAGGAAACCAGTCAGCTAAAGCCCTGAGAGGGTAGTTACACTGGGACCCCAGTGCTCAGGTGAAGCTTCACCTGTCAGTTCTTGCTGAGGTCCTTCAAGCTCAACTGCTGAACTGGGCTTTTCAACCACTGTGCAGTCTGTGGAAACCAGCTATGGAAAAGCAGTTACAGGAAAATTGATCTTAAATCACCTTCTGCATTCCCTACTGCTGAATGTCCTCACACACAGGGTCACCTCTGCGGAGGTGAAGCTGCCTTTTTTTAATTTTAAATTATTCAAAAAAACGTTCAGAAGCCTTTGGCATATAAAATGTTATAAGCTTGAAGCATCACTGTACAATGTTTGATAGAGAAATAGTCAAGTATAAACTTTAAAACCTCATTTCTCATTGCCATCTTCTGGTCAGAATGGTGTAGTGTATTTTCTTTATAAAACAAGTTGCAATATAGGGCACAGAGATGCAAGACAGGTCACAAGCACAGCTGCAATGATATGCCAGTGTGCAGAAAGTGTATGAAAGCAGCTACCCTGGGTTCATCATCCATCTTTAAATGCTCAAAAAAGTGATTCTGTGGAAAAATGATGCTCATAATTTGAAAGTGTTTGACAGGAAAGCTTACAAACCTTTTTCTTAAGTGACATTTACTCCAAGTCCTTTCCCATACTTTATAGTAAAATGGTTGTCAATTAAAATGGCTATGAATCTTTTTATCACTCTCATCATGCATAATAACTTGAAAACATCTTTTAGAAGTCACTCTATAGTTACAATTTGGTCTCTTCCAGACCAGTATCCTCAAGCAAACTTTAATCTTTGGGGCCAGACTAATTAAGTACTGAAAATCTGTATTTGATGAATACTTGTATTAACATACCATGTTCTTCTGATCTAGATGCAAAATAAGCTTGGCATATATGTACTGCATGGTTTGCAGTAATCTGATTGTGTACCTGTGGCCCCAATATTCGGAGCTGCAGCCTTAGTCAATCTGGAAATTTATGCATCAAATAGGCACAGATAGTGCAAATTGTGTTCACTTATCAATCTGAACCTGACACCTGGATGGGAAGTGACTCTCCACCTCCTTGGTGCTTTCTGCTTTTGGAGTCACCTGCACAAAGTAAGGCTCCTTTGTCTAAGCTGAGGACATTGTTTTCTTCACATCATTGTAGAGGATCATTGCTCAAATTCAGCTTTCCTGGTATTTTCCCTCCTTGAATACAGCATCCCAAGCAACTTCACCTGCAGCTCATTTAAACTCCCACAAAAATTCCTCCTAGTTTGCAGAAAATTAATCACTCCAGAGCTTTTGCCCATCTCCCCCTGCAGACCAGAGGACAAAGGAGAAGTCTGGATGCCCCCTGCTTGCCTACACCTTTGTTGGGGAGCACCTGCCCTGTGGCCATGAGTCACACCACAATGGGGAAGCAGTTGAATATTTACACATGTCACACCTCTTGAATCTATAATAATTTGGACAATTTTTGGCCAATCCCCAAGCTCTGCTCCCTTTAGCCTTTAGTTAAACAAGCTGGAGGGTTTAACTGCTAATTTAAAACAGAACAACGAGAAAAGAGCAATGAAAATAAATAAGTTTAACCAGAAAGAATAAAATACAGTAGGATAAAGGAGGAAAACCACAAACATCATAGCAGTAGGTATTTGCAATAGCCAAGTTACCTACTCCTCTTGCAGAAATACACCTGACCAAGTCAAGGAGTGGGGCAGTGCCATAGAGCTGCTCCAGGTGCACTGAGATGGTCTGTAAATCCTCCCCAAGGCAGCACAATGTGGCCATACTGCTCATGCTTTCCCAGACACTCTTCTTTCTTCACTCTGCCCCACTTGCCCCATGCTCTCTGGAGATGGTTCAAGAGAGTCCTTCCTCTGAAGGACCACCACATGCAGGCAGTGAGGGGACAGACCAGATCACCTTTCTTTAATCCCCCACTCCTGGATATTTTTTACTAGCCAACAATGTACATTGCTGCTGAAACCAGTGGAAACCCAGGTCTTCTCCAACACCTGGGTTATTCATCACATGTTACTGTGACAGTGCTGACAGTCTTTGATAGCCTCAGCCTCGCTGCTCTTTTCCCAATTCTTTTGGTAATCTGAACTGCAGACTGTTTATCTTTATTTCTTGTTTGTAATAGTTTCAGCATGTAACTTACTTAGAACCAGGATTACAAGGTCTTTTACCATGACATATTTTCAAAGACTCATTTATTTTCTGAGCCTTGGAGTTGAGTGATATCCAGTTCTATATTCCTGCTTTACAAGCAAGCAGCTTGATAAATCCCTGCTCACTTTGGATTCCCTCTGAATTGTTTAAACTCTTCAGTAAACAGAGAGGTGGATTATCCAAACATACAGGTATATCTGCTTATAGATTCTATTTTAGTGAATAACCATTTTAGAATACCATTAGGCTGTTTAAGCTAGGTTGCATCCACAATCAGATTAGACATGTCTCTATATATTTATACATATATCCATCTTCAGTTATATTTCTTTTTACACACCAGTGCCCTGATTATCTGGATAAACACTGGTATCCAAATTCTGTAAAACAAACACTTGTGATGAGATCCACACGGTTAAAACTCACTTATTTGGAGGATGGAAGCATGCAGCAATTGCTTTATGAGTATCTCAGGAAAAGGCTGCATCCAGGTTTGATTGGAAGCAACTCGATCTTCCAAGTGGATCTGATCTGTTATGATTGATGTGATTGTTTAAGTCTCAGAGCCAATGTTACTGGTTAAAGCATTCAGACCTCATCTTAGCCATCACTGCAATATGCCTTTACATCTAGCAAAAGCTGATTTTTTAAAATTTAAATAAAAGATCTGGACCTTGAATCACATGCACTAGAGAAAAGGAACAGATTATGTCACCTGCATGCTCCTTTTACATGCTGTACAGCCCACTGAGACTGAAAGCCAATAAACAGTGATAAGAAACGCGTCTGATGAGACCAAGTAGCAGTGAGAAATCCAGCCAGGAGTTATTCTGGGTGTTTTTTTCTAATTATACCATCAGCAAGTGAATTATTTGTTTCTTGTTCAACTCAGCTGTAGTAAGCTAGTTAACGAGTCGTTCACAATGAGAACATAATTAGCAACAATTAATAAAGGGTAAATGGCTTGCATAACACCATGCACAGGAGGACATCTTGCCAGGAGCTTGCTTATGAAACACCACTTATTTGTACTAAATTATGACTACCTGCTACTTCCACTGTTGTATTTGCAAGTTTAGGCTCCACTGCTTAAGTTGTGTACAAAATTGCTGTAAGACTAAATTCCAAGCACATATAAATAGGCCTAAAATATTTTGATCTGTCCCACTAGTAACATTTTGCACCACTGTCTGCTACTGCATATGTTAGGTCAAGAACAACGTATGGAACCAAACAGCTGTGCCCTACAGACAGCACTCGGTGCTGGCAGAATTGCAGCACAAAACAGAGCAAGTTAAGGTGGTTGAGATTAATCCAGTGGAACGGCTGCAGTTTTGAGGAAGTCCAGGAGGCTCCTCTGAATTTATGCAAATAAACAACATTTACAGGAAGGAAAGGAACTGCGCATAACAATTTAGGGTTTTCACCATGTCTTATCAGCAGTCTAAGCCCTGTATTTGCACTCTGTGATTGCAGAGGATTTTACGCTGAGGTTGTCGAGCACACAATTCATGGACTGTGTAGAGGCCACTGAACGTGTGCAGGTGGCCTGCAGTAACTACCCCTGTGGTACACAAGTTCAACTTCCATGTTCAAGTTCAAGTTAAGAATAAGGACTAAGTGGCCAGGGTGTGGAGGGAAAGAAAAACAGAAGTCAGAAGAGAAAACGGGAAGAAATCAGGAAAGGAAGAGAGGTAAGGCAGCAGCTCATAAAAAGAAACTGGCTTCCCTTACAGAATTATTTAGACACTACAGATTCCGCTATTAGGCTGTTTGATGCTGAACCAAAGACTGGGATCCCCTGGGATGTCTGTGCAAGTGCAGCCTGAAGGAGCACACTGAACCAAGCTGCGATCCCCATGTGTGAATTGTTACCAGACAACAGGCCACGCAGAAACCCAGCATTCATCCCTCTCCCTTGAGGACTGCAGTCCTCAGCTTTGTTCTCCGATCTCAGAGCATTTTAACCAGCTTATTTAGAACACTCAAACTTGAGAGTTCAGATTCCAATTGAGCAGCATAAGAAGTACATGGACTATCACAGCTGAGTCAAAGGAGATGCTGGCACTGCAGACTCTATTGTTTGCATAGCAAAGGCTCTGGTTTTATCTCAATACATCGACTCAAAGGAATTTTTCCTTGAAATAGATCATCTGCAACCTGTGAGAAAAGAGACTGACACAAAAAATAGTGTTCCAAACCCAACAGGTCTACCAAGAAGAACTAGAAAATTGGCCAGCATCTCCTGCAATCACTTCATTCTCTTCCTACCTTATCACCATATTTATCCCACTGGAATTAGTGCAAGTGCTGAAAACATCGTCAAATAAAACATAAAGTCCAACTCTGCTGGGGTTTCTGGAGGGATGCTTGCTTGGGCTAGTTTGGAAGTGTCATAGGTAGGTTTTGGAATCAGAATTCCTTACAGCATTCATTACTCAAACAGTCCCTAATACTGAGAGACTGTGATCATGACAGCTTTACTTCTCTTCCCCATGCCACATAAGTTGCTCTTTTGTCAAAGGAAGTTCTTGTTCCCTATATTTCTGATTGAGACTGATAGAAAAAACTTATATATATATATATGTGTGTACTTTTGCATATATATATATGTGTATATATATATACACACATAGCATTTGATCTTGCAAATGCTTGTTCATTTGAACAGCGGCATTTACATCAATAGGAAAACATCTGTAACCAAGAGTGAGCATGTTTGAAGGGTCAGATCTATGTATATATTTGTGATTTTGTTGATTATCTTTATTCTGTTAAGTGAAAAAGATATTTGACAGCATGTATGTAAACAGAGCGGGAAGTCCCTTCTGCATGATAACTTACTGAGCACTGTTTGAACAGCACAGGTACTTGTGCTACTACAAAAAAACTCTATTACTTTAGCTGCTTATAAATCAAATTGATCTGAGACTTTTTCTCAGGAGTAGTCAATGAACAGATTTTCAATTCAAATGCCAGATCTGACCATTTCCAGCTGCACCAGTGACACATTACTGACACTGAAAGCCTCAAAAGACTCTCTGCCATGTTGAAGAGTTGCAGAGAAATTGTACTGGAAAGGCAGAAAGCAAAAGACACTGTTTTCCCTGCAAAACTAGGTAAATTTCTATGTCTGAGATGAAAACTGGAAGCTGCAAAGAAATACAAAGTCATGTGGGGAGCACATCGTGTCTGTCTCAGAGCTTGCTGCTAGAAAAGTGCCAGCTTGCAGCACAGAAGTGATGATGTTTCAGGGCTGGCTGCAGGCAGCTCTTGAAACACTGTGCTAATGTCATCCATAATCAGGCCTAAGCCATGTCAGGTGAGATCACACCCCTGCTGTCCCAGATGCTCTACAAACCTTTCATCAAGGATGATGTATACCATGGTCCCTACTACCAGCCTTGCCCAGTATTAATTTACTGAATTAATTTTATCCTGAATTTATTTTTGGGGGGCTGTCATTTGCTTCAAACTCACCAGCTCCCTTCACCTTCCCAACACCAATCATGAAAACAAATTCCCAGAATCCACCAAATAATTTAACCTGTCACCAACATTAGTTAGCTCAACTTAGCCAGATAAGGGTTAGATTTGAAAAGTATTAATAGTGATGGTCAAGAGAGCAAGTTCCTCCCAAAGTAATGAATAGTTCTAAGTATTTTCAACAAGCAGGACATGTACTGTGGGTTAAACAATTCTGAAGGCATTCACAGAAGCAATCCTAGCTCTTTATTCCCAAGAGAAATCATGTCTGCTATCTGCCAATATACCTCACCCACTTTGCCAGTGACAGCAGCATTACCTGTAGAATAGGGTCTATTATTGGTAACTCCTGAATTCCAGCCCTCTCTGGTATGTGAGCTTATGATAATCAAAACAAAGGCATTGGGAGCTTGGATATTACTCTAGTATTTACGTTCCAGCAACACCTGGAAACATGATCTAGACCACACAAAGGAAGGTGTTCCATACACACTAAAAAGATAGTCCTTGCCAAAAAGAGTTCACAATCTTGGCATACTATGGGGCCTCAGTTAAGCCTATTCATGTACTACTGACGTCTCCAAGGGTCACAGACCTGATCCTCCTTCTGCCAAGGCTGGCTTCAACAAATACAGAGTCCTGTCAAGTACCCAATTCAGGCACTACACCCAGCTAAGGGTCATGTGGAGGAGGCAGTAGCTGAGAACAGGCTACTTCAACTATTCCTTCTCAAAGCAAGGTCTGCATGAGGTGCAGGAGTAGTATATGGCTTAACCCACTTTTGCCACAACGGAAAGGAAACCTTGAAATTAAAGGCATGTATTTAATACATTTACCCACCTTGAAGACTGCCTGGACAATTCCACGGCTAAAACAGTAGATGTAAGAACTTCAGCTACTGCATAGATACCTTCTGCATCCAATGTATCAAGCATATTTGCAAGGACTGGCTGGCAGCACAGTGGCCTCACCAAGCAGGACCCCATCCACAACACCCAAGCAAGGCAGGGTGAGAATCCCAATCAGTAGAGAAATCCATGGTGATGAGACAGGTTTGAAGTCAAACCATGAAGCCAATCCACAGGTCAAATCCAGTGATGGCCAAACAGGTCCACAGCAGCAAGGCATATCCAGAGTCAGGCCAGGAAGTCAGTCTATGCATTGAGGTCTGGATCAGCAGTGATCTCTGCCAAGCAAGCGCATAGCCAATTTGTAGATGAACACTCTCCTGCAGCAGAGCTCAAACCAGGATCAAAGAATGCAGCTTGAGCTTAAGTAGGATCCCTGGGCCAGTGAGCCAGGGCTGCGGGTAGAGGTCCAAGGTGAGGCTGATCAGGGCAATTAAGAGCTATTAATGCTGTCAGGGCCTCCACCTGTGTTTAGAAGAACGTCTGTGCTTACAAACTTGTCAGCGCTGCCATCAGCTATTAGAAGAAAGTGATGAAATTACTCTGGGATGCCTGAGAGTTGTCCATCCATTAGCATATCAGTCCCTCCTAGAGAGAAGCTTATGCACATGTGGCTTGACCAAGTAAGCAGTTGCCTCTGTAAGATGAATAGAAAGCTCAAAGAAATTAATAGAAAGCTCCTTTCCAGTGATTTTACTGGACTTGGCATCATCAAGCAGCAGCAGCACATCAGCACCTAATATGCTGGGAGCCACAGAGACACTGTGTGCTGAACAAATCATTCCCACCAGTCATCTGGCTGCTGAGTTTAAGGTTTAGTTTGCCACCACTTTCCAGAGCCCCTGTTTCAGTAGTTACACCCATGTTGCCCCTTAGCCCTATCACTAGTCCTGTTCCAGCTGTCTCTCAGTTGGTGACATATGGAAAAACAGCTCTGATTAATTTTGTTTCCAAATCATTTACCCAAGATGGTATATATTGTTCTAGTTGATTTCAACTGGAGTTTGTTCATACTTCTCAATGCAAAATAAGATTAGAGGTCAATATTCTGGTTGATGAAGTACCACGTGGACATGCATGGGGACAAAGGTCACTCTGTCCACACTCCAGTTAGATATTGTTTAAGCAGTGAAATTTGAGTTCAGGTAAAGGCAAGACAAGTTTGTTTTGAAACAAAACAGTGCTCTTGATTCTGGAAATTAAATGAAATGTTGGAAGCTGAGAGAAGAACTTGCATGATGGCACTGTCAGAGCAAAGCAAAACTGACTGTGCAAGCCAAGAAGAAATGTCCAGGAACACCCTCAGCTTTTGGGGAATCTACTCCACAGGTTGCTTTTCAAGTGGGACAGGATCTGTACCTCCACCAGCTCCATACATATAGAGACAGCAATGACACATTGCTGGTGTGCTGGCATGGATATCTTCATGAGTTTGTGTATGTGTGTACACAACAATTTAGATTTCCATGATACTCTGATTGTGCTCCTTTTTCCTTCAGTGAAACACCTCTCCCTGACATATCCCAAAAGAACTTAGAAGGGAGAAAATGAAGGAAGAAATACCTGGAAAAGTAACCAAAATCAATTTCACCTTAAAGATGCAGGGCAGAATATGGACCTGGATGCAGAAGATTATTTCCATTGTTTAATTTTTATTTTCTTATAAATAGAATCACTGAAAACATTTAGTCTTGTGTTTCTTGCTTCCCCTTGATAGAAGAGTTTCTCTACTCCTTTAGTATACTAATATCTAATAATATTAATACTAATTTTTGTAATGCTCTAATAGGCAGAATGATGACTTTCACGTGACCTCCTATTTAACCAGCCAAAAAGCCAAGTCAGAACTCTGTTGTATTTGGTGCAGTATAAACAGGGAACACAGTCCAAGAGCTGTAAAAGCTAAAAGAGGTGAATTACATTAAGAAATGGTTTATAGGAGAGGTCAGAGGGAAGATACTGTACAGTGTATTTCCTGTTGGTAAACATGAGTGCAGCATCCAGCAGCCTGAGGGCTGACAGCTAAACTGCTGGGACCACTGGTGTTCAGAGAGACTGATCCTATTTAATTATATTCCTTATGATTGTTCTTTTCTCTGTATCCATCTTCCCAGGGCTTCTCCAGTGTGTGCATCTCTATTACATGTACAGAGCTTTTAACAAGTTGGGACTGAGTTTCTCAGTGGGGCTCCAGTCTGCTTCACTGACCGCATCACCACGCTCATACCAGTCAGCAGACTCCACTCGCATTTACAAGAGAAAATGTGTGGGAGAAATGAATGCTGTGGAGGGCCTAAACCAGAGAAGGGAAGTGATACTAGAAGCATTTGGGGAACATGGACGTTTGAGGACATGGAAAATAGCCATGAACAATTTCCAGAAATGTCCCAGGAGATCATTGCCTTATTCAATGCCTCTCATTTCTGCCAGTCTATTTTTGTCTTGGCCCTGAATGTGTCCATCTCGGCTAACTTGGTAATTTTTAACTCATGTCACTAATTGAATTGTTATTGAATGTGATTAATTAGAACTGGAACAAGCCTTTAACAAAGAATTTATCAGATCCATTTCTGCTTCCTTCACTGACTCACTGATTCCCAATGGCTTCGAAACTTGCAACTTGGACATGTTCATACAATCCTTGGCAGGTCCCAGGCACCTAATTCCACTGGAAACTGCTGCCTTATGGGCATTATGCCAATGTAGGCAGCCTGGCCCTCCTCCACGCAAATATGAGCCACTGGATGGGCCAGGTTTTTTGCTTATGCATTTTCATCTCCAAGAGCACCGAGACTGGCTCAGCAGACCACTGCTTGGAGCTGCAGCACTCATGGTCAGATCAATTGAGCTGGAATAATGCACATACTATAGCAGGACCACAGGTGGACTTGGAAACCAGCCTATCTAGGCTCCTAGATTTCAATGAGAACTTAGATCCTAAGGACAGATTAGGGTCTAAATATCTTTGTGGCATGCAGTGGCAGAAGGTTTAATATTACATGCAAATATATTAAAATGAATTATGATAACTCTGAAGATATGTGTGTGAGATACATATACATTCATCTCCAGTCCAAGAATTTTTATGTATCTTGTGATATTCTTGACCACAATGATATCAAATAACACTTATTGTACCTGGAATGGAAAACTTAGTTTTAATTGGTTTTGAACTTGGCATTTTTTATTTCATTGGCCATCTCTTCCTCTGTTTATTGCCCATGGAAGCCAGCAATGCATACTTCAGCTCAGAGGTCCCTGGGCAGGAATTCTGCTATCCTTGTATCAGATGGCAGCTCTTGGTAATGGGTGCAAAACAAAAGGAGCAATGTGATGCCAGGAGCCACATGTCTTTCAGATTATGGACCCAGGCTACAGGCTCTGCTTGCCCAGATCCTGTTCCTGTAACTTCTGCTGAGTATGACTTGTACAGGAGAGGAGCACAAAGAGAGCTAGAAGGGAGATTGTAACTGAACTACTGGTCAACCAAAACACTGTTTTCATCTAAATGAAAAAGCAGTGTAGTAAAGCCAAAAATAGAATATTTTTTTTCTAAATTATTAAAACACTTTTTAAATTCAGTGCTTGCATTTTTATTTCCAAGTGATCTTTCAAAATGAAATATTAGTTGGGTTTTTTACTTGTTTCAAGGGAAGACACATTTGTTTTCATTCCAGAATTCAAAAGATGCTGAAATTATGACTTTTCCTGAAATGTTCCATTCTCCTGTAGGATAACTTCAGGCCATAATCAGTCAAAACCCAGAGAACTTTCAGACTGTTCTACACAGAAAGGCACACAAATAATGAGAAATTAGCATTTACCATTCTGCCAAATTATCATTCCCTAGAAATTATTTCAAGCACTGAAGCACCTCTTCTGCATGTATAAAATTGAGCTTTTTTAAGGGGCGTACATGAAACTGTGGCTTAAAATAAACTTAGAGAAAGTCTTTCCTCTTCTCTGAATGTAGATGGCAGAATTCAAGTCCTGTCTTAAGCAAAACCCAATTTATTACGCTAAAATGTGCCCAGGCAACTACAACAAAGAATTATGGCAGTTTGGAAAGAAAAGAGGGGAAAAAAAGACAAAACTTTTCTGTTGATTTGTTTAGTGCCCAAGCAAGACACTAAATCCAGATGTGTTTCACCCCTGGACCAGCCACAAAGTAGCAGAGTACTGGGCAAGTGACACATTGAAACTCTGGACAACACCAGACTTAAGCACCCATCATGTTCTTAGGTGAGTACGTGCTGTTTAGGTATCGTGAGCGAAGAAAGATGCAGCCTGGCATCAGCTCAGCTTAAGTATTGTTTTAAAACACAAGGCATAGCACACTTAGACAATTGGACTGAGAAACAAACAGAGCAGGTTGATGGCTATTTACACTAGACTTAGAGTTCCCTTTTATATGATGTCTCAACTTACAAAAAATACACATATTTAATTCTAATTTTCCAAGACGTTTGTATATTCATCATCATGGTAACGTGCTTTGGCATCTGAGACCAAATGAAAAGAAATGAGGTCAGAACAAATATACACTAAGAAAATTCAGTCCTACCCACTTATTTGAGCTAATCATCTCATTTGACACTGCTCAGCAAACAAAAGGCAATCCAAATCAGCTGTCCTCCCTGATTTGCCTGGGGAACATAGAGCAGGTAGAGCGTGTCACCTAGGAGGCGAGTTCATCGTTATTTCTCCTGCCAGCTCGCCAGAAGTCCTGTTTTAGAAGCATTGGGCTTAAGTGGGGAACCAAGAAAAATATGTGACTTAATAACAAGTTGCAAATTTTGGAATGGAAAAAAGCCTCTTGTTCTTTCATCAGTGGTAACTTCAGTAGATGTTGTGGAGCAACTTGTAATACAAACCAGCAGCAATAGTTGAGCAGTCTTCAGTTCTCCCTCTCTGGGCCTTGGGCCCGCATCTGTACCAATGGGATGCTAGCATCTCTCTGACAGGCAAAGGCTTTGAGAAGATAAAGGGGTCAAAGGAAGGGGACAGGAAGGGGATGTTATCAGATAACATGAGATATTTTTGTTGCTGCTCCATGTGTAGATACAGCACGCTTCAAACCAGCTAGTAACAGCCTCACCAGCAGTACAGCTGTGCCACAGGGAGCTCGGGACCCTGCACAGGACCAGGGATACACACGGAGACAACCAGTCCTCACCATCATCTCCATGGCATCATCACACTAACGAGTGTGAAATTACCCATCTCTGGATGTGTGTCTGACAGGTCTTGGGGGTGTTTTATTTTGCAATGCTCTGTCAAAAGCTCCAACTCACATCAAAGGACACAAGATGCAACTGTCCAGCATGGTCAAGACCTGTCCTTACTTTCAGTGTGTTTTGACCAGGCAGAGGTGGAACATTTGCTTACTACCAGTGGCTTAAATTCCTTTTCCATTCCACCCAACAAATATTTCTCCAAGCCAAACACGAAGTGTTATATTGTACACAGTCTTTGAAATGTACACTTAAGTTTCAAGGAGGCTGCCTCAAGGAGGGCAGCATACTTGTAGGTATTCTGAACTAGCAAAAGAAAGGGAAAAAGATAATGCAACGGTGGAGAACTGAAGCATGACTTTTCTGATGTTTGTTTTTTCTGTGCCAGCAAGGATTCAATAGTGTGGAGGATTTGTCAAAGTCATTCTTTGCCCTCTCTCCCTTTCTTGCCATTTCACCCCTCTCAGCTGTAGTGGTTCTTTATTCTCATGATAGTTCATGAAATGCCTCATTTGCAAAATAAAGTATCACCAGCACCTGCTAGGTAAAGGGAGTCATGGCCGGCATGGTGCTCTAACCTCTCCACAGGATAAAAACAGATCAGCGAGGCACTCAGGTGGGAAACCCCATTTGGAAACTACCCAGGCTGCAGAAGCTGGTGGGTGTTGCAAGAAGTATTTCTCCTTTCAGTCAATTATAAACCACTGTGTTTGCAGAAGCTGTACATGAGCTGCAAAACAGAGGCCATGACTATTCATATGCACTGAGTCGCTTACTTTTGCTAAGTTCAAATATGCCCTTAAATTCCAAGGCTGTATATTGAATTTCGTGGTCTGTATTTGTAAGGAATTTCCACATGCAGATCTCATCTATGAGGAAGGTTGGCTGATTAATATAATTAACTGATACAGATATCAGTTTTCCTTGCATAAAATCTGTGTCCACAAAGGCCTGGGAAAAGGATGGACAAGAAGAGGGCAAGGCTTCTACCAAGATTATCTGGAAAAGGATAGATCCCCAAAGTCAGACATCTGGCAAAAAGCAACTGCAATTACACACATGGACCTCTGCAGATTACACCAGAGAGGGCAGAGCATAGGTTTCTTGGGTGCTGACAGCACAGCACTTCAGTGTATCAGGCCTCATAGATTTAAAAATTAAATAGAACAAGGTTGATCCAGTAGGTTATTATTTGTCAGAGTTAACAGTCCTTTATATTTTAATCACCTGTAACTTCCTTAAAAGTCTGGCAAAAAGAATGTTGAAAAATTTGGATTGTTGAAGAACTTACCTTAATTGAAAGCAAATCTTCAACAAAATGTTTTTGGCAAAAGATCAGAACTATTAACCTTATCCAGAACTTACTTGAAGTTTTTAATTATAAAATATTTTAGCAAAAAAAATATATATAACAGACCTAGACATCAAATTCTGGTCTGATTTTCAGCACCATCACAAACCTCTTTCTAAGTATTCATGGTGACTGGATTGCTTAGGGGTAAAAAAATTGAGAGTAAAATGATTTTCTCTTATTACTGAAATGGTGGTTAACATCAAGTGGTGTGTTAGCACCTGTGTGCCTGTGTCCAAGGGAGAGAGAAAGAAGTTTGCATTCAGTAGTTTTATGGAAAGTCCCAAGGAATAAACCAAGAAATCTTTCACAGTCTGCCACTGTAAACTCAGAGATCTTGCCAGCACTTGAACAAAATGGTCCCCCAGCTCACTTCTGGAGAATATTTAATCATTGTGAGTAGTGAGGTGGTAGAGGTATTGTCTATTTTTTTACCTCCACATCCTCTGACTCAGCTCAGAGCAGGACACGCTGCTTGACCAGCCTGCACAGCAGCTTTGTGAGGATCAGACATGTGTCAGCCCATCTCACTCTCTTTCTCTTCTCTCCCTGTCAAAAGAATCTGTCTCGGTTGACTTGATTTCTTTGTCAACAGAAAAAAATCAGTATACACTCAGGTAAGAGTGTAAGGCTGGTGCACAGACATCCAGGTGCAATGGTGAGGAACACTTAATCCCACTCCCAACAGCACAGCCTCCCCCACACTGCACCTATCTGCCCCCAGAACACTACAGTTCCTGTACCTGAGGCAGCCATGACAAATGAAGGATTTAATTACAGACATCTGAAGGGAGAGAGGAGGCAAAGAGCGTAGGAGGTGAGGAGACAGAGATTTGCACTTGTGTGATGCTTGCGGGGTTCTTGGCCCCAGGCCTGAAGGACAAGCCACTGGCAGTGCTTGGACACTGGTGCTTCAGGTGGGCAGGATTATACCCCAAAACAGAAATGCTTTTATAATAAATGGTTTTCTAGATGTGTGGGTCTTTTCCCAGTGAAAAATGTGTTTTGCATAAAATTTGGTACAATGCAAAGCTGTCCTTGAAGTCCTGTGGCTCATACAGTCCATCAGAAGAAACTCAGATTTGCTCCTTTTCAAGGAGGTTTTCAAAAAAAAAAAAGGCACCCCTATTTTAAACAAATCCTATCTATCACAACAGAAAAAGTTGCATTTCACATGTCTTGAGGCAGAGAGGTAACACACAACACACCTGGCCTCTGACATAGCCATGAAGCCTTCAAATTAACTGAAGAACATCCGTGGATTTTCTAAGACTGTGTCTGCATTAGCAAGTGGGGTGGACTAAGAGGAGCAGAGTTATAGACCAGGAAAATTTTTTCTGAGGTCTTGACATCCACAGAATCACAGTAAATGTATTTCATGGTTGGATTGTTTTGGCTTTTTTGTTTTTTTCTTCCCCCCGCTTCTTTGAATTCATGCCATCCACAGTCTGCTCCAAGGGACTGATTTCCAAGTAGTGACTGGAATGAATTAGGGGAGCACTTATTCCAGATAAGCTTCCTCCAAAGGGACACTAATTCAAGCATCCTTAAGATGGCACCACAATGCAAACCAATCCACTTCCAAAGTGAACTCCTGAGCTGAACTGAAACACTAATGCAGATACACACTTAGGTCTTCACAATGATTTTAATTAATGAAACTGCAATCTCCATCAGATTTAGAAAGAAAATCACAGCAGAGCTAAGAGAAAAAAAATAAGGACTCAGTATTCATCAAGTATTTATATTCTCTAGGATCACACCAGATGAGGCATTAAGGTTACCAAGGATATGAGATTAATAAAGTTTGCTCTGCCTTGATCTCCAAGGTTGTTGATTTATGAGTTTTATCAACCCTCCAGCTGCATATAAAGCTAATGTAAGAAACTTCCCATCTTGTAGAACAGGGGATGGGCCTATTTCTCTTTCTGTAAATTTTACCTGACCTTGGAGAGAGCAGAAGACAAGGAGGGAGGGGGGAGGACTAAGAAAAGAAAGATAAACAAGAAATTAAGCATGGGATAAGATCAATAATACTATTCATTTGTCCTAAGTGTGTGAGATAAATTAAAGAATAGAGATCTCTATCAAGGCAAAATGTGCATCCAGTACCCTTCTACCCCTCCACTGAAGTAGGAAATATGTAGTTTATGACCAGCTGGGACAATCTCTACTGAATGGCTTTGAGGCAATAAATCACAGAAGCTGGTTTGTCCACATTTCTTTCTTTTCTTCAGGCTGTTTGGCTAAATCTCCCACAGAGAAAGTTACGCCATGCAGGGGATTCAGCAAAATGCATGAAAAATGTACTCAGGTCACCTACGAATTCTTCAGCTCTGGCCAAGGTCCAGTTGTGGCTTTAATACAAGACAATGCCTCGCTACTCTGTTTCCCTGAATCCTATGAGGGCAGCTGTTTAAACATTCATCATTAAATGTTTCAAAAATAGTTCACTGTAGTACAATGATGCTATTTGAGCCCACAGTTTTGTTTCCGGGACCTATAGAACACATGCGGGTTTGGGTGGGGCCATCCCATAGTCCCACAGTTGGTTTCATTTGCTCACGTTCATGCTAAATACAGGAAAAAAAAAAATATTTCAGTGAGGTATGTTCCTGATTCTTCACAAACTGGTTCAGCAAATCCAAAGCTGTGGCAAAGACTGGACATGTTGCAAAAAGGCCTCCTTACTGCTGCAAAGAGAAATTGAACCAGAAGAGAGCTGGCTTGCTTTCTCGTGCTGCTTCCAACTGTTCCTCATCCATTCTCTCTAATTCACTTCTCAGTTTCATTTACCCTATCCCTGTCTAAGGATGCTGTGGATGCTACAAGTCTACATTAGACCAAAGAAGACAGAGAAAGCTCCTGAGAGAAATGCATTGAGAGTTACTAAAGACATAGAAACTCCTTCTGGCTCTGGCAGTTCCTGAGCAGCAAACAGTTGGAATTGGGAGAATCACATGTCCTTGCCAAGTTCTTACATGCTTTCCTGTGGATTGCTTTTGTCCCTGCTGGAGAAAGCACATCAGGATAGATGGACCTTTGGACTGAGCTGGTACAGCTGTTCTCATGTTCACAGGGCACTGGGGGCTGCTTATGTGGAGAACCAGGGTCCTTTTCTTGTGGACAGCAATGCTCCAAAAGGGACAGCAGTCAGCTCATTTCACAGGAGAATACCAAGAGCCACTGTTTGAATGACCTGCAAACCCAAACCAGGCATGATTTGATCTAAAAATATAAAACTCCAATTGCCACATTCAGAGGTCCTGTGGGGCTGTAGATCTCCTCTGTGTGCTGGAAACATGGTTTCAGGGAGAGATTTGAATCCCCCTGAGAAGGTGGGTTATTAAATGCCAGTGTGAACTTCATGGCATGTGTTTGGAGGCTCCCAGGTTGCCTGTGCTGTTGTGGTACCACGTGTAGAGCAGGAAACAACAGCACGGACAGCCAGTCTGCACCTAGAACTAATCAGAGCCTCTGTTTGCCTTTCAACAGTCAAATTTCTTCAGCCTGGGTGGCTGAAATGAGACAGCTAATGCTATACTTAATGACCTATTTAATGGCCCATTTTCTAGAAGTGATGAGAACTTACAATTATCCCTGCACTCGGTGTGAGCTGTGGCTGCTTAGCAATCAAAAACTCCAGACTAGGCATTCAGATGCCTTATTTTAAATGGGTGAAAGTAAAAAATGCAGCCTTAGATTCTTGTCCTTCCTGCAGTAAGGTCAAGTGTAGATACATCAAGATAAAACATATCCCCCCCTCTCAGTGTGAGCTGGCACAGTTGGTCTTTCCCAAAGGCAGAGTAGCTCCAGCCAGTGGCTCAGCAACTGCTCTGTGCCATGTAAGCTGCCCACAGATGCTTGGCCAGTCTCTGCTGAGAGTGCAAATTTGAGCTGGATGCCCAGGGGTGCAAATCCGTGATCCTATTGACTGAAAAGTCCTTTCCAACCTCCTTTGGGTTGTCATAGACCTCCCCGACCATTTTATGCACCCTGTTCATTTCAGGGATTTCAAGGTATTAAAAGATCTCAGCTAAGTGGCTCTATGTGGGACATTTTCACAACTCAAAAAGCAATTATCATTTCTCAGCAGCAAGGCCTGAGCACAGGCTTTGTTGATTTTGGCTCAGGGCTGAGTGTGCTGACTCGCCTGAGATGCTATTTATGAGCTGACTCGCTACATCAGGGTAAAACCCTACAGACTGAAAAGCTTTTCCCAAGCAGGAAAAATTATGCTGGCATTTTGAAAAGGGAAACCCTGCTGTTCATATGAAATCCCTTGTCAGCCCAGTGCAGGTCTTTTCTATCCAGAGCTCAATCCACCTCCATGGCACCAGGTACACCTGCCAACAGCCAAACTGTTTCTGCCACGTAAGCTAGCCCATGGTCACCTCCACTCCCCACATGAGCAGGATTTAGTAAGTGGCAGAGTATGTAGGGATGGAGACTGACTGCAGACATTGATTCAAATCTTAGTACTCCAAAACTTTTAAACGATTTGGTTGAAAAATGGGTTTTCATGTCAACAATGGATGTTGGTTGTTGGTTTTGTGTTTTTTTTCAAATATTTCACTGAAATTGGAACACTTTGGATTGAAGTCTCTTTGGTAAGCAGATCTTGAAGTCTCCCATTTACTTTAGGAACACCAAAATATTTCTGCTCTTAGTTTCAGGAGCCTTAATATTTACCAAGGTGCTGAGAATCAGAAAGTTCAGCCACACAAATCTCAAGTTTACAAGGTCAGGGTTTCTTACTGCATAAGCACACTCCAAAGGCATTTTAGCACACACTGATATGAAAATAACTTACTTTGGGGACAGTATCAACAGAATATAGTCCTACACGTGTTGCTTAAGGTTTCATTAGTACCTTTTATTATCCTGGCTTAGGTGGGTTTTCTCAATACGTTGAGGATACAGCCATGCTAAGAAAAATATTCCATTGCTCTGGAGTTGTCATCTCCAGATTTCACCCTCCCAGTGTCCTCCTCTGCCTTCTCAGTTGACTTTTTCCTGTTTAGCTTCACACTGACTTCAAGGTGGGGTTCCTGATCTGCCATGCAGGGTGAATGACTTAGTGAATGTCCAAACCACTGCATGCATTAGAGATTTTCACCTCAGAAGAAAAAAAAAATAAATAAATAGGTGAGAACATGGTAGAGCTACTTTAACTCTTGGTGGGCTTGCTGAGGATGAGAAGGTGGCTTCATCTTACTGCCTCAGATATCAGCACAGGGTGACATGGTATGAAGCAACCAGGCAGCATATTCAAGAGAGAAAAAATGAGGTCGTCTTTTCACACAATGCCCAAGAAAACTCTGGGCCTTTTGTGCAAGAACACTGTAGACCCCTAAGTGCTACTGGGATGCAAAAAGCAATCAGAAATCCAAGAAGAAAACTGCTTGTTATTTACAAAGGTTGGAGGTCTGCATCCTGAATTATCTGAGCCACAGTTGGCTGGGAGGATATTCTGAAGAAAACAGCTCAATGTATTTTTCCCTGGGCATCTCCTAATAGCCAGATGCATGACTGGATGGATGCTAGACTACAAGGACCCTTGCCCTGACCTTATAAGATGCTCTTATATAGGCAAAACAAGATCAAAGATGACAACAGTGTGTTCCAAAGCCAGAAACACATGAGAAATGCTGTCTTTGGGTAAACTTGACTATGTCCCAAAGAAGGTATATCAGCAGTCAGGCTGGGACTGTCCAGCTCCATCTCTGCAGGCAGGATCCCGCACCAGAGCCATATGAGCCAAAGGCAAGAGCCAGGTAACCTCCCTTTGGGTTGCAGGGTTGTCTTACAGAGACCTGTTTTGCCCTCTAGTGACTATTAAGCATAAAACAGGGAATTTTGCACCATCTATTCCAATTAAAAAAATCAGGTCCTGCTACACCTGCTGGGTGGCAGACAAGCAGTGGGGTTATTCTGACTTTGTTGACCTAATTGAGAATATCCCTCTGCCGAGGTAGCCTAGTCACTGCTTTTTCTAGGAGGCATGTGGGACGGAGCAAGGGAAGGAGATGCTATTCTGAAAAGTTTAGAACAGACACCCTAAATTGGGGAATGAATGTCCGAGTGAATTGTAAAGGAAAATCCTCCAGGGCTGATGCTATTTCTAGTCTGCACATGCCTTGGAACTGAAAAGAGGCTATTTGGGGGAAAAAAGGGAATGGATGAATAATGGAAGCAAAAATAGTCAACTCCACATTCCTTTCCAAAGCCGTCTTGCCTACAAACTCTTTGGAAACAATCAACGATTCATCAGAACATGAGCTCATATTTTGTGATCTATGGGGCCATAGACTTTGTGATCTATGGTCTGTGTAAGTGACTATTAAAAGAGCTCTTAGTTGGAAAAATAACAACACTGATCTTTGTTTAAACAGTAGCAAGGGAAGAGAGGGATTAGAGTAGATATCTAGATAGCTGCAATAGCTGAGCTGTAGGGAAAGCAAACTCTTCAAAAACACTGTATAGAAACAGTTTTCCTTTAAACATAAGAATAAATACTAATATTTTAGATTTTGAAAATGCTAGTGTGTCTTTGCTAAATTAGAGAGGCTTTTGCTACAGATAATCCAAGAAAGCAAATGGAATTAGATTCCTTAGTATCACAGAAATGGAAAGAAATCAAATTTCCATTCGGAAATTCTCATGCAGACAATTCTTGTGGTCAGAAAATGGAGTTATGATCACATGATGGAAAAATACTTTTGTGTTTTTTATATATAAACTATCCATTTTACAGAAACTCAAAGTCTAGATGTTTTGATGAGTAAATATTATTATTTTCTTACATATTCAGACAGAAACCGTAAGAAAGGCACTTTGAATACTAATGTTCCCTGAACAAAAAAAAAAAAAAATGGGAACCATAAATGAATTCTAATGGAAAACTTAAGCTCAGAAATAGTCTTGAGCTTTTGTGCAGAGATCAATTAACAGGAATATTCCAGGCAAGCTGGAAGCCATTCTCTCAAACCACTCACAAGAATAAGGACAAAAACCAAAGACCACTCCCCTCAAAAAAACAAAAAACCCCCACAACAACACAAACAACAACACCCAAAACCAACAACAACAACCCAAACAAAAAAAAAAAACCAACAAAGTCCAGTTCAACTAGTTTGTGAATGAAAGAGGAGAGGCCACATTACAGAATCACAGAACAGCCTTGGTTGGAAGATACCTCTAAGATCACCCAGTCCAACCATTAACCCAGCACTGCCAATTCACCACTGCCCCATGTCCCTCAGCACCTCATCTACACAGCTCTGAAATCCCTCCAGGGATAGGGACTCCACCACTGCCCTGGGCAGCCTGTGCCAGTGCCTGACAACCCTTTCCATGAAGAAATTTCTTCCTAATATCTAATCTAAACCTTTCCTGGCACAACTTGAGGCCATTACCCCTTGTCCTATCACTGTTACCCAGGAGAAGAAACTGACCCCTGCCTCACTACAACCTCTTTTTCAGGTAGTCGTAGAGAGCAATGAGGTCTCCCCTCAGCCTCCTCTGCTCCAGACTGAACACCCTCAGTTCCCTCAGCCACTCCTCACAAGACTTTGTGCTCCAGACCCTTCACCAGCTTTGTTGCTTCTGTCAGGCTGTCAGCTCCATATCCATGCTGGATACCCAGAACTTCACATCCAACATCTGTTTTTTTTAAGGATGATCCTTTTCTGTGTTTTTCTACATGGAATTCACTTCTTCAGACTGTTTCCTGCTGGGCTTTTCTAGGCTACAGCTGGTCAATCTCTGCTGAACCATGTCTGTGCTGGGCACTGCCAGGGACTCAGTGGCTTAATTAATGTCAACAGATGATTAGGAGTGGGCTCCTCTGATTTTTAACTTTATGACTCCAAGAATAACTATTACGTGCATTGATCACTTCCTAAAAATAGCTTGTTCTACCAATTCCGTGCTCTTCTCCAAGTGTTCCTGGTCCCAGCAGCCACCAGATGGCATCAAGCAAGGCCAGTGGAGGGGGACACTTGTTTTGAGACTCGTTCTGCTCTTAAGTTAGTTCTAAAAAAATGGGTAGGTATACCCAGGAGGTATCTGTAAGACATGGGCTGCTCTTAGACGGGCAAACTCTGTTTGCCTGCATTCACTGTCAACTACAGTGAATGCAGATGCTTACCCACACTTAGCTTTACCATTACCGAGAACTATAAACTAATGCAGACAGTCCTCCCAAAATCAGATCAGCCTGAAAGTACTGATTGGCTAAAACAATGATTTCGAGGCTTTTCAAACTTTCTTCCTGTTTTTTGACCCTTCAGAGACATAGGAGTGAGTGTTTCATAACCCATAACCAAGTGTTCAAGATCTTGCTTCTGATAATAACCAAGTGCTTCACAGGAAGGAAAACCACAGCAGCAGATGTCTGATAATCTCTGGCACATTAGCTTGCTATTGCACATCAGTTTGCTACTGATCTTAGTAGCTCATAACTGATTTAGACCTGAAAAACTAGAACTAAATCACTTCATTTGCATGGATCATGTTCCTTAGCTCTTCTTGATAGTTGCAAGAGGCAGAAAAGCATCAGGATAAGAAATTTGATGTTCTTTTCTGGACAGTGGCAGCTGATAGCCATAGAATCATAGAATCATTCTGGTTGGAAAAGACCTCTAAGATCATCCAGCCCAACCATTAACCCAGCTCTGCCAAGTCACCACTAAACCATGTCCCTCAGGACCGCACCTCTGACCCTTCAGGACATGGTGAGCTATCCCACAGAACAGCTCAGGAATGCCAGGAAGAAATAGAAAGGGTTAATCAGAAGCAGTTCTCCTCTGAGTTCCCATATGTACATCTAAATGAGCCAATTTCATGCCTATTTCATGTAGAGGTGTGTCCTCAGTGGCAAAAACATGGGTATTTCTGGGCAGTTCCAGCTGTGCAGAGCAGGCTCAGACACAGCTGAGGCAGCATCAGGCTCCTTTGGCTCATTGGTATTCTCCAAGGATGCTGTTCTCCTCAACCTAGGGAACCCAGATAACACACAGACAGGTTCAGTCTCTTCTGAAATCTACCCAAGACAGATCTAACAGCACTAAGATTAGCATATGCACAAGAAGGCAAACTCCCTTCAGAGTTGTCCACCTGCACCCAAGTGCTGCTGACAAAGTCCTGCAGTCCCATGAAGGTTTTCCCAAGAGCAGACGGGTGTTATTAGGATGTATATGCCACCTGATTTACCATCTCTGAAGGTTTCTTTGCATCCCTTTTTCTATAAAGAGTCTTGAGAAGGCAGTGCTTTGACCTGGCCATCCACAAGAAGGGTGGTGGAAGTGCAAAGGAAAGAGGAACAGGCTGTGACAAAAAATGCTACCACCCAATTATTTAATGGGGAAAAAGAGCAAATAGGAAAAAAGCATGTCAAAGCTGAAGTACTCAAAATTATTTTTGTTCTGTTTTTCACCAACAAGTACATTCTAACCAAGCAATTAAGATGGTTAATTGTATTAAGGGAATAAGTTACTCTGAAGGAGCATAGTGGAAGAGTGATTTAAGAAAATACATAGACATTAAAAAAAAACAAGCCAACCCATGTATTCAAGCTGGCAAGAACTGCTGAAATTCCCCCCAGAGTTAGCTGAACTGAAAGAATTAGCTGAACTAAACCTCTGAACCATTAGTGATTGCATTTGAGGAGGCAAAGATGACAGCAGAGGTCCCAAAGGAGTGGAAAAGGGCAAGTGCAATGTTTATCTTGAAAAGAGGGCAGAGAGGGACTCTGGGGGTTAGCCTTTCCAGGAGCCAGGACATGCGAGTGATTACTGAGCATCCAATCATTAGTACCAAACAGATAATGAAATGATAGGGACCTGTCACCGGGGGTTTGATGACAACAACTGTGTCAAACCGATCTGAATTCCTTGAGAGGGTAAGTGACCTGATGGAGAAGGGGAAACCGATGTTTGCGATCCTAACTTGAGACAGTAAGGCTTTCTTCAATGCTTTTTCCCTCTGCCATCTGATAAATGAACTGAGGAATTATGCCCTAACCACTGCTGACTCACAGGCATTGGTACTGAGCAGGGAAGTGCTAATATTCCTGTCATTCCTCGTGTACATTCGCATCCTACCAGTGTCATTATATCAAGAGTGTCTTCTGCTTTCTTACCTGAGTAACCTCACTTCTCATGTCCTCACCACAACAGGTGAGGCTGGAAGTTTTAGTACTGACCTTTAAATATCAGCACCCATGAGGCCAGTGCAAACCATAAATGTAATCAAAAAAGCTATATGAAGGCAGAGGTAGTCCAGAACGAAAGGATGAACTGAATTTTGAGTCATTTTTTTCTTCAAACTTAGAAATAGATTAAAAAAAATAAGGGTTTTATAAACTCCCCATAGCTTCATTAGGGTTTGAGTCAAAAGCCACCTAGCCTAGGTATGCACTCTAGCAGGGAACTGTGTTTGTGAGCCAGACTGAATCTCTGTGCCCAGCCCCACATATACGTGCCCAGCATCAGCCAAGGGGTAAGTCTCCTTCCCCTTCCATGGGCTACTGTCATGTTTTCTGTAACATTGAGAGAGAGAGAAGAAGAATTATAAACTTGACCTAAATTCCAGCTGGGAAGATCTGCTTTGCCTATCCCCAGTTTTTTGGGAGAAAGGTACCATGCCATGAAGCAATGCAGCCTTTTCTGATCCTCTCTACCAGAGCTCCCTTTGAATTGGGGAGCATTAAAAAACAGCTTGGCAGAGCCTGCTTGACAAGATTTGACAACTAAATTGAGTGTCCAAGCCCCAAATTCCTAGGATTTGATTGAAAAGCCAGTAGGATTGCCCCTTGGTAACTTGTGGGCTGTAAAACTGGCTGTGTGCTCCTCCAGATAAGGGCTTCTTTGTGCAGCGTTGTGTAACGGCTGCCACGGGGTTGATGTGGGCCAGGCCATAAATAACTTCTGCATAAATATTTTTAGCAAATACTTTCCGCTCTCTTGAGATACACTGGACAGCTTGAAGTGTGTGTATCTGCGTATGAAGTAGGTGGGGGAAGCTAGAAGGGCTCCCATCCTGAGAGCAGAGCAAATAGCACTCCTGCTACGCACGTTAACGCGATAGGAGGTGACGCCTCCATGCAAGAGTGTCCAGAGCAAGCAAGATGTCTCACAGGAGCTGCCTTATCGGAGTGGCAAGGTGTGTTGTCCTGTGGTAGAAATGTGAATAAACCCTGTGTCCACAGGAGGTAGATGCCAGCAGAAGCACTCCAAGCAGGATGATCCATGGCCATGCCCCATGCTGCCATCCCTCTGGAGGGTCCCCTGCCAGACATCTACTGACCATTCTGGTGTGTGCTTAATGCAGAGGGACATGCAAGCTGCTGGTTGCATTTCCTATGAGGATAACCTGCGTTTTGGGCTGCACCTGAGGGACACTGTCTGACTTCATCTATAGAAAACATCACTAATCTCTGTAGATGATTGTCCAGCCCTGGAAACACCGCAAGGGTTAACAGGGAAGAGCAGTTGCTAGAAGGCTCCAGCTACAAGGAAAAAAGATAAACCCTTCACGCTTATATATATATATGAAACCACACATTAGGAGTCCAAACATCTCTAAAAATGCAGAAAAGAACAAAATAATCTACTCACATTTCCCCACACGCACTTCAGAAAGATGTGATATACTCCCAGTGTGTTAATCAGCCTGTATTAGCTAGAACTGATGGCACAGTGGGAAAGGTACAAACTAGTTATGGATTTCACATGTATTTATCATTACTGATTATCCATCTACTTCTGTGCAGAGCAAGTCATGAACACAGTGTCAGGCTTTTGCAAGATTCTGTGTGCATCTCTTCAAAACCAAATGGGCTGGCACAGAAAGAACAGTAAATAGTCAGAAAAAACTATATATATAAAGAGAAAAAAAAGTGTGTTTGGGGTTGATCCAGACAGGGATTGTCCAGAAGAGCCTGTGCATTGCAGCAGCTAATCTAAGGGAGCTTCATTAAAAGGGCTAACTTCACAAAAAACATGGACAGGGAGAGAGAGCACTAAATGCTATTAAACTCACTATTTAAAACATCCATTTGGCATATAACAGGACATGAAGCTAAACAGGAGACAGCAATCTTGTCTAATCACCTTTGCAAGCAGTGGTGATCTGGACCCCCAAAACTCAAAGGAGCTCACTTGAAAAGCAGCAGAAAAGCACCAACACATTTACCTTCAATTTTTCCATAGAGACAACACAGAAGCTATATTTCAACTGAACAAACTAAACTTAATGGATACAAAATTTATCTCTCTTCTCTACAACAAACTCTCTATGTAACAGGGGCAGTTATCTAGAGTAAGGTATCTGGAATGACTCAGATATCCACCTCTCAGTATTTTTTCTTTAGGGAGATAAGTCATACTTTACCATAGTGATCCATAGGAAAAGCAAACTCTGGTGACCTTCACTTCCACCTCCTGCTTCCAACCCAGCCCTGCTTCTCAGTCGTTTCTATGAGGGCTTGTTTGCCTAGCTATATCCCTCAGACAGAGCTGGTGTAAGTAATAAGCACTGACTGATTAGTTAATGGCATGGCCCTTAAGGGAGTTGCTTGAGGCAGTAAAGGAGTTGCTGCAGGTGGAACTTCTTGCAGGGATTCTCCCTGGCACCTATTAGCAATGTTACTTAAATGTTTGGTGCTTTGTCTGTCAAAAATGAAGGAAAATACTAATGTAACTACTGTCTAGTATTAATCCAGTCTGCTCTGCTTTTGCAGCCAGGGACGAGAGGTAGCAAGAGCTTCTACCTATCCCTGGTTATAAGGGGAGGGAGGTTACAGCATATGGTATTTAAAAAGAAAGGCCAAATCCCAACCTGAGAGGAAAGCAATGAAAATCACATAATGCAGTACTTATTCCAATTGAGTGATAAAGGTGACAGCAGCTAATGGGGAATGCTGCTAAGGTGCCAGCCAGGCAGCTGTGAATTCTCAACAATAGCCCTAGAGCTTTCTTTTGGGCAAGCTGCTCTTCTTATTCTAGTGTTTTTGTAAAAGCATTGGCTAAACAGGAAATAATGAGGGTTACCTCTGTGAAGTGAGTGGCCACAGTTTTGCTTTGTAGTACTGTAATGGAGAGCTGCTATTTGCCTGCCAAGTGCTGTATTTCAAAAAAAACAAAACCAAACCCAAATCCCACAGAAGTAACTCTACCATAAATAAAAGTACAACTGAAAATGACAGGATGAATATATTTTTTTAATTGGAATTATGTTATCTATTTTCTCTGCCACATCTTTCCTTGTTCCATCTCCTTTCATAACATCACCTACTAAAGACTAAATATAAGCTGCCCACCAAAATGAAACAGCCAGTGACAGGAGGTGACACCCTGCAGTCTGCTCGGATCTGGATGCTCCAGCATTACACTGGTAACTGGCAGACAGGCGTCCGCACGCAGATTTGAACCATGTTTGCTGATGAAGTCACTGTGTAAAAGCATCTGTTGTGTTGACCTCTTCACTGTATGCAGAGCCAAACTGGGGCGACTTAGTGTACCTTCAGGAAGTTTATTGTCAGGCCCTGTATGGCAGCTGGGATCATACAAAACGAGAGCAGAGCCTCTTTAGAGCAGAAGGTGTCTCCTGACATCTGCGTAGTGCTTGGCACACACTTCCTTACCCGTGGAGGATGGAGAGAAAGAATATGCTAGAGACTGAATTGTCCAAATACTATTACAGCAGGCGTGTAAGGGCAGGAGGCAAGCTGCTGTATTTCAGTGAGGAGTAAGTGAGAGAAAGAAAGCAAGCAGGTAGTATGGAACACAGCTAGAGAGTGAGTCCCAACCACCTACTAAGTCAGTCTCCCTCTAATAGGCTGGTGTGCAGAGCAGCTGGAAATATTTGGATGCTGCTTGTGTGCATGACAATGGTCATAAGGAAGCTTCAGGTACAGACAGACAAGAAAGCGGTGTAGCTAAATTAGAACTGAGGATGGGAAGCTAAGTCATCTTGATCTGGTTTACAAGGTGGTGACCTTGAGTATGCCCTTGGCATAAAATTCATGTAAGAGGAGTTGCAAGCAGTTGAGCTGGACTGAGCAAAGCATTAGGTTTGGAGTGGGCTCTAGGCATCTTCCCAATGATGTCTGTGCATAGGAGCTTGGCAGGAGTGAGAGGGGGTGTGTGAGAGATGTCTGGCTCACTGATAAGAACGAAGCAAAAGAGAGGTGCAAGGTGCTCCACGGAAAAGGGTAACTTATCCCAGTTACATGGCTCTATTTCAATACATCTCAAAAGAAACAGTAATAAATACTTTGAGTGCTGTGAATGGATTCTGCTCACACTATTGGCATTTATTAAACCGTATCCTTGAAGACCTCAAGGGAAAAGGGAGCACAAAGTCAAGCAGAAAACTAGCAACCAGCATTAACAGAGCAGCCCTATATCAAATAACCCTCTGATGGTTATTTGAGGAGCTGGGTAGTAACTAGGTGTTGACTTAGCCCCTCACTTTTCTCCATTCAGGTCCAGCTTTGTGCCAAATGCTGGGCAAAAGTAGACCAACTGGTGTTTGGATGAACCAGGACTCTGGCAGGATTGTGCTGCTGGAGTGGATGACACCATCAAAAATAGATGCAGATATTAGGGGGCGATAACCAGATATTTGTCGGTTTTGTCTTTTTTTTTTTTTTTCCCATGTGTGTAAATCTGAGGGGTATAATGAATGAGTTTGAAATGCTATCTGACTCCATCAGGGTGTTAAATGCACGTAAATGAACATGTGCCAATGAGGCTGGTACTGAATGGGAGCAAGCAGCTGCTCTTTCGTGCATCACCACAAGTGGAGCAGATGCTTTTGAGGCAGAGATGTGAAACAAAATACTAGATGTTACTCTTGCCTGCCTCCAGAAAGGATAATGCAATCATAATGTAAGCATGAATGGAGCAGAATTTTCTTTCACCAGCAACGTTGTGCATTGATTGAAAGAGCATGAAGAAAGCAGAAGGCATGGATTACTGTCTTCAGAGACATCTCCATTTGTGTTGGCAAAACATACGAGGGGAATGGTAATAAGGTATTATCCACAGCCAAGTTCTTGGACCTGCTACATGAACATGAGTGAGATTTGAGGAGCTGATATGATCTGATATGCAAACATGTTGATTTTTTTTTTCAGCTAGCTGTAAGGATACAGTTGGAGGCTTTTCAATTGCTAGAGGGTTGTTTGAGGAGCTCGTGGCATCACTGACCTAATTCTTTAATAAATCTTAGAAGACTGGGAAACTGCAGATACTGAAAACTCAGAACACTGGGCCAATATGCAGAAAAGGGCAAGTGTGATAAACAATGCAGATCTGATGGTTTATAATGGAAGCTGTTTTTCAAAGCAAAATGCTGGTTTCATTTAAGTTGAAGTGCTTTAAAAGATACTAGTCTTAACAAAACATGTTGCAAGCAAAACAGAAATGAAATACCAACATGTTTTTGGCACTCTTGGAATAGCACATTTTGAGCTTTGTTTAAGAAACTTTTCAAAACATGTTTACATTAACAAAAAAAAAAGTTAAAATGGGAATCAAATATTTTCCATTTGCTATAGATATAGATTGCTAAGAAAACATTTCTTTCATGGAAAATTTTGATGTCATCTTGTGCTATTTGTGCTCTGTTTGATGACAGGAGAGGAGAAAAAACAAAACAAAACAAAACAATGGGATTTCCTAGGAATGAGAAACTTGAGTTCTTTGTGAATCTGTAAGGGTCACTGCAGACTCGTTCCCAGCCTGGTCAGTACGGAGGTGCCCACATATGGAATTTCAAGGTGTCAGTATAGTTAATTAGTAGCCAGTGAACATGGCTCAATGGGAGCAGATATTCACAAACAACCTTTTTCCACCAACAGCATTCCCAGCGTGGCTGGTAACCGTAGGTGCATGGATGTGGTAGTGTTTTGTAAGCATAACCCTGTGCACATTAACTGCAGGGTTTTGGTTCTTCATCCATTAACCTATAGATCTAAAAAGATGAGAACTTGTCATTGAACATGTTTCTAATGGGAGTCAGCATCTTCATGGCTGGTCTGGAGATAAATAAAACATCATTTGCTAATAACCATGGCAGATGGCACAAAGATTGTCTGTCATCACTATTTCCCGCTTCACCAAGCATGCAACGTGATCTGGATTGCCTGATGAACTGGCCCCAAGCATATACAGTGCAGCATAACAAAAAAATTCATCTAAGATCGTGCTGGTGGAGAGCTGGGGGGCAGCTCAGCCATAACACCTCCTTGGAAAAGGTGTTGGAGTGGATGAGCAATGAAGTTTGGTTTCCCACTGAGATGTGGTTGTGTGAAGAAAAGGGTCAGTGGGAAGCAGTGAATAACCACGGGTCAGGGACTTCATCTCCTTACGCAGCCCAAGCAACAGGAGAGATGTCTCTGCCACTCGCAGTCTGAAAATTATTAAACAGCACAGAAAAGGAAGAAAACCTTTCAGAAAACTTGAGAACAAACCTTTCATGGGCAATGGATTGCCAGAGGATTTGGCATCAGCATGCAAATACCCCCATGGACAGAAAAATCCCTGAGAAGTATCTTTGCTGCAGCAAAGGAAGGTAGAACAAGAACCTGTCTGGAAGCAAAAACCAGGAAAACAACAATCAGTCATGATATTAAGGGTGAGGCTGATTATTCACTTTAAAAAACAATGATGAGTTGGAAAACTGTTTGATATTTTCAATCCAAATGACTTTGTGGCAGATATATTTTAGTAAAGTACAAATCATTAGCCTGATTACAGGCATATTAGTGTAAATGTTGTGTCCCCTGTGTCTGGCTATTACTGTGTCTGGTATTATGAAGAATTAAAGTCATATTCTTCTACAAACCATTCTGCAACATTTATGTGTCTCATCAACATCTTTACAAACAGGGCCTGAGTGGTGCATTTATTATGTCTTTTTAGAGCTGCAGCCTCTACACAGCATGACCAGTAACGGTACGTATCACAGACACCCACATGAACAAGAGTCAAACCTTGCCTCTTTCACATGGATTTGGGCAGGCAGCTATGGGGTCACTCACTGGTGTTTCTCCCTACTCCTGCCACAGTGTTTTAACTCATGCATTTCCAGAACAGCACTGCATGTTCCTGGGTGCCAGGTGGGGCTGAATGCCTGGGTGGTGAGCAGGGAGCACCTACATCCCCCAGGCTGCAGCTCCATGCTATGGGTGCACCCTCTTGCATACACTCATGTGGTCTCCCCTTGCCTGCTTGATGTGGCTCTGGGACAAACCCTTATGTTGGGTGTGCCGCACTGGGCAGACCACATCCTAGAGGTGGTGCTGCCCTTCACAGATATTTGTGATGAATCAATGGTAGGGAAAAAAAAAAAAATTTAGAGAATGGCTTAAAGGTTTGAAGCATTTTTTCCCTATTTCTGGCATCTGTCGGTTCCTTCATGATCTTGTCAGCATTAGGGAAAATGTCTGCTATAAATACACTTAGATCAGATGCTCTGAGATCAGCGTCTAGTGTAATAGATGAGAATAAAAATAAAATATTTTAACTGGCTTTCAGAGAGCAGAAATCAAACCCTGTGCAAAGAGTCTGTTCTGGTCCTAAAGCAGAACCTCGTGCTGGTGCTTGGGGGTATTTCTAACCAACATGCTTAGGATGAGAGACAAATGCGACTGAAGCTGGTTCTAAGGTTTAGAAAAATAGTTACTTGCCAACCTGAGAGGCAACAGCTAGACTGACCAGGATGGTGAAGGAGACCTTTTTATTTTGTCTCAGGGAAAGAAAACAAATGCAGTGCATTACCCGGTCTGGCGTGACTGAGCATCAGCTGGAGGCGAGCGGCCAGCTCCCAGGGCTAGCACCCTTCCTCGGTGGGGAGAGAAGTCGTTATACGAAGCAGAATGAGGCAAATGAAGTTTTCATTGCACACAAAGAGTGGGAAACACTGCTGACAGCCAGCTCAACCGGCTGATGAAACAGCAGCCCCAGGGAGACTGTTCAAAGGCTCTTTCGGTTATTTAATGAAGTGTGGTTGAGTTTTGACCCCTCAGCTTCAGCGCCTGAGGTTTTCTGTGAGTGTTTTAGGTTTTGCTCCTATCCCTGAGCTCATTGGCAACTCGGACAATTTTTAAAATCATATTTCCCTAGATTTGTAATGGTTTTTTGTCTTGCTGCACGAAAGGCCATGCAACTGACAGAACAAATTCATCATATGGTGAAGCTAGGAGAAGGACTGAGCCCAGGAGCCCACTGGTAGCACTGGGAACAGGAGGGGACCTCAGCCAGCTTGGGCAAATCAGCTCCCCAGGCACCAGCTGGTGAACAAGGCTCCGGTATTCACTGGTTCCCACAGCACTTGTAACAACAGCGGGTTAAAGAAATTAGTTTTATTTGGAGAGAAAGGACTTCTCTTAAAACTTTTGACCAAGTTCTCTTAAACCACAGTGGCTAACGCACCATACTGCCCGGCACACTGCTGCACTGGCAAGGGCTCCCGTTGCTCTCATTAGCAAAGTTCCATCCTTTGCAAAATGCAGGCTCACTCCCCCTTCTCCAGAGGTTACCACCAGGAGAACATCTTCTCCCCCCTCCCTCCTTCCCTCCCTCCCGATCCCAAGCTGGGGAGCTGCCCTCCCACACCCAACCCCAGCAGCAGCTCTGTAGCAAACAAAACCACAGCTGGGAAAAAGCAGCGCCAGAGAAACACATTTTCAGCTCCACTTTGCAATTTAAATTAAGGAGAAGGAGCCAGGCGGGCAGCCCCCAGCCACTGCTCTGTGCATGGCTGCAGGTCCCACGTCACCAGCACCAGTGATATTGCTGCAGTCCTCCGTGCTGGCATGGGACCGATGGTGAACAACACCATATCAGCCTGTGATACTGTAAAAATATCTTAGCAGAGGCTGCAGTGAGTTTCTTTGTGAGTATAGCACCTGTGGTGCTGTCACCCTCTTGGCTAGAGAACGTAGAAATCATTGTTGTTCGACAGGTCGCTGTAATGGCAGAGGGCAAGAGCAGGAGCCTGTGCCGGTGGGGGCTCGGGTCGACTTCTGCCCTGAGCCCCCTGTGCCGTGGGCCTGCCTGAGCCCGGCTTGCAGAGATGAGTGTCCCACTTGGGCTCAGCTACAGCCCGATGCTTGCGCTTGAGTCTGCTGCTGCCATTGCAATAGGTCCCACAGCACCGGCACGTCAAGAAGTGCTTAGCACGATGTTTGGCCTTGGACTTGGGGGCTGGGGCTGTAGCTCGGGGAGTGAGGGTCCCTGCTGTGGCACCTCGTGGGTCAGGCTGCCCTTTCAACTGGCTCCTTCTCCTCTGGACAGGGTCCAGGCTGATGTCTGACTGGGAGGAGCAGCTCTCGTTCCAGCCGGTGCCAGCGCTCAGGCTGCGCAGCGGCAGGGCAAGCCGCAAGGCTTTCCAGAACTGGGAGCCGGAGCGCTTGGATTTCTCCCCCTTCCAGGTGACAAAGGAGACGGACTCCTTCAGCTGGAGGATGCTGGGGTGGGTGCACTGCAGTGGCCTGTACTCCACCACGATGAGCTTGGTGGCGATGGCGTTCTGGCACATGATACCCAGCTTGAACTCCAGGAGGCTGATGCTCTTCTCTGTCAAGTAATCGGGACTCAAGACCACAATCATCCTGCGGCTCCTCTGGATGAAGTCGAACACGGCTTCGGTGGTATCTAAGAGCGCAAGGGCAGAGGAGTTGGGGTGCACAAGGGGGAGGGAGTGGGGAGAGAAAAGCCGAAGGAAGCTGTTTGGTGGCATACCTGCACAGATCCCCCCTTCCCACAGAGGGAAACCTGGCACAAACCCAATGACTTGCGATTTGCCCACGCTCCTGCCAGCAGGGACTGCAGGAGCAATAGCAGCATTTTTGCTTTGCAGTGGGTTTTTGAGAGGGCTGAAGTGGTAAATGAGAAGCCAGGATGGCAGGAGAAGCCAGGACCATACTCTGACTTCTGCCCTGCACAGCATCACTGCTCACCAGCGAAGTGCAGGCGTTTGCTAAAGGGCAAGTCTTGTTCAGGAACCGCCTGCCCGCAGCTCTGGGCAGGTTCCCCTTTGCACCAGGTGAACAAAGTGAAGCAATCGCATGATTGTGCCACAGCTCACACTGCTGAGGCCAGGACCCACTTCCCTCCCTCTCATGCTCTCTCATCTAGAAATGGAAACCTCCAAACTTAGAAAGCAAAAACGTCAGGCTTAAACCTTTCCATCAGTTCCCCTAGCTGTGATGGGGGGGTGAAAATACTGTCCTTCAAAGCATTTCTTGGGATTAATTGCAGTTTGTAAAGCTCAGCAAGATGCTTAGCTGGAGTGGTGCCAGGCAAAGGCAGCATCTCTTTTATTATGAACATGGAAAAGCAGCAAACCTGAAGGATGTCCTTGGACTCCTGTCTATAGCTTGGGATGCAGTGAGCATATTGAAGGTGTCATGGCTAATGGGTGAGCAGTGGAAAGGATGGGACTTAATAGGGCTGTGGCACTTAGCAAATTAACCGGAGCTGATTAACAGAACTGTAAAAACTTTAAAAAAATCCCACCCACTTACAGAGTGCTGGTGCCTGAGATGGGGTGGGGCACTGAGGACAAGGTGGTGTTCAAGAAGGACAGAGAGCACTAGAGTAAGAGCTCTCACACAGTCAGTGAGGAAAACCTTGGAATGTCCTGTGAAGAGCTGCTCTAGAGAGAAGAGCTACCTGCTGCTTCCATCGCCTTTCACACTGCTAAAGCCTTGATTCCTCAGTCTGGAGACTCCTCTCCCTCCCTGACAGTGAAACACTCATCTTTTATATAAATAAATACTACTCCTACCCTGCCACGGCAATGCCTCTTATTTTCCCAGCACTTGGCTGTCTCTTTCCTTATCTTACAGCAGAAGGTGCACCAAGTTGCACCTGGATGCATCTTATTTTAATACTGTACAGAGCAATACTTTTTTTTTGTCTTCTCAAAGATAAATGACTAGCTGTAAAATTCATTGCCACGAGATTATTTGGGGACCAAGAAATTGGGACAGGGAAAATGTTTGAACAGTAAGATCCTGGTGGAGAAAGTGAGGCACTGTTTGGTTCTTTAACATAATACCAGAATTTAAATCAAAGTATTTGGGGTATTTTTTTTTGTATGCAAGGCTTTGGGGGTTTTTCCACCCTGACACACAGAGGAAAACACTGATTCATTGAAACCAGATTATAAAGGTAGTCCTGTCAGAATTGTCACTTAACACTGCAAAACATTCTTACCATCCTATTTCAAAGGCACAAAGAATTGGCAGCAACCTCCCAATTTACTGAGCCCAGACCTCACCCAAACCTTTCCACAACTGATTGAGATCTATTTTGAAATCATCCAAGCTTCAGCATTTTCTGAAGGAAAAAGCTCCTTCGCTGGTTTGAAAGGTCTTTCTTTTAGAAACTGGAATCATGGAATCACAGCGAAACATAGGCAGGAGCAGCCCCTGGGAGGTCACCTCTTCTACCTGCCTGCTACAAAAGCACAGGTTCAATTCATGTGAATGATTCCAACACTGCTGAAATGAAATGTTTTGATTGAGCTGACAGTGATGGTTTTCTTTTATCAAGTTTGAATTTGCAAAACTTCTTGAGACTCGACAATTTTTTGGCAGGGAAAATGCTCAAATTCCCAAAGATAGATTTTATTTCTGAGAATGTGATGCTTTTAGACTTGGCTGACCAGGATACCTTGGGACGTTCAGTTTACAGTGTAACTCCAGCTCAGAAAAAAACCTGAGCTGCCACTTCATAGTTTGTGGGCAAGACAGTCCCTCCCAGTGACACCAACAGCATAGGATGGGACAGGCAGCAGTAACACTGTGGGGGTTTGGGTGCCAACAGAGCTGGGAACTCGATACTCTTGGATATCTGCTTTATACTAAAAACCTTCCATCTTTACTACATTGTTATGAAGGACACCGCCTATTTTTGTTGGTTTGCTTGTGTCTCGCCTAACGCACGCGGGATTATACTAGCCACACGCTTGTGGCAGCCCAGTAAAAGCTGGAGGGTCATAGATCCCATGCCCCATAGACCCCAAATCCATAGCATTCATTTTGCTAGTCTGGAAGTGCTAGGCTTGGATGAGAAAAGCCATCCAAGTCAAGAAAGTGGCTTGGATGAGAAAATACGAAGGTGAATGAACATTTTCTAGCCAACTACCTGGGAGGTGATGGGCAATGCAGCATAAGAGTGAATGCGATTTCTGTGGTTAGGGCAGATTTCCAAGATTTCTGTTCAACACTCCAGCTTGGCCTCTCACGCAAAGGGATGGTGCTTCCTTCCCATCTTTCTACCTTATGATTACCGAGTGACTAACGTTCAGGTCAGAGGCTTTCTGTGTGTGCATGTCCAGTGCTGGGTGACATTTGAATGCTGCATGTCACTGTGTTTCTGCTTGCATGGCCCTGATAGCAGTGGTGGCGCCTCAGGATCTCTGCAGGCATACCACAAAACAGCTAGGAAAATGCCCCCCAGTGAGGAGGTGTCCCCAAATGATCTTGATGTTTTGACTACACACAGTAATCTTTCTTTAATGGCCGTTTGCAGACGTAATGGGGAGGAAAATGATACTTATGAGAAATGCACAAGGACTGAAATGCAAAAGTGAAAATGTTTTATTGAAAAGGAAAATAAAATAATACTGACACTTCACAGACCAAATAACACAAAGGCAAAAACATACAGAAAAGGGAAAATTCTGGAACGGCTGTACATCAAATGGCATGGGGAGGGGAGATATTTTTTTCCAATTTGTGCCACGCTATTTCCCCATGAAATAACAATGAGGAACTTTGTATGAGCTGCATACTGATAAATGATAGGTTAGAGCACAGAAACTCAAATGAATCAACTGAACTAGACAGATGCTGTGACAGAATCCCATAATGGAAACCACATGTGGCACAGAATGAAATGGCAGCGTGTCTGAGGTGCTTTGCAGATCTGCATTACAGCAGGGATTGGGGTTTACCCCTGGCCTGACCGCTCCCAGCAAAGCCAGGGGTAAAGCTCCTGGGAGAGCGGAGCCTGCTCCAGCGCTGTTCCTCCCACCCTGCTCCCTCTGACATCTCAGGCCCCCTTCAGACCATCCCACCTTTTGCCTCGTGGGTACTCTGCCGATGTCTGTCAGTAATCCTGTTCTAGGGCTGCAATGGCACCAAGAGCCACTGCAATGCATGCCAGAGGAAGTCCATTGTTTCTTGAGAAAACTCTTTGAATAAAACCAGCAAAATAAATGAGGTGGATTTAACTTCCTAAAATAATCAGACTAAAACATCAGCAGAAGTTCTCTCAGTACCTCAGCCAGAAGTGAGATGTGATATGGTGAGGTCTGGGATGTTAATTGAATTTATGCATATTTTTGAGTCAATTTTTTTAAAATTAAATTAGAATCTAACACAGTTCTGCTTTGGCCTCAGGGCCTTCCCTCTGCCTGCAGATCTGGCAGCCGATTACAGGGATGCTGAAAACACAAACAAAAATGTGAAGCTGAGCAAAACGACACAGTTGCAATGGCTTCACAAAGCTGAGCATGGTTTTGGGTGCTACCTCGTACAAATGAAGCTTTCTGGAGCGTGGGAAGCAGCTCTGCCCCTCCACACAGTAAAAAAGCTCGTAACAGCAAAGCTTTTAAGCACCTCTGGGCAGAGGAAGAACTCCATTACCTTCAGTGAAGCAGACTGCAATTTTACCTGCTTAAAGCAAAGCTTACTTGGAGGGGGAGGATGAAGAGGAAGGTGAGAAAGAAGCTCTATTTGTTCCACATTTGTACAGCACCTACCCAAGGGCATGGGTGGCTGCAGCTCCCCACTGCTGTGGGATAACATTATTAACCATAAGATGCTAAGAGCAAGGGGCTTTGCTGATGCCAGGATTCAGCCCCACACCTTTAAGGCTGGGCTGTTCTCTGGGACGCCCTCGAACCTCCCAGCTCAGCTGGGTGAATAGTGCATTGATTCCAAATTGTAGTGCTTTTTTAATGCCATTATGAATGGCTGTGCTTTAGCCACTGGACACCAGCAGAGTGAAAGCATGAGTCAGAGGTGACTCAGGAGCAACCATTATCGACAAAGAATAAGCATGCACTTAGTGTGCGCAATACTGAATTCCACAATTAAGTGGGTAGGCCCTTGCATCGGGAGCTACAGAACTACGGAGACATCCCCAGCACCTTTAGTTTTATGTGAAAACATTGTAAACACCAGTACCAGTGAATGCCAGGGTCCCACTGTGCTACTGTCTGTCCTACAAGGGAAGGGACGCTCCATTCCCCTGTCTGAAAAACCTGTCTGCCAGGGGTTAACTCACCAGGTCCTCTCCTATGCCTGCTGCCTCCCATTGAAGCAAGGACTGGTACCTCAGTGGTTTTCTATATTTCCATTTTGTGCAAAGCTTGCAGAAGCTGAGATACATCCTCTGTTCTGCAGCTCTGGGCCGGAAAGAAGATGGGTGGAGACTTGCTTTGTAAAGCCAAGGCTAGTTTAAACTTGAGCCTTGAATTATGAATGGTGATGTTGTTCATACCCAGGCAGAGTACACTGAGTCTTCATAGAATAGTTTGCATTGAAAGGGACCTTTAAAGGTCATCTAGTCCAACCCCTCTGCACTGAGCAGGGACATCTTCAACTAGGTCAGGTTGCTCAGAGCCCCGTCCAACCTGACCTTGAATGTTTCCAGAGATGGGGCATCTCCCACCTCTCTGGGCAACCTGTTCCAGCATTTCACAACCCTCATTGTAAAAAATGTCTTCCTTAAATCTAATCTGAATCTACCCTCTCTTAGTTTAAAACCATTATTCCTTGTCCTATCACAACAGGCCCTACTAAAAAGTCTGTCCCCATCTTTCTTATAAACCTCTCTAAATATTGAAAGGCCATAATAAGGTCTCCCCCCAGCCTCCTTTTCTCCAGCTGAACAACCCCAGCTCTCATCTTTTCCTCATAATCTTACCCAGCTGGACAGAACTAGCATTTTTTAATAAGTTCAATAAGTTTGTAGGGTCTCCTGGGGATATATACACAGTGTCATCCCAGAAGCCGCAGCAGCACCTTGCATGATGATGCCTTCCTCCAGCCAGCAGCAGAGATAGTGGGCGGGTTCAGTAGTAAATTAGGGTTCCTTGCAGGGCTTGTGAAGTCCCTGAGTTTATTCTATAAATGAGGATCTCTCAGACAGGCTCCATGGCTTGTACTAATGAATGATGTCCCCTGGATTATGAGCATTACAGCCCTAAAGGATATGGGGTATTCGGGAGATGTGCAGGGTCTGAGACTGACCACTTACTACTAGAAATGCTACAATACAAATATCACCTAGTAGAGCTTTTTCTTTTTTTTTTAAAAAAAAAAAAAAAAAAGTGTTTTAACAGCCATTTCACATTGCAAAATTAGCTGAATGTACCTGTTCCTATAGAATGTGGGGAGCAAAGATGAGAAGCCTCAAGAGTCTACGCTCCTCACTTTGTGAAGTGGAAATCCGTGATCCCACAGTGATCAGGACTATACAGCTAGGACACGTATAAAAGGCTCTATACTAGAGCCACCTTTCAAACTGTTCCCCAGCCTCTGCAAAGAGACCAACAACCAGGAAGGAGTGAAGCTGATTAGGAGAGGAAAGGAGCTCTGTCCTGGAAGCTAACATAGGTCCCATAGGAACTGGATCTAGGAGTACTGGCCTATACAAATACTGTGCTGTCACAGGGTGCTGGCTGAATCCCAGCTTGATAGCCCAAATTCAGACCTTGTGCTCAGGGCTTGTGTGGTTGATGATAAGGACGTGCATTTGCAGAGAAGAGATGTATGCATCTTTGGTCTCTCTACTGCCAGGACATAGTCCTTCATGGCAAAAACCCCAAGTTCCCTCCCACTCCCTGGCCTAACTTTGTGGATTTTTGGGGTTTGGTTTGGTTTGGTTTGTTTTCTCATGATGGCAAACATTTTTCAGGGATACGTATGAACCCATCAAGGCTCAAACGCCTGCTAAGATTTTTCACTGGCATTTCCACCTGCAGCTGCTTCCAGAACCTGCCCTTTGGGAACTTGGATTTCTCGCCTTTCCATTTAATGACAGTCAAGGCCGTCTTGGCCTGCTTCAGCTCCTTCACTTTGCTCTTCTTGATGGCTTTGTACTGCACTAGAATGACTTTGATGTTGCCCTTGGAGGCCATACTCTCTAGACCAGCCTTGAGCTCCAGCAGGGCCTGCGTCCCCTGCAAGACGTAGTTGGGGCTCAGGACAACAAGCAGACGTCGGCTTTTCTGGATGAAGCTCAGGGTTTCATCTGTCACAACTGGGAGAAAGAAACATTGAGGTGGTTAGTGATGGCCAAGAACATGCTGCTGAGCTGCTAGTGTGACACCAGGTATCTCTTGAATAATAAAATCCCTTGGAGGCCCTCTCTAGACTGTACTGGTGCTTCCCAACCCTGCAAGCGATTTGAGGTACGGTCTCCTACACCATGGCTGGTACCCACTGCCCTACACAGTGGCATCTTCTACTCCTAGTCCCAGGCTGCCTACGGATGCTGTTTCCTCCTCCCCATGCTATGTGGAGATACCTGAGGGTGCTACATCTAAAAGACACTGTACAACATGGCAGTGACACCACCCAACGCTATAAGGATGCCATGTGGCTAAGAGCTCTGGTAGGCTCAGATTTAGCTTCCTTCTAGTGACAGTGGGAAAAGAGGTTCTCTGGAGCAAAGCAGGAAAATATCCAGCTGAACAACACAAACTCAAGGAAAAGACTCAGCCTGAAGAGGCATTGGGAAGCCTGAATGCCTACACTTAAATCCTCCTCTGGCAGATGTCCAGAATGACCCTAGGTAATCCCTTCACTCCTCCTGCCTGGGCTTCTCCATACCAAAACACACACAATAAGTATCTACACCCTCCCTGAGTGTCCTCATTGGTTAATTTGCTTTGGAAATACTACCATCCTAACTCCTGTTACTCATCCAGCTGTTCCCATGGCTGTCATCAATGAAAGCAGATTTAAATGTTTCTAGGAGTAACAAGTAAACTGCTTTGAAGACTTTTAATGAAGTGCCCCAAAAGTGGCAGCCTTCAAGCTGGAAACATGTCACGGCAAGTGTGGATCCTCTTTGATTTTCTAACATCTGCAGGTAGACAGTCCTTAGGCACTTTTATGTAATTAATGTGAAAATTCCTTGTAAGTGTGACTGCTGGCTCTTGCACTCTGCTGCAGGATCTCCCACACTTCATTGACAAGGGAACACTCCTGGCTGGTCAGAAAATACTGTGGAGAATAAAATAATGCTGGCAGGCAGCTTTATATAGCTGTCAAGCACATTTGATTAGTTCTCATCAGTAAACCCACAGGACAATCCATCTCCCACTGTTTCTTCATCAAGGACAACATAAGTCTCCACCCGTGACACAGACGCACACTCTGGAGGCAAGACACCAGCTGCCAAAAGCTAATTCCTGGCCTGCCATGCTCACCCAAGAAGGAGATGAGTCAAATCCTAACTAAGGAGCAACGGGGAGGTCCCAGAAGTGTTGCAAACGGCAGTGCCATGATGAGCATCCCCAGGTTGGTGCTAGACTAAGGCTGGTAGTGACTGCCATGATGAGCAGGGATGGGAGCACTCCAGGGGTGAGAGTGAAGGGCTGAGAGCCCAGGAGAGCTGCACTGGGGAAATGAAACCCTCCAAAGGGAAAGGGGAAGGATGGCAAGAAGTGGCAGAGGGAACAGGAGGGAGATGTATGTCTTGAGGAAGAACTGGTGAGAATAGCTCAGAGCAAACCTCCTTTGAGCCTGGCACTGGCACCAAGCAAATAGAGCCTGGAGGGTGCCCTGCCATGTCATCCAGGCTTTCTCTAGAAGGAACAGCACCAGGACTGCAGCTGTCTCCCTGTCCCCTGAGGCCCACTCATTTATTTGCCCTCAAACTTAGAGGTGCTGTGTCCTGGCAACAATCTAGGAGACAAAGATAACAGATCCCAGACTGATTCTGCTCCCTATGTCACACAGCTGGGCTGGGACTCCAAGTAGTTCCTCCTGTCCTACCTAAAAGGGACCCCAATGGACTTTATCAGCACAGGTTCTGTCATCAGCAGGGTCCTGACCCAAAGCCCATGAATTCAAAGTGGAGTGGTCCGCACTGGCAAAAGCTCAGGCTTTGAATTTTTAGTAGGTATCAGGGATCATACAGCCAACTCAGCCCCCAGGACACTGGGAATTGAGTGCTGGCTAGACTCGTGCCCTTGCTGTGGCACCTGTGTGACTGTACATGTATCTGGAGAGTTTCACAACCTTCCATTCTTGGTGATTCCCTGCATCACTCCAGCAGACACTGTGTCCAGAACCTTGTATGATTTAGTTTGAAACAGTGAGGAAAAAAAATCTACATCTTGGTGAAGAGCTCAGTTTCACTACCTGCAACTAAGTACTCCTAATCATAGCAACTTAATTGTGTGCCATGTTAGACACAGACTCTCTAATTAATGAGGGTGAGTGGGAGGCCTTCTGAGAGGGCATGTTATCTTCTCACTGATGTTGGCACGGTGCTCTCCACACCTCCCTGAAGCAGACGCTACTGGTTTTTACAGGCACTCACCATTACTCTCTGTAAGCTACGAGTATTACACTCCCACTGCCTCTTTTCTTTCAAGCCTTGGCTTTATCCCTTTATTATTTAAGGCAGCTTGGAGCATTTGCATGAAGGTCAGTGGTCTGGTTCCCTCATGTTGATAGATCAATCACTCCTGCACATCACTCCTGAGGAGAGCAACTGAAATGACCAACAACCACCACTTGCCCACCACAGCCTTTCTGGTGGCCTGGAGCATCTGCAACGTTGTCACACGAAGCAAAAACATTAGAAGATACCAACAAGAGATCGTTAATGGAGATGGGGGGTGGGGTGGGGGGGAACAAAGGATAAGGTTAATCTGGATAGGTCAGTTCCTATCAATTATCAGTACCTCAAAGAACAATAAAGAGAGGATGTGCACAGAGCACAGCCCCCTGTGAAATACTCACTTCCTCCAGGGAGGCTGTCTCTGTCAAAGATACACAGCTTGTACCCAAACTCATTCTCCAAGACTCCCCGCAGTGTCAGCAGTACAAATTCCTCCTCCTCCGCGTTGCGTGCGTAGGACACGTACACATCGTACTCCTTCCCGTCTGAGCAGCGCGAGTGCAGAGAAACACAAACAGCAGAAGAGACACTTGTGATGCTGCACACATTGAGCCTTTGACTTGCTTCACGGGAAAAGCAGATAGGAAGGCTTGCTTTGAGCCCAGGCACCGCAGGTTAAGACACATTGATTTCCACAGTTACAATACAGCAGCGCTGCCTCTTTGACCACCCAGCCTGAGCGTGCAGTACTCGGACACTAGTGGGCTGCTGAAGGCACAAGACCACAGCAAGCTGACCAGCCTACTCTATCCAGGGTCCTTTTGTCTTCTGACATCGTGTCCTCTCATTGCTGTCTATCCACATGAGCAGTCCCACCAGACAGAGACTTGCACCCTGCCTACACCCTCCGAGAGCCACCGCACCCCACTGGCAGGTTCACACCACAAGCTGTGAAGGCTCTAACACCCTCCTCATCCTACAGAGGAAGGAATCTCAGCTCAGAGTCCCAAGAGATGAACTCCCAGCAACACAGGGAAGCTATGGAAGAACTGAGGACAGAAAGGTGATTTCCAGATCCATCCTTTTGGATGCTTTCCCACATTTTAAAGCAAATAACCCTGGATTTGTGAATCCTTACATAGAGTCACCAGACACCAGGGACTTCCTGAAACTAGATGGCTTACCTTGACCATCTAGATCAGATGAAACAGCTAACCATCAGCAGGACAGTGCCCCAGGGAGCCTGACACATCCGTGCTTCACCTCTGCAGAGAATATAGTGAACTTGTCTCTCCTTTCCCCTGACCCAAACCTGACTCCCTCTTGCTCTAAAATGACCCACACAACTGAATTCAGGATAGAAATGGAAGGTCAAAATGTCATTATCCTGTGAAGAGGGTTAAAAATAGCTTATATGAAAACTCCTATATGAAAACAAAGGGTCTGGCCTGTAGCAGGACCCTTACCTAGAATGGTTTCATCTGTTCCAAAATGAGCCCGATAGAAGAGGACCATTTCAAGCCAATATACGTGATAGACGACTATCAGCACCACAATGAGCAGGATGGTTGCCCCCAGTCCGCAGGCCAGCTCCACGGTGTACTTCGGTGCTACAACTGGGTTCAAAAAGAAAGATGGGGTCTGGTTTACAGAACAGGTTGGGTCTTCAGCTAAGCAGGAACAAGCTTGTGTCACATGCAGCCAAATACCACAGAGGAACAGCCAAGAGGCAAGCTGGCCCTTCAGAGGAAGGTGGCTAGGCCAAGGCTTTTCTGGCAGGACATATGACGGCTGGCCACCCTGGAGTCCCCATTCTGTCTGGTTGGGCTGGCAGAGCAAGACAAAGCACAGGATGGACTTTTGCCTCTGAGTGATACCCTGGGAGCAGCCAGATGGTAGAATGACCTGTCGCTGGAAAGCACCTGCACAGTCCAAAACCAGCTCATGAACGTGACCTTCTCAGCAGTATATGCGAACTCTTGGGGCAACACAACAGTACTTACTTCTAGGAGAGCCAGCCAAAGCTCACTTACAGCAACATAAAGGCAATGGCCACCATTTTCCCTCCCCATCACACACACTCAGTTCTTATGGCTTGTCCAAGACTGACAGCAAGCATATAACTATCCATGGCCTGATTGTTTTCTACCAGGAAAGAAGAATCGGAGTTCATTACAGAAAAGCTGAAATACTTGCAAACAAATAGGACAACCTGTGGACATCAAGCCAGAACATCACAGGCCCCCCTCCAACTGAAACAGTGTCTGTCACACCACTTCTTTGTATTAAGGACAGAAAATAACTCTTCTAACTGTATCCCTGGGCAACTCCGATTTATGGCGATTCAGGTGGCAGCTGACATGCACACTGTCAAACTGTGTGATAAAACAAGCAGTGAGTGGAAACATCACGAAATTCCAAGATTCAATAAGTTTTATTAGAAACTGAATTACAAAAAAAATAAAATGGAAGGAATTTAACAACTTTCATTAGGTGATGAGCAGAAGTACATGAGGAGGAGAGGGAAATCATCCAGAAAAATGCAGGAAAATTATATAACCTAATGTAATGAAAGAGTTGGAGCCTATATATATAGCTACTTGCTGAAAACTGGAAGACAAGCACTGAGGGGTTAGGTTCTGGCATGCTTGATGTTCCTATGAGCAGTGGGATGGTCTGCAGTGAGCTTAGCTTAAGGTTGCTCTACCAGCATTGGTCAGGGATGTTTTTTGGATTTTGCTATGGAACAGCACGGGAAGGAGGAGCAGTGAGGACCCAGGTCTGCACAGAGAAAACCCACTCAACTACCCAGGAGCAGATGGGGGAGGAAGAGAGAGGATAGTACAGATCAGTCCACTAGAAAACAGCATTTAGGCACTGCTGTATACAGATAAAATCTGAAGATTTTAGATTCGCTTCTGCTACGTATACAAACATTATCTTTGCAGAAGAATTACATATGTAGGATGAACACACTGGCAGATGGTTTCAGCCTCAGTTGTGTGTTTGGTCTATTGTTCCTTCCTAATGATCCAGAAAAGGTTTGTCTCAAAGGAATGGGACTAGGAAGACGGACAAGTACCAAGAAGTAAGAGAAAAAGCTCTTCCAGTAAAGACCTCTGTGAGCCTTCCCATGCTAGTAGGGCAGAGTGGGGGGAAGGTGGTGTCTGGCATGAGCTACACAAGACAGGGCAGCATCCCTTATGGTAAAGGGGAGGTCTGACCAACAGTAAGCAGTTGTTGAAGCTCTAGATGAGGTTGAAAAGGAGGTGAAAATATCCACCTTAATCAGGAAACCTCACATACCTATAGTGAAGGCTCACTTATTCTTAATACTGAGAGGTGGATCTGGGCAAACAGGAATATAATCTTTGACAAAAGAAAGATGTAGGAAAAAAAACATGCTGAACAGAGCTGGATCAGTCCATATCATCTGTGCTGAGACAGCCGTGTCTAGACTGGAGCATCACCACAGCAAGGAGTAAAGCCACAGAGCATCATGGTTAGACTGTCTCACTCCTGAGCAAAGCCAGCGAGCGCAGTCTGGAGGATGACAACTAGTAGCTGTTGCATCATGCAAAACCCTCACACAATCAAGCAATCCAAAACAATTTCAAGCAGCCTGACCCCTCAGGTATGCTTCAATTGTGGTACACAGATGAGATGAGAACAGATCTGTCCACCCCCTCCCCTCTCCTGGCACTTGACTGTGGTAGGGTATATGTGACACATGTCCATTGCCCTCTGCCTCCAAGAAGTGGTGCAGCATGACAGCAATAATACAGCAGTGTGTACAAAATAGTGTGTGTTGGGGAAAAAGGCCTGATGGAATTATTTGTTTTACAGGACAAAGCTCAAGGCAGGGCTGACAGCCCCCTCTGAGCATGCCTCATTTCACACCCAAGTATTTTACCTTTCATGTGCACTATGGCCTGGCTATGGTCCTCGCCTTTGGCGTTTCTGGCATAGCAAGTATAATTCCGTTTCAAGTCCTCTGGTGTGGCTTTTGCAACTGTTAGAGTCCTTATGACAGTTTTGTCTTCAAAATCTCTAGTAATTTCACTGAAAGTGAAAAAGTAGAGCATTACGTATGTGAAACTGCAGCGAGTTCTTGGTGACAAATAGTCCTTTCCCTGATATAGTTCAACTCTTTCTTAAAAAAACCCCACAAAAAACAAAAAAACAAAACACCTAAACTGATATTGATAAATCAATACACACTTCAGATTTTAATAAAGCTTCAGCTGTTCCTTTAACTGATTTTCCTTAATATTTATTTTGCTACCCATAATTTTCTCATTGCAGCTGTGTCACAGTGCATTTTCAAGATAAAGGAAGTTCTTGCCTACAAAGCAACAAGATCTCATGAACTCAGGATTCAGGGCCCACATCACATTCCCTGTGCAGTCCTGGATGAGTCACTTTGTCTCTCTGCCTGAAATGATCATCTGCAAAATGGGGATAATAGCATTTCTTTCTGCATTTCCTTTTTCTGTGTAGGTTTGCAAACCAGCAAATGGGACTCTGGACCTCACTTGGGTTCTTCTTGTAACCGAATCTCTATTCCTCCTAATCAATACTACATATAATACTACATTTTTCTTTCAGCCTCTGTTCTTTGAAACATTCTTATCACTTATGCTATTTGGGAACATTCCTCTAAATAAAATTGTATCTGCCCCTGTTTTTGAAGTCCCACAATAACATCAGCTGTTGGCATCACTACCAGGACCTGAACAAGTGATGATGTAAACAAGGCACTCTCAACTCCTTCTGTAAAATGAGACGCTGTCCAAGGTCTGGAGGCCTCCTCCCTGGAGCTCCTGGTGCTCATGACAGCATGGTGCAGACACAGGGGTTTCTGACTAACAGGGAAGTGGGGGACTCCACACTCCCTTGCAAGGGAAAACAGGACTGTGATACGTCTGTACCCACACCTCTCTGCAGAACCCAAAAGAGGGTCAGATACAAATGAAGGTTCACATTAGTATGTTACCTTTGTGTGACCTTTATCTTGGGGTCCATGATGTCATCTGTGTTTTTCCCATCTATGGTCCACCACACCTCAGTCCGGGAGTCCTTCAGGAAGGTGAAGAAGACCTCACAGGGCAGAACAAGATCATCTCCTGGAAAGAAAGGGCCACGACAAGGTATTGCAAAGCAAGAATAGGATCACCCTGACTTTTCTGCTTTCCAGTGATCCTACCAGCCTGAGCTCTGCCTCCCTTCAGGAGGGCATGAGGCCAGCATCCACCTTCAGACATCTGATAACAGTTTAACACCCAGACATGCTGATATATGACAGACAAATAGGAAAAAACATCCTGCCTTCTCAAGTGTGTTATGAATTGCTTAACTGCACCAAGTGACCCTCCCAAACAGAGGTGCTCTATGCCAACCACTTCCTTGGAAAGCCCGTCAGTGTTAATCATCCCCACTGCACAGGGGACAGATGCCATAAAACAAAGGATCCAGCTCCATGAAACCATTTTGGTGGTGGAACAAATGCCTGAACAAGTAACTTCCCCTCAAGATCAACCCATCTTTGTGATCAGCCCATAAGTGATTTTACCTTACAGAGTGACTATGAAAGAAGTCTGACCTTCTGAGCCAAAAAGCTGTGCTTTAAAGTGAAGACTCTGCTGCTAATCATCATCATTGGCACCACATTTATTACAGCGATGTGACAGGACATGATCCATTCAATCTAAGGAATTGGTCCAAAGAGCTATCAGTCTAAACAGATGGGGTGGGGGGAAGGGGTGTGGTACCCCATTACACAATGCTGTGAGGCCAGCAAAAGGAGAGCTGGCATTAATTAGGAAGTAATCAGCCAAAGAGTGAGAGGAGATGAGCAAGAAGTGGCCAGAAGGCTGAAACCACTGAGGGGCTGAGTGAGGGAGGGCTGGAACAAACCACAGCAGGGACTGGGCTGAGACAAGGTCCTACAGACACTTCCCTAAGCAGCTGAGGGTCCTCATTTCAACTGCATCTCCGTGCCTGAATATCTATTGATATTTGTGCTTGCAAAAATAAACTTTTAAAGGTGCAAGGGAAAGCACCACGGATGCAGTGGAAGGCGAGAGCTGCTGTGCCTGGCTGGATGTCCCTGTTCCAACAGGCAGGCTGCCAGGGCAGTGACAGCAGGCACCCAGTGTTGCAATTTACCTGCTTCCAGTTCGTAGACAACTTTGTCATTTGGAGAGATGAACTGCGGTGGCAAGGCCTTGTTCGGAGATCCTGCGGGAGAGAATAGAGAGCCCCCCATGGGGACCCAGACCTCATGAGAACCTGGGGTCCTTGCAGCCTTTCTCATGATGCCCTCACCCTGCTGCACCTGCCCCAATCTAACTTGTGATACGATCCTGCTGCAGAGTTCCATGCAAAGAGAAATCTAACCCTAGTCCCCAAACTCAGGGCCAGACCCAGATTTTGAGGCTCCTCCAGAGTTTAGATTAATCTAGATACAAGTTTTTGGCCTCCCACATCAGAAGAGCTCCAAAACCCTCTTGTTTCCCACTCAACATCTCCCACAAGGCACAACCTGTACCAGTTTCTTTTTAGTGCTGCTTCTAAAAAGCAAAATACAAACATCATTTCCTGTCACAGGTATTTAATTCAGCTTTTAAAGCAGCGGTTGCCATGGGACTCAGCACGTGCTCTACTTGTTCACCAGGTTTTTAATCTCTGTCTACAATTCCCTGGCAGGTGAGCTGAGCCCCTGTGCTTGGGACAGTCCTGTCCAAGCACTGAGCTGGGTAACTGGAGCCCTGCCTGGCTGATGAACAGGCTCAACCTCAGCACACAAGGCTTTGAGACTGCAAGAAGACTGAGGCAAGCTGGCTATAATAGGACAATCCCACTAATTATGAAAAGCAAAGGGCATTGGAGACAAAAAGGAACAAGAGTGCCAGGGTTATGCATTCACATACCAGCAGAGGGTACCCGTGGCCATCTCATGGGCTGTACCTCACCAGCCTGGTCACCCTCTATTGTTTGGGGCACCTGAAATGGTGGTGGGAAGGACCTCCAGTGCAACATGTCCTGGGCAGTCACACAAGGCTGACCCCAGTAAGCAAAACTATACCAGGTCACTTGGGTAAAGCAGATTGAGCACAACCATAAATGGATCCTGCAACATACTCTTCAAGCTGTTTTCACCAATTCTACAGTTATCCAACTGCATTTTACACATTTTAAAGTCATTCTTACCTACCACCTTCATGTGTACAGTTCTGGTGAGATTATAGGTTCTTCCATGGTCCTTGAACGTCACAACACAAGTGTAATTCCCTTTATATGCACTGCGGACGATGCCGATGACAAGCCTGGGCCCTTGGGGGTATCGCTCATAGAAGCCATCCACCAAGTTGCAGTTCTGGAATCAGGTAAAAAAAAAACTTGAGTTTTGGGATTCAAAAGTAAAGATACTGGTTTAAATGCTACTACAAAGATCATTTTTTAAACTATGAATAAGATAACTTGGAATTGTGATGTAGCTCAGACCTAAATACCATGAACTTTGAGCATGTTGGGATACAAACTGGTATGTTCACCTTGAACACGAGGTGATGAAGCAGATTACCCTAACAGTTTTATCCAACCTTAAATAGAGACAATTTTATTAGAGAGAGATCTCTGATCCAGAAGTACATTTGCAGTCAAGGCAAGCACCTCAGCAGAGTGAAAGTAAAACATGACAGCAAGAAAATGCTGATGTATTCACAAATGGATACTAAGACTAAAGGACATGTCCCCCATTGATGTCACTGTGTCTCACTCTTTTGGGACTAATAAAGCTACCCTGACTGACTTTAGCTGAGGATGAGGCCCCAGAATTGGCAACTGGCAAACAAGGATCCATAGTACAGAAACCTTAATAACTCTTCTCTTTCTGTCAGGCAAAGCAGGAAACCTCTGCCAAGTACTGAGCTAGAGATCCCTTTTCAGAAAGGGGTTATGCAGATGACATCCTGATTGCCATAAAACCCAAAGATGTGCACATTTTCTAATAGATTATTTCTGAATGGTACATTTCCAAATCAGATACATCTTAATGGGGCAGTTTAAGACAGGGGTCATATACCCTTTTTAATGATTTTTATTAGGCACGGGATGACTTGCTGCCTGAAAAATTACTTCCATGGGGTTTTCTGTTTCATTCCGCTAATTGACTGTTGAGATGTGCATTTCAATGAATGGTACAAGTTAAACCTTTCAACTACAGGAGTGAAACTGTTCCTCTTGGATACAAAGTAAGGTTTTCCTGAAAGGTTTTAGAGTTGTTTGTTTTGTTTTTAGATCAGTAGATATATTGTTGCCAACTTTATTATTAAATTCACTTATACAGAACCTTCTATCTAGAAATCCAAAAGTGCTTTATAAGCAGTTATTCAGTCCCATAACCCTCTGGCTGCACATCCCCTGAGAATTCTTATTCTCTCTTGACTAAAAGCATCTACCTAGAGAAAAACACCAAGGTCAAAACTTAATAAAATTGAGCAGTAATTCCATACGCGAGAGCCTGAGGATGGCTGGAGACAGCCTAATTATCAAAGCAGTGTGCAGAGCGGCATAGGGATGTTTCCATCTTCCAAAGAGGTTTGCCGAATTGTGTCAAACAGAACACCCATGGTCCTTGCAGAGGCCTGATACAACTTCATTTCCTCACCTCAAGGGATTTTGGAAAGGATGCTGTTTTCATTAGCAGATAGTTTGGGGGTTTTGGTTGCTTTTTTTGCTTGTTGTTTGTGTGGAGGTTTTTGTTTAGGTTTTTGGGTTGGGTTTTTTGGGGGGTTTTGGGGGGGGTTGTTTTGTTTTTTTAAAAACAGCAGACCACAGCTGAACTGGGGTTCCTAAATCCCTGTTAGAGTATTCTCCACTTGTGCACGCTGGTCAAAAATGTTTCAGGGTTAGCTCTCAATTCCCTTCCAAGAGCAGTTTAACCCTGTGATTCTGTGAAACAAAGCTCTTAAAATTAGTAAAGCTTCATTAAGAGCTTCACCACTGGGGAGACTCCATGACTCATGAAACATAGTTCCATGATTCTTATGCCAACCATTGCCTTTTCAGATACAACACTGTACTTCCCCCACTACCCAAATAAATCCTTCTTACCAAGTACCACTTGACAGTTGGTGTTACACTAGCAGGGTAAAACCCATCAATATCTGGACATACAATCTTCTCATTGGCATGTTCCAAGTAGAACATCTCCTCAGCAGGTTTTATTGAATGGCTCACACAAGAGTGTTGGTCTTTTGGAACGACCTCCAAGGGAAATGCAACTTTGCTGCAGTAGGTTGTATTTCTAAGGACAGAGGAGGATAGTGCTAATTAGCTGAAACTTGTTTACTCCTATAGCAGTAGAATGAAATAAAAATCACATCTGCAATAACAAGCATCATAGCGCGGATGAGGTACATATAGCCTTAGTTGACTCATTTATAAATGGGAAAGAAACCTTCAGAGATGGCCACACTATCTCTGAAAAGCCTTTAAAGATGACTAACAAGCAACATCTACTCTCCTGCTGGTAAAGCAGATAACAGGGTCAAAGACATGATGAACAAGAGAATGTGAGAAAGATCAAAAAGAGCTCTTGTGCCCGGTGCATAGCAGATGCTATGTTCATTTCGTACCACACTTTTAATTTCCTGGAAGTCTGAATCTCATGAATCTTTGCCAAATTAGCATGCAGTCAAAACATTACCCCTGCATCTGAAGCTATTTTTACTCTAGACATACAGATCACTTCTTAATGGTGAGTGCCTGTGGATTTTGCCATGGGCTCAGCAATAATATTTTCATGGACACTTGCAGCTAGCAAAGAGAGACATACTCATTAATGTTTGCAAGGCTCCAAGCGTTATTACGATGTAAATTGGCTCAGCACTGAGCGGTCTTATAATTATAACATTCTTTTCTCATTAATGCTTATGGAAATGGTCTTCTCCCTACAGAAAGATCCGTTGCTAACAGCATAATTTTCCAGCTTCCATGAAAGTCCTTCGATTACGCTGAAGACACACAGAAGCCACACCGCACAACCTACCTGAGCATGCATGTATAATTCCCAGTGTCATTGAGAAGAGCAGGCCAGAACCAAAGGGTGTCTTTCTCCTTACTGATGTGATTGTCTGGGAGACGAAAATTAATGGGCTCCTCCAGATCCCGGTCCTGCCCAATCCTGTACCAGATCAAGGTTAAGCCAGCAGAATGGGCGGTGCTGTAATTGTACTTCAAGAAGGTCTCAAAAAGTGGGCATTTGATCTTGGCAGGTTCCCCATCATAAATCTGGATCTGCTTCATGGTGTCCACACCCCAGTCATCACAGCGTTCTGCAGCCAAGAAGAACAAGGTACCTTAGCTTGCAAGTCTGCAGGAGAAAATCAGTTCTGCCCATGTTCCCCACAGCCCTCCGTCCCATTCCCATTAAAATCAGAGCCCAAAATGTAGTGTTTTCAGTGGAAGCAAACTGGGCTTTTATAAAGCAGAGTAAGAACACCGTGTTCAGTTCTAGAGAACCTGCAAACCTCTACTTTCATTTGCACACCTCCTACATTTATTCCATGCTATTTATCCCCCATCAGGACCATAGGACAAGATATTCCTGCATAATACCAGGCTTCCTAGAGAGCTCTGAGAAAGTTCAACCCTAAAATCCTGCATGGGAAGAAGTTTGGACGAAAACAATGCTTGAGGTATGTGTACATCCATGCACAGTGACAGGGAAGATGGAAATAGAGGTGTTGAAATAAGGGGGGGAGGGGGAAATAATCAACAATGCAAACATCAACCCTCCCTTCGAGCTGTGGGCCACTGCCCCTGCCAGAAGCAGCTGGGCTGTGGGTTCTGGCAGTGAGGATTGCCTTTCCTGGGATGGATTCACGTGATGCCTGTGCAAGCTATGATAACAAAGAACACAAGCACTAATTAGCAACACATAGTGACCATTTATAGTGAAGTTTGGGAAGGAAGGCTGAGAGGCAGAAGAGACAGTATGGAGGAGGTGGCAGCACGTTCTCTTGGGGATGCCCAGGCAGCCCCCAGGTGCAATCCCCAAGCACAGTCCAGCAGGCTCAGCATGGTTCACAGCAGACTCAGGCTGACAAACTGGGCAGCATGAGAAAAACCTGTGCAGTGCCTTTTATTTTTAATTTATTCTTGTAATTAGTGAATAGTTTTGGGACAAACAGCACAGTCAAAACCCATTTCTCTTCCGAGAGCTCCTTTCCACTCCATTCCTCCAGCCCATCAGGATGCCCAGTCACGAAGCGACTCGGTGCAAGCAAAGCACAGCACCAGGGTGTCAGCAAACCCGAGAGCAGCCTGCACTGCTGGCACCAGCTGAGACACACTGGGAAGCTGCTGTCACTGCACCTCCTGTCTCCTCACACTGATGAGGCAGAGCGTGGCACTGAACGCTTCCCAGTGGACCTCTTGTAGGTGCTGGGAGGCATTAGCTAGGGCAGCCTCATGACCAAGAGCCCAAGATGAGTTGAACAGGAGAGGGGTGTGCAACCTGCAGCGTCCCCAGGAGCAGTGTTTCAGCATATCACAGGCACACCAGAGATGACACTGCAAAGCCTCTCCAGTTTCCAGATACTAGAACAACTTGACCTGAGAGGAAAAACAGAATACAATATGCTCTTTGAGCCCAATTCTTCTGAACTGACTTCGCAGGCCCAGAGCAGGATTTCTGGCATTTTATCTTCCTTAGACAGTGAGATGTAGCTTGGCCCCAAATTCATACTTAATTAAAAAAAAGCAAAGAGATAAATCTTTGAGAAGATGGGCTCACAGCACTTAAAGGCAGCAGTGCTAACTCCTGTGGCTCAGCAATGGTTAGTCACAGTGAGGAGGAATCTGGGCCAGTAAGAATAGAAATGTTTTCTGGCAGGTTTACATATAAATGTAAATGCAAACTGCACTGCTTCTCCTGTGTCATATGGGTGTTTGGCATACCAGAGTGCTACTTCTGGAGGAAGAGAGTGAATAGGGCTAGGAAGAGGCAGGGAAGCTACCCAGGGTACAAGTATTTGCTTCCCCAAACCCAAGTGGCTAGAGAGTGCCATTGCTCACCATCTAAGAAATATACGGATTTCTTTCAAAACTGCACAGCATCATCCAGTAAAGCTGCTACCACAGCCAGTGCCAAGGCTCATTTTGAAAGACCACACCACTATTGGAAGCCTTACACCACAGGAAGGTGCATAGTTACCAGTCACCACCACAGTCAAGGCCAACTGGAACCAGTATGCTGCTTTAGGCTGGTGGGGTCAAGCTACTGGATTAGGCATGGTCAAGTTTCCATACAGTGATAAACAAGACAAACGAGCCTGTCAGAGACTGCCTGCTAATTGCATGATAAAGCACTATTACTATTCATGGAGCAGGGGTGCTTGTTTTTATAAAGAAAGGCTTTACTTCTGAAAGTAAAGACCTGGGTCTGTAAATCAGGACACCCGGGTTCTCTTCCTGGCATCTGACTTCACTGTCTCCTCTTGGGCTGCATAAAGGCAAATTGTCCTTATTACTTCAAATGGCAGGACTGTAGAGGAAGAAAACTATATAAAACATTACAGTACTGAAATTCTTGGTGTCAAGATCAATGAAATTTGCAATCATGAACAGGTCTTGCATTTTGCAACAGCTCACAAATCAGCACTACAAAACCATTTACCCGCTCTACCTGAATGAGTTGCTGAAAATAAATACAACTTCTTTTTTTTTTTTCTTCCTAGATTGCACAAAAGCAATGTATGGGCCTTGTCTTCTTGGCTGGGGAAGAGGCAACTGTTACTGTTCTTTACTGTAAGACCTGTCCCTGGAGATTTTGTCTCAGAGCTGGCTTCACACCTTCCCTCCTCCCCATGCTGCTGACAGTCATACTGCTATTTTGATTTTTTGGGGTATTTTATACCTGAGATAGCTGGGCTCTGCCTGACATGGCATGTGAGGACTGCAGGGCATCCCTCACACACACCTTTCAGAAGCCTCTTTCTCCTCCTGGCTCTTCTCCCAGTGCCAACAACATCCTATGCCGTGGTGGCACTTTTGCAGCAGACCCAGTGGATAGGTCAAGCCCAGACAGCCAGCTGCACTCCACACACACATAAAGTGGAGGGGATGCTCACATTATTATTGCTATAATTTTATTTCCATTCAATAGTTCCCTGCAACATTTTGTGCCCCTTCCACTCTTTTAACCTTTATTGGATATTCAAATCCTATTTGCTGCTAACATCAGCATGCAGCTACTTGGATGTTAGTCATAAACTGAAGATAGCCTGAAAAAAAATGTTATAACTTCACACTGAACCTCACTGGCATAAAGCAGCTCTCATTATGAAAAAAAAAAAAAAAATATATATATACACATATATACATACACATATTGATATATTCTGACTCCAGTAACAATATTTGAGGGGGCATTGCAGAAACAAGATGCAAGGACCCAGTTCTAATTAAAAGTTAGTGCCATTTCTCATACAGTGCTGTGCCCATTTGCAGCAACTCACACTTGTTTTCACTGTCTAAGTCCAGGAAGAGAGTTTCTTCTCTCTTGAAATGTTTTCTACACAAAACAGCCACTGGAGTAAAGAGCAGCTTCTGATTAAATTGACTGGCATGGGCATTCACGCTCTGGCTTCAGAGGTTCACTAAGAAACGGAAACCAGTGAAGCTATATGCAACTCCATGGTCCCTTCCACACTGCAGCAAATGGAACACTACATCCCATAACTGAGGGATACAATAAAATTACCTAAAAATTCATCATCCTACAAATGCATCTTCCTAGAAATGCCTCTGCAAAACACTTTTGAAATAAGACATCTTTTTCTCATTACCAATGAGGTATACTTCAGAAGCCTCAACTGACCCCTCCGATGGCTGGTTGCTCTGTAATTGCACAGCAAGGCAGTCCACGACCCATAACACCTACTCATGACTGACAATGCAGGAAAAAGGCAAGAAACAGTCCTGTTTCCACAGCCCAGCTTGGGAAAAGGGATGAGGATTATATATGCTGGAGGGAAGCTGGCTGCATGGTAGAAGGAAACGTCCCCCTCCAACACCAGAAGAGAAGGTGCAGACAGAACAACCAGGGTAAGGATGCTCATCTTGATTTCATGTGCCTTGAGATAAAGATACGAGTGGGCTGCTGTGCTACTGTTCCTCCCTGATGCACACTGGGAACTAGGTGAACTGGCAAAGTTAACTCCAAATGTCTTCCTTGCTTGGACTCTATGTTGCAGTTTGAATACAAAGGAATATCCACTACTGATACAGGAAACAGAAACCTCTTCTGTTTCAGAAGCAGTCAGACCTGTCCCATTTCTGAATCTAGTGCTACAATGCCCTTAAACACCAGGTATCCCAAAACAGACTCGTGAAGAAAGTGGCTTCACCAGATGCAAAGTAGAAAATAAAAGGAGTGACAAAAAAAAATGATGTTGCTCAGCTGCATAAAGGTGAAAACAGGCATTTCCAAAAACCTTTCCCAAGCTTTCACTTACTGCACTGATTTACCCCCATGGAACACAGCTCTGAATACACACACCTGAAATGCTCCTGAGATGCACCAGCAGCATCCATACAGTCAAAACAGAGATGAAATTGGTGCAATTTGGTTTCTTCAAAATGAGACAAACTGCTTAACCCACGGATCAAAAAAGAAAACCAGAGTAAGGCCACATCAAGAAACGCTGTCCCATTTTGTCTATAGTTTGGCACTTCTATGCAGTCATTTTAAGTACTTCCATTTAAAATAAAATTGTCAACCACCAAAACTCTACCAGCTCCACACCACCTCCGCCTCTTCCCTGGGGCTAGAAATAAAGGCTTCCCCTAGTTAAAACTTCTGTGAAGAAATAACAAAGAGCCATCCTTATGAGAGGCCATCTATCATGCCAGTACAAATTACCTTGCCATTTGCCAAATTGATGCACCCTTCTTAATCATGTCTGACGTTGGGAGGGGGCCTGTCTTGCATGCAGGCTGGGACCCTGCAGTGGCAGCAGGACAAGAAGCCATCAATGCTGCCTGCTGAATAACACAGCAGAGCCCTCTTCCCCACACCATTTCAGCAGCAGCACGGGCTGCACTATCTCAACAGTTTCCTACTTTCTTCTGCCACCCCTGCTGCATTATCTTAAAGCAAAGCTGCTGTGAGTCAGCCTCCACCCAGGGAGCGCAGCCACGCCAGTGGTTCACTCAATGCAAGAATCAGCATCAGTAAGGCAGAAAAAGCTGGTCATGCAAAGCGATTAAGTGCAAATTAATCATTACTACCTTAAAAATTCTTCTTCCCCCACCCTCTTTCAAGCTCACAGCAGTCAGTGAGAAGGAAGCAGAGGAAGCCGGGCTGAATGGAGGAGTTACGCTGTGAGCATAGGAGGTACCAGCTGCGGCCAGCACCCACGCATGGGTGTGCTTTCCATTTACGCCAGTGCCAGGAGCACCCACTCTTCCACTGTGTCTGCGTTTTCCCTTTCGCATGTGCATCCTGCACAGGACCACCACGCGCTCCCCAGCTGGGTGCTCTGCTCAGCAGCTGAGCAATTAGTACGTGTGGTCTGTATCCCATCTGACTGTACAACATGGTGCAGGGAGGGCAGCATGGAGAAAAACAAATAAGAACATCTTCCCTGAACAGGGAGAAGAGGAACAGACCCAAACACACTGAAATTGGGTCAGCCCTAGCGGAGATCAGATAGCTCACATCATTTGCTCCCACTGTCTCCACAGCTGTGACAGTGGTCAGAGAATGCCTAAAAACTGGCTGTAGCTCAATGCTGTCTTGGAGGCTCAGCCTGGAACCTGCACAAACTGTGCAGGCTGGAGGAACTGCCTTCCTCCCACAGCCTCTCCAACAGAGGAAGTAAGTGGAAGCAGCCCTGGCACAAACCTTCCTGTGACTGCCTCCAATGCACAGCACACAGCTTACCCCCTCTCTTAGACATCGTGGTTATTTAACTTTAGATCCTGAAAGTCCTGTTTAAACTTGTGTTTAAACTGCCTCTCTTCCAAATTCACAAAAAAACCAAGCTGCCTGTGTAAACTTCAGTTGAGTTCAGAGGGAGCAGTCAAGGCATGACACCCAAAAAACGATGAATCTGTAATGGAGCCTATAGCTCCTAACTCCAAGTTTCCTTATCTAATCAAGCATATCAAACAACATGGGGAGTTGTTTGCATCTTTTAAAACTCCTCCACAGCGAGCTCCATGCCTTCAGTCTCTGTGTGTAATGCTGTGTTTACTGTATGTAGCACAGAGTATCTTGGTTACCTCCAGCAACTGGGCCCAAAACCAAAAAAATTTGGTTTTCTCTAGCAAGCTTGACATGTTTTCCTGGAGGCTTTTTTAAAAATTGAGATCAAAACAATAAAGGTAGGGGTATGAACTGCTTCAAAGCCTGAAGGAGAAAACGAGCAAATAGCTACTTTCCATCCCAATTCATTGAGGAAACTGCTGTGCAAAGCACAGCAGAGCAGCACGGGAGGAGGAGAGAGAGAGTGAGGAAACAGAAGAGCCCAGTGCAAAATCGTCTGTAGGAAAGGCAGCATCAAAAGGAGGTTTACCTGATTTGCACCACTGTAGGGCTGTGCTCCAGCTGGCAGGGGCTCTTCTGGGTGCCTGGGACTTGACAAGGTCCAGGCTCAACTCCCAGCTCTGCCACAGGCTTGCTTAGTTAATCCCGTGCAAACTAGTTGGTGCACTTAGCCAGGGACTCTGTTGTCTGCTTTAAAATACAGTCAACAATTCTGCATTGCCACCACAAACATCCACAGGGATGTCTGCATAAAAATAATGCTGCAGCAGTTGTCCTCGAATGAGGACAGGAACTGAAAAAATGCAGCAGGCAGTAAAATGCACCATAAGGGTCTACGAGCCTGGCACACGTCACTCGTGTGCAATAAAACGTGTGAGACAGAGCCCAGCTGTGCAGCTACAGCAGGGGGACGTGATGGATAAGGAGGGTAGGACACAGGTTCCCGATGTCCCCTGATGCCCTGTTTGATACACACAGAGAAGCAAAGGTGACTGTTCAGTATCACATCAGCAGCATACCCAAAATGGGCTGGTTTCCTCCGCACGTTTCTGAACTTCAATGCAGATGGGTCACATCATGTTGACGCCTGCACAAAACTCACCCCTCACAACCTATTTCCTCAGCTGACAAGAAGCAGAAGCAAGGTCTTACCTCCTTGACAGGCACGACTCTGGTGGCTGAGGTTACATGTCTGCACCCAGGCCTCCTCCGCTCTGCAGGTTTTATCTCCATCCACTTCACGGCTACGCACCTTTTAACACCCTCAGTGCTGAACAACTTCATGCCCCCAAGCACCGTAAACTTCTACAACCACAATAACTCACAGATGGGTATGGATGGTTATAAAATCATGTCCTTAAATTAGGACAGCAATAAGACGAGATTGGAAGAGTAGGAGGGAGTCAGGAAATCCCAGGAGAAGATGATGTGGGAGGGATTTAGTCTCTTTAGAAAACAATAATGCAGTTTAATCCATTTTTCTTTTGACTTTACACACTAAAATAAGCTTCTCAGCTTCTGGGGCTGTCACAAATCATAAGGAAAATACGGCCACTGGAACCCCATCAGTAGAATAAGAGCTACATAGTAATAATTCTGAGGAGCTGCGCAGGGCTTTCCATCTTCAAAGCATTTTACAGACAGTAATTTATTAATCTGCAAATTTCCCCTGGCCATAAGTAACTGCTCTGCCTCTCTGCTAAGCTCAAGAGAGACACACAGCATGGATCGGCACTCAGGAGATACGGTGCAGGCTGCAGCTCTCACCTCTGGAGCTGGACCACGGCTCCTGGCTTGCTGCAGTCAGAACTTCGCTGCTCCAGCAAAGTTTGGATTCACCACCTGAATCCAGAAGCACCGGTGACATCTGTCACTTCAGAGCTGACTTCAGAGGGCACCAAACCAGTGCTCGAGAGCCTCTGGTATGGGGGAGTGTAAGAGACATGCCCACAATTCAGCAAATAACAGCAAAGCCCAAAATAAAACTCTCAGGTTGGAGTCACCCAGCTGCCTTACAGCCACTGCCTGCCATGCTGGGGTGTCACTCTGGCAGAAGCTGGCCCTGGTCCCAGGCTCATCCTACTGTGCAGCCTGCCAGATAGCCCCCGAGGGAGCTGTCAGAGGAGTTTCCTATGCAAACACGATGCTTCCTCCCATCAGAGGATGATTTATGCACAGCAGTTACCTGTTCACACTAGGTGAGTCCTTTAGATAATCAGCATGAGGCTGCTCCTCCTCTCCTGACAGCGATATTCTTGTTTTTCTTCTTCCCCAAGACAATATTCTTTACCATGACGCCCTCCCCAGCCCTCCCCTGCAAAAGCTGGGAGGGAGAGAGGATGAGAGAGCAGCCTGGTGAGCAGGGAGGAGCACAACTACAGCTACAACTTCTAAATAAGTCGGTACCAACACAGGCCAGCTTTTTTTGGAAACAAGAAGATAACGTTATTCTGTATTCATACTGGCTGTTATGTTCTTTGTCCAACTGGTTTTTCATCTCTTTTAAGCCAGCGTGCATTTATGTGACTTCAGCAGTGCCAAAGAAATCATTGTAAGACCAAAACCAGGTTCATCAGTTTTTGCTATCCTTCTCTGGATATCAGAACATCTGGGTTTATTAAGCATCCTACAACACAAGCACAGACATTCGAGCCTTACTTCCATCTTAAGGATGGTTTAGTTGAGGCAAGGAAAGTAGAAGACCCCGAGTACCACTGTAAACAATGTCCCAAAGGTTACAAGTAAGGAATTCAAACCCAGGCACTGCAGATCACATATATTCTCAAGACCAGAAAAGATGTGCCCATGCATACAGCATGAGTGAGTAGCAGACTCAGGCACAAATCCAGCCTCTGACTCCAAGTCTTTACACTACTCAGACCACATTTCTTTCCTCTTCCAGTTTGCAGCTCCCTTTCAGCAGATGATTTTGTTTCAGCACCAGCCTCCGTACACAAGCAGAAACAGCAGAGCCCAAAGAACAGATGTTTAGAGCCACAGTGCTGCTGGCAAAATTTGGGGGGAAAATAAAGTTTGCGGATTTGTCTTTCCAGTAAGTAGTAGGGTGAAGTACAATGCTGAAACTTTCTGACACACTGGTGTGGAGACTGTCAGTTGTACTGGCTGAGCTGGATGGAAAGGCCTCCATTATAGCCAGAGCTGCGCTGGTGCTTCATAACTGAAGCTTAGGAAGTGTTGGCTCCTCATCCCCTCTGTGAGCTCAGAGAGCTCAGGATTCAGCAGAGCTGGTACCCCTGGTTTGGTCAGTCCCCAGTCAGTGTTGCTGACCATGCTACTCCCCCAAGCAAGGGCTGCAGAGGCAGGCAGGAAAAGTGGCAGCAAAACACAACAGGACTACCAGCCCCTGCCTCCAGCCAGCCTGGGCTGGAGAGAGAGCTGGTCCTGACAATACAACATTACATGACTATTACAGCAAAGCACAAAAAAAAAGTCCAGCTGAAATGACAAATCCCTACCAAGTTACACATCTTAAATACCCCAGGACTCAGGTTCTCTGGTGAGAGCTACCCATCTCCATGGCATCGCTTGGTGTTAGGAGACCACTGGGGCAGCTGCAGACTGCACACAGCCCTTCTGCATTCACCATGGATAACCTCTGCCTCGCTTCCCCTACCTACGCTCCCCACTCTGAGAAGAAAAAGCAAGCCCAAATGCTGCAACATTATCAGAGCATGTCCAGACTCCCACACTGCTCTGTATTTACGACTTTGCAAGGGTGAAATGAGCTCCAGTTGCCTTTTGGTGCCAGTCCCAGGAAACCCCACAGTGTAACAGAGGGCTGCACAGACGGCTGCCCGTCCATCCAAGTACAAAGAGCCATCCAAGCCCATCATGAATAACAAAAGACATTTTGACAGCCCAAAGTGGTTTATGATGTCCATGGAACAAAAAAGGAGCTCTGAACTGAAGAATGGGTCTGTCACCCACAGATCTGCAGAAAATGAAACACACACTACAGTGGATTTGCAGAAGAAATGTATTTTAACTGATCAGGTGTCCCACACATCACCCTTTGACATTTATGTTCTTGCAGCACTCTACAAGGGCTCTAACCATCCTCAACAAAAAACCTCTGCTAAAAGAGGAATATTTAAAGAGCACTAAATACCTCGCAGAAACGCATGGAGGGTGCAGAAATGCACATGCTTGTGTGACCAAACACCAGGGTGCTCATTTCATGGCTCCCAGCTGACAGTCTCAGCTTTTAGAGTTGCTCTAACATTTCCTGGGCAATCCCGATTCAATTGCACCTACCTCCCATTTCTCAAAAAGCCCAATATGACTGCACGTGGGGTGTCGTAATGCTGCCTCAGCAGGAGGAGGATATTGCGTTGGTGGAGAGCAGAACAGCACGTCCAGAAGCACACGCAAAGCGGGGATTTTCCCAGCAAGCAGTGGCAATCCACACTGCTGGGTCCCTCCTTCCCCAGGCACTCCTACTACCTAGGGCTTAGAATATATGGCTCAGGTCTATCTCCACCTTCTCCTTTGCTGTTTCACCATTGCTCACCACTTCCACCATGCTGCCCTTAGCCAGGATGGGACAATCCCTACCGAAGGCTAGAGCCTACTGTGAATGCCTGCAGCCCTTGGGCACCCCAAGGAGAAAAGCCTCCCAGAGTTCCACCTCTGCTATGGACCTCACACTGAGATGAACCTTGCTGAGGTACGTGATGTGAATGAATCTGGCCCCAATAATTCAGCATGGTCCAAGAGATGATACAAGAGCTGTTCATCTGCTCAGGGTATTATAACTGCTTGTTTGCCAGTGCTGCAGAGGGGCAGGAGCTCATGGGGGGACTTGTCAATCCTCTGCACAGCCCTTATTTCTGAACATTTCCCCCTATAAAGCCAGCGCCTGTTCTTTCCTCCCTCCCCCTTTCCATTTGCCTCCTGCAAATCATGCTGTCTCCTTCCACCCCCAAAAAGGAAGTCCGGAGCCGAGACGCACACAATCTGCCTCTTCACAAGAGCTGGGCTGAACGTGTGCCAGAGGAGCTGTGAGCATGACAACATATTTCCTGTCAGGAAAGTGACTCAGTGAGATGGGTATGAGAGCTCCTCTTACTCAAGAAGTTCCCCTCTCCCCTTTCGTTGCTGAGGCATGAGTCAGAATCCAAGAGCCGGAATTTCAACCCCCCTCCGGATCCAACCAGGAATAGCAGAGTTCAGTTCAAGCCCAGGTCCTGCGTGCAACTCAGTGACAAGCCACCATCACGTGCCCATCCCTGGTTTCACCCCTCGCAGAAGGGGAATAACAATATTGACCAAGTGGGCAGCTTGAATTTGCAAAGTGCTTTTAGTAATAAGCACCATCTCAACTGATTTGCTTATGCACCCATTTACACCATGCTCGTAGCCTCTCCACGTGAGCATTACACAATACCCACACAGAACTAACACTGCATTCATGCATTTTGCTGAAGTATTTTACACACAAGCATCTTATCCAGGAATACTGTCAATGCTAAAAATCACTGCAGCCAGTTTTCTTTCTCTGGCTTCAGATCAGCTCTTCCCATGATAAGAAGGCAGACCCTTTGCATGCCGTGTCCTTACCAGAGCCGCTGCCAAGGGTGACCATGCACAGCCAGACCATAACCAGCAGGACACCGACCATCTTCATCCTGCTGAGACAAAGTACACAGACCTGGTTATTTTACAATATTTCATCACTGCAGACAATTTTTTAACTCTGAGTATATGTGTTTATTCCTCTGCCCACCCAATGATCTTTTAATTTTGGTTTGTTCTTTTTTTAAATCTCATTAAGATTCCTTAAGACAAGCATCTGCAGCGCAGCACTGTCCTGTCTGCAGGCAGCTGTGTGAGCTCCTCAAGCCTGGGAGGTGATGGCTCAGAAGAGGACAGCCTAGCTCATTGACTTAAGTCACCGGAATCATAGAATGGTTTGGGTTGGAAGGGATCTTTAAAGGTCATCTACTCCAAACCCCCTGCCGTGAGCAGGGACACCTTGAACTAGATCAGGTTGCTCAGAGCCCTATCCAACCTGACCTTGTGTGTTTCCAAGGATAGGGCTTCTACCACCTTGAGTAAGGTAGATGCTTACAGGCTAGAAGTCCCAAGCTTTGACTCCCAAAACACTAAGATCCTTTGATGAGACCTCCCTCTGCCAGTGCACATGCTTGTTGCTAGGAATGAGTGCAGAAAGCACTCATGATGGTGAGTGGCAGCTGAAGCACATTCGCACTGAACACACATCTGATGGTCTGGTGTGATAACCACGCCAGTGCAGTTCGAATTTGCAAGGTCTGCCTGCTGGTGGCCTGGGAAGAGGGTGGCTGCCAGAGTCCTGACTGCCTCAGTCCCGACTGCCTCACCTGGCTCCTTCAGGCAGGCCAAGGCAGGGCAAGGCTCCAGGTTTTTCCAGTCAGAGGTAAACAAGTGCCAGGCTTGTACACTTTTCAGACATGAACAAAGGTTTATACTTTCAAAGCAGCACTGATAGGCAGAAAACAATCCCAGACATCTCCACTCCTGCTACAGAGCACAATTTCCTGTAATTTCAGATAAATGTAGACTGCCACACTTTCACTAGCTGCCCGCTCTGGTAACTGGCATTCAGCTCTCAGAGCTGTTTACTCACCAGAATTAAGTTTCCCTGGGTTTCTAGGTCTTCCAGGGTGCAACTTATAAGCTAGTAGTATGAAAGCTGACATCTACTAGATGCTCTCATTAATGGGGCGAAGGTTGCATTTGATATTCCTGGGTGCTGTCAGATCACAAAGGGAGAAGAGATGGTTAAAAGGCTGAACTTCATCAAAGGATCTCAGCTCCACCAGGTAGATGCAGTAATGAGCATGGAGATACTGTCAGCTCATGAGGTGACAGAGAAATCTGCTCCATCAGGGTGGGTTAAAAGGGTGGGGAGCTCCCTTAAACATGCCTCTCACAAACCTGTCTATATATATGCATTATGCAGCAGGGCTTCGACCTTAAGCAGAGAGCACCTAAAATTGCACAGATTGCACAGACTGACCAGAATGGGCTGTGTGAACTGTGCTACTCAAAATCCAGCAGCGGATATTGAATCCTTCCTTTTCAATACTGGCATGTGAAAAGCCTTTGTACGATGCTTTCCCTCTGCTGGGCTCATCTCAGAGAGACAAAGGAAATCCAGAGCAAGCCTGCTCTTCCCTGAACAGTCCATGCAAAGGGCTGCAAACTGCCTCAGATGACAGAATGCTTTCAGAAACAGGCAAGAAGATGGGAAGAAGGTGAGTTTTCTTCCCTGGGGTCCAGCTGAGAGGGCTGTTTGTCCCCTACCTCCTTCATCCAAACCTAAATGCCAGCTAGTTAAACCCTTCTCTGCTGCCATCTACAACCAGCTCCTAATATCACTTAAGACAACTCCATAGGGAGGAAACAAAATTAAGTACTCCTACCCTCTGGTAATGCTGGAGAAAGAAAACATCTTTATGCTATCATACTGGACAGTGAGAACCAACATACTGCATTTTTGGTGGGAAATAAGGAACTTTTAGGAATTCAGATGCTGGAAGAGGGAGAGTGTAAACAGGGGGGGTCATTCCCATAATAAAGATCCCACATGGCTCCCTCTCCATTTGTCATTAGATAAACACATAGCATGTCCTAACTCACCCTTATTTTCCAGTGATTCTATCTCGCATTTCGCACAAATCAGACTGAATTTAGCCCTGAAGCAAGCAGGAACAACTACTGACTTTGGATGAGTTTCTCTCGTTTAAAGCAAGGCCATTTATGTGGCCTGAGGCCAAAATAAACTACCACATTTCACTCAGTGATACATGAACTCCCACAGTGAGCTAATATTTACATCCATTAATTATGCTCATAGGAACATGCTCCTTTCAATAGTCTCAAAGAGCCACCAGGTCTCTGTTCCCACCAGCAAGGTATCCGAGACTTCCATGTCTGCCTGCTAGTAGGAAAATTCTGATTTTATAGCTGGGTAGAGCAAGGAACAAGAAGTCCTGCACAGCATGATTTACTTCTGGTTCATTCCCAGCTCTCCAGAGGTCTTATCAGTGGAGACAGATGGACACAGAGCCTGTCAGATTACAGCAATTTCTCCATTATGGGAATGGGACTCAGTTGACCACAGCCCTGGCTGCTCTCACACTACACAAAATGCAAGAGGCCATGGAAGGCACATGCACAGAGTCAAGGGCTGGTCAAGGGGAGTCATCACAACCTCCTGGATGCGCTCACCAAAGCAGCATTTGCCAGCTGAGATGAAGGAAGAGGATTCTCCCTCTTCGGTAAAGAAATGGAGAGCTCACACACACAATGAAGGAGAGGACTGTATGGCAGGACAGTTACTGTGTCCAGCTCCTTCCCTGTGGCTTACGATTATTCCAAAAATTCAACTAATGCCACAGGATCTGGTGGTTTATACTACTAACACAGCACAGGGACTACTTCTTGTGTACTAGTGCTGCTAGCACTGGGATGCTTTCCTTTAAACTGCCCAAATCTGTGATATACCCCAAAGAGAAAGGTTTTCCCACAGCAGTTCCATGATCATGCAATGTCATCATTTCTCCCCAGGGAGGATAACAAGAATCTGCCAGTGACATCAGGAAAAGAGCATTGCACCCATTCGATTGCAGAGAGAGAGAGAGAGAGTGGGTTTTGCAATGCCTTAAGAACCTGATGACACAGGACTACAACCCACCCCAGTCTTGCCAGGAACAGAAGAGTTTTCTCAATCTTTTCCAGCAGCCTGCCTCTTTGTTTCGTGCCATCAGAAAGCATGTGGCCATTTTGCCTGTATATGATGCAATTCCAGTGGTGTGTGATCAACTTCTTGCACAACTGGGTAACACTGCACTGAAACACGGCATCTGTGGCTGCAACCGAAGGAGCCAGTGGTCAGAGTGCAAACTCCATGCTGCAGCAGAGTACTGCACCCAGCAGGGTCACAGACCTCACCTCTAGTACATAAGCAAGTAAAATAAAAAGCAAACACGAAAGGGAACCAGGAATAAAATCAGCGAGCAGAAGAATATACCAGCTCGGAAATCACACCACAGCTACAAAGCAGGCAATCAGAGCAGCCAGAAAAAGCCTGGAGAGCTCCGATACATCCTCAGCGCTCCAGGAACTTCTCACGAGACCAATATATTCTAAGGTGTTCTTAATGTCTCCATAAATTAACATTTTAATAATAATAATTCATTGAGTGGTTGGGGAAAATAATCCATTGCTGCTGTTACTAGAAATTTTTTTTAAGGAACTGACTTGAGATACTCATTTTGTTTTAAATCAGAAATTGTTTCCTTTTCATTCCTGAGCATTTTCTTCTTCAAACTTTCACCTTATATCTACTGGGGAGCAAAGAAAAGTGGGGTGGGGGGAACACAGTCATGGAAGTGTCTCCTATTCTTAAAAGCAGAGGTGGCAGAAAGGTTTGGGTTTTCATTTGATACTGCCCAAAAGCAGCCTTTATGTCAGGGAAAAAAACATTAAGATTTTCATACAAAACACCTTTCAATAGAACACCCTTCCCAAACAGACTCAGGCAAGGAATTGTTCACTCCTGCCTTTAGCAGCATGGACTCTGCAAAGCCTACATGCTTTCTGAACAATTACAAAACCCAAGACAGACGTCAAATAATTAAGAGAGCTGCACTCAAGGTAACTACTGTACACCTATTCCACCTATTCTCAAAGACACTGTACCAATTCTAGAGAACAATGCTGCATTTTCCAAGAAAACGCCTTTGTCCCTCCTAACCACAGACACCTAGGGAGAGCTGACAGGTTTTTTGCTTTTCACTGAGAAGTCACACTACGGCATGCAGAACAAAAGCGCCCTTCAGAACCTTGCCACTAAGTGCTCTGGCTGAAAGGGCATTTAAAATAAAGCCATTTCAGAAAAAGGAAAAAAATAACACCAGCCAGAGCAGGTTTTACATATAACTTCATTTTGTAATTCTGTCCCAAGCCCCTCCGAGTCAAAAGCATTCAAGACCACAGGACTAGCCCCAGGAAAAAGGATGCAGACACAGGAAGGCTAGCAAAAAATCAGGGTGGGCTAGCTTAGGGAACACTTTGCTTCTATGCCACGTGGACTTGGGGCTGAAGGCTGATGGGCTGCAGAGCAGGGCTGGCACTCAAGAGGGGGGCACAGCTCCTCTGCTTGACCATCACTGTGTGCCCACAAGCCCTGGGTCCCTGCACCATCACGCAGCAGCACTGGAGAAGGCTGTTTGATGAGCTTGCTGAGTTTTCTTACAGGAAAAACAGATGTACAGTCCAAGTAAATTCAAAGAATCCAAAAAGCAAAGGGCAGCTTGCAAAAGCAGCTGCAGAAGAATAATAGCAAAAACGCTAATGGAAAGTGGGAGAAGGCCCTTCAGCCCTCCAGGAAACACTTTTGCTTTTCAGTATGTGCAGGAGTAAGTCAGACAAAGGGGGGAATTACTGTAGCATAAACCATCTTGGTGCCACTTAGCTGGGATTTGCGCAGTGTCTCTCTGACCCTGCCTCTTCTCCGGAGGCCATTTGGGCACTGCATGGCACCAGCCTTTCCACTCCTGCCCCTGCCCAAAGCAGAGCCACTCCTGCACCGAGCTGGCCGGTCCCACAGACAGCCCTCCTGAGCAACATAAGGTTACACTGACATCTCTGGAGATGTGGGTAGAAAGATAGGCAACGAGTTTTGGAAGTCCAGCCTCTGTTCCTCAGGAGGAATTAGTGTGTTTGTTAAAATTCTTCTTGCCAGACAGCTTCCAGGAACAGACTAAGGAGAAAACCACGAGCAATTTGATGATGACCACCATAAGCAGCTCAGTGCGCTTTCCCTGCTCTCCTGCACGCTACACTACACATCACACGCAGGCACACTGACCACCAAATGGCCCCCAACACTGTCCTCAGAAACACATTCACATCTCTCATAAGGGCAGGGAGCCCAATCTGTCTTGGCAGCAGCTCCCTAACAGCCAGGCACATTTCAGCAGGAATCAGCCAGGGCTGAAAGCTGGACCGCAACCAGGGATACCAGAGGAGCCGTAAGTGCAACCCAATCAGCACATCTAATGGGGACACACGCAAGGCAGGGACCTGCAAGATCGATGCTGAAGTCTCACTTTTCCTGGGGTAGCTGCACTCACCAGGGTATCACACACCTGACAACAGAGCAGGCTGAAAAGATTTTGTTCTGAAATGCTTCTATTATAAAAGCAATTTATATCATCAGAACCAAAGGAAACATTTAGATTTGAGCAGACTGAAACTTTTTCCACCAGCTACAATCATAGCTAATATTAAACATTTGCTTTTGCAGAGGGAAAGAAAAAAAAAAAATAATGAAACTAGTGGGAGTCAGATGGAAAGCTGCCCTGGTGAGAGGTCTCCCACATCGCTACCACAAAGCATCTTCTATCTTCCTTGGCCAGAGCTGGCCACCGTTACACAGGACCTGGAAGCACTGACTCCCAGCACTGGGGAGATATTGTGCTCACACACAGCTTTACACCCAAGTCTGTCAAGTACCCAGAAAAGAAAACAAAACAAAACCCAGAAAAACCTGGAAACAATCTTCTCTGTCAGTGGCTCAGTCAGCTCTTTGCCCGCTGAGGACATGACACCAGGCATCCAAGGTGGCTTCATCTGCCCATCACCCACCACTGCCTCTCCCTGGCCTCCTGCACTGCACATCTAGGCCAAGGGCTGCAGCCTGTTGGCTTCTTACCAATTACTTCTTAGTAAATCCCCAAGATGGGGATGAACAAATCCAGCAGTGTGTCACTCCAAGGGTCACCCTGGGAGGTGGTCCCAAGCAGCAGCCCCACCTCAAGGCTTAAAGCAGGGAGATGTTCATTAACAGGGAGTAATTTCTGGGAGCTACCTTCATGGCACAAGATTTGCGTCTGCCAGTGCCAACATTTGGGACACGGAGGCGATTGCCAGGCAGAGAATTTGTGATGCGCTACTGGCATTTAGATAGCATCTCTTGGCTTCCTTTTGGCTCGACAGATTTAACACTAATAAACAGAATTCAGAGGAAGAAGCTATTTTTCCCTCCTCTCAAGAGGAAAGGAAAAAAGTGCAACCTAGACATGTGAAAGAAGTGGGAGGGGGCTTGAAAATACATCTGAAGAAAATCAGTATCCCCTCCTTCCCTTTTTGGTTCTCCTGGGGTCCTCTCAGGGCTTGGCAAAGCAGAAATGCTCCAGATCTTGCACGCTGCTCTGCTGGAGCCCAGGGTGCCACTGATTATACTCCAGCAGCTGTTTAGCAGGCAGAGCACGCTGCATTTCATACATTTAAAATAAACCAGCTCAATAATCTGTCACCTCTCTGAAATATATGCACACCTGGACAAGACAAACAGCTGGGACTGTCACCAAGAGATCTGTGGAGCGGGCTGAAGAGAGACAGGTTGAGCCACAGCTATGAAATCAAACAGCACGGATTACAAATGCATTCACGCTGGCCACCGAGCAGTTCAAACACCAATCTACAGGAGCACTTCTGTGCTCAAGCAAAAGGTATCCAGCCAAGTCCATTTTTTAAGTCTGAATAGCCAGGGAATGAAAAGCTTCCAACAGAGCTTCAAAGAGAGCTGAGACCTTCCATGAAGGCAGACACAATGCTTCTATTTTGGATGGCAATGTTCTAGTGAAAGGAGAGCTCTGAGAAATACCCACATGTCGCACTACAGGAAAATAAAGTGACAAACCAATTTTTGCACAGAAAAAAAAATATAAAAGTCTGCAACCAACACAGCTCAAAGACCTGAGGAGACTTAAGGAATCCAGAGTAAGATTCCCTCCTCACTGGAAGAGACCTGATTAGCTCTCATGGAGCACCTGGCAATATCTGAGAACAAACATTTAATTTATACATTCTGCCTTCTGACCATTTTAATGGCTTTTAGATGGAAGCAACTCCACTGCTCTCTCTAAGCAGTCATTCCACTGTCCCTGTGGACATCACAGCATGTCCACACCGCACAACAGACTCCACAGCAGCAACCCCAAGCTACCCCAGCCCAAGTCTCTAAATCCAAAGAATACCATGCAGACTCAAACAGGTTTATCAACTGGGCTTACTGCTTTTCACAGGACCAACCTGGGACTCTTGCACCCCAGAGCAGCTCTCCTAGGAGAGGCATCATCTTGCAAGCCCAGTCTGGCACAGCCAATGCTCTGCAGCCCCACTGCTCACCCCCACCATCACAACAGGGGCTGCACCCAGCTCTGCTGAGCGCTAGCTGCAACGGGCTCTCAGGCCTAAAAAATGCTCCAAGAGTTTCTTAAGTTCAAGCCCTTGCTGCCAGCTACATACCTGCTCTTCCACTTCACCTCCTCCCCTTATAGCTCTCAGTATGTGCACACCAGATTCCCGGGACAGCTGCTCTATATTCAGCTTACACCTTCCCCTTCTTGCTCTCCCAGAGAGGGACACAGCAGGCAAAAAGCCTCCAAGCACCACCATGCTCCAGAGCACATCATCACTCTGTTTCACTCCCCCTTCCAAGCATCCCTTTTACTGTGCCATTGCCACAAAGTCCCCAGGCAAACTGCAATGTCGCCAACACTGTGAGCAGGTTTACCCATGCTGCTGCCAGGGGTGAACACCTGATCTCCAACTCTTCTGAAGCATAAGAGCAGATATCCTCAAGTGACGCCAGGTATCCCGAAATGAGCAACATATTCAAGGGTAAAAGCAAGTCAGCTGAGGTTTTTCTTTTTCAAGTTTGGGCCACACAGTGTTTCCACACCTGGCACTTACATTAATCATGTTAATTTAATTGCATTTAGCCTTGTAAGAAAAAGCAAGCAAGAATAAGAGATGAAGATGCTTCATTCCCTCTCCCCCAGCTCAGACAAGCTGTTCTGTAAGTGTGCTTTACACCTCAGTCCACAGCAGAATTTAAAATAATGGAAAACGGAGCAGCAAAGGCACTGAAAGCCCAGGAGCAACCTGTCTCCACCAGGACAACAACCCACTTACAAACCATTCTCCAGAGGTCCTTCCAGCCCTCCACCTCCCCATCCCACCCACTGGGTCCTCCTGGTGCCTATCACAGCAACTTTCTTCTGCATGCCTGCCCCTTCCTGGTCAGCAAAGTACAGCTGCAGTCTGCAAAGGGGACTAGAAAGATGTAAGTACAGAGAGAGAAAAAAGGAGGGAAAAAGGGGAAAAAAAAAAAAGAGACAATCCTCCCCATGTCATGTGTACCACATTTGCTCCCCATGTCTCTTAACATTTCCTTCTGCAAATATTAGGTTGCGCCATCATAGGAAACTTGCTCAGGCTCTGCCTGAACTGACCCCATCAGTGCAGCTCTAAATTCAACCTCCAAACAATGGCACCCAGAATTTTCAAGTCCAGTAGCCTCCTGCAAGAAGGACTGCTCTGTGACCCACAGCACCTACACAGTGGGAAGGCTGAGAGGGAGCTACAGGCAGTAGTATGCTGTGATTGTCATCAATATTAATTATTTGGGGAGAATATGATTGATCTCATGAGGGCAATGAATTCATTTCTCCAGCTGAATGACAAACAAAAGGCAATATATGCACTGCTGACATTTCCAAAAGCTATAAGGAGCAGCGACAGGAGGAAATACCACTATGTGTTAAAACCCTGCTGCAAAGGGTCAAAAATCTGAAAAGCCCCCGAATTTTCCATTTCTGAGCACTTTCAATGCCAGGAAGTGGATGCCTTCATATTCTCAAGCCTGCACTGACCCCAGCCCTGGGCTGGCTCACCTCTTTGCATTGAGAGGAAGCAATCACTGCATGTCTCTGGAAAGCCAGGCTAAGTTTCCCTCTTGCTCTTTGACACTTGTCAACAACTACAGAGTCACTGCACGTGGCAGACAAGGGGGGTGAAGCTTAGAAAGGGGAAAACATTGCCTTCCAGGGTAGTCACAATCCAGTGCTAATCAGCAGAGCTAAAAAGAGGCTCTCCTGTGCAATGGGAGAAGAGGAGGACAGAGTAAGCCTGGAGAAAAGCATTTCCATCTCTCCACAGCCTCAAATCAGGGGAATCTGTGTGTGTGCAACCTCCCAAGGAGACAGAATTAAAGAGAGTCTCCCTGAAGTCCACACAGCAACACCAGAGAACACAAGGAAGGCAGGGAAGGGTAAAGGCACTCAGGCTGTGGCTATTTTTGCCAGAGAATCGATGAGGGGGAGAGACAACTCAGTCCATGGGGATGTTACTCCAGTGAAGTCTGAGTTTTGCCACATCCTTCAGTCACACCAACACATCAGCCCTGCCTGGCTCAACTACAACCAGCACAATTGGCTAGAGCAACACATTTTGGGATCCAGCAGCACATCTGTGCTCATTCAAAGAGGTTGGGCAACCTACAAGCCCTTCCCAGCCTGCCAACATTATCACACTGGGCAGCAACACATACGTCCTCCTGCCACTATCCAGATCCTTCCTTACAAACAAGGGCTGGGAGGTGTCTGTGCTGGAAGGAACAGGGAGGAGGCAGCTATTCCTCAACAGAACTAATCCAATTATTTGTATTAGAATGAATTTGTACTGCTCTTACTGTCAGAATAAGTATTTTCCACAGATCCCAGAGCTTTGAGTCAATAGATGGCTGATATATAGGTGGGGCCCCGCATGTTACTATGGTGGGATGAAGGGGAGGTTGTTTTACTTCTGGTTCCTTGTGAGATTTGCTTTTTGCAATAGGGCTAACCTCAGAAAAAATAACTAGAAATTTGGGCTCCTGATACTGCCATTTACTAGGCTCCTGTAAGTCTCTAAGGTCAAAGATTTTAACAGTCTACTAATTTAGGGTAGCAGGATGAGTTTCTGGTTAATCTACATGAAACCAACCGAGGCATCAATCACCAACTGTAGCACGTGAAAAACTGTAGTGCCTCCCTGCCAATCAGGCATCAGAGAGCTGTCCCCTGAACTGAGCGCATTAGCTGAAGCTTCTGAAATCTGTGCCTCCGTTTCCCCAGCCACATTTATAACAGCCTCTCCCCACAGCTGTGCATCTTAACATCTCTAAAGTGCTTAGAGATGCCGAGATGAAAGATAACATGTGAATGCAAAGTATAGATTAATTCCCCGAGCTCAGCAGTCACTGGAGCTGATGGGGCTAAATGTATCACACACCCACCACGCAAAACTTGGGTTCTGAGACTGTCTTAAACAGTAACTACTTAAGTAGCAGTTTCCTTAGAACAAGTCATTTCAAGGCTGGCTGGCTGGGCACACGGAGCCCAGCAGGCAGGAAACACAGGAATGCAATACACTACTATGAAAAATAGATGCTTTTCCAGAATAAGGTCTCAAACCTGTTCCTATAGAACCTGGTAGTTGGATTTCAACTCATTTCGGTAGGACCATGACAGAGCTGTTCAGGTTTTAGCAACCAGCACGTTAAGAACATAGCCAAACATAATTTGAAAAGCTATTTCCATTTCTGTTTGTTTTTTAAATGATTAAAAATCTAGTTTAAATATTGCAAGGAAAACTTTAAATTGAGCAAGATAAGGTTTGGCTTCCTTCCGAGTAGGAGGCAAACCCCACAACGCTACTGCAAATCTAACAGATGGGAGCTTTTTTTTTTCACTCTTTAAAAATTTCATTCCTTTGCACTGAGATTAACTGTAATTAGCTCTTTATTTACATCTAGGACAAAAGGTAAAATGATAAAGAAAGGCAGCTATAGCCATAAATCACAGGCAGAAAAAGGCCAAAAAAAAGGCAAAAATTCCCTCTGAGAAGAAAACGTCATGTCTTTCTCGCCAAGTATCATAATCGTTATAAATACATAGTTAAACAGCCCCACAGTATCCTGTCAGCACTAAGAATAAACATTTAGGTCACAGTTTTGCAAGCTTTTACACACAAGTTGAGCAAATATATAAGAATCATCCCCTGAACATCTGAAAATACCACATTCTTATAAGTGGACTGCATCAGGTCTAAGAGAGTCAAGATGTTCCATTATACTTTTATTTCAGTCATGCAAGGGATTAAGCAAAACAGAGAGAAAAAAAAAAACACAACACAAACACATACCAGCTTTTCTAGTTAAGAAGACAGAGTGGTATTAGAACTTACTTTTTTTTTTTTTTCCTTTTTTTCAAAGTCCTCTTCTAATTCTGATAACACCTCAGCTTAGTAAAGCTGAAGAAGCTTCTTAAGTATTTGCACAAGTGCACGATTCATGTTATACCTTTGCCTTTCAGTCACACAACCAAACTGGCCGAGGAGCTCCATGCAAAGCTGACAACCAGCCTTTTACCATGGTACATCCAGGCTGCAACCCAGAGCCCCCAGCCTGCACTCAGACCACCCACTGACCCATGGACATGCTAGCTGAAGCCCAGATCCAAACCTGCACGGGTTAAACAGTACAGCTCACCCAGCCATGCCTAAGTGAATCAAGTAGGCACTCTCTCATGCCAGCTCAGGGGTCCCAATTCCCATGATGGACATCCCATGGTGTGACCACCCAGTTCTCCTTCCAGGCATGATAATACCGTCTCCTTCCGTAGACACCTAGAGAGCTGGGAAGAGCTGGTAGCTCTTCATGACCCTGCTCTGGGTGGGATTTCCAAGCTAGTGGCTCCCTTGCACATCCCTGGTGTTCCCAGGAGAAGGACCCACCTACTACTCGCCTGACTCAGTCCAGGACTCACAGCAATCTCTTATTCTCTACCCCAAACAAAGCTTTTAAGTTAACAGTCCCTCTTTGTCAAAGCATGTAAATCTAAAAAGACTCCATAAGAATCAATGTAACTTTTCCATATAAATGTGGAGCTGGCACATAACAAAAGAGAGAAGACAGACAGACTGAAGGTCCAAACCCAACACCAGGGACCTTGACTCAACTCACTGCAGAAGTTAAGGACTGGTATAATTCTCCTCATTTTACTCATATGAGAAAGCAAAGCACTCACTCTCTCACTTTCCCTAATGCTCTCAGAGACTCCTACCTTTAGCCAGTTATCCTTGCTGTAATTTTCTTAAAATTGTAATTGGATAACCATCCAGACTCAGGGGAAACCTGTGTCAGAGGAATTCCTGCGGATACAGCACTCATATGATGAAACTGACGAGTTGCTAAGTTAACAAAGGATTGAGTAAAGACATGATTCTTCATTTGCAGTAGGAATCCTGTTTTACCAGCAACTATTTTTAAGGAATCCTATAACAAAATACGCACGCTTGTACATTCATGTTCCTGTATTTTATTTTCTGTCAAGTAAGACTCTGAATTTATGAATATCATGATCTGTGCATGTGTCTCATTGGGACCTCTGAGGCTGAAGGCAGCAAGCATGCTGGCTAAGATCAAAATGCCCAAAAGCACAGGCACCATTTGAAATACTTTCCCCAAGTTAATTTCCTTTTTGCACTCTCTCTGAGTGTACATGTGGCTCAGTCACATGCAAAAGCCCTACACTGTGGTTGAGAAACGTGAGATTAGCCTTCTGCTTTGTGAAAACATTTTAAGGGAGGGAGAAATCCTAAAATACCTCCCCAAAGAAGAAGCTGTTTTGTTCCAGTTCAGCAGTGACCAAATCTCAGCCATACATTTTGCTGATGGTGGAGCAGAACAAAGCAGTTACAAACCATGGAGGGAAAGAAACCCACCTTCATGGGGACCACTGAGCTGCACCTAGGCTGAAGAGTCGGTGTGAGAGATGGGATCAGCTCAAGCATGGCAAACACGACAGCAGCTTTGCCTTCCTTCTGCCTCAGGCCCACCTCACGCAGCTTGAGCAGCACCAGCTTTCACCCACCAGGTACAGAGATGCTATCTGCCAGGCTGCATCAGCCTGGCAGCACAGAGAAGATGGCTCTTGGCTCTGCCAAGAGTGAAATCCAGTGAAATCCATGAGGTGTGTTAAGAGAAAGGCACGGGAGGAAAGAGGAGAGCACTCAATGTCTAAACTGTGAGCTCCACTGTAGAAAGTGTTTCAGTTCCCAGATAACATGGCGCTGTTCACAGATTTCAGCTTATATAGGCTTTTCCATATACCTATTTTTATTCCCGAAGCATTCCCTGTTGCTATATGATGAAAAGAATGACGGGACAGCATGGATGCTCACAGATATGTGAGCACGTTCACATGCTGGTTATAGCCTTCTTAACTGTCCACCTTGCTCATGCAACCTGTGCTCCAAGAGCCAAGCAGGAAACCTCCTCCCCCAAACCACCAGCTGCAAAGGTTATCTTTGTGGCAAGTTTTTGCAAGTCAGAGTCTTGCTGAAACAAGAGGACATTTGACAGCAGTGAGGGACCCAGGACAGATGAAGAAAGGAATAAGAATCATGTGCCTGCCAAAATAACCAACAGAAAAATCCAAACATAACAGTAAGTGAGAAGAAGAAATAAAAGAACATGTTCTGGCCTCTTACTCTGAAGGAGCAAAGTGCTTCTTCCCTAGTGCTGGCATTTGGCACATGCAGGTCTTGAAGGAATAAAGCTGGGACAAACTCTTTCTTCCTCCTCCTTCCTACATGCATACTTCATAGCATAAAATAACAGGACCAGGGCCAGGGCCAGCAAGGAGGCATTTCTCCTTCCTCCATGTTCCCAGGCACCATCCAACCTCCCGCCACACCACTCTTCCATCCCTCTGAAGTCTCTCTTACCTATGTGTTCCTGCCAGGGACTTTGGGGCAGCACTGCCAGACTCAGGGTACGAGCCTGCTCACACCCAGACCTGGCAGTACTCATCCCTGCTGCACACCAGCTAATGCTCAGACGCAGGATACCTGCACAGAGCTCCAGAGGTCTGGAAGGAGAGAGCCCTGAGGTGTTCAGACACAGGCTTTCCTTCACAGACTCTGGAGGGAACAGGCATGGGCAGACTTCAGCAAGCACAGCTCTTCCTATATAACACATAGGCACTTTGAATTCAAGCTACATCCAGAGACACAGAAAGAAAGTCATAGGGCTGCATGCATAAGACCTGCTCTCTGCCTTGCACAGAGGCACTGTGTTAGAATCTTAAACTCTCACTCGATGGCTCTCTGCTTCACCTCCATGCAGCATCTCCCACCTTCCCAGCTTAATGTTTCCTGATCATTTCAGTGCCCTGCACACTTCTACCACCCCGAGTCCTCACAGCCTTACTCTCTATGTCCCACATTGTTCTGCATCCTTAACTGCTCCTACAGAGAGCGTGTTCCCAGTGACAGGAACAACTCCACACCTACTTCGAGAGCTTAATCCTCTCTACTTGTCCTTCCCTGCTCACCACAGCCAGGGAAGCAAGGAGGGCAGAAAGCAGGACCCTTCCCAGCAGTGAGCCCTCCCACCAGAAAGCCCTCGGGCTGGAACGATGCTCTCCACGCAGACAGGAGAGGCTTTTCCTGCAAGGAACACAAGACAGCAGATAAATCTTCTGGAGCTGCCAAAAGCAACCTGTTATAAATGGCCCTCTAAGTTATGAGATATGGACTCTCTACAGCACAGTTAATAAATAATACCCCACAATCCTGTGTATGGAAGTGTAAGCTCAGTGACAGTTCTGCTTACCCAAGAGGGGTCACAGTTAAAAACAGAGTGTCAGGAAAACAGTACTTTTTAATTACACAGCAAATAATTTTTTAAAAAAGAGATAAGGAGTTTGCTGCAATCTCCTAAATCCAGAAGCCAAAAGACTTTCCTAGGACAAAAGTAATCACTTTTTATAAGAAAAAAAAGACCTGTAAAAGAACACAGAATTTTATCCAAGCATTATAAGCAGCTACTCACAAAGCAGAGGCTAGGATGGAAAGGGAGAGTATGCACGTGAGAGTGTATTTATAACCCAGTTTACAGTAACACCCTAAGGCTCAGAGATGAGGATCCTGTTGTGCCGGGCACTGTACGGGCACACTCCATGAAACCAGCCCAGGCTGAGGAACAAGCACTGCCACTGTAAGGAAACGAAGTGACACTGGCACAGAAAAGGGCCACCTGAAGCACTGGAGCCCTGACGGTCTCTTTCCCCCGCTCCCCCCGCCTGTATTTTCAGGAAAGCATTTCCCCCATCCACTCTCCATCCAGATACACAAAATGCTTTGTATAAGTGGGCAGCTGTCCCCAGCAGACACAGCGAAAGGCACCTTGCTGCCAGCACCTCACCGCTTGCGGGCTGTTCTCCTGGACACGTCTCCCCCGCATTTCCCCGCTGCGGTTCGGGTCTGACCCCTTCCCTTCCACGGCTCCGTTTGACAGCGTTAGAGAGCAGGCACCAGCGGCTCACCCGTTCGCAATGCGCATGAAAATCAAAGTTGCGTTTGCCAATGCACGCATGCAGCGCTCTGGGGAGGAATGCCCAGATCTCCCCGGCCCTGGGGGGGGGGGGGTTAAGCAGAGACCCCACGGAACCGGGGACACACGCACCCGCGGTCCTGCAGCCCGGCTGTGTCCTGCACCGAGGGGCAGCGGCTCAGCCACCACAGCCCCCGCTCGCCGCCCGCTGCCGGTACCCCCGGCCCGCACACCTCCGCTCTCACCGTGCACAGGCGCCTCCGGCCGGGGGACGCCGAGCGCTGCCGCCGCGGTTCCTCGGGCTCTCCCCTGCCCTGCCCTGCCGGCCGACGAGCGGGGGCTGCTGCCGTCCGCCTCACGCCTCCTCCGCCTGAAACTTTCCCTCCGAGGAAGTTCATGGCCGGGTGGGCCGGACCCCTCTGCCTCCGCCCACCCACGCCTACAGAAACACGCGTGTACCCCGCCCGCCCCCACACACAGCCTTACCTCAGAACGCCAAGGGTGCGCGCACCCCCAGCTCTTGCTCTTCTTCTTCTTCTCCTCCTGCTCCTCCTCCTCGTTCTCCCCCCCGCCCTGTCCCCGGTCCGCGCCCCGCCCTCACCGGCCGCCCCTCTCCCCGCCGCGGGGCGGGGGTCACCCCGGGGAACGGGCGGGGCGGGGCAATGCGTGCGCGGAGGCGGGCCGGGACGCGGCAGGGTGCCGCGGGGCGCTGCTGGCAGCGGGCGGGGGACGGCTCCCTCTCCTGGCCTGAGCCGTCCTGCTGGCGGCGGGGGTGAGGGCAGGGAGGGGTCGCTGGGGAGAGCCTGGGCACTGCCGTGCCACCTCACCTAGTAACTCGGAATGGGAAGAAAGGTGATGGCCTCACGTTGTGCCAGGGGAGGGTTAGGCTGGGTATTAGGGAAAATTTCTTCCCGGAAAGGGTTGTCCAGCACTGGCACAGGCTGTCCAGGGCAGGGGGGTGTCCCCATCCCTGGAGGGATTTCAGAGCCGTGTAGATGAGGTGCTGAGGGATATGGGGCAGTGGTGACTGGGCAGTGCTGGGTTAATGGTTGGACTGGGTGATCTTGGAGGTCTCTTCCAACCAAGGCTGTTCTGTGATTCTGTGATTCTCATCCCAGAGAAGTGGCACCTTTTTGCTGTATCAGCTGTGCAGCCCCAGTGAGACTGAATTTGTTGATGGATGAGGAGCAGGCACCTGAAATGGCCCCAAGGGGAATAACAGTGTGTCTGAGCAGTGGAAGAAGCGTCTGCAGGAATTTGGGCTGGCACCTTCCCCTGGAGAATGCAGCCAGCCCCGATCAGCGCAGCCCCCAGTGCCGGCGTGCCCTTGCAGGGAGGAAAGCTCTCTCCTCTCAGGCTGGCCAGGAGGCTCTTCCACCCTGGCAGTGAGTGACCCGGCCTTACTCGTGCTTTTGTCACCTTTGGCAGCCTGACAGCAAAGCGTGGACACGAAGCCTTTAGTGCTGAGGAAACTCCTATCAGTTCAAAGTGCTGCAGTAGTTTTTAGCACTGTTGGCTACAGCAGCGCATCCGTGTTGGACTGAGTTAAAGATTTCAGTCATTATCCCCAGGAGGTGACTCCAGGATATCTAGGAAGCCAAATTTCACTCCACCCTGTGAAGCTCCTCTGCAACAAACCTGTCCTGGAGAGCAGGGCCATTCCCACCTGGTGCAGCCTCTCACAGCCACCACTAGCACATATCTCCCCTATTTTCTCTGCAAGGCTGCGTGAGATACCACTGCACACAGACCTGCTGCTGTGAAAGGAGGTCCTTGTCCTTGTCACTCCACCCCAGCTCATCAAGGGCACACCTACCTTCTCCCCTACCCCGAAGAAGAGTGGCTGTGGCCTGGTTGTGCCACAGGGTATGAAGGAGCTGCAGTGGGAGGTCAGCGCTGCTCCTGCTGCTCCGGCAGGAATAGCTCTTCCTCCTGTACCTCTCCTCCCCTTCCCAGGGCTCTGGCACAGCAAAATTAGGCAAAATTTCTTATCTCAGCAGCTTGCTTGTGCTGGTGGTAAATGTCCTTGAAAATCTGCCTACTTGACTTGTGCTTAGAGTCAGCTCCACTCAAGCCATCTCTAGCCCAAATCCATCCAAGTATTAAACTTGGCACAGCTCTGTGTAGACTGATTTACCCCATTCTTAGGGCAGATTAGTCTGTTTCGCTTCATGCTACTTGCACAGCTCCAGGATCCAAGATATCTTGTCTGGAGCTACTTTAGGTCTCCATACACTAGGCTGCATTACTGAATATAGGCAAAACTGGAATAGCAAGACACATTTTGTGAGCTGTGTTTTCCAACATACTTACAGAGAAATATGTGCTTAAAATGTTCTGTTGAAACACGACAGTCCACTTTTCTCACAGAAGACAAAATAACAAAAGGATTGCATATTTTAGTTGTGATATTTAATGCAGCTGTGGGAGTAGCTCAGCTGCTCCGGTGATTGTTACAAGAATTAAATAATAATAATGCTACCTTGTTCTGTGTAATATCTGCCATCCATAGATACATATCTGGGATAGGACATGTCATTATACTTGTTGGGGAGGATCCAGGCACTGTTGCAATACTGGTAATGCAGGTTAACAGTCATCAACACATCCACCCTGGGAAATTCATACCATTCCAAAATCCTAGCCTACCAGTGCAAATTAGGGTCTTTAGGCCAGTGTCACATTAATTTTCTCTGATTTTGACAGTAAGTCAGAATTCAACTTTAGACTTCATGAATTAAGGTTCAAGACTAAGTTTCCAGAGACTGTTCTAAGGCTACATCTGGTAGCAAAACCCCAAACCACATCTGCTTATTGTGTTAGCACGGGAAATGTTTCAAACTCCTTTTACTTAGAGATTAAAAGAATCAGTAAATTAAGGGTAATATTGCTCACTTGGTCTCGGTGCTGTCATAAGGATTATTTTTGTATTGCTATTTTTTTCTCTCGTCCTCTCTCCACACTTGCGCATGCTATTTCTGTGCAGGTTAAAATGCAACGCAGTTACACCCTAGAGTGAATTATACTACAGTTTGAAGAGCAATTCAGTAAACAGAAAACATTTTTTAAGCACAAAAAAGCAGCACTGTGCCACGATTTTTGGGCAGGGAGCAAAGAGTCGCATTACTAAGTAAAACCACGGGGGGGACTTAAATAGCAGAAGAATGTGTTGGTGTTTAGCCAGGACACTGGAGCTGCTGGGAGTGCAACTGCTGTGAAAATATTCCACAGATCTCCAGTAATGAGTGGCCAAAGCCCTCGGTTTGCTGCTGTTCTATTCCTGTTAAGCAATTTAGAGCTAGAAGCACAGGAGGAGCCTGGATCATACGGCCAAGTTCTCTGCCATGTCAGGCACAGTGTTGTTTACGGGCCTTTTCATGAAAAGACCATGCTTAAAACAAGTTTGTGTAACTGCCTGTTACTCCTTCTGGGAGATTTTCCTGGACTGTCATGTCCCTGATGGTCAGGAACCTCTGTGTCATTTCCATCACTGGTTTATTCCCGCATGTTCTGGCACCAGCATCGGCTCTCATTTCAGTAGCTGTTTTGCTCATTGCTCCTTTCTTAAGTATTTTTATGGAGATGGTTCTTACCTCCTTTTCCCCCCAAGCTACACAGGACTGGCTTTTCAATCTTCTTTCCTAATGATTCTCAGTTCACCTCAGACCTCTTCCCTCCATGCACTCTGGTTTCAATTACTCTTAAAGTGCATATGGATGACCAAAATTAGTTATAGTATTAAATGAGAGGAGGCCTCACTGATGCTTCATACAGTGGCATTAATGTCCCCGTTTCTCACTGAAATATCTCACCTGGTAATCCCAAGATTGCGTTTATCTTTCTGCAAATAAGCTGTAGTGGTGACCTCATATTTCTCCATTTTTGCTTGCAATGACAAATTCCCAGGCTGGATCAGAAACTTGCTACTATTCCCTTGTCAGTTCTCAATTCTCTTGTTATTTGTCCCAACTCTCAGCCTGAACACAGTTTTCTGATTTGTTTGTTCTTAGCCAGCATTTCTGACACTGGGAGATCAAGGTAGTTTCATAACCTCTAAACGACATGTTCCTGCTTGTTACTTTACTCACACCCACCTAACCCATTTTTCCTCCTTCCTAGTTCAGGAAACAAGCCCTAGACTACATATAATTATAGTCTGTGCAGTTATAAATGAACGTGCCTTCTGTGTTTTACACCTACGTTTTAACTGGCATTGAGAAGAGCACGCCTGATAACCTAAGATACAGGACATAGAAGAAACTGAAGAATGACAGACATTTCTAACATAGCAGCACATGGACCTCCCATCTGCTTCTGTCAAGGAAGCTGAGTGTAAGGGTGAATATTTTCTGCTGAGACCATTTTCCAGTGAGGAACCTGTGCCTGGCTGTGCAGGCACGCATGGCTTTCAGACAGGTATGCACTCCTCATTCACCAAAATGCACGAGGAGTTGCAATTGTATGTCTGTCAGGTGAGCCTGACTAACATGTATCATGTATTCTTTGCCATATTGACTATGTCCAAACTAGATCTCAAATCACCTCTCTCCCCAGGGAGGCATGTTGTGTGAACCTCTATAAAAACCCTGCACAGCAAGGAGGGATTGGAAGCACAGCTTCATTATGAGTTCATCTACGTTTATTCCTGAGGGTGTAGCAAATAGCTGTTGTCCATGTTCATGTGCTAAATGTCATTAGTGTCTCTTCCTCAGCATTACCATGGTGGTAGGACTGCTAATGCAAATGGTTCTCAAATGGAAACTTGACCTTGTATGACTTGCACCTAAGTCCATTCAAATCTCTGTCACAAATGTTTTGATACAGCCTAAGGCTGGAGACATTTTCCAGTTCTATGAGTCTGTGTTTCATATAAGCTAAAATTATTTCAGGACAGAGATGGAGAGGAATATCTTCTCATCCTGCCAAAGGATTCAACTTTTGTCAGGTATCTGACCTACAAATATACACACGTTGCACACAGTTTGTGTTTAGGATGCCTGAACATCCTTCTGCACAACACATTCAAACATACCGAATCTGTACAAACTGCCTGACCGTGGGGTTTGCAGGAACACTCAAACTGTGTTGGCATTTCAGTTGGGCAAGACCAGCATCTGTCTCAGACAGTCTTTGAAGAAAGCATCTAGCCTGGACGTTAATTAGCTGCAGCTTACCTCACTTGCTCACTGATGCCAGTGAGAAGCGGCAGGATGTCAACAGATTAATAAAGCTGAATAGTCTGAATACAGCCTTGCTCGTTTAGACAATTCCCTACTGCTGGGTATTTCTACACCGAGTGGTCTCTGGAGTTGTTTTCGGACAACTTGCTTCTCTGGATGATGGTTCACTGACACCGTTGTAAAAGGGAACTAACACACTCTCTTTCCTCGGTAAATGGAGCCAATTAAAAGATCTTAAGAAAGCAGGAAAAGCTTTAATATGTCATATTTTTATCTTACCTGATTGTAAAAGCTCTTCCTATCTTGACATAGGTTTATACAGTTATTCAATAGTCTATTTTTCTGAACAAAACCTAGCTTTTCTGAGTAACTGTCCAATTATGAACTACAATGGTTATGGAAAAAAAGACAACATCATGTCTGGTGAATGAAAGAAATACCATTAGCACATTCAAAAAACTTATAATTATAATCAATAACAGTTTACTTTTTCCCATAAAAATGCAAGATCATTCTGCAGAATGGCCTTTAAAATCTTTGATTTCACTTCAGTGGTGATGAAGCAATATTAACCTTTAGACTCTCAGTTTATCTGTGCATAAGTTAAGGATTTCTTAAGGAAAACAATCCTTTTGTGTAACTCTTAGAAAGGTTACACAAGCTGCAGAAGAGTTTAGGAGCAAACTCAAGAAACTGCAGAAAACCTTACACAATCCCTGGAGAGGGCAGCTGCAGGTTAGCAAGGCCTTGATGTAGGGAGATGCTGTTACTTGCTGAGATCGGGAATTCCTCCGTAACAGGCTGGCGTGTTTTAACCAAAGGGCAGGACCCTCTGCTCCTGTTAATGAGCGCTGCGCTGGTGGAGCTGTAGCAGTTCATGCTGGTGGAGCTTTCTGGCAATGTTGGGCACTGGGGTTAGGCAGAATACCCAACTGCACAAGGAGTGATTCCTGGCATCCTTGCAGCTCATTTTCCAGGTTAGTGTATTTCCAGGCATTTGAAAGTTCCTTTCTCTCAATAGCTGCTATCTATCATTATAAAAATGAGCATAACAGATGAAGCAGAATGGCCAGTTTTGCTCTAACTCCATTGACCTCACTGGATTTACATTAGAGAAGACTTTGGAGTAATAAATTTGCATTTGCACAATTACACAGAACGCGCTGTAGTTCCTCCCACCTCGACTGCTATTGATTTCCTGGGTGTCCGACCAGCACAATGCAGCCTTGTGTAGCTGCAGTGGTCCAGCTCAGGTGGCAGGAGCAGGGGGACGTGCTGGCCTTGCTGGCACTCTGTCACAGCAAAGGTGCTGCTTGGATGTGGGTGGCATTTGCTAAAGGCCCACCCCACCCCTTTATCATTACCTCCTGAAGCACCAAGGAGAAAAGCTTCTGGAGCAGCCTCCTGATAGATGCAGGAAGGGTAAAATAGCCTAACAGATCGATCAATTTTTAGATAGAAATCAGTTGATGATTATAAATGTCATCAGGAGCTCTGTGAAAGCAGAGAGCAGGACCCAGGGATGCTCCTGGCAACATCTAGTCCTGGGTTTCCATGTCTGTCTTCAAGGGAAAATCGGAAGCCCTTAAGACTATTTTCTTTCCTGTAGCAGGAAGAGGGACTGAGCCAAAATTTGAAAAGGTGCAATAAATCTTATTAGCCTCCTAGGGCATTACAAGCTTGTACAAAGGTTTTTGAAGGAACGGGTGAGCCACAGGAATATTTCATTAATTGCAGATGGTATTTGGAGAACAGCTGTAAAGATTAGTAGAGGAAGTATTCAATTTGTGTGAAGAATGATAAAAGGATGCTGCCTGTGTGTGGGTACAACAACCTACGGCTCTGTCAGGAGTGTGGGCACCTTGAGGAAAACACTTGGGTTAGGGCAGTTAATTACTGCTATGTAATTTGACAAAAAAAGACTGAATTAAGTCAACGGAAATTGGGTAGATGTATAGGCAGCCTTAAGACACAAGCAACACTTATGGAAACTCTTTTTTTTTTTTTTTGGAAGCAAATCACCCACCTGCCTCTTCCTTATGAAATGAGTGATCTTAAAGATCACTGAAGAGGAGGGAATCAAGAGCAACACATTTGTTAGCAAGTCATAAATTTGCAGGGAGAAAGCGAGGGGAGTAGGAAAAGAATGAACTTGAATTTCACAAGGGCGAGAGGCACTCTCAAACCCCAGCAGTTGCTCGGCTCATGGCAGAGAGCCATCAACTGGGAGATGCAAAGTCACAAAGCAGCATCTGACAATGAAGTTCACAAGTCGTTAACCAGCGATATAAAGATGTGCTTGACAGGCTGCAAGTTAAACGACCTCCCAGGTTTAACACTTAGTCTTCATAATATGCCAGAGAAACTTCTGAAGAGAGTAATTGGCCAAAAGGAAATGAACAATAAACCCTATGATGGAAGTCAATGCTCCTGGGAACTTCTATTATTTTTTTCAGTTAAACTTCTCTGTATTATTATTTCTCTGTGTATAGCGTGGATGACAGATCCTGGGTGAACTGAAGTCCTCTGCCCATCCTCAGAAGGCTGAAGTTGAAGGACATTTCAAAGCAAGGTTGTTCATCCTGGTAAACATAAAATCTTCATCTGCTCTGAAACAAAAGGTGTCCTTTCATGTTTGAGCCACTAAACTTTTTTTAAAACCATTTAAAATACTTCAAATTTGCATTTTTTTTCTTTAAGATTTGACTTCTATTTCAAGCACATTAAAATTCTCCCCTCCGCTCCTTTTTAGTCAAAACTCTTCACTGAATTCTTCAGTTTATAAATAGTTTTGGTCCCTCTAAACCATCATTTTTATGACTTTCTTATTTCTGGAAAAAAAGGAGCAGCTATTATTAGTCACCTACAGTCTTCAAGATATTACCCAAAGTATTGTCAAACAACTTCTGTTCCACTGTTACTGGGAGGACACCCTACTAAATGGATGGTTTTTCTTTGACCAGTCACTTCAGACAGGTTTCTCAACCCACAGTTGTGCAATCAGTTAGCAAATTATTTTGAGGTTGAAAATACCCTTAGAGGAAATTTCTAGTTTGTTCTCACATGGTTATGTGCTCCCAGCTGCCTTTCTCTCAGCTGAGTCCAAATCACAATGTTCAGGTTCACCAAGAATGATGCCCATCCATAGGAGAGGGAATACACGTGCAATCACACCCCAATGGAGAAGTGCATTGCATTGGGCCATATTAAGTCAGGAAAAAAGTCCTGTACCTGGTGCTACAGTATAACATGGGGAATTGAATGTTTCTGATGCAAAGGCAGGTTTACTTTTGGACAAGAGCTGGGACTCCCTATTGCTCTCCAGACATATCTCTGCGTAATGTCTGGCTGGTGCCTCCCATTAGCTTCACTTTCCTACTCTCGCAACACGTGAGATATAATTACAACCTATTTCATCTGTACTTAAGTCATATTTAGAGTATAATTTTTACCATATTCAAGATCTAAATAAAAGTTCTCCCTTGCAATGTGTGATAGTAGAAAAGGTAACAGAAATCAAATGTCTCCTAGCAAGCCAGTTAAATAACTTGCAATCTGGACTTCCTCATGAAGTATGGGGCTGCAACTCTTCCCCATGAATGCCCTGCTCTGCTGGTGAAAAGAGATTTCCTTAAGGTTTTTATCCAGTGAAATCACCTCACCTATCATTTTCCGGCATGGAATTTTTCTGCTCACACATGCTGTCAGTTGTTCTGTGGGGTTATTTCTCATGCAAACCAAAATAGTTCCTGATTTAAAATGTTCCTCAACCTGACTGTTCACATGAGCAATGACATAATGGAGTCGCATTCGTTAGCACCAGAAGCAAACTCCAAAATAGAACCAGACAATTACTAAACAAACATTCTGTAATTATCTTTTCTTTCCTGACCAGCTGAACGATGAAGAAAGCGGCAATGTGTGGAGCTCATGATTAGAGCTGGTCATTTAGGCGAGAAAAAATATCGGATTCAAGTGTTTTTCATCAATCAGAGTGTGGAGAGAGCTGCTTTCAGCCAATGAGACCAACACTGTGGCGGATGTAGATTGTTTTCCTGGTGTTGACTCCCACTGACTTCACTTTTTATACTTTTCATCTCTACTACATCACTTCATGCAGCCTTCCCTGGCTTATTTTCTTCTATCTTGCATTAATAATTCTATTGCTTTTAGGCATACACTTGAACTTCACCCATTCACTTCACTTCCAACACCTTGATATACATCTTTGGACATGTCATGCTATACATCATGTTACACAAGCTTGAATACTACATGAAGGTGTTTGCAAGTAGCCATGTCATCATAAGAATTGCAAGAGTCTTTTAAGGACCCTTGTTAGTCCTTCTTTGGAGCTCGTTAGTCCATTATCTGGCAACATAATAGTCTTATTCTGAGGCATACCGTTATTTCAATTATAGAATGATCATAATTAGGCAGAGTGCTCAGTAGGACTTCATTGCTCTGTCTACAGATGGGAATCTGTACAAATCTTAATTAAAAGAAAAAAATTGCTTGTTGATTAAACATGAGTTTAACCTTAAATACTAGCCTACAAATTAAGGACAAGCTTAAGTGCTCTTTTACATATAGTGAGGGTAACACCTATTTGATTGCTTGCACAAACAAAAGAAATGTTTCAGATGTTCGATGCAAAACAGCTCAGGGATGTTGCATCTGCTTGCGAAAGAATTCATGTGGTTTGGACTCTAAGTGACTCTGAGCAGACACCTCTGCTCTGTGTATCTCAGGTCCAGTTCCCAAGGGCCACAGCTACCTCAGAAATGTTGACTGGAGGTATTTGTTGGTGATGCAGGTGAGGACTGATGGCTGAGCCCTTCTGCAGGCCAGTAAAGCCAGGTCCTGCCTGGTGGTAGAGGGGCAGGGATTTTGGTTTCTCAATATGCCATATTGACAAACATTTCATTTGTTGAATGAAGAATCAGTTCCTTTCAGTGTGAAGCACAAATCGTCACTAGGGAATATCCTGAAGGGAAGGGTCTGAAGTTTAAGAATTATTTGTTCAGACTGTTCAGTGTGTATTTACAAACAGTGAGACACAACCAGTAACTCAACAACTGCAATGCAGAAGGAAGTTTTGCTATTCCTGAAAGTACTTATGAGAGATATTATCATTAGTTTAACTCCTCATGAGCCCTAACAGGGGAGTGTTTGGCATCGTCAAGTTTTGTGGCTCTGCGGAATGGGTTCTCTGCAACAATCATCACCGAAGTCTTCTCTGGACCTTGTTCTAGATCATGAAAACCCAAGCAAGGTGAGTTGCTGGAGACTTGCATAAAGCAGCAGAATGTGCACCCAGTGCAGCAGAGCTGGCGAATCCCTCACGTGCCTGCCTGCAGAGGAGAGAAGCTGTTGCAGGTCCCCAGGGAGCAGCTCTCCATTTTTCTCTCCTGCTGTAGCTAGGTGTGCTTGTACTTCTGGGAGTAGCTACATGAGTCTTTTGCACTTCAGTTATATATCCAAAGGGCATGTGCTTTTCTTGTTGCTGGTAGCATCTCTCGTCTCTTCCTGAAACAATTCTCCAGGCATGAGGTAGATAAAAATTGGTGGCTCTATGGATAAAATCAAATACTACTAGTTTCTGTAACAAAATAAGGAACACCCAGCCTTGCATTCAACACAGGAAGGTTTAATATACAGAGAAAAAACTCAAAAGAAATCTGTTGACCTCTTTCCATTAACCTTTAAGACCAGCCTAGAGAAATGTGGAAGGTCTGTCCTTTCCTCCTCCCGTCATTGTGCCTGGTACAGTGTTTGGGGCTTTACTTGTTAGATTGCTACTGCAAAAAGACTGCTCTATCTTATGCTGCTTTGTAATAAGGAGTGGATTAAGGATACAAGCACAGCTACTTCATCACTGTGAACTAATGACATTCAGCAAATACGAGTGCTTTGAACTACTTTGCTTCCAAGAGCAGGGGGAGCAATGATTGATTAAATCCTTAGTGTTTAAGATCAGAAATAAAGTCATGGGGATGCTGAAAAAGGCCAGAAAAACTGCAGGAAATATTGACTGAAAGTCACTTCAAGTGTTAGGGATCATCTCATCCTCCCAGACCCAAGAAAAACATTTAAATTTTTTTATATTTTTTTTAAATCAATCAGTATTATCAAACTCATTCTGCTGGTAGTCCTCCTGATTTTTATATGCTCAGCAGATTATGCAATATCAGATCACATATTATTGCTCAAGTTTTTGTGCCTTGTGGTCTCAAGATGCAAGACATAAGTGGAAGAGCTGGGGCAGAAGTGGAACTGCCTGTGTCCACTGTTGCCAGTGGTGAGAGCAGGGACTGGCAGGAGCAAGCAGAGCTGCTGGCTCATGGCTCACTCACCCAGTTGTCAGACACATGAGTGTGCCTGGGAGAACTGGGAATTTTTGGCTTTGAAGATAAATCAAAAAGTGGAAGCTTTGGTCTAAGCCCACTGAAAATCAAATTTGGGGAGTTTTGCCTTTTTTTCTGGTGAGTACCCCCCTACCCCTGTTTCATGCTGAACCACTTCCAGTGCAATATACAGTTTTTTAGAAGCCTTATGCAAGGGTTGAATTGGTCAGGTCTTGAGAACAGTGTTATAAAATTAAAACTTATGAAACTGCAAATATAAAAATCACTCAGCTTTTTTATTTCCTTAATTTTTGAAAATATCTCTTTTGTTATTTTTTATTTCAACAAAATTATTGAGTATGACCCACAGTAATTTGGGGTGTTTTTTTTGCCAAAAGGTATTGTCTTAGTAAAAAACCAAAAAATTCTATCACTGCATACAAACGTTTTCAGCTGTGATTTTCTAACTCCCAAGGGTATTAATGAGTAAAGAAGAGCTCTTTATAACGCGTGTGTATATGTGTATATATCTGTACATAGATATTATATTACTTATTTATTATTCATGTCGCAGGAGCTTATTCAAAACATTGCTGTATATTTTTCTTTGAAAATACTCATCTAGAACATTTACTGGCCTGTCTGTCTGTCTTATCCCTTTCAGTGACAGCTCAGGTGCCTTTTTGTGACCTGACAGTGGGCTACAGTGCAGTGCCTCAGCCGGTGCTGTGCACGGGCTGGGAGCTGAAGGGTCTGATTCATTTTCATGGTTCCAGCTGCTGGTACACCTGAGAGCTGCTGTATGACACCAGATAAGTCATTTCATTCCTTGTGTCTGCTCTAGCCCTCCCCTGCAGTGAAGGCAGTGAGGAGAGGCACCCAGACATACATGGGGTACAGTCCACAGCCCCCAAAGAGGCAGAGCCACCTGCGTGCTGCGTCGACACCATGCTGCCCCAAGGAAAACCTCCATCACTCCCTGGTGAGCCAGGACCTGAGATTTCAGCATCCTGCTGGCACTGCCAGTCTTCTGAGGCAGCAAGACACAGCAGGCTCTTTTGATTAAAAATAGGTCAAGATTTAATTGAAATGAAGATACATTTTCAGATGTGCAGAAATTTGAACCAGCATTGAACCTTCTTTTTTTTTTTTCCTCCATCTGATGCTCATTATTTGAAAGATGTGTAAAATTTCTGGCTTTCTGGAGCCAATGGTGACCCAATAATGTAAGAAAGCTCTCCCCTCACTGTCCTCTCCCCAGAAAATTTCCTGAAGTTTTATTCATTCGTTTCACACATCACTAAGTAAACATCCCCCTTCCTGTCGGTGGCCTCATGGAGACTTACTGCATTACTGTGTCAAGCAGAAGGATCTTGATATGAAATGCAATACAGAGACACAGGCAATTTCAGTATCCTTGAGGTATCTCTGCCAGGAGTGTGGAAAGCAGTTCAATTTCAAGCGTAATGAGATTAATTTGCAAGTCACTTTTATTGAACCTTTTGTGACTTTGCTGTTCTCTCCAACAATTACAAGTCTTGACTAATAAACAGTGTTATATATAATGGGGAACATATCCATGTCTCTGTGTGCAGGGTGGCTGGAGAGGGTAGACTTCAGCCTGTTTTTATTCAGTATTTTCCTGTTAGATGACCAGGCATTAGTGTTCAAACATGTTTGGTGCAGGTTTCCAATCATGGCTCCTTAGCAACTGAAGTAATGTTAAATTAAATTGATAAATGATGCTCTAAAAAAAATGAAGAACTCCAGCAGAGAGATTAATTTGTGATGCCCTTTTAGGAAAGATTTACGGGGTATGATGTGCATTTGCTATCTGCCAAGTGCAATTCTTCATCACCTGAGTACACAAGCTTTGCAAAACTGTTTTCTGATGAAGTGCAGAGTTGGAACTACTCACCCTTCCCAGCTGGTGAGGAAAGATCTGTCCCTTTGTTAAAGATCTTCCTCTCACCGTGGCTGGAGCCCTGGGGAGTCCTGGCCAGCCTGGGAGATGGGAAAGCTGTCACTTGAGGCACAGGCCAGCTGCTGGGTGCTGGCCCTGAAGCTATGGACTGATGCCCTCCAGCACTGGTTTCTGCCATGCTGTTCCAGTTCTCTGAGTTCACAAGATACTGAACTTACAAACAAAACAAAACCACGACCTCTACACCCCACACCTTGTGTTATCATTGCTCCTCTGTCCTGTCCTCCTCAGTTTAATTAAAACCACAGTTTGAATCCAGCACATGGAAGACATTGAGATCAAGCCTATTTGTTTTTTTGGTGATGAGAGAAGGCCTGGTCCCTCCACTCAGAGGGCCAGGCAGCATGCTTCTGCCTCCTATGAGCTGGTCCTCCATGTAGGCTTTCATGCTGGGCAATGCTGAGACAGATCAATGAAGGGTGGAGGCAGTAGGAATGAGGTTTGGGGTAGACCTTATGTGCACCGTGAGGTGATGCTGTGCCTACCTTTCCAAGCCCACCCTGGGAGCCTGCTTTTATATACCTGGAGAAAGGGATCAACACTCAGGCCAACATGAGGCTGCAGGTGTTTTTTCTGGGCTGAGCTCCCCAACCATCTCTACAGCTTTCCTCTGGATCATCCTGACGTGCCACTGCCCTGCTGTGACTCCAGCTCCTTCACAGTGAAGTCGCTAGTAAAGAGCTACTTGTTTTATACCCTGCAGTTCCCTTTTCCTTTTCACTGACTGCTTTATATTGCAGGCAGTCCTTCTGACATGTGCACTTCATCAGTTTGTGACAGGAAGATGGGTCAATGGGCAAGCACTGAATAAATAGCAAGAGCCCAAAACTGGACATAGGGATTGCTCTGCTGAGCACTGTCCTGGTGTCCTGGCTCCCACTACAGCCAAAGGAAAGTAAGAGAGTAATTATGAGTCATGTCTCTTCTGCACCTCTGTTAGTGTGAATCTAGTTTATGCATAAAAACAGAAAAGCCTTCCAAAAAATACTTCATTGTTCCACAAATTCTCCTTTTCCATGGTGATGTCCAATTTCTTTCTGAATTGTGCTTGGCTCTTGTCCTCAATAATTTCCAGCAGCCTTGTATTTCATGGGGCATTTATATACTGGTTGTAAAGTCTTTTGATGGACTTTAGAAGGTTGGGTTAAAGGATTTGACACCCATAAACTACCTGCCAGTTGGCTGCTAGTGTCTTCTAGCTTCATTCCCTTCTGTTGTCACTATCAAGCAAATTCCTGTCCAGAGAATATTTCCAATTTGTCTTGATGGTGGCAGTGATTCTCAAAGTATCCTCATCTTTGATAGAGACTGAAACAACAGTCCCAGGCTGGCCTCCATCAAAAAACCCACATCTGTTCCCATGGGATTGCACAGTGTTAGGCTATGCCACAATCCTTTCCCCTGAAGCTAAAGACGTTAGAGAGGGAAGCAGCCACCTCCAGGTTGGTTGTTGCATCTCCAGGTGAACTAATCCATCCTTAGGTTAAGTGGTCCACCTGCTTTCCCAAACAACATAGAGCTGAACTTTATAACACGTTCTCCACTCTCCTTAACAGGTTTTATAGTAGGACTTATCCCTGCTTCTTATTCTGCAAGCGTAACCCATAGACTAATGAACAGGTCATTTGCTCCTGACAGTCACCTCTTGCCTCTCATGACGGTCCTCTGTGATCTTTTGCTGCTATGAACAGACTTACATTTTCCAGTATCTGTGCAGAGTAATAGATGCCCATGGAATCTGTGCAGCCAAAACCTTCTTTCCAGTTTGAAAACACGGTCTTTCTAGCAGTATTTGTCCAACAGCCTGCAAAATGCCAGTCGATGGGTCATTAAAGCAGTACAGGAAGCCCAACTGACCCACTGATTTTAGTGGAGTAGATCTGTTTCAGTGTAGTGTTCCTACTGTTCCGTTAACTTTTAGAAAATGACATAAAAATATTACTAGACTTCTTGTGAGCACCAAGAGAACAGGTGTTTTGTCACGGAGCGGAGAAGAGTTTGTGGCTTCCTCTCACTTTTACTGTCACCACCCGTGAATTCTGTTTGGAATGTTTTGGATATAGCATTGTGTTTCCCTCGCTCCATGCTGTCCTCAAGCTCTTCAGGCAGACAGCAGCTCTATCACAACTGGGTGTGACACTGGAATTTACCTTCCTTCAAGGAAAATGGTTTCCAAGTGGAAGTATACTTGGGGTAATTCTAGATTTATTGAATCAAGTCTTTAACCTCAAGAGGCAATGTGTGCTGTGTTTTACATAGAAAACAATTTTTCCTGCCAGACAAAATCTCAGGGCAGAGTGTCTCTTATTTTATATAGCTGCTAGGGCATTTCTCTATCTTGGGATTAATGGTGATGGTGTAATTTAGATTCTGTAACAACTTGAGACAGATGGATTTACAGAGTTATCAGTCTAGCCACATACAGGCAGCTTTGCTTTAATTGAATCTAGTGCTGAGGAAAGGAAGAACTTGATGAAAGTCCTTCTCCATCTGCCTTGAGAATAAAGTCCAGCTGAGGCAGGACCAGCACACTTTGCCTTTATTGCCAGTGCAGGCAGTAACCACAGGTGTGATGGCAGAAGAATGATGTCTGGGCATGCTGTCACAGCCTGCACAGGGCAGGAGGGCGGTCTGTTGCCTTGTGGTGCCCATCCAAGACTTGAGCTGAATGGCAGAGACTTGTGAAGCAGTCCAAGGGGAGCCTATAGCCCACATGGCAAGTCCATACTGGAAGTGCATTTGTTAGAATCACCTAATCTCCTGAAGAAACAGGGCAGTGTGGCCATATGGACTGATGTCCATCCATCTCATTCCTGTGGCTCCACAAACTGCTGACTACTTTTAGTCTGATTTGAATCATCTCAAATCAACTCAAACGTAACAGTGGCTTCCTGCAAGTTTAGGAAAAATAGCTGACCAGGAGAAAAGACAGAAGTGTTAATGCTCCCCTGAGGAGGAGGACACGTCAAATACAATGATGTTGGGACAATATGAGTCCAGGGCTGTCAAGCTGAGACCTCCAGTGGGAAAGGACCATCTCCCTAACCAAGACCAGTTTCTCAGCTTCACCGGGTATAGCAGAAATGCCAATTTCCCCTCTGCCTCACTCAAAGCCTGGCCACCCTCTCTTTTTTTCTCACTGTGTTGGCAGGAGATTTTCGAGTACATCACCACGTGCCATTTCAAGCTTCATTTGAATAAGCGCCCCATATAATAGACTTTTATAGCTCTCTTTCTGTGAATTCTAAATTAACGCAACTAATTAAAATGTTCCAAAGTTTTATGTAAATAACTAATTAGCATTTGAGAAGGAATAGTAAATTCACAGATGGTTGTGCTCCATTCAGGGCCCACTTGGTTTGCACTGGCATTGGGTCCCTGGTGCAACGTCCTCCCTGGCAGGACAGTACTGCCTGGGTTTCACCCCAAGGATGACCCAGCACCATCCACCCTGTCTGCAGGCAGTGGGAACTCTGTGTCTTGCAGGATTAGGCCCATTCTTTCTGTCCCTGACACCAGGGCTTGCAAGAGTAGAGAGAGCATGACGAGAACCTCAAGGAAGATGAAGTCCGGGCACAGGAGATGAGGTGGGTGTCTGAGCTGTGATTTTCAGTGTTCGTACAGGTGTTGCTCTGTTGCTCCAAGGATGTTCCTCTAGAAAGCCCTCCTCAGGCATATCTTTCAGATGTGTGAGCTATGATACTTAACACAATGCAACTGAAGATCAGTACTCCTGGGTTCCAGCCTCAGCTCTGCCATCAAGTCTCTGGAAGACTGTTCAGTCACTCCAACATTGTGCCCAAGCATCCCAAGAGGCAATGCAAGCTAAGTATTTTCTTCTTGTCCTATAGGACTGGGGCTAATCCATGTCTGCAGCACACTGGAGAGACTCAGGGAGAGGTGGTGCAGGAGTAATATCTTGTAAGAATGGGGAGGTCTAAAAAATAGATCCATATCTAATACTGGTTGCTGTCCAGGTAGAACTGAGAAGAGTGTCACTTCTCTGACATCATATGTATCTCATCTCTCTCTTCTATGTATCAGAAGTCTTACATTTATACAGCACCTAGAATCCTGCATGTCTGAGTGCTATCACAGCATAAAAAACCCAACTGCAAATATAAGGAAAGAGTTTACAAAAGTAGCCAGCTGGAGTTTGTTTGCTCTAGAAGAGAGAGATTATCATCAGCACAAAGGGGAGAGAGGTTGTTTTCCCCTCAATAGGTCCTACACACCTGCCTTCACCTGTTTTAAGGGCAGCTCTGAGTGTTTGCACCTTTTGCTTCCAGAGCTGCAAAGGCCTGTGGGAGATGGGGGGATTATAAAAACCTGCTTCAGGGCAAGTTGAAGCTTTCTGGTGAATTTGAGCTGGATCTCTAGGGAGGGGAAATGAGGTTGGAAAGATTCATGTTGCTAGGAAGATGCTCCTTGGCCAGAGGGAAATTGAGGGAGCAGAAGCAAGAGTCAGTAGGGAAATCAAAAGGTGAGTTTTAAGGGACAGGTTTAAAGAAAGAATTGTGCAGAGCCTTGCTGTTTGAATGTGCTGAATTTGAAAACAAGAGTGTGTTCTTCAGACATGTTACTGGGGAAGATATAAAATGGGAGATTAGGTGAAATGGTAAAGCTGGTGGGAGATTTGCAAGTTGAGGAGGAGAAAGGGCTATGCTAAGCATGCCTCTTGCATGGCCTTATTTGTAACCCCTGCCTATCCTGGAAAAATACCCCATCTCTCTCTGCCTGTTTATATATGCAGCAAACCCCTGGAGAGCAGGGAGGAAGATGTGAACTCTACATCTGGTCTTCCAGCCAGCATTCCTCACCCTGCCACCAGCCTGGAGAGGAGGTGAGCTGAACTGGGTGGTTGGATGGCAGCCTGGCTGTGCTGCAGGGCTCTGGAGGCTGATGTGGAGGGAGAGCAAACCCAGAGGTGCGTCATCATGTCATCCCTACTCTGATCCCACCTACACTGCTGCAGCGTTCTTGGGGAGCACAAGGCAGGTGGGTACACAGCACCAACTCACCATGTTCCCAGGCAGAGCATTTGAATTTTTGCCTCTCACAAGAGGAACACCCCACAGCTGTGTGTTTCTTGAATCAATAAGTGCTGATGTAAGCCATTACCAGTTCTGGGTGTGCAGGCATTTGGCTGCAGCCTGTCCTGAGCTGAGGGTCTGAAATCACTGCTCTTCCCTGCCTGAAGCCCAGGTGGGCTGAGGGTGCTTAGCAGGGGACAGGCTGCACCTGAGACCCCCAACAATCCAAAATAAGCCCACAAAGGGCAACTGGCAAGAGTTCAAGATGTGAGGTAAGGCTATAAGCAATCAGCTGTGGCAGCAGTCACTAGGTATTTGGAAAATCTGGGGGAGCCTTAAGCTTAAATGCCAGCAGGTCCCTTCACTTAAGGGCACAGCACATGGAGCCTTTGGTGCCTGGGCTCCAGGTGTTGTAGGAGGCACCAAGAGACACGTATGTGTCCCTGTGCCCATGTGGCTCCTCTTGCAGAGCTAACCCCTGGACTGGGGAGTTTCTTGGCTATGTAGTGCATTTACCAGCAGATAATGACCAGCAGTGTGATGTATTTCAGCATTCATTGCTAAGTGGCTCTGCCTGGAAAATTGACTTGAAAATGTGTTTCAGGATGTGCCAGATATTCTCATGCTAATTTCTCAGCCAAAACCTCCCATGTGGTGTCCAATGTGATATCAGTAACTCAAAGGCAAGGGAAAATGAAGCCTCTATCCGCTTTCAAGCAATTTATTCTCCTTTTGTCTTTGTACATCCAGCAGCTAAGTAAATTACAGGGATTAAAATACAAAAGGCACTTAATTTTTTAACTGTAATTTCTTTGCTCCTGGCAGCAGAGTAATGAAAAAAGAAGAGAAATTAAGAAAAATAATTAAAACTCAAATATAATTTCTAATTATTAAAATACAAATACAGTTTTAACTGATTAAAAGCAAGAGGGCCTGTTTGAGCACAAAGAAACAGCAGCAGGCTTCAGGATCCAAGTTGCTGTAATCAGCTTCAATTTCACATTAAAAAAAACAAAGGGGAAAATTTCTGCTGGTGATTACTTTGACTGTATTTCTGGTATACTTCATCTTTCTCTTTATTCAAGCTGCTTTTAATTTTATCAGCTTTATCCTTAATTCTTCTTTTCTGTTGCTCAAGTCTCAAGGGTTATCCAGCCCTTTGAACTGATTTCTGGCATGCTCTGTGGGAGGTACAGTGCCTATCTGGAGGGCTTGTGAGATGAAAGGTCTCTTTACACTCTTTTTCTAGGTGGGCTGTAATACACAGAAATTTGTGGCTATGTGGGAAGTCAGTGACAGAGCTGGAAATTACATCAAGTCCTAATGTCCAAGCCAGAAATAAGAGAAGCCAAACTACCATTTATTCCTCAGGTGTAGTAGATCTTAAAATGTAATTGTGAGCTTGGAATTCTCCTGTAAAACTGAACAACTGCTAGGCTTAGCCCAAATCCCATTATTTTGGCACTTTTTTTTAGGATCCAATGTAATTTTTCAAAACAAAACTTAGAGGAGGGAAAAACAACCAAAACCAAAAACAAACCACTTTTCTAACTTCTTTTAGCTTTCCATTGCCCCACCACAACACAGCTGTCTGTACAATACTGCACACTGTTTTCTGTTTTTAATGGTGAGAGCAGTCAGAACCAGAGTTGTAAGCATACACAAGCTGCTTGCTGGAAAGGTGCATTTCTCAAAGTTGTTCCCTGTGTGAATTCCAGAGCAAGAAAGCTCCAGCCTAAATCTTTTCACGTATGCTCAATATTTTAGTTGTTGCAGTATCTACTTTGAGTGTTCATTGTAGGGTTGGAACAGGGGAATCTGGACAATCCACAGTAATTTCTCACAACATCTCAGTGGACTTTGTATAGTTTTAAATTTTTAGCTTCCCATGAATGTGTGATTTGAGGACTCGATGAACATCTATGTATTGAAGACAGTTTTCTGTAGTTCTCGGTCTGGGATATGCACACACATATAGAAGAAATCCCTTTTACAAATAATAAAAGAAGATTCCTTTTCCTTTAGCCTTCTGCCAGGCAAAGGGCTTTACTGACCTGCTGGATTTTCCCTGCTGATACACCAAGACAAACAAAAGGGCTCTCTGGAGCATCTGAAACAGAGGAGGCGGCTGCCATTGCCTCAGATCCATGGGTGACCTGCAAAGCCTTGCTCCTGGGAAGGATGCAGCAGAACAATGTCATCCTTGTTTGCACTCATTTAAATCAGTGCCCGGAGTCTTTCCTTCCCCCTGTGCAGCACATCCCTCACACAGGCTCACAAAGGGCCATATTCATCAGTGAGCAACTAGTTATAAACCTTCTGAAAGACAACAGGCTGTGCCAGCTCTACCAAGGCTTGTTTTTAAAAGTTCATCCTTCCCTGCTCACGCAAGCCTGGGGCTGTCTTGGCTGACCCCTGTGCATGCAGATGGGTTTGAGGGCCTAACGACCAACTGGGGTGGGTTCCATTGGTTGGGAAAGGGTCAGTAAGTAACACCGAAGTGGTTGTATCCCCTGTGGGTGCTCAATGACTTCCATCCCGGGAACTGTTTGGTTTAGTGCCCACACTCCTCCCATGGACAAGCTGCTGTACAACCTCACTGCTCCGAATGGGATGAACCTTCTTTGCATTTCCAGCCTCAATTTATTCATGGCCAGTTTGCTCCCATTTGTTCCCATGCCAGTGCTGGCTATTAGCTTAAACAGCTCTCCCTGGCGCTGGATTTATTAATCTCGATATGTTTGTACGGAGCAAGCAGCTCCTTGCAGCTTTCATTTTTGAGAGGATGAGACTGAGGCTGCTTTAGTTCTGTTGCAGAGAGGCAATGTTCAGTCCTCCTCGTTACCCTTCTCTTTGGCTAAACTCAATTTACCTGCCCTGAGCCTTCCCAGGACAGGCTGGGAGGGATAATCGCAGCCTGGCTGAGTCAGTCATGACAGTGAAGTCAAGTAGGGAGGGGAGAGCTGCCAGTAGACTTGGACTGGAGGAAAAATTGATTGTGATGGTGATGTGAAAACTGTGAAATAAAAAAGCTAACACATGCTTAATTAACTCTTTTCAGTTGACCTTAATGTAGAGAGCAGAGCTGCCCCGCCCTTCCTTGTCTTCCTTCCACATCACATCTCTGTTCTCCATCCTGTCATGTGTTTGTCCCATCTCTCTTCCTGCCACTCTCCTTTCTTGCTTGCTTTGTGGAAGAGTCTTTCACAGTCCCATTCTGGACTGTACTGAGAGGCTGGTCAGAGCTTAGCAAGGTAATTGCTTTCCCAAAAGTCATCCCTAGCAGCCACCAAATGCTCTGAAGGCAGCTAAGGAAGAGCTTTAAACATGTTAAAGCTGCTAGCTGTGCTTAGGTGCTGCCAGGGGCTCTGTGTAGGCTCCTGTTTGCCAGTAAATTCCTTCCCACTCTCACCAGAATCCAGAGGTCCCCAGAGTGTTCCCTGAAATTTTGGCTCAAACCAAAAGCATGACTGAAAATTATTGTATGACACTCAAGCCAGAAAAGGCCATCATTTCTAGCACACATACACAAATGAACAAGCTCAGTTCCTGTAATTCAGACTCCTAGTCCAACCTTGGCCCCATCAGACGTGACAAATTAAATCAGCTTCTCCCAGATTCCTCCTGTCTCCCAGTCTTGCATCCCCTCTTGTGAAGCCCAGCAAGAGCCCCAACAGAGATGGTTTCTGTGGCAACTCTAAAAGTCACCATTTGGATGATCCTCAAACTGCACATCTTCCTCCCATTGAAACAACCAGGCACTTTAAGCAAAGAGATAATGGACCATCATAGATTGCTGTATGTTGCAGTAGTCCCCGTTGCTGCCTGGGAGATGCATTTGTCACCTAGCAACGACATAAGGTGATGAGGAAATAACAGATTTGTAATCTAATGGCCATGAGTTAACACCTATCAGAGAGCAACCTCCCAAGTCCAATGATGAGGTGGATATAATTGATTGAGGAGGCAAGAGATACCAAACTCTTCATCAGTAAGTGGATGAGAAGGAGGGAGCAGGGGTTCTCTTTCATGTATGTATATACATATATGTGCATAGATTTCCTCATGGAGAGAACAGAAGAAAGCCTAGAAAAATCCCTCAGACTGGAGAAAACCCTCAGACATGAGGCGACCCAGAAGATGAACCTCTCGGTATTTCAAAACCCCGAAGGGCAGTGGTGTCGCAGTAGGCAGGCAGCAGCAGGAGGGGTTGCAGCTCGCCATGGGTTTCAGTGCTTGAGCTCCTCTGGGCTTTTGATGTTAGGTCCTGGCTTAGAGCAAGTGCTGGGGCTCTTTATGATATTTGTATATTCAAGCTGTTCAGCGGATCACAGTCAGGAAGAGCTTTCCTACTGAAGCAGCAGCTCTTTTCAGTATCGGGATCCCTCCTCAAGCAAAAGACAGGACTGTTTTTGGACCCCCTCTTAGTAAACTCTCTCTCCTCCTGACTTCATTACCAAAAATACAAGGGCAGGCTCCACAAATTGCTGCCACCACTTGAAACCTCTGTTTGGGACCAACCAGCAGAAAACTTCAAAGTTTGCCTTTAGGTCAGGAAGCTGAGCAGTGGCAGGATTCAGTTCTTCCCCTTTTCTTCTAGAAGTAGACCCAGAACAGATGCTATGCATTATTCTTCAGTACCAGGAGCTCATTTTGGTACCTGCCCCCTGAAACACTGGGGATGATCCATTCAGTAGCTCTAAATTGGAAGTACCCTAGATGCTGGTGAGAGGAATGTAATTGTGAGAGGAAGAAATCTGAAATTAGTTCACTGATGGATGATCTTTTTGAAGCCTGAAATTGTAAGAGTCACAAGGTTCCCAGCAAGGCTGTGCACATTTTTATACTGCAGGAGCTTTTTCTTTTAAGAAAACAGCTAAGAAATTGGTTTGGCAATTTACTGTTGAACAAAATTGAAAAGGATCGGTCTGAACCAGGACACCAACATGTTCAGACCATTTATATTGTGTAGCACATGCACTCAGCAACATGATGAGAGATACTTTCTCAGAGAGCATCATTTCAGAGGCTTGCCTTTAATTAGCTAAAAGTAAACATCTGCAGAGGCCAAGGTTTGGATCGGGTTTATGCAAACCTTTAACAATACATAACAAAACTGGGCTGAGTATGAGTATCAGAGTTGGTTAGATTTCTAGCTGAAGCAAAGCCACAGAGGTACATCTCAAGAGCAGCTTAGTTTTGTCAATCATTACTCAAGTAATGGCATCACAACATAATGCTTAACTGCGGGAGTGACAGCTAAACATATTCATGGCAACACCCTTTGTGTTAAATCTGGAAGAACCGAAGTTAATGGTGTGTTTCAGCCACAGGCTGTAAACTGCAGTGACAATCTATTACTGAGTGCAGAACAAACCGGGATCGTCCATTCTGCAGTGGTCAGAGCTACAATGCAAACCATCTTCCACCCTGTTTAACTATGTCACCTGAATTTATCTATTAGGATCAAGTCACAGAATATAGAATAGACTTGGTTGGAAGAGACCTCTAAGATCACCCAGTCCAACCATTAACCCAGCACTGCCAATTCACCACTACCCCATGTCCCTCAGCACCACATCTACATGGCTCTGAAATCCCTCCAGGGATGGGGACTGCACCACTGCCCTGGGCAGCCTGTGCCAATGCCTCATCCTTATATTGTGCAATGAAATTTTGTGAGAACCCTTATGAGAACCATTGAGGATGTGTGGTTTTTTGGATGCATTTTCCTAACAAACCAACCCCTGGCAGCATCAGAGGTGCCAGTGGTGGCTGTCTCCAGCTGGGAAGGGTTTCCTTCATCCTTTGTGCCCATTTGAGGTGGTAAGCACAGTGCAGAGGAGATGGTTAGAGGTAGCTCTGCTTTTCCTGTAATACCAGAACCGCAGCTGAAGGTGACGTGTAATGAAAGTGTGGCCTCACAATATGATCCCCAGTGATTCTTTATTTGTAGCAGGTCCTGTTAAATACAGCCATGGGTTAATATGGAACTAAGCTTCAGCAACAGGAATTTGTGAACAGCTATGAAAATACCGAAACAACTGCAAGGTGCTGACCTTAAACTAGTGTTCCTTTAACTTCTAGCAGCTGTTTAAGTGTGTCCATGCAAACCCAAATTCACTCCCTGGCTAGCGGTAATATCTGAAGCGCAGGAAGCCATTGGGTAATGTGTTCTCTGGCTGAAGGCACAATGTTCAGAGAAGTTTTATAAGCTCCCAATTACAGAAGGTGAGACACTGCTGCAAACAAAGCTCTCCCCACCTTTCTCCTGCTAGTGATGCAGAGACCTGGAGCTTTGTGTTTCACTTCATGGATCACAGGAACTGGAGTTCTGTGTTTAACCTTCCTCCAGGTAACGAAACCCTTCACTGGGACCAGGGTGATTTTAGGGATTTTGTGGGGGGACGTTTTGACTTTTATAGAATTTTATCTTCAGCCCTTTTTAATTTTTTGGGAAGGATTTTTTGAGGACCTGATGAATTTGGGGAGGATTTAATTTTCACAACAATTCCCATTAATGCAGAGAAAACACGACTGCCTTAATCTTTTATTCTGTCTATGGTTATTGAAATGGAAGAGCACGGGTCTTCAGCAGCACAGGTGGGTGTTTGGCTGCATTGATAGATTACTGCCTCAGAGCAGATGCACTTTGCTTCAGTTTAACTACGCTAAGGCAGCTCTGCTGAGGAGTTTGAAGGATGATAAAAGAGAGTCCAGAGGTTGTCATTCAGCCATGAAGAATACTCAAGGTACACGTAATCGCAGCGATCGGCTGTCTGGTTTTGACCTGTTATTCTAATAATCAGTTGAAGTGCAAAAAAACCCCTAAAATATTCTACACCAGGGTGCATGTGTGACATGGCAAATTAGCTCAGTTTTAAAAGGACATGTCTGGAAGAGTTGAAGCTTCTGTCTTTTTCTCTATTCCTCATTTGGGTTTCAACCACTCATGAAATTTCATAGATAACATTTTATATGAAAGACATATTATACCTAAAGACCTCTGGTGAAACTAGGGACTGAAAGGCAGTCTGTGCACAGGATCAGACACATTACAGAGATTTGTGGGGTGATTTCTTGCTGTTTACAGTGACACAAGCTTTGCACAACAAAATCCTTACAAAGAAGTCCTGTTAATTAGAGATGTAATATGAGATATCTCAATTATACATATTTGATTCCGATTTCTAATACAGAACAGAGCTTTCCAGTTTGACTCAAAGAAAGTCAGAAATCTCTGTGTTTTGGATATACGCAGAGGAAAATCCAAAGTAAAGCAATGATTTACAAATTACATTCTAATAGTTTTCTCCAAGAAATGAATCTAAATTCTTCCATCTTGCTCATTCTACTACCCACTGTTATTGCGATTCTATACCTGATCTGAAGGTTTTTTGTAGCAAATTTGGGCAAGTGTTATAACACACCTAACACGAGTCAAGCAAAAATTGTACTGAATTTGATTCAATCATACTGATGAATCACTCCAGTTACTTTTGGCCCAGATAATCTGAAACTGAGGCTAAGATCAACAAGGCTTGCAATAATAAACTTGCTTGAGCGGACAGTAGAAAATATACTTGAAAAACAAGTTTCAGGTTCACATATTTGCAATACCTGAAAGCTGACTCTGGGAATGATGCACCACTACTATCTGAAAACAGGAAAATGCTGGGCAGAGCACACATCTGGCCAAAACAACTCCAATTTACAGCTACATTCACAATTAGATGCTGGAAAATTAGTGACAGACCAGTAATTTGGTCATGGGACGTTTTCAGCAGACATTTCTGTATAGCAAAGCCCAGTTCTGTAAACAAGTCTCTGACACCTGTTTGCATGTCCATGCTCTCATTCTTCCCTCTTTCACATCAAAAGAAATGCTGTCCCCTTGTCCTAGCTTTCATCTGCAAACTATTGGGTCTGTCGAGCTCTCTGCGTGGTTATCCACTGGTATCGATACAGGCTAGCTCAGAGCAGGGGCGCGCAGAGGTGAGAGCTCAGCTCTGCTGTCTCCACAGAGAGGGCTGGTTTTTGTCCCTCTGGGAGCCAGCACCTGTAGGGCTCTTCCCCTCCGACCTCCCACTCTAAGATCAATAATAACATGGATAAATTACAAAAAATCAACCCCTATTTGTCCTCTCTGATTTATGTGTGTGTTTTCAGTTAGCAGACTCTGCGTCGGACTGCGAGCTTGGTGAGAGGTGAGTGTGGCTGTCCACTTTCTCACCCCACGGCTGCTCCCACCCCGGGTCTTTTGGGGGTGCTGTGCTCCTGCCTGCCACACTGACATGGCACAGGAATGAGGGCTTCCAGGAAAGGGCCGTTTGGTGTTTCTTCCAAAAGAGGAAAGGGAGGCTGGGCTGGCAACCCTTTGGGTTTTCAGCGAAAACGCCGGTGGCTGGTGCCACTGTTCAGAGGCAAACCAGTCGCATGCTGCTTTGTACATCATCTGCATCTGCTCCTGTCTACATAGGGAAAATTTTAATAGGGTTCCCTCGATGGAGAAAAACTTCTCAATCCTCTGCTTACTGATGATGCTTTTCTTTGTGTTGGTCGATGTGCATGGGAGCCGGTACAGTCCCCTCACACTGGCCTGAAAGTTCCTTTTATTTTTCCCTTGTTAGGTGCATTGGGCAGAGCGATGAAAACTTGAGCAGCTGGTATGTGTGGTAAGTTTCAGATCTGTTTTAGAGGGAAAAACTGGCAAATAATATTCTTTGATGGATATAGAGAGAAAGGCATTAAGAGAGACTGATAGCTCGAGAGCATTGCTTCTGGGCTGTCCCTCTGTTCTGTCTTTACTGACTAATGGGAATCATTTATCCATATCCTCCTCACTGTACACTGACAACTGAGCTGGGCAAAACCGATGAATGATTTCGGGGAGAAATGTTTGAATTTCCAGCCAGCACTCAGCGCTGAGCACTCAGCACTGAGACACTGGTTTCCGGGGACTTTGATCATGTCCAGTATGCTGATGGGGAAACCGCAACATTTAACAGCTATTTGCAGAAGATGTTAATGAATATGTTAATTTGAAGACACACAGCCATCTGTCGGTGCTGCCCGCAGATGGTGATGGTACTGTTCCTCCTCTGCTGCCTCTGCCTCAGGTTCTTGATGTTGTTTTTCCTGGCCTTGCTCCTGTCCTGCGGGATCTGCTGCTGCCTGCAGTGCTGGCTGAAACAGAGCTGCCCCCCTCACCGACGCACCGTGGCCGTCTTTGCGCTCAGCAGCTCGGATGCTTTTTGTGGTTAGTCCTCTACCTACCTGCCACAAGGTCCTGCTGGCCCCAGCAGGCTTTCTGTGGCCCATACATAGGCCAGTAAGAAGCAGCCAGGCTGAAAATGGGTGCTGTGTTTCTGGTGAACAGTGGGGTGCCCAACCCAGGCATCTTGGGAGGTTTGGACCACAAACTGGAAGGCTTAAGCGAGACACATCCCCTTTTCCCCAGCCACACCTTCAGCTGAACTTGGTCCTCTCCATGTGTGTCCCAGTGGAGCCTAGTCAGGGCTTGGCCACGCTAACACTGGAGATGTGTGGGACCTTCTCCTTGGGGCTGGAGCACTCAGCTGTCCAACATTCTCAGCTATGGGCACTGCCTGGTGTCTCCTGTCCCACAGTTCAGCCTTGAGAGAACTGACTTGCCTCCATCCTATGAGGATATTATGAAGGAAAACATGCGACCTGAATTTCTCACTCAGGCAAGACCGCACTGGTCTACTTGAGCCATCCTAAGAGGCAGCTTTGCTGGCTGATACACCCTGGGGTCTGTCAAAAAGTTGTCTTGATGGGTGCTGTTCATCACAGTAGCCACCCTCAGCATTCCTCCAGGAGCACCCAGGCTTGTGAGCACTGGGCTATGATGACTATGTGTAGCACCCAGCACTGATCTGCAGTATTGCCAGCAGCATCAGCAGGCTGGGACAGACAACAGTCCCTACAAGAAGAATAAAGCTAATTCTGTCATTAGACAGAGCCCTTCCCAGTGGAGGTATTGCCTGCTTTCTGGGTGGTCATGAACAGTGTCTCCACAGGGAGGACCCACCCTAAACCCACCCAAATTCCTCTGTTCTCACTTCTTGCATCTGGAGTTTGTCGTGAGAGACTTTGTGATGCTGTGCTTCAAAAATTACATCCGTGCCTTTCTTGTTTTCTTGTTTCTAAGTGGTTTGACAGCTCCTCCCAGGCTCCCCCCTCTCAACCCCACGCTCACTCTTCACATCCATCTACTATATGGTTATGACTTTGCTTTTTTCCAGCAAGTGAAGCACCTCAGTGCTCGTTCTCTGGATCTCCAAGCCCCTGCGTGGCTGCAGAGATGTCCTCTTCTCCTGCCCCACGGTTCAGCCTTGGAGGAACTGAGTTGCCTCCATCCTATGAGGATATTATGAAGGAAAACAAGCTCTAGACGCCACTTGTTGGCTTTTTGTGATTCCACTTGATTCATCGGTGATCTTCCATTATGCTACAGTAGTGCAAGGGCAAATCAGCCCTTTCCACAGGTTGGCCAACAGACCAAAAAGCAGCACATATTTCATCTGAACCTAAAAGGGGAGACAAAATGCAACAGAATAAATGCCAAAAACATGTGTTGAATCTGTCACAGGAGCTCAGCTTGACATTTTGGTAGGGCTCTGAATTTTGAGAAGCTCCCTCAAAGGTCTGTCTGCATTTGGGGTTTCTGGCTAAGCCTCCAGATTTATCTCTCTAAGGCTGCTTGAGCTGGTACAACTCCATGTGTTTTAGGACTGAATGTTGATAAATGACTTGATAGTTACTTCTCAAATTTGGGCTGCCTCCTTCACTCGGCACGGTGCCAAAAAAACACCCTCTGGCAAAGTCATGTTGTTCTAATACTTTGTAATGCAATCATGCCACTCTGTGATGAAGGATCGTTTGCCACATTTAAAATATTTAGCACGGCATATCAGATTTGTCTAGTGTAAAAGGCAGTGAATTCATGGCTGGGGAGGAAAAGCAAGAGATGGGGACTATGGGAGGAGTAAGCAGTGGCAGGAGGTGGCTACAGAACATGAAAAAAAAAATGAGTTTGCTCATTTAAGCTGTTCTTCATTTCACAGTGACTGTCCCCAGCTGCTCTTACCCTAGCATTGTAGACCTAGGGGCTTTGAATGGCCCGGGACCCACATGGCAGTTCCCCACAGACATGAATTATGCAGTTAGGTATTTAGCACTTAGCTACAGAAATTTATTAGGATAAAGAATGCCATTTTCTTTGAGGTGACCACTGCAGACAGGATGGGAAGAGACTTCAAGAAGACTCCCTTATGCCTAAGCAGGATCATCTCTACCTATGCCATTCCTAGGAGGTATTACCCTGCCTACTTCTCAAATTACAGAGGAAAGATGCCGAATTTCCCCCTTAGGTGGATTCCAGATGAAAGCAAAGATTTCCTTTGTTTGTCATGGGAGGGTCACTGAAAGCTGGATTCAGCCTGTCTGACCTCTCTACCTCTGCTCTCAATGTTGAGGGCTGCGGACTGCAATCAGACCTCACAGAAGATAAATATCACACCTAGTGCAGTGTATCACGTACCCAGAGAGCCACGAGCTCGCAGTCGAAGTGAGCAGCTGGGTTCATCTTAGGTACCCCAAAAGATTAATGGAAGCCCACAGCCTGCCTCATGGAGCAGCTCCCCACCTGTAGAGTGGGGTTAGTACCAGCTCTCCTGCTCAGGAGGGAAACTGGGAAGATAAATCCACTAAAGGTTATGAAGTGCTCACATATTCTCATAATGAGGCTATATAGTACCTTTGCTAGATCAAGAATTATAGCATATTTTGAGAGACAAATTCTCTGCCAGCACCACCACACATTATCTCCATAAAATCTTTTTTTAGAATCAGCTTTAATGTTTGACTGTTGTGTGAAAGGAAATAAATGATACTGTAGCAAAATGAATGTTTGTGCCAGCAGGCTAAAATATTACAGGGTTTATTAATAAGGAAAATTAGCAAGTACAGACTCAGCCAGTGGAGAAGTCAAGCAATTCCTGAGTGTTCTTTTGCTGGCTGAACTTAGTAGAATTGCAGGTAATCGGCACCTCTCAGGATCAGACCTTTTATATACATAACTGCTTCCACTACTCAACCTCTTCAATTTATGCCCTGAAGCATGAGATTTGATTATGTTTGTCACTTCAGCTTGTGTAGCCTGCTAGAGGGCATTAAATCAGTCATCACTTCCTTCCCACCTACACACTGCATTTGCTTCAGTGACCCCTTCATGGAAGTGAACGCCACAGGTTGTCTGCATGATAAGCTGCATAAAACATGACTGTCTCCCGCTTATTAATTGCTTGGTTCTAAATAAATTGCTGCCTTTAATTTCATTGAATGTCACCTTCTAATCAGATGGCTGGAGAGGCTAACAAGCAAGGACTGCTCTGATTTCAGTGCCTCCATCACTCTGCATCCCTATTTCACAAGGTCCAGTAAGCGGCACTCATTACTGAGGTGGTCAATCCTTCCCCAGCCACCCAACAGAGGGCAACCGAAGCTTTCTGCAAAGCACCCAGGAGGCTCCTGCTCCGGTAGAAACATTCCTGGGAAACAGGTTTGTGTTTCTACGCTACTTGTGTGCATTCAAGTGCATTCAGATTCATGTTTGGAGTGCTTTAATTATTAACAAAAGGAATAAAACACCTTTTATTCCATTAAAATGGCATCAGGTGGCTTATAGTAAAGCAAGCTAGTGGCTGTCCTGATCATTGAAATGGAGAAAATGATGGATTCTTTCCTTCTGCAAATATACTTGGGATGGCCCCACTGACCTGACGGATGCAAGCTGGAACATAGGAGGTTCCACATAAATGTGAGGAAGAATTTCTTCACAGTGAGGGTGACAGAACACTGGAACAGGCTGCCCAGAGAGGTTGTGGAGTCTCCTTCTCTGGAGACATTCCAAACCCGCCTGGACATGTTCCTGTGTGACCTGACCTAGGTGTTCCTGCTCTGGCAGGGGGATTGGACTAGATGATCTTTTGAGGTCCCTTCCAATCCCTAACATTCTGTGATTCTGTGACCTACTGTTGCCTATGAAAGCCAATTCTCCTAGCCTGCCCCCTTACTTCCAGGGCTCCAGCCAAACAGGCAAGGATTCTCCAGACCTGTGTTCCCGTTCTCACAAAAGCAGAGATTTTACCTGGCATCTAATGCTTTAGTAAGCGCTCAGCCCTTAATGAGGTCAGTTAATGCAGTTTGGCTAACAATTCCAGAATTATAAGGAAAGATGAGCTATTCCTGTATAATTCATCACCGTAGGAATAGGCTCCACTTTGGAAAAGCATTTGTTCTACTGTGACCCTCTGGCTGCCATTCATCCTCTGACTTCTAATTCCTGCTGACTTTAAGAAGAAATGGCAACCTGTTGTAGAAAAACCCAGAACACACTAGAAGGCAGATGTATTTGTGGAAGAACTTGTTGTCAGTAAGCCTTGAGAGGGAGAAATGGGAGCAGTGCAGAGGAGATAATTGCTTGGTGACCATCTGGAAGCAAAAGACGAAGGGACCATGGCGACGCGCACAGCTGGACTTTCACCTCTACACATCAAGAGCTGAATACTAAAGTCATAAACTGGCTCTCAGGCAAAATAGAGCAAAGCCAAAGGCAGCTGAGTCATAACAGGGGATCGGTCAGGGCTGCCAGGAGGGTTGCACATGAAAGATGGGAAAGTATTAGAAATGCTCATTAATCTGTTTTTTATTGTCATCTGAAGAGTCTGGATTATGGGCTAAAGGCTTTTGCACAGGGAGGAAGAGGCTGGGGCTGGGGACAGATGCTCACTCTCTTCAGGTCACTAGATGGCACAAGTCTGGCTCTTTCCTTTCTCGCTCAAAGGCATCTTCCAGCAGGGACCCAAGAGCTACTGGGAGAAAATTGTCCTCTGCTCCCTGCAACAGTGTTTGGACAGAGTGTTTCAGTCATTAATCACTTGCCAACAATATTTAACAGATGCAGAAGAGCAAACTGTGGGGGTCCAGCCCCAGCTGAGAGAGAAAACTGTGGGAAACCTCACTTTTTTGGTAGAATTTTACTTTTCTCTCTTGGAAAGTTTATAAAATGACTATAAGTAGATGTGTCTAAACTGGGGATAAAGTATACAGCTGTTGAAGAGCCGCTGCTGTAGATGTGCACTGGGGTCTGCGGCTACCAGCAAAGGTCTGGGCGGCCTCTGGAATCACACCCTCCTTTCCCAAGGGCTGTTTGTGCTGCTGCCTTTTGTGTGTCCTTGCAGGAGAGCAGTGATTTCCCTCACAGGAGCCAAAGCAGGTCACCTGGCAAAGCCCCTTTCTCAGTGAAACTTAGACATGGGTTAGAGAAACACCATGCTCAAAGGCAACTGCATTTATTATATCTCACAAGTGTTACAATGTGTAAGGAAGACAGAATTCTGAGGTAACATTCTTACCTACTGAAAATAATTGTTCAGATCTACTGAATTCACACAAAAATCACACTATAATGTGTACGAAAAGAAGGGAAATCCATATTTTGGAAAATATCCATGCAGCTGCAGTAGGAGCTAGTCTAGTTCACAAGATCACAGTAAGAGTGAGTCCTAATTAGAGATGGAGTTACTAAGAGCCCTTATGAACAAGGTTGATTGAGGTAGTGAGAGGACGCAATATGGCATGCAGAAAAGGACAGTCACTGCAGATGTCATTGTTTTATTCTCTCTCACACTTGCGTATATCAAAATGGAAAATCAATACCTATCTGTAAGCCATGAAATCAACTTAGCAAAGAGCTGACCTACAAGACTTTGCTATTTTCCATAACCTGTAACCAGCTGGAGCCCTGGCAGGCTGCACCAAGCTGTGTGCTATCAGTGGAGAGTGCAATGAGGAGTCCCAGGTTCAAGGAGACACCACAGGGCGGGTAGAGCAGGGAGGAAACCTGAGAGTCCCAGGTCTCTGCTAAGTCCCTGATTCTGCCTATACCCTGGGAAACAAAGCAATGAGACCGAGATGCCCAAATATACAAAAATATTCCTTGGAAGTTAGTGAAAATCTGGAAAAGGCTAAAAGGCTGTTGCCATTGAAGGATTAATTGTTGGGCCTCAGCTGGAAATTGCATCTGAGCAAAGTGCCTTGGTAAGCCATCAGTGGCTGTCAGGAAGGCAGTCAGTCTGTTGTCATACCAGACCCCACTCCCCCATGGCAAGCTGCTGCTGAATGGGTGTAGGTAGGTATTAAGGAAATACCTTAATACCTGAGATCACCTGCCACATCTTTAGCCTTAGGGACTGGTTGTGATTTTGAAAGAAAAAATAAGTCCTGTGTAGTTTCTGGGAGGTTTCTTGCTAATGAATAAACAACCAAACTAAAATAGATCTGCATCATAGCATGGAAATGAACTAATGAGGTGTGAATACTCCAGTAATGAAATCAGTGTAAGAATTAAATCAAACAGTGAATTAACAATTAAATATTAACAACTGATCAAAACATCTGATAGACTGTCATCGGGATTTGAATAATGAAGCAATGCAGCATTGGACTGGTTGTTACAAAACATTAACCTGGCAAACCTAAGGGTTGCTGTGACCTTTTCCTAGTCCTCTTGTGTGGGAGATAGATCCTCAAATGCTATCCTAGAGGGTGGCTAGAACAGGAGTGTGGTTAAAGAATTATTCTACACAGATACTGAAGAAGGGAAAAGCTCACAAGTGTTTATGCAACATTCTTTGTACACATGTGTATTTGAGGATGATGCACCCTGAGTTAAGGTAGTATTTGGGGTATGTGTGTGCCTTATTTGTGTACCCAAAAGGCATGGAGGGACTAATGAGACGAGTCCTCTATAGTCACCACTGACCAGGACACACACATTTAATCCCAAAGTGTCCACTGAGCCACTGCTTAGTGTGACCCATGCACTGCAAGTAACAAAACATCTCCCACCACCTTAAAACAAGCTGAAGACCATTAAGACAAAGGCCCAGAAGTCTTCTCAACTACAGCTTACAGAAGAAAAAGAATAGGAGAAATCAATGGTCTGAGATCTGCAATTACACCTGCATTAGCAGGTGATCCCAGACTATTTCTCCTCTGCTAAACACGAAATAAATCTTTCCAGCAACAGAGAATCTTCATGCCTCAGAAAAAGCTATGGAAAACAGCAACAGGAGGCTGGCAGATGTCCCTGAGTGCTAGTGGTGAGGGCTAGTGCCCTGGCTGCATAGTCTGGGAAGGATTTGATTCAGGGTTTCGGTCCAAGTGGTGATGTCTTTGCTCAGTGCCTCCTCCAGAGGAGTGTCTCTGTGCTGGGTGAGCCAGGCTGGGGCAGCCCGGGGCTTTGCGGCATCTCTTCTCCCTTGGGGAGGCTGAGGCAGCGTTGGCCTCTCTGGGGAGAATCAGGGATACAGGCATTGGAGCAGGCACTGAGCACAGCTCTGCCTCTGCAGCAGGTTCACCCTCCGTATCCTTCCCAACATGTCCTTGAAGGAGAAGGGGAGCAGAGGCACAGCCCAGGAACCAGACTCACACAGACATTCCCAGAGCACAGTGTACCAGCTCTAGCACTTCTGCCCCAAAAGACCCACAAAAATATATGTTTCTGAGGCGACTGTGAAAAAGTTGGGGGAAAAAAAAAAAAAGCAAAAAAAAAAAAGCTCTGGATACAGCTTCCTGCAATAACAGGCAAAAATTCCTATCACCTCCAGATCTCTCTGTGCATTCTTGGTATAATCCGTGAATTCATCACATCACTCATAACTCTTATACTGTCACCTCTTGTAAAAAAGCCTCCATCATTTCTCCTGCTGTGTTTACATCTGTTCAATATAGCTCATCTGTTGGCAATAACTTGCTTTCAGTTTGGCTAACATAAACGTCTGCCAACCAAAGCACCATGGACTCTGCAAACATGAAGCCTCCCTTGCCTGGGCAGCAGAGCTGCTGCAAGAGCTCTTAAGGAGATGGCTGCATGATGGTCTGAGCCTTGTGCAGGTGCTTGAGCCCACAGAAAAGCCATATGGACCTGCTGTTGTCCTGTCTGTCCCAGGGCCTGAGTGTTATTTGACTAGGGGCCATGTCAGGATTGGGTTATGTTTTACTGTTGCTGGTCAGTTCTGTGCTGCAGCACAAGATGCTGCTTCCAAGATAATCTGTGAGGGGACTTGGCCCCTCATCTTCCATCATAGGCATTATCAGAGATATCCTTTGGGACACAGCCCATTCCATCCACAGCCATCCCATCTCCCTCTGGCCCTCATAATATAAGGATTCACTTCACGTTGCCTGCGGGGAGGAAGGGAGTTTCTCCATTCAGCCTCCCCACCAAGCGGTCAGTGGAGGAAGCCTACCTCTGGTGGACCCTCAGTACCCGCGGCTGTGCACACCCTCCTGAAACTCCCCTATTGTTTCTCCACTCCCCCTGAACAGGTATGCTGTGTTGAGGCCTTTTCTCAGCCCCTGGTGTCCATGACCATATGATGTGGTACCCATGGTAAAGAGGACTGCATTTGGGCAGTTCTACCAACCCTAAGGAAACTGTGTCTCAGCTTCTCTTTCCTTCAAAGGCATGGAAGGGTTGTCAGCACTTTTGCATCCATCCTTTGGGAATGTGTTAAACCACACTGGGTTTTTTCAGCAACCCCAGTGAAGATATGGCTGATGCTTTAACTTCACCCAGCTTATGGCAGCCCGCATCGCAGCAGGGGACAGCAATCCTGAACAAGATTTTAATGTCTTTTGATGAAAGGGAAAATAAATTTTACTATTGTTTATCCTAGTTTCTAGCAGGTATAGACATATTGTCATGCACAAGGCCAGATCTTGGATCTTCACTCACTTTGTCTTTCTCCAGGCAAAACTTTTACTAAGCAGAAAGAAGCTGGCAATTTCCAGATCTCGGTGACTCTAGAGCATCTGTAACATACATTTTAACGCTTACAGAGAAGGACTGTGCTTTGCAGGGAAGAATGCACCTGAATTAGCAGTGTTTCCTCAGTTTGGAGTTCCATGATCCAAAGAGAGGACCAGGCATTTTACACAGCTCTTCTGCTGGATTCTCCAGCTGCCTTTAAGAGGAGCAGACACCCATGCCAGGTACACAGGGTCCAGATGTTGGCCACATGATCAGTCCCTCTCTTCACCTGCTTTGTACATTCTGTTGACACATTGCCAGACATGGAACAGATCCATGTTACAGCCTGGGGATCTTCACACTGAACACTGGTGTCTGATCCAGAAGTGGGTGATTTTTCTCACGCTTGCCGACAGTGTTGAGCCAAATGCTGGAAGAGTTTGTATTGGTTATTTCAGTCCATGCTAATTCAAATGACCTCAGCACTCAAGACAACAGGATTCCCTAAAGCAAGGTCTTCTCAGAGATTACTTTCTTGAAGGAAGGGTTTTTTTGAAGCTCATACAGTAGCATACAGTACATCCTTGAAATTTAACTCTGCGTCTGTATCACAGCCACAGGAGCTTGGGTCTCTGTGCAATTCGCTACAAACAAAAATAGAGCTCTTCCTGGAGCACGTACCTCCCCCTCACACTCTGGTGTCCACTGCATACATTTTGGCAGTAGCTGTTTGTGAGGATGGCAAATGCACATTTGTTACGATTGTCCCAGCTGAGGAATAGCCTTTCCTCAAGGAGTAAGCAGAGTGGAGTCTTCCAGAGCTGGTCTCTGTGAGGCACAGGGAGAGAAACAGGATCTGCTAATGAGTGCTTGGTGATTTTCAGCTGCAAAGCCTCAAAATGCAGAGAAAGCAGCACTCTAAGATATGACATAATAACACATTTTATGTCATACTTACACCTCCACTCCCACCTGACGACCTTGATATGCTTTCCAGTGCTGCTGAAATAACACTATTCCCATTTTACAGCTGAAGATACTGCTACTGGGGATGAGCAACCACCCTGAAGGATGTCCCCAAAGGATTTTTCCCACCCTGTGTGCCTGTAGCACACCCCGAGCGATGGCTCTATCTCTGAACAGTTTCAACCCTGCCACAGTTCCTCACCTCTGAAGACATACATGCAGCAGGTGAGCAGGGCCCCGGATAAGAAACAGCCAAGTGACCCTGCCATGCCGAGCCAGCATGACCAGCCAAACTTGTACTGGATGCCCAGAAACACGTTGTGGAAGACCAGAGAGGAGCGCTCCACGTAGACATCAACAGCGTACCACACCGAGCCTGTAATGCCTGGGAGACCTGCAGGACAGGAGGGAGGTGCCACACAGAGCTCCCAAATGGACCACGACGAGATCACAAACATAAAATCTGGATCTATGTCCTGCTGTCTGCTGGGTCAGACTCTAGGATGGGAAGACCTTCCTCGGACGGCAGGTTTTGGCCCCGTTCAGTCTCAGCCCAGTCACTTTGGCAAATTCACCCTGGTTCCTACTGATAACAGCTGGAGCACTGTCAGGCAGAGGCTGTGCTCTGTGGCTTGGCACTCACAGACACTATCAGTTCTGGTTGGCAGCACTCAGGTTTTTGCAGTGAAAGGCAGAAAGCTCCTCCCTTCTCAGCTCATTTATCAACTTATTGTAAACTTTCTTCAAGAATTCAATTGTCTAATCTGTTTTGACTTTCAGAACTTTGACAGCATTTTTCAGACAAACCTTGGGAGGATGTTTAAAAGAACCTCTCAAAGTGCTTTACATGTGCTCCCAGTAGCTGGGGTCAGTTATGTGTTAAATCTGCTTATGCTGAAGCAGAGGTAGATGCTTGATATTGGCATGAAGTCAAACAAAATTACTCAGTACCTAGTTGGCTGTCTATTTATTTTTGCATTAAAAATTCTCCCACTGGCTGTAACAGCAAAGCATCTCAGCCAATTGGTTATTTGTCACATAAGAGGGACAGATGTGTTATTATCCTTTTATTAGAGATCGGCTGCAGAGATTTCGGGCTAAGTGGCTCGCTCAAGGTCACACAATCTGTGGCAGAGCCAGGAACCAAACCAGGATGCTGGGGTGTTTCTAGTCCTTCAGCAATTAGGTCTCTTTGCCTTATCAACAACACTGACTTCTTCACAGTAAAACAGCAATAAATGGAAGTCAGTCAACTGAGAGCCAAGGCACCCAGTCAATACATGAAATGAAAGCTGATAAACCCAACCATGAGCTGTTAGGGGCAGGGAATGAACAGAGGAAGCTATATTGCACAAATAAAGCAAATAAAGATCCTTCCCCCATGTTTACACTCTAGAAAATCACCAACTCCTCTCCCCAGACTAAGAGAAGGCTTTAAAGCTCCCCTCCTTTGCTAAAGGGTGTCCTGCAGGGTGGGGGCACAGCGGAGGAATACCTGCAATGAGCAAGGTAACTCCAGACACCAGGCAGATTCGAAGCTTGATGAGCGGCTCATCGGGAAGGAATTTCACACAGTCTAGTCCCAGGACAAGGAAGAGAAATCCAAATCCTGCCAGGATATCTGCTGTGATCATCATGGCTCGGGTCAGCACCAGCTTCACTGCAGGACAAAAGCAGATTGTTCTAGTGCACAAGGAATGGAAATGTGGGTGGGCACTGGGGTCAGATCCTGTGGGAACATTTTTTTCTGGGGTGAAGCTTTCTCCAGATTCCCCTGGGAGTAATATCTCACTGAGAAAATAAATATGGCTCTAATATGTATGTGCACCAAATTAACTGTCACCGAGTAGAACAGATGCTCTTTTTGTGTCCCCACCACTCATGAAAACATCTTTGATTCTTACATACCGGGATGCTCAGCGAAGATGGAGTCGTACTCATCACAAGTTTGGATCCCATCAAAAACATTTGTGACACATTCCCACCACAGGCCACGGCATTTTGTGCTCACCTATGGGTTGAGGAGAAAGAAGACCATAAGTTAATATATCCACCAACACAGCAGATTACCAGGTAGGCCCTTCCACAGAAATCCTGGTCCAGTTATGTCGATGGCAAACCTGAGCTGTTAAGCTTGAAGAAGAAAATAAGCGGCAAGATGGAGAAAGAAGACAATGTTTTGTGTCTGCTAATGGTTTTAAATTAGAGCAAAAGAAATTCAGACTAAAAATTTGGACCAAAAAAACCCACCAAAACCATCTTCCTATTGGTGAGGGTAAAAATCCTGAAGGAGATTTCTGGGAGGAGGTGGGGGGTGGCTGACAGGCAAGATCTAAGGGCAGGTTTGATCACTCCTTGCCAAATGTTTGTCTGGGCTGAGCTGGGCAGGGCTATGGACCAGATGACCTGAGACTTTGCTGTCCGTGCTCCCCTTACAACATCTTCCTGATGAGAAGGAGCAGTTCAGAGGGGAGCGTGACTGGCAGGGCAGGCATTGCACCAGGAACCGGGTGCCCGCAATGGGAGGTGGCCACAGCATAGTAGAGTGCTTTGGTGCAGAGCAGAGGTGTGGTCGGGAGCCCCTCTCCAGAGGCGTGTGGAGGGTTGCCCCCAAATGACTCAGCCGTGAACACTGGCTGGAAAATGAGAGGCAGCTGGCACTGATCCTGGCCCTGGGGCTCCTGGGGCGCTGCTGGCTATAGGACCACGCGTGCCCGAGCCACGCTCATCACTGAGACATCCAGACTGGGTCAGTCATTGCAGTAGCATCATGGCTAATTGTCTCCACTGTCCTGAAGCTGTAGATACCATTCCCAGCCCAGCCTTCCATAAATCACTTTAATATGGGAGGTATTTTTCATTACCAATGCAAATATGGCAACAAGCACCTCTAAAACATTCCTGGAATTGCTCATACAAGGAGCAGAGTTAATGTCAGTGCAGCTTTGGACTCCAGCCTGCCCCACTGCTGCCAGCAACAACCACTGCAGTTAATGGAAGGAGAAACTCTCCTGGGGAATGGGTTTCACACAGGGGAAGGGGACTGGGATTGCTTGGATGATGCAATACATTCATTTTTCTTGCACTGTGTAAATCAAAAAAAAAAAAAATTACATATCTCAGTCACTTCATACAGCCTAAATCAGGATGTATTGAAGTCCATAGTCAACCACAATATTTTCTCCACAGTACAATGTCTGAGCCAAAGTGTACACCGTCTCTGTGACACTGCACTGTGGATAAAAGATGAGTAAAAATGCTATTTATGTTTGAATGAAAGCAATCTACACATTTTGTTTCATGAAGATAAAAACTACTTACAACTTCTGAGAATTTAGGGGCAGGTTTAATGAAAAATATCACCAAAAAAAAAGAGAAGCAGTGCTGGAAAAGCCTGGTTTCATTGATTCTGTGCTTTTCAAGAGAACAGTGTCATGTAAAACAATTTGCCATGTTTATATGAGACATAAGTTTTTACCATGGCCCTCTTAATCCAGCTGCAGCTCCTCTTCTGTCTTAACTCATCACTGTACAGGCTGTGCTTTAAATTAGCATATTTTTATTAAATTACATTTTGTTCCACTTGTATTTATGTCGTTTCATGTTCCTCCCAAACCACCGTAGGCTTATTCACACTACTCTGTATTCAGCTAATACTCTCAGTTCCTTCCTCGTTTGCTCACATTAGTATTGTTTTTTAAATCTTACAAACAGCTTCTTCATCTGTATTATTTATAAAGAGACTAACAGGATTCCAGGCTTTGTCGTCCTCCAAGCAAAACTGAGATCTTAAGGTGCAACAGTTGTGATCATGGTCTAGCATGTGAAACAACCCCCTTCCCAGACTGCAGAAAACCTGATGAATGTTTTGTGCTTCTTGGGATGTTTCAGTTGTCACCTACTCCTGCTAGTGCTGAACGTGGGCAGAAGCAGGGATCAGCCCATCTCTGTGCAGCACATGCACAGACAGAGATAAATGTCTCATTGCCTGGTGCAGGAGGGATGAGAACAGACATCGGAGCAGGGAACTGTGGTTGGCCTGAGCTGTTATCTGCCTCTTAACCTCCTTGGCCATCTCTTGCTCCCCTCTGCTTTGTGCACCATTTGTCCTTCTTGTTGTTAAGCTGCTCCCAAACCACTCTTGGGCATCTGCCCTTGCACAGACACACTCAGATTGGAGCCTCAGGCACACAGGAACTCACTGCTGTGAACAGGAGAGGGGTCAGGGCTCACTGGGGCATCATGTCGGGGCATGAATTTCTCCATCGCATGGCCAGACCCATGCACCATACTGCTAGCACTAATTCCCCATCACCTCCTTCCCATCATAGCAAATCTGCTCCAGCTTCCCTGGGCCCAGCAAAGGACTCCCCAAGAAGCTAAGCATCACAGCCAGATTCCTCATCTCCCACTTTGATTATGAAACACATTGCTACGACTTGCTTTCCCTAACACAAGTATGCATGTAAAACATAAACTGCATAATGACTGTAATATATATAATTATATCCTATGCATAATGTATAATTAATATTAAAATAATTCTAATACAAAAAAATGACAGAACAAGTACACACTTCCCCTTCTGGGGAAAGCACAGAAGACAAACATGTGAGTGATGTTAGTCACAGTTTTCTACCACACTGTTAAAAGGTGCCAACATACAATAATTACAAGCCCAGCATGAGAGTAAAACAGGAGCGTTTAACAGTGGTGGTAATATTTTTAATCCACCTGCAACAGGGAGGGACTGTCTACACAATACAGTGCTTGTTGGAAAGCAGATCACAGGGTTTTTCCAGCACAAACTACTGCAAAAAGTGACCCAGGCTTGTCTTGATGCTCACACGGCATGCACCAGTTTAGACCACTTTCTGTGTTGCTGTAACCTGGTTGTTTCTGAAGGGGAGGTGAGGGGCTGACAGCTGACTGGGGCCCCCACAGCCCCTCCAGAGGCAGGTGCTCCCTGGGCTGCTCCTCTCCAGCAGGACCACAGGGAGGGCTTCATCCTCCTCAGCTGCTGGAGCCCAGGGTCAAAGACAAGAGACTTTCTATGCTGAAGGATGGAGTTCCTTTCTCCTAAAGTCGAAGTTGCCTGACTTACCCTTTTTCCAGCTGAAAACAGGAGCCACTGTGGACTCCACACCTTTCTGGCCATGGACAGTTTTCCTGCATTCCCCTGTTTAGAGAGGCAGTGAGTTATTAGGGCCATTAAGAAGATCAGTGGTCAGGTATTAAGGCTGGGGGCGTTTTTCTCCATTATTTAGTATTCACACTCAGAGCAGGAATGTGAGAGTAGTGGCTGCTAATAACCAAACTGGGTGTTAATGAAGCGCTTCACACAGCCCAGGCAAGTGCCTTTGTGCCAAGAAGACAAGGTTACACAGCCTCAGGGTAATGGACTGGTTCTTTCCTGGACTCACTTTGCTCAGGAGTTGGGTTTCCTTGTTCTGTTTTTCACACCATCTGGGATCCATTCGGCTTTTCTGAGTATACTGACACCTTCAGCTGACTACAGACAATTCACATCTTCTTGAAATGAATTTAAAATATCTCCTAAATTAAGTTGATAAGAGTGATATCCGAGCCAGCATCAGTGGGTGCAGACTGTTTTCCCTGCAAAGAGGCTCACTGAGCAGACACGCTGACCATCAGCAACCTCACCGCATTGGATCTATAATCACCTCAGCATCTACAACTACCTTCCAGGGTGGGACTGACAGTCAGATTGCCAGGATTTCTTGTGGCATAGAGAAAAAAAGTATTTTTCTTGTAATCAGTTTTTTCCTTCTTTCCTCGGATAATTCGTTGCTTGAAGTCATGCGGTGAAATGTTGCATTGCAATCACTGAGTGCAAAGGAGCTCTTCTAGTTTCCTATGCTAGCAGATAGAAAGTTTGTTCCTGATATATTCAGCCAAAATCTCTGTCTTGGAAGGTGTTTTACCTTTACTGCATGGAGTATCCAGTTTGCCAGAAAGCAGATTCCCACTCAGCGGACCTGCAGCTCTTAAGTGTACAGAAAGTGCTGGCTGCTTTAGGAAGAAAAACACAGATTTACAGTACTGAGTGCTGGAGAAACAGTGACAGTTTGGGGTCTGGAGTCCCTGGGGCACACCTTGCATGTAAGTGGCATTCTGCACCCTTATTTGCAATTTACTTTTGCCAATACCTTTCTCTAACATGAGAGTGCACAAGAGTCTGCACAAGTTCAAGAAGATGTTTTTTGAGTGCTGGATCTGACACCAGTCCCCATATTCCCCATAAATTTCTGCTAGCCCTACAGCTCAATGGCTGTTAAAAAGACTTGAAGGGCACAGGTAGACACTGGACTTTTCCACCAAGAACTGACCTACAGAACTAGAACTGTCTCCAAAATATCCATGCAGGCTGGAGATGCAGGACAACTGTACTCAAGTTCATGCATATTTAAACCTCGATCCTGCAGACCTTTCCTGAACTTACTGAGTGAGAGCAGAGTCCAGATAATAAAGTCTGGCAGAGAGAGTTACACAAAATACCACTTCCTTCCTGCTCTTTCTAGAGTCATTCATTTCATATTCATCCCCCTTCATCCAGCACAACAGGGAAAAAGTACATGAGAGTAGAGCAATGATGCTAGGAACCAAACTCTAGGACACATTTGTTTTGGTGATCAGGCTCTCCTCACCCTGATCTTACCTCCAGGGAATCATCAGCATTCACCATCCAGCAGTCTGTCCAGGTCGATGCTATCAAAAACCCAGTAGAGATGAACGCAAAAAAACAGCCCACGTATTGGAGGAAAAACCTCATGCCAGCAGATGATCAGCACATCCAGGGGGGTGAGAAGAACAGTGCCCAGATCTTGTTCTTAAATCTGAGATAGAGGCAGAGCCTCAGTGTCCCAGGTCACTATTACCCTCTTCCAGCAGCCACAAACAGCCAGAACTTTTCACTTCTGTAGATGCCATCCGTTAGTGATGGCCACAGGAGCAGCACTCACCTGCCATGGGGATGGGAGGAGGGTGAGGGCACCCACGGGAGCTGCTGCAGCCAATCCGCCCTGCACAGTTAAAGCTCTTGTCATGCCTGGCTGAAGAGAAATGGGCTTGTGGAGAAGTGGCATGCAGGTAATCATTGTAGGTTTTGGCAAAGTAGGGATTAAAAACAAAAACCAAAACTTGTTCTTCAGGGCATAAGTTTTGAGCACTGCTAGGGGACACACAGACGAGCTGTCATGTGCACACACAAATTTACTCCTGTACTGCCTTAGCAGTGAGCAGGTATAAAGTGTCTCAGTGTAGATCCCAGGTGCTTTGGTTTCCCTGTTGGTCTCTGATGCACTGATGACCTAGTTCAATGCAGGAATATCGCTACAAAGGGAAGGGGAAAGGCAGCAGTCATGGGCCTTCAGAGCCAACACCAACAGCCATCCCAGCTTGGATATAGAGCTCTGTATTCTGCATTTAAGTCAAACCTAGATGCTTCTCATGCCCTGGACTTCAATTTGTTCGTGACCTGAGTCCAGCTCCCATGTGGGAATCTTGAACTTTTCGAGCCAGTGCCAGTTTGGAGGATTTTGTTTGGTGGGATTTTGCCTGCACACTTACTGCCATCACAACCTTCCTCTTTTCCTGCAGGACTCCCTGGGTAAGCAGGGGTCACACAGGCTGCCGGGGACAGAAGGATGGGGCCTCTGGAAGGAGAGTTCTCACTCACTTCTTCCTCTCATGCAGTGCTGAGAAACCCAGCAGGGCTCCTGGGCACCTTCCAGGAAAACCTAGGGAAAGCAGGACTGGAAATCCTTCCCATCCCAAAGATACAAATGCACAGAAACTATCACATCCTCAATGATTTTATTTTCGAAAAGAGAAACCATAAAAGACTGGAGACCCGCTTTTAATGGGTAAGTCTTCAACACGGGACTGGGGAGCAGATTCTCAGTTGTGTTTACGATCTGCTTGCCCAAACTGATGTTGTCTGTCATCTCAGCTGTCACCTCCAGATGGAGCCAAGCGGTACATTTACAGAATTGCTCAAACCTTGCTTTCTCTCTGAGATTTCCCTCCAAAACCAGCAGCAATATTATTGCAGAAGTTTATTACTCCTACGATATACCACCCAAATAATTCCTAACATAACCTCATGAAGCAGTTTTACTGTCAGAGTCAACAATCTTTTGCGTTGGTCCCAGATCACTCTGAAGAAGAGGTCCTCAGCACATGCTTTGGGAGACACCAGGCAGAGAAGAAAAGCCCCAAGCCAAAAAGCCAGGGTATGCAGGAGTCCCTGCTGCTTTAGTGTTTCTGCTCTCTGTTTTCTAATTCCATTTGTGGGAGCTGACAAGTGAGGAACTTTTCTTCTTCCTTCTCTGCCAGATGCAAGTCTTGATATGGTTATGCAAGTATGATGCTTTCTGCGGAGTTTTCTGTCATCTAAGCATCTATATAAGGCAAAACCACCCATGCTCTGCACTTCACAGCTTTCTGTGACAAGGGTAGAATTGTGTTTCCAACAGTTCTGACCCACAGGGACAGGGCATTGGCCATGCAGGTCCCATAAAGCATAATGACTTTCATTAGCCACGTATATAGAGATCACATTGATATGAGACAGGTACTGACAATATGCATCATCTTCCTATGCTTGTCTTCCACTCTGTTAATTAACCTGTGGCTGCACCAGTTTTCAAAACTAGGTGTCCTAGCCAATTGTTATTAGTAGTAACTCAGAAAAAGTGATGTGGTAAGCTCAGAAAAGTTATGGAAAATCTGAGAGCACCTTCCACATATAGAATTAAGTCATTAGAGGCAGCAAGAGTGGAGTTTTACAGTACCAGAGGATTAGCCAGGAAATGTATTATAGCCATATGGGTCTCACTGCCCTCTCATTCTGTCCTGCACCCAAATACAAGCCTTCTTCAGAGAGGATGAGTCCAGCCGGGGAGAATGGGGTCATTTTTCCTCATTTGGTGCATGGTGAAAATGTGCCCAATACAAACATGACCAAGGTAGAAAGAGAAAAACTCACAGGGGAACAGCACAACCACAGTAATAGCTAGAGAGGTGTTTCTAAGCTTTTCTAATGGGCACACCATTCTCTGTCCTTCCAGCTTAGCATACCAGATATCCACACATCAGCCCAAGAAGCAAACTCCACTAAGGGAGGAAGGCAGTGTGTCCAGATGCCAGTGCTGCCTGTGATTTGCTCCATCTCTCCATAGCTGGCACAGCAGTCCTGGCAAAGTTTTGTTTATTTTCCGCATGCCCAGCGATCCGTGTTGGTGTCCTAGCTCCATTTACCTCTCTGTGTTCACCCTGCCTGGAGGGCAGGGCAGGAGAGTGACCCTTCCCAGAGCAGGATGCCGGCGCTTCCCTCGACGTGAGTCACCAGGGGACGGGAAGTGGCTTCACACCAGCCATTTCCATCTTGCTCAGGGCTCAGGAGTATCCTGGCCTCGGCACCAAAGGAGGTCAGGATCCTCCAGTTTTCCCTGGTGTCAAACCACTCCAGAGCATGCAATACAATGAAGATGGTTTGTGATTTTCATCTAATGGAGAGATCAGTCCAATATCTGGACCTTCTTTGGGTCCATGGCTCCAAACATTCCCATGGAAACTGCTGGAGTTAATAGAAACAACACAATAATCTCATTCAGTAGAAACTGACAAGGTTTAATACTCTTTATTTAAAACAAGTTAGCATCTTCATGAAGCAAAGTCTGTAGCAGTTTCTCATCATACTCTGCTTCCCTAGCTTAGCATGACAGATGTCCCCTCAGCTTCAGAAGACAACTCTCCCAAAATAACCTCCCAAGATATCTTTGTATAGCCTAAAACCCAGCTGACATGACACAGTGTAGCTTTCAAATGGATTTGTAGGCTGTGCTATATATGCTAACTGTATCCTGTTCTCTTGGCTAACCTAACATTTACGGTACTTCATCACTAACAAAACCATTAGGGTATCCTAATACTTAATTATCACGCTTGGCCTTGTAGAGCTCTTAAACTGTGTGGTATCGATGCAGCAAAACTTCACTAATGTAACAGCCTTTTCACCTCATCTACACCACTCCCAGCTAAGAGACAAATGCACTAAGGATCGATTGCTTTTATTACTCATTAACACCAGGTGGTCTGGGCTCTCTGTTAAAGGCAGGTCATTATACTACAGAGAGTGATAGAAACTACCATGACTCTTGGGAGGATCATAGCTGGTTTTCATCTGTTGACCTACAAAACCATTCTTGCAGCAACACTCCAATGAGGTCGCAGTCCCATGAGCAGGGAAGGGTTTACTTCCACAGTGTCTAATACATAGTGTAGCAGAGGGCCTTGGGCAAGAGGGAAGTGGTGATGCTGCACACTAATGCATGAAATACGGATGTAACTGCAACTAGTCAGTGCTACGACTGCTGTGTTCAGGGCCACGGGCTCAGAAGCCAGAAGTGATGGAGACCTTTGGGAGGGGTTTCCCTAAGAGCTCTTCTGCTGCTGTGGAAGACTTCATGGGCTTGTCTGCTCAGTCATTCCCATTCCTCCCTCCTGATTGTACCCCCTCCATTTCCCTGCTTCATATACCACCATCCATGGCCTCCAAGTGTCTTCATCTCCAGAGCAATGCTGCTTGGACATGAGATATGCACACACATGAATTACAGAGAAGTGCATGTCAGCTGTAATGTACCACTCCGGCCATGCTCATACAGTCACAAAACCCTAGGATTTAGCTTGGAGTTAGCTTGGTAACCCCAAGGAAAACAGTAGAAATTCTGAGCAACCTGTGACTTTTCAAGCAGGCAATATATAGGATTAAAAGAAAATAGTAAAGCAAAGGCTTTTTCTACTAGATACAAGCTTAAAGGATTGGTAAGTAAAAACTCTGTGTGTGTCTGTGCCTGTGTCTGTGTCTGGATACTATACACACAGGTATGATGCTTGTGTACACTCCTTTAAAACAGTTTTTCCAATCACTCCAGTGCAATAAATAATAAAATAAGCATTTCAATACAGTCTTTTCAGGTTTTCAAAGTACCCTGCAACTTCTCTTCAGTACAATAAATTTTGTTTTATAGCTGCCTATGAAATCCCACACCTGAGAAACACATGATCTCAACAATGTATTACTAACCCCATTTTAGAGCTGGGGAAACCAAGGCACTGACTAAGTGACTTACATCGAGAGCGAGGAGTCACAGCTCCTCTCCTCTTTAACACCGGGGCTGCACTCTCTGCATGGGTGTGGTAAGATCCTTATCGGTGAAAACATGCGTGACCACTCGGGTTTCCTGAAAGCAGCCACTGAGAACACATGGTGCTGTGGCTGCATACCAGCTTCACGCAGGCGTGTATAGGCAGAAGAGCTGGGCAGTGGATTAGACACACCTTTTCTCGGCATGTCGTTCCAGTGAATAGCCCTTGTCCCCAAGCACCCCGAGGGCTGTTGATGCCCTGCCACATCCCGGTGGCGTCATCCTCATCCAAGCGTGTGTTTCCCAGCGTGAGCCTGAACTTTCCCGTGCCCTGATGCAAAGGTGATAAAATGCGAGTGAAGAACAAGGTCTGTGCCACTAATAGCAATCGTGCAGGAAGGGAAGGGAGAGCAGGGTGAATATTTAGGTCTTTCCACAGTACCAGAGAAAAGCAAAAAAAAGAAAGGTCCTGTGGTGGAAAGAGTTTGCATTGTGTCCATGCTCTGGCAGCTGTTTCGCAGGAACTTGGCTCACCTTCGCCTAAGTGAGAGGGGCTGTTGTACGTGCGCTTCCCCCTGCAGCCTCTCCTGGCTGAACTCCAGCCCCTCTTGTGACTCACTTCACAAGAAACATCCACTTCAGACCTCTGTGCCCGTTGCTCCTGTTCACCAACCTTCTTATCAGAGAGTGAGGGAAGACCCTCTAGGAGACTCATCGAGGGGGGATAAAAGCAACTACTGGGCTGGAAATGCATAGTTTGGTAACAGGATGTTTGATCTGCTATAAAAAGGCAAGGAGGGCAAGAGCTGAGGTCTGGAGAAAACAGTTGTGCTGTGATTCACAGTGACCATGGGACAGTTCTGGGACCTGATCAGGTGAGCATGGGTCAGGTTTGGGTATGGGATCTGCAAGGAGCTTCCCTGCAGAGCTCTGGGGCTGCAACTCTCTTCAAATCAGTGTCTGCCTCCCTGCCCATCACCCGTCCCTCACCACACGCTCACTGTCCCCTTCTGCATAACACCCAGCATCCAAGCTGCACATCGAACAGAGTGACCCCCAGGTCTGCCCCTCCACAAGGTGCTGTACCCACAGGCAGGGCTCCGCGCACAGCCGGGCTTCGGCATGGGGGAGAAGCCAACTGCAAACACCTCAAAGATTCCCACGAGGCCACTCCCTTGCTCCAGCCCTCTCTCTGCACTGGGAGGGGATGGGACAGGGATGCCTCTGCCCCTGCCACAGAGCAAACCAGTGTGAGCAGAGCCCCTCTTGGCTGACACACACCTCATCACCTTCTGCCTTCACCTAGCACCCAAACTGTGCTGTAGGCTGGAGGACAAAGCCATGGAGAAAGAGGAGGGAGGAAGGGGAAGGACAGCTTAAGCCTAGACAGAAACTCCCTGAGGAGACACGGGCAGAGCTGCAGTCCCAGCCCCGGGACAGGAGACCACAGCGGGTGACTGCAGCCTCTGGTGCACATCTCACCCAAGGCACTTATATAGGCAGTGTCCTCAGAGGCCTCCTCTCCTCTCTCCTGCCCTGTCCTCCCCTCCACACCAGAGTCTCTCTGCGTACTAGTAAAGGAGAGCACAGCATGTCCTTTCCCTCTTTCTCCTATTCTGTCCCTATTCTGCCCTGGTGGTCATGGCTCATGTAGGGCTGTTTCCCTTTCTGTTCTTTATGGAGACGTGTTGTTCCTCATCGGAGCTCTCCCAAAGGAGATCATCCCTCCGCCTGCTTCTGGCTGAGGCTTCGTTTGCGCCTTCTTTGTCAACAGCAGAGGGTGTGGGCTCACCCCAGTGTTCCCAAATCACCATCAGCCAAGCCTCGGTGTACATCGGGCTTAAGGAAGAGTTTTCATGAGCAGAGAGACACAGCTGTGAGAGAAACACCTCCAGTCTCTGACCTCCAGCCAGATAACTGGGGTTTTAAACTCCCTCTAGGCATTGAAATAATGACCTTGGGTTGCCAATGTGCTTTCCCAGTCCTAATGATAAAGGGTGTGTTAGAAAGTCCAGGGGAGAAGCTCTTTCCCTCCTCCTCTGCCTTGAACATACATGTATGCACATTCCAGGGTAGATGGGTCTTGCACTTAGCAAATGATTTTCAAGAGTTTCATTCCCACATAGGCACTAGAAAAACTGGCCACATTTAAAAACTTCTTTAAACATTTGACCCTGATCCCCACTAGAAAATCCAGCCATGTGTGTCACAGCAGCAGCTACTGAGTGCTTCAGAAATACCTGGCTCTGATTTCAGTGTCTTAAAGGGGACTGAAGCATATTGAATATCAGTACTTACAAACCCCATCCAACAGGCCCTCTCACTTTCCAAAGACAACTACCTATTGGAGGATGGCAGTACATGGTCAGCACATCCATGAGGATGCTGAACAATTGTTCACCGCTTCTGGCCTGTCATGAGATTTTCTACAGCACAGCAATATGTGTATCTTGAATTGTTCCAATACTCAAGTACATCCCAAAAAGGTTAGGTCAAATAGATCCCCAGAGGAGTTCCTAGCAGGAGTTCAGCAACCCCAAAAGAGATCTGAAACCTCATCTCCTAGCCTTTATGTGCTCCTGAACAGTCTGATCTACAATCTTACAGCAGTTTATGGTAGAGCCTTTCTAGGAAGGACCCTGGATCACTTTATCTTCCCAGTACCAATTATCTGGCATGGCACAAGGGCTGAGGAAATGCATAGAGGTTGTGGTCAAAGCACAAAAAAGTGAGACACAGCCATATCCTGGGATGGGAATCTTTGAGGAATCTCTAAAATGCTGACCATGTCTTGAGCTTTTCCTTGACATGAAGGCTGCCCCAAAACCAGACTCACAGGTACTTGAACTTAATGTCTTAGTTGCTCACTGGGTGAGCAACATAAGTAGTGGTAACTCTGGCTTCAGTATTGACTGAACAGCAGTTCCTGTGGAGGACTTCAGATCGAGTCATCAGACATCCTCTCTTCTTCCTCCTTCTGTTTATTACATCATTCCAATGCCCCCTCCTTCCTTCATCTGATTTCAGGAAGAACCACCTGCAGTTCTTCCAAAGAAGAAAATTTTTCAGTGGTGATCCTGAAGGTGATCAGATCCTTCACTTGCTAATCTCAGGAAATTAATTCCATAACCAGGCCACCAAGCTCATACATGAGCACAGACACCATCCACCACTGAGTGGTGGAGACTTAGTGAGATATGGGTAGAAATGTGATCCCTGCTATAACTGGTCCCTGGAGGATCAGGACCAAGACTTTGCAGGCATCAGGAACACGGTCAGAGCAAACAAGATGGCTGGATGCCAAGGGTTAGACCTTCACAGAGGCCATTCCCTGGAGGAGCTGAGAGATGTTTTCCTAACTGCACTTAGAAAACTCTCCCATGGATGGTACCACATCTCTCGTGGTTCATGCACTGAGTATGTTACACACACACACCAATTTGCCTCCCCCTTCCTCTAAGTCAGGCCTGGGTCTCACGTATCCTCATTGCTCCCCCTCTCCTGCCCTGGGACTCCAACACCAGAAGCTGTTGTGCTCCACCTGGCCCTAGCGGCACATGGTAGGGAAAGTCTTCACACTTTGTGGTTGACCCTTGCAACAAGGCACACTCTCCACCTGCCACTTCACTGTTGAGCCTCTTCCCTAGATGCCCCACCACACCTGTCCCATCATCTGACACCATGATTAGTTTCATACATTTTGAGAAAGACATTTGTTGATGATATGACATAGAGCTACCTTCTATGGACAGCATGCAGAAGCAAGTTTAATAATTCCCTAGTTTTCCCACCATTACCTCTCAAGTACTGCGAAACTCATTGTTTCCATTAATTTCATTGTGTCTGACTTTTGTTTTCTATCTGGCCTCTGGTACAGAATGTCCAGTGAAAGAACAATCCTAAAATAGAAAAAACGAAAGCAAAATAAATCCTACCGTATGGGTCAGATCTCTTGGCCTCCACGGGATGGGTTTCGTGCCATGGAATCTCTATCAGAGCTTCCAGTATCACTTTGGTAAACAACACTTGAGAGGCCGAATGCAGGACCACCTTTATTTCTCAGCAGCTTGCTGTCTTGCACAGACAAGTCCGGCGATCTGAGAGCTGTGGGTAATGACACACACGGTGCAGCTTTATACATGCCAAAACCACTTGTTTACAGACAGGAATGATTTCAGTGTTTTGGGGCATTCTGAGGGACAGTCTTGGCCCTTGTGGTCATTTGTGGTTTGCTGATTCAGGAAAGGAGAAAAAACAAAGGCAACAGGTGAAAATGGAGAAGCCAGGGAGGAGTCACGATCCCTTCCAGAGCCCTCACTGGTGGGTGGTTTGGAGGAGAAGCCAGGAGATCAGCCAGCCTCATGCAACTTCAGTGTGTTACATATAAGCACATTTTAACTACAGCCAGATGAAATCCATCATGTGAAGAGCAGAGTGAAACTACTCCCAAAACTGTAGCTTTATTACAGCCAGTGAGGAAACATGAATGTTTGAATGACTGCAAGAAGAGGGTTGATTATTAGCTTGGTTTATCTCCAGCAGATTAGGAATTCCAGGTCATGTCTGCTGACCAAACACAGAGGTTTATGGTGTTTCTGCCCCCCAACATTTCAGAAGGAATCATTCACACAGCCCACTTTAAATCCAGTTTTCACAGTATATTGCCCGTGTATAGTCAGTATCAAATTAGTCCAGTCAGTCCCTCTGACTGATCCTGCCTCCATCAACCACAAATGTCAATTCCAAAGAGGAAATTAGGGCTTTCCTCCTGGAAATGGAGATTTCAATTCAAGCGTGCAGGGAAAACCTCTGGTTTTGGTGCTATTCACTATCCTGTTGCCTTTTAGGCAATAAGAGTCATTCAGAGAAGGTCTCCAACAACTCTTTTTAAAACTTTGTACTGTATGGCAGCCGTGCAATAGTAAGCAGCTGATGAAGGGTTAAGGTTTCTTTGTGCTGCTGTGCTCTGCAGCCCTGCAAGCTGTGATCTTTGGCTGCTTCAGCTGCTACCATGGTCAAACACAACGTCTGCCCCTCACTGCAGACCGGGTTGGACACAATCCTGACTAATCCCAGGGAAGATTTGCAGCCAGATCCTCCTGACATCTGGGCAAAGACATCTGGGCGCTGCCTGCCAAACAGTGCCTGGAGCTAAGGTTCAGCAGGGGTGTTTCTCCTGGATGGATGGGGGAGTAAGTGGGAGAGAGAAAAAAAAAAAAGCAGCCTACAGATAAACAACGAAGTCATTTTAAGGTTTTTCTAGACAATGTAAACCACAGCTAAATGCATATGGTCCCACCAGTCTGCCCTTTTCCCCCAAAACCTTGAGAACATCAAGTGAAAAAGCAAGTCACAGGGTTCAAAAGAAACAAGGTGTTGTACTTTCCTGTGAAACATGGAGTAAACCAGCAAAACTCCTTGCTGCAGGATGCTGCAAGTGCCAGAAGTTTAAAAAAACAAACAGCCAAATTTATAGAGGAAAAATCAAGTGAGCAAAATTAAAAGTACTGGCAGTGGCTCAGGATATATTCAGACATGGATTAGGGTGGGCTGTAACACTTTTGGGTAGTGTCACTATGTGTTTGTGTTATTCCCTAGCTGTACAACTGGCTGCCACCAGAAACAGCGTGCTGGGTTGATGTTGTCCAGCCATTCCCATTTTCTGGTCCAGATGTGGAGCTTGGTCTTCACTCTGAAACCAGGATCATGCAGCTGTGCCTGCTCTGTGCACCTGCCCATACTCATAATAACTTATAACCAGAATGAGATCTTCCCCCCTAATACATCAGTTCTAGCTCAAGGATGAATTCAGGGCAGCCTGGGGAGCAGCTTTAGGGGATGCCAGGACAGATGATCACACGCGACCCCATGCTTTCCAAACACAGATGCTGTACAGTGAGACCTTCCCCGAGAAACAACTGTGAGAAGAGGAAACCAGGCTGCTCACCTGCAAGTCCTGGCAAGTGTTAAAGCTTGTTTTTGCCAGAAAAGGAAATAGGTATCGTGTACTACCCACAGAGCACAAATCTCTGCTGAGTACGGAGGTGAGGCTGCTCCTCTGACTAACAACACCCAAAGGAGCGATATGACCAAGGTGTTAAGCACTTGCTCAGTGCAGTGAGGATTGCTGCACATGAGGACAATCTCTATGAATAATTAGAGGAGTCTGTCTACCTGCAGACTAAAACATCCCAGTTTGATTTCAGTAACTGTCTATATACATGCCTCTTCTCACTTGATCTGGCTTTTGTAAAGGGCAAAAAATGAAGACTCACGTGTTCAATTATGAACAGGCCAATTGCTAAGGACTCTCAGCCCTGGAGTACCTTTAGCCTAGAGAATATAGAGGAGATTGCAACATCTTGGATAAACCCATGCCTTTCAGCTGAGATTAGTGAAGGAATGGTATTTCCCCAAAAGTCAGGTAGAAAAAGTAAGTGAAAATAGAGTGAAAACTCTTTGGGATTTCCAGTGAAAGAAGAATCTTAGGCAGAGGCAGAAAGGCAGTGACTACTGAGTTAAAAAACAGATTATTTTGCCCATTGAACCAGTGCAGAAAATAATTTTAAGAAAGAAAATAAGGTATTTCCTGTCTCAAAGTAAAGAAGGAAGTCCAGAAGAGGAGACTCGATGCTCTTAGGGATGCTGTAAAATTCTCTGCAAATTCCAGAGCACTGAGAACACTGACGAATGATGAAGGGGAAAAGCAGAGTTTCTGTTTTTATCTTGCTCCGTAAATTCCCTGTGATGTCAACAGAAAGAGTTGCTGGGTTTTGAAATCTTTCATGAAACATGAGTAGTAAGTATCAATTTCAAATTGTCCCTGGAAAGCAAAATAAAAGTTGAGGGTTCCTGAAGCTGAGACTCTGTGCATGAGCTGTTTATACGGGTTGTCAGGTGTGTTCAATGGTCAGAGACAAGAGCAACTTGTCTTCAAGCTCTCACTTCCACAAAGCAAGATGCAGGCACAGAACTTGTGCCAAGAAAGTGTGCACAAAGGCATGGGAAGGAGCCTGTGCCACAGCCTACGTGGGCTATAGGAGGTCCAAGAGCACATGGGTGTCTCTCAGTATCGCCTTTCAATGGCTTTGTTTGACTCAAGACCACTCTGTCATGCCTTCACCCAGCAACACTGCCCAGTGCAGCACCCATCAGGGACAGAGGAGCAATGGGACAGCTGCACAGCCCCTCAGGAACACAGCACCCACCCCCAGGCAGCTGTAGACTGTAATCCCACAGCACCCCTCACAGAATAAGGCAGTCTAAACTCTATGACCTTCTGAAAGGGGAAGAAATGGAGGACGCACGGTGTCCTACTGTGTGTCCAAGCAGTCAGACTCACACCGTGGACAGACTTGGCACAAACTAACCCAAAGGTGCCACCAGGACCCACCCTAAGCCCATCTTTTCCCAAGTATAGGGTGGGCATGGACTGCAGTCCTTCCAAAAGCCAGCAGCATGGTCAGAGTGCTACATCATACAGCACATGCTTGCGTGCCTGCTACATGCATCTCCTCAAGACCACTCTTGATGCCGCTCCCAGTGCAAGTGTAATGGGATTGTTGCCACCCAGGACTCCTCCCCGTACTTTCCTAGAAGGTTCAGTAGAAAGCCCAAGTCCTTCCCACACAAAACTGCTCAGTTCCCCCTCCTGGCTGCTCCGAAGCCTGTAGCCAAAGGATCTAAAACTGCTAAAGGTGTCTTTGGAACTTGTATCCCTGTCCAGAGCTGACAGGAGTCAGTGAGGAGCTTCCTGATCTGCCTGGGGGGTGGCAGGAGGGTCAGGAGAGGGGTGAGTCAGTTCAGCGCTCTGAAGCACCTGGGAACACTGCACATTCCTTTGCAAATGGACATTATTGGACTGATATGACTACCCAGACATCAATGATCAAATCCAGCCACTCCTAACCCTGCTCTCCTCAGGTTCGCATGGGTTTCTGCCCTGCCTCATCAGGCAAGGAACTGTTCCTCCCAGGGACCAGCTCCAACAGCCAGCATCATGCTGCTTTCTCTACTCCCTGTAGCAGAGTTCTTGACAAATACACAGAGAGATGCCTCTACTTTGTTATCTCTGCATTGCCAAAGAAAACTTTGCTGCTTTCCTCTTCTTCACCCCCAAAGCTGTAAAACTGGGGTGCACAGAGACCCAGGAAAACACCATTTCTTCAGCTGCAGATTCACAGCTCCCTAATTCTCCCAAAAGCAAAAATAGACACGACTGGAAAAGTTTGCTACCGGGATGTTGGGGACCATCAAGTGCTTTCAGAGCAAACCAGCCTCGCTTTGTCTCTGCCCGGTGTGGTGAGATTGCAGCTGCATTTCTCCCCTTTGACCCCCCTCCCCGGCATTGCGCAGAACTGGTCAGGTAATCACGAGTCTGTTTGTCTGCTTGCAAATCTCAGGAAGCAGCTCCAGCAAAATCTCCTAAGTCATCAGAATGCAGCAAACCACGGTGTCAAAACAATACAAACCCCATCCCTACCTCCAGCAGGACCTTTATCGGTAATTATCACCTGTTTATCTGAGAGCCTGGGATTACAGCAAATCCAGGCTGACGTCCCCTCCATCCAGCCCGTGGGGAAGGCAGGCAGCACCACCCAGGCCATGCCATGTGCTCCCCAGGCCCTCTGAAGGAGACAGTATTTCCTCACTCCACCTATTCTGAGTCTGGATCTGTCAATATTCAAATATTCACGTAGGAGAAAGGAGAACTATAATAACTGGACAAATACACGCCCGAGAAAGAGGACACTCCTTCCTGGTCTGTAATCCCCTTGTTCAATAAACTTTAGTAAACCACTGAAGCATTCAAAAATCAAAATTTCTCCTTTAAGAGAGACCCAGTTATGCAAAGATGTACAGCACATCGTCCTTATTAAAGTGGTAGATTGAAAACTGTAGAGTCCTGGCAGGCATTTGTACACGGATGATGAGTGTTTGCTCAGCTGCCTCTCTGAAAACCCTTTAAAATCATAGTACTGATAATTTCCATGACTTCTCTATGGCTTCCTCTTCAGTTTATTCCTGCATGGGCTGCGTGCCTGGGCAGCCAGTGGGAAATGCCCCCCTGCCCTCGCCTTGCAGTGGCGCTCCTGGGGTGGGCCGGGAAAGGCGGGTGGCACAGACAGCAGCAGGACAGGTGGCACTGGCACAGCCCCATCTCCACCTCTCCCGTGCTGGCTCAGGGAGGGGGGCTTCACCCAAAAGGGAAGTTTATCCTCCGGCTGTTGAAGGACAGCAACAAGCAGCAAGACCAAGGAAGGTGAAGTGTAGGTTCATGCTCTGAGCCCCCACCTCCAGAAATGGGGACACCCACGAACACAACCAGAGCACTCTTCGGAGGTGCCAAAACCTCCAAGGGTGCCAAAGCATCCCCTGGCACGGCCCGCAGGGGACAGAAAGGACCGTCCCACCCGCTGTTTCTCCAGACGGGAGGGTGAAACCTTGAAGCAGGGGGTCACTCCCTGGGAAGCGGGGGGACACTTCGCTGCCACCCTCACCCCGGGGGTGTTCACATCCCCCCGGACCTGCTCCCCAGGAGGAAAGCGAAGGGAGTGGCAGCAGCCAGGGCGGCTCCCCCGGCTGCACCGCGCAGGGAGGCGGGGGGGTGCGGGGGTGCGAGGGCCCGCATCCCACCGCGGAAAACCCCGCGGGGCGGGGCGGGGGCGCGGCCGCCAGGGGGCGCCCTTTGCGCGGCTTTATAACGTGCGCGGGGCGACGCGCGGGCGGCAGTGAGGTGTGCGGGGTTCTGTGCGTCCGTTTGCTTCCGTTCGCTGCGGCCCTCCGCCGGTGCGGGGCAGGTCTTTCCCCTCCCCACCCACCCACCCAGCCCGGCTCCGCGCAGACATGGCCAGCGGGGGACTGCAGCTCCTGGGCTTCGTGCTGGCCTTCCTGGGCTGGATCGGCATCATCATCAGCACCGCCATGCCCCAGTGGAAGATGGCATCCTACGCGGGGGACAACATCGTCACGGCCCAGGCACTCTACGAGGGGCTGTGGATGTCGTGCGCCATGCAGAGCACGGGGCAGATCCAGTGCAAGGTGTACGACTCGCTGCTCAAGCTGGAGAGTAAGTCGGGACTGGGGGGGGGGGGGGATATGTGTGTTAGGGTATCCGTCCCGTCGGGTCACCTCCTCAGCCCCAGTGCCTCTCCGGTCGGGGCTGTACCTGTCCCGTGGGGTCGTTACCCCCACGCCGATGCCGGTCGTGTCGGGACTGCAGGTGCTAGCACTGTCGCCCCCTCCCTCGGCCGATGCCTGTCCCGCTGAGGCTGCAGGTGCCTTCGGGTCTCAAGGTCTGTGCCCCGTTGGAGCTATGCCCCTTGTCCCTTCGGGGCTGAAGGTCACCCATGGTCCCTTCGGGACTCAGATGCGTGTCTTGGGGTACCCCGCGGGCTCTCCCCGCCGGGGCGGAAGGTGACTCCGGTGACTGTCGGGGGGAGTACCCGGGGGGAGCTCTCTGCCCGCACTGCGGCTGCCTGTCCCGCAGAAAAACGTCCGGGAGGGGAAGGGGCAGCTCGGACCCTCCACGTGCGTTCGGGAAAGCGCTGTGATGGCGCAGAGGGGGTTTGGGTGTCGAAGTTGCAGCAGGGACTGCGCCGGGCACGGCTAGTCAGGGAGCACAGTGCATCAGCGGTGCTGAAGGGGTCTTTTCGAGCACGGAGCCTTTCTGCGTTTGACCGTTTGGGTCTTTTGTTCTCTGGGAAAGTCGTTGTAACTGCCCTGGGGCTTTTAAGCAAAAGGCTGGCAGGTGAGCCGGACTCTATCCTAGGTAGCGCTGCCGGTAGTTTTTAGGCAGACCGGTGCATCAAGGTGATCTCTGGGTCTCTTATCTCGTCCTGGGACGGCGAAGCCATCTCATGCGTGCAAGAACTGCCGCCTGGCTTGTTGGGGCGTCACTCGGGGCGGTCACGCCAAGCTGGAGCCCCAGTGAGAGGTGTTTGTAGAGCGCTGGAGCATGTAACTCGTGCTGACACCCAAAGGGGTTAAAAAAATTATTTCTCGGTATCTCTCCCCTCATCTGGAGTCCAGTTGTATCTTGGAACACTTTCATCCCTCTGCCTCTCTAACTGATAAAGTAATAATTACCATCTTGGTCACCTTCTCTTTCCCGAAGGAGAATGGGCAGGTGGTTTCACATAAACCAGGGACCACTGGGAGGATCCCCAAGTTAAGATTGCCAGCGACCCTTCCCGTATGTCACGCAGTGAAGCCGGACACCCCACCTTCATTGCTAGCCCACATCAATCACCCCTGCTCCTTGCCCCGAACACCCGTGGGCCCTGCACCTGGCGGAGGTGCAAATCCCTGCCTTCAGGAGTACTCTGCAGCCACTTAGCACTAACTGGGTGCAGGGCTGTGGATTATCTGGGCTGGGTTAAGCACGCAGTCCAGGGTGGGTTGCGTAGTAATTATGTGCAAACTCGGCTTCAAGCCTCTTATCTCCCACCGGGGGTGGGGGGTAAAGATGCCAGCAGGGCTGAGGAATCTCCAGCCACCCCCTGGATGGGTTGTGAAAGGTAAACTTGCCTCGGGGGCTGCGCGGTTGCAGCCCATTGTGCTGTAAATGAACCTGCTTGGGGAATCGGATGCAGAGCCCGGCTTGAACCGACCCCTCCAGACCTGCCCCAGAACCTCCAGACCTGTCCCATTCATGGCTGAGCGCCGAAAAACAGCTGCTCCCCTCACCTTTGTCCTGCAAACAATACGGGCTCTTCCCTTCCAGGGCTACGGAGGGAGGTGTAAGGTGCCAGGGACTGAGGCTGAGCTATTGGTGGCCTTTTGTCCTCTTACAGAGCCCCTGGCCCTGCAGGGCACGCTTGCCTGAAAACTTGCAAGAAATCTGGAAATCGCAGGGGATATCTTTTTTCTTGGGAAAGTCAGTACGGGCCGGCTAAAGGACTCCTTGTTCTTCTGTAGCCCAGCTTTCGTCCCTCCCACTCGAAAGCGGATCATGCCTACAGGCATACACGTTCCCTGCTTGGTCTCCCTGCAAGGTCTTACAGCCACGTAGGCTTGGGCAGGGACTAGCAGTGCTGGTTTTGGGTGGAGGTGTGAAAAACCCTCATTTATACCCAGTTCAACAGCCGCACCCTGGGACAGGTGCAGCTCTGCAGTAAGAGCTCCCCTATGGCATTCATTTATCTCATGGTGAAGGTAGTACAGCTATGTGGACGGAAACTTTTGCCTGGCCACACTTCCCTGCCAGAGCTTCATGTGCTCCGAGCCACATGTCGGAGCCTCATGCACTGATGGGAGAGGCTCAAACCTGCAGTTGCTTTGTCCTCATAGAAAGGACTGAGTCTTTGTCTTCTCATACCTGCTGCAATTCATGGTTTTGAGAATGCTGGGAAGCTTTGCTAGCAAGCTTTTGGGTGTCTGGTGGCTATTCCCATTCCTCTAGATGTGTCACTGGCTCCTTGGACTGATGCTGCATGTCAGAGATGGGGTTGCCACAAGCTGATGAGCACCATTAGCCAGCTGAGGGGCCTCCAGCTTCCTGTGTCACCACGCTGCTGGAGTGCACCCATGCTGGCACTTCTCCCGCAGCAGTGTTCAGCTGAGGGCTTATGTCAGGGTTCCTATTCAGGCAATAGAAAGGCTGCGTTTTGCTGGCTTACATGAAAAGCAGTGCGTGGCCACATGCAGACACAGAGGCAACAAAAGCCACCCTTGCAACAAGGCTTTGTTGCACAGCCTCAGCATTGTTCTTGTAGCCCTCCAGCATCGTCCATGGAGCTTAGCTCAGCTTTGTGCTCCTCCTGGGTCTCAGGGGGATGGTCTCAGACAGGAGGGAGAAGGGCTCCTGGTACCTGTCTCTGGAAGCTTTTAGCCCCACCTAACCACAGTCCTGTGCAGAGCAGAGGTTGTTCTGGGTCCTGTCTAGGCTGTTTTGTTGAAGATATTCATCACCCTGTTTGGTTTTGCTGGGAGAGGTTCTGTGATTGAGACAAGCTGAGACTCATCTACCACTTCATCACCAAGCCTAGTACATCCACAATGAGTCTTTGTGCCCTAGCCCAGAAAATAAACAAGGGTTTGGATGCCCTCTGGGTCAAACTGCATCACTGAAATGTGAAATCTTCCCTCCTACATCTTTGCCACCCCAGCTGAGCCTGTTCCAGGAGCTGGGGAAGAAGGATGAGTAGGGGGAAGGAAGGGTTCATGCCCAGGTTACTGCTGTTCTGTTGTGATGGTGGGGAGGAGTGTGAGGGTGGCCTAGGGAGGGACAAAGCTATAGCAAGAGGGACAAATGTGTCCAAATAGTTTGTCACCTCTCTCCATCTTTAGATCTGGACTAAGCAGGTAGAACCTGTGCTTTCACATGTGTTAAGGGTTAATTTGTTCCCTTGTTTCTCAATCCCTGTTCCTTCCTAATGAAAAATGATTAAGTGATAAAAGTCTCACTTGCACTGGGCTTTGAGAAGGTAGAGGGTTACTTGGAATGCCACCGAGGCTGTTCCTGTGTGGTGCCATGTTGTGTCTGCAAGAGGGGATGAGTCTGTTGCAATACACCGGCTTCATTGCTCTACAAGCAGCTTCTAAGCAGCTTCAGTAGGTAGCTAGCATTACTATGTGTTACTAAATCTCTTGGTAAGGGAATTACCAGGCTTTGTGGGAAAACAGGCTGCCCATGTCTCCTCTGACCAGGAATCTGGGAATAGTGGTACTGTTGGTAAGACAGGCAACACCAACAAGCTTTCTCTGCTGTTCGAGTGACTGCAGGAGGGCATTGAACCTTACTTGCTTTGGGGTGCGCAGAGTACAAGGCCACCGTCACCTACTGAGCTTGCCTCTTTTGTACTGCACATGCAATGAGGACTTCCCAGCCTTCCCATTTTGGCAAGAAACATGTCCCTGTCTGAATCTGCATGCTGCCCAGATTCCTCTGTACAGTCTTCTAGACTTGTGGGGAGGTGCTTTGAAGGAGTCCAGACTGGAATATCTCATGGTGATGGGTGTGCAGGGTCTTTGCAGGGGCTAGTTGAGGGGGTTGAAAGCCTCCAAGCCATTAGCAAGCTTTAGTCCAGAATGGCTCAAAAGCGTGAGATGATTTCTGGCTACCTCTGAAACTGTTATTGCTTGCTCAGATCTTCATTTCCTTGCCTGCTGCACAAAATTAACTTTCACATGCTGGCAGGGCAGAACAGCAGGATCTCAGATCCTGCTCCTTCAAGGAGATTCAGCTTTCATGAAACCTCAGTGGGAAGGCTTTGAAGGTCTTCTCAGAGGTGGATGGTGTAACATGCTTCCTATGCTACAGGGATGCTTGTAACTCCTGGGAACTTTCCTTGCAGAGATTAGAGGGAGCTGCAGAGCATCTGGTTCACCTGTATTCTGTCATCAATTAGTTGCATGGAGGCCCATGGGAAGGGAAGAAAAAATCCATAGTTTAAATACAAATAAGGGAGTCAGTGAGCATCCCTATCAGAAAAAAATCTGTGCACAGAGCCATTGCAGCAACTTTGCATTACAAACGGGCATTACAAAAATCCCATGGCACTTTCACAACACCTTTTCTATAATGTAGATGATATAAACAGAATAAATAAGGAAATGTGATGACAGAAAAATAACCTCAAACATCTGCTGGTGAAGTCTCTTTTTTCTTTTTTTTTTTTTTTTTTTTTTTTTTAATAACTTAGCAGTTGCCAGCAATTACTTCTGTGTCAGGTAATGATAGTTGTGGGATGCAATAAGTCTTACATAGACTTCAGATAAACGATAAACTGCATTGTTTGTGTTCAAACCCACCTACATTAAGTTACATCTGTTTGTTAGCATGTTTTTTAAAAAGTGGGGTTTATTATGTGAAACAGGTATGAGCTGCTATGTCATTTTTGTGGACTTGCACAGAATTTTATGGCTTGTAGAATTCAGATTTGTTATTAACCATTCTTGGTAGTTTTAAATCTCTGTCCTTCAGTGCTTGCTGCTTTCTTGTTGAGACTTTTCAGGCCAGGTCTCTAATTACTAACCAGCAATAAAACAGCTTGGCTTTTAAGTAAATAGTGGTTTATATTGACAAAATACTGTTGCCATGTGACAGCCGTTGTTGGGTGCCAGGCCAGTTTCTCGCCTTGTGCAGGGCTATGTTCCCCAAGGGCTCCTGAAACTGCCTGGTTTTCCCAACAGCCTTGGTGTATGGCGTGGGAGGCTACAAGCATTGTGCTGCCTGTTCTGTTGTGAGACAGCTGCAGCAGCAAGGAGTGTGGGGGAAATCCTGTTTCTCTCTAATATGATAGAATTTGTAAAGTTCAATTGCTGTAGCATACTTCTGCTTGTTATTGGTAGCCAGTCCTGTTTAGCAGGTTAAGGCAATATTGTACTGATGTCATCTGGGATTGTTAAAGCACCTGGAAAGGCCCATGTGAACAGCAGAACTAATATTAATCTAGCTTTCCCAGGCTCTGGATGTGCAGCTTCCATTGACAACATGGTTGTTAATGTGTACGTAATAACTAATAGCTTGTGTGATGATTAACTGCAGTCAATGCACTGCACACATTGCAAAAGTGGTAAGAAGACAAAAGCGCCGTCTCCCAGTATGTGCTGTGAGCACAGGGCAGCCAGTCTGGGTGGAGGAGAGGATGGTTGGCCAATACAGCCTTGTCACATTAAAACCTCTTGGGATAAAGAAACAGTCTGTTCTGCAAATGCTCCAACCTGTTCTTCTGTCATGCTGCAAGTTTCCAAAATGCCTCTGTCCTCTTATGCCATGGAGCCATGGACAAGGGATGGGTGAGGACACCAGATGTCCCTCCAGGGTCTGCCACTGAAAGCGGGTGGCCCTGGGAAATGTTAACAATGCTGCTTTTTGTTCAGCTGCTTTCGCAAAGCTGTTGTGGTGTGCATCCAGTTAATACTTGTACATCTGAGATTTTTAGCAGGTTTCATAGCTAGGGCTTCTGAGGTCATTTTTCAAGCATCTTCCTGTGTTTGTCCTTTAGTACCATGTTTGAAGGTGAGAGGTCTCTTCCCACCCTTTTAACTAGCTTTCTAGTTGTTTGAGATAATATTGCATGTTTACGGCTTCATAAAGGAACTCTTTCAAAACTCTCCTGTAGAGTAATTTCTTCTGCAGCCAGACTAAGCCCAGCTTACTGTAGACTTGGTGAAACACATCTGGTTTTCCAACACCTTTCCAACACCAACAATGTCCTTTCCAACACCAAGTACAAACTAGTATGTTCAGCCATTGGCCTCTCCAGTGCTGCTGCTGTAATGCCCAATTTATTCTTGAATGTATGGCAGCTGAATTGGTTGCCTGGGTGGTGACCTGTCAGCTGAAGTCTTTCTGAAAATTGGCATAACTTCTGTGATCTAGATATTATTTTCAGAGTGTAAACTCTGACATTGGAGATACATGTCTTAAAAATGTGTTTGGATACTGCTGTTGTGATTTATGCTAAAGTGCTAAAAGGGTTTTTGCAATTGATGCAACAGATGGTATTGATTAACACCTGGGCGGTGAGGAGGTGTGTCACCTTCTCCCTTTGAAGTGAGGGATGACATTCTGCCAAGCCAATTGTGGGATTTTTCCCAAGAAAGCCCAGACTCTTATGAAAGTGTGTCACTTCCTATTGCCCTGAATATTGTCTTTCTACTGTATTGTTTTTAACTAGTTTCACAATCTATTTACAGAACAATAAGGTTGTGTATACAGAGGCTGGTCCAGATCTGTTGTAAAGCAGAACTAGAGCCCAGCAGCCTGTTGGCGTGGGTCACAAGAGTTTTCCTGCACAAGCGGTGTGCTGTAGGGCGAAGTGTAGCAAAGCAACTGCAGAGGATAGGTGTGCAGCTCTGGTACCCTCCTGGCCAGTACCCGAGCTTTCTGTGTTTCAGGGTGAGCCAAAGAGCCCACTGTTGTAGCACAAACTCTGATGGGTTCACCATACCAGTGCTGAGTAAGTTTGCAGGTGCTCAGTTGTAGGCTTAAATCTTGCAGCTGCAGTTGTCCAAGCTTGAAGTGCTTTGCTCACTTTTGAGGGGTGAGCTCCCAATGTAGGAACAGTCTGGTGATACTTTGCTAAAACTGTACATCTGTCACTGCTGGATAACCTTCTGTGTCCGGGGACACTTGCCTTGGTTACAGCATGCTCCTGGGTGCTTGTTCCTTTGATTACCCAGCCCTGTTTATTCCCAGATCTTAGCAGGGCTGCATATTAAAATCCATGCTGTTCAAACAAACTTGATTTGCCAGGCAAAGCTCAGGCTTTTATTTCACTGCTATTCAGGTGGTTTTATCACCTGAGTTTTTTTTATCTGTGATGACTTAATTTATATTGTTTTCTTTTCTCGTTTGGTAGCAAGAAAATCTGAGTTCAGTAGCTCATGTACGTAGGGTTATGTGACTGTGCCTTCAGATGAGTCAATATAAAGCCAAATCTTGGATAAAAAGTACATGAAGTCTGCTGAGAATCCAGGCAAATACAGCCCTTGCCTATGGGAGACATCACCCCACACTCTAATTCTTCAAAAGCACAAGAGGCTCTTAGACTCAAAGATACTCAAATGTTTTAAGCTAAATATTTTAGGCAGAGAAAACCCCCTATTTTTCACTTGGCTGGAAAAATCCTGTTTCTGTTGCAATTGTATTTTTGTACTCTCAGGGATTCAAACTGAGGATTTAATGCAAAAATATCTAAATCTGCACTGAGGTATTTGTGTAAGAGACGGGTTCTGGAAGTGTTGAGCAATAAAAGGGCCTTGCTGTCTGCTGTGGGACTATTCATATGTATGGTGCTATTCATATTAAAACATGTGCATAAATGCTTTGTTAAGATAGAGCCTAAATCTGAATACTTCTTTTGATAAACAGATATGTCCTTCCAATTGGGATTCAAATGACCAAGGAACAAAAGATATCTGAGTGTAATTCCCAGGTCATTTCCTGCAAAGAGCTGCATGCCAGGTCTTTGCCATGCATTTTAGAAGAGGCTGAGAATCCTCTTGATCCTGATGCATGACAGTCACTTGGTGCTTAAAGCTAAAAGAACTGACTTGCTTGGTTGTATCCTGTGTAATATGGAGCAGACCATTTTGACACATAGATTACTCAGCCCAGTAATTTAAATTTTTATTTGTATCTTGAGTTTTCTTTGTGGTAACTCAAATCCTAATGTCTTCTAGGCACTCTGCAGGCCACTCGGGCTTTGATGGTGGCTGCTATACTCCTGGGCCTTGTTGCCATATTTGTTGCTGTGACTGGCATGAAGTGTATGAAGTGCATGGAAGATGACCAGGTGAAGAAGATGCGGATGGCTGTCTTCGGTGGGGTGATCTTCCTCATTGCAGGTTGGTAACATACAGATGTGTAGCATGTGACATGTGCTGTTTTTAAAATGTCATTTGTCCTGCATAGGATGCAAGAAGATAGGGAGGGTTTGCTGTAATTGCTCCAAGAGCACTTTGGGTTGGGAATTCCCTAGTGGATTTTGGCACAGTAGCCACTGGCTATCTGATGCCTCAGATAGGTCTTCTGGCACTAGCATTATGCTTTCTATCTGGACCGCATGCTTTCCATCTATAGCAGAGCTGAATTTGATCTGTACACCCTGCTTCAGTGAAAGGCTGTCAGTAGTCTTGCTTTTGGTGCAATGTCACTATGGGTGACACTAAACTGTTTCTTAATTTCTCTCCCAGCCAGCACTAAGTAATGGCTCCAAACTTCCCAGGTTATCAGCAGCTCAGCATCTCTCCAGATGCTGGTTCTGCTACATATTTATTTTTGCAATGACTTTGTTGATTTTGTGGTTGTTTCTTAGTAATAAGACAGCATTGTGTTCCCTTCATGTGCAGGTTTGGCAGCACTGGTGGCAACATCGTGGTATGGCAACAGAGTGGCTCGGGCCTTTTATGACCCTTTCACCCCTGTGAACACCAGGTACTGACCCAATTGATATAACACATGACAAATACAGGGCTTAGTTTTGAGTAGCAGTGGCCCAAAACAAAGAAGGGAATTCCCTGAGCAGCTGGGCTGACTTCATACCATGCAGAAGGAGCATTAAAATGAGATCTCATCATCCATGTGGCTCTTAAAACACAGCCAAACTTAAGGCAGCATCACTGCCAGAGATACAACTGCTATGACTTGTGTATTTTTCCTTCACTAAAGGCTTAAAGCCTGGTTTGTCCAGACCTTGGCCCTGCTGCAGCTGTGCAGGCTGAGCTGATGGACTGGACTAACCCAGTGTGCAAAGCTTTGGTCTTTGAGGGTCAGCAGAGTCTCGGGCTGCTCCAGACTGCTATCCTGCAGGAAGCCACTTCCATCTTGATTTCAGTTCCCTTCTGCTTCATGTGGACATGCTAATGCCGTAATCCAGAGGCATGACTTGTAGTATTTACTTTCTTCCTTGTTTGTCCCCCAGGTTTGAGTTTGGATCAGCTCTCTTCATTGGCTGGGCAGCTGCTTCTCTGGCTATACTGGGGGGAGCCTTCCTCTGCTGCTCCTGTCCACGGAGAGAAACTTCATACCCACCTACCCGAGGCTATCCAAAAAATGCGCCCTCCACAGGGAAGGATTATGTATAATGAAACAAAGAAGAGGAGCCGCCAGCACTGGTAGTGAAAGCATTTTGGAGAGGACACTACAATGCCGCTGTCCTGAGCAGAGTTCAGACTCCAGGCTCTGCCTTCCTCTTCTCCCAAAAATGTGTATATTTTTGTAATCCTCTTTGCTACTGGACATAAATTCTCCTTTCTCTCCCAGCCCATGGAGGAAGGCTAGCCTAGGTTCGTAGGTATTGCCACTGGAAAGATGAAACCTCCAAGCTTGGGTTAAGTTTAGTATTTGGGAGTAAAAGGGAAAAATGATACTGGTTTTTTTTAGATGGATGTTGGTGCTTTTTTAGTTGTTTTTTTAAAAAAAAAAATAGAGGGTAACAATTCAGTCCCATATCCCATTAAGTTAGAGCCCAGTGTGGGGCGTGTAGAAATTAAAGAAACGTATATTATATACAAAGTGATGAAACCAATAGTTTAAGGGGAAAATTAATTTTAGGGAAAAGACTTTACATGCAGGACTGTTTGAAGAGATCTAAAATGCTTTTGTACTGTTTTATTGGCGTCATCTTAAGCACCTTTCTGTGCAGACTGGCATCACAAAGGGTCAGACACAACTAAATTGCTGTGACTTAAATTGAAATCCGTAACTGTCCACACACATGCTGCTGGCCAACAGAAGATGCAGTGTAAAGTGGCTAGCTTAACTGTCATCATTCTTTTGACAAGATTCTTATAGGCTGATTGTGTCTGAGCCAAAAGCTGTGACATTGTGACTACAGGGGTTAGGAGACTCCCAAAGCACAGCTGCAGGTTTCCTTGGTGCCAGGGAAGAGCTCAAGAAAAGTTATTGCCTTCTGTTTTCACTGGGTGTCTCTGGTGGGGCTGTTGCTGCTGTTCCTTGGACACCGAGTGCTGCCAGCGATTGTTTCTCCATATTCCCACCTTAGTACCTAACCGAGCATGAAGCTTTATCCCTCTGTGTTGCAGGTTACCTTTTAATAAACACTCTCTTCTTTCCTCGAGTCTTTCTCATTTGGCCTTAGTTACTGATCTCAGTTTGCCTTATACAGCTAAATGTGTTAAACCAAACAATGCACTGCTGCTCCCTGATGTTTCCCCAAGGATACCTCACATGCTGCCATCTGATCATGTCTTTTTTTTTCTTGTAAACACGAAGTGATCACATGAAGGCAAATTCCAAGGAAACTGACCCAAAGGTTATGGCATTTTCTTTTAATCCAAGTTCACTAAAGAGGAAGTAACTAGCATTTTAAGGATAAAGCCATCCTTGCATATTAAGTCATATCTAATAAAAAGAAAAAAAAAACGCAGCTTATCAAATATTCCCAACCCTTCCTCTGAAACAACCAGTCAGTTGGTGTTTGACTGACACTGGCTGAGGCTGTCTGGAGTTAGGTCTAGTAATTCCTAGAAGGATGGGACCAGTTCTCCAAAGCTCAACCTTGCTTTTTCTACAGAAGGAAACTGGTTGCTTCTGACCATGCTTTACAATTGTGTATGTGTTCAGAGGCATCAGATTTCCTTTCCTTCTGTGGACAGGGAGAGCCTGTGGGGCTGACCAATGTACAACCACGGCACTGGTGGTTGGTATAAGCCTTGTACCTCTGTTTTACCTGACTCTCTGCAACATAAGTCAAAGTTACTAAAAGAAACCAACCAGAGCATTTGCTTCAGGCTTGAGTTGATGTTGGCCTGTACTTTAAGCTGGGTCATGTGGCTTCCACTTCTCCGTGGGGAATTGCCCATGTACAGCAGCTGCCTCTTGAGACCTTGTCTTAGGGGGTGGTAGCTCAGGTCACATTAAAGAGCTGCTGAAGTCTGTGCTTTTGTATTTGCATTAACCCTGAGCCAGGGAGCAGATGCTTTTATTGGGAACTTGTATAAAGTGTTTAAACAATTTCAATAAATGGACTTTTTTAAGGAAAATCAGATGCATTACTTCATTTCTTGGTTTTGAGCAGAACTTTGACAGTGCATGGAAGAGAAGAGAAGGGCTTGGGCCTTTGGGAGCCTGCCTTCCAGGATGGAACTTGTTTAGCTGTGTGGACCTACAGCAGACATAGGTGGGGACAGATCATCTGCTGTGAGTCAGGCAGTTGTGGCCTCTGGCAGAAACTCACCCAGTAATCTGCTATGATTGCAGCCCAGGAACCAGAAGGTCTGCTCCTTGGCAAGGCAGGCTGTACCCTGGGTGGAGCAGGAAGGGGCAGGGGGGAGGCAGATGGCTCCCTGGCAGGGGAGTGGGAGCTGCAGGAATGGGGAAGGGATGGGGTGTGGAGCAAATGCGCTCCCAGGAGAGATGCTCTGTGTTTCAGCAGTGCTTTGCTCTCTAGCTTTATTTGAGGTAGGGTATGTGCAGGCTGTGGCTATCTGTATAAGATGTTCTGCCTCCAGAGCAGAAAGACCTGCTGATCTCTCTTGTCTTTTTTTTTTTTTTTTTTAAATTCTGTGCAATTCCTTGACATTCATGGGTTAAAAGGATCATGAAGAGATGAGCTCTGGGAGAATCCATCTCACTCTAAACCCCCTTTGGGAGGGTACTGTGCTTTCCCCAGCTGTGACAATGAGCACAACCAGTCAGGTCTATGTTTTTACAGATGAGGTAGAGAATGATTCCAGCTGGGGATGGTCTCTTCTAACCTTTACTGATACCTCCCCAGGGTAGCAAGGCTCTATACCCCTTGCTTCTACCTGGCCTGGAAACCTTTTTCCATTCACCAGGGCTCTTGTGTTCATCCCTTTTGTATTTTCAAGTACACGTGATGAGAGGCAAACTATTTAAAACATTTTCTTAAGATCAGTCAAGGAGCTGCCTCCTTTATTCCCTCTCTCTCCAAGGCCTGTTTGCTTTTGTAATTACAAACAAAGGAATAGAGCTAATTAGGCCTTGTAAAGCTGGCAGAGCAAAACAGCCAGGCATGTGGCTGGCTGAGTGAGCTTGCAGTGCCTGGAGCAGACTGGTTGCCTGGCATAGTTTGGGGTCTATGGTCATTTTTATTCCAACTTGTCAATTAGTCAAGGATTTCCATTGAGATTAATTTTTTCCCATGTTTTCATGCTCACTGCCTCTCCAATGACTTTTGCAACTTCCATTCTGAAGTTTCCTGTGCAGAAGTAAGGTCCTGGGCAGAACAGGAAAGGAAAGCATTCCCACCTATAAAATGGTCAGTAGGACTTACCAGCTGCTGGCAAAAAGTCAGCCACTGTGGGAGACAGATCTGTGTGTGAGACTGGCACAGAGGAACCAGCCAGAGGCTAGCTTGTTTGTTTGCTGTACTTTTAATTTGACAAAATTCTCAGCCAAATTTACGTTTGGATATGGTTTGTGGATTGCCAGCAGGCTGGCTGGAAAGCCAAGGGTGAAGTTTGGGGATAAACATAATCTCATGGTTCATGATCCTAATTTGTGTCCAGTGGTGACACGGGGCAGCATCTCTTGGAGGGCTGATGTCTCAAGAGGTGACCCTGACCTTGCTTGGAAGGGAGCTTTCCAACACTTCTGTCTTTCATGCATGATCATGCATTTGGCTGTGTTTTCTATAGCCTCTTGATCTTCTCTGCTGTAGGTTTCATAGAAAAGTAGTAAGATGGGTTGAAAGTTGGGGGAGAGTTCCTACTGGGTTTCAGTCCTTGCACGTGACTGACATTCCTGCTGCTAAAGCCATCTTGCAATGAAGTAATGGCATTTGTCTGTACAGACAGTGGGAACTTTGACAGCTACTTGGCATCTTCTTGTACATCATATGTATTATTCATATGGTGCCAGAGCTGTGCAAGGAACTTCACTGTCAGTGGGAATTACATGCTCGTTTATATTGCTTAGGTATTTCAAAGAAGTAAGAGAGCTCAAGATGTTTTTAGAATAGCATCAGCCTGTTGGATTTCTTGGCTTCTCTAACTCAGTAATTTTAAGAAACTGTCCATGCTAATGCTTTTATCAGATTCAGCTTCTGATTTACACGTGAGCTTATAATAAATCTGCCTTTGTTTTCTGTACTGCTCTGAGCACATATAGAGAGTATTATTAAAGTACCAAAAACTCGCTGACAATGGAGGTCCCAGAAATAACCAATAGTTAGTGATAACTGGTGATAAGAAATGCTTGTGAAATATTCATACAAGCCCAGAATCTTTTTTAATAGAAGGCAGAAGCAGAAATAATGGCATTGCTGAGGGAAAGAAGTTAATGCAGCACTTCTGCCCAAAAGCAAACCCCAGAAATGGCAGTAGCTTCCTGAAGATGCTCAAATGTAGCAGAATACAAATCTAGATTGGTAACCAGACAGAAAGAGATAGAGCCTTTGTCCTGAGCATGGAGACATATGGAATAACTCTGGGGCAGCCAGTGAATTGGCAGTGACATAAAATTGTCTCAGTGTCTTCACAAAGGGCATCTAAAATGCCAACAGTAGCAGCATCTTCTTACAGGGTCTTAGCACCAGTGTCTAGCTGAAAAGGCATCCTATAGTCAGCTGTGTTTGCACAGTGGCAGGGCTGCAGCCAAATCTTGCAGTGTAAGACCTCTCATGTGGCCAAACACAATCCTGCCAGCAAGTAACACCCATGTGCCTGTGTATGCTATCAGGATTTTTCCCCCATGATGTTGTTTTCCCACCACCTCAGCACCCACCAACTGGCAGAGGAGATCCTTGTGTCACACAGAGCAAAGATAGGATCACTCATCACAGACCTGGTCCATGAGCACTCATTTTTTCAGAGTGTGCTGCAGTTTATCCCACCAACCATAGACTGACAACAACCATGTGTTTCAGCCAAGGCTTTGCATCCAACTGGGCAACTGAACTGGACTTTCCAAACTGACCCTTTGATTGCAACACAAACAGCATTGCAAGGATTTCCTCATTATCCCCATTTCTTAGACTCTTCATTCCACCAGTCTCACTGGCTCATTAACTTGCCTGGTTGCCATTTCCTGTCTTCTAGAAGCCCAGCCTGTGACAGGGAGCTTGCTCTTCTATGGCACATTGCTTTTGACCCTGTCTGTAGTTCCCACAGAAGTCCTGCACACCATGGCATCTGCATCACTGAGCAAAAAGGGAAAAACACTCCTTTGTTGAGCCTCATGTGCTCGATTGGAAAACATCCCAACTCCTACAGCTTTTCCAGAAAAGCCCCGCCTGGATTCCTAGCATACTGCATCAGGGACTTGGTGTTCTAGGGTCTACATTTCCTACAGAGACCTTCCAGAGACATCAGGAGCCCCCAGCCATGAGAACCTGTGGGTACTTCTGCTTTGCTGCCTCAGGGGTTGCAAGCAGCTATTAGCTGGTGGGTCCTGCCCAGACTAGGGGCCAAGCACTGGCCAACCCATCTGCCAGGTTTGCCTTGAGGCCCAGAAACTGCCCTCTGCTCTTGTCTGGTTCATCAGCTAGGCCCAGGAGCAGATTTCATATCAGGAACCCGAATTTTGATGTTAAGTTTCCCATATTTAGGTATTTTTGTATGTTTGATTTTTGCCTTGCTCTGAAGTTGGGTTCTGTTCCTTGTCTGCCCTTCTTCTCTATGGTTGTCCAAGTCCTCCTCCTTGTGTTAAGGACTTTTCCTAAGCCCTTGCATCACCAGGTCCATCTGACCATACCAGACTGTTCCTGACCAGCACATCCAGGTTAGATGAGCTGGTGGCACATTCTGTCTGGGACATTGCATAAGTCCCATTCTTACCATGATATTTTTGTACTTCACCTACCACATCATAAAACACCATACCTGTGAAAGGTACATCGCTGGCTCTTGTCCAGGAAGGTGAAGGATGTGACTGACATAAGAAAAGAACTGCATTTTCATATCAGGGCTGAGAAAAAAAAACATCACAGTTAAGGACCTCTATCTGCATTGTCAGCAAGGATCCTCCCCAGGTCTGAGGGGTACAAAGACCCAATAGTCTATATGCCCTATATAGAGTTTGCAGGTGATAAAGACTGTCCTGCAGGAGCCAGGGAGGGAAGCTCTACATGGACTAGGTAGTGATAATCTTTCCTACTTCCCTGGCTCCCAGGAAAGGCCCAGCTATGTGAGAGCTGCTCAGTGCTAGTACTAGTGCTCTCTCCTGCCATGGATTCACCTCTCACTGCAGCCAAGGGCTTTTATTTTTAATTTAGGAACCACACAGCACTGTTCAGCAGGTGGGAGGGGTGGGATGGGATGCTGGTACTCCCAGTCCGGCACTCTGGCTGCCTTCAGAGCCAGCTCCTCCAGCAGGAGAGCAGCAGGGGAGCCATGAAAACAAGCTCAGCCAAGGGAAAAAAAGGCAAGAAATAGCATTCTTATTACAAGGTAAACAGCATTAACTCCATCTTGGGGGAGTAGAAACACCACAGTGGTGATAGGCTTTTCTGCCCACAACCCTTAGAAGGGCGGTGGAACGTACTCCACCCTCCCCTTGTGTAACACTCCCCGCACAGCAGCTGTAAATAATCATTTACCTGCATGTGCTCTTCTTTTGCTGCTTTTTTTGGGGCATTTCTTCCTAAATGCAGCTCCTGGAGGGGTGGCTTCACTGAGGTGTGCATGGCACAGCCTCGACACTAGAGCTGGCAGAGCTCTGCCACAAGTGAGCGGAGCTGGAGGCAGTGGCTGCGGGGTTACTCCTGTGAACAAAGCTGCCAGCTGCAGTAAGGGGGATGGGAGAGTGTGGGCTGCATTTGTTGTTTTTCCAGCGAAAAGAGCTCAACAGTTCATTTTAATTATTGTTTTTCCAGACCTGCAATAGCATTTCTCCACACTTTGCAGTTCTCTAGAAAAGGTCTGGTAAAAACACATTGGCCAGAACATATCTGTCAGCGAGCCAGATCTGCTTGTTTACCTGACTCCAGGATTTCAAAGCAGGTGCTCTGGGGAGTTGCTTGAACCTTCCCTGAGTTCCGGTGCTCAGAAACTGGAGACTGAAGGGGAAAGCCAGTCCCTTCCTATATGCTTGGGGTTTTTTTCTAAAGGGTAAAAATGCCCTACCACTGACCCAGACGTATGGGTTGTCTCTCTTGTGGAGGTTTGCTGGTCACTGACATAGTGTAACATGACAAAAGCATCCTTTGGGGAATATGTATGGGATGGATGCTCTGGGAGCATGAGTAGAAATGTGACCATGCCCATGCCCAAGCAGAGAGTCCTGTGGAAGGAGCACAGGAGGTCGAGGAGTAATAAAACCCTCTGCCGCTGCCTTCCTTAAGGGAGGGATGTGGCCTTGGCCCAGCAAGCAGAGTCTGCACAAAAGGGAGTCTAATTTACAGTGCCCTGTAATTTGCTGATGCCGTAATATGTTTAGCTTGGGGAAAAGGCTCTGTTGATGTTAATGTGTTTGCTCACATTGGAGCTGCGGTATGTTCCATCGACATGAAAAACAACACCACACTGGGCTGTGGCTGGATCATCCTTGTGAAAATAACGGGGCAGTAGCTCTGCTGGGGCTGAGCTGTCAAGGCTTCCATGCAGTGGGAGCAGCTCCCTGAACCCCCCAGAGCTAGGTAGGATGTAACAGCCCAGCATCTGCTGCAGTAACCCTCACTCTTCATTAAGAACTACTGCCCAGGTTAATTAGACTCAAAGTGTCAGCACTAGATCAAGCAATATTTCCCTAAAGCTTTTTGAAATGGCCCCAAATCACTGATGACAGTGTCAAAAAAGCAAAGCTCCATCCCCCATCTACAACCTTTCCCCTAACTGCTGTTTTTTGAGTCCAGACAACAATGGTGAGGATATTGTTGTTAGTACCAACAATGATAGCAGAAAAAATATGAATGATCTCAAACCACAGACTAGGGTGCCAGAGTGATACACCTTGCACGGACACTGGACAGACAGACTTGCACTGGCAGCAAGTAATTACTGCTGTGTGATCTGGTCCTGCTTTGGGATACAACATTGTCATGGCTCAAACACAACTCCCCATTTGCCTAGTAGGTTTGTTAATAATTGCTTACACCTATGCAGCGCTTGAGCTCATGGGACCGCTCCAGGCTGTCTGCCTCGTGTTTCAGGTTAACTCTGCAGCATGAAGCCCTACAGATAGAGAAAGTACTTGTTTGAAATTCAAGCTAACTCTGGAGCAAGTATTTATCTCTATGGGACCTACATGCCTCTTCACAGTTTTATCTGTATACCTAAATTCTTCATCATCCTTAGAGCAGCCCGGTGTGTTAGGACATTGTGTACACTCTGCTTACAGATAGGCAGCAGGCAAACTATAGCCCTGAACCTTAAATCCCTGAAATCAAGAGAAGTGCCTACAGATCCATGAGGCTTTGAACTCGAGTCTCCTGTCATCTGTGTTGGTGATCTAACCTTCCATCTCCTCCACAAATCCACCACACACTCACGCTCCATGTGTGTTGGTTTGGGACTGACCAGCTGTGATGAGTTTTTTGGCTCTGAGTGCAGGCAAAGGATAAAGATGGACCAGTTTGTCCTCAAGCTGCCCTGGAAAGGGGGAGGTCATGGTCTCCCGCACTTCATCCTTGCTGGCTGTGTGCTGTTGCCTCCTTCTTTTTACCATCTCTGGAGCACACTGAGCTGAGCAAGTAATCTGCCAGGTGTGTCATGTGCATGGCCAGATCAGTAGAAGGCAGGGAGCAGGGCTGAGTCACTTCGATCAGAGGTGGAGGAGAAAAGCGGAATGGTGGGGTAGGACCATGCTTTTGGCATCGGCGAGCCCTGGGGGATGGCAAGCCAGCAAAGCTCCTAGGTTTTCTGCAGAATTTCTCAGAAACTGGAACATAAGTAAGACTGACTGGTGTGTTATGCTGCAGAGAAATGACCGAACTTTCCTTGCACACACCTAATTCTGCTGAAGGCATGAATTAGTCCTGACGCAGAGCAGTTCTTATCACCACAAAACCATGCTTTAACAGGAATTTCCTCACAATTTATCCTCAGAATCAGGCTCAGGCCAGCTTTGAAAGGTGATGACATCATGACCCAAGTTAGGAGCAGATGAAAATTGCTCTTATAGAATCACACTTTGCATGAGCCTTTTCCCAAAAAGACAGATCAGGTGTTTCAGATGGAGTTAAAAACAGTAATTACAGCAATAGCAGTAGTTCAAAATGTGACAGGCCTTTTATAACTTCTTTGTTACCATTGATCACAATGTCAATATTGCAAAAGTGTATTTTGTTTCCATCATAATCAACTTGTCTAGCACTGAATAATGGAGTAGTGGAGGCTGCCTCTTTTTATCTTGGCATGCACAGAGCTCAGCAGTCTGTGTCAACACTGAGAACACTTGAAGGATTGCATTGCTTTGTCTGCTTGGACCCAAAAACACAAGAGTTTTGGAGGGGATTCAAGCTGATTCGTAAAGTATCTGCTCCAAGCCAGCTCACCCATTCCTAATATTGGCAAACTTGCTTATCTGCAAGTCCTGGCTTTCAGCAGTTAGCCCTCCCTTTCCTCCTATTATTCACCTGGATAATGAAATCAATCCTGTGTGAAAGGGGCAGTGATACACTCTGTATACAAACTGGCAGAGGGTTCCATCGGTGCTCTTCTCACCCCAATTCTTTCAGTATTATATAAAAGTTATTGTTCCCCAGCCCATCTGAGCAGTGGCTTCAGTTTAGCTGTGCCAGGTGCTGCATGAACAGCTTAGACCTTGAAAAAATAAATAATGTATTAAGTATGGGACAGAACCAAATATATACACTTAATTCAACTTGCTCGTGTGTGACCGAAGCGCAGGAATAGTGCTGGTGAAGCAGGCAGTATTGTGTTCAGTGTCCCTGAGCCTGCACTGGGAATTGCAGCACCTGGGCTCCCCTTCATGATGCAACTGGGCTGTTCCTACTGATTTTAAAGAAGGGATACCTATGGAAATGATAGGACAAATAAAGCACGTAGGGCCCCAGGACTGACCACAGTCCCATCCCTGTTTTGGTCAGTTGGGCATTTCTTACAGAATAGCTGCAGATGACATGTGAAGTGCAGGGCATGCCCTGCTCCCTTCCTGCCAGAGGGGAGATGTGCAAATAAAACAGTGAGAGTATTTCCATGAAGAGATTTAGAGAAAGGTTTGGGGCTCCTCTGTGACATGGGTGATTTTGATTCACATCTGGAAAAATGAGAGCTAAAAGCAGTGATTACAATATCCATGACTTCCCATAGGACATTCCTGCAGGACATTTGAGTTTTCTTCTTTTTTGCAGAACTGAAAGAAGTTCAGAAGAAATGCTGATAAAAGCTAAACAAACACTCTTCCTTCTCCCCCCAGGAATTCATCTGCAACACAACTCACAATGCAGCTAATCGAGACCGGAAAGGTTCCTCTCAGAGTTGTGCCTTTTTCTCTCAAGAGCAATTGAGGTGATTTCCTACAAAAGGCTGTTCCTGTTAGCATCTGTAGCGTTCTTTTTCTTCTCAGGATAGGTGGCCACACATATTTGCAGCAACCAGCGGTGCACTTGCTGATGGAAGTGCCTGGGATGGGACAAAGTGAACCTCCACACAAGTGTGGCACATAGGTCTGCTCCTAACACTGCTAACTCAGCACCGGCTGCCTTCCTTCCCATGCTCCTTGGAGCCTCCTCGGCAGTGCAATCTCTTCTGTGACAGATTTTCTGTTCTTCTGGTGGATGTTTCTCATGTGGATTTAATTCTGTTTGCAGAGGCTGTTGTGTGCACAGACCAGAGGAACGGGGTGGGGACAGTGTCAGCTTCCAACACATTATCTCTAGTTGACCAGAGCAGGTGGGGAAGGGAGGTTTTGGGCTGGATGGAGCCCAAAACCTGTGGGATGACTAAGGATGGTTACTATAATGATGATATCTACTTCCAGAGAAGACCAGAAGAATGTGGTAGGTGCAATCTGGGACACATTCCCACACCCGCCTCTGTATTCTTACACTCATTCAGCTTGAACATCCAATTAAGCTTGATGGCAGCAATTAAAAAAAAGGCAGCAGTATCTGTTCCTACTCATCTGTGAAAACCAGTTAACGAGATTCTGTTACAGATGATCAGTCAAATTTTAAGCTGACTGGTGAAGTTAGACTCTCAGGATAATTCTGCCTTTTGGAAATGCTGTGCATGTGTCAGTGTAACGTAGCACAGCCCAACACAGGCAGCCTTCCAGCAGGGTGAAGTTTAACTACTCAGTAGAGCAGAGAATGGGTATCTGTTTTAGAATCTGCAGGAGTAAAAGTGTGTTTGTGAGAGTGGGCACACACGTAGGTGACATACGTATGGGGGACTAACTTTGCAAGGCTGAATGCCAGAATGTTAGAGAAGATCACAGCCCCTGCTTTAAAAAGGTTTCTAGTGGCACCATAAGCTTGGGGCTGCTGCCATTTGTGGGGCAATTTCTGTTATTTTTATACGGTCTTCCCACTGGGAAAAAGGCTAAATCCATTTTATTTATTGTAACAACACAGGAAGGGAAGAGTTTTTCCTTTTATCCTACTATTACAGCTACCTTTGCCATCATATCCTTTTTCTCATCTGGTTGAGGTTTGTATTCAAACTAGCAAAGATCTTGTCCATAGCTACCATTCAGTAAACAGCAACAAGCTCCAGCCAGCTTTTATCTAGACTGAATTAAACAAGCATCAGAACAAAGATGCAACATGTTTACCTTTCCTTACACTAGCACAGGAAGGGGTATATTGGATAGAAATTCATGGCTGCAGCTGATTGAACAGAAAACTCTTGAGTTTTGAGCTAAAATCTCCTAAATGTGGTTCATGAGCTTCTGACAACACTAGCAGTGAGCCCCTGCTTCATTTGGGTGCTCATGTCAGTTCAAATCCAGAAATTATCCCAATCTCTCCATACTGTTACTCTTTGAAAATGCCATCAGATTTTCAGATCTGGAAGTGCCCCAAGGCAGTCCTTGGCTACTGACTCTGGACTCTCATCAGCCACCAAAACTTTGACTAAGCCCTTTCTCCTTTTGCATAAACAAACCACCCTTTGCCTCCCTGATCCCCATCCAGCAGAACAGTCACTCCCAAAAATGAAAGCAAGCTGATTTACTGATCTAAACTGCTCATTTCCCAACATGATATTCAATGTTGTGAGTCATCCAGAAAGACTCTCCCCTTTTCCGTTAGGGTCAGCAGCAGTTTCAGCCAGGAGCAGGCAGGGCTGGCTGCCCGAGCACAGAGCCCAGCTGAGCTGGCAGCACCGCCAGCAGAGTTCAGGTGGAGGAAGGCTTCCCGCATCTCCCTCTGCCACTGCTCAGGGGAAGTACATTCTTTGCATCGATAAATATGATTGTCAGCTCAGTTACACCGTGGCAAGGCAAGAATCTTGCATCCATAATCTTAAAAGGAGGTCAGGTGGACAAGATCAGTAGCATTGCCTCAACCTTCTTTTTTAACGACTCTTTTTGGATGCAAATAACTCAGTTTAATAAAGGTAGGTGCTGCCCCAGGACTAAAGGTAATTTGGGTGACAAATAAGGGATGGCTGGGAGGCAGGGAGCTTCCCCTAACTTTAGAAACAGTTTCATCTCTCTCTCTTAGAGCTGCAACAACGAGAGGACTTTTCTTTGTGTTTCTGTCCTCAGACAAACTTCCTTTGTTCTGGTGCAGTTTCTCCTCCCCTGGAATTCGCTGTCCCAACTGCCTCCTCACTCAGTCATGCTCAGGCTTGCTCCAACGCCTGTGTCTCAGAAGTCTGATGAAACCTTAATGATCCCCACTCCCCTCACACACTTGTACCCAGCCACCCAAAGAGAAACCATGGAGCCTTTTCCTGTAACAATGTTGGCCCAGCAGCACCGCACAGGAAGCGGGACTGGAGGGATGGCACCTGCTGGAGCCAGGACATTGGGTATACCAAGTGACTCAGATGTCCAAAGTGAGACTGACTCACCAGGAGCACGGGAGTCTTGTCCGAGTCCTGTCTTTCCTGATGAGTGTTTTCACACACAGGCACACCTTGACTGGAGCGGAGCATAGGGAGCCACCCAGCCCAGCCACCAGCCCAACGTTAGGGCACTCCCTTGGGAGGACATTTGCAGCCTCCAATCTGACCAGAGCAGTAACATGAATAAAATCTTCCACCTCTCACGTGGACACCCCAACCGCCAGCACCTGCACATGCTGCTTTTGCTCAGGCTGGCCTTATTTTCATCTTTGAGCATGCCTAGGGCAAAGGCTGAGGAAATGCCCAGGAGTTCTCCTTTAGGGCATCCAGCTTCAGATGCTCCTTTGCATCTCCTCAGCTCTTGGGCACCTTGGCACAGATTAGAGAAAGCTTGGGATCCTGCTGAGTATGTGGACACCCTTGAGGGAGGAAGTATGGCCTGGGAGCCTGGCCCATTCCCACCAGCTGAGACCAGTTGATCAGCAGTCTTGGTGCCTGACTCAGCCCAACTCTCCCATTCAACTTTACTGAGCACCTCTTAAATCATGGTCACTTCAGACTCAGGTGAATCAGACACTCAGTGAAGGAGTCACTCTAGGATTTATGGATTTGAGTGCAAGCTTAACTGCTGCTGGGGTCATTGTCTACAGGGCAACACCAAATGCAAAGTCCAAGGCAGCAAGATGCCTGCTGCAAGAACCCTCCTCCATTTCATTGCTGCTTACAGAGCTGCACAGCTATTTCTTCATGCAGAATCAGAGCGGTCCAAAATCTCCTGCATCATTCTTAACCCTTAGTGTGTTCCTCTACACATAGAAAGTCTTTTTGCAACAGGTAGGATCAAGCCTAGAGTCAAAAAGCAGCTCTGTGTTCAGTGAGGGAATTTTCACTGCTGGTGTCAGAGCCAAGTCGCTCAAAAGGCCAGCATGAGGCCAAGTTTTCCACATTAGATAGGAGCTGGCATCATTGGAGAGAGCGAAGTTTCACCTGGAGTGGTTGTTCCCATCAGTGCTGTCTGCACCTGCCTGTGTGATACCCACTTTGAGTTTACAAGGAGGGGGAGCAGGAAGGGACTGGGCTCCATCTCTGATGAAGTCTGTATCTACACCCTTGCCTTAGCTTCTTGCTTTATTCTGGCTTGCAGTTGCTGCTGTGCTTTGTGTGAGCAAAACTCAAGTTTCAGGAAGTGTCTCATTGAATTTTCCATATTTTGAAATGGAGTGACTCACTCTCACCGAGCCAGCCACTGTTTTGTCCTTGCTCTGTGTGCTCAACCAAGCACACGACCCACCCCTGCCCTGCAACTGGCCCCCGGAGTCCAGGGAACCAGGGGTCCGGTCAGCAGCCAATGCTCATCACCTTCCCCCTCAAAAAATGTCCCTTTGTGGCTTTTAGACACAAACACGAATGTACAAGAAAGGGCAGTGGGTGGGGGCTCGTGCTGAATAATAAGCAGCAGCCAAACAAGTCGAGCAGGTCTGTCGGAGCAATTCAAGGCAGGCAAGCCAAAAAGATCGGTAAGGTGAGATGTAATTATAATCCCTCTAAGCTGGGACATGAAGAGCCGAGGGATCCACGACACAAACATCAGCCATGCAGCCATGTTACACCAAGGGGAATGAGGCCCCGAGTAACAACATGGTTACAACTGTACGTTTGTCCTGGTCAAGACAGCTCTGTGGTGACATAACTGTGAGCGCATCGTACCTCGGCCGGGCCAAAATCTTTTTGGGTGTAAGAGGAGATGGGAAAGAGGGACAGAGGGACAGAGAACAACTTTTACTTTTTTTCCTTTCTTCTGTCCTATCCTAAAAATTTTTAACTGGAGAGTGATTTATTCAGGATTTTTCCCTTGTTTTCCATTGTGTGTCATGTGCTTTGCTGGAGTATCAATGATGAAGGGACTGCAGAGCAACAGCTCACAGCCAACAAAAGTAAAATGAAGGTTCAGAGCCCAAGAAAATGGCCTCCCAACCTCTGCTACCCCGTTTGATAGCAAAGACGCCAAAAAGTACTGTGGTGCTCACCAGAAAATAGACTATGGAAGCATCTTGCTGATTAAGCTATCCCGTTTTCTTTCTTTAGCTGTATGAAGTTTGCAGTCTTGGCTACGCAGTGACCTGACAAAGGATGAAAGGGTGGCCATCGTCTGCCAAGTGCCCAACCAAAAGCTAGAAGAAAACCCTACACTATAGCCAAAGACAAAACTTAACCTAAATGAGCATCATCATCAGAGTAAAACAGCGAATTCGGGACAGTTTCAAATTGTCCAATTGCTTCAGATAAGATCTGACTTTCTACAGCTAGAAATGAAATAAAATCAAGGGGGGGGGGGGGGGGGGAAGAAGCTAGGGAAATGCTGAAAGCTTTCAGGCTTTGTTCTTTCATCACAAGAAAGAAAAAAAGAGGGGCACATTTGCCCCTTTTTAAGTTGTATTTAGACCTAGACCCTTCTTCATTTCAAGCCAAGGGAATTTTTGCTTTTGAGTTTGAAAAAAAACAGAATCAGGGTCATGATTTTAAAAAAGCTTAAATCCCAGGCATGTTTTAGAAACAGATTCAAAAGCACATGCTCACTGCAATTATCTATGCCTGCAGTGTTTTCGGACATGTGGACTTCAGGAAAACAATAGCCAGCCCTGTTATCAGCACAAAGGAGGATCAGTTTGGAATTACCGTACCTGTAATGTCGGCAGCCCTCAGCTCTGAGGGTTTCCATTCCCACTGTTGTTCTGCTGTGAATTTACTTACAACATTCCTGAAATTCAAAAAAAAAAAAAGAAGAAGAAAAAGAAGGGCATTCTTGACTGAAGTGTGGAGCAATTGAGAGAGCTGGCACTCTCTGAACAATAATTCCTAACACAGGTCTTGCCTGAAAACAGGGGGATATTCTGCCAGTGGAAACTGATGGCTTTTGAAGCAGGAAAAAAATCATATGGGGGTGTATCTGAGCCCTGGGGTGCTCCAGCTCGAATGCAGGTACTGCACAAGGGTATAGAGGTGATGGATATGTCCCTGTACAGGAGCCAAGACTGTTTCCATCCATGATGGACCATGATGACCCATTGCAGCCCCAGAAGATGGTTTACTAGAAAGGTTTGGAGATGATGGCAAATATCCTGATGTTACCTGGTGTGATCACTCAGAGACACACACATCTTGGGTTGGGCTGGTGAGGAAGTATCTCTTGGAAGCCCTCAGCATGTTATTTAGGTTAACTACATGTGACTCTCTTATGTATTTGAGTTTAATGCTCCCAAAGATAATATTGTTGAACCTCAGAAAGTTGGGTGGGACACAGCTGGCCATGGGCAGTCAAGCCTTAAAGACTGAGCTGGAAAAAAACAAAACAGGTGATGGTGGAAGTTTGGTGAGTTTTAGCAGGTTCTGGCACCCTGGGGCAGGAGCTTCAGAGAAAGTGGTCCCTCTGCGCTGTTTGCACTGTGAACTACACCATGCAGGTAGCGACGTTGCTTAACCAAAGTGCCAGAAACCTCCTAAAAACATCTTAGAGATCTGGGGTCTGTCCCGGGCCTCCATGGTGTGTCACTGAAGGGTGGTGGGTCACCCTATAGGTAGCTGCTGCGGGGGAGCAGAGTCCACGACAGATGGCTGGGGGACTTAGTTGTCAGCGCAGGTGCTGTATCTGTGGCAGCCATCTCGGCTCCTTTCATAATCGATGGGGAGAAACTGGGAGGGAAGCATGATTCACCTGACCTGCCTGACACTCTGCATGGGTCGAAGCCCTTCTGCCTGGAATCTGCCCTGCCAGACTCTTCTGCCACTCCCCTGCCTGCACGGGGTGTCACCTGCACACCATGCCATCACATGCATCCTCTGCAGCTGTCCCTGAAACCCCGATCCGGGGCAGGATGCTGCAGCCACCCTGCTGGCAGCTTGTGCTGTGTGTGCTGGCATGGGGCAGAAGCAGCGACACAGGGCAGCACCCCCAAACCAGCACCCTGCCTCCTGCATGGGTGATCCCTTGGCACCTCGAAGCAGGAACAAGTTTGTGTCACCCTTATCCACACGATCTCAGCTGGGCATTTTGTTTATCTGCCTGAGGAGGAGCTGAGAACTGCACCAGGTGTGATTCATGTGCCATAACTATGGGTAAGCCCCGTGGTGATGATTAGCAGTCACTTATATAAAACACCAGGTTTCCAGGTGCTGAGGATCCATGAACTGAGATAAATTGTGGGCAAAGTGCTTCAGGACTCCTGGACTCCCCTGGTCTTTGATAGAGGTACCCATAGGCTCCTCCCTGCCCCAGGCTAACCAAAACTGTATTGCTGCATGGGAGGGAGCCGGGGTAACAGCCCTGCCAGAGGGCTTTACCCTGCGTGGGGAGTGGATGGATGCTAGTACCTCCCTGGCAGGCTTATCTTGAGAGAGAACCAAGGCAGCAATAAAGGGCTTGGGATAGGGAGGAGGTGTGGGAGGGTGATCCTGGAAGGGAGGAGGCAGGACAGGCTGCTCTGAAGTGGGGTTTTGGAGAAGGGGGGAGTGCTTGGAGGCTTGGCTGGGGGAGGAGAGGCTGGTGAAGGTGTAGGGTGAGAAGGTGACAGTAGAATGTGGGGACACTGGCAAGAACCTCGCTGTGGTCATGGGATGGACCTGGAGGAAGAGCCAGCAGAGGAAGGGAAATGTGGCAGACTGTTTCCCAGCTTTCTGCCACAAGTGAACAGAGGTGGGAGAGGCTCTGAGGACAGATATGGAGGTTCATTTAATCTCTTATCAAGTAAACCTTTCTCTAAAGACTTGTTGAGCAGGTAGCACATCCATGGGGCATGCAAGAGCCAGCCCTGGTGCCTCATCCTTCTGTGCCCGGTGGAAATGCACCGCTCACTGCTAACTCAGCACGTGCAGAGGGATGGAGTGAGGCTAGGCTGATGGCAGCTGGATGAGGGACAAGAGTGCCTGGTTCCAGGTTCACCCCACCCCGGGGCTCCTGGCAGGGACCACGCTGAGCCTTGATGAAGCTGGATAACGGGGTCTGGGTGAACCGGTCCTGCCGGGAGCCTGGCAGAGCCAGACAGCCAGCTTGTCCTCCGCTCTGCTATGCACCGGTTAAAGTCAGCTCCGTTCTCAGCCAGAAAAATCCTCTGATAAATAAGTCATCCAGCTGCGTATTTACCTTCCAATGCTGGCCGGCACTGACATGCTTTCAGAGCCAGGCCCAGCTCCAGTGAGAGGGGGAGCGTCCGGGAATGCTGCGGTGGGGAAGCAGGAGGATTTATAGCTGTTTGCAATGGGGGGTCGGGTGGGTCACCTGAGCTGAGGGGGCCTCCCACGTCCTTTTTCTTCCTTGCCAAGAAAGACTTTATTTGTTTGGCCTCCCAGATAGTTGGATCCTGCAGCCCCCTCCTGGGGACTGGGGTGACTTCAGAGCAGCTGAGCCTGGGAAATGAACCCCTGGGCAGGGCTCCCTTCTCTAGGGGAGCAGGGTCCTGCTGCTGCCGGTGAGGAGAGGGGCTTGGGGGACTGCAGGGAGCTCGGCAGAGAAATGAGCAAGGCTGTGGGTATGTTCTGTATTGCTGATCATTTCTCTCTCGCCAGCTGACTGCTTCTTTGTACACCCCCACCCTTCCTGGCTGCTCTCGCACTAAACAACAGCAATAAAGACATTTTTCAGGTGAAATGGGGCCGATACCTGACCCGGGAGCAGTGCATAGGGATGGGCTGTTTTCTGGGTGCAATGGCTTAGGGAGATAAGTGTTTTACCAGCCAGCAGAGCATTCTGTCGGGACTGTAACACCCTGATGTTAAACCCCCCCCCGTACTGTTGCACACATAGCTAAAGCTGAACATCCCCCACCTCTGCTCACATCGCCATTGCCTCTGTTCACTTGCTGATTTTTTTTGTTTTTTTTCCTTTGCCAGGAATGCAGGAACCTGCTGCTCCTGGCTGGCTCCGAGATGAATTTCCGCTTCAAGCACTCCTGGTTCCAAAGTGGAGCTGAGAGTGCAGCCAGCCGAGCTGCCTGAGAACTGCACCCTGCCAGGGAAGCGCTTGGCAGAGGCTGCTGGAGCCCCCTAAAATGCCTGGAGCAGCCGGCCTCGGTAGGGAAGGGACATGGGGGTGGAAGGGGGGATGCATGGGGAACCCCCTGTCTTCCTTGGGGTGTGGTACAGCTGAGGGGGAGGGGGCTTGACCCATCTGCAGGGTGTTTCATGGCAATAGATGGCATTTAGCTTTTTCTGTTCGGAAAACTTCTATGGTTTGGGAAGGAGTTTTTCCAGGAAAAGACAGAAATCTGAGGAAGTCTATCAGGATCTCCCATAGCCACACCCTGGGGACAGGTTCAGTCTTTCTGGGTCAGTGAGTACTGAGTATTTATGCTAATCGAGAAGCCTGGCAAGGTGAAGGCTGCCTGTACAGCTCCCTGTGGTGGTAGTCTCACTCCCTGCTTTAAACTGCACAGAACATGAATTTCAGCATATTTCCTAAGCAAATGCCCCGACAGTTGGGTTAGTAGCTGTTGTTTTGGGTACTTGTGCTGTTGGCAGGGCCTTTTCTCACCATCTCTGGGATTTCTCTCCTACCCTAGTTAGGAAACTGCTTGCAAAGCATTGCTGGATTCCTCCAAAGACTGAGTCCTAGCCCTGGGAGCCTCGACCTTCCCTTCCCAAAGTCTGTGGCCAGGTGGGGGTCAATGTGCTCCTCTCCACCACTGCCTTGCTGCCTGCCTCACCCACCACCCGCCCGGGCTGTGCAAGCAGGGGGGTGCTGCCTGCATCCCGCTGGCTGCTGCTCTCACAGCTCCATCTGCAGGTGCTCAGCCCAGGCTGTACCTACAGAGAGCTCAGCTCCTCGGAGCATGGATTTCCAGCCAGGTTAAATCGGTCATGCTGGGCTTGCACAGCCTGTTGCTGTCTGGCCCTTTCCGTCGGGTTCCTGCCCTTGGTTGCGACACTGGGGTGCTTCTCCACCCGGCTGTCACGCTGTCTGCCGCACCACGCGGTGTGTTCTCACGCTTCACCCTCCAAACTCTTTGAACCAGCCTGTAAGATCCTTTTATCCTCCTTCACATCTTCCCTCGAGACAGGATTTCACTGGGACACTAAGGAGAAATTCATTGTCTAGCTATGAGGAGAGGAAGGGTGTGTTGGTGGTATCTTTAGCTCCAGTCCCTGCTGGGGCACAGGCTGCTGGTGTGATGTGAACCATTTGCTGACATCTTCATTTTTTAAACTCTCCAGCAATTGTTCTGCTCACTGCTGGGTTTCTCTGGAGAAACAGGACCACAAAGCCATGGGCAGCGAGTCCTGGGAAGGTGGTTTCAGGAGTGTGCAGCAGTTCCCATCCCCATCTGCCCACACTACCTCCTGCCATGTGTGACTGTCCCTGGAGCAGGCAGGAATGTGTATTTAGCCTCAGCACAAAGTCCAGCAACAGTTAAGCCAGGTCCTGTAACAACATTTCATCATCTTGGTGTCCCACTTCACTTGGTGTTCCTCAGGACATGCAGGGGACTGTGGCAGCCCGCTCCCAGAGCCATGCAGGGCTGTGGTTGGTCTCTCTGCCCACTGGCAGTCTCTCCCCTAGAGAGGCCACATCATCCCAAAGCCATCATCCACTGCTCCTTTGGTGGCTCTCATGGTTGTGATGGTGCCTATGTGTGCCTTTGAAACCACAGCCATAGGGTTACTGCATTGATCCAGGTGGTGTACACTCAGATTACCACTCTATGAGAAGGGGATATGAAGATTGGGAGGACCTTAAACACCCTCATCTGCAAATAAAACTGATATCCTAGAAGCAGCAGTGACTGAGGAGGGGCCTTCTGGTCTTGCATTATTAACAGCAATGCAAAGCTCATTAAAAGCAATCCTACAAAACCTACTGTGAGGCTTGTGTATGCAATTCATGTCCTGTTTGTTGTGCTTTGTGAAAGGCACCTGCTCTGGGATGTCTGTGGGCAGAGCTCGGCAAAACCTCCACAGGTGAGAATGTTGAGATACTGGAGCAGACTCTGGAAAAATTGCCCAGGAAGAAATAGGCTCGTTAGCCCAGGGCTGTCTTACTGTCAGGTAAGGTTTCATGGTGGCTGCTGTACAAGATTATAAGATAAACAGGAAAACTGGCCTATGAGGGTTTTAACCTAACAATTTTCCTTGGTACATGAAACCAAAGCTGACAAAATGAGCCAGAGATGGTCAGTCTGTCATGCTTCCAGCTCTGTTCAAAAGCAGTGTGTTCAGGCTGAGCTGCTCAGGGGATGTGTGTTGATCCCATTAACCTAAGAAAACATGAGTGTGGTCACTCCTGTCAGCCAGACAAGTACTTTGCACCCCATCTCTTGTGCCTATGTGCATAGCCCTTGCTCTTCCATCCATCTGGAGAAGATGGCAGCAGGGACAGTTAGACTGACCACCAGCCTAAAATCTGGGAACTGCTGGCTCTGAAGTTTAGGCTTGAAGAAATCCTACCACCTGCGACATATAAAATGGGGGATAATGATGCTTAAGCAAAATTTGCTTAGAGCTGTTATGGGGATTAAGTAGTTAATCCCCACACAGTACTGTAGGCATCTGAATTGCAATGTTAATATTACTGCCTTCCACACAGACAATGTTCACTTCTTTTGAGAACTTAAAGCAGATTACTCTCATTAAGAGTCCTTGAAGAGTTTTTGCAACCTTTTGTGTATATGACCTTGTCAGAGCTGATGTGACCAGTCTGTGTGAAATAAACTGCCATGATCCTGTTCATTTTTTTTAGCACTCAAGCACTGTTCTTTCATCAGCCCATTTGTCTGATGGAGAGACCAATGCATGGAGTTTCAAGCTCCTGGACCAAAGCTGGTGCCTTTCTTGGCACAGCTTGACTACTATTGGCCTGGCTTCACCTGCAGGTTAGCAAGCTCTCCATACTGTGTAAGCTGGCAAGAATCACTGAAATAGCATACATCCACTTACGCTTTCACACATGGCAAATCCAGGCAGTACGAGCTGGAGCAGAGTGTGCTTTGATTGCTTCAAAACTAGAAGAGGGCAATTAGGAAGGTACCATGGTATGGGAAAACAGCTGTTGCACACAGCTGGCGAAGGCAGCAGAGTAAAGAGGATCTCTGCCTCTGAGAAACCCCAGGGATGTGGAGCTGCTTACCAGCCCTGGGACAGCTTTGCACAGTTGGTAAGGTGGCTTTCTTGGCATTGCCAGGGAGGCAGGAGGATGCCTGGGTAGAGGCAGGCAGCAGGGCTGAGCCGGGCTGCAGCAGCTGTGTGGTGAGGGAAGGCCGGTAGATGGTGGTATGATCTTGGCACCGCTTCGTTACGGCGCTGATGCAGCCGGGATGGATCACTGCAAAGGGAGCAGAAGCTATTGCCTGAGTTACCGGGCCCTCAGCCCAAAATCCTGCCATACAGAGCCCTGTGCCCTCAACTACAAGAAGCTCAGAGTCCCAAAAGTCCACTGTGTCCCAAACCACCCTGAGTGTGCTGCTCACAGCCTGTCTTTGTTCTGCAGAGTCCCTGGTGTGTGTTACCCAGCCTCTAGCCTAGCTAACATGCGGAGGAAGGAGGGAGGAATGTGCCTACCAGCTGGTTCTGACCTTCCTACCCTTGTCCCTTTCTTCCCCCTTCAATGCAGGGGCGGCTGCTTAACCGCCTTGCAGGGAATAAAAGGCCAGGGAGTGAATCAGAAGGGAGGCATTGTACCCTGCTAATCCCCATGAGCCTACACTTGTCAATACAAGGCGTGACTTTGGTCTCAAAAGGGTGTTTTCTGCCTCCTTGGTACAGCCAGGTGGCTTTGTCCCCAAAATGCTGACTGGCCTTTTCGAGAGGCTGACAGCTATAACTTCAGGCATCAGAATGGGATGGTTCAACCCCTCTCTGCCTCGCCTGTGCTATCGCTCCTCTTCTTCTTGGGTTTTGTTTGCTTTATACAGCATCTCTGTTATGCAAGAATTATGCAAACTTAATCCTTATCCTTTCACCAAATTAATTTTCCTTTTTATATTTCCCTCTGAGACGCTTGCCAGACAGCAAGGAGTCCTCTTACTCCTCCAAGAGGGGATGAATTCCGTGCTGAGGCACTGCTGCGTTTCTGTGGGAGTGGGTGAGATACCAGAGAGCAGGGGGATGTGAGGGGTAGCAGTGTGTCTCCAGGACATGTTACCACTATGGCAGGATGGGGCAGTGCTGGGCAGAACAAGAGCATGGGAAGGGAAAGGGAGGGACTTCCTACCATGGGCTGGTTATTTGATCTTGCATTTTAAAGCCTTAAATTCTCCCAGGATGGGAGGCTGGGCAAACACCTAGGAGTGGGGAGGTCTCTCTCGTGGTCATCTCCTGCCTGTGACACCCTAGGTTTTCTGCATCCCCTCAAGTTTGCCTGTACCCAGCACAACCCTCACACCTTTCTCTTGGCCATCCTTGTCCCTCCTCTGCTCTGGCATTACTTTTCAGCAATCCTCCCTTGTACCTCAGCCCCAGAGGAAGAGCTGGGAGGAGAGTGGTGGGGTGGAGAGACAGGGAGCTGGGGCAGGAGGTAGGGAAGAGAAAGACCAGGGAGACCATAACTTCTCTCCAGTGGTTCATTCTTCTGCTGTGCCCCCCACAATCACTGCATCCCAAATTTCTTCTGCAATACAGACCCCTTGCTTGCTTGCTACCCTCCACATCCTCCAGCAGCTCCCCAAATACTCCAGGTATACTCCCATATTCTCTCTATAATACTCCTGTACTCTCCTTGCCCTACTCCACATTCCAAGGACAGAAGGGAAGCCACCCTCAGTGCTCCCGTTTACAGGGTGCTGTCTCCTCCGTCTCCCCCCTGCACTCATCGTAGCCACGTGGCTGAAGACAAGGTGGGTGGAAAGTATCCAAACTCCCTGAGCAGCTATAGAAATCATAACATTGAACAATACTCTCCCATACACCCCAAGCCACAGGCTGCTCCTTGTGCATACAGCATGCTGAAGAACCTGGCCTTAGTTTTCAGTGTACTTGAGGCCAAATCCTGATTTATTTATGGCAGTTTTCCAATCAACTGGAGTAGACCAGGACTTAGACTGAGACACACTATCTCACTTATGTTTCACATAGCTGTACTTATTTTTGTAACATGATGGTCTTGTTAGTAGTTGGAAAGCTTCAGAAATGTGCAGAACAGATGCAGGTAATTTGGGGTTTCCAGTCTTGGGAATATTTTGTACCCATTGAAGTCAGTGGGAAAGCTACCACCACTTCCAGTGGGTGCTGGAATGCCTCTGAGCAGAATAAATTTGACTGTCTTAATGAGTAAAAGAGGACTTAGGTTTTTAACTGGATAAAATAATCAGCAGCAGTGAGCTCTGGAAATGGTTGTGTTATCACTTAAGTACCTTTCATGAAAAAAAAAAAAAGTCCTGAATGCAGCAAAAAGAGAAAAATAGGAAATGTTTTTCATAAAAGCTCTGGGCATTCAGAGTACTGTGAGTCACCTTAGAGCACTGGCCAGTTTGTTACAGGAACATGCAGCCCATGTCAGACAGCTGGTACTGCTGTTCTGAGCAACGAGCTAATCTGGCAAACTACCCAAAAGGCTCATGTTTGTCACACTCCTATGGCACAGCAAGATCCAAGCCCCCCTCTACAGACTCATGCAGCCGTGTATGCAGCAGAGCTCATTTTGAGAGGACCTTTGAGGTGCAGATTTCCAGGAGCTCCACACTGCCCATGGGGTGCTTCTTTCCCACATTGTGGATGTTCCCATGCCCCCCAGCTCACATGCTGGACTCAGGGCTGTGTCTCCTCTTCCCTACCCAGGGAAGGCTCCAACCTCAGAGTCAAAGGCTGAGATTCAAACCTTTACTGCACCTTTTCTTCTTCTGGTCTGTTGTGCCATGCTTTCCCTTCCTCCAATAAGGAAGTAACTTTTTTTTTTTCCCCTCTCTGCATATGGGTTGAGAAGAGGGAAGGAGAGCCCTCCGTGCAGGAGCCAAACCTCTTGCCTGACATGAAGCTGATTTGCCTCCTCCTATTATACTGAAAGGTAACAAGGGTGTCACCTGTGTGATGAGGGGGATATTCCCGGGAGAGCTTAGGAATCTTGGACAAGATACAGAAATACCTTGGTATGGAAATTTTGTTCACTTGTGAGATATCAGGGGCTTTTTTAATGAAGTCGTGAAAGAAACAGTCCTTTGAGCTTGTTGCTCAGGGAACTGCACATTTTCCTCATGTGGGAATAGGTGATGGAAAAGCCTCCTTCCATTATCAAATCCTTATCACTGCCCCCAGCCAGGGGGGTGTTTTCCCTGTAGCGTGTTTTCCCTTTATATTGTGCTATTTCATCACTTTAATATCCCTTGCTTGTATTTCTTCAGTTCACAGCTACAGAAAATAACTTCAGCTGTAGCCATCCTGCAGCCAAACTGATGTGCTCCATTGTAGGACGCAGTATCCTGTGAGTGACCTTACGATGACTTCACTTGGTGGCTCACAGTAACCTATAGATACTGATGCTGTAAAAATGGTTTTGTGAGAGGTATAAATACAAACACCATGAGATCACATATTCCGAACTATAACTGAATGCAGACTCTTGGAAGAAAATCGACTCAAAGCCCTCCCGGAAAAAGCTGTCAAGCATAGCACACTTCATAATTTTTTCCACAACCCCAAATGTACCATGCATCAAACAGGCTTCTTTTAGAAAGTGGTGCCGTGAACCCCACAATGACTGGACATTAGTTAGATTACTTGTAATCCATCTAGGATGGGGAAAGGCTATCTCGAGTCCTCTGTGAGCATGGTGTCTTGAGATGCTTCTCCTCAGGGACCTCCATGGGAGCCACTGTGCGAGACCCTCAGGAAGGAGTCAAGTGCTTGCTCTGCAAAATGAGCCTGATGGCTTCAATCTTGTGCCACACAGCAGCTGCCCTTGCCCAGGGAATAATAATGAACCTGGCTGCTTGAGGGCAGTCCCAGCAGTAAAGCTGGTGACTGAGTGGATCATGAAATGGGCCCACCCAACCCAGCATTGACCCTGGGTAATGAAGACTCATACTGTGCAGGAAACTGTGATGAACCTCTGTCTTTCTGGGCTCAAATGCCATCAATGCACCTGCAATTCATATACATATGTACCCACCAGTATAATTTTTGCTGTCTTTTCTCTATACTTCTAGGAAACCTACAGCAAGGACAGTCCAAGCAGGACTCCTAACAGCTTATTACCCTTGCTTTGGAGCCATCATCCTTCAGATTTCATTGGAGAGGATTAACCATCCTGGCAGATGCACCTGCTTGCAGTCAGAATAGCCAACATCTTGCTGTGCAAATGATTTAGTGACAGTTAACCTTGCTGTGAAAGGTACCATAGCAATGACAATTACAGCGTGGCCACAGGGATCTCAGAGCTCTTTACACCCCATCTCACATTTGTCTATTAGTGTCTGGTGATGCTGCACAGAATCCTGGAGAGGACAATCAAAAAGAATTATGAGTTTAATTAAAAACCACCATGACCATTTAACTAGGCATAATGATGCTATCTGACCTGGAATTGGCCCAGAACTGAAACACTGGCAATTTCACATGAGTAAGAATGGCCAGAAGTTGTTTTACTTTTCGGGGGAAAATTGCATGTCCAGTCCTACAGCCCCTCTAAATCCATGGCAAGATCTCATTCCAGCACAATCTTTTGTGCATCTCTCATCGTACAGTGCTGGGCACTGGGCCACCCTTGCACAGACCCTGCCAGGAGCGGTGCTCCGGCTCAGTGTGCTGCACACCAGCCTCCCTTTCTCCCTCTTTCTGGCTATTGCTCTTTCATTATTCACTGGAGCAGGGACTGGCTGCTGTGACAACAAAATTTGTGCTGCAGTCCTGCAGAGTCCCTCCTAGACCGGTAGATAGTTGTTGATATTGAAAATAATCCATCTGGGCTTCTGTTCAGCATCAGAGGAGGAGCATACAGAGGCTGTACAGGTCCTCTACTGCCACCTCCTACTCATGCTGCTTTTAATGAGGTTTAGACATGTTTGTCAAGGCTCTGTCTTAGCAAGGGGCAGCAGTGTAGGAACATCTGGCTTGGGAGGGATGCCAGAGCACAGTCACGACAGAGGACCCGATCCCTTGGTAGGGACAGGCCCGGTGACTGGTGAGGCGTTGTGCCAATAAGCACCATAGGCACAGAGCACAGGCTGGGTGCCCACTTGCACTTCTGGGCAGCACCTCCCAGCAGAAGACCTTCCTTTACACCTCTGTCAAACTCTTTGAGCTAAAGGTTTCCATGTGGTCTGTCCTTGTCAGGCATTTCCCTATTTTTGGAAAGTTTCAGCTATAATTGTCCTATTCTCTGTGGCTAAGGTTTGGGACACATATGTAGTTTTGAGCAATTTTGTCTCTGGTTTGGTGAGAAAACAAAGTGCTGCTCAAGCCTGGAGGTTTAGCAGGAGGTCCCCACCTTGAGTGAGAGTTTTGCTACTTTCCCTAAATTGGCAGAGTTACAGGTGTCTGAAAACCTTCTGGTAGAAGTTGCTGAGGATGATGGTGCTTGTGGATGCTCACTGATGTGGCTGATGTCAATACAAATTGTGTGCTAGATATATTAAATATGCCATACCCTGAAAAATCAGCATATTGAAGGCACACCAAAATTTGTTGCTATGTTTAGTTTTAATTTGGTGTGGATTAATTTTATGAGCAGCAACTACGGACAGCATAAAACAGAGAAAAGCTTAACGTGAAGTTGTATCCTCAGAGCAATATTTAAATGCTTGCACTGAATAAGACCTGAAGCTGCATGCTGAAGGATGAGGAGAATACAAAACACAAAAATTATTTCATATGACATGTGTGTCTGCTCTGTGGTCTGAGCAAACCACAATGCTGAGGGGGAAGGAGGCAGAAAGAGTAAATAATGAACAATATGCCCTGGAGGCCTCCTGTAGTGCACTCATCTCATGGGTGCAGCAGGAGGCAAAACAAAGGAGCCTCTGATACCCCCTAATTTCAGGCTGTTAGGCAGTCCGAAAACTGTTGCATTCTCATGATATTTTCCCTTTTTTATTCAGTGAATATATAGTAAAAACTTTTTGCTATGCCTCCCAAAAATATTTGCTTGCTTGTCTGGAGATGCAGAAACCCCATTATTCTTCCATTACTATATTCACCCCCAAAATCCACTCTAGGTATGTGTCTCCAAAGTGGGGTCTCCATTCTGTTTCTCCTCTCCTCGTGAGAGCCCTGACTAGGTCTGTCCTACAAAGAAGCCACCTTTGGATAACATTAAGCTTATTTTCATAATAAACTACTCCCAGGCTTTTGGATTACTGTGGGATGGAGACAAATTATCCTTTGTTTTGCTTAGCCAATTTAGGAACACAGAACTTCCTTGCATGACACGATAAAGCCAATTATTTGTGGTTTGCCTTCAGTATCCCCAGCTCTTTGACCTCCCTTGGGCTTGCATTAATCCTGTGGATCTCTGAGGTCTTATGCCTCTTTCAGAAACTTGGCCAGGCTCAAAATTCATGTCTCTTCAGCTTTCTAGTATACTAGATGAATGTTGAAAACACCTAATTTCTAACTCACTGTGGGGTTCACTTTTCTCTCCTGACCCTGAGACACCAGGTTGGGACCAAGGGGAGGGAAGGCAGCTGGAGGCTGGGATCTTCCTCCATTACTTACGGCTGGGTGGGGTGATGGGAAGGGGGAGGTTTGCCTTGGTCATCATGAATCCATGACTCTGGATTGCAAACTTTTCACCCCCCTTCTCCAAAGGCAGGCCAAGTTTTGAGTAAGTGCACGTTAAGCTCCCAAGGAGAGTGGGCTGATTTATAGGTTAGTGTGAAAGTCAGGCAAACCTGTATGCTTTTTGGCACAAATGTAGGCAATATTACATCTATTGGCTTCCAATTAGAAACAGCATTTAGCACATATGTAGCACCTGCAGCCTTCCAAGTGCTGCTCAAGCATTACCAGCGTCCTGGGAGTGCAGCTCCAGAGAAGAGGCTCGTGCAGAGGCTTGGCTCTGCGTCTGTGTTCTCCGTCTGCCAGCTCAGATGCACACAGCAGACTTTTCCATATAACCATGATCTTCCTCTTCCCAGCTCATGCCAGACTGCCTAATTGCAGCAGATGTGGCACAGAGAGCAGCAGTTTTCAGGTAGCAGCTGCTAATCTAGTCAGCCCCATTGCAACAGCTTTATTTGTCCTTAGAGAGTCTGGAAGATCTTTGTTTTCTTCTATGGTAAAACTCTAAAAAATTACTTGTTTAAGACTTGATGTCTGATGGCTATACTAGTTAGATCTCATCCTAAAACTATTCCTAAAAAGATTTTGCTCTCCACCTTCCAGTGTCCCTAGTGTGTGCATGTAAATAACACCCCAATGCCAGTCCCTACACAATGCTCTCAACCAAAATACCTGCTCTCACCAGCTAGCAGCTGTCCTGTGAAGCTAGACCTGACTGCAGACACAAGGAAATGGGTGCCAGTCCACATGGTGAGTAAACCATATGCTGGTGGGGTTTATTTAGGCATCATAGGGGTTTTTTTTGGTCTCCTTTTCTCTGTGTCTAGCTGTCTTCTGTTTTTATGTTGTGAGATCCTGAGACAGGGGACTGGTTTTGAGATTTTCTGGGGTTTTTATTCTGCATTTGTACAGCACTTTGCACAGGCCCTGAGTGCTGCCATAACACATATATATTCTAAAAATTCCTGTGTATATAATAAGTTGTGTTGCTTCCTGGTCTTATGATGAAGTGCATGATTAACCTGTATATCTAACTCTTGGACCAGCTCCATAGCTTGTGTAAACCAACACAGCTGCCTGGTCCTTGTCCTGTGGTAGCAGGATTACTATATTTAACCTGACAGTCGCTGAAATATTTTACATGTGGCTAGAGATTTCTGTCTGACTTTTCTCACATGCACCTGTCACTGTGACAGATCATTTGGTACCAGGCAGTGCTGGTTATCTCTTACCAACTCTCAGCTCTTCAGGGAGATGTGGCCGTCCCAGGGACCCAATCTCAGCTCTGTGCTTCACTGACCTTACAGACTATACTGGAAATCAGCAGAAACCTCTTTGAAATAAATAGGTAGCACTGATATATGATAAAAATCTGGTTCAAAATATGTTTTTACTTTGATCTTTTCTCTCCAAGCTCTTTAGACAAAGCGGGATTAAAAATTAGCTAAGACAAATAGAAGACAAATAGGATGGTTGGAGGCATGGGGTAGGTGGGGGTGGTCTGTATTCATGGGTGCCTGTCCAGGCACTTCCCCTTTGATACGAGGAGAAGCAGCATCTTAGTTCCCAAATGCAAGGATTTATTGTATCAGTGTCAGATTGCTGAATGTCACTGAAATGTCTCAGTCTCTGGTTTTGCTGTGCTAAGTGCAGCTGATATCTCCATGGCCAAACCACTGCAGAGAGATGATGCACTCCTGGCACCAGTAGCTGATTTCCCTTGTATTTGGAGCTAACTTTGCCTGCTTCTGCATCGACCCTGCTCTGTGTTCAGGGCAGAAGGAATTTGGCCTTGTCATAGCTTTTAGGCTGGGCACACACAAACCTCAAGGAATGCTTTCTTGAGCACAGAAGCTCACTCTATTCACACAGAAATGTTTGTGTGCGTGCAAAACTGAGGGTGCAGCATAGGGAAGAAGGAGCTGCTGTGATGTTTTGTGATGAAAAAGCAGGCACACAGTTAAAGAAAAAAGGTCCCATTTTCTCCTGGCCAAGCCTCATTGGGGAAACTCCAACAAAATCAGTGATATTTGGCCCAAAAAGTGAGCATGTTGGCATAAGCATAAAACGAAGCATCCAAATGCTCACAGATGATTTATGAGAATTCCTAACTCCTTTATTGCTATTTCCTCTAGCTGCCCAAACTCCTTCCGCACCATCCTCCCATCTGAGAGCAGGAATTGGCCTCCTTTTTCCTAAATGCTAAATTTGGGGAAGACATCTGACTGAGCAAGTGCTCTCTGCAGATGCCCATAGAGATGGGTTTAAATATTGAAGGGTTTCTCTTAAAATAAGCATGCTAGCTCAAGCTCCCCTGGAAAAACAAACTCCTCCCTTGGGCTCCTTTAGCAGGCAGTGTTTCCCCTCGTGGAACCACAGGGGCTGTCTGTAATGGATACAGCATCAATTAGGGAAAATCTAGCACCAGCAGATGGGCTGTGTGATTTGGTATCTCCTCCACTGTAACATGAACAGTGTTGTTTTGCCTCAAGTTCTCTACTTGCCTTGTTCATCGCTTCCTGTCAGCCTAATGCTCAGTTTGTCCCAGAGCTGAAGTATGCTTTTACATAGGTCCTTCTTCAGTCTCCATCTACATCTTCTGTTCTTAGGGCAGGGAAAAATACCCTGCAGAGCATAATGCCTGCTTCAACTTAGGAGGGAGGAAGAGCATCACAGACCTTTGGTGTTCCTGTCAACTTGACCATCATGAGCTTGAAAAATCAGTGCAGCCTCTCATTTCAGCTGGGGCACCGGGCTCCTGGTAGATCTTCCTAACTCCTCATTTCTGGAGGTGTGCCATGCTAAGGAGCCAAAGGTGGTGGCAGTTTTTAAGCAGCTGGGGAGTTGATGATGGGTGACTGAGACCCACAGGCCTGGGGAGATGCCCTTGCTTGCTGCCAGCTGGCACTGATCCTGATGTCAATGACAACCCTCAGCACTGTCATCGCAGCTGGATTTTGCTGTCTTCTCTCCTAAGGCTCTGTCTCTAGTTGCTGTGCTGTCCATGAGCCATCCCACCTGGCCTAGGGACTGACCCTTGTATCTCTACCAGGATGCTGCTCTTTGGGGAGAGAGAGACTGAAGAAAAATCTGTGGGCACAGGCTCTCTGTGTGCCACTGATATGCAGGATCCTGACTGGCAAGCTACTTTAACTGAGTCGGAGAAAATCTCCTGAAGCCCTACTTGTCAGTGAAGCTCTGTCCAATGCAGTATGAGCTGTTCTGCTCAGATGGTAAGTGCACAGGGAGAGAAGTTTCCCAGGGATGACTCACAAATTCCTGGTGATGAATGTGCTGAGGTTTGTCTGAGATGAGGTCAGCTTTCGCAAAGCACGAAGGCTGCAGAAGGGGGTTAGCTGTTGACTTGGTCTCCATCCCAGACGTGTACAAAGAGGCACCAGCAACAGCCCCAGTGCAGAGTCCAGCACTGGCATGCATCCCTCCCAAGGGCTCTGCAAAAAAAAGAATTGTTGCCAGCCTCTTCTTTGCCATCTCTCCTTACTGGATTAATATCTGCAAACTTGTCTGGAAGCAGAATATCAGCAGTTCCTTGGGATTTGATGAGCAGTAATAACCAGCAATGCAGCATGCTTACAGGCAGAGACGGAAGCGGAAAGAAAAACAAGAAAACACTGCAGGCAGTGCTAACATCAGACTTGCTTTTATTTTAGCTTTCAAGGTGGTTTTCCAGATTTAATTGTGTACAATAGTTAAAGAGCACATTCATTTTGTTGTTACCCACAGCATATTGGACGTCCCTGTTCTTAAGTTGTTTTGATTTCTAGGTATTTGAGAATTTAATAAGGTTTTATGTTTGTTTAAGGAATTATTGCCCACTCAATTGAAAGATAATGGGACGCTGTAGCCTTGCCAAGTGTTTTTATGCTTCAATAAAACAATGAACAATTTACACAAGGCAATAAAATGGTACCCTGCATCCCCAGTCAAGAAACACAAAGCAATGTTTGAAGTGTGATGTCTAGCTCAGAAAATAAATCCACCCTTACCCAATGCACTCCATAAAATTAACTAGGTACAAAATCCCCATACGCTCTCCTTTTCTCAGCAGTTTGGAAAATCAGCACAAGATGTGCTTGAAAATCCTGTAATGTATCAGCATAGTTTGTCCCAAGGTACATTGCTGTCTGCAGAACAGCAGGCTGACTACTCATTAAGACTTCCAAAGGGGCATAGGTTTGATCACATACTCCATCATCCCTGATTTCTTTTCTCTTTGGGCTCTGTCACTTTTAGAGCCCTGCCCAGTTGTGTGAAATGCTGAAAGTCCCCATCCCATGTAATGATTTGCCTCTTACCCACACTGCGGCAGGACTCAGGCATTTGATGTCATTTTCTACACTGGCATTCAGAGAATTTTGGAGCTGTGCTGTCCTTCTGCCCTCTGAATGGCTCTTTTGCCACCTCTGTCCATGGGCCAAAAGCATCCCTGAGCCCTCAGAGTTGCCTCTTGTTGCCTTGCTGCTTCTTCCGTAATGGCAAAGAAGGATTTTGGAGTCTACCCATGTCACAGTGAGAACTCATGTCCCATGGAGACTGATGCTAGCAGGGAAGTAAGAGCCCTGTGCCCTCAGAAACAAGCTGTCATGTGTTTTGCCTTGATTTGAGTCTTGATCTTCAAAAGCCTGCCTGGAACTCCATCTGAAAGACCTCCTGGCCATAAGGATGCTCTGCCCTGCCCCTTCAGGGACTGCCATAGGGAAGAGATTTTAAGTTCTGTCTTGACTAAAGTGGCAAAAAGAGGTCTGAGCCCAAAATGAGGTACAAACCCCCTCTCACACCCCACTTACAATAGTAAGTGGCAGAAAAGGGTTTCTGCTGGCTGTTCCAGTGGGAGCTGCCACAATGATGCCTGAGCTTTATATTTTGCCTATATGTAGCAATTTGCACTGTGTTACTATTGGTAGTGCAGGAGGGGCACCACCAATGAATAAAGGCTCAATTTTGCCTTTGCAGGTGCCAACCAAACTGAGGTCCTGAAGCACAGGAGGGCAAAACATGGTAGAAAATCATAGCAGCTCTGCCCTTGATTACAGCTGTGAGCCAGTGGGCAAACATGCTCTCCAGGGCTATTTGTGCAGCCCCTTTCACAAATCATCTAACCCAGCATTCCCAAGCGTGCATAGTTTTAAAAGCTTGCAGTCATTTGTAATAGCACTACCCCTGTTGGCACAAGGCAACCCCAGATCAGCATCCAGCTGTGGTCAAGTACCTTCTTTTTAAGACTGGATCTCCACCCAACCAGCTGCTAATCCCTTAGAAATGTCCTACACGCTGCTTGGCAATGCTCTGCTGACCTTTGCTTCGGGGCGCCTGCCAGCCTCTTCAGCAGCTGCTGCTCAGAGTGACCCTGCTGGCTTATAACAATGAAGGCTGTTTAAAGAAATAAATACACAGTCCGGCCAGTTGCAAAGCCAGGTTCACAGCAATCTTTCCTGACAAATAAGGTCAGAATCTTCTTAAAGAGAAACACACCCTGGCACGAAGATGAAAGCTCTCACATATCTCTTTTGCCATTAAAATCCCACGTTTCATGAGAAACCTCCCTCCTCCTTCCATAAAGCATCCAGCCCATTGGAGCCATCCGCTTGTCAGAGTATGATGGATTAATGTAGCAAAAGGTTGCTGAAGCTTTTAGCTCTGCTTCTCTGGGCATATATTTCAAAAAGCACCATTAGCCTGGCATACTAAGCAAATTTCACTCCTAGTCCTGAAGGCTTGGCCAGGGGGATGCTTGTGAGACCAGATCACTGTTCTCTGTAGAAATTACAGGGGTCAAAGAAGCAACCGCACTCTAATTTCTAACAGCTGAGATCTTCAATGCAAGGAGCAGATACAAAAGCAGCACTGTCTGTGGCTTACTTATTTTTTACTAGAAGTTATATTACAGAAACTAGAAAATTAAGGAAAATGGAGTCCTTGCTACTGTATTCAGAGATCATCTCCTCTTGGCTACCCCTTCTAAATATTTTTTTGGACAAGTCCCAAAGGTAATGTAGTCTGAGAGGGAGCAAATGCACACCAGGGTCTATTTTTAGCGATTACAGTAAGGCTGAGATCTGTTTCCCCCCCCCCCCCCCCCAGTCCATGCCCAGCCAAAAGAGGCCCTGGAGAAACTGCTGAAGCTATAATGAACAGCCTGTGCCAGTGCCACCCTCTCTGCTGGGGCGCTCCCCTTCAGTGCCTGACCTAGCAAAAGGTGTCCCCATGCAAGGTCTCAGGGAGAAGAGTCAGGGGGGCTGGTTCTTCTGTCCTGAGTGACTTCAGGCTGCTTGCTGCTCTGCTTGGGTGCACAGCACCTTGTGTGATGGGAATCTGCTCCCTCTGAAGCCTTCTCCTTGGAGAAACAGCCACTAATCACAGCAGCATCAGCTTTCATAGAGTGCTACACCACAGGGAACATAGAGGCAATTTCTTTTCCCATTCTTCAGCAGTGTTTCTCTGCTGCAATTTCTCTAATTATAGGGGACACTTAAATGAGACAGAATATTTGCTCCTCTCCACTTCATTATCACCATCTGCATTTGCTGCTCTTGCCATATGTTCCCCAGCTGATGTTACAGTCACCCTCTGCTGTGTGCAGCTGGTGTCGCTGGTGCTTGGCATCCCTTAGAGGGGAAGGAGAGGGTGGCACAGGGGAGCTCAAGGCAGATTCTGATCTCACAGGTTTCAGTGTTGATCCTGAGCAAACTGGAGTCACTCTGCATCCTTACACCACTGCTCCACCATATCCCACATTTTTAATACCCAGCTTTTCTGTAATTTATACTGCTGTGAAACCAGAGTAAATATGCCCCTGCAGGGCAATTCATCCAGCTTTACTTCAGCTTTAACAAAGCCTAAAAATTGGCCATGGGGGAAGAGAAGGAAAGAGAAAAGGGAATGAGGGAACATGCCATTGCTTGGATTGGCAGAATTGTTCCAAAACTGAATGTTTTTCAGTGACCTGCAGCAACTCTGCAAATAATAGTGTTATTCAGCCACCCATTCCAGTTTCCTTCCCCCTCTCATCCCTTCCAGCCCGTTCAGCCCTTCCTCCAGCAGGAAGGGCCCTACCTGTGCAGTGTCCAGCTTTCCCTAGTTATTGATACAGGTACAAAGGATGGGGTAAGAGGTGGAATGATGGTGCAATCTCCTGCACGCCCTGGCTGGCCACAGACCCTCAGTCTCCTGATTCTCTTTGTCTAGGCTTCTTGGTTGGGGCTGATCAAGTGTTGGGAAGTTTCTCATGGGCTGGGAACCAGGAGGTACCCCCACTGCTGTGTTACCAAGCTGGTACCAAGCAATGCTGAGTAGCTGCTATGGACTCACCCCCAGGTCAGTCCAGGCTTGGTCTGTTGCACACTCACAGCCCAACTCTGAAACCTTGGGTTTCCCTCGCATTTGCCTCAGGGCCGCACAGTTTCCTTCAGTGCTCCACCTCCAGAATTACACCTGGGAGGAGAGACCAGGACCCCCAGAGGTCTGTGTATTACACAAAATGTTAGGAATTCAAGTTCTGCTTCCTTTCCCAGGGGTAATTTCCCTTAAGCAGGATTTTGCTGAGATGTCTTTGGTTGGTTATTCCCTTCCCACATCTGGGTGGGAAGCAGTGTGCCAGCAACCTATCTGCCTAGCAGCTGTAGTGAAGTGAGTTTTATGTGTATAGCATTAACAGAGCATTTTAGAATCCTCTAGGATGAAAACTACTGCCATATAAACCTAGCACCTTGCAGTAAAAATTATCCTGCCAAATGCACTTCGAAGTATATTTAATTTTAACCACCTCTGGGCCTTTACCTCTGCATGCACAGTGTGTCCATGATCTGAACCAACATCACTTCACCCTCACGAAGATTTTTGACTTTTAACTAGGGCAGGTCTTTGAGGAAGGAGATCAGGTAGCAAGTGGAGAGCTACACTGACTTATACTTAACTGTACACCATTTCTTCCAGTTGGCCTTGTGTTGCAGATGATCAGGCTGTGGATGTTGATTTACACCTCTTGGTCAGATTAGTCAAAGCTGCATTAATGTACACGAAAGATGGACTGTGAAAGGGGAGCCACAGGGAACCCGATACTTGTGAAAGAAGTCAGCTCAAGGTCTTTTATAGTCTCTCAGCCTCCCACCTTTTCAATGAATCATAAAAATTAAAGTTGGGAAAAATGGGCAACATGAGACCCCCCTCCACCTCTGCTGTGGTGCCAGCAGTGAGAGCTGCTGGTGTCTGCCATGGTTCCACCGAGGGCTGCTCCCAGGTGTCACCACTGGCACTCAGCTGTGCCTCTGCCAGGGAGCTCCTCCACACAATGTCCTACCATTGCTAAATTTGCTTTTACTTTCCTCAGTGGACTTTCTCTGCTTCTTGGGCCTCCCTTGCCACTCTCTCCTCTCCTCTGATTTCATGGGCAGGACATCAGGTTCCTCCCTGCGACAGCTCTCTCTTCCATTAGGTTGCCCTCCTAGTGGGCCCCTTCTCCTTGCCTGGTGTTTCCTTCTTTCTTCCCACAATAAGTCAGGGTCTGGCGCACATGGGGAGCTCTGCAAGAAAAAGAAATATTTACTTTTGGAGATCCAGTCTCTCACTGCTGGGCAACCTGGTGAGAAAGGTCTGTGGATAAAACCCTGCTGTTTGCAGGTTACGTTTCGGAGTTGGATGCAGCATCTACCTGAGCTGGCTCAGCAGCCATGTAAGCTTATTTTTAAATGTTTTCTAAGTGCTGAATGATATTTTGAGACTAGACAAGAACTGCTAAAGGGAATGAAAAAAAAAAATAAATGCATCAAGATGCCCAGATTATGACTTAATGCGCAGAAAAAATAAGCAGAAGGTCATGCAGAAGAAAATATGGCCACACTGGGTTTGGGGATAGTTATATTGATTTTAATGGGGGGTTGTTTGACATTTCCATGAAAAGATATAAGCTGCTTCAAAACAGCTCTTGAGGGGTCCTTGAGTATTTTCCCTATTGTCCCACTTTAATGCCCACATCTCACTTTCGCAGACTGTGATTCTCCAATGTCACTCAACAGCAGCTCAGCCCTCACTTTCATCCCTGTTGCAGGCAGCAGGGCTGTCAGTACAAGGAAACCTGGGAATCAAAGCCACCAGATGTTTACCCCAAAGTTTTTCATGGTCATGGTTTTCATGGGGAGCTCTTCCCTGGAGAAATGGTGAGTCTGCAAATATCCACACCAGCTGCACAGGAGCCTGGGCCACTCCATCTACACGCTCTCATCTCCACCAACAACCTCGTTTTGGGCAGAAGAGGAGGTTTGCCATGTGTGGCATTGTCTCCTCTGTCCCCTGTCTTTCTTCTCCCTTCACACGCCACCACAGGGTACTGCAGCCATGTCAGAGAGAAGTGTCACCTGTGGCTCTACCCCTCCCAGATTAATTTCATGTCCTTCAAACAGGCTACATCATCCAGCCTGTCACACCACCATGTGTGGGACCTCCTAGAGCTACAGCCAGACTCCAGCTGTGCATGCACACACTCTACACTTGACCCATCATTTTGGCAATGTCATTGAAATTGGTCCAATTACAGCAGTCATGAATTGGACCCTGTTCACACTCTGAAACAGAAACTGCCACAGCTTACAGCTGAAGTCCACTGTTACACAATGGAACCATTCACACGTCTCATTAGCTCCGGACTATGCATTGAAAATAACTGTGTCATATGACTCTATGATTAAATTTTCTCAGTTTATATCATTTATAGGTACCTTCCTGTTCATAACAGCAACTCTTTCTAAATATGTAAAGCTTTTTGTGCTGTCAGTGTAGGAAAAGTGCTATGTAGAGCACAATTTAATAATTCCTTAGTGTTATTAATTGTTGTCATCCTAAATAATATAGGCCATGGAGGTATTCAAAATTCAAGCTCAAAGATACAGGCATGTGGCCAGCCCCTCCCAGACACCAGTGTGCCTGTGGTTGTGTATTTTGTACTGTTTGAACTTTATTTTTGTTGGGTTTTTTTAATTTATAATGGCAGTAGAGTCCAAGTTTCTGAGTAAGCAAAGTAAACAGGCACTTGGAATTTAATAAGGTTATACTGTTTGCCTACACATGGGAAGACACAAGAATCTTCTGTTTATGTGATTTATATGATTGTATTTCTCTGCTGAGTGCCAACCATGAACCTTGTGTTGTACTTGTCTGTGCTCTTGTATTAAGGTTTTCATAATGGATTCAGCAGGGAGGTTTCTGTGTATCACAAAGTGCCTGCAAAAGAAAGCACATGTCCAAAGCCTTGAGAGGCACAATGGAGGGATCATTGCAGAGATGTCTTTGGGGAGTTAGTTTTGGTTTGTACTGCAGAAGAGAAGTGATGGCAAATTCTAGAGCACAAAACCTTGTCCAAACCAGGTGGAGATACAATAAGCTGCACAAAACAAAGCAGAGAGACAGGCTAGACCAGGACAAAGAAAGAATAAGTTGTCAAAGCTGGTATTAATAATGGAGTGTAGCAGAGAGAGATGTGGACAAGCATGTGTCTTCTGCCTCAGCTGTGGCAACTTTACTGGATGCTGAAAAATAGAATATGAGATGCCCTTGACAATTTATGTGAGGAAGGATATGAGAGTGGGTGGTGCACTTAGAGCAGCACTGTAAGCAAATCATTTTGTCTGCAGAAATAACGTCTCTGCAGATGTCAAGAGGAAGTTGCAAAAAAAGAGGCACTCATCAGCAAGATACGAGATGGACATACCTTGGAGAGGCCAGCTAGGACAGAGGACATCCCAGGTTCTTGTGATTGTAGGTTATGGAAGAAAAACATAGAGCATTTGATCATAGGTCAGATGTCTGCTCGGGAGAAAATGATGGAGTCAGCTGCTCCCAGGTCCTCAGTCTACAGAAATATTGCTATAAGGAAGCAAAAGCGAAAAGGCTCAGGAGGAAAAATTAAAGGCCTCCTGTTCACCTGTGCTGACCTCAAGTTGTCAGCGACCCATCTGGAGCAATGCATCAGACACAGGCTCAAACGTACATTGGAACAGCTGTGGGGAAGCAGATTTGTAAAACAGCAGCAAAGAAACAACAGGTACAACCTGGAGCAGATAGGGTAGCATCCTCAGCATGCACCTTGTATTCTCTCCATCCATATCCTGCTCTGTTGCAATGTGCTACATCTTGCTATAACAAGAATAATAATTTAAAGCAAAAATTCCTCCTTGGTCACTCATCCTTTCACCCCTCTCAAGCCTAGACTAGTTTTATGTGACTCTGAGAATGGAATTTTCCTAGAAGGAGAGTCATAAAATGTGGTGCATGATTATTATTGCGTCTATTCATTTGGTATTAATTTCCTGATATCTACTGACATTCAAATTCACTCCCACACCTTCTTGAATAAAAAAGGCATTGGGTAGATGGAGACATTCTACAGAATTCAGGTCTAAATTCCAGTCTAAATAATGAAGTACGTCAGTCTGGTTTTGATATATTCAATAAACTTGTACTTTTGAACATGAGGAAAGGACCAAAGCCCTTCAGTGAGGATGTGTTGTACTTTTCCATCTGATTGCAAGCTTGCTCTCTCACTGAGGTACATGGCTGAAGAGGTCACTTGTGTTTGATTTGGGAATTATAAAGTTTGTCCAAGAATTAAATACGAAGGCAAGTCTACAAATGAAACAGTGAGGGCTTGAAACTTAGGCCTGCCTGTAATGTGCATTTTGAAAAGCCATTTCGAAAGGTATTCTAAAATTTGCTCTTATCTGGTTGCCAAATCATCAGTGGTTTGACCCACACATTAGAATTTTCCTCAAAAAGAAAGCTTCAGATGAATCTATTTACGTAGGAAAAGGTCTTTCAAAACAACTGTATAGGGGCCAGGATCAACATCTGAACACGGGCTGAGTTGTTACATTTTTAGAATTATTCCTTTCATTAGAGGCATTAGGGATATCTCAGGCATCTTGGGGCCTGATTCAGAGTTGTGACATCCTAAACTAGTAATTGCTCTGCTGGGTGAAATCCTGCCTTTATATATGTGCAAGGCTTCTAAACCCAGCTCCTTTCCAACTCCAATAAGGCAAGCCCACCTTGCCTACCGTGCTGCTGGCTGCAGCAGCTGCGTTGCTGGATTGTTATGCTTCGCATCTTCTGCAAGAACAAGACCCCTCAGTCAGGGGACCAGCAAACTTCTTTCCATCTGGTTGCTGCCTTTTCATTTAGGCAATGAACAGGGGTACAAGCGTAAGGGTGGGTGCTCAAGAAACTCCGCGGCGTGCCCTAGAGATACCCTGGACTGAGTGCCTTGTATGTGCCAACCATTTTTGAGCTCTTTGCTGCAATTATATAGCAATGAAGCATCACGGTGAAGGAAAGCACAAACTTTTGTGAACAAAGAAAGCGCAGCCCTAGGCAGGAGGACTGCAAAGCGGGGGTAGTGGCAGTCTGGTCCAAGAGGGAGTGGATGCCTGCAGAGAAAAACCTGGAGGAAGTGCAGCAGAATTGGGCTGCGGGGTGTCAGAACTAAGAACCTTTCCTTTACTGTTGCAAAAAGGATTTTTAATGAAAGAAACACCTGGCTCAGAAAATGCAGCAGGATGAAATAAAACATTTTGTTTTACCTCATTCTCTCTCCAGTCATTCATGTGCTTTCTGCATTCCTTCCTACGCAGGGCCTCAGTGTTATCACTGCCCACGCAGAGATGTCACTGACTTGGAAACAATATGGAATTACATACAGCACTTCCGCAAATAGATCATCTGAGGTGCATCCTTCAGTATGTGCACCCAAGAAGCTGGGTACTTTATCTCTGTGATTTGGGGCAGAGCTGACCCCCACTCTGACCTTGTGCGGTCATCAGTGGCACTTCTGTCAGATCTAGGCAGCAAATCCTCAAGTGACCCTTGAGAAGTTGAAGTAGCCCTCTCATAACATCGCCACCATTCCCCAGGAGTGCTAAACCCCTTCCCTTCCAAAAGGCTTTATCTAGACCTGAGAACTTGTATTGCATGGGCAAGTGCTTACAGCACATACCTCTCCGCTGGGAGGTCTCCCTTCAGGGTATTTGGTTCCCCTGTTGTGAGCACCCTCCCCAGCACACCACTCTGGCAGGGCAGAAGGATGGAGGGACACTCCAGCCGTTAAAACATTTTGTGCCAATTTGCAAGAAAGCAACAAGGAGGATTGTTATGACATCTTTGCCAGGTGGGAAAACTCTTCACCAAGAACTCTAGTAAATCTCCATCCATGTGGAAAAAAACCTTCCCTTATGTGAAACTGTTGTAAACCACACTTTATCAGATTATGGAATCTGATCGCGTGCCCAAAGAGAGGGTGTTAAGCCCTGTTTCTGACCCTGGACATAGCAGCATAAACTAGGAACAATTTGATCCAAGCAACTAGAGCAGCAGAGGGAAAAGCCCAGCATGACTGTGAGGAACATCTGGCTTGATGCAGTAACAAAATCTGGACCAAATGGGTTTCAAGCATCTTCCATTTGCAGCTATTTTAGTCTATGAAAATATAGCCAGCAGCTATAGAGATATTCCTGAAATGTCTAAAATAATGAAGGCCACAATCCCCGGTGAGGAAACCTGCTGAGAACAGTGGTGTAAGCACAGACTTTGGAGTACTCAAGCACAGAACAGCTTACAGGAAAGCATCTAATGGGATCCAGGATTTGCCCATTCCCTCTCACTCAGGAACAGCTGATTTCAGCCAAATTAACTGCATTAATATGAAAACCTTCTTGCTGACAGGTGTTCAACGCTGAGATTATTTAAAATGCCAACTAAGATTTTTTTTTTCGTGTGTCACTGGGCTGCACTGCCAAACGTCTCGTCACAAGAATGCCTTAAAATTCATGCAAAAATAATGAGCAACATTTTTGGCAGGGTAGGGTTTTGCAGGACTGGAAGACAGAAGCCTTGGAGGAAGGAAGACAACCACACAGCGGGGAGCTGAAAAGGCTTCACCAGCCACTCACTGTGCCCATCCCTGATGATTTATGTGTAGAATTCCCAGCGGCGGGAAGCTGTCGGGGCAAGAGGGGGCAGGGGTGGAGAACTCGGCGAAAAACGTCTCCGAGCAAACAGAGGGGCAAAAACCCCAAAAGCATCCTGCGCACAACGCCGCCAGGCGCGGGGGTGCGGGGAAGCAGGATGCGGTGTGGGGCACGGAAGGGAGAAGGGAAGGAAGGCTGCCGCTGCCATTTAAATCATCCCGAGGGCGATTTAAATTTCACGACGTCATTTAACAATCCTTTCAGCCACGGGGCGAGCCGCCGAGCGGGGATGCTCTGAGCGGAGCCCGGCCGGTGGGTGCGCTCCCCCCGCAGCAGCACCACCGCGGTGCGGGGGGGCCGGGCCGGTGGGGCGGGCGGGCGGGGCGGGGCCCTTTAAGAGGTGCCGGCGGGGCGGGGGGGCGGCACAGGGCCGGGCGTGCAGGGAGCCGCGCCGTGGCCCCGCTACCGCTTAGGGCAGAGCGGCAGCCGAGCCCCCAGCCCCGCCATCCATTGCACGGTGCTCGGCTCCGGTTGCACGGACCTCCGGACCCCATCGCACCGAGACCCACTGCACCGTGCCTGGCTCCCGTTACACGGACTCCCGGACCCCACTGCGCGGACCCCCGGACCCCGCTGCATCCCGCCTGCGGACCCTATTGCATCGGAGCCCCCCTCCGCATCGCACGCACCGCCGGTGCGGCGGGCATGGCCTCCGGGCGCCGGCCCTGGGGGGCCCTGCTGCTGCTGCCGCTGCTGCTGCCGGCGTGCGGGGCAGGCGGCGAGTGCCGGGGGGAAGGCGGCCCGCTGGAGCCCTTCGACGCGCTGTACGCCAGCGGCGTGGAGGCGTTCTACGGCGGCGACTTCGCGGGCGCGGCGCGGTGCCTGGAGCAGGCGCTGCGCAGCCGGCGGGAGCTGCGGGATGCGCGGTTGCGGTGCCGGCGGCGCTGCCGCGGGCAGGTGCGGTTGGTGGCTCCGGGTCCGGATACCGGTGACCTGCCTTTCTTCGGCTCGGTGCTGCGGCGTGCCGACTGCCTGCGGCGCTGCGAGGAGCCGCGGCTGGGAGCTGCCTCCCGCCACCGCGCCGCAGAGGAGGTGCGGGCTGACTTCCAGCGCAGGGTGCCCTACAGCTACCTGCAGCGCGCCTACATCCAGGTACGCTCCGTTCCCCGCACCGTCCTGCTCACTGCTCGCCTCCCCCCCCCCAGGGCATCACCCTCTCTTCCATCCCCCCAAACCACCCCGGGGTTGTACCCCCCTTCCGTTCTCCCGGATGTGTGCGGTCACGGCCCGTTCCCGACACACAGCATCCTGGCGGGTGAGCCGGGCTATGGCCAGCCTTGATTTACCGGTGCTTTTTTGTGTTTTTGTTTTGGAGGAGGGATGGGTTTGTTTGTCTTTTAGTGTAACGTTGTATAATTGTGAAAATGATTTGCCTTTAGCGGAGAGCTTGCAGATAAAAGGGCCCAGAAAACCCCAGTGGTACCCCGATGCCCTCTGCCAGAGGTGTTTCCCTTTCACACAAACTGAACTGATGCCGTGTTCCGGGAGCTGGGAGCATGTGTGAAGCCGGGAGGTGTATAACCTCTGCTACTGGGATCTGATGGTCTTTATCCTGTTGTACGATATGAAATGCTTTGTGTAACTCTGTACAGTCAGTATGTAGCAGCCACTGACACCTTGAGTATCATCCTCTTACTCCAGTAACTTCTGCCTTGTAGCTGTTACCTTCCCTGAGGAAACTGGTGTTACTCTTTGAACTTCCTTGCCAAAAAGAAGAAAAAAGACAAACAGCAACGTCCCCCCCAGACCATGCCAGGACAGTTAATGGTACTTTTCTGTCAAGACTTGTGCTCTGTCAAGCCAGGTACCTGTAGTAAGTCTTCCTGTCCATGACTCGTAAGGACAGAAACCGTGGGAATTGTATTTCCTGCCAAACTGAATGTTTAAAACATTTCTGGGACATTTCCCTCTGGATTTCTGCTTTATTTGAGCACATTCATAACCTTTTAGTTTCTATAGGCAACTTAATAGTTGAAGACCTGCACAGCGGAGCACAGGGAGGGCGATTCTGCTGAAATCCATTTCCAACTAGAGAAGCAAACATCTGTCCTAGGCTGTGCCTGTGGTGCAGTGCCTACACAGCAGCAGATCAAGGAGGCAAATCATCAGCTACTGCACTTTAAAACCTTTTGGAAAATCATAGCTAAGTTGCTTTTTCTGTACTTCCTTTTCTCCCATTGTCTTAATGTCAGTGTTACAAGTCAGGGACTAGAACTGCATTGGCTTAAACACTAGTGTCCATGTGCTGCATGGAGCTCCTGGATGAAATCCTGGGAGTGAACTGGGACTGTAATTTGGCTCGTATGTGATCCCAGTGAAGTTGCAAGAATTTTCCTGCGGTCCTTACCCTGAGAGATGCTCTGTCTGTGTAATGGCACCATCTGTGGGGAGTGACACTAAATTTACCATGCTAAAAAATAACATGATTTCTTCTGAATTCAGAGCCTTTCCCAGAGCCACAAAGGTGTGCTCACATCAAGCTCATTGAAGAACGTTCCTTGGAATTAGAGAATGTTTTTTCTTTGTCTCCTATTTCAGTAAAATTGATATATAAGAATCCAGATGATTTGGGAATATGATCTGTTCTCCCATTCCTGCTCCTGCTGAGTCTGAGGGTTTTATTTTCCTCATTTAAAAATGCATTGTAAACTTATCAAAGCAATGTGGTGAAAACAGTCTTTTTTGTTAAGTGTGACTCATCTTAATTTGCTTTTGCAATGTCTGGAGATTTTAAATTCATGCTAACACTTTGATTTTCCTGCTTTCTGATGAAGTAGTGGATGTTCTCGCTCTCTGCACGGATGCCTGGGTTTTGGACACTGTAGCCAAGGGAAGGTACTCTTAGACTAGAGCTCTTTATGTTTTTAATACCTTTTTTGTTAACCCTTTCTGATGCTCTTGGGTTTGGTAAGCAGCACTCTGACCAGATTGGTCCCGCAGAGCAACCTGTAGTGGTCTGTCTACATCCTCACCCTGCTGCTGCCTGTGTGTGAGCTCCATTCCCAAGATTGCTCTTTTGATCTCGCTCAACAAGTCTGTGCGCAGAAGAAAATGCCCCACATCAGATTTGCCTGCGCTTGCACAAAACACAAGGTCTGATATCTAGCACTCTTGGATGTAAACCATCCTCTCACGCCAAGGCTGAGTGCCAAGGCTTTGGCATGCTCCCTGATGGTTGGGATGCATTGGCACATGCATTCTCCAGGGAGACCTCAGCTGCAGCATCTGCCTGGCATTTTGTCTGAGAAGGGGAGCTCCAAAGCAGGGTTTGTGCAGAGCCCCCCCACCTTGCCATGGGTGCGTGGGCACGCTGCACAGCCCCAGGGGCAGCTGTTTGACCCTCCTGTTTTGCTCCTTGAATCTGAAAAGGAAATGAGATGAGGTTAAACATCCTGCTGCATATCCTGTCCGGCCCCTCCCGGAGCTGCATGGGGAGGTCTGGATGCTGGGCACTTGCATGGGGTGCCAGCCAGGCTGGACAGTCAGCAGGGGTTGGTGGCATTTGTGGTTTGAGGAGGAGCAGCCTGGAATGTGCTTCCCACCTCCCACTCCTTCTGACCTCCTGCTTGTTTGTTTCTCAGGAGGGGAGCAACACATCCCTTCGGGAGGGAGTGACAGAACAAGGAACAGAGAGGAAAAAATCAGTGTTTGGCTCTCGTGCAGTGCTTTGAAAAATGGTGCTGAATATACATAAGCTAATCCTTGCGACACTCCTGTGGGGTATGAAAAGCAAAGGCTTTTGGTCCTGCTGGACAGATGCACAGGCCAAATGTTGGCCAGCACTGTGTGTGTTTCTGCTTCTGGGGCAGCAGAGCCACTCCATGTGCTCTGGGAACAGGCTGGGGTCTCCCGCTGCCTCTGGTCTCGCACTGCACAGCAAGCACCAGTGCAGCCTGGCCCAGTTGTGGTGACATGAATTTGCTCTGCAGTGAACTGGTGGAAAACTGATGTTACAATTTGAGGTTTGGGACTTTGTTTGCTGCATTCTGGACCATAGCAGTGGCTGCCCTGGGCTGCATTGCTCCTGCTTCTGAGCAGATGCTTGAGATACTCCTGCATGGAGCACTGTGAAGGAGTAGGGAGGTGATGATGTGGTTACATGAAATACAGATGGTATCTCTCTGTAAGAACATGTCCCATCAGCCTCTAAATCCATCTCATCCTGTCAGTTCCCTAAATTATTTCCTAATTTTATTTTTGTTTTCTGTACTTTTCTGAAATAGAAATAGCAGTCTTCTGAAAACCACTGTTCTGTTTCACAGATGTGATCTGAGTGCTTTTGGTGACTCTAGCGTGATGTGAGGGGAGACTGTGGTGCACTGCAGGACTAAGGCAGCTTGTGGCTTCAGCTGAAGGTTTCTATGGACTTTGAGCTCTGGATCAGGCCTCAGAGGGTGACTGCAGTCTCTACAGAGCCTGCAGGCAAATTGCATTGAATGAGCAGCCCAACTCCAAATGTACTTGCAAGTCTTCTTTGCAGCTTCCAAATAAGTGTTGTAAGTAGGAAGACGACTCCTTTTCCTAGGATAGCTGATGTTTTCAGGTAATTTAGAAATATACTGGGTACAACTAGCTGAGGCAGTTAGAGTAGGATAGGTTTTGAGAAGATGTGGAAACAGGGAAGGTGATGAGAACATGGGATGTAACTCCAGTAGTCCATGTAGTGGGCTCTCCAGCCCACGGAGAAAAGGTCCTTCAGTGGATTCCGGATGATATATCCCATGGGCAGAAGGGCAGTTTGCCTTATGCTGGTGGCTTTCTGCTGTGTGCTGTCTGCTTGGTCTTTGTAAATGAAATACCCTCAAGGCTTGGCAGATGGGTGTGGGGGGAGATCTCTTTGCCTTAAATATTTTATTAATCACATCCTCCTTGCTTTGCTGCCTTAGTCATCTTGTTTCTGTTAAAACCTAGCCTGCAGGCCATGATGTTTCTAACGCCCCCTGCTTTTTGGGGGTTTTCTGAGACTGAGAGTGAGCGGAGAAGGATGAAGCAATGTACACTATGAGAGCATTTGCTGGTGGTGAGCTGCTGACTCAGTAGCTGTGTTGAAGCTTGCTGTGGACAATCTGCCATGAACCCTGTGACAGACAGCATCGCTTCCAGTCCCCGTGCTGACTCCTGCAAATCAGCTTGGTCCAAAAATAACAGCTAACCTGGAAAAGTTGATCACTCTATCAGTTAAAAAAACAGGTCTTGCTTCTCTTCTACCCTGCTAACCCTTCCCTCAAGGTCCCTTTGTCTATTCTCATCTTGTTCCCAGCCACAGCATCCCCTGCCCTGTTTGCTGGGTTGATCGCTACAGCCCATTTTCATTTTCTCTGTATATGGATGTGCTGTTACTGAGCACTTGCTCCCATTTTGTAAATGCTGACTCACAGTGGTCTCGTCTTACCACGTGCTTGCATGCCCTGTTGCACAGCAGTGAAGGACGACGGGAACTGTACGTATGTAGTCTGTAACCACCCACCTTGGATCTAGATGAGGTAAAGCCTTTTAGCCTGTGTTTGGATTCAAAACAATAAATAAAACAAGTCTCTAGCATGTAGGGCATTGCTCCTCTCTTTGTAATGTCAGATCGTAGGTGGAGCAAAAGGTATAAGAGTCTGACTATATCTGGCTTATTCTGTCTTTGTCTTCAGGTTGCCCTTGCCACATCTGAGATGTGCTTCAGTTCTGTCATCATCATGATGTCATGTGTTACCAGCATAAAACAATAACATTTAGGTTTTCCATGTTGTAGGAGAGGCTGTTTATTTGTTCTTTAAAGCTCTTTCTTTTTAAAAAAAAGTAATCTTTTGTTTCGTCACATGAACTTTATACAAGAAGCTTAATCTTTCTAGTGTCTTGTTTGGGGAGAACTTTGACTCTGCACTGTTATCTTCTCTGCTGGGTCTTCCACGCTGCAGCTGATGGGGCAGTGCTGGAGGCACTGCTGGGAGCCTGTCCTTGGGTCGCACTGTGCTCTCCTGCCCACCCATACCACCGAGATTTCTGAAATGCAATGCAGACACAATAATGACTTGATAAAAGGCCATAGGAAAAGAAAAAACAGAAGCAGAGTGGGAGCCCAAACTTCAGAAACCGTTGTGATACAGGTGATTGCCCTACTCCAGTTCTGCCTTTGAAAACGCCCTATTTATGGGAACCCAAACTCAAGGGAGGAGACTTGTCTATGTAAAACCAGGCCTCTGACCACTCCAGACTGATTGCTCTGTCTTCTGCCAGTGCTTATGTGAGCCTTACCACTAGCCGTGCTTGGGCATCTGTCTCAGCACCTGTGGCAAACCTCGGCATGGTTGTTAAGACCTCTCCACCAAGTCTTTCTACCTTGAGTAACTATCTGCTGCTGTAGATGGGGCTAGACTGGGCTAGAGTCTTTTTACTTCTTGACAGACATCTAGATTACCTACTTAGGGATGGTGGAGTTACTCTGGATTCACACCAATGTAGTTGCTTTGGGAATCTGGTTTGTTTCAGTCGGGGGCTGATATTTTCCATGAATGTTTTCCTTCATGCTGCAATGAAGATAATAGTGTCCTGGGCTGGGGTGAACTGCGGCCTTTAGGGAAAAGGTGGTGATTACACTTATGGCATCTCATGGGTAGTGACAGAGAACAACATGCAAACCCTCGATATTTAAAAGTCTTTGCGGGAGCAGCCTACTGAGGCTGTTTCTCACCACAGCTTCCACCTGTCCTGCGAGGTCTGCTCGGTCAGCTGGTCTTGTTTTTGTAGGATTTATATGACACATCCCAGACAAAGACCTATAGTAGAACTGTCAGATAATCATTATTATTTGGATTATTACTATTAGTGGTGTTTATTTATCTTTAATCTTGAGAATCGGTATTACTCAGATACTGGATAAATAAATACATCCCCAAACTAATCTTTTGGAAAGTCACTTTATTTAGATTTTCTGAGAGAGCATTCCTAGTCCTCACCAGAGGGTAAATGTTAGTGCTCAGAAAGTTGAAATTATGCAGACAAAAATAAACTCAGTTTATGGGATGGAAAACTGAGTCTTAACGGTTGGGTCAGTGTCCCCGGTTCAGGGCAGGATATTTAGTCACTGACCCAACTGCCCCTGCCCCTGTTTTTGCAGACCACTTCAAATGAAATATTTCTGAAATGTTTCATTTTGGGTTGAAAGTATTAACAGATAGGGAAAGAGGTGATCCAGTGGTTCACTAGCAGAATGCAGACTGTAAGATAGGCACATGTGTTTGTGGTGAAGGTGAGCTAGCAACTGGACCTATGTACCAAGAATTACACTGGACTCCCTTGCTGTCTTCGCAGGAGATTCAGTCTTGACTTTTCAGACTTGAGTGCATGGAATCACGGAATATTCAGAGTTGGAAGGGACCTCCAGAGATCATCTAGTCCAACTCCCCTGCTTAAAAGCAGAATCCCCTAGAGCACATCACTCAGGACTGCATCCAGGCGAGTCTTGAAAATCTCCAGAGAAGGAGACTCCATAACCTCCCTGGGCAGCCTGTGCCAGTGCTCTGGCACCCTCACTGAAAAAAAGTTCTTCCTCATATTTAAATGGGACTTCCTGTGTTCCAGCTTGTGTCTGTTACCCCTAGTCCTGTCACTGGGAACCACTGAAAAGAGTCTGGCTCCATCCTCCCTCAACCCACCCTTTAGGTATTTGTAAACATTAATTAAATCACCCCTCAGCCTTCTCTTCTCCAGGCTAAAGAGTCCCAGCTCTCTCAGCCTTTCCTCACAGGGGAGATGCTCCAATCCCCCAGTCATCCTCGTTGCCCTCCAATGGACGCCCTCCAGTAGGTCCCTGTCTCTCTTCAGCTGGGGAGCCCAGAACTGGACGCAGTGTTCCAGTTGCAGCCTCACCAGGGCAGAGTAGAGGGGGAGAATGACCTCCCTAGCCCTACTGGCCATACACTTCCCTGTACAGCCCAGGGTGGCATTGGCCTTCTTGGCAGCAAGGGCACATTGCCAGCTCATGGATAATTTACTGCCTACCAGGACTCCCAGATGCTTCTCCTTGGAGCTGCTTTCCAGGAGGTCCCCCGTAACCTATCCTGGTGCCTGGCATTCTTTTTCCCCAGGTGCAGCACCCTACACTTGCCCTTATTGAACCTCATGAGGTTCTTCTCTGCCCAACTCTCCAGCCTGTCCAGGTCCCGCTGGATGGCAGCACAGCCCTCTGGAGTGTCACCACCCCTCCCAGCTTGGGATCAGCAGCGAACTTGCTGAGGATACACTCTGTCCCCTTGTCCAGGTCATTGATGAATATGTTGAACAAGACCGGACCGAGTATTGACCCCTGGGGACACCACTGGTTACAGCCTCCAACTCGACTCTGCTCCATTGATCACAACCCTCTGTGATCTGTCACACAGCCAGCTCTCACCCACCTCACCATCCCCTCATCTAACCCACACTGCCTGAGTTTCCTAATGAGGATGTTATGGGAGACAGTGTCGAAAGCCTTGCTGAAGACAAGGTAGATGACATCTGCTGCTCTCCCCTCATCCAGCCAACCGGTTATAGTATCATAGAAGGCCAGCAGATTGGTCAAGCATTCTGGGCTGGTGATGTACTAAAAGTTAGACTAGATGGTTGTAGTGACTTTCTGCTGTGGTTTGTGGGGGGGTTTTTTGCATATATATATATATATATATATATATATATATATATATATATATATATATATATGCTTGAGCTATGTTAACATCCCAACTTGGTAAAAACTGGACACCGATAACACAGAACCCATTGGCTTTGGTGAACAGACTCCTGCTGCTATGCTGTAACCTGGGAACCTGCCCCTTCCTTGGTCTTTTGTCTCATTAGTTTCCCATGTGCCTTTGCACCTTGCTCTTCGCTCATTGCACGATGGCTTCCTTGGCAGAGCCTTGCTGCTGAACTGCCCTGTCCATGTGCTGTGTTGCACTGGGATTTGTTAAATGGCTTTTTGAGCTGCCTGTTAAATCTCATCCATACATCCTAGTGAGTTCTGCTCTGGCTTCTGCCCCGGCTTCTGCCGAGTCCTTGTGTTGTTCTTGGCCATGGGAATAACTAGTGGCAGCTGATAATGAACTGCATGTGAATGAGCAATGCAATTTAGCCCTGCTAAGCAAACTTATGCCCAGTACTCACTAGCTGTGCCTGAGGTTTCAACAAGGATTATTCCCATTTCCTTGTACAACTGGTGATTTCATCGTGGATGGCATGAGCAGCTATGAGAAACCATTGTGTCAGTAACTGAGCCGTTTGCTGCCAACCACCTGAGCACTGCAGCAGCCTTGCAGGCAGGACTCTGGACTCGACGCAGTGCTTGACATCTGGAGCAAGGGACTGAGGGGTTATTTAGCTTAGTTTTTCCCTTTGGAGGTGGTATGAATTAGTCATTGTGATTGGGTTTGTTCCCAAGGAGTAGGGACCCCTGTACTCTACACATGGCATATTTCCATGTGTGTAGTCTGGACCAAGGCCAGGCTGAGTTTGGATAAATCAGTGTGAACCCGGAGTGACCTAGCTGAGGGCTGTGGAGTTTCTCTGCCTTTACACTGGGGAAACTGAGATCAGGATTTGGACTGTTCTTTTTAACAGTAACCGATGGCAGGCAGGAGGGCGCGAAGTTCCCTGGATGCTTTTGTTTCCAGCCAATGTATCAGCAATAAGGTATTGACATTTTTATTTCTTGGCCGTGAGCTGGTGATGAGTAATGGAGGCAGGGGGTCTGCCTGTGTGGGTTCAGGCAGCAAAGAGCTGTTCTTTGTCAGCCTCTATCTCCCAACCAGTCCTTTTTCTTCCCATGGCAACTGGTCAGTTAAACAGACCCTCCAGAGCTGACGTCAAGGGTCAGGGATTTGGCCACTGAATAATTATAGCAACAAAAATAGCATCCCCTACCCACCCCTTCCTTCCCACATGCTCCTGCTGAATCCCGGCTCATAAATGTCCTTTTTTTCCTTTCTTGGATGGGAAGCAAAGCCCACATGTATTAGCTGGAACATATGGCAGAGTTTGGCTGCAGCCCATCAGTTGTGAAGGCCAAATACTCTCTTGTAGCTTCTTGTTAACTCAAAAAAAAAAAAAAAAAAAAGAAAAATACTTTCGGGATTGGATGAAAGGCTGAGTCTGTGCTCGTGCTGAGATGGGAAGTAGATAGGGTGTGGGACAGCACGCTGACCATGGTGTTGCACTGAGGAACGTGTCCTCTCACAGTGTGGCGGTGACAGGCTGGCCATTGAGAGGTGGTCTGCACCATACGCCCCCTGCCCTGATGCTGGTTCTCAGGTCTGCTCAGGAGAATGTCATTAATGCCAAGGGCACAGGGCAGTCAGGAGGTTTTAAGTATGGAGTAGCCATGGGCAGGAGAAATTTCTGTCTTCGTAGCACTAAAGGTTTTATTAAGGGCGTGGGGAGCATCTGGGAGCTGGCAGAAAACACCTGAAGGAGCAGAACATGAAGTGACGTTGTGTGCACCACCAAAACGTACCTCTGTCCCAAGAGTTTCACACCGAGGCACTAACATCAGATTTGTGCAGTGAGTGGTTTCTCTGAACATGCTGAATGACAGGGGCTCCTACCGGAGATGCGCTCAGTGCTCAAAACCTGGGATGTAGGTCCAAAGCCAAACTTAGGTTTGCACCTTAAAAAAAAAAGTCTTGTTTCCACTATATCAAACCGCATACTTAGGTTATGGTGTTAAAATTTGGTGGCAGATCAGAAGAATGTTTGGGGGATGCTGTTGGCTCCAGGGAGCGGTGCGAGGTGCTCTGATGCCTCTCTCCCACCACCGGGTTTGCTCAGGGTGATACCACACTGCGTGCAGTTGCTATGTTTGTCTGAGCTATTTGTAGTTTTGTGAGTGTGGGTACCACAGCATAGAGCTGGTGTAAGTGGGGCTGGACGTGACACAGCCATCGGGAATAACTGTGGCTGCAATAAATGGAAATTGATGCTAATGTGGCTGCTTGCTGACCTGCACAAGGCTGGTGGCTTTCTACCCTGGCAGAGACAAACCTTTGCTTGCCGCTTTGCCAAGCGGCATCACTCCTTTTGTGTGGAAACACTCTGCCAGGTCCTCTGCTCCTCTTCAGTGCAAAGCCACCCTGAGTTCTGCACATGCTCTTCTCTTTCCCAGCACACAAGGGCTTTGCACAGGGATTTAAAACAAAAAAATCAGGAAAAAAATCACAAAAATGGCTGTTAGATGCCAGCATCTTCCTTCCACCACAGTTTTTCCAAACCAGCTGCAGTGGTGGCCTTGATCTCACCTCATGTCACTACAGAAAGCCTGAGACATGCTGTGTCCTGTCAAGATGAGAGGTAGGAGCATTTTAATCCAGAGGGCCTTCTGCCTGCAGCTTTGCTGCAAAAACAAAGGGCGGGCAAATCCTGCTGGAGGTTATTGCAGGTAGGGCACTGCCTAAACCCGCAGCTCTTTGAGGTCAGGGCTGGACTCCCTAGGGTGTGACGGGGAGATGTACTGAAGTTCATACCCCAGGGCTGTAGGTGCAACTTCTTTTGAAGATGGAGCCAGCCGTATCCCTTCCCAGAAAAGATCAGTGTGGTTCACAGAGAAAGAGCTTGGAAAATATCCTTCAAAATATTTACTGAAGGTGTTGCTGTGACTGCCCAGGACTGAAGCAGTCTGTTGGTCCCCTTGCTTAGAAAGCTCTGTTTTTAAAGTGGTTTATGCCAAGGCGCTGCCTGTTCTAAGGCTTATATATATTCTGGGGCATCCGTGTCCTGAATTACTCTGTCTCTGTGGAAGCAGATGAGAAACTGCAAAGTTTCATTGAAATGGTCTGAAAGGAAGAGCACTGACTTGCGGTACATTGCACTCTGCTGCTGCTGGAAAATACTTCCCCATCCAGGGCTGCCAGCCTTATCCAAAGGATCTGTTATTGAGCAGAACATTTTAGTGATGGGGAGGAAAATGTGTTGTGTCTTATCCCCATATTTCTTACTTGTAGAGCTATGTAATAAGTGTTTGTTGGTTTTGGGGGTTTTTTTGCACTGGTATTCCTGAGATGCTTCATGGAACAAAACATTTCATTCTTGAGAATCATTCTAGGGGTAATCTCGGAGATGTGTAGGTAAGTGCTAAGGGACTGCTTATTCTTAAGGACTCTGTTAAACCTAATTCTATTTTAAAGAAGCTAGAATTAGTTAAAACCCATTATTTTCAGAGAATTCACCTCACCCATGTCCCCTTCAGGTGTGTTGCAAAGCATGCTACCTCCTGGGACTGCTGTTCTCTGCTGCAGGGGCTGAGAACAGGCAGAAGTTGTCTCACACGTGGGCAGTGCCGATACCAGGGAAGTGCTTGCAGGCTCTTAAACAAGAGTTATGAGATGTGCTGATCTCTGGAGGTGAGTGAGCGAAGGCCGTTTGTTTAGAGGGGACTCGTGGCTTTTGGGAAAGGCTTTTATTGCTTGATGGTGTTCCTGAGTCCTGCTGATCCCTTGTGAGAGCAGGAGGTTGGGGCAGGGCTTTCTGCAGCGTGAGTGAGTGGTGCTGGTGCATCTTGTGCTGTGAATTACTGTGGTGCAGAGTCAGTATGCTCTGCCTGGCACTTCGGGGTGCTGCAGCAGCTGCAAATCCCCATTGTGGGCTGCTGGGGAAGCTGGTCTGCAGCCTGGCAGGACTGTTCCAGTACTTCCACCCCTGGGGCATGCAGGGGTACCCGCTCACACAGCTCTGTGCAGTTGTGAGGCTGGTCAGCAAGGTGCAGAAGGGGTGATGTTCCCCCCAGGTCGTCTCCAAATGGGCCCGTCTGGGGGGATGAGTGGGCCGAAATACAGTCCCCAGTGCCAGCATCGCTGGCACGGGTGTGGACCAGGGCACCTGACAGTGTGCACAGCCACCTCAAGTGGACAGCATGGCAGGAGTTGAATTGCTCTTGTGTTTGGTCAGTTCTGTTCCCTTTTCTTTAAATACTAATGTCTTCTGGCAGCTGGTAGTTGGCAGTTTGGCATCCCTTGGTTGGCAGTTCAGCTCTGTTTCCTTTAATGTAAGTGTTACGTCCTGGTCTGCAGATGCTGGTGGCACTCTGGGGTCAGTAATGGACTTGCTGGCTGTGACTGTCCGAGTTTGTCTCTTCCTCCAGCCAGCTACCTTGGCTCACTAGGGTACTGCTAATAAGACTTGATCTCAGACTGGATCCTTTTATAAGGCAGACAAATAACAAATAAACCAGCAGTGAGCCGTTTTAGGAAGCGGAGTTTGTCCACGCAGCAGCTGTCAACTGCGTGTCCCTTCTGTACAGCCCAGGCTGTGCTGCAAGTGTCTGGTAGCTCTCTGTGAGCATGTTGTCCTTTGCATCCTTGCAACACAGACATCCTTAGGCTTCCACCCCTCTTTACATCAGGCGGTCAGCTCCAGCAGTGCCCACACAGCTTTGCCTCTCTGGCCTGCCTGGATCTGAGCTGCGTGTGCATCCTGCATTCCCCCTGCCTGGCTGCTGTGGCAGACCAACAGTGCCCTGTTTTATCCACGTGTGCATCCACGGGGCAGTTATTCAGCTCTAGACAGCTAACCCTGTTTGCTGCTGAGCTCCTTCCCCAGGTAATGTCTGTGCCTGACCTGTAGCCTTCAGTTGGGTTACAGCTGAAGCCTGATTTGAGCAAGCTTGATGCAGCACTTTCACCTGCATGGGGGAGCTGAAGGTGTTGCACCCCTAGATCTCATCGGCACAAATCCTCGTGCTCTCCTGCTGCTTCTGCTTCTGTGTGTTGTGCTTTCCTGGCCATCCTTGCTGCTGCTTGGGTTTGCTCTCTGCCACCCAAACTGGCTGAATCTTTCTCTCTGTTACCTGAGCATCCCTAGCTTGCCACTGTATAAAGGGGCAGATCCTATACGAACTCAGCCCTTTAATGCTGGATTAGGATCTTATTCCAGTAGCCTCAGTCACTTGGGTGTAACTAAGGCACAACATGCAGCATCAGTGCCTGGTTGTTCCCCAGTGCCCATGTGGGTCGTTCAAGCCTGGATGATGGGAAGGCTGCAGTGAGCCTGGGGGAGGCAGCTCAGCAAGGCAGTGGTTTGTAGATGACAAGGATTGTAGCTCTCTGGCTGCCTGGGATGTGCAGGAGAGTTTCAGTTTTGGCAGCTGGGCTCTCCAGTGTGACAGCTGAAGCTCTGGGAGTTGAACTGTTCTATGACTCTATGATCTTTTAAATACTCCCAAGCTCAGGTCTGAGTTTAATGAAAGAGATTTCCCCATCTTGGGGGACTCATTCCAGCCTGATTACTGTTTGGGTTTTAGATGTTCAACGAAACAGTCCCTGGAAAATTACTTATGTGCTGTAGCACAAGGCTTCCAATAGCAGTGTTTTTAACTCCAAATCACTGTTACTTTAATCAGTGTACCTCTGTTTTCCAAATCTATTTTTGGATCCTTGCTGTGAAATCTAGCTAGATTATACACTCCTAAATAAACCATTTTTAGCCTCTAATGTTTTTTGAATCAAACCAAACCAGGTAGAGAGACCTGAATAATCATTTCCCTGGACTTTTTCTTTGAAAGTTACAGCACTTAAAGCTGTCACTGACCTGCCAGTAATCAGCACGCTCAGTTATCTTGGAAAACAGAGTGTAGAAACCATACTGTCCTTCAGGCTTGTTGTTTACATTCCTGTTCCTTTGCTGTTATTTTATGTGGTGGATGTTATAGTTCGGCTACCCTGTGGAATTGTCAGCAGAGTCAGGCAGTGGAGTCATGCTTAGGAAGGGCTTCAGGTCCTTAGGGATCTTCTGTGCTCGTTGGGGTTGCTTTGGTATTGAAGCTGAACTGCTGAATAGCAAAGTCTTGCTAAGTAGGATTGGGAGTTTTGCTCTTGCATGCTCTTGGTGTGCATCATAGGCTCCTCATGTGTGCAGATATGCGTGGAGCTGGGGTGATGAACAGGAGAGCCCTACTGGTGTTTGCCTCTGCTGCGCACCTGAGATGGGAGGGACTGCTCAGGTGTAAGAGCCAGCGATGCTTGGCTCTGTGAGTAAGGGATTATTTCACTGGGGTAAGAATGTACTCAAGCCTAGAAAGAAGCGTCTTTGGGAAGTGACCAGTATTACTGTGCCAAGTGAAGCAGTAGCTATCAGTGTAGCTATCAGTGCTTCTAGGTGCCATGGTACAGCTGGGTCAATAGTGAATTATATGAACCACTTCACTGTGCATCTTATTTAAGCTACTTAATGCCCAGTTTGGAGGTTATCCTTGACTATTGAGGGAGGAGAGCTAAGTCTGGACAGCTGAGCTCTCAACCATATTTAATTTTGCTCTGTTTGCTCTTGGGGCCTACAGTAAGGAAGGTAGACTTTGGAGAAAGACAAGGAAGGGAGAAGCTCCTTCTCTTTTAATAGTGTTTCCCGTGTGGTAGGAGGACCATCAGGCCTTTCAGAGGTTATCCTTGTAGGTTCTTCTGTTGCAAAACTGCAGTAGATGTAGGCTGTGCTATACTCTCCCTTTAATGTGCCAGCAAGCTTTGCCATCTGCTTTTATGAACACTTGGTGCTTTGGCAGTCCTGAGCATGGAGAAGTAGATCTGCTTTTACTTAGCATTAGGAGTCATAAAGCAGGAATCAGCTCTCTTCTGTTTCAGAGCCAGGATGCTGCTCAGTGCAGGCAGAGACCTTGTCCTGCCAGTGGCTGGTGACAACAGAAGGATGTCAGCACTAGGGAATTTCAGGCAGAGGTATGTACAAAATGCTGCTTAAAATAGCCAGGTTTGGAGCCTCCAGAGTTGCACACTTTGTTCTTGGTCCATCTTGAGGACAACTGCTCTGACTGTCAGACTGTACTGTAAGTTGATGATGGATTTAGCAGAGTGTCTTCACAGGTGTTTGAATTTGAAATTTGGTGATATTAGCAATAAAATTTGCAGTTTTATACCATGTAATGGCATAGGTGTATCTGTCCTTTAATCTGAAAGCACTGAGCTGTTCTTTTAAATGGGAGTGTGACTTAGCTTATGCAGAAGGAAAAAGAGTTAGCTGAGTTGGTAGCTATACTTGCTGCAGACTTACTTATATCATCAGTTCTAATGGCTTGGGCTGAAGCCTTGTGACTTACTAAGGCACTACAACTGCACTGTGAGTTGAACCAGGTATTTTGAATCCAGTGTGTTGGGTTTTCGTTCTGCACAGTGCTCAGGTGTGATCTCGCAGACCTTGTGCTTATACATAGCAACCGCCTGATGGTCCCAACTGTGTTTTGTTTGGGAGTGTGTGACCCAGACAAGTGCTGCTGTGGCCACCAGCAAGTTTGTGAGGCAGGACAGAAACAGCTGGGTTTGGTCCAGCCCAGCACTCCATGCCCTAATTTGCCTATCTGTGGAATGAGTTTGATGTGCAGTAATTATACACCAAGCACTCGGCATTGTAAGATACAACTGACATCACATGTTCAGAGAGTGTCAGATGCGCTGCATGATGTCTGCACTGCGAGTCAGCTCCGACAGGAATAGCACGCATAAACAGTAGCAGATTAATTAAAGATGTCCTGTACTGCAAGGGAAAAGCCCAATTATGGAAGCAGCTTGCTCAGAATCAATAGTGCTGCCTGGCTTATTAGCAGAGCATGAGCTAACTGTCCTCTCAGTGCAAACCGGTTGTATGGCAGTAAGAACAGTCACAACTGTCCTGCATAAGAAAGAGGAGACACACATGAGATCCATGTGGGTCTAGGACAGGTCAGCTTCAGACATGACCCTTCGTTAAAGCTACTTTGCAGGGAGCAGTACAGTGTCTGTGTTTCACTGGCACAAGATTCCATGCAGCAAACATTCGTGGTTGGGTTTTCCTTATTACCTTTGCAGAGACCTTTTTGGCTTCAGGACCTTCAGTATATTTTATTCCAGATGTTTTTTTCCTGAGCTGCTGCTGTTTAAAGGGCTCTCAAAACGTGATGACATCCCTGGGATCTGGGGGAAATTGAGCATCTCAGATGAGTGGGAGCCCTAAATTATTACCAGGCTGCAGAATAATGGTTCTCCTTGTTTTGAGCCTTTAAAGCCTGATAGGATCACTGTAGGAAATATGACCCAAGGGATTTTTTTGAAGTGGTTCCTGAGTTGCAAACACTTTTTGGTTGGGTCCTGGACTGCATCTGAAAAGCCAGCTGCCTCGTTCAGGGGCAACAGCTTTCATTTCACAGAGCAGGACGCATCTGGATGAAGGTGGAAGGTGAAGTGGGGGTCCCCAATGTCCTGAACCCAGTCCCATCCCTCTGTCATATCACCACACCATGCCATAAATCATGCCACAGATTCCCCTGGGAATCTGTCCTGCACACCTCCATATTTCTTTCTGCTGAGCCTGATCAGGAAAACCCCTACAATCAGCACAAGCTAATGCTAGGAGAGTCAGACCCATCTTCATAGCCCAACCAGCCACAGGACTGAGCAGGGCTGACCGCCTGTCCTGTCTGCAGCTATGCTGCTTGAGGAGAGTTGCTGAGAGTGACTCTCCCTTTGCAGCAAGACTCTATTTTTCATATTACTTTAAAAGAAAAAAATAAAAATCACTGTTGGAAAAATAATTATTTCAACATCCATTGCGAGATTTTTGGAAAGTCAATATTCTGCTCAATTTCAAATCCATGAAGTGAACTGTAATTTCAGCTCTGGAGCATGTTTCAATTTGTTTTCCTCCTATGGGAGAGTCAAAAGAGAAATTACAGAAGAAAATTCCTTTCTACTACAAAGTGAAGATTTCCAGGAGCTTTTGGCCATTACTTTATCAAAAGAAACACATTTACCTGGGATGTGAGGCAGTACCCCAAACTCTACTTTACCCTGGACATAAATATTTGTATCCAATTACACAACTGTTAGTATATTAAGCTGCTCTGTGATGTCTTCCGCAGAGCTATGCAGGGAGTCTTGAGGATTTGGGAGAGCTCAGAGCTTGCTTGTGCATACACACCCGGGTGCACTCAGCGGCACAGAGCTTTAGGGAAGAAGACAGCAGTTGTATTCGTTGAATCCTTCACAGTTCCCCACTGGAAGAAAACTTGGCAAAAATATGGCATCCTGAATTTGTAAATGTTTGCTTCTTTGTTCGCATTTGCTTGTATCCCCAGAGGAATGAAGTCATTTATTTGATTTGCCCTGCTGCTTCACACTCCTACTTATGAATGGTAGGGAACAAGACTGGGAGTATGAATAGCCTGGCCACATGTGGTTTTGAAAGACGTGTTCACTTGCACATTAGTGTCCGAATAGAGTAGCTGGCTCTGAAATCCTATCAGTAAGGCTTTTGAGTAACTTAAAACCTTTCTAGTAGATGCTTAGAATTTCTTCCACTCTGACATTATGTAAGCCCCTGTTGAAGTTTCATTACCTCAGTAACCACAGAAAAGCAGCCAGTCTTTTCACTGAAACCTTCCCCACAAAGGTCTGGATTCATTTTTTTTTTTTTTTTTTTTTTTCCTTGAATGCGGAGCACAGCTTATTGTAGTTTAAATACAGGGTAGAAGGCCAGGATTACATATGGATCTGGGTGGCAGTTGTACTAAAGATGGAGTATGAATGTGTCTAGTCCCCTGGCTCCTTCTGTGCAACTCTGCTCTAAATATGGAAGATGAGCCATATAATTTTCAACATAAGTAGGATATTCAGTGCTTTCTTTAGCACTTTAGTAGCTTTTAGAAGACCAGTCCCAAACAGCTGCTGTTTAATGTGCCATTCTTGGTATTTTCCATGCTTTAAATAACTCCAGAGCTTCATGTGCTCCAGTGAGAGCTTTCCTTACTTTCTCTCTAGAAAGTATTCCAGAAGCTTGTGTGTTGCTTCAGTGATTCACCACTGGGTTAGCAGGGCATTGTGGCTCGAGCAGTCACAAGATTTTGTCACTCCTCCTGGGTGCAGGTTTCCTGGCAGAGGAACTTCAGCCCTCCCCAGAACAGCACATGATCTCCTTGGCACAAGTATCCACCACCAAGGCCCATCAAGGTTACTTCCAACCTGACTCTTCCTGCTACTGGTAACATAGACCAGAAGAGTTACTCAGGAACAAAAAATGTATTTTTTTTGCCAAGGTTTTTGTCCCAGCTGGTTTCACATCAGGAGACAGTGACAGTGTCTACCACTGCTATGTAGAGAGCCTAAAATCTAAACATTTTTGGCAAACCTCTGCCAGCAGCCAGTACACGGAGCTGCTGAGGACTTTTTCTTGCTGTGGGATACTGCTAGGGCTTGGGAAAGATTTTAGTTTTTGTCGTTGTGTGTCCCCGTCCCCCCCCCCTTTTTTTTTTGGGTGGTCTGACCCCAAACAACTGAAATTAATGGCAAACTGAACATCAAGCAAAAAGGTTTTTCATTTGAACCCCCTGAACTCTCAGTTTAAATCCAGTCAAGTTCCACTTGCTGATGCTTGGAGAGAGGCAAAGGAAAATACCTTTTTAGACACCAGGCAATGCCTTATATGTGTGTCCCTAGACACGCTCATGTTCTTCTTTTCTTTTTTTTCTTTGTATTCCGACACCTATAAGATTAAGGGATTACTTTCTTTGGCACAAGATCATGCCTATTTTCAGACACATCCAGATGCTCCAAATGCTGCAGTTAGTGCTGCTGGGGGAATCGGTGCCAGGCAGCTGCTCTTCATTTTTAGGGAATTTAAGAAAAGTTGGTAGTGCTTACTGGTGTTTTATGTTTAGTAAAGTCTCTGTTTTCTCCCTCAGAGCTTCATTAATCATATTTGTTGCTTAAGCAGCAAGGTAGCAATCAGACAGAAATGATTGATGTTATTTATTCATATCCAATACAAAGAGTATGAAAAAAACGACTTCTTGGTTCTGAGAAAGAAAAGCTGTTACTTCTCTTTGTGCTCTGGAGGGTCCAAGGCAAGAAGCTTACCTTTCCTGAGCAAATAAGCACACAAAACTCATCTAACAGCTGTCCTTTCATGGTGTTGATGGCTTTTTTTCCTCCAGCTGATTATTTTTTTGTGTGTAATCTGCACAGAGCCAGTGAGTGGTTCTGCTCTGTGCTAGTGGATGGGTTGCTCAGAGCCACTGACAGGTGTACAGACTTCTGGAACTGATGGACTTCCATCTCAAAGATCTTGCAGTGCTTGCACTGATGTGATAGATAAATTATTGAAAGTGTACAAGTTCAGCAAAGTGTAAGGAAGAACAAGAGTTCCCTGCTCTCAGTTCGTGACTGTAGGCAGAATCTGCCAGGCATCAGATGCCCACCACCCCAATAAAATGAAAAGATATGAAGAGGCTAGAAGTTTGATCATGTGCTTTGCCACAGATCCCACTACAACTTATTAGAATTTTTCAGTTTAGAAGACTAAAACGCCCCAGTAAACTGCCTTCCATAGAAAATACAAAAATAAAACCCCCAATAAATAGCCATGTATGACAGAAAGGCAAATGGACCTGCAGGGCTGCTCTGTTCAGCATGGGTCTCTCCAGTGACCTGAAGTCCATCCTTCTTTATTAATTTTTAAATTAATTTCAGTCATATAGGTACAGCTGTTCAAAGTCATGTGCAGCTGGGAGGTTTTTCTCTACACGCTTTCATTGCAGATAACTGCAGAAGGAAGGTTTCACACACCGCGGGGCTCGGGCTGAGCTGTATGTGTTGGCAGGCAGACAAGAATTATCTCTTCATTAGCAAGCTGTGAATGTTTGATCTAAACTTGTTGTGGGGCAGCAGGTGTGAATTGCTGCCTGCAATTCATGTTGGGTTTCTTCTGTATCTCCTCTTCACACCAGATGCTATCTGGCTCATCAGCACAGCCACTCGTTTCCACCCTGTGCTTCTGGTTAGACCTAACCAAATCCACAAGTGGGGTGTAAGAGGGAAACAACTCTTGGTCTTCCCTTAATATTTTGAGAAACCTTTCCAGAGGTTTGTCACATCTTTCAGTGGATGCCAACGTTGCCACTGGGTCCTTCTCTGGCTGTCTCAAGTGTGATGTGCAGTAAACAGAGCAATGAAACCATTTTACCATGCAAGCTGTAGTGCTAGAGCTGCTTCCCTGAGCCAGCTGATATTTCACACTCCCTACTGAGAAAGTCTTGCTGTAATCTTCTAGATAAGGAAAGTATTTTTTATTTCACAGAATCATCTAGGTCGGAAAAGACCTTGAAGATCATAGAGTCCAACCATCAGCCTAACACTGACAGACCTCAACCACACCATATCCCTGAACACTATGTCAGCCTGGCTCTTTAACACCTCCAGGGATGGTGACTCCACCACTGCCCTGGGCAGCCCGTTCCAATGTCTGTCAACCTGTTCTGTAAAGAAATACTTTCTGATATCCAGTCTAAACCTCCCCTGATGCAACTTGAGGCCATTACCCTGTGTCCTATTGCTTGTTATTGGCTGAAGAGCCTCACCTTTCACCTCTGAATACGCTGCTTGCCTAAGAATCTGGCTGTGCCACAACAGCACATTTTTGCAAGGGGAGGAGGAGGCTCTTGGTTACCACAGATGCTGGTCTTACTCCCTTACAGCTTGCTGAGTCAAGCAGATGCAGCCCAGAGATGATGTAGGTTGCATCTCAGACTTCCCAATTTTTTTCAGCCTTGCAGACCTCCCAGTTGGTCATTGTGGTTTCAACTAAAAATAGAAATAAGGGACTTGAATCATCCTTCAGGGAAAGAGCAGAGGAAGGACTTGGATTTTCATGTCTTTTCCATGCAGGAGGCATGGGTGATCCTATGGCTTTGAGAGCTTGTCACCTGAAACCCTGCCATGTTATGGAACCTGGGAACTGCTCCCAACTCTTAGCCCCTCACTGGGATATGGGGATTGCTGTACTGGCACTGTGTCAACAGAAGTGACACTGAATAGGTCAGAGCAGAAATACACACATGGCTTTAGGAAGTCACAGAATGGACCAAACCCTCACTGTGAGAACCATTTGGTCACATAATTTTGAAACTAGGAACCTGCTGTTTCGCGTCTCGTCCTTTAGGAGAGCAACTGAATGTGTTTTCAGAAGCTCTGAGTACTGGCATCTGCCATGAACCTCACACTGGAGTTCCAGAAGCAAACACTGGTGTTGGCCTCTTGGAGAGCTGGTTGCCTTTCTGCTCCAACCTTGGGGAGTCAGGACACTTTCTGGCTGTGATGTTTTGGGCTGTGATGCTGACTGCCGTGGCACCTGGAGCTGGGAAACCTTGCTGGACTGGGAAGTTACTGTGATGCTGATTCAGAAAGGCAGATGGGAAAGTTGCTAGAAGATGCCTATATTGTGACATTTGTCCACAAGACATTGTTTCTGGCGAGAGAGTTGCTGTACTTCTTTCACAACTTCAGTCATAAGCAACCAGCCTGTAATGGAGCCTGGAGAACATAGAGAGTCATGGGCTTTTTCATTCTTGGTTGTACACAGCCTCTTCATCTTGTCCCTTGAGAAAAAGCAGAGCTCTGGTTTATTTTCCAGCTCACAGCCAAGGCAGACTAGTCTCATGGAAACTGGATCCTTGCAGAAGAAAAATATAGAGGGTGTTCATTTGTTTTCTTTGCTGTTTATCTTGCTGGAGAAGAGGAGGTGAAAGACTGGAAATGAGACAGGTATATCATTCCCTGATTAATGTGAATTGTCTGGTGTGTTTTGGGATGAATCCCAGTTTCCTTTGGTTATTTTTATCCTAAAAGGTGTGAAGTGTAAATCTGAGTTTCATAAAGCAACTTGTTGATGCTTCTCACGCAATAGATGCTGCAGCTGAAATGTCCCAGTGTAAGGAAACTATCAGAGGCTCTATGAGTGTTCTGGGGGAGAGCAGTAAATTAGGCTGAAGCTTGAGGTAGCAGCTGAGGAGAGGGCTGATGAGGCAGTGGTGCCACGAGTGGCTGCTTGCTTGTGCCTGATGCACTAGAGATTGATTTTGTGCTCCTGTGTTTTCAAAGTCAAGCAACTTTTCTCCATCTTCCTCTTTTCCAAGTCTATACAATTGGGTTCAATATGGTGCCAAGGAGCAGCACAAAGTCAGCAGTGAGACACTGCCTGGCCAGCACAGGGCTCCTTTGACTTCTGGTTTCAGGAGGAGGCAAAGTTGGAAGAGAAGCAGTTTCCCACCTGGAATTTCCTGTTTGGCTGCTGGGAAGGTTGTTACGGATTCCGATCTTAATTAGGAATTTTCTATTTCAATTAAGATCCCTTCCAGATAAACTCAAGTGCCGTACCAGATGTATCATAAACACTTCCCTGCAATGCTGCTCCTTTGAAGCTCCTCACAGTAACAGACTATGGACGTGCAGTGCAGAAACTACGTTTGGAGTTTCTAGTGAGAAAACTTATTTGTCCCAGGCTTTTTGTTACTGCTGTTGTTACTCTTAGTAACAATGTGTGCACTAGAAAACAGATGATTAATGGTATGGTGAGAGGGGGAGGTTTGTTTGTTTTTTGTTTTTAGGCAACTGACACAAGAGCAGTTGTATCCACTTAGAATAAAGGTCCCGAAGAGTGGCCAGCACTGGGCACTCAAGAAAGGACAGAAGAACAGTGAAAATGTTGTGACACTCGCCTCAAATGCTCACCCAGCCTCCAGAACTGGTGGCTATGGGGCAGCCTAGATCTGAGGCTGGTGTCTGTGCCTGTGAGAACCTCCACTGGGTTGTTGCTCCATGAATTTGTCTGGTTGCTTTGGGACTCTTAAAGGTTTTGCATCCAGTGCCCCTTCAAGGTGTAATGATCACAGAATTATGGAATAGTCTTGGTTGGAAAACACCTCTAAGATCATCAAGTCCAACCATTAACCTAGCACTGCCAAGTCACCACTAAACTATGTCCCTCAGCATGACATCTGCACGTCTCTAAAATACCTCTAGATGGTGGTGTCACTGTGTAGGTCATGTTATTTAAATTGTCCTTTCATGCAGATGATTGACATGTAGATTTCTGTGCTGTATTAATAATGTACATGTGTATTAGTGTGGGGGAAGGGAGGCAGGATGGGGAGGTTGGTGGGGTGGAGGGATCACAGGGCAGTATGGGAATATCAAAATGCCAGGGGAAGGCTCTGTGGTCCACCCAGCAAACCCACAACAAGGTCTGCTGGGAGCTGGAACTAGGCAAGTTCTGAGCAGAAACAGGATGCTTTTTTCCAATATTAAGGGCAGTTAGCAATTGCAGTGATTCATTAAGAACTCAGGCAAATCATATATCCTGGGAAATTTTCTGAACTACAAGCACTCAAGATCTTTCAGAAATTTAAATTAATTCTGCAAAGTCATAGATTCATGCAAATGTGAGTTGGGAGGCACTTTGAAAACTTACCTAGTGCAGCCACCTGCTCTGAGATAGGTACATGCCAGATACTCATCAGAAGTTTTTTTAAAATAGTCCTGAGAAGCAGAATCCTTGAAGTTGGACATTTTTTTCCTGATACCTAAATAAGCATTTTTGGACACTGCAAACTACGTCAGTGGGTAGACCCTGGCTCCTCATCAGCTTTCTTTTTATATATCAGCCTTTTATACATTTGAAGGCTGTTTTCAGCTCCTCTGTCAGTTTTTTTCAATTCTAGCTTGAGAAAACCCACCACTTTCAGTCTTTCCTCATGGGCCAGACATTCTAGAGCAATTTTATCTCCCTCTTCCCTCCCCCCTGCCCCAGCTCTGGTGGGCTCTATTCAGCTTGTGTTCATTTTTCCCAAAGCGTAAACTTTACATTTCTTGCTGCTTGTGTCCTGCAGTGGGACTGCTAGAGCTGATCTTATTGTGAGATATGCTGTGTGCAAGAGTAGCTCGTGTTCTTCAAGTTATTCCAGCACTTAAATTTCTACGGAAATCAGATTATTTGCCATGCAGGTGTATCCTCTGTGTTTGTAAGTCCAAGGCAGGGTTAAAACTATGCAGGGCTAAAGAGGTATTTTTTCCTGGAGGAGAGTGCTTGTGGAAAGGGCTTTTCATACGGAGGGACCTGTCACAGGTACAGACCAAGGGGGGATGATGCCTACTTGAGAACGCTGACAGCATGTGCAGATGAGCAGATGTTTTGGAGGTGATAAGACAGACGAAGGCAGCATTTCCCGTTAGAGATGGTTAACTTGCTGAGCAAGTGGTATTCAGGGCCAAAAGAGCAAGAGGAGAAGAGTCCTGTGGGTGGTTTCTTGTGGTATTTTTCCAGAGGAGATGCTGATTTAATACTTCCTGTTGTTCAGTTTTGCAGTGGGATTCTCCAGTTCCCAGGGCAAGAGAGTTCATGATGCTGAGCTCAATCGTGTATGCTGCAATGGCCATGTGTGCTCTGCTGTGCCAGCAGACACAGGAGATGCTAGATGCTGCCTGTCAATCAAATTGGAAAATAGGACTTAGTTCATATGGAGGAGTCCAGAGATCAGGGGCAGAGCTGCAGGATATTGCTCTGGAAGCAGATGACATTTGGGGAGCTGGTTAATCGGATAAGGTCTGAGTTGGCTGCACAGCACCATGAAGCTGCAGCTAGTGTTGAAGACAATGAGTTCTTTAGTGTTTTACTGAGTGCCCTGTGATCACTCTTACAAGTAAATTCCCCTCCACTGGGTAATGAATTATCAGATCCAGACAGAGGAAGTCTCTCATCATTCTCCTCCTCTGAGGTAACTCAGATTCTTTGTAAATTAACTTGTTTTACAACCTGGAAGCACAGGATACAAGAACAGTGGTTAAGAATCTCCTCCAAGTAGTACTCAAGTGAATGGAAACTCAATATATGTCAGATTGCTATGCCAAACTCCAGCTATCTGAACTGGGTAGCTGACTTTCAGCTTTCCTGCATCCCTTCTTAGATGTAAGCATCACTAAACAGCTCAACTGACGTGTCTCTATTACAATCATGTCTATGGATAAAGCCACATAGAATATGCTCCTTTGGACTGGAGCTCTTTGAGCTTTCTTTAGAAAACTAGAGATGTGTTTTCCACCTTTCCACCCTCACTCTGTTATCTGTGACTCCAAAGAGAGATGATAACCTGTCTTCCCCTCAGTCCTGGCTTCATACTTACCATAAACTGCTGGTACATTACAGCAGACCAGTCTGTAAGTATGCTGTCTTTCTGCAGCAGGATCATCATCCTTTTCCTTCTTTTCCCTCTTTTCCCTTTCCCTGTCCTGTCCTTTCCTGCAGTGAAGTTAAGGATCATTAGTTTATGGCTGAGCACATTTTGTCAGCCTTCCAAGCAGCAAGTACTCCTTGGCGTGATGCCGAGACTGCATGGGCCAAAAATTATAAATACCTTGAAATTAAGGTTGTATGCTTCCAATTTCAGTTTTTATAGGGGAAAAAGTATTGCTTCATGTTACAGAAGGAAAGTGGAAGAAGTGGAGAAAATCCAGTGTTTCAAGCAAGGGTTGATCCAAGAAAGGAATCCAAACAAGTGCTGTCAGCTTGTGGCCTCTACAGACAGGCAATTCCGTAAGACGACGTGATCTCTGCAACGTGCTCCTGTGTCCATGGACTCGGCTCTCCTGGTGCTGGAGTATGGGGAAAAGGGGCCAGTGATAACTTGAAGATACTGTTTCTAAAATGAGGAAGCCTTCTCATGAGGAGGGATTAGATGACAAGGGCCCTTCACACTGATTAGGTAAAGATTTGGGGAGAAGATGGACAGGAATGGGTGTCCTCCATAGATGTCCTCTGAGAGTGGTGACCAGTAGTGGAGAGGAAGGTCTAGTCTGGAAAGTGTTTTTCTTGTAAATGCTGGCTTGCAATGAAACCTAAGTGGGAAGAGGGCACTTGTGGGTGTGACATTTAGCCTGGGGACTTTGGGGACACTCTGAAGTCATGCTGGAGTGTCGACTGCCTGGATTTATCTCTTAGATGTAAACCACCGAAGTTCTCACCGAGTGGATGCCCGCACTTCATGGTGTCTCAGTGCCTCATTTGTAAAATGAGGCTGATAGCCGTAGATAAATTAATTATATTTGGAAAGTCTCATAATACGTACGTATGAAAAAAGGGCAGATACAAACCCACATAAAATTCTGAGAAATGTTGGAAAGAAATTTTAGTAGGAGATGAGCAGTGATTTAGGGGAGAGATGATAGTATGGATTATGGAAGAGTTGAACTAATATGTTCCTGCTTTGTTAATTAAGAAAATATCTGTGAAAAAAAAAAGCCCACAGTAAATTTCTATCAGGAGTTGGCCACCAACGTTTAAACACTTGCTTTGGTTTTGACCTATGGTGTGAGATAGCAACCCCATTCGGCAATACTTTCTAATTAATGTGTCAGTTCCCTCCTCTGGAACACAGAGATCAAAGGTTTTTAGAAAATTCTTCCTTCCCACATGGAGGGCTATTCCTAGTATTATTTTTGGAACTGGGGTTACTAGAAGTTTTCCAGGAAGAAAACTACAAATCTCAGTTCTCCACAGGCCATCTGCTTAATTTCTTCTTTTTTTTTAATCCATGAGACATTTTGGAGCCTGTATGTAATCAGACAGTCATGTTGACTGATTCTGGCGTGTCATAGAACAAACACCTTGTAGCCTGGACCAGATGTGGGGAGGCTAATGAGGTGTCTGTAACCAGAGTGTGAAAACCTGAAGCTGCAGCAAAGGTTTGAAATTAGATACCTCTTGAGGTAATGGAAATCAGTGCTTTAGGCAAAAGAGAAAGTGCAGATTTGGAGAAAAGTGCTATTAAAGGCAATGAAGCAGTACATGAATTAGAAATGAGGGATGTTATTTTGAGAGTTGAAGGCTGGCTAGAAAGGGAGGTCCCTGGAGAAGCTTTGATGATGCTTCTTTATATTTGATTATTTCAACTGCTGAGAAAACACAGCTTGCAAATATGTAATTCAAATCTCTAGTCCACTTTTACCCAGAGCATGATTTCGTATCTTGCACCAAAAGCCTGAGCAGTGGTTGTGGGGATTGCGATCTGAGTCTCTGCACAATCTGGAGCAGTAAAGCGGGTGCTGGTTATGGGCCATGAGAAATGACACACAGCCACTTCTCCCCACTGGTCACACATGGATGGAAATGGGGATGGTTAGAAAAAGAGACTCTTTTGGAAGCTAGCAATGGATACTGGATTTTTTTTCTGCCTTGGCTGTAGCAAGGAAACTCAACTTTCCAGCTGTGTGCAGTCCCCTCAGACCACTATACTCATTTTGATGTGCTTTGCCCTCTAGCCTTATAACTCATGTGTGTAACTGTTGGTGACCATATTTTTCTCTTCACTTATCTTTTGACATCTTCCTTGGAGTGTGACAGCCTGTTGGGCTGCAGGAATGGCAAGGACAGAACTAGCTGGTTTCATAGCTGGAGATGTGGTTCTGCCTTCACCTTCCTGGTACTGGATCCTTGAAATGTGCATAGTGGGGATGTCCCACCCATCCCTGGATAGCTGGGAGTCTACAAGCCATCATCTCAGAGCTAAGGTAGGTCTTCTGTGCTCACAGTGCCCATTGCCTCCTTGGGAACCAAACCCAAGGAGCGGTACGAGATAGGTACCAGATGGGGTAACCTGTGGAACACAGGACATGCAGTGCATGCTGTTGCCCACGTTGGTGGCTGTCCAGTGAAGTGACTTAATCTGGAACTTTCTATTTGGTGTTTTTAGTAATTTCAGGCTGTAAAGCCCTCCCCATTCCCTGGGGTGGGACTCCTGCCCTGGCAGCTGTGCTCTCAGCATAACATGGGTGTTGTGGGCTGGGCTGGACTGGGGGAGAAGCCTCTTGGAGCTGTGCTGGGTCTGCCAAACTCCCTTCAGATGTGCAAAACTGCATTTAATTTTGACTCTCAAAATAGCAAGTAATGTTTTACCACCCCTTAGAAATACAGGGGAAACTCACATAGCTTGGGGAATCTTGCTAGCACCCAGGCGTTGCACATGTTGCCGCTATCTAGATGGATAGGAATTATTATTTTACGTTATCCTTCTTAGTTTAGGGCTTTTGCTTTGCTTTGGGACAGGGCTCTTCATTCATCTTCCTTTGGGAAACTCCATATGTTTGTTTTCCTCTTGCCTGTTTGGCATGTTGAAGCCAAATGACGTGATTGCCCTTTAGGGTTATGGATGAAGCCTGGTTTCCGATCTTCATTAATCTGGGATGGCTGCAGGAAAATCTCAGAAGCACTATAGATATTGCAGATTAAAGCAGAAGATGAATGGCTTGAAGAGGTTCAGCACTTTGGAAATTTGTAAATATTCAGCTGAGAGAGAAGTGGAGCATGTGTGTATGATAGATTTACTGGGTGTCCTTGGCAACCTTCACCCTTATGGAAGCAGAGGAGGAGCAACCATTACTTTTTTTTTTTTTTTTAAAAAAAAAACCACAACAGGAAATCTCTTTGAATTTTGCTTGCAGAGTCACTGAACACATAGATTAGATGGCCTTGCTCTTACATCCCAGTGAAAGTCAAGGCACGGAGAGGAGGCAAAAGGAGGCGCTGCCTGGGGACCCGTGCTGCATCCTGGTGGGTCGCAGCCTGAGCTGTGGTGCTTCCAGTGCCATCGTCCAGGCGTTGCTTACTTTGCATCTGCTGTCTGTGGGAGAGTCGCTCAGCATTTTTCTCAGGGATTTTAGAACATGTTTTCAGCACCACGGGGATCACACGAAGTCCCTCATTCCCGCTGGAGTCAGGAGGAAAGCTGTGTGCAATTCCTGCCACTGCAACAGAGTCCTCCCCTTCCCCCTGATCTGCTACATCCCTCCAAAGGAGTTTCTGAGGAAGGAGCAGCAATCTCTGAATTCAGCTCTAAAGAACTCAGGAAAGAAACCTCTGTCCTATGCAATCTGCTGTAATAAAAGTCAACCCAGAGCCTGTGGGACAGACAGATAATCCTCCAAGCCCATGCTGACCACTCCATGTAACTGGCTTTTGGTGGATGGGTTTGTACAACACTAAGTATTCAGTGAGGCTGTTCCTTTCTCATCTCCCAGGCTACGGTTAAATCAGACAAACTCCTGCTTCTCGCAGCATCCCTGCCTGCTCACCCTGCACCTGAAGAAGTAGAGGCTCAAATGGAGCAAAGCCACTGCAATTCACTCAAAGGCACAGGGTAATTAGTGACAAGGTTGTTTACATATCAGGCTCCCTCTTTCTGACCTGGTGATTTGGCACTTTGAACACAGTTGCTGGTTTAATGCTGAAGCCAGCCTTTTCCCAAGAAACAGCAAGCTCGGCTGCGAGAGAACCACGTAAAAATGTGTTGCCTAATTGCTGTTGCTTAATTAAATGAAAGAGCATGCCAGCTCTGCATTCTGGCTGTGTTAGGGAAGGGGGGCAAGCAAAGCTGGGAGGCAGAAAGCTCAGAGGCAGGCTGGAGCAAAGTGGTTTTGTGCAGGTCTTAATGGTCTGCCAAATGCTGCTGAACTTTTTCACTGGGCTGCAAAAGCTGTTACAAATTTTTCTTTCTACTGTCCCTTATTTTCTTCCCCACACAGAGCCAACTCCAAGAGCCAGCAGCTTGGTATGATACAGATTAGATGGGAAGGTGTTGGGTTTAGGAAGTCCTAGAGGTTTGTTTCTAGCTGTCCCCCTGGTTGCTTTGAGCACAAGGAAAGTGGGTGTTCTGTGGCAGCCAGCACCTGGGCCAGCAAATCAGCGTGGAGCAGTGCAGCAGCATGCAGAGTTACCTGCATGGGTCTGGAAACAGTAGGGTTGTGTTTGCGTGCTGCTGTGCCCTCAGCTGAGGAATGCTCTAGGCAGAACTTGTTTCAGCACAGCATCCTGTGTGCTTATTGAGTCCCAGCTGCGCTGCCCTGATGTCTGTCTGGGCTGTGCTGTCCCACTGCTTCCAGGCCTGTGGTTAGCGTGCGTCATGTACGGCCAGATGTCTCTGCACCCACGAGGTGGACATGCCTGGAGCTTCACCATTCTGACTCTTTGGCTCTAATTTCATAAGATTGTTTTTTAGTTTTGTGCACCTTGTTTTTTGTTTGGTAGCATTTTACTACCTTGCACTACTGGACTTTGAGGTCTAGAAGTAGGAAAGGCTTGTCTTGGTCTCCTCACTGCCTGCAGAGGGGTCCTCTCCTGGGAAGCTGGAGGCCGAGCAGCGCTGGCCTGGCTGTGCTCACTGGTAGGAAGAGCAAACAGGAGGTGTTCATGTTCAAACTCAGTAGCCAGCTCCCAGCCAGCTTGTTTATAGCATTAACCATCTGCTGCGATGGAAGCTGCTGCCATGTTCAAGCGGAATATCCATATGTGGGTCTGGGATGACAGTGCAGTGAGGGAGGGAGGGTATGAATGAGTGGGTGTACTCTTTTGCTGCCTGGAGATGAGTATGTGCAGCCCCAACCCCTGTGAGTTCAGAGAGCAGTTTAGATCTGTCTGCAGAAATGCACTGAGCCTCTCCAGTGGTTAAATAGCTGTTTAGGCTAGGAACTGGAACATAAGATCAAAGGTAGATGGATGAGGCTGTGAGATTCTGCCATCTGCTAAATGCATTGCAGGTAGCAGGGCTGGCTGTGCTGCAACTTTAAATTCCCAGTGCCTCTTGTAGGGGAGAATTCCCACTGCCTGCATTACATCGCAGCCCAAGTACACAGGCTGCGCTGTGCCGCAATGGGGTTTAATTATTTTTCCAGACCAACTTTTAATCCACTTGTTTTTCAGTAGGTCTGTTTGAATGTAAATGAATGTAATTACATGTGTTTCCCAGTTGGACAAAGGCAAGGGAGAGGAAGGCAGCTGGCCTGGAAAGAGGCACAAAGGCTTTGAAAGATGCTGTGAGGTGCTGTGATGCTCTTTTTGGAGTTAGTGAGCATCCAGTGAGGAAGATGCCAGGGAAAATGTGGCTTCTACCCATGTGAATTGCCTTGATCAGAATCCTCCTGTTTGTTGCGGAAGTGTGTGGGACTCGGCAGGGGAAGTGGTGAGAAAATTAATGTCTCTGGGGTCTCAGTTATTGCTGTTGTGTGCATATGTGTGTGTGTACATGTTGTGCTATTGCTGCAGATCTGTTGCAGTTGTATCATCTGATGAGGTGCTCAGCAAAGAGCTCTTAAGGTTAAGGCATATTGGTGTCACTCAGTGTTTCGCAGGATTTGACACATGAGTTAGCTAGTGAGGTACTTCAGTATGTTTGTGTGTGTTAACACTCCAGGACACTGATTACTTATGAAACATGGTCACCAAACTCCTAAAGTACACTGCCAGGTCACAGAGACATGATGAGGTGAAAAAGACCAAGTCAGATGTCTAGTTTTCTTCTCAATTATTTCCTTGCCCCATTTTTTTGCAGTTCCAGGTAAACAACATCTGAGTCATCAAATTCCAGGGTTATAGTAGTTGTGCTCCTTGGTGCATGCAAGTATGGGTCTGCACCTGCATCTGAGCACAAGGAAGAGCTGTAATCCACCCTAGTTTTTTCCAAGAACCCAGTAGTTAGCAAATTTCCAGGAAAGAGGGTAATCTGCTGTGGCCAAAAATAATCCTCTGGAGGTTTTAAAGGAAGAAAGCCAAAAATTACCATCAAATATTCTCCCCAGATTTAGGTTCCTCCCTGCCATGTTCTCCAGCATGCTCCCACTTGGGTTAGCACCAGACCATTTTGATGCAGAGGGAGTCTCAGGGTATTGCTGGGAGCAGGTCGGTGGCCAACCTGCACATGGGAGACGTGGTGTGGGCTCAGGTTCAGCTGCTAGAAGGGAAGGTAGCCTGAAGGTTAAGGGATAAATACACTGTTGATAGCCCTAGAGTTGTTGACCACCGCTGGCTGATGGAAGGTGATGCATGTGTCTTTAACTCTGGATTTCTTTCCTTTCATGCAGCCAATGCTAGAAACACTGATGCACACTGAAGCAGCAGTGTGAGGGTCATTTCTGAAGCTGCAGAGGAACAGTTTTGTTTCATCTGGTAGCTCGCAGCTCCTAGGGTCTCTAGCATCTCCCGTCAGTGGAGCTGTGAGAAGGGGCAGGAGTTTCTAAGTTTTTTGTGATGTAGGGTGTAGTTGGCTTGTTCCATCACTCTCCACGACAGCTCAGTGGGGACAGAAGCCACACTCAAAGCAGTTTGCTCACCCCCATGGTGACAGCAGCAACATCAGTGCTGCATGCAGAGACACAGCACAGCTGCTCTGAGCGGGTGAAAGATGAGAAAGTTCTTGCCACAGCCTCCCCAGGCCTCTCGGCACGGAGCCCAGAGCTGCTGCCTCAAAGCAGCGAGGGGTGACGAGGGCAGGGGTCAGGGTGCACAGGAAAGCCATGGGCCCGTGAGCCAGGGCAGGGTGAGATCAGAGCTGTCCTGTTCCCTTGGAGGGTGCAGCAGGGCAGAGAGGGGAGTCAATATTTCCAGTCTTGACTTTTAAGTTTTATTACTGTTGCTTTCAGCAGACTTGTTTGGCAAGAGGAGCTGTAGGGGGGCTGCAAACAATGACTGCTCACATTTTCCAGCTGTCAGATACTTAATGACATTAGTTCCCCAGGCCCCTATTTTTAAAAAATTATTTTATTTTTTCTTTTTTCTTTCTGGCATGGCTGCTGGCAGCACTGCAGCTGGCTAGCTCGACCCGAATCCTCCCAGGGGACCCCACTCTGCTGGGCTGCCCTCCAGCAGCAAAGGGGCTGCCTGCTCGTAGGAAGCAAAGCGCTGAGCAGCCGAGGTGGGTAGGAGTCCCTGGTCTTTCCCTCTCCTTGAGGAGCTGTAAATGTACATTAAGTAGATGTATGTGTGGGAGGGATTTGTTTTGTGTATGGAAAAGGCATCTGTTCTCTGCACAGACTACTGGAAGCAGCAAAAACCATCTGGTCTTAGCATCCCAGAGAAGGGGAGGGCTCAAGGGTTTGCCAACTCCATCATCCTACTCGCCCATAGCCACCTCTGTCCCTACCTTTAACCCTTTGTAGCATCCTTCCTGCAAAGATTTGTGTTGTTCATGCTCCGAGCCTTCTCCCACCGTGACAGTCCCTTCAGCAGTCGCTGGGCTGTGGGTTCAGTCTGAGCTCTGAGCAGGCTGAGGTTTGAGCCTCACAACCTGAGTGTTTCCAGTCACTTTCTTGAGCCCTGCTGGTGCTGGCTTGGGTTGTAGAGCACCTGAGCTTCAGGAGTCTTCTAAGCCCTGCTAGAGCGGAGATTGTTCAGTTCTTCTTGTGAATTAGGAGACAATTTATATTCAGCCTTTCCCGGCGATAAGGGTGATGGGAGAGGAGATGGAGAGGAAAAAAGAGAAGTACCTTTGGACTCTGTCCAGCTCTTTGAATTCTGGAGCTGAGGTGCATCATACCACCTCTAAAATGATCCTTTCCACCTAGCTTTGACTCCAGGCATATAGTTTGCCCTTGTTATTATATATACATTATATGTAAGTGCATGTAGGTCTGTACAAACGTACACGGTTTGCAACGATGATTAGTTCAGGAGGCTGTGGCCTGGGAACATCATTCTGAAGATCTGCAGTGCCTTTATCCCCCACTGCAGGGTACCTGCTGGGTATGTGCTCTTGTATGCATGCTGCTTTCCTGCCATCGAATGCTCTGGGTTTTGCACAGGATCTGCAGGGGGGGCGGGGGGAAGCTAATTTAGGAACAATCTAGAGAGTTTCAATAAGTTGCTTGAATTAATTCTTTGGTATTGCTGCTTTTATTTATTTCTGCTGCCATAGCAGCAGGGAGTCGCAAAGGGTCAGTGATTTAGTTTGTTAGTCAATGTAAAGGCATGTTACCAAACTCTCCCTGCCTCAGAGAGTCTGGGCTGTGGGGCAGGTGGGGTGTGATGGACCCAACATAGAAGAGCAAAGACATTGAAGTCTGGCAAAATCTAAGCTGTCATTCTGTATAGCAGCAAGGAGGTGTCCTCTGCAGGTTTTGGTTTAAGAGCTGAGAGCCTATCGGTCAGACTCTCGAGCCACAATTCATTATTGTGGTTAAATACCAGCCGAAAGCATTTTTGCTCCCTTTTACACTGAAGAAAGTGCCCTTTAACGTCTCTGGGAGGTTGAAAGTGAGGATGTCCTGCCTCTAGCACATCAGAGTGGGCGAGAGGACCATCCGGCTCATGTTTCCCAGGGGTTTGCTGTAGCTTGGAGGAGACACTTGCCAATTTACCAGCAGTGCAAAGGCAGGAGTGTGGGAGGATTCCCATGGGTTGGCGAGTAGGAGTTGATAGCTCGTGCCTCACAGATCTCCCGATGTGCAAGAGAGAAACTCGAGAATTAAGGGCACTTGAAGGCTGTCATTTCTGCAGACACCACATTATTCCAGTCCACTTCACCTGCGGCTTCTCCTTTTTGCAGTTTCATTTTCTGCCTGACTGCCAATGAAAGCAATATGCTATTTTGATATTATTAGTGGTAGAAAGGCCTAATCAGACTTTTTTTTTTCCTTGACAATGTCTCCCCTGCCTGCCTGGGAGCTGATCCAGTCATGCAGTGGGATTTCCTACGGGCCATGGCACAGCATCCTCCTCCCATTCCTGATGGTTGTCCCACTTACCAGGCATGGAGGGCTGTGGGAAAAAGTGAGCCTGACTTTGTGATCCTCTTTGCTCTGAACTGACACCTGCCCGAGTTATTTACTTGGCTATCAAATCTCAGCCATGAGCTGAAACTTGGCAAAGAAGGTATTTGGGCAAAATGTGTGCATGTGTGTAACAGGATATAATGGATTTTCCTGTAGGAAGCATCCTGGATCAGGGACGTCAGCACAGGAAGAGCAGTCAGGTTTGCTTTGGTTGTAACTGCTCTGGGATATGTATCCTGTAACAACTGTGAACCCCAAAAGCAAGAGTGTGCTTACTCCATCAGCTCAGAGCTGGTCCAAGACCATTCCCATGGCCAAGTTTGGTTTCTCCTTGGCTTGCAGGCTCAACCCAAGTGACTCGTCTCCATTTCCTAGCAATCCCAATGACAACTTTTCACCTTAAAAGTTGGCTGGGAGAACTAATAGGAGAGGTTCTGCGTTGGAAGCTTTGGCTGTTGATACTTACAATTGCAATTAATTGTTGTGGTTCATTTTGCATGTTAAACTAGAAGTTTTACTGGCAAATGCTGGAGTTGTAACATCTGGATTTACGCTGGGAGCTAGAGCAGGAGAGGAGATGCAGCACTTCCCTGACCAGGGCTGAGCTTACTCTGCACGCTGTCCTCGCTGGTGTTGAGCTGGTGTGACCAAGTCTTGCTGGAAGAGCTCCTGGGGTTTACCGGCACGTGTCTTGGCATCCTGTACACCACAGCTATGCTGCTGTGGGCTGGCACCATGCTCAGTGCTGGCTGTACCGCTCTCAGCTCTGTCTGCACTGAGCCTGTGGGTGTGGCTCAGTCCTAGCACAGTGGTCTCTTGGGTCAGTGCGGTGGCTGTAAGTCCAAATCACTGGCACTCTTCTATTTTTTTCTAATATTTCTTAATAGCACATTATATGTTTAATCTGCCTAAGCAGACCTCAACCTGAAGGGCCAGAAAAATGGAGTCTTGCCTTATACCAATGCAAAGCAGAAAGTTATCTTACAAGTCTAATGGCAGCCTGAAGCATCATCACCATGTCTCCAGCTTTCTTCACAGCAATGTGACCTATGGGGAGGGCACTTGTCCTAGGTTCAGGTTTCTTCAGTCAGTATTTGTGGGCTGTGCTTCACACTGATCTGCTGTACCTCTGACCCCTTCTTGCCACTAAATGAGTGAGTCTTGTCAGGGTCATTCATTATGGTGCTCAAAGTACAGTAAGAGAAACAGGGATTTCTCCCAGGGAAACTTAAAAAGCTTCCCCCTCCCCATCTGTAGATTTGATATAACCATCTAGGTAAGCTATGGAGTTAACCCTTGGCCAGAGAGGGCAGAAGGTGTGTAGGGACCCCTGTGGCCCAGCCTGTCCGCAGTGCTGCTCAGAGGCAGTCGTGTCTTTCTTGGGAGGGTCCCCGTGGTGAAGAAGGGAGAACGGTGAGCCAAAGGGGAGCAGAGCTGTTGGCTGAGCACCACTGTGTCTGCTTCTGTGCACCTGTGTCTGTGCTGCTGGCGCCTGGCTAGCACAGCAGCTAGCTATGTAGTCAGTATGTAAGAAACGGCTGGATTTACTCTGCCAAATTGAGAGAGGCCTTGGGGAGTGGCTTTGAAGGGGCAGGCAAACCTGGAGCATCTGTTTTTTGGGGCACTTTACCTGTGGTTCTATTTTGAGCCTCCTTAGCATTCGGAGATTTGCCATTGACTGCAGTCATTCTAGGTCTTGATGCTTTCCTGCACCTGTATGTGGTCTCAGAAACATCCAGCCTTATATGTTAGTGGTCAGGGAAAAATATTCAAGGTGTGTTTTACTTCGTCCAGTGTTCTATGACAGAGGGTCGTGAGAAATGCTCGCCCAGCACCAGCCTGGTTGGCAGCACCCTACAGAGCATGTTGACGTGCCTGTACATGCTGTGTGCCAAACAGTGTGGAGATGGTCATCGCTACACGAGAGCAGGTGGTGAAATGCTGAAGAGGGTGTCTCAGGCAGAAGAAAAGGTCGCTTGGCCGGAGCCCATCTCACTGTTGGTGCGGCACTGTGCTGTGTTCTGACATTTCTCATGCTTTGCACACCCTTTCCCCCTTTTCCTTGCTCAACCCAAGCAAGGAGACCTGAGGAGGATTTTCTTTCATTTATTTTACCAGCTTTCTAATTGAAATCTCCCTGTCACTTCCTTGCTCCAAAACTACTTCTTTGGCAGGGCTGGGGGAGTGAGTCATGGCTGTGGCCTGGGATCCTGCCTCCCGCTTTGGCCAGCAGCGCTGGGGCTGTGGTTCAGCACAGACCTGCCGGCGATGCTCAGGAGCGCCCACTTGCTGCAGGGCACAGGGGCATTAACCTGGAGCAGGGGGAGGCTTTGCAGGGCGAGTAAATGAATAGGTTAATGAGCAAGAAAGCTTGCTCTGATGTATGAGCCCAGCCCATTTCTAACGAGTTGCCTCCCAGTGAGAGGGCTGTGTATGCCTGCTTGGCAACCCCAGAAAACTTTTCCCAAAGGCAGGATCACTCTGAAAAGCAAAACCACGTGGGAGATGCATCTATGCAGAGATCTCTAACATCATAGGCTGGAAAATGAAACCAGATTGTAAGCAAAGCTGTTCTGTGAAGATCGTGAATGGGTCTTGCAGAATTTGTGCTGAATAGAGGTATCCTTTCCATGAAGCTCATAGGGAACATGAGTTTTGTTCTTACACTGATATCTGTGTATGTGCCTCGTGCTGAACCCATTACTGGAAGCAGAAATGCAGTTCTAGTTGGCAGCGCTGTCAAATCCAATGTTTCCTGGACATGGTCCTCCTGGTTTTCAGCATGGCAAGGACCCTGTGGGCCAGTTCTCAAGAATGTGGCTCCTGTGTCCCACTGCTGAAAGAAAGCAGAGAAAGTAAATATGCAGACCCTTGGGAAAATAGTCGGGTGATTACATTGGTGAAAATGCCAGTGGCTGCTTCTGATAAGAAAGAGAGGGAGAGCAGCAGGAGGGGGGAATGTTTTGTTTCTGGTGCATAACATTAAAAGCAAACAAAAAGCCCCCTCTTAAGGATAAAGGGGAAGTGCTGTAGCCTGCTTGAGGCATGCAGAACTTTGTCCACAACCTTGAGGACTTCCAGGCTAGCTTCAAACATCATGTCTGCAGGCCAGACAACAATGAACCTTTTGAACACATTTTGGGTCAGAGTACTGTTTTCTTGGAGAGGGAAAGGGAAGGGAGGGTGGTGCTTTGGTCTTGTATCAGCAGCCATCTGTGGTGAGCCCCAGATGCTCTGTGGATGGCAGGGCTGGCTGCAGCTCCTCTGCTCAGCCTCAGTTCTCGAGGAACTGAGTTCTCCCACAGCAGTGGGTCTTCTGCGGAGCCTTTGCTCTGTAAGGCTTGAAGCTCCTCTGCTGTAGCTCTGCCATTTTGAAGAGAGCTTTAAAAATAACGTGGAAGTCCGTGAAAGCACCCTGCTGTGATCTGTCAGCTGTTGACACAGCAACATGACAGTATGTCATCACTTACTCCCTGCTTGAGGCATCGTAAAGCCTTCTTGCATGATTTGGGCCCATCTGCTTTCCAAAAGCTGAGCTTTATTGTATCCCTCTCACCCTCACTGTTCTCCTCTTCCAGGCTTGATCTCTGGCACCTTCCCTTAACCTTGTTCATGAGCTCTCCAGGGTAAGGACTTCTTAAAACCTTTAACTGGCTTGGGCATGGGAGAAGGGGTTACCCACCTTCTTGTACATGTTTGGGGCTTCACTGGCTGGCTGGCACAGAGGGCCCTGCTCTGAGCTGGCTGTTCGGACCCCTGTCATCATATTCAGAAGTAACAGCTTTTCCATAGTAGGGCTGCTGAAGAGGACTATTCTTCTGTGCAGTTAATGAGCATGTAAGTGTGACCTCTTTCCCTGCATAGCCTGGGACCAGAAGTCCTTGCAAGCCAGCTGACCTGTTGCCAAAACCACAAGAGAATGTGTGAGATACGGCAGTTGCCTTACAGCCCTGGTTTGAGGTGTCCAGGCACAGTGGACAGCCCTCAGCCCATGCCTGAAGGACAGTTTGAATCTCAGGCTGCAGTGGGAAGCCCACCCTGTCCTGCCCAGAAACCAAGGTGCGCAGCTATTGAGAAGCTCAGCTCAGGCTCTGGCCCTTCCTGGTGCTTCCCTCAAAGCATCTCTGTTTTTTCCAGAGGAGTCGAAAGTTGCTACTGCTGTTGTTGGTTTGGTGTAAAATCCAGCCCAAGGTTGCTGGAAAATTGGAGGTCAGTATTGTCCCTCCTGACCCATCACAAGACAGTACTTTTGCTGCCACCAGTGCCCCATAAATCAGAGCCTTTTCACCTTGCAAGTGCAAGGACAGGTCTATGTGCAACTGGGAGTCAGGCACATGGACTGTCTCATGGTAAACTCTTTGGAGAGCTGCTGAAGAATGAGCTTGGCTCAGGTCTTGTGTCAGGTAGGATGAGGGAAGAAAACATCTCCAGTGTGTTTATGGTCTGGCAGCCAGAGAGCTTTCTGGTGCTGCCACTGGAAACCGTTTTTAAAAATATTTGTATCATTCCTGGAAAAATTTCTGCTGTGTGTGCCCGCGCCACAGCCTGGCAGTGTGAGCTGAGTGTGCTCTGCCACACCTCGAGGGCTTGTGGGTACAGCCCAGGGCCCCAAAACTGGCTCTGAGCTGAGCCCTGCATGCCATGCGTTGCTGGGCTTTGCAGTGCAATCAGGTGATGTGTGCTCAGTTCCCTCTTCCGTGGGCTTGCAGAGCAGCTTCAGCTTGGTGAGCCACACTTGCCCGTATGGAGAGAGGTTCAGGAGCATCCTGTGCCAGGGAAGGGCTCCCAAAGAGCAGGAGAGGTGGGATGCTGTCATCGTAGGAAGAATTTGTAAATAATAACCTGGAGGGCTGAATGCCGTACTGATACTAGCTATGCAAGTCTGCCCATGCCTCCATTTGCCAACCAAGTCACCATTTAGGTCATGTGGATTTTATTCTGTGGCCCAGATTTATTTTGGGTGGAAAGCTGCATATTTCCAGTGAAGTTACACCTGCAGTGATTTATGTTTTGAATTAGCCTCAGCAATGACCAAAACACATTTGTCAGAAGTTCTTCATATTTGTACTTTTAAAAGTATCTTTACTTTTTATTTATTTATTTATTATTTTAGAAGTATGCTCTACTTTTTTTAACAGTAGTCTGGGGTGGGAGCAGACAAATGTTTTTCCAACAGCTTCTTGAAATGAACAGCTGTTGTGCACTAAATCAAACAGAAGGACTTTGTGGAAACAAAGTCCAAAGTGATTCTTTTTTAAAAACAAAAACAAGATTAAATGCAATATTATGGTTAGGTGCATGTGCCAGGAGGCTAAGTGAGTAAACGAGACAATAGACTTGTGACTTGGTCTCCCCCCTCATATTTAATCGATCAACAGCTGGCTGTAAATTTATGTTTAGAACAGAAATGTTGGAAAGTGGTGCAGCTCCGCACTCTGCAGCACAGGGATGCTCTGAGCTGTTGTTAGTGGTACGTGGTGATGTGCAGGGCCTGGGAAACCCACCTTTCCCTGCATGGTCTGTGGTGTACTATTGCCTGCTGCAACCAGAACACAGGTTTAGGTTTTTTGGGAGGTCATAGCTACTGGTTAGGCTCTAGGTTTTGTAGATTACTCAGGCTGAGCAAGTGTGCTTTGGATCTTAAGAGAGATGAGATGTGAAGTTACAGATGATTTCCTAAGTGATGCCTTTTTAAAGGTAATACTGGAATAACCCCTTAGCTGTTTCTAAGGGGCTGCTGTACTGGAAATGCTGTCTTTGGACTGGTGCAAAAACCAGATCCTCCTCACTGATTGTGATGGATTTTCTCTGGACTCATGGTTTCAACTCAGGTGTTTGGGGTGAGTCCCACAGGATGTCATTACATCCTGGCTACCTTGCTGCCTTCTGTGGCTTCTATTTCAGTCTCTGCCCCTCTCAGTTGTGGCCCAGGATCATCTTTAACCAAATTAAAGGACCTTTCTGAACCAGATGATGATTAGGATCCTTATCAATAAGATTATTAATATAGTTAGCAATATTTTTTTCTAAAAATCCCTGCATTGACTTATTTGTTTCTTTAAGAATTCTCTTCTCCATGCCAGGGAAAACCCATACTTGACACCAGACAGTGAGAGAGTAACCGGTTCGGTTCTGCTGCTCCAGGCCAGGGAAAAGTTAGCAGCATCATGTCTGCTAGATGGCAGAGTTCCTCTGCCTTCATCCACATCATGTGCTATCATTGGAGCTACTTGCAGGTTTTATTTTCTACAACAAAAATAAATTCTTTTTTGAGGGTTCCTGAGTTTGCAAATTGGGTTTTCAGCAAAATGGAAACATTTGCAGAAAGCAAGGGTGAATCAACATCCGGCAATTTCCTCAGCCACCAGATTTTTTTTCTTTCTTGTGGATAAATGCAAAAAAGAATTTAAACGAAGTCTTCGTGCACATAAAACCCTCACTGTCCAAGCGTGATTGATTAGGGACGCTTGCTATTTTCCTAATTCTCTTACTCTCCGCCTTTTCCGTCTTAGCTATTTCCACTGGAGATGAAACGGTTCTTTGCAGAGGGGCAGGAGACACCCACCCACATCGGAGGCTCCTTGGACAGACGGGCTGCTGTTCCCCATGGATTGTGGGGGAGTGGGAAGGCACCCCTCCCTGGCTACAGCTCAGGGCAGCAAAGCTGTAGTGAGCCTGACCCTATTTGACTTCTCCTTTCTAGGTCTCAGTCTCTATAAACAGCCTTTTATGGTATTTGCCTTTCAAAGAGAAACCAGGGTGTGGATGGGAACGGTGACAAAGAGCCACTTATAAGGACTGAGTGAGCTCTTACAGCAGACCGGTGCATAATTTTAAGATCAACAGAAAAATCTTGCAATGTCTTAAGCCCTGATGCATCATCTGAGGTATTTAAATGCTGTCATTCAGCCTCCAAGCAGCCAGAGCTAGGAGGTTTGTGCTACTGTTTAACAGGGCAACTGAGTCATGGAGATGCTTAGTGACTGGCAGAAGAATTCGCAGTATGTCAGAACCAGAGCCAGGAATTAAAAGGAGAAACCCAGACTCCCCTCGGAAGTGCTTGGAAAACACTGGCTTATGGCAGGAGCATGACTCCAGCCGTGTCCTCAGTGAGGGCAGGCAGCTCCTCTTTTTTTTTTTTTTTTTTGCATAGCAGGAAACATTTTTGCCCCAGACAGCAGGTAACAGCTCTCAGCCTGCCAGGCTGACATCAATGGCGGGGCTGCAGCCGGGATGCAGAACGTGTCAGTGTCAAGAGTAACAACAGTCTGTGCTGGGGGGGGATCCCTGCCAGCATCCCTGTGAGAGACACCACCGCCCCTGTACACCGCTGCATGCTATTCGTGTCTGGCTCCCCGCAGGCTCCGGGCTGCTGTTCATCCCACAGTTGCTGGCAGGGCTCCCTCTCCAGAGGGCTGCCATCCTTCACTGGAGCTGCACCAAGCAGCTGCTTTCCCTGTCCCAGGCAGGCAGAGCAAAGCAAGCAGTAATGGAATAAACACCTGTGTTGTTCCTAAAAGTGACACATGCATACTTTAGGATGTTCCTCCCTTCTTCTGGTGAGAGCTGAGAAACTGAGGAGCCAGCACTTGGATAGGAGACCAGTGAAGATCATCCACTGCTGTGGATGCTTTTAAGCCCCTGGAGTGAAGCAGGTTGTGGAGGAGTGTATCTCTACAGGGTTTCCAGCGAGTATGGCATGAGGGTGTCAAAAGTTGAAACTAAACATTGTATGTGTTTAAGTTTGTCCAGGTTGTGGCTGCCATCCATATCTGCTCCCAGTACAGGAATCTGTGCAGACCAAGCATTTATCTTCTTGGAGGTAGATATGAGTGTGTTTTGTCTCTGTGTTTCTTCCAGCAGTGAACACAAGTCTCTGAAGTTCTGTTCTGCAGATGTCCCTGTGCCTGAGCAGCAGCCCAAGGACTGAGCTCTTGCCCCACTGCAAAGCACTGCACTCCCAAAAGTGCCATCTGCCGGCCTGAAACGGGAAGACCCGCGTTGCTGAAGGGCCACAGAAGTTGCTACGAGCATAGCAGAGCTGCAGTGTCAGGACTTCATATGTGCCAGGGGTAAGAGGTGCTTTGCCAAAGCACCCTGAGCCTGCAGCACTTCCCTGGTGTGCTGGATCTGCAGGGAAAGTCCAGGCAGGTGTGCCAAGGACATACAAGCACATGCTTGCGATCTCTGATCCTTGTGCATCATGTACTGTGAGTTACAAATAAACTGCGTCACTGGCATCGTGTTTGTGGGAGAGGCCAGGGAGGATGGTAGTAGCTCTATTTCATTTAGGCTGTTTGGTGCTTCCAGTTCGGTGCTTGGTCACCTGTGCTGAAGCGATCAATGGGAAGGGCTGGCTCTGATGCTCTGGCCTTCCTTCTGGGGGTTATACCAGTCCCCAGGGGTCCAGCCCATGGACTGTTCTTGCTCAGGGTGATAGGTCTGTGTCTTATTTCCAGCTTTTGGCTGCAAGGAAGAAGAAAGGTGAAGGTACATACATGTAGGAGAGCAGCCCAGAGTCAGAAATATGGGATGTGCTGCTGATCAGCCCTTTGCAGAGGGCACATCTCTTGATTGCTTCCAAGGAGAGACACATGCCCACTTCCTCCTGGGTCACCCCTTTGGCCACACAGGCACTGGCCAAACTGGGAGCTGATGTTCACGCCGTTCCAACTCTTGCAAAGGGAAAACTGCAGCACTGGGAAGGCTCACAGCTCTGCTTTGCCTTTCTGTAGGATCTTTCCCAAGACAGAATAATAGGATTAGTGAGACTGCCTGAAAATCTTGGTCAGAGGAAGCACAGCCCCTTAGCACAAGTCTTCCTCACCTTTCTTCCCCAAGCAGGTTTGCTGTAGGTGTCTACATTGGATGTGGCACCCACAGCTGCTGCTTGGCCACCCTCCAGGACAGGCGGCAGCTCACAGGGTAAATAGGGTCTTGTGATTTGGTGCTACTGGCATTATAAGTCCATTACTGTGCATTTGTAGGGGTTTTTTTAATACGCTAATTAACCAGTGGTTTGATTTGATGGCGGTATTCTGAGCTCTATTACAAGCGAGCGATTGTAACTCAACATCCCAGGCGGCCCCACGGCACAAAGGAAGGATTTGAAAGTGCTGCTCTGTGTGCAGCGCATTTGGCAAAGGCTCCTTCATCCCGCCGCTGGATCGGGTGTCATGATAAAGAAACAGAGTGCAGGGGGCTTGTTTCACTCCTTCGAGGAATGGGGTTAGGAGCTGGCAGCCCTGGGATCTGGTTCTGATTTGCTGTGGGACATCAGATTCCTTACCTGCAAGCTGGGGAAAACGATACCTCTTTGCAGGGGCCACGCAGGGCTCAGCTAAGATTAATAAGGGAGGGAGGGGAGATGGAATAGCTGTGACTTTTTATTGTTATTATTAATGATGTAGAGTGAAGCCAGAGCATCTCTGTGAATAATCACTGCAGTTTGCCTTTTGAGATGTGGCTGCGTTTTTTCCCCTTCCCTCCCCTCTACTAATTGGAGCAAAGTTTGACTTTGTAGGAGAAGGGCTCAGAAACCAGCATTTCTCAGTGTCTGAAGAAAAAGCAGAGCGTTTCCTGGTGTAATTAGGTCCAGGCTCTCAGGAAATGAAGGCCGTCTAGTTGATAAGTGTTTAGTAATGATTACCGAGCTACGGCTGGGGAAAGCGAGCAACGTGTTTTCATTTCAGAAGCAGCAAATCCAGCTGAGACTTGTGGTGTGTGTCATATATGGAGGCAATTGTCCAAGTGGTATGCAGCTTCGCTCGCTGAAGCATGAGCCAAATTCACCCTGGTGTAACTCCACAGGAGATGCTGGAGCTGCGCCAAAAGCCTGAGCAGCAGTGGACACCGTCTGTAGCATACCCCTGGGCTGAGTGCTGGAGGTGTCATTCTGGAGACTGGTGTTACTCTTCTCTCAAAGCCAGTAATTCCTCTCTCAAATTAGTAACAGTGCTCATCAAAGCTTGGCGAGCTGGAGTAGAGCAAGAGTCACATTTGCAAGGGTAGAATTACATCCTTCCCAAATAAAATACGTGTTTCTTCAGTAGTGCTGGATAAACTGAAGGTGGATGTGCATGAAGGGGGGTTCTTCAGCATGCTTTCATTCTGTGTGTCAACCTCAACTGCAGCAGTCAGAAGCTCTTAAGAAAGAGGGCCTCTCCTCCAGAATCTGCAGGATCAGATTTTGCTGAGAGCACCTCTGGCAGTTGCTATGCTGTGAAATCAAGGCAGTCCATCACAGGTCAGCATACTCATCCTGCCCACCAAGACAGCATCCTTGAGACCTGATGTGCTGTTAGTATCCTGGATGAGAAGATGGGTTGCAGGCCCCCTCCCCTGCCCTGTTTTATCCGCGTTCATTTCAGAAGATGCGTTTTTGTGGCAAAACCCATCCCTGTTTTACTCAGGTGGGTTTGAGTTTTAGTGTAACAAATGTTGGAAGAACTTGAGGAAGTTTGCAGTGCTGCTGCATTGACTTTTGCCTTCCAGGCTTGTAATTGTGTGTGCAGGTGTATTTTGCAGCACAGTCCCCTTCCCCCCGTCTTCTGAAAGCTCTAACAGCCTACCAGTAGGTCTTTCTCAGCCACACATCTACTCTGGTGAAAATAATATACTGATTTCTTAAAATCTCCCAAATCTCTTCTTTATTGCAGTTTGTATAAGTGTGCTTCAGGAAGGATTACACAGCTCCCTGGGGGATATGTCCATCAGTGACTCTTAGGCACAGTGGTCCAAAGGCAAATCCTGATTCAGGAAGCCTGTAAGCTGCTGCTTTTGCTGATGATACCCTGTGTGCGATGGTCACTGTATCTGCCATGTCCTTACACTCGGCCCACAAGTGTCCATCCTGGCCACTGCTGGGATAAGGTTCCTGGGACACATGAATCTTTGGACTGAACTAGCTTGGCAACCCTTTTGCTTTCTAGACCAGCTGAAATTATTTTGCAGAACTATGGATGTATTTTTCACTTCCCTCTCTTTCCCTACAAGTGTTGTTTCCTTGCAGAAAGTAAATGCAATGCCTCGCTGCTGGTCCAGTAGTGGTGAATCTATCAGATCAACATAGAAGTTTCTTTTCAAAGATAGCAGTTTTCTCCAAAGTGATCTAAGACGTGTGCTCAGTTTGCTTCCTCTTGGTGTCAGTCAGTTCCCCTCATGGTGAACAGAGCCCACCCCAATTTGTGGATCTTCTTTAGTCTTTGCAAAATGCTTGTTGAACTGGAATGATTTATTTAATCAAGTCTGTAGTGCCCTAATGGCCAGCACCATCCCCAGGGTTTCCAAGCGTTCATCAGCTGCAAGCCAGGATCCATTGGTTTATGACTGGAGCCCTGGAAAAGATATTCCAGAAACATTGTGTCTGTAAAAAAAAAGGTAATTAAAACCATTTCCTTGAAGACTGTGAAGGATTTTGTGTGAGGGTCGGATGCACAGGAATGCTACAAGTCTGTTTTCTCCTTGGGATTTAAGGTTTGTTTGCTTCTCCCTTTTCTGTCCCATCATGACTCCAGGCAGAGGGAGATAACCTTTTTCTCAGATATCACAGTCCTGTTTGTAGCCCACCCTCAGGGCTACGCACTCTGCTTTTCAAACAAATGCTCTGGTGTTAATAAAATAAACTGACCATAATCACTGTTAGGGTCAGTCGGTATCTTCTGTAGGTGATGACCTTTCTGTTGCTCAGGGAAAAGGCATGGAGGGGCAGTCTTCAGGCTTGGGACAAGGTTTAGATAAACCATTTGACAAAACTGTTTACATAAAAAAAGGGCTGCAAAACCAGATCATCGTTTTATCACCAGATCAGTGTGGCTTCCTTGCTCCAAGATGGTAATGAGTAATCCACGTGTCCTCTCAGAAAGGCGTTTTCTAGGGGCACCCATAGCTGTTTGGATTATGTTGAGTAACAGCAGACAAGAATATGCATTTTCACAGGAAACTTTGGCTCCTGAAGGGCATTCAACAGCTCATCATGTCTGACTCTTTTAAAAGGTGCTGAGCCATGGCTAAACCCTGGAAAGGAAGGAAAGTTTCTGCTGTAACAACTCTTCTATTTGTCTCGGATTTTTCTGTGGTGTTTTTCTTAAATGTTTTAGTAATTATTTCTGTATAGATATCAACATGGAGACAGCTTGGTTCAGGGTCTGCCCCAGTGCCTGATCTTACCAGCCAGTGCAGCTCTACTAGTTGCAATGTCCAGGGAGGCAGGATGTTAGAGAAAATTCACATCTGAACTGTAAAGCTGCTGCTTTATGGGTCTCAGAGGGGGAAGATACGTAAAAGCTGGAAAAATGCAGAATTTGGGAAAAAAAGAATCTCTGAGAGTTCTACTAATTTTGGGTCTAGTCTCTGACTTGTGTTGCTGCGTTCTTGCAAACATAGCAGAGAAATGCCATTGATCCTTTCCAGGCAAAAATACTGATGTCCAGAAGTTTGCTGGAATAAGCTGCTTTGCCTTATTCTTGTAGGCACATGGATGTCATCAGCCTGCTGCACGCAGCCCCCAGGTTATTCACCATCACTTGGGTAGTATTTGATTCAGTCACAAGAGTATAACTCTCATCCCCTCATTGGGAGAGGAGGTTGTGGGTTGCTATTGTTTTAATGAAATCCTTCACTGATGAGAAGCCGGTTCATAGAGATGTGCTGCAGTGTGCTTTGGCTTTCATCCTCCTTAGAATAAATACTGTTAACTTTGTTTCCGTGCCAATGGCTCTGTGTTGTGGATTGTACTTGTGTTGGGATCTTAGACACCGTAAGACTGTCTGCAAAAGCACTGTCCAGTGATCCTCTCCCAAGCATCCCCCATTCCATCTCTGTATCATCACTTCAGTTCTTTCATCACAGATGAATTTGCTTTGTTTCTGGCCCAGAACAAATGCCTTTGGGTTCCTGAGGTTGGAAGACCTTGTGGAAATGCAGGATATTATGTTCCTGTCACATCTCTGCTGGTGGAGTGAGTGCCCTGTCTGTTTCCTCCTGTGACTCACACTTACATGATGCACCCCCCAGCCCTTTTAACTGCCTGCCAGGTTTGTTTTGCTCTGTTTTCCCCTAAAAGCATGCAATCAGTTTTAGCCTTGATCAGATTAAAGCATTCCTCCTTTCTCCCTTCACAGGCAAAGGACTCCCTCATTCCATGCTGGCGGGGTTAGCAAGATTCACCTCTCTCCTCCCAAGAATTTCTGAGACTCTCTGCAGGGGACCACCTGCCTCTCTGTCTATTATCAGTCAATATATCAGATGAAAGCTCATTATTTGTCTAACAGGCTTTGTCCATGGGACTCTTGCTGGTGGTCTGTGAGGAGGGCATAGTTACATGCTGCTTGTTTTCAGCTGCTCGATTTCATTAGCTTAAAACGCATGGGCTGATTTTGACTGATACTTTCCCAGGTGTGCAATAACTGGGACTGACACAGGGATGCTATAACAACAGGAGGAAAGACATGCATGAGAAAACATCCACTCTGGAAAGCCCAACTGGCTTTATACCCCCCACCCTTTAGTATCTAGTACTGCTTGTTGCCATTTGTCTGTAAAGTTATTGCTTCTCCCATGTTACTCATCTCCAAGGGCCACTGGCTCATCTCTAATTACCTGATGGAGGAAAACTCTGGGGTTTAAGAGCCTCATGGGTAACTATCTACACGGATTCCTGGGGGCTGAATATGTCCCACTCTTCAAGGAAAATTATAAGAGGAGCACTTACTTTGCCTTCAAATTCTGCTAGCATTCTTAAAACCAGAGAAGGAGCCCATTTCTAGCCAGGCACAGCTTTCAGAGCCCTCCCATGGTGCAGGGTGCGGGATGCTTCGCACCACTGACTGTGGCGTGGCCGTGCTGTGTTGGCAGTGTGGTTGTGTGTTTGCAGCTGGAGGGAAAGGGACAACTGAGTGTTTACATGGGACAAAATCTGGCTCAGAGTGTTTTTCACAACCAGTCAGATCGAAGGTTCAGTAAACACAAACGCATTTCCCACTGCTTGCTCCATGGATAAATCCTGCAGTGCCTCAGTGTGTTTGAGATTTATGTGGGAAGGGTCTTTCCTGCTGGGCAGTGGTTTTGCAAGTCACTCGCAGTGAATAATGCCCTGCTCCTTGTGCAGTATTTGCTACACCACTTGTGTACTGAAGCATATAATGCACAGCCAGAAATGCGTGAGAGTCTTCATTCTTACCTGCCTGGGAACAGTTTAAGAGGAGTGTGTCAGAGAGGGAAGAAAGGAAGTGTCTCAGTATAATGTGTTTTCTCAATGCAAAATGGTCTTTTCAGGCAGGGTAGGTGCAGTCGGTCTGCTTGGCACATACATGTGTACATCTACATAAAATATTGCCAGCATGGCCCAAGTGAGAGATTCGTTAAGAAATCTGATTCCTCTGTTGGTTAATTGAAATAGTTGGTTCCATGAAGAATATTGAAGTGGTTTGTTCAGTTTAATTTTAAATTTCCAAGTATCTGCCACTTTCTGGAGTCTAATTCAATGTCTAGTCAGCTCATTTGACCATGTACCTACCAATCTGCCTGTTAGAATACAAAAAGACCCCAAATCTTTCCGAAGTTTCCTTTCTCATGAGAAGTTTTCTCTGTGCCAAATCTCCGTATTTGTTTTGTTTTGGATTTGGCTCTGCCAGAGCAACTGGTGAGCAGCAGCACACAGCGAGGCATGCTGGGCTGCTGGGAAACAAAGCACCTTGGAGGTTGTCTGCATTTTGCAGAAGGAGAAGACCTCTGAAAAGATGCATGTGGAGCCTCCAGGAAGGCATCGCTCCTGCCCCCCATCACAGTAGTAGCAAGAAGGGAACACCAGCCCTATTTATCTTGAGCTGGAAGACAAGGAACTGGTAAACTCTTTGGAGAGCAGGGAATGGTGTGTTAATGAACTGAAAGGCTGCTTCACATCTTTGACACTTGGTACCTGTTCCCTACATTTTTCTGTCATATGCTTGCCTTACTCTCTGATTTTAGTGTTTCTGAGGGGTCAGTGGGTGCCGTTGTGGGTTGCAGACAGCTCAGGCATCTTTCTGTGAATGTGCAATCAGAGCAGAGGGAAAATTTACTGATTAACTTCTCTGGAGAATTTCTTCCTTCTCTATTTGCAATAATAAAATAGTTGAGACGAGGTCACGTGCTATTTATAGCCATCTCACTGCTACTTGCTTCTATGCGCCCAGGCAGTAAGCTCTGCACAGACCCCATGAGGTTAATCCTTCATGACATTGAACCTTTTATTTCCTTTGTTATCTGTGCTTACTGACTCCAGAGCCTCCCTCCTCTGCAGAGCCCAGTGCACTAAGCCTTTGATAGAAAACAGCAGCAGCAGAGCTATGGAAAAGTGCAAAAAACAAGTATCTGTTCAGCAAACCAAGAGTCGTCTGCAGGTTTGATCCTTTGGTTTCTAGGTCAGCCAAATGGCTTGAAATTTTTTCTCACAAGTTCCATGCCAGGCTCATGCACTCAGCAATTAACAGATGTTATATGGAGGTAAGTCCAGTCTTGGCATGACAGGAAGTACTGAGGTTTTGAGGGCTCTGACACATTTTCCAGGGTATAAGCCTTACCTCTCTTCCCTTCTCGAAAAAGTTTTAATTCAAACTATGCCTTACCTGCTGAAGATACCTTAATATAGAAACAGGTTGGGTTACGGCAGTCACACAGAATGCATGGCAGTTGCCTTTATCTGTTAATATGTTCAATGAAATGGGAATTCATTGTCAATAGTAGTCTGAGACCTTGGTTATATCGTGCCCTGTGCCCCTTGTCTCAGGCAGTCAGAATCTATATTGCTTTGGCTATATTCTCTAAAATCTTCTGACTTTTGCACCTCCTTTATCCTTGTTTTTGCCATGAAAGCTGCAGGGTGAACTAGGAGCACCTGAGCACCTGTAGATGTTCTGGCTTCAGCTGCTTCCCCCCATAAATGGCACTATGCCAGTGTTCAATGTAAGCAAAAGGCAGACTGTAGAGCTGTGCAATGGTCGTCTCACAGACCTGGCATGACACCTGTTCCACTTTGTTATCCCCACTGCTAGGCACCAGAGAGCAAACTTTAAGGACTACTGCAAGTTTAGGGTCATTGTAGCTAAACCCATGGTGCTGTTGTGTGGTGTATCCCCTCAGGAAGGGGCTAGGGGTTTATGCAAGCTTGCTGAGCTTCTTGGCATGAGAGAGGCTTTGGTTAGAATTCATTCATCTGCAAATAGTGAGTGCAAGTGTGCACATGCCTGTACGTGGAACTGAGCCAGTCTGAGCTGGTTTTGGATGGGCATTTGAGATGAGGTGAATCCTCTGTTTTTGACTTTGAGGGACACAGCAGCTGAAGTGATGATAAAATCAAATAGCAAGTTAGATGTATTCCAGTGAGACTGTTTCCTGGCCATGGCAGGTTAGTGACAATGACCTTACAGGTACAAATTAGATTGCTTGACATGGAGTTTACTGGCTGATAGGTAGTTTGACAGGTACAAGAATGGCAGTGAACTATTAAGGAACTGTTAACATTTTATTATGTGGTTCATCATGCAGCCCATGAGAGCTCCATGAAAGACTTTCTCAACTGTTACCAGTGAGAATTGGCATCAACTGCATAGTGATGTTCACTCAAGGACCTTTCTCCAGCCTGTGTTTGGTCTTGTCTAATGCTCCAGTTAAAACAGCCTTCCTAATCCAAGCCACTGCTGCAGGTTGGAAGTCGCAGTCCCATTGAAGTCCAGGCCAGCACTGTCCCAGGTGGGAATGGAACTGAGCATTTGCAATTTGCTGAAATTCTTTAATCTGAGATTTTGCTGCTGAAAATAATTTTCCTGGTTTTCTCTGGAATGAAACACTCCTAACGTATGAATGAGGAAAAGAAAATATTTTTCAGCATCGAAACACAGAAGCACTTAAATGTTGTGTTTTCCCCTTCTTGACTCTAGCCATTGGCATAGTAAGATCAAAATGGACAGGGTGTTCCTGGGGCTCTTTCAGTGCTGGTGTTCTGATTTCGTGTGTCCTCTCTGGCCACAGTACACAGGGTTTGGTGCAAAGCTGCAGTGATAGTGCAGTGATCTCATTCCAGTGGGGTGAACAAGCAGCCCTTAGAGCACGTACTAAGGTTGTGACTCTACAGCTGTCATTTTTTCCTTGCCGATTTCCATTCAGTGGTGGTGATACAAAGATTAAAATCCCCTTCTGTTACATGCTTGCATATGCTTATGGTCCCCAAGTTGCTTGCCATCTAAATAAACAAAATTATTACCCTGTGGGAGAAATGCTATTATTTTTATTGTTATTCATTTAGAACAATGGAAAATCAGGCACAAAGAAAACAAAATGTTTTTTTTCCAATGGCTGCACAGTGAGACTGTGACAGGGCCAGGAACTGAGTCCAGGTGTCCTCAGTCCCAGCCCAGACCTTCAAACACCAAAATATCCAGCTCCTTGTGAATTCTGAGTGTTTTGGCAAAAGTTTCCACAGAATATTTCATAATTAATGTCAGTGCTAGTCTCTGAATGTGTCTTACCAGTTAGGAATTTGCTTTTATATACACGCATCCACTTAAAAACTCCCTAAAACTTAGCAGCTGTTGGCTTCTTTGTGTTACTTGAAGGTCTCTAAGGCAAATATGGGACATGATAAATTGGAAAGTGTTGAGTTGAAATGTTCTGCTTTAAGTCCACTTAGAAAAATCCAAAGGTCATCTCTGCTGTGAAGAGCCAGCAGGACTAGACACAGTATGAGCCTTGTTTCAAGGGTAGGAAAGGGATTTTCTGTTGTGTCTAGAAATCAGACTCTTCCTATCTCTCAGGGGTGGATTTTATCCAGGAAGAACTAAGCCCTGTGACAGTTTTTGACAGCTTTCTGAAAAGGAGCTAGAGCCAAAGAAAAAGAACATCCCACAACACACTATTGCAGCTTGTGTCTCAGGGACTGCAATGAGATGCATTTGATGCCTTTTAAGTCTGCAGAGGCAGGATGCTGCATGTGAATATAAATCTGTGGAAGAATGCAGTTCTCCAACAAACCTCTTGCCCCATCTCGACCTCCCTTATTACTGGCTGCAGTGGCAGTCCCACCTACACTCAGCATGACCTGAAAATTCCCATCATGAGATGCTCTGGTTCATCCTTTGTACTGTATCAGATGCTGCTCAGCTGTGATGAGATTTCCCAGGATGGGATTATGTTGAGACGAGTTTTTTCAGGATGTGACGTATGTTTCTGAATGGGAATCTCTCTTTTTTAAAAAAAAAAAAAAAAAAAATTCTACACTGAAAGTGCTTGGGTTTTTTTGGGCTGTCCTCGATAAAAAATTCTTACAGTCATTTTGCTCACCTGCTGGAGGCCAAGGGGTTATGCTGGAGAGAGGTGTCCTTAGGAAAACTCCAAGTGAAGGATTGGAATAGAACTTTTTTTTTTTCAGTAAAAGCAGGCTTTCCCGTCTACGTTGTCAGCACACAGCTAATCTTGAAAAACTTCTGAAGTTTACACAAGACAAATTTTTTGTATTTCTGTGGGCATTGCAGCACAGCCGTGCTTTGGTGTTCAAAGGACGGATCTGGGTAGTGGGCTGAGATGCTGTCTGACTGGAGCTTTCATCTTCCTTTCAGAGGTATTCACGCGTGCTTCTTCGTCCAGCTCTGCCCTGGCCTTTCTCGGAACTGATCAAGCAGTTCTGGCTGTGCTGGAGCAGCAGAGGGGTTTTGGGAGAGTGCCCGCCTGGTGTGGGTCTGTCTCACGGTGATGGCTGGGCTTTTCTGCCAAAAGGTCTTCATGTAACCGGGGTCTTGCTTTCAAAACGTCTCCATGCTCCAGACAGCAATGTGAGAGCGTGCCCAGAATGGCTCATCTGATATAAACCTGCTAATTTTATAAATCCCCTGGTAGATTTGGGTGTCTGCTCCCATCCAGTGTCTCCCTATCAGAATCACCCAGGCATCCCTGACAAGCTCAGACACTGATTTCCAACAGCCGTGATGTCTCCAGTTGCCATCAGTTTGACTCACGGTAACCCCCTTGTTTGCTCTGCAGATTCTGTTTGCACTTGTCCTAATCTAAACAGCCCAGATGAAAGTGCTGGGCACTTCTTTGGGGTGTTCGCTGCATGCCGGGAGGCTCAGTGCACGTCCTGCTGTGCTTCACATCTTTACTGATTCCCTCGCCTTTAAGCTCGGCTCCCAATCACTGTCATCTATCTATCTCATTTTTTTCAATGCAAAAATCATTTTCAGGAGCTTGCTGCACTTTCCAATTCCATCTTGTCTTGAGGAAAAGCCAAAGGAAACCTCTTATGGTAATTTTTCAATATTTGCTACTTTGAAATTGTGTTTGAGAATGGAGGTTCCAAGGGCATCAGCTGCTTCCTTTGCAGACAAAATACACTCCCTCTGGGCTGCCCCTATAGAAGATTACCTCACAAAAATAATGTATGTCTTCACCCTGTATTTTCCCAAGTCTTGCCAACCTTGACGTGCAGTAGGAAAGGTGGAATTATTTTGCCAGTTAAACAACTGGGGTATTTCGTTAACACTGACAGACATCTCCTCTTTCCAAATAGGAGCAGATTTGCTGCGTGATTTGGTGTAGGCTTGGTGCTTCCAGGGGAATTCTCTTTGTCCTGCTGAATCGAACCTGTTGCTCTTACCCCACTCCAGCTATTTCTGCTCAGAGCAGTGTTTGGCATTAAAAAAGACTTCTTGCCATGCTGTTGCTGCAACTGAGTGGCCTGAGCAAATCCATCACATTTTTTCCCCTTAGTATTTCACCACAAAGCTCTGAGCCCCCAAGAAATGCAGAGTATTGGGCAGTTCATGGGGGCTTGTCTGAAAGGTAAGCTATAGCTGATGCTTATAAAGTGCATGTAAGCATTAATTCAGTGTTAAGGAGTCTCAAAGAAGCTGCCATTGTTTCCCAGGGATGAGCAGGGTCTTGAGGGCAGCCATGGCCTCTCTACCCTGCTCCAGGCGTAGGATAACAGGGTGTGAAGCTTATGCTTCTCTGAAGGTCTCTTTTTCAGTTCTTGTCATTTTGCTGGCCAGGTTGTCCAGTGGGTACGTGTGCAGGTTTCTGCAGGTGAGCTGCTGGGCCATGACAGCAGCATAACATAGATATTCCTGAGCTTGCTGGCTCTGGTGCCTCAGGAGGAACCTAGCAGCAGTGGCACAGGGTTCAGTGTGGGTTTCGCTGTCAAAGAGAACACTTGGACACAGCCTTGCCAGGACTAGTGTTAGCCTGGCCCTGGCTAACAAGCTTGGGTGAGACTGCTCAGCCTGCAGACATATCCCAAGGGCCCGACTCTGCACCTTGCTGGTGCTCAGTGGTGTTGGATTTCTTTCAGGAGCAAGTGCATTAGCCATGGAAATGGCCTCTGTTATGCTAAGTCCTGCAGATGTTTCACCTGAACATCTGTCCTGCTCCCTGAGCTCCCAGCTGATACTGTGGGTGTCTTTAGCACTGGCATTTCTGTTTAGGAGGCTTTTTCCAGGGTGAAACTGATGTCTGGTCTCAGTTCTGAATCTCTAAATGCAAAGTAACTGGATATACCAAGATAAACTCTCTGTATCTCTGCCGCTTTCAGCAGAGTCTGGGCCTTTTGCAGCTATACACAGCTGAGCTTCATAAATGGTCCTAAGTCCCCATTTATAAGCAGAAGCCTGGACAGAGCTCAGCCTCCAAGGCTTGTGGAGAGAGCAGTTTGAGCAGCTGCTTTCCCCTCCTCTCTCAGTCTCAGATCTCTGGGAGCATCTCTCTACCTGAGACATGCAGAGGGTTGGAATAGCTGAGTTCAGAGGATGTGCAGCCAGAAAATAGGCTGGACCCCATCATTGACAGATAAGTCACCTGTCTGGCTCTCAGGAACTCCAGCTCTTCCAGTTTCCCTTGCACTGGGCTTTCCTCTCATTTCAGCTGTTTTCTTTACCCTTTGTGTTCAGGTTTTCCTTGGTTATCCCATCATTGCCCAGTCCAGTGATGTCAAAAGGGTGTCAGAGGTATAGGTGTCAGAGGGTACAGCATAAACTACTGTGTTCACTGTCCTACATCACCAACTTGCTTGATCTTTCTTATTTTGTTGCAGCTGAACAAGCTGGAGGAGGCAGCAAATGCAGCTCATACCTTCTTCATGGCAAACCCTGAGCACATGGAGATACAGCAGGACATCGAGAACTACAAGACCACGGCAGGGAAGGTCAGCTTGGTTGACTGGGAGGCCAAGCAGCACATGGTGAGTCTCAGCTAAAGAGGTGCCCGGGTTAAGTGTCAGGCAGTCTGGAGAGAAGCGATTTAGGAGGCCAAGAGAGCATCATCTATGAATGGGGAGATTCTTGATGAGGTCCATCTTACAATACAGCCAAACAAACTCTCCCTTTCAGCACTCTCCCTTAAGGCAAGCCAGCTACTGCTTTTTCAAGGCACTCTCTGCTCTTTGTTTGATGGCTATGTCCCCAGCCTCTTTTCAAGGAACTCTGGGGTCATCCATGGCTGTGAACACACACCAGCAGGCAGCTTTGATGGGTGCATCCATGGGCACTGATGGACAGATCTTGGCTTATGTGTGTTTCTTTTGAGCTGGGTTCTCCCACCTGGTCAGGGTACGTGCACAAGAATGGCTGTGCTGGTGAGGGTGCAGGATGGCAGGCAGGAGAGCAACAGCTCTTTCCACCTCCTCAAAGAGAAAGCCCAACCAAATGCCAAATCTACCCCCAACTTTATGATTTCACAAGATACAAGCAAGCAGGAGTGGCCCTTTGATGTAATTAATGGAGGTTCTGAGACAGATCTGCCTGGGTCAAGTGCAGTCTTTTCCCTTGGCATTCAGCATAGTTGATGTGTAGGAGGGTTAAAACAAAGAAAATGAGTGGGTTTTCACGTAATGCATAATTCAGCAGTGACACTGAGGATGCCCTAGTTATGGAGGAGTTCAGAAAAGCATTTAGGCAGGTTTATGAGGTTTCACTGGTCCAAAAATCCATTAACATGATTTGGTACAATCGCTTATATTTGGGAGGTACCTGGGGAGATAGTTCTGTCCCTGCCCATTTGTACCTTCTTTTGAGAAGCACCTGCAGCTGGTAAGGCCAGGATGCTGTGGTCTGAGCAGTCTAGCTCACTCACAGTCTTGTCTTCTGCCTGCCTACTTTGCAGGAGGACTACAGTGCTGGAGTAAGGCACTACGACAAGGAGGAGTACAAGCTGGCCATTGACTTCTTGGAGCGTGCATTGAAAGGGTACTACTCTGAGGATGAAGATTGCCAGATCATGTGTGAGGGACCACAGAAGTTTGAGGAGCATGAGTACCTGGAATATAAGGCTGGCCTCTATGAAGCTATTGCAGGTGAGATCTTTTTTTCATCTTTAGTGCCTTGCAGTGTTTTAAACTATAGAGTTTGGGCTTTTGGCTGGATTTGGTGAAGCGTCTTCCTTTCTGTCACTGCTGCTGGTGAGAAATGCTGCAGGAGGCACTTGGAAGGCCAGAAAATGCAAATCCAGAGGACAGGGAACTAGAACATCTTGTTTTGATCCTGAATAGAAGCTGGACTAGAAGAATTGCATTTCCAGATGTGTGGAGCATTTGCAGCTTTCCATAAGAGCTGGAAGTATAGGTGCTTTAACATAAACTGCCTCCATTTTGCCCTGTACACAGTCTCACATACCTCACTGGAATCTAGACATCGCTGGCCCCTGTTTGTATTTGCTCTGTTTTTCAGAGAGCAGTGGAGTCCTCTTGGCCACACTCCAGATGGCCAGGAAAGTTGCCAAAAAGGCTCAGAACATAGATTTCCTCCCTGTCCAAAAGGATGGATTTTTCATTAGTGGGGGCCCACGTAATTATGATCTTGACTGAAATCTCTGGAGAGAATCGAACATTGCTATGTACTCTTCAGATTTGCATGTGTGGCTCTCAGCCAGAGGGGATTAAAACAGTTCATTCTCAGTAGAAATGAGATTACATTTAATTAGTCATAAGGGAAAGAAGAGCAATAAATTCAGGTTTGCTTGATGACAGAAATCTTATTTGTCTGCTGATGGTATTGGAGTTGCATCAAGCTCTGGAGTTTTGCTTCTTGTCTGGAAAATGCTTCACCCAAATGTAAATTGTTTTTTATGTTTGCGTAATTCTGTTTGTGTGGAGACAGGAGATCTGATTGAAATGACCAACATGAGAAACCGCCAACATACCAGATGGGAAGCTGCCTTTATTGGGTGTATTTACCCATGCAAAAAATATGACAAGTGTTGTAAGGGCTGCCTTGGTACCAGTGTAATTTTCAGCTGATCGTGCCTGCTTTTTAAGCCATGGACAGGATGCCAAGGGCCATATCAAGCCCTCCAAGAGAGCAGCCCTCAGCGGCAAAGAAAACCCACCTTCCTTCTCACTGAAAGCTGGTGCTTGTCAAACAGGTTTTGATCTCTATTAAACTGTTTCTGCAAGTCGAGAGCAGCCCCAGTGAGCAGAAACGGTGTTCATGTGCTGGACCCTGTGGAGCACAGACACGGTCATTGTGTGGTGGTCCTCAAACCAGCATGTCACCTGGGAGTGAGAACAAACCAGATGGTCTCTGCAAGTGCTGTGATTTGGCTTGGCCAGATACACCTGGAAATAACAATTCCAAACCCCAGGGCCATTCAGGCACCCAAAGAAACAGGGAAGTGAGGGCACATGAAGGGAGATAAGATACATGATGCAACTGCTCTGCTATACGTGATTCTTTACAGGACAGCATAACCCAGAGTTTACCCCTGGGTCCAGGGCACTCAGCCCAGATGTTTCAACAGGGAGTGGGAACACTAATACAGCAAGAAAAGAGTTGAAGTTTCTTCAAAACTTGTTTCTCTTTTCAATCCCAAGCTAGTTTGCTGTGCTACTGCGTGGGGTTGAAATGCTCTCACCTCTCTGCCCCAGGGACAGATGCATTTCAGGGAATTGATTCCAATCTATATAGCCTGTTTCTAGGGCACCTTGACAGTATGAAGAAAAAGCAGTGCTTCTCACTGATGAATTATTCCAGGTGTAGGATGCTTAAATAGGTTTCAACTATGACAAAATTATTTATGTCCTTTTCCTCCTTGCCTTCCTTAATGTAATACCCTGGATGTGTATGGTAAATCAGATAACTCCTCAGGCTACCTGCCCAGAGCAAATGGGGACTGTTTTGAGTTTCCACTTGATTTCATCACAAATTCCTCAGGCTGTTTTGTTGGCAGCTCTGAGAAGTGCTTTGGTAGCTGAGCGCATGTTTTTTTTTCAAGCCTATGTTTGTTTCCTGAGGTTTTTAATGGTGTACAGATTCAGAGCAAGTAAGTAGATTTGTAAGTACATTGCAGCAAAGGCTCCAAACTGGAATCAGATGTCAGCGTTGGCTTCGAAATTGTACAGCTGATACAATGCCTATATTGTGGACTCCCACCAATTAAGAAAACTTGCTAATGGCAGATGTTTACCATGTGCTTGTGTTTCCCTGGGAGACATCTCATCTTTGAGAAGCAGCAAACACAGGGATTTCCCTGCCTTAGACCTTTCAGACTTGTGGCGCAGGTGCCTTGCTTGGCCGTGCTTGAAATCTGCACCGATCCCTCTTGTCTAAACCTCCCCGTGCCCTTGGGAGCTTTCTTGTTGCAGAAAGGAGAGGATGAGCTGAAGGCAGGGAGTGTAGAGGTGGCTTTCTTGTGGCGGTACACGTGGCCACCCTGTCTTCACATCTCCACATACTTTGTGGATGTCCTCGCCTTTGGTTTGGCTCTTGGGGTTGAAGAACTACCTGTATGACCCTGCACCCATGCGGCTCTCCTGGGCAGAAGCAGCAGCTCCCGGCACACAAAAGAGGTGCTCAAGCTCCCTCTACAGTTGATACAAGGAGAAAGGCATTTCTCAAGGGAGGCAAAAATGTGACTGTAACTCTCCATTGGCTTTGGGAAGGATCCTGAGCTCTTTCTCTAGGTGCGCAGTAGCCTGCTGGACCAGAACAGCATGAGTTGCATGTCCTTCAGTTGGGAAGATATAACCTCTCTCTGTCCTTGTCTCAGCACCACCACCATCCTTCTCAGTTCAGACCATCTTCTCCTTCTTTTCTTGGCAGATCATTACATGCAAGTCCTGGCTTGCAAACACGACTGTGTCCGAGAACTTGCCACGCGTTCAGGCCGTATCTCACCCATTGAAAATTTCCTTCCCCTCCATTACGACTATTTGCAGTTTGCCTATTACAGAGGTAAAGACTGTCTTTTTGATCCTCATAGCGCTTGCTGAGTTTTGTTATGTTTTGTGCAAGTTTGAATTGCCTCATGTGGAAATGAGGATATTTCCCCATGATGTTGGTGCTACAGTGATGCAGTAGCATGGTCTGAAAGAGTCAGGAAGCACAGGACATTGGAAATTGTCACTTCAAAAGTCCTTTTCCTTTCAGGTTGACTGAAAAGCAATTATGTATTTTTGTAAAAGTGTTTTAAATCATTATTCAGGTTTTAAAAGCCCAACCTTTTGCTTAAACATTATTATTCTTTAAATAAATCATGCCTTTTTAGGGTCCTTTCATTTGCCTTTTGATATTAAACTGGGGATTTGTGTGTTTCACATTTTCTGAAAGCAATTGATACGTTTTCTAAGTTAATATATAACAGATATATGAGTTAGCCCAAGCTTATCCCAACATAATGCCAATTTTTGCTAATTACCAAATATTTTAAGATTCACAGCAAAGTTGCAGGAGTTGGCAACATTGCAAAATACTGGGAGCTGGCAGTGCTATAAAATACTGCCAGTTTTATGGTCTTAGATGGCGTTTTATTATGTTCTGTTACATAAAAGAAAATCTAGGCAGAATTTTGCTATCTCAGGCTTGTGCTAAGACCCCTTTCCTGAAAAGGGCAGAATGTGAGAGTGTCAAAATTGCTACTCAATCCTAAAGCTTTTTCATTCCACAATGCAATGGGAGGAAAGCTGGAGGAGTCATCAGTGTTTCATGTGTGGTGTGTAGGCTTTTTATTTCTCTGCCCAGTTGGATGTTTAATGTGGTGGGTAAAAACCCCTGAGCCCTGAGAGATGCTGCACAGAAGAGTGGCAGTTTGCTGCTGGACAGCATGCACATCCAGCCCATCCAGTTGGATCCAATTTGGATACCATCTGACCTGTGCATGACTGCAGAGAAGTCGTGTCTCTGTGCCTCAGTTTCCCTGTCAGTGAAATGGAACAGTTAAGAAAAAGTTGCATCAAAAGAGCCTTGTGAAGTGCTGGGCTCACCCTTCAACTGATGGAGAGCTCAGGCTGTGCCCTCCCTCTCTGCAGGCTCCCCTCCGCAGCTCTGCCCCACCATGCTCTGTGTGAGCCCCCGGCACTGTCGGGGCTGTGCCTCCCTCTGCCCCCCCTGACAACTGTTGTGTTGCCTCCCAGTCGGTGACTACGTAAAAGCCCTGGAGTGTGCCAAGTCCTACCTCCTCTTCCACCCGGACGATGAAGATGTCTTGGAGAATGCAGGCTATTATGAGGGCCTCTTGGAAGGTACAATGGATCCACACACCATCAAAGCCAGAAAGGTGAGAGTGAGTGTCACCTAAGAGCCTGTGGTGGGTGGCTTTAACAAAACCATCAGCTGGAAATAAAAGCAGCTTTGCAGCTTTCCCACAGTGGGACCACTTTGAAAACAGGTGTGGAGATGCTGGACTAGCTGGTGATGCTAACTGTCAGGGTGCAAGTCCAGAGTCACTGATGTGGGGGAGAAGCTGGAAAGCAGGATCTTCTTTAAATGGAGACTTCAGCTTAGCAAAACCCAAGCAAGGGCAGGGAGGGCGATTACTGAGTGCTTCAACAATGTAAACCCTCCCCTCGTTCAGTGCTCCAGGGGAGACACGGAGGAGGAATGCAGTGAAGCACTGAGCAAAGGGCAACCTCCCTTAAGAGAGGGCTGAGAAATATTTTCCCAAGGGGATGCTAGGATGTCAGCGTTACTCCCAAGTCACTGAGCTTGGAGTTCAGCACTCAGCCTCTTCTGCAGGCAGCAGCTTTGCTATCACAAGGTTAGGCTGGGGTCAAACAACTGAACAGTATGTGTTCCCTCACCCAGCAGGACAGACTTCCTCTGCGATCCTGGGACTGCCTTTCTCACAATGCAGAAGAGGAGAAGTTCCTCTCGTCCCATCAAAGCCCTGCTGAGGCTTATTTCCCTTATGCCATAAGCAGAGGGTAGGCAGGAACTACGATTTTCCATTCCCTTGGGAATCCCTTGATTTCCAGGAAAATTGAGGTGAATTTGGTAAAACGCTAAAAAAGAAAAGGATAAAAAAGAAAACAAGAACAATTATTACTTCTCCTTGCAAAGTGAATCTGGAAAAAACACTGAATTTGACAAAAACATTTCATTGTTGCCCATGTTTTGAAGTTTTTCTGTAAAAAAAAAAACACAATTGATTTTTGCTTTGCAAAGTAATTTTCCAGGAGAAAATCCAGTGGTTTGTTTACAAATTTTTAATTAAAAAAAAAAAAAAAAGCCCTCTGATGGACGATCTCCAGCTGGCTGTGCTTTGTGGTCCCCATCCCAGTGCCCTGAGTGTGTCCCAGGCTGCGATGCTGCAGCCCACCCACCACCGAGCTATGGGCTCTGCATTGCAGCTGGGGGACAGAGGCACAGCCAAGGTCCCTGCTCCGCCAGCCTGAACCTGCCTCCCATTCTGCAGCTAGGGCTTCTCTGGCCAGCCTCTTGCCCAGATATTTAAAGGCTTTCCAAGGTGCACTCTTTGCCAGTTATGGACATGTATTTTGGGAATTCAGGCTTCCCAAATGAGTTGCTGAACACCTCCCCTTCTGTAATGTGGTGAGCAGCGCAGCCCTGTGTCTGGGGTTGCTCTCGGGCATCAGGAGTCTGTGGTGTTGCATGAAAAGCAAACCCCTCTTTGAAGCAGAGGTGCGCTGCCTATGACTTGTGAAAGCTGTATGTGCAACTGTTCCCCTTTTCTTTTCAGGAAGCAAAAATGCTGCTGCGGCGCCACAAGCTGGAGTCTCACCTCTTGCAGGTGGCTGCAGCCGGCCTTGGATACACCTACACAGAGCCGGTAATGCCTGGGTCTGCTATGGCGAGGACTTTTAGAAGTTCACAGCTCTGGGACCAGTTTCCCCTCTCCCCTCTCCTGTAACGGGAGTTGCATGTAGGTGACTCAGGAGCTGAGTCTTGGCCTGGTTTGTTCCCTGTGGGACAATGGTGACAGCAAAGCAAGGAAAGCAGCTGTTCCCAGGGTGATGGAGAAACAGATGCAGCCTAGTCCAGCCCTCCTGACATGAAGTCTGGCTGTGTCTCAGGCTGGGCAAGCCAGGCTCCCTCTGTACTCATCATACAATGACAGTTTGGGTTGGGGTTACATTTTCAATTTGGTGACTCCAGGCAATTGCCTGAAGTTATGTGGGATGGATCCGTACCAGAGAGGCTGCCTGATGTCCCCAGCTGTGAGGCAGAGCAGGTGATTCCCTGGCTGGAGCATTAAGTTAAGAAGCATAACCTCTCTCTTTTCCTGCAGAACTACTGGAACAGGTACGGCGCCCGCCAGGATGAGCACAGGTGAGCCACCACTCACCCCAGCAGAGCTCAGCTCACCATCATGGTTGAATTAGGGCCCTTTGCCCCTTACCATTACAAACATTCCCACAAGCATCTTATTGTAGCTGAATGCCTCAAAACTAGCAATGGTCCAGAAGGAACTTGGTCGGTGAGGCAAATGGTGCTGTTCAGGTTTGTTGGCATCTGTGCTTTGCCAGTGGAAACTGTTATTCCCATTGCCAGAAAAAAAACTGGTTTGCCACAGGACACAGTGGGGGCTTCCACTTGTATGGTTGTGACATTTGTACAATTTGCCTGTATTTTTCATATACTGGTTTCTGAAGGGTGCAAAACAGCACAGTTCCCAGAACTGGAGACATGTGGCCAAAGTCTTGATGTTCCTCTTCTCTCTTGCTCTTCAGTGTCCCATCAAGTATTAGCAGTGAACCAGAGGATGGGCCCCGGCTGTCCCTGGCAAAGAAACCTGTGCCAAAACCAGACCGAGACTTGAAGGAGGGTAAGTCTGATAAAATTCAACAAAATCCAAATGTTTTTTTCAATTGCTAGAGACTGCAGATTGCAAAGGCTGCTCTTGAGCAATGAGGGCCAATCCTGTCTGAGATGACTGAAGTTTTGTTTAAGGGACAGAGAAGTCTTTGATGCTGCCACAGCATTTCTGGTTCTGTGGATCCCACCAGTGCTGCTCTGCTCTTGGGCTTGCTTTTCCCACCAGCTGAGCTGCTCAGTACAGAGCCCTGAGATGTGGAGCTGGGAAGCTGAGTTCTCCTCACCATGGGGGAGGTGGCACCATCAAGCAGGAGTCTTTCCCCCAGGTACTTTTAAGATTAAAATGTTCCCTGTTGTCCAGGCTGCAGAAGGATGGATACTGGAGGCATTAGGAACTCCAGTCCTGATGCTTTGCTAGATGGGCTGGATCCCACCATATTAATAACCATTTCTGTTTGCAGACTGGTTTGTGATTTCATGTCTTGGCTTACATCAAATCACTTGGTTATAAGGCCTGTCAGCAGACATTTCAGCTCATTTCAGCACATTTTCGGCAACCACAGAAAATACCAGAACATCATCTACTAAAGACAAGATTTCCTCCATAACAATTTTGAAAAACTATTGTAGCCAAATACCAAAGCACGGTCCTTGTTGGAAAACAACAGGATCTCAAGCCAGGAGATGTCTTGTGTCTCTAGTGGGCCAGCTCTGCAGCAGCAGGCAGTTAAATCCTCCTGTAACGCAATGGTTGATTGCACATTTTGGGGAATTTCACAGCTTTCCATGGCCCAAGTCATCTCCAGCTGCTCAGCATCATGTTCAGTGTATTGTTATCTCTTCTCTAGCCATACATAAAATAGGTGAATACCGCAGGAAGATCCTGAAGAGCTTACTTAAGCTAAGAGCTGGTTAATTTATATTTGTTAGCCTGTTTGCCTTCTATAACCACATAATTTCAGAGTGCATCTTTCTCTGTTTTTTCTTCTCTCTGTGTTTTCATTCTGGTTTAGTTGCAGAATGTTTTCAAGTTTACAAAGAAAATGGAAACCATTCAAAGAAGAAAACGGGGGTTTTGTCTGTCCAGTTTCTTCCTTTCTCTGTTACTTTTTTTTTTCTTTCTCTCTTTTTGCTTGGAAAAAGAAGAGAAAAGGCCAAAAGAGAAAAAGAAAAGTCCATTTTATTTTTGTACTCCTCTTCTGTATTTCTCTCCTTCCCCCATCCCTCCTTTCCACCAATTCCTTCAATCCCAAAAGTCCAAAGAATTCCTCAGTTTCTTCAGGTATTTTCCATAGAGAATACATGTGGGAAACACGTCTCTCTCTCTGCTGGTGCTCAGAGGCAGTGGGGGTGAGGAAGGCAGCCGGGAGCACACTGCTGGTGTGGGACAGGGGTTCAATGTTCACGGCACAGGGCAGCCCCCCCCTGGGGGCGGGCTGGGAGGAACCAAAGAAACTGGGGGAGTGGTGAGTGATGCCTTCCAGGTTTATCCCTCATGTGCCTATGGCTGAGAAGAAAACAGTCCTGAGCTGATGTGTGCCAGGAGTTTGGATTTCAGAGTCCTGTCTCTGATCCAGCTGCATTTATAATAAATGCTATTATCGAGCAACAGGAACAGCAAAGTGAACATGAGGAACATCCCATCTTTTCCATTTTTCAAGAAACCTAACTCCAGAAATAAGGTTGTGTGCTAGTGGTGGGGCTCTCAGGGTTATGTGTCCTCCATAGGCCAAGGAGACCTTCCAAAAACAGTGTGCTTCAACAGTTGGGGCAAGTAGCAATTATAAAAGCAGTCTAACAGAGAAGTTTTTGTGCCACATGGGGAGAGGAGCTCTGTGGCTCCGTTTCCTCTCTTTTATTGCGGGTCTGTGACAACAGATAATTTTTTCCCACAATTTAGATGCATTTCACCTTCCTCCTGGAGAAACATCTGGTTTAGGTTTTTGTTGTTGCCATTTCTTTCATTCTCTGTCTTTGAGGAGATGAAGGGAAGAGGCCTCAGAAGATGGTGATTTAATGGCCTTGCCATGTTTTTCTCATCAGGCAGATTTGATGGGGATGGGTCCAAACTTCTTGTAAAGAGCTAATCTTTCTCATCTCCTTGCCTGTTCGCTTAGCGTGTGGTAAGGCTCAGTCACCGTGTGCCAGGTGGGAGCTCAGCAGTGTGCAAGCCTAGCCACAGTTGTATTCCCATCCCAGGGATACTACCTGAGAACTCAAAAATGCAGCCAAGCTACTGGCTTCTGGCAGACAGCGGGAGGCAGCTTGGAGGCAGGGAGTGAGGGATGGCAGGGACGGCCATGGCAGCTCCTTCGGCTCTGCAGAGGACGATTATCCCCAGGGTCCTCTGGCTTGCCCACTCCCAGCCCCCCTTCTAGGTGAAGAACAAGTGATGCTTGCTGCAAGCTCGGCACTGCATTAGGTGTTCTATGTGTATAAAAGACAAAAAAACCCACTGATGACAATCACAGAGAGCATCTTTGCATGCCAAGCTGGCAAGATCCACACAGTGCAAATGCAATGGAAACTTATGGTCCTCACTGATGTTGCCCATTGGGCAGGAAAGTCAAGTTAGCCAGTGTCTGTGTCTCTCATCACATCCCATCAGATTTTGGTGTTTTCAGGCGGTAGTCCCTGTGTTTGCAAGGCAGCTAATGAGAAGGTGGAAAATGCTGGTGCTCTTGCAGCAAATTGATTTAATCTCCTGGTGTTTCCATTGCTTCTGTGTCTTTTGTTGCTGATGTGAGGCCAACCTCTGCTCTCTGCTGTGAAAGTCCTTCCCTGGCAGCACACCCAGGTGTCTTCAGCTGGCCCTCAGCCACAGTACAAGATGTGAACGAGGTCCGGGCATGTTCAGCAGGGTCATTTTGTGTGTCTCTTTCCATCAGGGGGTCCGCTTCTCTACAGCGATGTGAAGTTTGTCTACAATTCGCAGCAGCTGAACGGGACCCAGCGAGTATTACTGGATAACGTCATCTCGGAGGAGCAGTGCCGAGAGCTTCACAGGGTGGCCAGTGTGAGTAGGCAATGCCCCTGGAGGGGACGTGACTGCCACATGGGCTGAGTGGCTGATGCTCTCTCCAGCAGCAGGCTTGTGAGAGCTGAGTGTGTGATCAGCCCCTGGAGAGGCTCTAGGTTCATGCCTCACTCTTGAGCGTTGCAGCTGATGCCGGGATGCCTGTGGAGAGCAGTCAGATGTTGGTCCCTGTAACACATCCATAACTGCCACACAGGAACTGCTGCTCCATCTTGGGCCATTCTTAGAAACATGCTGCAAGACAGAGCCCATGCAGAAGTAGCTTTTTGCCATGTGTTATATACAATCACAAGCCTGGTTGATGTGGAGCCATATTTGCAACAGTGGATAACAGAACGAGGCCTCAAGGACATTACGACCTTGAAACCTGCAAGCCATGGACTAAAAGGAGCTGGGGGAAGCAAGTAAACAGCAAGAGAAGATGTTCTAATTACACAAATGTTACAAGTTAACTGTTTGGGACTTTCCAGGGGAGGGTTTTGGCTTTAAATGTTGCAGTAACCAATAAGGAGCTCAGCTTTGCACTATGTATGAGCTCATTAGTAAGTGTATAAAAAACGCAGCCTTGAGCAACAGGTTTTTTAGGTTTTTTTGCAGGTTTCAAGGTCGTAATGTCCTTGAGGCCTCATTCTGTTATCCACTGTTGCAAATATGGCTCCACAGGTTGAGCCTTCTCATTCATCATCATCTAAGCCTAGGAAGGGACTGAGGGTTCCTAAACATCCCAAGTCAGATGGTGGGTGACTGTTTTCCGGCATCTTGGAATGGACCGTGTTCATGGAGAGCTGCAGTGCCTTCCCACCCAGCTCACCTGTTCTCGTGAATGCAGCCCTGGGGGATTTGAGGAAGAGTGTGCCACATGCTTCCATTGCAGCTTCCCCTCTCCTGGGGAACCTGTTCACCTCTCACCTGTGTTCATGGCTTTCAGGGGATCATGTTGGCTGGAGACGGTTATAGGGGCAAAACCTCCCCCCACACCCCAAATGAGAGATTTGAAGGAGCTACTGTCCTCAAAGCCCTCAAGGTATATCTCCTTCCCTTCTCTCCCTCTCATGCCCTCCCTCCCAGCTGGCATGCAGCCCTGACCCTCTCTCATCCCTTCTCCTTGCCCAGTATGGCTACGAGGGCCGTGTCCCACTGAAGAGCGCCCGGCTCTTCTACGACATCAGTGAGAAGGCTCGCAGGATCGTCGAGTCCTACTTCATGCTGAACTCCACGCTCTACTTCTCCTACACCCACCTGGTGTGCCGCACCGCCCTCTCTGGTGAGCTCGGGGGGGACAGTGGCAGGGCAGGGCTGAGAGGACAGGAGGGGTTCAGCCCTCCATGGGGGGTTTATGAGTGGGGGACACAAGCCTGAGAGTAGCTCTGTTTTGCCTGATGCTTCAACTGATGGCTGAGGGCTGGGCAAGGTCACTGTTCCCACAGCAGCAAAGGGTGGGCACTGCTATCCCAAAGAAGCTAATTTCTGGGGTGTGTCTCGTTTTTCTTATCTCCAATTCTTTCTCTTTTCTTCTCCCTCTTCTCTTGCCTCTTCTCACTGTCCCTTCTCCTCTCCATCCCCCCAGCTCTCCACCTGGCTTCTGTGTGGTAAGGAACAAGTAGAGCTGTGCAGATCTGAGTCCTGAGATGTTGCCTTTTCTCCCCAGCCTTTCCTTTCCTCCTCTCACCTGTGAACACCACCCAGAGTGGGGTCGGGGCAGGCTCCCCACTGTGAGAGCATGGCATTTCCATCTCATCCACCCCTTCTCCTACCCCCTTCCTCCACATGGTCCTGCCTAGGCCAGCAAGAGAGGAGGAATGACCTGAGCCACCCCATCCATGCTGACAACTGCCTTTTGGACCCCGAGGCCAATGAGTGCTGGAAGGAGCCTCCTGCCTACACCTTTCGTGATTACAGGTAGGAAGGAAGGGGGGGCTGCTGCTGGGGACCCTCCCCAAGGTAGGTCATCCTGCGCCACAGGCTGTAAACCCTAAAGCTGGTACATCCCAGCTGCAGCAGATGTGAGATCCAGCAGGTAGTTTCTGGTGGCAGCACTCTTTGTGGCTAAACTTCGAGCCACAGTTTAACAGTAATGGCTCTGTGATATTTTAAGGTCAGGAGATTCCAGCTGTGGCCTGCAGGGCTGTGTCTCTGTCATGTGTTTTTAGTGAAAAATAGGTTGAGAGTTGGTGGGACCCTAGCCAAGGAGAGATCTGCTGGTTCTCAGCTGTGGCTCCAAAATGGGGGCAGTTTGGGTGGCCCCGATCAGCCCCACAGCAGGACCTCCCCTGCCCAGCAGCCCCTGCCCCTGCATCTCAGTGGAGAGATGCAGGATCTGCCCCAGAGGCAGGGGTCAGCCCCAAGCCCTCCCTCCTGCTCCCCTCACAGGGCTCTCCCGCTTCCTCCCCCAGTGCCCTTCTGTACATGAATGCAGATTTCGAGGGAGGCGAGTTCATTTTCACCGAGATGGATGCCAAAACTGTGACGGTAAGTCGGTGCTGTGAACCAAACGTTGATCAGCAGCAGCCTGTGCTGGTGCTCTGGGCTTCCCCAGGCAGCCTGTGGCTCCTGCCTTGCAAAGAGCCCATAAAAATCCTGCTGGCAGTGGCGCACAGCCCTTCTGTGCCCTGCCCAGAGGCTGCGCAGAGCAGGAAGCAGATCAGAGGAATGGCTGAGAGTCGTCCCTACCTGGAGGGCTGCTGAGCTCCCACCCCATCTCGTGGCCAAGCTCGAAGCAATGCCTCTGTACATATGCAGTATCTGTCCCTGAGAGGGATGGAGCTCATGCAGAAGCCCTTCCCTCTGCATGGGGCTGTGTGGAAGGCTTGGCACCCCTTCCATGGTTGGACAGAGCATCTGAGCATCATGCTGGGGCTCTGAAGTCCGATAGATGCTGGAGGGTAGATTGCATCTACCTAAGACTAGTGCCAGAGGGTTGATGTGGTTGGCACTTCTGGCCCTGAGGTCCTGCAGGATACCTGTTACGGACTCAGCAGAAAGAAAAAAGGTGTTTCACAGCTGATGCCAGGGTTATCCTGCACCTCCCTGGAGCTATGCCATGGCCCTCTTTTGCTGTAGGTGGTCACCAGCAGGCTTTGCAAGGACTCCATGCCACCATCTCCTTTCTGCATGATAACTGTGCAGCAGGACCAAGCCTCACACTTCCTTGTTTACCCCACACAGTTTTACAGCCATGCCCAGAGCTCTGCCTGTCCTCCAGAGCAAATCACTGCTTCCTGGAGCCATGCAGAGAGATGCCCAGTAAGATCCCAGGCCATGGACCATGAGGAGCCTAGACACGGCCAGTGTGTACAGCCATGCTGCTCCTTGCCACCCTGGTGTCACCTGTTTTCCCACAGGCCTCCATCAAGCCCAAGTGTGGGCGAATGATCAGCTTCTCGTCGGGCGGTGAGAACCCCCATGGGGTGAAGGCGGTTACCAAAGGCCAGCGGTGCGCTGTGGCTCTCTGGTTCACCTTGGATCCACTTTACAGAGAGCTGGTGAGTCCCTCCGTCACGATGTGAGGGGAGCTAGGGGGGTACCCAGATCTTGGAGGAACCTGGGCCATCTTCAGCCACCAGTCCCAACACATCTATTTATTTCCCATCACACCCCCTGCAGCAGCGTTCCCATCTGCTGCACCACAGGGACATGAACCGGTGGCCCCAGGAGCAAACAGCCATGCTGCCAGCATGCTCCTGGACACCCAGGGCCCATGGGGTGCAGGGCCAGGCTGGGGTGCTGAGCCGGGTGTGGGAGGGCTCTGCGGAGAGCTGGGCTGGCCATTTCTGACACCTAGTGGCAATACCCTGGTGAACAGGGAAGTCCTCCGCAGCCATCTGCAGCTCTGAGGCCAGTGATACACAGCTGCTGCCAAGGCCTCAAAAGCAGTTTGGCAGCCCGAAGTCCCTGGGTCTGGGCACACGGATGCCATGGGAGATGTGGGCTGTGGTGCCTTTCAACAGGCAACCTCCAAAACTAAATGCAGGGAGGGAGCAAAGCCCTTTGCCATTGCCTTGGGCAGCAGTTGGGCTGCAAGGGTTTGGGCGAAGCTTATTTTCAGACATGCACTTTATTTTCTCTCTGCTTTTTGGCACTAGCTGAAATTTCTCCATGCTTGGTGCATCTGTGATAGCAGATCAGCCATGTCCAAGGAGCTGGAAATCCACATCAAGCAGAGGGGACAGGAGAAGGGTACACTGTGGCAGTGGGTCCTAGTGAAGTGTGATAAGGGAAGAGCAGTACATCAGCTCTGCCCCAGCCATTGCAGCACCAGGAGGGAGGAGGGAATTAGGTATTGATGTGTAAAGTGATTTGATTAATTTTTGCCCAGCAAATCCCCAGCTCACGTCCCAGGCTGTCCACTGTCCTCTCAACTATGCTGCTGGTCTTTGGATGAACTGCTTGCTGTGGGTCCTCCCAGCAGGCTGAGCCATGCTGAATGAGTTGAGAGGAGGCACAGAAGCTCTGCTGTTACAAATTCTTTCCTTCCTCTCTTTCAGGAGCGAATCCAAGCAGATGAAGTGATCGCGATGTTGGACCAGGAGCATCTAGGACCCAGTGAAATGAACATCAACCCAAAGGATGAGCTATGAACTAGGCCAAAGACTTTTTCTATTAAATATTTATTTAATATTGTTAATCTTATTAGAACCCTTCTATTTTTGTACAGAGCCGCTGTATAAGTTAACAGGTTAATATGATTGTGGAGTTTCAGGAGTGCCTGTTCTATGTTTAGCACAGCTCTTGCTGGGACCCCTCATCTCTGTTCCAGCATCTCCTGCGGTGACTGACTCTGCCTCTGGGATTCCCTGTCCTTCCCTAGCACTTCTCAGGACTTACTCAGGCACCCTGTGCCCCCTTGGAGAACCCTTTTTTTTTTCTTCCTCAGCCAGAAATAGCTGCTTCTCTTTAGCCCCTGCTAGAGAAATGTCTCAGGCGTGATAACAAACCAGTCCTTCTGCCCCAGCTAAGTGCTGACTGGAGACCTGGGCAGAGCTGCCCTTGGGGAAACTGGAGCACCAGTCAGTTATTTCCATCTCAGAGCCCTTCACCATTTGAAATATGCTTTTTAGGGATAAAAACCAAAGTAAAACACAGGGCCTAACAAGATGCATATCTCTCTGTAGCCATGCAAAGCTGCCATTTGGGCATTAATTCTGATCAGAACTTCCAGAATTCATGTGCTGGGCAGGGGCATGAGCTGTGCATAGGTGAGAAGGGGTTTGATTTGCAGCTGACTCTGGTGAAATAGGGTTTGTCAATCATGTTCAGTCCCTGCTCTTGCTAACAGCCTGGGATACATGAAAGAAAATGCTTCACACCACATCCTTTGAGCTTCCAGCCCAGTGCTGCTGCTGATAAACCCAAGGTTAGAACTCATCATTTCCAGGTCCATGTTGGAAAGCAGATGAAAGGCTCAGGGATGTTACAGTGCCATGGTGTTGTGTGATGATGGTACAGCTTTGTACTCTGGATATCCTGGACATATCCTCCCATTCTGACATGTAGGAGCAGCAGATGTTTGTAGCATGGCAGCATCTCTTTCCTCAGAGTATTTCAGACCTAGTCTGAGGGTGTTGCAGTGAAAGCACATGCTGCTTATCACAAGAGATTTACTATGCCAGTAACTGCTGCTAAGCTGGTAAATCATCCCTCTCCCACCATTAGATTAACTCCTATGTGTGGGATCAGAGCAGCCCCTACCTCAGTCAGAATAAACACTGAAGTCACAGAACTGCCCACATCCCTAGACATAGGTACTGCTTTTGCTGCTAGAAAGCAGTTCCTAAAAGGCAGGTTGTAGCAATCTTTACTGTTCAATTTACTGCAAGACTGCTGTCTCCCCAGAAAGCACTGCAGGGATCTTGGCTGGAGTTTGTATCCCTGAGCAGCTTTGCTCAGCTCCCTGCTTGCACTGGCACTTTCTCAGTCTTTTCTGCTCCCCTTTGCCATCTTTGCCATTTCCAGGACTTAAAATCTGCAATAGGGAATTGTCTTTTCTCTTTGTTTGCAGCTTGTGTCTACCCAAATCTTTCAGATCAGCAGTACTCTTCTCATCCAGTCACTGGCTGCAAAGGCCATAGACAAGGATGGTCCTTCTGCAGAGACCTCCTCTAAAGCTGGTCCTGGGCAAGGTAAAGGGGAACGCAGTGCATCTGGAAAAACAAATCCCTGGACTGTGAAAGGGGCACCATTAATGCCTAGAAAATGACAGAAGGGTAATTTGCTGCACCTCCTCCAATGTGGAATCTGCAGGGGAGAAAGCTCTGAATGTTTCTGAGCCACTAGTGGAGTTTGTTTCTTGGAAGTTATCTCCATTCCTCATAGACTGTTGAAAAGATTCATTGTGTTGCCTCCCCAAAGAATTGTCCACAGGCTTCTGCTTTCAGAGACCTTTCCCTGCCTAAATGCCTCCCCTGTAAATGCTTAAACCCCCTTTTTTAAAATAGCCAGAGGAAAAGCTGGAGGGAAGAAGGGGAGGGCAGCTGGAGAGCTGAAACACTGGCTGTGTTGTCCCCCATCTGCACCATGCTATGCCATCCAAGGCTTGATTCCTCATGCTGCACCTTCACATGAGTTTGTGCTGCCATCCCTCTGACAATCACATCTGCCTGAGTACACCCTGCAGAGCTGCCCCCTCCAAGCAGCTGGGTGCAGCCCCTGCGTTCCTGAAGCTGCAGGGATCCCACCAGCTGGTCCTCCTGCAGGGAGGCGGGAGGGGGACACAGCAGGTCTTGCTTGGTTTGCTGCTGTGGTGCTTAGCTAGAGCTGTGTCTAAACACAGGCAAAATAAACTTAAACACAACATCTGGGCCTGTCTTTGTCTTTCTTGAGCCCAGTATTGGAAGGGGAGACGGGGGTATGTGGTTTGTCTCACAATGATGCCTCTCCCTTTAGGGTTTCATGCCCCAGTCCCTAGAGGACATGAACACGTCCCCCATCTTGGAGGAGCATCAGAGACACCAATGTGAACAGGATTAAGCAAGGTTGTGTGTGCATTTGCTTGCCTGTCCATCTCCTTTGCTCTACATCCAGCTGCCTAATAACATAGGCATCATTGGCACACTTCAAGCAATTTGGAGAGCAGGAGGATGTCACAGCCCCTGTGTGCTGCTGGGGTGTGCAGGAAGCTGAGGACCAAAGCGGGTAGCTGGCCACCTCCTGGTGAAACAACAGCTTTGGTGGAGAACAGAGCAGCTTCAGAAGGATGCAACATTTTGGGACTCAATTGCAAACATGAACCCCAAATCCCCAAAAAGGGGAAATGCTCTGGGCTGCCTGGGCCATGCCGCTCACTGCACTGCTCTGCTGCCAAGACCTGCCTGCAGTTTGTGCCAGGCTGAAGCCAGGAAACAGGAATGCAGTGAGTCAAAGGCACTTTTCCCATTTGTTTGTTTTTCCAGCTCTCTGCTCTGGCAAAGTCTAGCTCAGAAGTCGATTTGTATTTCTGCTGCAACAGCAGAGGTGGCTGCCAAGTGTATTGGCACACTGTAGCATTGTAGGAGCAAGTTACCAGAGCTCTTTGGGACATGCACCAAAATATAATGTAGGCTTTTGGGTCTCTTTGGTATCTGAGTGGGTTGCCACCAAGGTGTCTTGACCTCTGAGAAATGAATTTTAACTCTTAGATTTGATGCAGGGGCCTGGCATCCACCAGAGCTGTCAGGGTCACATCCAGACTGCTCACAGGGCACCTGCATCCCTGGAAAAAGAAAGGTTAACAACAAAAAACAAATGTATACACTCCTCCTTGGTGAAATATGCCCCAGGGACAACCTGGTGAGCTAACATTTTTGCTTCCTGCTATGTCGGTTATTCCCCTCTTGCCCTGCCAGTCTGATAATTGCTTCCCAGAGTCCCTCCATGAAGCAGCTCCCCAAGGAGGCAGTGCCCAAAGTCACACGATGGAGAATAAAGCTGATGGGCATTTCAGAGCAAGCTTCATGGCTCCCAGGCCAGCTCTGAGCATCTCTAGCTATGGCTTGGCCACTGAAGGCAACCGTAACCTACTTACCTGTTGGCCATTTGTTATACATGTACCGGTTCTATCACCAGCAATGGGAGCGGTTTGGAGATGGAGATGCTTGAACCATGTCTTAGTTCCTTGTTAATTCTGCCATACCCCTCCTAATACTGATAATACATGCATGGTGGGATTAGCAGGGTTGATTTATGACATTCAGCTAGGAAAAAAAAAAAGAAAACAACTCATAAAGGAAATGTAATAGAATTTAAAAGTATTTAAACAACAACTGAAGTGGCTCTGTATGTGTGTGTGTGCACGCTTGGGTGCGGCTGTTGCTCTGAAGTGAAGCCCTGCACAGTGTTACTCAATGCCAGGGGATCTTTACTAGCAAGGAGCTTTGTTTTTGTTTTGACATTCAAGTGGCCCTGAGCCAAGCCTGGTCGCCCCTTGCACAAGGCTGATGCTAGGGGCTGGGAGGGGGTAGCTGGGGGAGCCAGGCCTGTGCCGCAGGCATGTCTTCAGCAACAGGGAATCAGCAATGTTTCAGGAAAAAGTACAGATTAAATGGATGCCTTCGTTAAGCAGAAGGTGAATCATTGCACTTCACAGTCAGGGATGTGGCAGCAGTGTGCAGAGCTGGTGGCAGCAAGGGCACTGAGGCATGGGGAGCTGTGGCTAGCAGGAGTCATGGTAGCCCAACAAGGCACCTGATGCCTTGTGCAGAGGGTAGGAGCATGGAAAACACCTTGTACAAGCAAAGAACTACTAATGGGGACCAGCAGAAAGTCTGAGGCTGTGTCCCTTTGGACAAGGGACTTACTACAAGTGGCTGCTGGAAGTTTCCCTCCAGCCAAAAGCTCAACCCTGAAAACTAACCTGAAATTAAGGCTTGTGGGTATTTACAAATTCCTGAATCTGCAGTCAAGGCTGAAATACCTAAAGCTCTTTATGTCCAGTGGCTACAGAGTGAGTCTAATAAAACCTGGGCATGTCCGTAGGCATTAGCCTGCAAGGATTTGTGAGATGGTAATTTTAAGCAACTGAACCTCACAATATTGCTGTGGAGGCTTAGGGCCAGGTGGACAAGTCAGTCTCCAGCAGCTCCACTGGACAATGACTGATTCCCAAGGATTCCAAGCTGGGGCATGATAAGCTTATAAAATATGGTGTATTTGCTCCTTTTGTATGTCCCCTTTGTTTCACAGGAGCTAGACTGATACCCCAAAACACAGCAGCTTTGATGACCCTTGGAGACCCAAGAACAAGTCTTGCAAGGAGCCAGCCTGGCTGAAGACCCTCTTCTGCTGCAACTCCGTCCCATCCTGCAGCTGCATCCCTCTCGCCATCTCCCCACCCCGCTGCTTGGTCTCTGCCCTAGTGATGGTCAGTTTGGGTGGCACCATCCCCATTAGCTGCTGCCAAAATGGTTGGCTAGTGCCTGTGCAAGGGTCTCCCCACCTCGGAGGCAGCTGCTGCTGCTGGTCAGTGGTGGGAGCAGTGCCTGGACTGCTTTGTCAGCTTTGCACTACAAGCTGCAGTAGTTTGGCCAGGGGAAAGATGTGAGCAAAGGAAGGAGACTCTGAGCAGTGCTCAGCCCTGCTGGTTAAACCTGGGCAGAGCCAAGCTGAGCACTCACAGGCAGCTGAACATCTTCCCATGAAAACCTGTCATAAAAAAAAAAAAAAAAAGAGTTGTTTCCTCCTGTCCACACCCTTGCCCAGCCTGGAGGAAAAAACCAGAACAAACCAGCTGGCTCTAATAGTGCTGGCAGTGAGATAAAAATGGGCTAGTCCTGCTTTGGGGAAGAACTATATTAAAAAAGGAAAAAAGCATGCATGTCTTTTGTTTCCGCAACTGCTCCTACGCCCACATCCCACCAGAAGAGCCACCTTTTCCTGCGGGAAATGTTGCTGCTTGCCTGTACATCATGGTACGACCCTGACGGAATCCTAAAACATTGTGCTCTTCCCCAGGTGTGGATGGGTGCTCCTCTTCCCACCACCCCATTTACACAACAGGCATCCAAAGCCAGCATTTAGGGTGCCTTGGTGCCAGTACCAGCACTGGCAGCCCCGAACCAACAGAGTGCAGCTGTGCAGGAAGCCAGATCTTGCACCACTGTTCACCCCAGGCACAGCCTTGCCTTCACTTTGAGGGGCTCACGTGGGTGGGTGCAATAGATGCCACTGAGAATGGCACAGTCTCCCATATAACCCCCTTAGGTTAGATGTAAGGAAAAAGTTTTTCAATATGAGGCTTGATGGGGCTCTGAGCAGCCTGATCTAGTAAAGATGATCCTACTCACTGCATGGGGGTTGGACTAGACGGTCCTTGAGGGTCCCTTCCAACCCAATACATTCTGTGATTCTAAGATTCTATATCCTCTCGGAGCAGAGGGTGTGCGTGGGTCACTTGTCCATCCCCAGAGCACACACTGAACCAGCAAACTGCTGTCTCCACACGTCTAGTGGATGCCACAGCCAGCCCAGCATTACTTTTACCTTGTTCTAAACACGTGGTAAAAGCTGGCACTGAGTTTGTTTCCTTCTCATTTATCAAACTTTGTCACGCATTAAAAAAAAAAACAACAGCAAAAAACCCTCAACATAAAATATGTCCCAACCCCCTGGCCGCCATCCAACCCTGCCAAAAATACATCCAGCACACTACAGGAACCTGAGAAATAAAAACAGGCAACTCTGAGAGCTGCCTGGCCACCCTCACCTTGCTTCTGGGACAAGGCAGAGAGCTGGTGAGCCGCAGGGGAGCGGGGTCCAGCCTCGGTCTGGCTGGGCAGCAGCGGGCAGCGGCGAGGCTGCGGCAGGAGAGCGCGAGTGCAGGCAACCGCAGTGCGTGCCGGGGCAGGAGCAGGCAACGTGAGGGCCCCATGGGCAAACGGAGCCAGGCTGGCGAGTGGACATGCTTGGCAAAGGAGCAAGTCAGCTAATGATCGTTTCCAGGGGTGGTTTGGATAACGAGGATGGCAGTTTTAGTAGGTATTTCCTGAGGTTGAGCAGGGCAGGGCAAGGGGAATTAATATGAGCTCAGTTTAGCTTCTACTCGTCCTTTATTTGTAATGAGATTAAAAGCAGAGATGGCAGTGGCACCATCAGTCTGCTGCCGTGATGGGGTGAGCAGATAAGCAGCTCCTGTGGTGCCTCACATGGGAGCCCAACAGCTCTGGCAGATGGGGAAAAACACCGGAAAAACCACCAGTCACACACAGCTTTTTTGCAATGGCCTCAGGGTGTCTTCACTCCCAACTCTGGGGGAAACACATTGCATTGGACTGGCCTGGCTGCTCCTGACGGTGCCAGGAGCGTGAGGGACTGCTGACCTCCCCGTGCAGCCCAGCATCACCATCCCCTCCTTGCAGTGCTTCTGCACCCAGCGCTGGCTGAAAGCACGGGGCTGAAGGATGGTCCCTGCTTTGTCAGTGAGAAATGAGGCCACTGCTTGCCACCAATATGCTTTGGGCAGCTCCAGTGCAAGAAATGAAGCTAGTTGGTTTGACTGCAATGAGGCAGAAGCTGGAAAGAAGTGTGAATGCCTGCAAGGCACCTCCCAGCTGCTCACAGTGCTTTAACTGGAGCATAGCAAAGGTGGAGAAGAAACTCTCTTATGATCCCCCTCATGGAGAGGAAAATGTGGAGTCTCTGGTAAATTTTGCAAGGGTCTTTGTTGTGGCTGTGAAAGGCCTGTTCATGGCAAACCCAGAGCCATCTCTGTGTGTACATAGCTCTAGCAGGGGAGTTTTGGCTGGAAAACCACTGAAAAACAAGCCCTGTATTTTAAAAGCCTCATATTAATCACAGTAACTGGACATGCATGGGCCAAGTGTGCCCATCCAGGGCAGTGGCCCCAGCTAATGTGGGAAATCTTGGCACCAGGGTCATCCCTGCAGGGCTCTCTGCAGCAGCTGAGCACAGCCAAGGTGATGCCCAAGCCTGACATCCCCTTCACCATGTTGTTAGTCACTGGCTACATTGTCCCCGCCAGGATGCCCACGAAAACCATCTGTGGTGATGTGCATTTCTGCATGAAGCCCTTCTCATGGAGCCCCAACAATGCCTGCCTGTGGCCAAGCACCATGGGGGGCAGCTGCCCAGTCCTGGGGATCACAGGTGGCTGGTCCCACCACTGCACAGGGAAAAAACCAACCCACCAGCATCTTAAAACCAGTTTGCTGCCCCCAGGCACCTAGGGTTTGTTTGTTCATCTCGTTTCATTTCGACACCTCGTGTGAGAGGCAGGGAGCTGGCATTCACCCCTCCAGCGGTGCCAGGTCTGAGATAGTTTTATTTGATTTGCCGGCCAAATTGGGTGGATGGGTGGAGACTGAATTTTCCCCTTTATTTTTGTTTTCAAAAAACCCTTCTGGCCCTGGGTGAGGCAGAAGGAGCTGAGTAGTTTCATGCCTATGTTCTCTGTGACAGTTACCTACCTACAGCGGCGGGGCCACAGCCCGGCTCCTCTGAGCAGAGGAGCTGGGTGTGGAGGGACAGGCTCGCTAGCTGGATGGGGAAGGCCATCAGGCACCTCAAATAATGCTTTTTTAATTTCCCTCCGGCTCAAACACACTGGATACAGCTCTAGTGCAAGCCCATCCTTCCTTGCTCTGCACAACAGGTCAAAGGAAAATGATGCCTTTAGTATGGGCAGCCCATGGAATTGGGAGAGTATGAGGCAGGCTGGGAGCTGCTTGCCAGCCCAGGGGTGATGGCTGAAAACCCCAGCCTTGTTGCCCAGCCTCAATTCACACAGCTGCAGGGAAGCGTTTTGTCACTCAAGGTCCCCATGGAAAGCCCTGAGCTGTGTGTGGTTGATACCCTGAGGTGCTCTGAGCAAATGCTTTCAGAATAACCATCCCCACACTGAAACATGGTACTGACAGTGACTCTTAGGGTTGGAATGAAGTATATGGACTTTCTCTAGAGCCCTTTGCTTCCCTGGGTGACTCACCCGGCCCTCGCAGCACCTCTGCAAGCAAAGTAGCCCAGGAAGGTTTTTCCTATCTCACTCATAGCTGTGAAAAGAAGAATATTCACATGCACCTTCCAAAAGCTCACCCATGAGCAACCAATGTGCCATGCTCTTCTGTGCCCAGCAAACTGCCAGGTTGTTTTGCCAATTACTAGGCCCAGTACAAAGGACACAGCCAGCAGAAAAACAATCCAGTAAGCAAATTCTATTGCATGTAGAGAAGTCAGTATATAGGGGATCGCTGGGGGTACAAACAAGTCAGATCACAAATAATAGATATCAACCCCAGCGACTCCAGGAATGACACAGCACAACCCATAATAGATGGAATAAACAAAGATACGAGGTATCCCATAGAAAAAATGGGAGACAACCAAGACAACAGGCTGATCACATATGATAGAAGCAGCCCCATGTTGCCTCCCCACAAAGCCCACATTTGTAAGTGCCAGACCTGACTGGGGTCCAGTTGCATGAGGAGCCAGGAGGTCCTTCCCCAGCAGGAAACTCTGCAAAGTGCATCCACTTCACAGACAGACACTCCACCATTCCTGCAAGTGGTCCCATCTTTTATCCCCAAAGCAGGACACCTGGCACTCATTTACCCAATGCAGGGCACCTGGGGCTTGTTTACCCAAGGGCTTTCCTTACAAGGCCGGCCTCACCTTGGAGGAAAGCCAAAAGGCAAACTCATCCCCTCCTCTTAAAGGACCATGGGGCCCACCCATATGTCAACCTTAATTCAGGGCTTGGGGTTCAGACCCCAGCACTTCACAGGTCCACCCTGCCAGCCACAAGCCCACGGTGCTGCCACCAGGCTTTCCTGGCAGCTTGGGCTGGCTGGAGCCACCCCTCTGGAGCTACCAAAGACACTTTGGGCAAAGTAAACATACACGCACCAAACCCAGGTGCTGCAGGGAGTGAGAAAGCCTGGCTGATGAGCACACACCCTGCCCTGCTCAGCTGGCACCATGCATGTTCCTCTCTGTTTGCTTGAACATCTGCACCGGGAGCTGTGGCACCAACCCAGCACCCTGCCAGTGCCCTGGAAGCAGCCTGACTGAGGGGTCTGCGTGGCCAAGAGCTGTTGGCATGCCTGCCCACCCCTTGACTGCTGGGACCGATAGCGGTGGCCAGAGCTCCTAGCATCACCACTCAGGAGGAATCAGGCCAAATCTACAAATTTTGTTTGCTCTGGGAGCGTAACAAATCTTTAGTGATTCCCCTTGAGGTGAAAGATGCTACATCCTTTCTCTCCTTTCAGGCTAATTACACTGAAACAAAAGGTGAGATACGCCATACCAGGAACGTTACTAAGCCTGCGGGTCCTCCACCCAGTGGGATTAGGTGGGAGCTCTGGATGGCACGAATACAGATGCCGGCAGCTGGCCTCCTGCTCCTCTTGCTCAACTGCTGGCGCCACCAGACAAAAGATAACAAACATCTCTCCTGCTCTCATGATGGGCCTAGCAGCAAAAGACAATTTCCAGGTCAGAAGCTCTTGCTGGGTAGCCCATGCTCCAGGCTATGCAGAAGAGCTGCCATCCCTCAGCACCTCTTTGCCCAAGCTGTAAACACTGTGTAGTACCAGCACATAGGGGAGACCCAAGTCCTGCACACCCCAGGCACTGCCTTGGGTTCTCCCCTGCTGTCTTCAAACTGCATCTCACTTCCCACACTTCCACCCTTCCCAAGGGATGAATGACTGCTGCTGATTTCTCCAAAATACCTTCTAGTTTTCAGGAAAACCCAACAGGACTCTTCTTTCCTGTCCCTCAGCATCTCTGCCTTCCTGCCAGGCCATGCCAGTCTGAAGGCAGCTCTGCCTTCCAGACACACTCAGTATAAACAGGGATAAATGCACCAGAGGGGTCCTCTTGTTCTGCCCTTGGAGGAAGGAAAAGGGAAGAGTGTTGCCTGGAAACAGGTCAGCTCTGGGAGCACCACCCAGACCTTCTCCCTCCCTGTCATGCCTGACAACCCTGGTCAGCATTGCTCTTCTCTCATTTGCAATAGGCATGCTCACAGCCAGCTACAAGCAGAATGACTGGAAAGAAAATCAGGCTTAGGAAATTTGCCCATGTTAGTATAGATGTCCGTCTTGGGCATCCTTTTCTGCAGCCTCACAGGGTTTGATTTGGCCACCTCAACTAGCTGAGAGCCTTCTCAAAGGTATTTCAGGTGCCCTGGCCTAACCAGGCATGCAAGGGTTAACCAGTGAGCTCCTTGGGCCCAGGATCACTTCATTTCAAATGGAGCAGAAGGAAAGGTCTACTCTGCTTCCCTTGAAGATGTGAAAAGGGTCAAGTGCTGCAGTTTGTGCTCCATGTCTTCCCAGCCAGACTCTCTGGCTGGGTTTCATCTCCCATGAAATGCTGTAGAAACTCAGTGCTGCTGCCTGGCCATGGGGACACCATGACAAAAACAACAGAAAAAAAAAAAAAAAAATCAGATTTCAGTCATCTCTCTCTGCTCCTGAGACCTCTCCAGACACACAGCCTGTGTGGGACACAGGGTGCCTTCGCCTCCTCACCTGTCCATCTTCAGCCGGCTGCTGGCATCCCTGGCAAGGCTTTCAGTCATGCCCAACTTCCTCACCTCCGAGACAAGGCTGAAATGATCTGAGACAGCTGCTGCCCATGGGCTGACAGTAACATACTTACCTTAATGGTTACTTGCTAATATTTTACCCTTGGGTGAAATGATAAGGTTCAGGGCCAAGTGGAACATGTTCAGCCATCCCTTCTTGGGGGCAAGCTGAGTCACTGGTGTTAGAGTTGTGCAAATCTAGTTTGTGTGTGGGTTTGGTGCATGTTTTTTTTACCATGAGCCCTTAACCATCAATGCATAGCACAATCCTGCCCGCTGATAGCCCCTGAACACTGGCTTCCTTCTGTTCAAATCACTAATTAAGCAGTCATAAAGGTCAGAATATAAACTATAATAGAAGTAACTGTCTTGCTACCCATAGCACTCAATGCTGGCAGAAAACTTCCCTATTGGGAGAGCAAACAGGGGGGTCTGTGTCCTCCAGCTGTCACCCTCAGTGGCATTGCAGCACCTTGTAGGTACCTTGCCTTGTGCTGGAGGTGACGCATTACCTCTTTTTTTTTCCATGAAAAATACCACTCACGTTCACCTTCTGGTTGGCAACTCACTCCAGCTTCTGCCTGGGCCGCTTGACCACGTCCTTGGAATGAGAAATCGATGCATTCATCTTGCCTTTCGCCATGGCACATGGATAATTTGATGCAATTGTGTATCCACCCACGCCTTTAATTAATCAAAGAGTTTTTCACGCAGCACTGTGCAATATTTTGTTTCCTAACATCCTTGCTATAGACTACTAGGATCTGTTGTAACATTTCTTACCCAATTCCAGCGCTGAGGGCTATGCAGCCAAGAAGAAGATGGATCACATGTGTAGAAATCTTCAGCATTGTGTCCAGACGCGATTTCCAAGGAAATCAGAAGCTCAATTAATCAGGCTCACAGAGGGATTTGGGAAAACAAAACAAAACTAAAAAAGAACCAGCTGACAAACAAAAACAACCTCAGGAAGAAAACAGGAAAAAGTTAGCAGATTCCCTGCCATGCCATTTAGGAAACTCAGAAAAAAATGGAGGAAATCAGAGGCTTTCCTAGAAAACACCTTGCCAGGGTTCACTACTCCAAGACAGAGCTGAAAAATCCTTTCCAATGGACCAAGGGGCCACTCCAACATCTTCCCCTTCAGACCTGCTCCTGCCCAGTGTCATGTTGGAGCTGCTGATGGGGGAAGGGAAATTACAGGTAAAGACTGGAGATGGCCAAGTGGGAGAGGAAATGCTCGGGCTGCACGCTGAATAACTGAAGAGAAACACCTGACAAACACTTGTCCACACCTGAGAGCCGAGCACCCAACTCCCACCTTTGTGTGCAAATGAACGGTTTGGGCACTCTTCCTTGTTGTGTCCTTGCAGGCCACAGCCACCCCAGCTGGGAAAGCCAGGCTTGGACCTGCAGGCCAGGGTAGGGATGGGCAATGGGGGCTGAGCAGAGAGCACGTGTGGGAAGAGCAAGACCCTGGAGCCCAGTTCCTGCACAAGCACTGCCCATAGCTGCCAGCATGGCATACCACCTCCCCACCTCCCACACAAGGTGGGTGGGTGCCATCCTCTCCAGCTCCCCAACTTCTCCTTGGGAGCTGCAATCTGTCTCCATGGCACAGCCCTGAACTGTGGTGGGTGCCTGTGCCCAGTGTTGGGGGCTGCTCTGTTTGGCCTCCCCCAGGGCAGAATTGCATGGAGACCAAATGAGTTGGGTGAGCTTTTACAGCAGGCATGAGCAAACCGACCAGCCAACAGCCTGCGGGGAGCCCTGGGGAAGAGCCCCACGCTGTGTGCAGCACCCAGCGGAGCCGTGCAGGTGCACAGCAGGGTGCTGGGTGCTGCAGGCGAGTTGGCCCTGGCGGGGTGCCGGGCTCCCCACCCAGACTGGCTGAGCTGGCTGCTGCAGCAGCGTGGGAGCCCAAAGCTGGCCACCGGTGCTGCAGCCAGGTGCTGCTGTGGGAGTTCCTGGCTGTGGCGTGTGCTCACTGCAAAATACGTGGTGGTATTTTCTCAGCTGGAAGAAGAGATGTGTATCACTCTGGCAGGGAGAACTCTTGCAGCCAAGGCTCTGTGTGTGCGTGGAGGGAAGGTGGAGCACCTCTCATGCCCTTGGGCAGGGCACACATGGTGCAGGAAGCCTGGGGTGCTGCTGCATGCTAGTTGTGGCTGCAGAGTGTTGCAGCACAGGGTAACCATGTAGGGCTGCTTGCCTGCAGTGTGCCTCCAACCAACCTCCTGGGGTGGGCAGGCTCTGGAGATATCTCTGGGCAGAGGTTCATAAACTGAGGGCACAGCTTCAGGTTTTTTGCACCCAAGAGCTGCCTGGGGTGAGTGCAGTCATCTCTCCTGGTTTGGCAGGTGATGGTTTTTTGGTCTTCATCTTCTGAATTTCTTCTCATTTGTGATGGTGGTGTTTGGCATGGACACAGCCCTGGGGATTCCCTGGGTGCACAGCTAAGGGGAGGAGAGCAGCAGTTTTCCCAAGAGGCAGCTACAGTAAAAGTTGCTCTGAAACACCAGTAAGTCACTTGCTTATTCCACTCATGCAAAATAAACAAACGAGAGTTGCTGCTGCAGCTCCTGCATGTGGCATACGAGAGGAGAAGGCAGTTTTATAAAACTCGTGCCCAGGCTGTGAGCACAGGAGCCGTTTGGGGGGCACACAGGCTCTGGTTCGGGTTGCACCCACCTGTACTGGGGAGAAAGGGACTGATGCTCGGAGCGGGTCCCGCTAGAGGGCAGTGGCTCCCCGGGCAGCGCGGCCGCCCCCGCCCGGTCCCGCTCCGCTCCGCGGGGATGCGCATCGCCGCTCCCCGAGCCGTCTTTGTACTTACTTGGGTTTTGTGAAGGCAGCATTACAAATCCCCTCGACAGAGGAACCAGCGCGGGCGGGAGATGATGTACTCGGAAGCGCCTTGGCTTCAGTGCAGCCTTATCTCCCGCTGCCTCAATTTTAAATTTTTTTTTTAATGCCAGATTGGATGGACAGATTCTTTCCTTTTCCTTTTCCTTTTCCTTTTCCTTTTCCTTTTCCTTTTCCTTTTCCTTTCCTTCCCTCCCTTCCTCCCTTTTTATTTATTTATTTTTTTTACATTTTGAGAGTGCTGGCAGTAAAAACAGAAGAGGAAAAGCACCATCTCTTCTCCAGGTCTGCCCATTTATTTTGTCTCAGTTTTTTCCCTTTTTCTCTTCAGACCCTACATTAATTTCTTTGCCACACATAGAGCCCTGCAGCCAGTTACTTGCCACAGGACTGCACGTGGCCGTGCCATGAGAGTGTCTCTCACAGTGCAGCCACAAGCCTTAGGAACTCGGCAAAGCTGATTGCATGGACAGAGCCATCCTGCTTAATATTAACAAACAAGCTTAGTCTTCCCTTGGCCTTGATACAGGCAATAATGAGACCACATCTTCCTAGGCATGATTCAGAGTGGGAAGCTAATATGCTCTGAATGGCTCCCCAGGGACTTTCTTGCCACTGATGATGCAGGGAGCCTAATCTCCTACCCTAGGCAGTTGGGAGAGACAATGTAAGCATCTCCCTTGTATGCTGTAATGGTTGGTATCAGCCCAGCTGCCTGTGAGTAATTTCTGAACGTGCCAGAAGGCACCCACCTCCTGTTGGAGCATGTATCCCCATTGTCTGGAGAAGTGGCACAGCCAAAAAGGCCACTGGCTGCCGTGCTAACATTACCACTGTATGCCAAAGGGCACCACACTGAAAAGGCAGTGAGAAAATAAGTGGAATGGTGCCTGGAGACCTTCACCGAACACTTAATCTTAGAGCTATCAGGTTGAAGAACAGTTGCTCATGGGCCTATGTCTGATGTTGCTGTGGGAGTGGACTGAGGCACGGTACTGCTGTGACTGCAGCCACCAAGGCTGAAACATGCTGGGCACAAGCAACACCCTCAGGTGCGGTTAGGACCCTTCACTTCAATACTACAGGCACCTAGTCACTGCACTGCCCCCGGAGACACCCCTCAGTGCTTACTTGTGCCCTGGGGCTGCAGCTACAGCCCCCTTGTCCTGCCCCAAATCCTGCATCTCCCTCCCACTCCCTCATAGCCTTCCCTTTACTCCCCAGTGGTCCCAGTCACCCTGGCTCACTTCATGAAGGCAGAGCTGATGTTTCCTAAGAACAAAACGTGTTCTTAGGAACTGTAGGATTGTTTACAAAGAAGTCAAAGCATTTTAACTAAACTAGCTGATCTCCACCCCGTGCCTGAAAAGAACCAAGACCATCTGAGCCACGGCAGTCCATGGCCACACTCACCTGGCAGCAGGGCATGGCTGTGCTAGGCAGCCCTGCAACATCCACAGGCAGACAGAGGGGGCTGCAGAGGGGCTCCAACTCCTCACTGAATGAAAGGCACCTACTAACAGAAATATACACATACACAAAAAAAACCAAAAACCACTTGGCTCCAGAGCACTGATGTTAAGGCCTTGTGCTGAAGGGATGGTATATACAGTTGGGAGGGGATGGGGATATAAGGAAAAGGGACCAGTCTGTGGGGCCCAGATCAGGAGAGCAAAGCTGTAGCAAAGGAGTCCTGCCAATTTTACCTCTAAGTAAAATTTTGGCTCCTTAATCTTAAGGAAGCAAGCTGGGAGAATGCTGCAGCCAGTCCTTGCCAATAGAGCATAAAGTTTAGCTTCCTACCAGTTCATTTGACCTTCATGGCCAGTGTGTGAAACATTAAGAGTAAGACTCCAAAAGTCCAGCCCCTACCTTTGCAATGCACCCAAGAAGATGATTCACTGCTGTCATGGGTCGCAGAAAGCCATAATATCTCAGGACCCAGAAAACACCAGCTTGAGCCTGGCAGCTAAGTGAGGCTGTTTGCCAAACCTGCCTGGCAAAGGCTCAGCATCAGCACAGCCCATGCCCAGGTGGCCACACTCCACACCCGAGTAGTGGCCATGCACTGCTTCCCCACAGAGAGGAATACACAGGGAACCTTTCAGGGCTAAAGTGCTAGCTTGGTATAGCTCCTCTCACTAACTTTCACACAGTGCTTTGTATAAGCTACACATTTCATAACTTAGCAAGTCAGGTGGTTAAACAGCCCAACCTCCGGCTTGGTGCTAGGGCTGGACTGCCCACACGGTTTTCCCACTGAGAAACAACTTGCAAAGAAGTGGAGTGGAAGCCCAGGTCCTGCAATCCTCCCACTGCAGCCCAGGCAGCCACTTTGCCATCAGGAAGGCAGGGGTTTCTGCTAAGCCACACAGGGCAGGAAGAACGTGATGAGCAAGACATCCTTCACAGGCTCCACTTGGATGTTTGCCAAGTTTTGTTGTGTCCGGATAAGTTTCATTCCAGGGGACTGCTAGCTTCAGCACACTTAAAAAACAGCATAGCAGGGATGCATGTCTTCAGAGGTCCACCCAGGCTTGCAAAACACAGCTGGAAGCTTGCGATGGATCCCTGCCCTGGAAACTTCATGCCTGCATATGAAGCATCCCAATATCCAAAGACAAAATTCCAATGGCTACGGGTGGAGGGCAAAAGGGAGAGTGCCAGCTTGGGATTCCTCAGCAGTGAAACCCTTACTGTAACATAAGCAATGCAGAAGTTCCTACTCCAGCAGTGGTTCACAGCAGGCAGCAATTGCAACCGTCAGCAAACATATTTCAAGCCAACCTGGTTAATGGAAACTGAAATCTTATTTTACCTGATCCAAATTGCTCATCTAGAGGCAACAGTCAATCAGCTGAAACAGCAAGTTCTTGCAGTCATTGTAGTAGCACTTCTCTCTTTTGAGGGCAACATACTACTTTTTAACAGCATGTTCAAGCAATCCCTGACAGCCAGAGTGCAGCCAGGGGACTGATGCCTCTGGACATTGATACCCAGTGACAACAGCTTTTCTAATCCTTCAGCAAAAGGGAAAAGAAACAGTGACCAGAAACAGAAATCAAGCCAGCCTTCCCTACCCTAATAGTAAATGTGAAATTAACTTCCAAGGGAAGCTACAACCTTTTCTTCTTTTGAGATCTTTGTGGGATTTTTTTTTTGACTCTCCCTGTTTCTGAACATCCTCCCTCAATCATAACCCAGGAAATCTGTAAAAGATAGACAGACATGGGGCCCCAGGCAGAAGTCACTCCTGAAGCTGGGCTGCTAATGTGTTGGTCCATGGATAGACTGAAGCCACCAGCTGGTGAAGGCCACTCCATCACTTTTAGAATATCCGCCCCACTGGCTCTCTGCTGGTCTTCTTTCAAATTCTTGAAAGAGGAACTGGGATGCAAAGGAAAAGGAAAAGGCTTTGGTAGGAGAGAGGATACATGGGGTGATACACAAAGACTTTGGTTTAAGTTAAATAGGGAGAACAAACCTCCCCAAGCTCTGAGGGGGATGGAGGCAATGGCTGTGCAAAGCTATTTTACAAGTGTGGAGGTAGGAAAGGGCAGCACTGACCCTGTCTGCTCCAAGTGCACATTCCCTCCTTCCAGCCAGGGCACACAGCAGTCAGAGCTCCACTGTGTTTGAGCAGGACATTGAACATGGGCACTTCCCATTGTCCTGCTCAGAAACACAACAAAGAAACGTGATGAAAGGGCAAAAAAGAGCCATGTAAATGATACAAAAGCCAGACGACTTCACAGTTCAGTAAGAGGCTTAAAGGAGCTGACCCATTCAATCTGCCAGAAAGAAGGCAGATGGGTGCGTGGTAGCACCTTATATCACCCACTTGTGCCATGCATGGGGACCAGAAAACTGCATACGTGGGCAAAGGTGACACTAAGCCCTGGCTGCTTGGAGGGGGAAGCAGCAACAAAGTCCCCTGCTCACTTCCAAGAAGGCGCACAGGCAAGAAAGAAGCTGTTTGGGAATTCAGTGTCATTTTCAGTTTGACTTTTATTTTCATTGACTTCAACAACAAGGTGTTCCAAAACACACAGGTCTTGGTGCAGGCAACACTGTCATTGCTACAAGCATTGGCAGATTCTCAGCTCAATTAACCCATACGCTTTGATGTATCAAAACAAAACAAAAAAAATCACAGCTCTACAGGGGAGGGTAAAAGCTACAGCAGTTCAAACTCACTTGAAGATTCCAGTTATACAGAAGTGGGCTCCACAGTGGTATACAGTAGAAAGAAGGTTTTCACAGCATATATTTTAATCATTAGTGATGCAGCAAGAAAAGCTTCATCTCACTGCTAAGTTGAAAAGCAGATACTGAAGTTCTTGCACCCAGACTCTGGGCACAGCATTAACTGCATTAACCTTTATAGTGAGAAGCTTCCTAGTTCCTAAAATGACGGTATTTTTGCATCAATATTCGTACAATACTGAAGCAGCTCAGAAAGATTACACAATGGAAATGCAACACCTTGGAGGTGAGAAGGACACAACCTAATTCACCTCCAGGAATTTGCAAAGTACCCGCACTAACACTTTCCCCGCACTAACACTGCCCCGCTGAATTAATTCTTGCATGGAGTCAGGAGCAAGATGACTCGCTTCTTTTACAGCATATAGGAAAAAAAAAAAAAGACACATAGTAAGTTTTCACACTGAGCATATTAAATACTTTGAAATCTAGGACGCTGCTCTGAAGTGTTACAAAACAAAATGATAAAACAGGCTTTCAGCACCTGCCCCCTCCCCCTTCAACTGCTAAGTAACACAGGAATCTCAGGATGAAAAATACAAATATATTTGTCCAGTGACGAGTCGTTTGTAACAAGGTATACTGTAAGCGTTCTGCATAAAAATAATAATTAAAAAACCCAGAAAAACAAACAACGTTTTTATTGTGGTTCTGTCAGACCCAGTAGCCCAAGAGGAAATAAAAATCGGCATGGTATGCTGTAGGAAACAAAAATTACACATACAAAAAAATATTTATATACACACTTTACAGGGTAACCATCTTGCATTACTATTTAGAGCTATCCAAAATAGGCTTGCAGTTACCGAAAGGCAGTCTTTGAATGCAACATAGACCTGTCACGATAGACAGATGGGAGGATGCTAACAATATCGGCCTTAAATGAAATACGTGGCACACAGCAGGGACCAGAAAACAGCCACTGCATTGAAACAAGATCATTTGGTTGTAGCAAGGTAGGATGACAAGTCACTTAAGATGCTTTTGAGATCTTTCCCCAACCAAAAAAAAGTCAGACTTACTGTTAAAAAGAGCAAGTCAACTTGGAAGCAGCTATGCTGAGCCAAGTTCCTCGGTTTATGTTTGGTTTGTATACATCAGTCTCACTACCTTAGCCAATATAAATGTGAAAACACACGTTCTGATCAGTTACTTGTCCACAGGATTGCTGGGGACAGTGAAATGCCAGAGGAAATGCCTCAGAGCACAGCAGTGGTAGAACCAATACAGAAAAAAAAACAGAGAAAAAACAATTTCTCATGTAAACATGACATTTTGCAGTAGCAACACTCATTAACCAGGAACTGGTGCTTGTTCCAAGGCAGTTGGAAATTACTTTCGTTACTCTCCACTTCCAGTTGCTCATCACTTTGTCTATAGTCACCAGCAAACCACAACAGGCTCCAGCCTATTACAGATCAACCTAAAGATGGTTCTACCTTACTTGGCACGAAACCAATCTAGCATGGTCTAAATAAAAGATTGTGTGGGTTTAGGATAGATGAAGCCTTACAAATCTGTGTGCAACTCTCAGTTATCCCTCTGTTCAACTGGAGACTAGGCAGGCAAATCCTTATGCTAAACTAACTAGGCTGCATATGTGGCAAAGCCTAATTCTGTAGCTTCAATGTCAGTAGTAGTACAGAATGGCTAAAGGTTGGGTGGGGGACAGAAGTCAAGAGTGACCAACAGCTGTATCTGTGCTTATATCCCAAAACAAGCAAACCAGGACATACACCTGAATGTAAATTCAAAACAAGGAGAGACAGCACGTTTGTTTTTTCCCAGAGAAGACGAGGGAAAAGGAAAAAGAGGGTAGCAGGTGGGGGTAAGCGCTGGCCTGCCCAGCAAAGTGCGTGTGCTGTCTCCGCTGGAGAATATTACACATGAACAGAGCACTCAGCTCCGTGGGAAGAGGCTGTTTAAGTGCAACGTTCAGCAGACCGATTCCCATTTATATGTCGGATGAACTACCAGTTCAGGGTTTGGTGGCTTTAGACTTTGCGTTTGGTTTTAGGGTTGGTTTTGGGGGGTTTTTTTTGGCTTTTTAAAAATTTGTTTGAATCTTCCTGCTTTTCAAAGTGGGATCGCTGGATGAGAGAGACAAGTTTGCAGGTCAGGACACCCACAAGGCATACGAGGATTCGAAAGTCAAGAAAAGAAGCCCTCTCCCCAAAGGAAAACATGAAACAAGAACGACGCCTTCTTGAGAAGGTCAACGGCTTTCAAGGGAATACCACCCACCTTCCCCCTTCGCTCAGCAATTCCCCTTGCAAGAGCTGGGGTGGAGGTCGCAGTCCAGGAGCATGACCTACACAGCATCAAGGGCACAACTAGCACGAGTGAGCAGGAAGGCTCCCTCCGCCCTTTGTCCAGGGGTGCAGTACCAAGCAGAAGGAAGACAAATGAAGGGCTGAGCAGTTTGTGGCCAAGGCGGGGTGGAGCAGGGTCCGAGGAGCTCACTCCCCTTCCTCCTTGATGCGTTGCTGTTTGTTGCGCCGGGCATCCATGTCAAAGTTGAAGTCGTTCCACTCGTCGCGAGGTGGGAAGGAAATGGTCTGCCGGAGTGTGAAGCGCACCGCGTCGATGACCCGTTCCCCCCGGGTTTCGCTGGAGCCCACGCTGACAGTGGAGGCGCCGCTGGGAGTGCGCAGGAGGTGGGGAGGGGAGGAGAAGTCATGGAGCTGCCGATGGTCCAAGATGCCCTTCCAGATAGCATGGCGGAACTGCTCCGGGATCTTGAGGCTCACCAGATCCTGCAAAGCAAGATGGAGGGCTTAATAGGGCAATCCCCGGGCAAGCTGAGCAATGAGAGTAGAAGCAGCCTCTGGGCCACCCTGCAAATGCCTGTTAACCAACAGAGCAGCTAAAATCCAGGTGGCCATGATGCCCTCCAGAAGACAAACCACTAATCCTGAAGGTGGTGGTTCACTTCTGAACAAGCATGTGCAGCCACAAGGCAGCAAGGACTGATGACACAAGGCCTGTTTTGAAGTTACGTGAAAAACACACACTCATATGTAAGATATGGCGACCTAATGCTGGATGTTTAACTCGCTGCAAGACCTCCAAGACAGTGTCAGGGAGATCTGCTGGTTGTCTGTGGTGGGGGATGCTGGACTGTGGATGTTCAACAGCTTTGAAAACTTCTGTGTTTATTTCAAAGCCTGCGCATGATTTTAGAATCCAATCTAAGCACCAGAATTCAAAGTTCTGGGTCTGACCCTATAGGAACTGCCTTAATCACTTGAACATAACCAGAATTTAAGAACAGATGCATAACCTTAGAAAACTTGGTCTTTGAGGCCCCATTGTCTTTGGTGCAGTACCTGAGGGTAACATTACCTAAACTCTGGGAAATGTGATATCAGCTTCTGAAAAACATTAGCAACCAGCTTTGGTTAATTTGCATCAGCTTTTCTAATTAGAGCAGCAGCAGAAGGAAAGCAGCCCATGCTAGGAAGCAAAAGCACCACAGCCTTGCAAAGCATCGGGGCAAAAAATCGGGACAGCCAGCTCCAAGGAGAGCAATGGCACAGGAGAGGAAGCATCCTGGCAGCAAAAGCCATGCAAGAGAAAAAAAAAAACAGCTGGGCTGAGATGCCAGCGGCAAGGGAAGATTGTTAAGGCCAGAAAACAGAAGCAGGGAGGGAAAAAAATGCAGACCACTTCTGGACAGCCTACTTATCTGCAGACCAGTGAGGTGTTTCAGAGCAGTGTAAACTGAAACGAAGCCTTGCAGAATTAACAGGCATGTGGGCTGGGGCCACTTTGGAGCTAAAACGCATAGTGGTGGGGAGGGGGAAACACTCTTTCTCTGTGCCAGGCAAGGCAGTTACAATGCTGGCCCTGAGTCCAGCCTCTCTTCACCTCACAGTAAGTCTTCTCTGTGTGCAACAGCCTTAAATCAAACTAATCATATAAAAATAAAAATATACTGAGTCTGGATTTCTGACCTGTTCCTACAGCAGGGCCAAGAGTGCAAACAAAGGAAATGGTGAGGAGTTACTTACATCCATGGAGTAATGCTCAATCTGATAGATGGTGGTCAGCCCCTGGGTCGTGAAATAATCCACACAGGATGAGCAGCCCAACCTCGCTAAGAAGCTGCAGAGGAGGAAGGAAGGAAGGAGAGAGAAAAAAGGATCACCCTGGCTGCAACAGCCCAAACCACAGAAAAACCAAATACTCAGCCAACCTGCAGCAACAGGAAACAAAGCTTTTACCCTTGGCTTGACCTTCTCCAAGACATCCCAGGCCAACAAGCCACATCACTGCCACATCAAACAAATGAGGGAGTCCTTCAGCTTGGCTCCTTAGCAGACAACCCTCATGGCAGCACCTTGCCTTAGTCAAGAGCTGGGGCTACACAGCCTGGATCTTGGGGCAGGATGGCTCATGAGGATCGTCCTGCCAGGTCACTTCACCCAAAAGATGGCTGAGCCCACAGCAGCCTGCTGCACAGAAAGAGGGCTTCAGCAAGGCGGTGAGTCTGGGCCTCAGACATATCGTGCACACAAAGTACTTCAAATCAGCACATTCCTCCCTAAATGTTAAGGATTCCTCCTTTATGGGCAGCATCTTTCAAGCTATTTGACCTCAAGGAGGGCAGAGTGGCTTCTGACCCCAGCAATGGCTTGTCGAGTGGCCAATGTCAGGGGGGCGTGAAATATTTGCAAGACTGCCTGGCACTCTCAGCTCCACCAGTCCAACAGATGCTGCATCCCTCAACTTTCTTGCAGTCCTAACGTCCCTGTTTCTCTCAGCTGTTCAGCGGTGGGGGTTTGAGGCTTGGTGCCCAGAGGGTGCCAGCCCCAGGACTGCCAAGACCCACTGGGATCCAGTGCTCCAAGAGAGTGACTCGACAGGAACCTTCAGGCTCCTGACACAAGGCCTCCACTCCCTGTGGGTGGGAAATGTGCGCCGGGCAGCCTGCTCCCACTCACCTGACGATGCTGCAGTCTGTGGGGTACGGAGGAGGGGGAGTGCAGTGGGATGTTGAAGGCATGGAGAGGGGAGGAGGCAGCGCCTGTGTGGGGCTGAGGCCATTCATGTCGCCAGTCATGGCCATGTGGGTGCCCATCATGGGAACTGGAGGAGAGAAGGAGGAGAATATTGTTACCCAGGCATCCCCAGACCCCTGCTTCACCCCCAGCATGACACCAAGGGACAGCACCCACAGCCAAAGCGGCCTTAAATCCCCTGCAAAGCCCTGCACGGAGCAAACTCATGGGGAATTTCAGGCAGGGCCACAATGACTGTACAAGGACCAGATGACAGACAGTTCTTCAGAGCTCTTCCCTTGCCAGAGCAACTGTCAGCAGCACTGCCTTGTCACCTTCCCCTACAAACACGCTCGGTAGAAACCTAAGCAAGCTGCGGGCATCTCGGCTTTCCCTGCTGCAGGAGAGGAGTGGGACAGAGCCAGCAGAGTAACCCAATACAGAAGAAGCCAAACAGCTTTGTTTTCAGAGACACCGAGAGCACCCAAAGGGGATCAGCAACAGGTGTGGGCAAGAGCCCAGAGCTTTTGAAATAATAATAATAATTAAAAAAACACCACCAAAACCCAAAAATCCCTCAGCCCCCCAAACCATGTCTGTCATCCTGGATTTACAGGACTTCTGGGCACTCTTCAGCAGCCAGGAGAAAGCAGGTTACAAACTGTGAGAGGCAGACATTTCCTTTGAAACTAAAAAGTATCTTAATTGAACCGAGGGGGGAAAGTTTGCCAACGTTTGCACCTCCTCTGCTGGGAAAGGAAGAAACAACAAGTCTTGAAAGAGAAATGACAGTGCAGCCAGACAGATCAGCAGCAAGAAGTAGCTCTGTTCACCCCTATGAAGCTCAGCCCAGGATGCTGAAGCTTGGAGAAAGCGGGTGACTTCACCCTGTGGCAAAGCAGAGAGGACTATTCAGCTCTAAAAGTTCCCAGCCCTGCTACCACGAATGACTCCACTAGCCACTAACATTAGCCACATGGAGATGCCAACTCTCCTTCCCTAGGTTAGTGGGTTGCACGCACAGAGCAGGAGAAGGAGTGAGGGTTTCTTACTGTTGGATCCCATGCCGTCAGGGATGGTGGTTGGGGTCAGGGCGTTGCGCTGCTGGGGGTTAATGAGTTGGCTGACCGAAGGCAGCTTGTTCATGCTGTTCATTTTGCTGAGTGGTGGAGAGTTGGAGCCATAGGATGATTGCGACTGCACGGAGGTCCTGCAAACCAAGGAGATGTTAGCAGTTGGTTGTTAAGAGCACACATCCAAGGGGTTAGGCTTTTTGTTTGTGGCAGTGGTGAGCTACTGCTAGTGACATCACTGTCACGGTGGGAGTATTGCAGGTAAAGATAATGGGAGAGAGAGTCAATCAGAAATACGAAGTTTACCAGATATTCTGGGCATTTAAAAAAACAGATGGTGAAATACTGACGAAGGGAAGTTTCACTTCCGGTTCAAATTTTTTATTTAAGGAAAAGTTTCTCCGTAAGTTTTTCAGTTGAAGAAAATATATGCAAAGCCAGCAAACAGCTGCCAAAATCCAGAAATAGTATTTCTAGTTAAGCTCTCCTTGTGGTAAAAGGCTTTATTGTAAGAACAAGAGCTGAGGAAGCTATCTCTAATCATCCTAACCACTCCTAAAACCTGACTGCACAAACAGTTTTCAGATTTCGTCACATTTATCACCTTGGTTTCTCCAAAATTCAGAGTTATTCATATAATTTGGTTGTTATCAGGTGTATATACAGCAGCCAGAGGCTCTTTGCTCAAGACAGACTCCATACACCTTAGGGACCACTACTGAGATGGTCAGAGCTGCCTGGGATGCCAACACACGGCTTTTGCTGGTGTTAAGGAGAGCCTGGTATCCAAACCCTGCAGGCTGCTTGCAAAGAGTATCAGGTTCCTCCTACTATTCGACAAAAGCACTAGTCTCCCTCAAGTCCAGACAGCCCCAAACTCCATCCAGCATATCCATGAACCAGGCCAGAGAAGCTTGCTGGTGAGCTCCCCCTCCCCAGCCCTGAGGGTCCCAGCTGCAATCCCGCCTCGTAAGCGATCCGGAGCACAAAGACCAGACCGCTTCTGAACAGCAGCCCAGTTCCCAGATCGAGTTACGGCTGCGGCATCCCATCTGGAGCGGGGTCTTATTTGGGATATGCAGAAAATGATCATTAAAGCAGGCCCAACAGGGCAATTGGCAGAGCAGTGCCATGCGACAGGAGAGCGGGTTTTTCTTTCTCTGACACCAGGAGCATTTGCAAGACTGGGCAAAGGCGCTGGGGATGCGGGCACACGTCCCAAACACAACGTACCCTGAGAGCCACGCTCACCAAGCAGCGTGGAGGCTGCCCAGCTCACTGCAGAGCCCAGTACTCATTCGACCGTATCACGGTAACCCTGCAGTGAATGTGCAAGGGCACATTCCCATCTTATTTCCCACTGGGAAACTTGTTCATCTGGGTATAACTGGTTACACCAATTCCTGGGAACTGGCTTTTCTTCTATGCAAAGAGAACAGTTATTACTTCAAATAAGCAAAGTGTAAAGGAAAGAAAAGGCCTATTCCTAGATAATTTATTAAAACCTTCAGCACTCAAGGTCAAGTTTCATACAATTACATTGTCTCCAGCTTCCTGCACTTTTAAGATTTGCAGTGTTGGGTGGAGAAAACATCTATGCTAACAGGCTAGAGTATCTAAGGCCCTGGAGAAATGTTACCTAATTACACAATTACAGGAGGTACAGAAGGGTGTGAACTGTCCTTTGGCAGTGAAGATGCAGGACAAGATCCAGCAAACTTCATAGACTCAAGGAAGTGGAAAGCACAAGAAGCTTCACAAATTAATATTAACAACGGCAACAACTCCCAAGGGGAACTGAAACCAAGCCACGAAGTTCAGACCCAACTTTTCAGGGTGAAGGGAATGATTCAGATCTGAGGTTTCACTTCACCACTTATAAAAGTTGAGGCCAGCCATGAAATTCAAGTCAGGTTGACACCACCCTCAACCTAAGAGGCTTCTGGATTTAGGACCAAAATGAATACTTCTACTTTACAGGTTCAGGCACCTATCCTAACTGAGCTTCAGCTGAAATTAATACACACATAAATACTCTCTTAGGGCAAAATCTGCAAGATATGCAAATAAGGAGGTCACCCTGTACACAGTGTAATTCCAAATCAAATCAACAAAGACTTCTGAAAAAAAGAGTTAGTTGCATTGTTTAAGCTCAGGACAGGTATTATTCAGAGAGTTAATGACTAAACTTTTTTTTTTTTTTTTTTTTTCCAAACGATGCCTGTTGCTACAAAACAAGATTCTCCAAGGAGGTCTGTAGTGCACTAACTCCTTCCTCTCCACCACCAACAGTGGTCTCAGCAAAGCTAGTTAGGAGACTATAAAATACTTTGGGGATAAAACAAACAGCATCAAGCAAACACAAGTCAAACCAAAGCACCCTATGCTATAGAAAACAAATGCAAATTTTAACATATAGTTTAAGGACTGTATTCTTATCCCATTCAATCTCATAAGAATCAAGATTAAGACAATCGAGCTCAAGTGAATAAAACAGGAAACAAAAGCATTTTTCTTCATACCCATGCTCCTTTCAATTAAACTATTCCATCATGTGACCAGATGTGTAAAAGGTCTAGAGAAAGCTATCTAGTCAAAAGTCCCAAGATAAACCAAGATGCAAAATTTTATTGAAAATGAATGTCACACATCAATATAGCAACAGCCTCAGAAACACAAGAAATGTTTTTGGTATTAAACACACAGACTACATGGTGTTTGAGGATTCATTTAAAATATATTGCCTTTTTATCATTTATTTTTTTTAAACAGGTACTATATGAATGTCATGCACAGGGATTTTCATTAAAATTATACTTGCTATGTCTCAAGAAAGATTAGAAATAGGAGCATTAACATTTCTTTGATATCAATGCCAGTGAAACACATTTTAATATCAAGGTATAAGGACTTCAATTAAGAGACTATTATACTTCTTGGAACAGTCTGATATGAAAGGCACTGAGTCACATTCTGCAACTGATTTTTCTCTCTTCAAGAGCCTATGTAATTACTTAGCCAATAACATTTGTAGTTATGCAAGCTCATATGAGGGCAATAGCCTCTCATGCTTCAAGGTATATGCTGATCATCTCAAGAGGTCAGGAAGGAACTTCCTTCTCCCACATACAAAGCACAGTTCAGTTCACAGGTTACCTTGTATAGTTCTGCACTTTCCCAGCTCGCTGGCTATCAGCCCTTCACCAGAGGTAGGAAACTGCTTGGACAGACCAATTACCCAATTCAGTAGACAAGTCCTAGAGTCCTCATTCACATTGGATAAGCATGCCATCACATAAGCAGCCTTAATACAGATGACATCTAAGGTTCAATTAAGTGCAAGAATAAGGTGGCTCAGGGTTTAAGACTTCACCCAAGCCTCTGTGCCTGCAGTTTGATATCCCTGAAGACCTAGAGCTAGTCACAATGCAGGGAGTGGAACTGAAGCTGTCCAGTTCTGGGCCTTCCTTTCCTTACAGTAGCCACAGAAAGTGCAGAAAGGATTACATTCCAAGTTCTCACAAGGTCAACATGCCCACTGGCAACATTTTTTTCAAGTAAGGTTGCCCACTGGGCTACATAACAGTTAGATGTCACTGATGTAGTCTAGTAATGACACACGAGTGACACAGATGATGCTCAGTTGCACTCATACACTTTGAAGGCCTGTGAAGCAGGACACTAAAGCAGAGAGATGCCCTTGCTCTGCACATCTCAAAGAGCTGCTATTCTAAAGCAAGCAATAGTGCATCTTTTCAACCACACAAGTGGTTTGTAGGCTTGGTAACTAACTGGGAGCATGGAAAGGAGGAGCCCTGGCGGTCACTAAGCAGACAGCAACTACAGAACAGGGACAAGGGTGGCAGTAATGACTCCCCTTAGAATTCAGGTATGGGAATTTCCCAAGGCAGTCGTCAGTGGATGCAATCTGCTCCCCAGGGAATGAAGCTGTAATACAGGGAGTGGATATATGTCAACTAGTTGACGTAGACTGATATGACCTGACTGACTGATAAGGCCCAATTAGTCCACTCGGTTATTCCTTGAAAGGAAAAGGCTTACTTTTCTGAAGCTCCAGAGATGACAAAGAAAACAGCTGAGAAAGAGTTTTCTTCTTTTACCTAAAGAGGACAGACTACAAAGCAACCCCAATTCCTTCCAGCTCCAGGTTATTTGTTTTAAAAAATAATAATAAAAAAATGCACCTTCTAAGATAACCACCTAGGAACTGGAGAACAAATCAAGTCACCATTAAGACCAGTCTCATAATCATCATCCTCTTACAGGTAAGGAGGACAAATTGGAAAGCCTTTCCATAGGATAGTGGGATCCAAATTTACATTCTTGTTTGGTGGAAGTCCAAGATGCTGCATTGCCCAACATGGTACAAGACATTTCCTAAAGGTCAGACCAGATAATGAACTGGAGCATGAGCGGGGATCTTCTGGTATAGGCTGTAGATACCTTATATCTTCTTGTGAGCTGCCTCCTCAAACTTGCTGGTGGACAATCCCTGGGGCAGAGCTCTAGATACAGATTAGTATGTCCTTGTCACAGTATTTCCATATTGCCACAAGCAGACAAGACTAAGACCCAGGGATAAACCTTCATTGGAAGAACAGACTGACCGTGCAAATCATAATGCTGTATTTGGGCTGCATTTGCAGTTCAGATTCCCACCTTTCACAGGGAAAGGAATAGTATTGCCTTTCTTCTCCCAAATAAAAAGGCACAGAGCAATAGCTATCTGCATTGTGATCTTGAAGTACTTCCTGGAATTTCCAGGCAAAGTAAAGAGGTGCTTGATTTGATTAGCTTTACACAAGGAGTGATGGTAGAGCTGCAACTGTATTAAATAGTCACTGCTAGTATTTAATTAGTTATTATTTATACTTAATCACAATTTTTGTGGCTCTTCTCCACACTGCTATGGTAGAACAAGTCTTGCTAAGACACCAAAGGAGATATCCAGAGGTGGGATATGGCTCTCAAAGGAGACGTTAGTACGAGTCATCACCTGCTCAGATCACAGCTCTTCTGCCTGGAAGCAGATGATGTGATGCTTAGAGATAAGAGTCTTCTCCCACTGCATCAGGCTTTTTTCCTTGGTGGGTGGCCAGGAGGCCTGCTTCGTATTTGGGAGGCACTTTCTCTTCAGGCTGTGCCTAACCGCAAGTGTGTCAGCTGGCTGGGTAGGCACCTGCCCCAAATAAATCCAGCATGAACGGCACTGCAGGCACACGGGTCCTCATCAGTACTGATCCAGCCCGCAGTGTTTCTCAGGGGCTGCTGATCACTGACATTTGCAATTGAGCTCTGCTCCCTAGCCACCACTGATCTGGGCAGACATCAGCCCACAGGGAGCATCATCATTCCTGGTGTACCTTCAGTAACTTCTTCACATCTCTATTTCCTTCAGCCACCAGCATCAGAGGGTTCCTCAGGGCAGATGCCACTGCCTGAGAGCAAGTGTTGAAGGACACTTCTCTACCAGCATCAGGGGCTGTTCTTCATGTAAGGATGTTTGAGCACCTCTTGGTGGGGAGAGCACAGCAGGCATCACACCCACCCCTCAACCACCTCCACCCTCATTGCCAGCATCCACACCTACTGCCACACTCAGCAATGCCAGCATAATTCCACGGCATGTTACTTGCTTGTTGATTGTTCCTCCTTTGTGTTGGTCTGGGCTTGACACTTAGAGATGAAGTTTCCAAAGGGTTCAGATCCACAATGTCAAGCCCCACACAAATGGCCTTCAGAGGTAGAGTTTAATACAAGCAGTGTATTAATATACAAGTCCTTGCTGAGAAACAGACTCCTGTGCAGGAACTGCTAAGCCAGGATGTACTTTGTGGACACAATAAGCAAAAGCCACTGGTTGCAGGATTAATGGACGAAGTGCCCATGGCCTGAGGCTGCTTGGCTGAGTCAGCTGCTAAATATGCTGGCACTGATTTCCTTTGATCTGTGAGGTTTGTAGTGATGGGGTAAAATGTAGTAGGGTTGATGAATACTCTAAAGCAACATCTAATAACTGCTGAATCTCTGCAAGGAAAGAGGCAAGCTCCAACCCTTTTTCACAGGTAGGGCAGTGAGCAGTTTTGGACACTCTGCCCTTTACCCCCTCAGCTGCAAAGGGTCAGGGACTCTGGGTGCACATGGATGTCATTACACAGAAAGACTCCAACCTCATGTTCACCTTGTGCAGCTCAGCCCACCACTTGGATTGAGCCTACAGAGTCAGGAGGGAACCTTTCTAAATTCAGCAAAGCTGAATTAATGCCAGCAGTGCTAGTGCAAGTTCAAAGTCACCCATTCTTCCCTACAATTTGGATGTATTTTAGATCAGACTCTTTATGATTAGAAATAAGGGGAAACAATTCATGATGACAAATTAGTGGGCATTTCTACAGGAAAAAAAAGATATTAATGATTACATGAATTGGGAAGAAATATCTCCCTCTGTCCAGCAGTACAAACACTTCCTCTACTTACACTATTACTGCATGACCAGCATTAAAACAGGCCAAATTGACTATCACAGACTGTTTAAACACACCCAACCCTCTTCCATCCCCCCAGCTCATGAACACGTTTTTAATTTAAACAAGACAAGAGGCATTTTAAAATTGAGACCTGCTCAGAGAAACCCTGCCGAGTTTCACAAGTACAGAAATGACAGGAAAGAAAATCAACAGGTTACAAAGCCAGGAAGAAGACGTTACACCAAGACAGACGACATCATGGTTCCTGACCTCCCAACACTACAGGCTACAGCTAAGACGTCTGTAGAAGTGTCTGTTGTTTTTGCAAGGTTTGAGTCCCTTCAGGAGATTACTCTATTTACTCTGTTGTTATCAGGCTGTGTATTTGCCCCACTGTTCCTAGTCCCACCAGCTGGGCAAAGTGACCCCACCAGCTCAGTTTATGGATATATAGATGGGTTTAGGGGGCTGGAATGTTTTAGGATGGCATCGGTCTGTTTGGGAGGGTCTCTCCTTGAGTCCGTGAGTTCACTCCTGAAGCAGGCCGAAAGGAGACTGTAGAGAAGGAACCAGAGAAAAGAAAAAGATGAATGTACAGGACCCTTCACCAGCTACCACGAGAGAAACAGTCACTTTCCACCTTCATGATCACAGCATGGGCTTTGAAGGAGGGGAAAAGCAGGTGTCTTAGCACCTATAAGTGAGGGTATGCGACAGGGAGGTTTAGAAAGCTGGAAAGCCCCAGGTACAAGTGAGTGCTTGGCAAGGAAAACAACTAGTTGATAGGGAAATCAGATTTCTCTGTCCCAGTCTCATGGGTGTAAATGGAGCTCCAATACAGTTCCCAATGACAAATACAAGAGAAAAAAAAGCACTCAGCCAAAGCAGAAGGGAGAAAAGAAGCTTCCATTGAGCTCACTTCAAACTTCAATTACTTAAAAACCAGAAACTGGTGCTCGAGAGAGAGGATAGTGCCTACTGTGAAAGGGCCATACCGATTACATCTCAACAAAGCCAGGGGACCCTCTGCACTAAAGCAGAGGGGTCCCTGGGGGCCATCAGCTGATGTGGAAGGCACTGCACACTTGGAGCCAACTAAGCAAATGCAGCACTTCAATACCTAATTCCACACTTTTTCTTGCTTACTTTCATCTTGGCAATTCTCTAGTGAGAATGCTATCCAAGTGCCTGGAGTTCACAACACATGCAAGCACAGCACTCCAGAACCAAACCAAACCATGCAAAAATCCACCATGAGTTTCCACACCAAAAGTGAGAATGACTAGGTGGAGATATGAAGAATATCTTCCCCGCCAACCCTCTCCCTGCAACAGCAAGGGTCAGGATCCTTGCAGCTTCCATCTCAGCTGGAGCACTCCAGGCACTGGATAGCTCAACTGTGTCATACCTCACTTGTGAGGTTAATTCCCTCTCATCTGGATAATGAGCTGTGCTGCTCACTAGATTGAAAGGCAGCCAGCAGGCTCGTAGCTGCAGCCCTACTGATACTAGAAAAATGTTTGCTGGGACATAAGAGCCTGCTGGAACTAAGATCCATCTTCTAGGTAGTCACTAGAAGACTTTGTGAAAGCCCTTCAATCATGTTATGGCCAATTCAAATAGAGACTGTTCTGAAAACAGTGCTCAGTAGGGTGAAGCCAGAGGAAACTTCTTTGAATATGAGAAGTGTTTTCCAGTGAAACCCTTAGAAACTGTGCAGATGCTCCCTGGCAATATTGATGGTAAATATATTTCACAGTGGACTACTGAAGACACTTTCCCTCCTCAACAAGGCACAGGCCACCTCCGGTATCTCTGGCAGCAGGGATCTTCTGGCAAATCCATGTTTTAAACAACGGTGCCAGACCATGAAAAGGAAGTCTTTTAAATAAACACGTGTGCTGCTGTTCAAATATGGCCCCCAGGATTTGGCAGTGGAAAAGGAAGAACAAAAACTGCAGCTGAAAAAACTTCCCACCTATGATCATGAAGGTATTTGGCACACCAGTAAATACGAGAAAACCATGCACAAAGGAACAAACAGAGAGAGGAGATGAGGCAGAGAAAGATTGTGGTTGGGTACAATGTGGAGCATTGTAGTATTTTTTGGTTATCTTGTGGGACACAAAGCTTTCTGCTTGTCACCAGATTGGTCCTTTTTCTTCCAAAGACAGACTGTTGCCTCTGCTGGCCTGCCAAATGCAATGCTGGTCTGTATGTGCATGAGAACAATTATACAGTTGTTTTTCAATATGATAGATTTTGGTTTTTTAAAGCTACCTTTCACCATGATAATCTCATCCTTTTATTTCCTACTCTTCAAAACTGATGAAGCTTTCCATGTTGTAGGAATTAAAGGGAAACTTCTTCCCACACACCTAGATAGCTTTTCTATGTTAACCATTGCTCAGAAAAGTAAACTGAAGAATCAAGCAATTCCTCTATCAAGGCTTGACTAAAGAGCACATGTAGACGCACCTCTGTTTTGAGAACAAAGAGCCAAAGGAAACTCACAGACACCCTGGCCCCACAGAGCCCTGCTGGGACCGACAACTTCCTAAACATTCAAACCTGCCCACTGCATATACACTTTCCAGGCTCCCAGTTTTAACCTACACTTTGAATGAAAGCAAGTTGAGACTGAGTTTTGAAAGTACATCCTCACTTATGAAGTGAAAGGCATTTTCTTTTAAAGCCAGAACAGACCCAACTAAAGAGTTGCCGTGCTGCCGAGTTTGGCCAGCCTGGCAAGGAAGCAGTGGCAGGACATCTCCCACCAGCGTGCAGTTCACTGAACCTGCTCACATGCAAGGGTGCTCTTACCCAAACTGGTTCTTACAAAGTGTGTCCTCTCCCCATTCTCACATCAAGACCTGAAGCTACTTTATGATTCGTTTTTTTGGGTGCAATTGCATCTATGAGACTTTTCAGCCTACATTCCCCTTAGCCCTGAACATATTCTTTCAGAAATTAAGTCATACTCTGGATTATTGAGGAAAAAGCACTAGAACCCAACTGCACCTAAGAAGCTATTGCTTGAACATGCATTTCAGCACAGAAGACTCTGCAGGCTGTCGGCAGAGACAACTGCAGCAGCTCTGGACAGACACTGAAAGTTATTTTTCTCCCCACTCCTGGCATCCTTAAAAGCTCTTAATCTTTCTCTCCAGTATTTGAGCACACTCAGCAGCTGAGAAAAATGAGTATATACCTGGACATGTGCCAGGAGACATGCCAAAAGACGTGTCATTAAATTAGATGGCTGGACTCATACATGCTGGTCTTAAAGGTAACACAAATACCAACCTCAGTTGCCAGGAACCCATCCTATTGATACAGGAAGAATGAAAACAGTAATTATGGCAAAACAACTGTCAGCACCAAGTGAAAGCTGTCATCTGCTGCCGTCCATTTGTGCTTACAAAACCATTTCTCAACTGAAATGGCTGTAGTTCAGGTGGAGCTTTGCAGACACGTAGTTGAGCACACAAAAGCCGCAATGCCTAGCAGCTAGTAAATACAAGCTATGGTATACAGAAACAGTGCAGATAATAATAATTAACAATGAGAATTTTATCAGTTAAGTGCCTCAAAAAGAGTCCAGAGCCCCTGCATGCTCCAGCCATTTTGGCACAAGGCTTTTTTTTCACACCTCCAGAAGACTCCAGCTGACACTAAAAACACACAGGTTGAAATGTGAACACATGCAGAGATCTGGCAGAAAGCCGTGGTATTGCAGAAGTCCTGAGACAAGGCCAAGGCACTGAAATAAATCCCTACAGGCTCAAGAGGGACTTATGTGGTGCCTTGGCCTCGTACTAACCTCTGCAGAGGAATGAGTTATACCCACGGCCTCTTGACGCGTGAGCTTACCAGCAGGAACGCACGAGATCCTAAGCACTACCGCTAGTGGCTACCTACAACCCGGGCGGCTGTTTTCTGTCACCCGATACAGCAGGTGAAGCAATGCCCATGAATGACACTGCTTACGGTCTGTCTGGGAAGCCATTCTCTGATCCAGTCTCTGTAACTGCAAAGCTTTGGGAATAGAGGGGAAAATGGAAACCAGATACTTATTTGGCCCATCTTCTCCCCATCCTCCTGCCACTTACACCACCCAAAGTAACCCCAGAGCAGCCCTGCCAGCCAAGTTCAGATAGGGACTACGTCTGCCCGGATGGAAGGGCTCTCATGTACAAAGTACAGTATTTAAAAACACATTAAAAGTGCACATGTAGAGTCTTTCTTTGAAGTGCCCACTGGTCACAAAGCAATTCTTACACATTTCACCCTTTCTCTTAGACTTTCAGCTTCCCTTTTTATAGCTGAGGAACCTATAGTATTTACACTCCACTGAGACACCAGCCCTCCAATAGCACCAGAGATGTGCAGCAGTGGAGTGAGACGCTGCTCACAGTCCCAGCTTCACACGCTCTTGGCAAGATGCTCAGGTGGACACCTGGAGAAGGTGTGGAGATGGCTCTACATTTGCTGCTGTTCCCACAGAGCAGGCAAGAGGAGAGCACACCCACCCTTGCTCCCCAGCTCAAGCACACATGCACATTGGGTTTCTGTCTGCAGGCTGTTCAACGGCACTGCCTTGTGCATTGGGCTCTGGCTGGAAGTCAGAAACGAGGCACTGAGCCTGTCCTCATTCACCCTCCAAGGCCAAAAGATGAACTGTGTGGGATGAGAGACTAGAGAGGGACCTTGCAAGCAGCCAGGACACACTGGAGGAGGACTGCTTTGTCCCATTGTGCAGGTCATGAAATCTGGATCTCAAACTCAATCTCTCAAGTTCTGGTCCCAGAAACTTGGCTTTGGCCAAACTCCTGACATCGATTTCTACCAGCTCTGACGAGCGGGTTAACAAGCAGCTATGCTGTTGGAAAGGATTTTGCCAACACAGTGCTCTATGCATGCTTGGCCCTCAGTTGAGAACCACATCCCTACAAAGAACCATGCAGAAGCCTTCTGTGTCTCTCTCCTCTCTCCTCCTTCACATTGTCCTCAATGCACAGATGACTGCCAGCACACTCATACTCACTGCTTCTGGAGCAAGTGCTGGTGCTGTTGCTGCTGCTGCTGCCGGTAGGTCTCAATCGTGTGCTGGGGAAGGTACTGCATAAGTTCCAGGGACTCTTTGATCTTAAGTAGCATTTCGTACGTCTCCCGTCCCCTCACCTGGATCATGGGGAAAAGAAAAGCCTTAAAGGACCACATCTATAGTGACAGCCACCTTAGCGAGTTTCAGATAGTCAAGTAAATAACCAGAGCAGGATGCAAACACTCTGTTTATACTCTATGCATACACAATAAAACTGCTAAGCTTGGTGCTAGAGGTACAGCAGATAATGTTGAAGTGTGATAATTCAACACTGCAGGCTAATCAACAGCTCGGGGTTGTCATCTGGCTCAATGTAAATATATGCCAATCAAAAGCAGTACTGTGATCCAATCAGGGGTCGGGTGAGGGGGGTGCACAGAAGAAAGTACTTGAATTTGGATGTTGGGTTTGGATCTCCCTTCTGCTCCAAGCGCACCATGGTTTGTGATTTATCCATCTAAATGTGGCTCAGGGGAAAACAGCTAAACAGCCAACTATAGATACTTCTTGCCCTTTCTGATCCGACACAACACAGTGTATTTCACTTCTGTCACTCCATGATGATGGTAATACATATAAAAGTCACAGAAACATCCACCTTTGTGAGCAAGACAATACTGTCTCTGACAGGGGAGGAAACCCAGTTAGGTCTCCAAGACAGTATCTCCAAGGCAGATCCCTTGGGATATTCTCATATGCCTTGCAGAAGCCATTCTCAGTCAGCAGCTAACAGATTTTTTTTCATATTTTTTGTTTGGAATATGTATTTTAAAGTAGGTAGCTCTGGGGATTAAAATAAATAAATAAATTCCACATCCCATCTGCATCCTCAGTACTCTCTGAGGTCTAGGTGAGTAGCTGACTTGCCTCACGTCGCTAAGATGATAAACATAGGGTAAACGCAAAGATAGAGAGAACTCACAGGCAAGTATAAGAGCTCATCATCTGGAGAACGTCTTTTTTTGATCGATGTCATCTGTATGCCATGAGTTCCTTGTCGAAAAGCTGGAAGAGAAACCCCAAAAGCACCCCATTAAAAAAAAAAAAAAAAAAAAAGAGGAAGAAAAAAAAGAGAGAGAGAGAGATACAAGAAAGACATGAAGTGCATGGCCTGCTCAAATTTGCAGTGCTCTGTAAGGGTCTCTGCCTGAGTCACTCCAGAACTGTGCTTGCAGCTCCTGGCTCCATAAAGCAGACATGACTTAGCAGATATCGGTGACCATATGGTTTGTGGAAACACACCAGCCAAGGAGTACTGGATATATGGCAAAACTCCAGCAAGCTGTACCTAGAACGAGCACTTGCTCTTTGCAGGAAAGACTGTGAGCTTTGGTACTACAGTGCTCATGAGCTGTTGCTAGATCAGTGATTCCACGAAGGCAAGACGACAGGCAGGGAACACACAGAATCCAGTGTGGAAACAAAGCCTCCCTCCAACCTGCCTCCTGTTGAAACGTGCTGCCTTGCAAGGCAGCCTAGTGTCCTCCCTGAGCGTACACGGGAAATGAAAGCTGAGTTGGCACACCTTGCATGTCTGACAAGTACATAGCACTCTTCGGAGCACAGAGAGAGGCCACTTGCCAGAGCACTTCAGATGCACAGTAGCGTTTATGTGCAGTCTTAATCTAGATCCCTATGGCAAGAAGACACCCGCCACAGCACAAGACATTGGCTAGAAGGAGCAGAGAAGAGCAGCACAGTCCCAAACAGGCAGTAAAGATTCAAAGAGTGGTTACAGAGTCCCAGCCATGTACCTTGAGGGTGGCAAATAAACACTAGCCACTGCTGGCAGGGCTAATCTAAGACAGGCAGTGCTGCAAGGGAGCCCACAAACCCAGATTGTGAAATGCTGTTTTGTGAACATCAGCTCATTTTTCAGGCTGATTCACCCTGGGAGAACAGATGTCTAATGCCCTCCTGCCTCCAAGCCCATGCATAACACCGCTTCATCCCCATGGCACAGGCACTGGGGTCACACCTGCAACCCAGTGACAGCACGATCTGCCATCTGCCCAGCTCTGCCAGCTACTTACGGCGCTTCGTACCATCACCATTCTTTGTGCTGTCGGAGACTTGCTGCTTGCGGATGCTGTCCTCGTCTGCTTTGCGATCTCTGCCTGGGCAAGCACAAATGCGGGCTTCAAAACACCGGCGGCCCAAGACTTGCCCACTGGGAAGAGAGGTGAAAGAGGAAACATCAGCTGGCATCTGAGATGTAGGCCAGCAGCATCCCTCAGCTTCACACCAGACTATGCACAGACAGACCCAAACATCCCATTTCCCAGTCAGGATAACCTAGGTGTTGGGCAACTCCCACCTGCAAAGATTTCAAAATATCCTATGGTCCTTTTCATCAAATTGTCCGTAAGGACCTTGCAGCGCTGCCCTGAGCAGAAGAGCAGCCAGAAGGACACCTCACAATCAATGCACTACTTACTCTCTGGTTTCCAGTGTCACAATGATGAGGATTGGGCGACGGTTCATCCCTCCCACACAGCTACTGTTACACATGAAATTGTACAAGACTGTGGTGAACTCCGTACCAACCTGGATGAGACAAAGAGGATGAGCAGAAGAGATGGTGGGTGGAAAGCTCTGCTTTTTCCAGGCTCTCCTCTTGTACTCCCCAGAGCTGTGCTACAGTCAGACTAGCATAAAAAATGCCCCACCACAAGGCTTCCTTAAAAGAAATTAAGAACTCCTGCTCTCAAGGGATAAAGAAGGTGTTTAAAAGCTCATTTCTGACAAAAAATAAAGAAGGGATTTATTGTGATGAGGATGGGAAAGCACAAAATCCTGACTCCTTTGACTAGGGTTACAACCCCCACCCCTTTGTGTGCTGGGATGCCACCACCCTGAGCTCACAACATACCTGGGGCGGCTCGTAGGGGACCAGCACACTCTGCCTCCCGGTGATGGGGTCTTCGACGTACTGGGCATGGCTGTTCCCTTCCACCCTGATCAGATGGCTGGGAGGCGCAATCTGCCCTGCAAGGGCAAGGAGGCAAAAAACAAGAGACACTGTTCAGTGAAGCAAGCTCACAAACAGGGCAGCAAGGTCTTCCACCAAGGAAAATCCCTGCATCAAGTTCCAGAAGTCTATCAGAGCCCTCCCAGCCCTTAAAGAGTCCCTTCTGCCCACTGCCAGATGTGAAAGGCAATGCAGATTTTTCTCAAGCTCACACTGAGCACTTGTGAGTAAACTTGAACATGGGCTTCCCAAGATGCCAGACTAAGTGAACCCAAACATCAACTGAATGGCAGCTCACAGCCAACTCTTCAAGGAGACAACTCCATGTGGATTATCACACCAGCTGAAAGCCTTTCTTTTCCTCCCCCTAACGCGTACACAACACAAATTCCTTCAAGTCTGAATCCCTACTCTGCTAGTCCTCTTCTGTTCCCTCCCATCAGTCTTGATCCTACGGAGCTAAGAATGATTCAAGCAGCAGGAGAAATATGCATTTAATTAATGGTCAACTTGAAAAATCACACTTGCTTACAGCAGCAGCAAAAGGAAACATGATCATCTTTGTTTCTAGGCCCCTTTCCAATAACTGAGGAAAACAGTTTCCTTCCTGCAAGTTTTCTTCAGTGTTTCTATAGCACACAACTAAATTCTGAGGAGAGAAGCCTGTTATGGGTTCACTCAAATGATTTGTTTTGTGTTTGAACTGTTCATTTCTTAGTCTAAATACAGCATATTTTTAGAGAAAAAAAAATATTTCAGAATAAGAATTTATAGTTTTAGGTTTTTTCTTTCTTAAAACTCCATCACTGAACCAGGTATCAACCCTCAAAAAATGCAGTTCTGTCAGAAAAGCACATTCTAATATGAAAAACTATTTCAAAGAACTGTCTCACTCCACTCTGATTTTACACTCTTGATTATTTTTGGGCTTGTCTAGCTGGCTGCATTGTAACCAGCTAAGGGATCCAGGCTCTTGAGACATCCTGCTAACTAATACCAACCATTTTGGGTTTTTTTTTTTTACAGTAGGAGATAAATAATGCACGTAGAATAAAACAGATGTTTATTTGAACTTATGTGTACTTAAGCAGCCAAGGCAAAATGGAGCCCAGCCCATGAATTTGCAGAAAACCCCAGGTCATTTTTAAAACAGCTGCTCTTTCACTAACATGAGAAGCGAGTAAAAGATTAAAACATTAATACTGAACCAATAGCTTTAAATGTAGAGGAAGGTTGCCTACAGTTGATGCTGGCACTTAGCGTTATCCTGCTAGAGATAAACAGCCCCTGCGTCTTTGAGGCATGGATTAAGGACTGGAGATGATATTGCATCCTGTTACTAGATCCATGTCCCAGCGACGTGGAAGCTCATTCCTGAGCACAAGAACAGCTGCCTCTCATCACGGGAGCAAAAGCAGAGCAGGGAAAGGCTGCCAGAAGGGCACTGCCTGCCATGGGGACAGACATCCATCCAACCTGGGCAGGCATGAGGTTTATTTCAGTACTTTCTTCCCAAGGACGTGCTTGCACAGGGACAGCTAAAGTATAGTGTGAAGCTTTCTGCTAAGCATGGGAAATAAAAAGCTGCACAAGATGTTGCAGGGAGGTCTGCTTCCAGCAGGTTTGCTGTGAAGCTGCCACCAAATCCCCACACTGGCCACTCAGCAGCCAAGAAGCTCTGGAGAGGGACTGCCAGCAAAGCACTGCCCTTACCCTCATTGAACTCCCGGCTCAGCTCGTGGTTCGGGCAGCGTTTGACCACTTCGGTGACATGTTCAGCTTTCTTGTAGACTGGCATAGCCCTGATGACGGCTCCCTGGGGTGGTGGGGTCATCACTTTGATCTGGATGGGACATGTCTTGGCGATCTGGCAGTACAGCTTTTTCAGTTCAGTGGAATACTGGACAGGGAAGAAGAGCAAGAGAGAGTCAGGATGTTCAGCTAGAGGTGGAGGCATGCCAGAAGGATGGAGGTGGGTTTGCACATGTAGCTGAACGCACCAGCTGCTGCACGTGCATTGTGTTTGTTCACACAACAGCCACGCTTCCAGACAAGCAGCAAAACCCCTAGACCTTTATCTATTGTTAAAATAGCGGAGTATAAATCTACATCTTGGTTTTCCCAAAGGCAAAAATCTTCAGATAAAGAGCACTGCTTTTACATGAACAAATAGTCTCTTTATTTCTCTTGGGCACACCCCCACCTTCCAAGGGACGCACATCACCCACCTAACAAAACGGACACTATTCTTTTCACAACACCCTGTAATCCTGGAAGCATTGGAAACCACACACATGAAGTGCTTCATCCTGTTTTGTAAGAAGCCCTCCTACTTTTACATGAACCTTGGAACTGAACAGTACTTGAAAGCAAGTCCCTGACTAATTTGGGACTTGTACAAAACCTGACATTTCAGTCATCTTTTTAAAAGAATCTCACACCTCTGCTCACCACCTCTGTTACAATCTCCACACTTCTAAACTCAAAGCATCATGTCCATCAAAGAGATAAAAAATAAAACAATAAAGATTCTCTTTTTTTTTTTTAATAATCACAGGTCAGAAGATTTGAACAGCCCAAAGACCAGATCCATGGTGAGACCTAGAGCACAACCCAGCATCTGGCTCCAAAAGGGAGGTTGTGACTGTGCAATGAAAACCTGAAGCAGAACAAGATGCTCTTATTCACTGTGTTAATTTGGTGCATATTAGATTCCCTCTTTTAAGATGTTCCCCACTGAAGCAGTAACACTGATGCAGCATGTTCCTGAAGTGCACTTGCATCTAGAAACCTTTACTCAGCAAAACATCAAGGCATGGGCTGAAGTAATTGGTTTCTGTTCAAAAACCCTCACTGAAATAAGGGCATGTGCTTTGCAGGAAAGGTTGCAAGGAAACACTTATGTGGTTCAGTACAGTGTACAGTGAACCTATTTTTCTGGACACCCCCTGTGAAGAAGACTCTCCAGTCTCTTCTGCTGGTTCTTTCAGACTACAGCAGTTTTCATCAGTACCCCAGTCCATAGGCATTTGGTTTTCTCTGGTGCTCAGACATTTGCAAGCACAGAGCTCTCACAGTAACTCTAACCACGTAACCCACAGGAATTGTTGGCATTTCCCCACTTCCATCTCTTTGGTTCTTGCAGAGAAAGAAAAGTGAAAGCCCTAAGGTGGCTGTTTTCTCAAAAAACGTCTTTAGCAGCCATGGCCAATACAGCCCCAGTCCCAACTGCTCAGACAGAGCACCGACAGGTTCATACAGGCTGAGAGCACAACTTGGCCATCCACCCTGCCAGGATGGGAAGAGCAGGCGCATGCATGGGTGGGTGGCAGGCGACGTGGCAACAGAAGGATTAGCTAGCGATATTCAGGGATTATTTGCATTTCAAAGCGTACACATTGCTAACACAGGAAAAACCAAAGTTGGGAGAGAGACACTGGGGAGGAGAGGGGGATTAAAAATAAGCCAAGCCAGTACCTTCCCTCGTCACTCAACGCCACTCTGCCACATAGCAGAGAAGATGCTACAGGTATTGAAGGTGAGGAAAAAAATTCTTTAAAATGCAAAGGCCAAATTGTGCAATGTATTTTATGTGCCTGCAGGCTAGATATTAAAGCCACAAAGGATTTACCCAGCCTGCGGAAATGGGGAACATGCCAAACAATTACAAAAAAAAGTTGCGAAACAGATCTAGATGGTGATTTATATCATACATCTTTTTAACCTGAAATTCCTTATTGTTTTTTAATTAAAAAGCAATTCCTTACTGAAGGTAAGAGTGAGCTCACTACGTTGTCTTTACATCTCAAGAGGCAGGAAAAGAATCATTTATATTTGAAAGAGGAAGAAAATTTAGAAAGCATTGTTTCCCTCTACACAACAGTTTGCTAATAGCATTGTGAAAGTGTCAGGGACAGAAAGACTAAAAAAAATCTTGAAAAGCCAACTAAAAGTTTGCATGCCTTAACGTCATTGGCGTGTAAAGAAATTGGCACCCAAAGACGATGGGCCGAAATGAAAGCATAAATATGGAATTGAGATGGTGCAGGGAGGGCACAGCACACGCCAGGAGCCAACGTGTCCAGTGTCTGCAGGCATTCAGAGAATTGAACAAATGGAAGGAGATACACACCCCTAGATCATGGATCAGAAGTGTTGGTGTTGACTATAATTTTATGTATTGTATCTTCAAATACAGAATGCTGAGGTTACAACAAGGGGGAAAAAAATAAATCACTGCTTTCAGAAGGACAGGAAAGGTGCCCAACAACAACATGAATGCCGAGGCTCCAGGTCAAACACCATGGCCCCTCTGCCAGAAAAGGAAGAAGTTTGCTCCTCGTCCACCCTTTGGCACCTCAACTGTCAGATCCCTTGGGCTACAACCAGCAAGGCAGGCATTGGACCTGCAGCTTAAATTTACAGAAAGCAAACAGCCAGAGGCTAATGGGTTATGATGAACAATCCTGTCCAACAAAGAAATATATTCATGTCCCCGAAACACAGGGCAGACTCAAGAGCTCCAGGCTCTGGTCAACATCTTGAACTTGGCATGTTAGAGAAGGAGGGTGCCCAGGAGTCCACCTCTGCTTCAGGATACGGTTGGGGCACAGGGAGACAAGCAGCAGCACACAGCAGAGGTGGACAAGACAGCAGGAGGGCTGCACTGCCTTTTTGTCACCTGATTGCAAGAGGAGTTCAAGTCTCATGGGCATTACACAGGGCTCTGGTCCGTGGCACACCGCCATGATTTCACATCTACCTCAGGCACAGCCGCCTGCGAGTGTGCAATCGCTGAGCAGCCAGTCATTTAACACCAGCGTAAATCTGTCCACGGGGTACCTGCTGTCAGACAGTAAGGGGCTTGAGTTTCCCACCCTGCCAGATTTGCTGCAACCATGGGTAACCTGATGCTCAGCCATTTATTGGCATAAATAGATGTGAACAACTAGGTCACGGTGACTTCGTACTGGATTGGTGATAATCGCTGTATCTACAGAGCAAGACAGGATATTGTATATAGATTTCAAAGCAAATAAGCATCAGAAAAAAAACCCTTGAGGCAGGAACTGTCTGTGCATTCAGAGAGTGCCTGCAAGCAAGGGTCGCTCCTCTTGGCACAGGTGCCTCTCCTCAGCGGTCTCCAAACTGCCCTGCCTTGCAGAAGGTGACAGTCACCCTGCCCACCATTTACCTATGGGAACTGACAGATTCTCACTGCAGCAGGGGTAAGATCATGGGATCAGCAATACCCAGAAATCTAGAGCATTACTATTAATCAATGCACTTCTGTTACTTGCTAGTGTAGGAAAATTAATTAGGATCAAAACCTGCCCTTTAGCGAGATGATCTAGCAGCAGGAACAAAAGCAACCTGAGCAGTGTGAACACCACTTCTACCAGATGCATGGACCAGAAAGTTATTTAAAACAAAACAGCGGAGCTTGGCGACATGCTATCCGTTCGAGAGGGAGAGGAAAGAGCTTTGGCTCCAATTTTTCTCTGGGGTTTGAGTGCTGCATGTCATGCCCAAATAAGCAGAATTCAAGAGATTCTTAAGAAGAACTGTGAATTTAGCTTTTTGCTTAATAATATGTTTTAAAAGGAAAGAAGAAAACATTCCAGCACTTGCAGCCCTGCCCTCCCCACCTGCCTGTGCAGACATACTGTATTACCCACTCTTGGCACCCTGGCTGGTAATTCAGTATCACAATACACACACGCCAGCCACCATCAGGCAACACCTGTCTGATTTCTCAGCAAGCCCCTTCTCCGGAAGGTGTATCAACAAAGGGTTTAAAGGAGAAAACAAAACACTTTTTACCTCTCAAATGGAGAACTTTTGCTAGAAAGGACAGAAGTCTCCTCAAAGTAAGAGCTAGGTGCAGTACAAGCTGCAATGGCTTTTCACTGAGCATTCAATTCCCCTGGAAAACTCTGATGCAGCAAAATCCCCCAAGCACTACTTTGGAAATCTGCCTCTAATATCGGTCTTACCATCTGATCTAGCTGAGGAATTACAGCCCTTAAGTCTTTAAAAGGAGCAGGGTTCAGCCAGCTCTGTGAATGCTGATGGATGACAGCTTGAAGGTGATCCCAGAGGCTGGCTTATGGCGTGACAGCTCCCTGAGCCCCTTCTGCTCAGATCAACAGGTCTTTCAAATCTTCTGCAAACTTCTTTCAAAAAGTCACGTTTTAGTTCAACTCAGTTAAACACTAGATTCATTTTACTTCACATTTTCAAAGCCGTCAGTCAGCTGTGCTTTCTCTCCTATCAAGCTAACTCAAAGGAGGGGAAAAAAGAACAGGTTAGAATAGTGGGAAAGCAACATTTACTTGCACCAAAGAATTTGCAGATGAGAACAAGCAGCCACACAGAAATAGAAAATCACCTGCATGAGGTTTATTCATTTAGGAGAAAAATAGGCAGTGGGAAGAAAGTAAGTTAACTACCAAGAATAAAACCTAAGATTTACACACATACCTTAAATATCTTTTCTTTGACAAACAGTGATTTAACTTTTCATTCACAAAAAACTGTTGGGGGCATTGAGGGGACACCAGATGCACATGCCCACATACTCTTAGGAACTGACTTGTACCCAGAGGATGCTCAGCGGGGAAGCCCAAGAAGAGCTCTGCCAGAAGCACTGCTGACACAGATGTCTCCTGCCAGATTTCACCTTCAGCTCAGCATAACCTTAGCCCCACCGCTTACTATCTGACTTGCTGCAGCTCCAGTTTGAGGTTCTCTGTCTCATCAGGCTCCAAAGAAGAGCGGACAACTTGCTGCTAGCAGACATTCACCACAGGCACAATAGATAGGTCCAGCAATCATCAGCCCTGACATGCCACAGATCCACCACACAGCCCACCACACTAGCGAGATGTGCCTGTGAGCATCCCCCTGCTGAAGGGGAAACCACCACACAATGGCTGGGGTGGATGACAGCGGGAGGGGATGCTGATGCAGCCCCATAAGTGCTTTGTAAACATTTACCAAGCTTCTCTGCCCCAGGCAAAGAAAAAAACATGTCACCCTCTTTTCCCTCTTGGGGAAAGGCAGCAATTCACTCAGCCTTTGCAGAGACTTAAACTTCATTTTCCCCTTGAGTTCTTCTGCCCTCTCCCCATCCCTGCTGCCATGCGTCCCGTGCCTCGCCAGGCGCGCATGAACGGTGCTGATGAGCTATTAAAATCCTTCCTCCGAGCACTTTTCCCCAGGAGCCGCAGCCAAAGGCCGCCTGTTGCCACCTGTCAGTCGCAGGGATTAATTACCTGCGCAGGGCTGGGAGCGGCACATTCCTCCCCTGCCTCACCCTCCAAGATGTTGACATCAGGCAGGTGGGCCCCATGTCCCCCTGGACGGAGGGGATGGCAGAGGGGGGATGTGGCCCACAAGCTGTGTGGGGATGGGCAGTGCCAGCACCATGAAAACCACAAGAGAAATAAGAGAAGCGTCGAGGAACGTGTTGGTGCAGCTCCACGCTGCCCTGGGGCAGGTGGCACTCCCACCACCGGACCAAACACCGATGGCAGCTCGTGCTGCACCTTGGATACCTTAGGAAGAAAAAAAGAAAAAAAAAAAAGTATGTTGACCTGCTTAGGTAAACGGGGAAGGGGAGGGGTGGCAGGGCGGAGAACGGAGAAACATAGCCTGCGGATAAGGATTCAGTCGGACCGTGCCTGGTGTGCCGGATCCCCTCCTTTTGTGCAGACTCACTTGCCCTCTCCCCACCGGCTGTGGCTAACCGCTGGGCTCAGCCCATGGGCAGGGATTTGGCAGAAGCAGTGCTGCCCACCAAGCCGCTGAAAAGGGACGCTTGTGCTTGGCTGAGCTGGCACAGCTTCTGCGTTGTGCCTTTGTGTGATGCAAAGGGAGAAGAAAGAAGTATTTTTCCCCCTCTGGCAGATGCACAACCACCTAATCACCTTGGTGAAGAGAGCCAGCTCTGTGTTCCCCCCTCCACGTACAAACCCCTGTGACTTCCTCCTACCCAGTCCCCTACCATCACCCAGCAAACCCCCCTCCCCAGCCATGCACCCCATCTCAGAGGACAGTGCTGAAGCAGGCTGAGAAGAGCGTGCACAGGGACATGCACACATGATTGTGCTGTAGGAGGCTCCCCGAAAAGCCCCCAAAATATTGAATTTGGACCATCCACTAGGTTCTCCCATCTTTAGAAAAATGAGATCATTCATTCATGTGACAATACTTTAGCATCTTGTTTGAGGCTCCCCAGAGATTTTAATTTAAAATTACCTTGATCAGGATGTATCATCTGCTTTAGGAATATTCCTCCCCAGCACTGTCAGCAAAGCCACAATGACAACAGAAATAACACTGATATTTTCTCATACTACTTTGCACTGTGAAACAGCTGTAAATTCAAAAACTTCACATTCAAGGGCTTTTACATTTCATCAACAAATGAAGACCTCTTGATGTTTGGCTTGAAAATACTTTCTAGAAATCAACAACAACAAAAAAGAATTAACTGAAAAGTATCCTGTTTGAAGGGGAAAAAAAAATATCTTGATGGAAAACTTCAAAGGCAAGCTGGGAATTACTTTACACATGTATTTTGATACAAAACAATGGTTGTAAAGGAAGGCTTTACTATTTGATTTTGTTGCTTGTGTGTCATATCCAGTTTCTCTGCCGATCTCTAAATTGAAACTTTAGCAGTACCAAATAAGTTTCAGATGCTAATAATGTCTAGTAATTTGCATTTCTGATAGGCTACTTTGCACAGGAAATTTTGCAAGTGAGGTGAAGATGTGAAATGAGAGCGAAGGCACTGAAAGCCAAAGCTGAGCAGTGCTCAACAACACCTTCCCTCGTGGGTTGCAGCAAACGCCCATTGATGGTGGGATCCCACGTTACAAAATAACGTGGGAATTTTCACTGGATAAAATACTTTCCACAGGGAGCATTTATTTTATGTTATTATGCAAAATATGATGTACAGTCTCAGACACCTTCTTGCAAACACAAGTTTACACACCTACACATAACACCCAAGAATTACCCTGACTATAGGGTGGTTCTCTGATGCCATATAACTGTAACTGGCCAAAGCATATGCACTTTGCAAACCTTCCAGGCTCCAAATGCTGCCCTGATTTCCATATGATCAGAGTGTCTTCCAGCTCATAGCTCTGCACATCCCTGTTTTTTTTGTAGGATCTGCCAATTAACTGACATTAACACAGTCAATTTACAGGCTATCAATAAAACACTAACTGTTTGGAATCTCCTTCCTCAAAGGACTTTAGGATGACTTTGCAAATAAAACCTCCAAGCATGGGGCCTCATGCTGCATTGTTATACTTCAAGCACTGGTATTCTAGGGGGCTGTGTGTGGCTGTTTGAGTATAAGGGCTGGACTCAGCTGTTCAACTCTCAACCTGATATCCAGGTGTCCCAGTGACTTCTGTATTACAAATGCACACCAACATAAGCAGCTTGCTTGACTATAAAAGAAGATGCAGCACTAAGAAACATACACTGCAGGAAGTCCACACTCATGCTACTCAAACTCACCTAAAGACTACAAAGTGTTAAAATTTGGCAGAATACTGAGGAGTGAACAAAGTTAGGCTAAAATATTAGTTAAAATTAGGCTTTCAAAGCATCCACTTCAGTTATTGACTGTTAATTAGCGAGTCAATACAATTTGACAGCAAGATTTTAAATCATTACAGGGAATGCAGAAGAAGCTCCATGAATAACTCCATTGCATTTCTTCCCTCCTTTCACTGCTCCACTAGCCTCAAAGACACTCCGCTGCTTCACATCCTCCTAGCAGGAGGGGAACTCACTGTGAACAAAGTGCTACACTGAAGTTACAAGTATTTGCATCTATATAAGATACACACACATGTTTGCAGGTAATGCATACTTGACCACATGTGTTTGCTTACTTGAAACTTAGTTGATTAGCATGACACTAAGTGTCACAGCAACTAGACTGTAACAGTGACGTAACCAGCAGTGATCCTTCCAGGCAACTCTACTCATTACACCAGAACACAGTCACCAAAGCTGCAGGTAAAAATCTCCAGACTTGGTTTAGCAAAAAAACTTCAGCACACGCTTAACTTTTGGCAGCACTGTTATCCATTGCCTGCTTAAATCTGTATGCCTCTGTGTAATGGCACTTGTGAAGCTGGACCTGGAGTTAAGAAAGGTCTGATTCAGCTTGTATTTTAAAGGAAACCAGAATTTTATTATAAAGGACTCCAGAAATGAGCTGGAAAGAACATATTCAGGCTCCCAACAGCAAACCCACACCACCACATACTGGTCCTGACTCATGTGCCTCAGATACTGAGCACCAGAACCCGTTCTGCTCATGGACTGCTTTGAGTAAAGCCCAGGCTGGCCATTTCAAACCTCCTCCTAGCGTGAGATGGGGGATTAAACCCTCTTACCATCATCTGGCTCAGGTTCAGCCAAAGAAGAGGGATACTGTTTGCTTCCTATTAGCTTCCCAGATCTCACTTGTTTCAAAGTCTGCATGTTCCAGCATGCTCCATCCTACAAACCAAACTCCAAAAACACTAACCATCCAGAGTAAACACTGTCTGGAGTAATTGGACACCAACTTTTAATGCATCTCCCAGTCACTTTTGTTCTCTGCTGAAAGTCAAAGGGTGATGAACTCAACTGTAAGCAGCACGTAGAGGTTGTCCCTACTGACTGTTTCTGTGCATGCTCAATTAATAGAAGCAAATAGCAGAGCAAAACCCCTAAAGCTCTCCAAAATAAGCTTGTTTCCACCAAATACAACCTGGTTTCAACAACATGAGTCAGCTGTAAGAGCCCCAGAAACGCAGATCAAGCCTTGTAGCCCCCTACAGAGTAGACACAGGCTTTGGGTCCTCAGCAATTTTGATACAGTCACAGGTTCAGATAGCTTCACATCAGCTGAAGATCCAGGGGAGGCAGCAGGATACAAGGAAATGCCAAACATAAAACCTAAGTCCAGAACTCTTTTTAGATTCCTCATCTGCAAACTAAGGGATTTCATGGATATCTCAGAGAAAAGTAAATGAGTCGTCAGTACAGTATCTGTTACAGTAGAGGGAAGCCAAGCTGGACAAGAAAACAAGCTTTAAAAAAACCCATAACAAAACCAAAACAAACACAACTTTATCTAGCAACATGCACTTTTCAATCAGCAATATCCCAAGCCTGCAGTCAGAGCTAGAGCTGGAAGTATCAGGCCGCAGACTGCACCAGCCATTCACCCTGGAAAGCAGGACACTTTGCTAAACGGTGACAGATATCCACCCAAATTCTGGCTGATGCCAAAGGGCTGACCTACTTGCAAAATGCCACAAGATCACCGTACTGCCAGAGTTAGTGTATATGTTTCAAGTATGGGCCCATCTTCCTAGCTGCGTCACTGATGGGCTCAGGGGGGATGCAAGCTGGTCATCTTTGCACACTCTCACTCTGACAAGGAGCTACAGGAGACAAAATGCAAGTGATTCAAAGCTAAAAGCAGGTTTAATGTCTTCTGAACTCTCATATGAAATACCTTTGCCCAAGTACACTTTTTTTCCCCTGCTTACTCTTTTTTTGACATCGTTTAGATTCAGTGAACTCTACTTAAAGGACAAATGACCTCTGAAGATGTTCACATAGCTATTACTTGTATTTTCCTTGCCTTTCTAAAGCAATACTGAAGACATAGTTGGACCTTTATTACCTAAGAAGCCTTGTACACATGGGCTGTGACAGATCCCTCTCTCATTCCCCCTTAATCCATATGGAGGATTGGCTTCCCTACTCGTTCCAGATGTCCCAGCAACAACTCTCCTGCCGGTGACTGCATCACTGACACAAACTGCAGGGCATCTCCAGACAGCATAGTTCAGTGCAAACAAAGGATGCTAGATCTATTTCAACGGGGGCAGTTTTCAGCAATATTCACCCAGAGGGAAAGCTGGCAGGTCTGGCTAAGCACTCTTGTCTCCTTCAATGCTGGAACAGACATCTTCAAGTCCTGAACTTGTACATGTGACAGCTCAGAACTCTCCCACAGTAGCCCTCTGTATCTCTTTTCTTAATCCATAGTTTTCATCCAAAGACACAGCTCAGATAAAGCCAGTGAGAGACACCAAAGCCCAGCCCAGCATGGAAAACGGGGAAACATCTGATACCATCCCCCGTGAAACATGGGGTTTATTACCTATACTAAAATCCACAGCCAAAACACATTAGGTCTTTCCTGAGCCGAGAGCAAGACACCCTACCTCTACAGTGGACTAAGCAGTTTGAGCAGGCTGATGACTGTGTGGGTATTTTCTTGGCTGGGCATGCCCACCTTAATATCATGCTGTGACCAAGTGCAGGACTGCTCCCTCACCATCTCTTGAGTGGAGATCTAGCCACTGCATCCCATGGAGCAGGGCTGGTGGCTAACTGGGAGGCCAAGGGTCTCAGCTGGGAACTTGAATGCTCTGACAGAACAAGGGGCTACCAGCCAAGTCAGTCAATGAGTGCTGTTCTGTATTTGCACAAATACCAAATGGCTCTGCTGGAAAAAGGTGATCTCCTTCCTCTCCTACTCACTTCCTTCCCCACTCCCCCCATTTATTCCACCTGAGGGAAAGTACAGACACTTCTCCACTTCATCCTTCTAATAAAGTATTAATCATACCTATTGGAGCCGATGGGAGGAAAGACAGAAAGTATTAAACCTGACAGGCTCTCAGTGTGGCAGTGCCAGTGAAATGCATCACTAAGGTGAGTAATTCTTCTGTTTACTTCATAGGCTCTGAGCTCCCCCCTCTTCCTCCCCACTTAAGATGTGGGCAGGACCCATCAAGGCAAAGCTTTGGAAGCAAGCAGCAGCGTCCTCAATTTCTACATAAATGCTGCAGGCCAAAGAGCAAAGGCAAGTTCCAACTGAGCCCTTGACAGTAATCAAGCACTGCGGCGCCTCTGGTCTTGTCTTGTGCATACCTTGCAAGTAGCATCATGTCTTCCCACTGAGATTTCACTGGCAGTGCACACAAGCGCCTTGTTCCTTGGATTCTAGCTCAGAAAAAGAAAGTCCTGAACACACACACACACACACACACCCCTGCCTTTCTGCTCCAAGGGAGACCATTTCCCTGTAAATCGTCAGCTTACCGTGTGCAGCCCTTTCAGAACAGATTTATGAATTTGCAAGATATCTCTTTTGTTCCCATACAGAAAGGTTAGCGTGAGTCCCTTGCCAAAAGGGCATTGAGTTTTCTCTATTAACGTCCAGGAAACTCCTGAGTCAGATCTTATTACATTTGAAACAAAGTGCAGGTACCAGCAAGTCTCTTCCATGATAACAGCCAGGGCCTGTCCCATTTCCTGATCACATTACACTCAATTTCCAGAATTACATCTATGCAAATATTGTTCTCCTGCTTGCAGGGCACTTCATTGACAATTAAAGTGAGAAGCCAGCAAAGCTTTTCTGGTCAAGACAGACTAGCTGGGGAGAGAGGCAACAAACTAACACAGAGACACCAAGCAGGAACAAATTTTCTTCCTCTGTATGAAGACCATCTGGTAAGGGCCCTCTCCTCCTGCTAGAAGACTGGGAATCCAAACTGAACCAAAGCATCTCTGCAAATGCCTCTGTTTTCTGGATTTACTGACCGAACAAAGCCATACTCCAATTGAGTCACAGAGAAAACATAAGGATTAGGAAAGACAAAAATCACACCTAACTGAGCAAGTCACTGTTCTACTGAAAACAAAGATGTTGTAACTCAGATCTAAGCTAGATCAATAAAGCACAGCAGTAGCTTCAGCATATTTAGGATGAATGGTGCCTAAGTCAAACCTTTAAACCTTTTATTCATACAATTAAGCTTTGGGGATGAATGGTGAGAAAGTCAGACAAGAATACAATCAGTCACTATTACCAGCATTTGCAAGGTTCTGGGATCTGTATTTTACCCAGATCCTTCTCTCACCCAGCCCTTTCCTTCCATTCTCAATGACCTAGGTAAGCACAGTCCTTGAGTCAACTGATGTGGTTTCTCCTGAGCCTACTTTCAAAGTCAAGACATGATTCAGCAAGGTGTTTAAGCAGATGCCTACCTTTAAGGATGGGAGCAGCCTTGCTGACTCCAACAGAAACCAATAGATTTCACAGGGAATATTCACGTGCTAGAGGTTATGTGCTCACTCGAGTGCCTTACTGAACTGGGACCTTGATTTTCCTACACACCGTGGGAAACAGCTTGTCAAGAACCACGCTGAGGAACATAGCAGTGTTGTTGCTGCAGCCATCAGGCCATCAAGGCACCCCCAGCTCCAGAATGCAGCACCTCACCCTTAGGGAGATAGTGAGGTCAATGCTGTGGCATCTTCTCTGCTAGGAAGATCAACAAGCCCATTCCAGGCTTGGGGTATTCCTCCAGTTTTACCTCATGCTCACCAGCAGACCTGAAGCAACGCAACTGCAGCAGCTAAGAGAAGACAGCCATTCTGCAGAGCAACATTTAGAAAGGGAGAAAGGTTTACAATGAGTTTGGGAAATGTTAGCAGCAGTCCTTCCTAACCCTCTTACAAAAGAGAAGATTTTGATTTCTGTATCTCCTACCCCTCAAGAGAAGAATGGAAAACCACATCCCAGTTGATATACAAGCCAAAGGAAGATGTGCAGTAACATGTCACACAAGAAATGGAAGGCTTGAACACAGCATAGTCCTCACCTGGTTTAGCTGATTCTTAGGTTGCTTTATAATTTCAGCAAGAATGCACAAGTGCATAAAGCAAGCTTGCATGGACCTGGATGCACTTTACAGCAAATCTACAAGCCTGCGAGGTAAACTCATCAGGAATAATTGCCCAAATGCTCCATGACATAGTTACAGATCTATAAGTTATTGGAAACAGATTACATCAAGTCTCTCAATACCTAGCAATTGTTTTATTTCACTTGGTAACTGAAAGATAATCATGTCATCTGCATGACCTAACTGGAAACGTAACAGAATTAATGTGGATTTAGATGCAAATCCACATGACCACAATCTGAAGATGGCTTCCCAAGAAAAACACCAAACAGCTCTTTGTCCCTGCAGACCTCACTACCTCTGCACCACTCCATTTGCAAACTGAAAGCTCTGAAGACCCCAAGTTACGGATGCTTTCTGAGAAGTCTTATCCCATTCAAAGCAATGCTGCTTTCCCAAATGAAAAGCAGTCTTTGTTACGGGATAACAATGCAAACAGCAATAGTTCCCTGGGAAACATCATTTTAAAGTCAGATTTCCCAACTAACCACACCCAATTAGTAAGTAATGCCATGTTTTTGAGCGATTTTGGAATCCCAGAAGATTTTTCACCAGTTTGAATTTTCTGATTTCCTCCATCTTCCCAACACAAAAGCCAACAACCCCCCCCATAATCTTATATGGGTTGAAGGTAATTAGAGGCAAGAACTTTCTTCCCTAAAAAAGAAATAAAACAAAATGCAGCAAAACAAGACAGAGTTGCAACATCAGAAGTGGTTATTGGCTCATGCTGTCCGGCACTCCTGTTTTCCTTATGGCTCATACATGATGCATCAGAGAAAGGCACAAAGCCTTAATGGACAGAATGTGCTCTTGCTCTGAATGATGCTGTGCAAATTCCTGCCCCTGCAGAAAGCAAGCTCTGTTCTGACACAGCTAGTATGAATCTTATGAGCTTGCACCACAGCAAGTGCTATCAAAGACTTAAAACCAGACCCTTAGCAGCTCTGAATTTAATCCTATTCAAATAAGAACACAGGGGGAGGGTTGGGAACAACACTGGCAAGCCATTTGCAAGTGTAGCCTATTGAAGACAATCAACTGGCAGCAAACAAAGTAAGGGCTTTAAACCTGCAGAAAATCAGTAAGAACTAACTATGCCTCCAGGATTTTACCAGCCACCACCATGTAGAGGAAGACATCATTAAATTTATCAGCATAACCCAGAAGACTTTTTCCATCCACCAGCTTCTCAAATGGACAACAGAGTCCAAAGGAAACAAGTATTCAGCTCTCCAGTTGCAGACTGCAAAGCACTAGGATGCAAAAATAAACCAAAACAACACCAAACCCCAAACAGAATCAGAGATATGACAAAACGCACCACAAGGATGCAACCATGCTACTGCTATGATGGGCAGCGGGATCATCATCCCGTAAGGCTTCACTGCACAAACCAGTGAATGAGAAGAAATAAACCCAGTTTTACAAAGCATGGAGGCAACAGATTGAAATAATCCAGAGGGAGACACTTGGGAAGAAGCAATCTGGTGAGAGAGAAGCCCTAATCACAGCACACCAGCTACCTGACCCTGGAGGACAGCAAGTGATAGAAGCCCAGCTAGACTGTAACTGTTGCCACATATTTCTTATTTAAATGCAATTTGTTTAATCTCAAGTCAGACTCAACCATCAAAGGCTCTCTTCTGTAGCACACTGACAGTTCACTCTAAATCTCTGCACCTTTAATCCTTTAATTAGCCAAGAAAAATGCGATCTCAACTCTTCCACCAACCTAAGCTAATTTTCTGCATGGAGCTTCCAACTCCTGTAGGTTACACGTTTTAGCTGCTGATGTAGCCAAGGGAAAAAAAACGCAACAAAACAACACCCCAGTCCCATTCCCACACAGGCTGAGATGTGGTTCTTCATGTGCTGCCTCTCCAAAAAGCAAGCTCCTTGAAAAGTCTTTGCAAAAGAAAGATGGACCCATTGCAGTACTGGGCTGGGAGGCGCAATTACATCACACAACTCAGAGAAAGAACAAGCAGAGGTTTTGATGTGTGGTACACGGGTGGCTGGAGCAATCTGGGGACAAGCGAATGTTTGCACAGGAGAGGTATAAAACCAGAGGGTTAAGACAATGTTTGAGTCAAAGTGTGTCATTCCCACCATGTAGCTTTGGCCACCTTCCTTAGCAATTTTAAGATGGGAGCTCCGAAACAAACAACCCCCCAGATGTCCAACCATTTTGCAAGCTCTCTCCAAAAGAAGTTTTCTTCAAAGACAAGCTCTGCTATTGCTCAAGAGTGTCACAGCAACACAGCTCTGAAGGCAGAAAAGGAAGATCGCATGAGTCACCAGCACATCAGGACAGAGACCCAATTCAGGCAACTTGAATTACACATCAAGCTTTTCACACACTCCAGCACAGCAAACCCAAGGAGGGACAGGAGGGCTGCCCCCTCATCTGAAGCCCTAAGCGTGGAGAATGAGGTACAATCTGTACCTGAACACAGCCCTGACTGCCTATCTAGGTCAGGATACTCATTGCAGGGCAAGGCAAAAGCAGCCAGCACTCTTGCAGTGCAGCCACAGGGACTGCTAGCTTGCCACATGCTAAGACAACGTGACATGCTGGAGAAAGGAGTTTAGACATGGCCAAGCCATCTCTGCACAGCTCCCAGACAGTCATGCTGAAGTTGCAACGTGCCAGAGCTAATGAACCTGACCCGTTACTGCAGCACCACACAGACAGAGCAATTCTCTTTCTAGGCACAGCCTGGCAAGTCCATGCAGCGTGGCATGCAGCCTAAGGCTATCCCTAGCATAGGTGTCCACCTGCTGAGCATGGACAAGCCGTAAGAGGCCTTCCTGGTAGCTAGCCAGGGAACACAGGTGAACAACAGCACTGAGAGTCACTAGGGACTTGGCAAATGCATTCAAACGCAGGAGTAAGAGTAACCTCACTCTGCTGAGCAAACGCACAATGGAAGAGCCCTGTCTACATCAAAGGGACAGGACAAGCATTTCTGCATCTTGCAGTTTCTTAATTCACATGTGCGTTGGGGCCTTGAAGCACATTAGCACATGACCAGGGCTGCCTTGCTTAAGCAAGCACTTTCAGCAATGTCACAGCAGGATTTGGTGCAAGGCAAAAGAAAAATAAAAACAATTTTTTAAAAAAATAAGTGTAGCCAGATGGTTTCTAGCAGTGGTAAAACACTACCCTGGTAGTATTACAACCCCATCCATGTTGAACCAAGCACTTAGAATGCATGACCCTTTTCTATAGCAGGATTTTAGAGGCACTATGTTCACATTGTCCACTTTATTGAGCCTAAATCAGTTCCTCCCCAGCAAGGAATCCAGCCCATAAGACAAGGAAAAAGATCTAAGCAACATTTGCCATACTCCACCGACAACAGACCCCAGTCATACACAGTCTGCACATTCAAAACTCACATTAATTATACGTGCAAACCAGAAATACAGCTGCATGTGCATCTCAGGGGTCAGCTTGAAAAAAATCCCCCAAAAATGCAGAGCTCAGTATGACGATGAGAACCATCAGTATGATGATATAAGAACCTCAATATGAGAGCCTCTATTACCAACCTCACCACTTCAGCTGCTCCTGAGTCATGTAACTGTTCTATGCTGTCACAGGCCTTGAGAAAGAGGCATTTCAAGTGCAGAATTAAAGGCAGGCAAACAAGCTCTGCAAACTGCAGTTGCAAGATGTTCATTCTACATTCAGTTCTTACAGAACAAAGGGGGTGGGAGTAGCTAGCAAGGACCATTGGACTGGGAAGCTGCATTCTGGTGTCCAGGCAGTCAGCAGAGAAACTGAGTCTCTCCATGCTCTTTGGTCAATGTATTACAGAACATCCTTCCACTGACAGTTCTCAGGGTGGGTTTGCAAAGGTAGCAGTTACCAGATTCAGTCCAGGCCCAAAAGCAAGCTCATTTTGTAGCATCAAGATGAGTAGGGTTTTTTTCTCTTGTAAGAAAGAAGGAAAAAAAAAAAAAAAAAAAAGAAAAAGATTCTGAAAGCAGCTAATCAAATTATTAATGTGCTTAAAAAGTTTAATGAAGAAATCAAAGCTATTAAGCAAACATTCAGCTTGATGTCTCTTTCCCTTCTTACCCACCCTTCCTCAATGCATTCAAAAATCTCTTTTTGCTGTGCTACAACATGTTTGAACAGGTACTGAGATACAAACAAGTCTTGGCCCCATCTCATACAGAATGGATTGGTTGCAGATGTTCTCCTGCAAGCTACATCTTGCCTCCTGCAAGAGCATTCATCTCCAAAGCACATCATTTCACCCACTTTGCCTGAAGCCAAAACTCAAATGTTATTTAATTTATTTTTTTTTATTAACTCTAACATACCTACAGCTGTGCAAGCAAAACCCCATCTGGTTTTCCACAGCACAAAGAGGCAAGTGGCTAAGTTTAGATAAATGTAACCAAGCTGGGGCAGTCATCTTTCTGTTCACTTTGCAGCAGTCAACAGCAATGTCAGGGGTGCAATAAAACAAAAACCTGCTATATTTCAGAGAAGCCTGACATATTTCACTGTCTTCGTAGGACAAGTCAGACATGAGCTCATACAGTGGCAGGTGAGTCAGTGACGAGTCAGACAAGAGCTCCTTAATTAAGCTTTAGGGGCAGATGATCCCTTGAAGGTGTAATCAGATTGGTATGGCCAGTGGAAAAAAAAATAAAATAAAGTTGAGCGAACTGTTACACCCTTGCTGATGCATGCCAGGCGGGCTGACGGCAGCGTGCTGCACAGAACTGGAGAGCCCCCAGCACACAGGAACACTCGCCCATCCTGCACCACTCCCTGGCAGTCAGCTCCTGCCTGCACACTCAGCCCTGCTTCTCCCAGGAGCAGAGAAATGCTGAATTCCCCAGTGAGCAGGTTATGCTGGGGTCATACTGCAGATGTGGTATGATATGGTGGTCCAGGGTAAGGTGCACCCCAGGAGTTCGACTTTCAGAGGCAAGAGGATGGTTGGCAACAGCTCAGACCTGTGTGGTGGAGAGGGAAGTGGTTACGAGTTAGTCATTCCCAATCACTAACCAAAAGAGTCAATCTTGGCCATGTGCTTTATCAACCCTTAAAATGCTACCGAGCCACCCCACTTAAGAGAAAGACCCCACAAGTTCTATTTTTAGGAAGCTTCCCTGAAATAAGCTGCAAATCACACATCAGAATATCAGTGTATTGAAACAAAATAGCCCCATTATACAGATTGCAATCAGCAGGGTGACCGACAGCATCAGAGTGCTTTTGCACTCACGACATCAGACATGCAGCATGGAAATAGTTTTCTTCCAGCACATGTCCCTGCAAACTCATCCTGGAACCTGGCTCATCTGTGGAGCTGCTCTTTCCGGCAGCCAGAGACCATGCTGCAGTGCTCCCTCTGAACACCAGCAGCACCAGAGCAACCCAGTCCTCCCCATTTGTACCTTGCACGGATCAGCCTGCTGAAAAACAAACCCTGAAAGACAGACTCCAACTTCCATAGCCCTTTTGAGAGGCATGGCAAAAATGACTCAGAGAAGTCAGCACACAAAAGGGATGACAAATAAAACTCAAATTTATTAATTCCTTATAGAAACTGAGTTGCTAAGCAATTAATCCACATGTTTCGTCTTTGTCAAACTTTACAGAACTAGGGATAATTCTTTTGAAGCTTTTTCTAGGGAGGTCACCACTTTCTTCATGGGTGCCAGTACTCTAAAAGATTTCAGTAGGATATCTAGAAATGCACAGACTTTTTTTGTTGGAGTCCCTCTTTGCTCATGCACCTACAAGAATCCACCAAGGATGGGTCAAAAAAAAAATAAAAAAGTGACTAAGTATGAGTAACATGAGCGGTTTGCAGTAGAAGAGATGGGAGACAAGGAACTTATCACAAAACCAGCCACCACCTCACTGATTAATGGAAAGGTGTCATTCAGTGCTCAGCCACTTGACAAACATCTTACAGGAAGACTTTTTCTCTCCCACCCATGGCGATGCTGACGTTCAAATGCAAAGGGAGCAGGCATGCTGCCTGCCCTGCAAACACCCTCCAGGCTAGGCACCAAGCCCAGCAGCACTGTTCTTGTCTCTTCCCCAGGGGAATCCTTTCCAACTCCATATTTTAAGGGGGTCCAAGGAGCTCTGGGTGCAGGTTTGATAGCGAACCTGGGCTCACTCTGCTCCTTTTGCAAGGCCAGGAGCAAGTGAGCTTCCAGCCACTGCTCACGTTGGGGCTTATTAGCTCAACAGCAAGTGGCAGGGCGAGTTTGCTGAGACTCGGCACCACAGCTAACATAGCAGTGCTGGTTCAGCATCATGCTCTGGCTACGTAACAGCAAGAGGCTTTCCTTCACACCACAGCCTTCAAATGGCTTCTGCATCAGTAATTTTCATACCTGGTGGACCTGACACTGGTAAAGCTTGAGATCTCAAGCAGGGGAAACAATAACCCAACCACCACTCAGGCAGCTTCAAGCTTTAGCCTGGAGATATGCTTTGGTGCCTTCAAAAGTTAGTTTGTATAAGGACTTTAGCGTCCTGTAAATAAGCCAAAACAAGAGGCCATCACTAAGGCTAGTGATACAGGATGCACAGCAAGCAGCAGTCCCCCCAGGCATTTCACATCAGGGGTATAAATGCTTTACAACACGGGTCCATGGTGACACAGTCCCAAATTTGAGGGTGGGTGGGTGTGTGGAAAGGGGGGAAGAAGGGGAATGGAGGCAGAGGGAATGACTTGCACAACCTTACCCAGATTACATCTAAATCACAGGGCAGGAGCAGCTCTGAGGTTAGGCTCAGAGCCAAATCTACTGCTTGTTGATGTTGCTCCCTAGCAGGAGATCTCCAGGCAGCATGGCTCCTCTCCCCAGAAGAGCATGGTGCACCCCAGGGCACACAACAAGCAGGGAGGAGAGCCCCAAGTGGCAGCCCCTGCAGGGATGCTCCCCTCTCCAGCACTGAGAAGCAGCCTGACCATCACAGCTAATTGGGAAAACAATACAGCCAGAAAATTTAGACCCAAGTCCCGTTTCATTTATTCAGGAAGGACAGGTCAGCCTTCAAGTGCTGCTTTTCTGCATTTCCTCTAATACATTTTTCAACTTTCTGTAAAGCTGAATTTAGACAAATTTCAGCAGCTAACTTGTATCATCAGATCATAAACCACTCCTTTTTATGAGTTAAAAAAATTAAAAATCCACTCTCATAAAATACATCTGAAAAAATGAGGGAGAAGTAGCACTCTCCTCCTGTGGTTCCACCAAGGTTTGCTCCAATATTTAAGTGGTACCTCTAACAAGTTGAAATGATAAGGTTTGTATCAATACACAGGTCTGTTTGCAAGAGGATCTACGCTCTTATTTCGGTAGCTCTCCTATTGTGTTTACAATAACAAATCTGACACACCTGCACACAGCAAAACCTCATGAAAAGATTTCCATTGCATAATAAAGTTCATGCTCTTTCTACACAGAAGTCATCCCTACCCAGGACACTTTTAAACAAAGCAGGACATTTCTTCATAGCGTCTGGTCTGCCAAGCACTGGAACTGAACCCTCAGCATACAGAGCACCACCAATGCAACACACACAAAATTATGCTTGCTTCAGCACACTGCAGAACGGCTGCTTGTTCTGTATCAAGTTGGCAGGGAAATAATGTCTATGACAACTGCGATACTTCAACTGACCTAAAGAAAGGAATGATCATCCCCAAGGGCGCTCTTTGTCTGCAAGATGAGCAATACCTCTTGCACCCCCCTTCCTGAAAACCTTTACCCAAAAGTAACTCATTAAATAGTCACGCAAATATATTTTTTTTTCCCCACAAAGATTTTTGTGGGGTTGAAATGTCTTCAAGCAGTGCTCAGCTGACTCAGTTTAAGTTATACAGCTCAATGGTATGGGGGAAACTGGCAACTTTTTAGGAAACCCTCCTTGCCCCGGAGCGGGCTGCCTTGAATCTGGCCCAGCTTGCTGTGACCTCTGGAAAGGTAAGGAGGGGACTCTGACAATGCCTCATTTGAGCTCTGCTGGGCTGCTTTGCCTTGAAATCTGGGAGACCTCAGCAGCTTTTACAAGCCAGCCTGAAGGAAGTCTCCATGCTGAACACTACTGAAAAACCCAAAAAGCATTTAAAACAAACAAACAAAAAAAAGGCAAAAAAAACCCCACTCCAAAAAGCTAGTAGTTCAGAAATTTCAGCACTTCTGGTACTTTTTGGATTCCCTTCTCTAAAATGGCGGCTACACTCCTGATTTGCCTACCAAGCAAAGGTGTTTGCTGATTAGGGAAGTAATGTTTGTGCAGCACTTTGAAGATTTAAAGTACTACATTAATCCTACATGTTGTTCTTCGGAGAAGCCAATTTTTAACTAAGAGGAGGGGAAAAAAAAAAAAAGAAGAGGTGATTTAAATAGTGACTCTCCCCTACTTCAAGATGTTCACTCCTCTCCCAACATCAGCTATTCTTATCTGCAAATGTTTTTTTAACCCTTCCTTCTCATAGTTCTCAGAAACCACAAGTCTCATTCAGCTTTTATTTGAAAAATGGCTTCTTTCCAGGCTGTGGCTGCTCCTTGTAAAGTTAATTCCTTTGGCAATACTGCTGGAGGCACATTGGTATGTTTGGTGTGTGTGTGTGTGTGTATACATATATATTTTCCCCCTTTTCACACGGTGTTGTTTTTATATATGTGTAGTGAAAGATACCTAATCCAGGATTATGATTCTCTTTATTCCTTTCTCATGAAAGTAGGTGGGGCCTTTTTGTGCAAGTCAAGTTGATGAAAATTATGTTTAATTAACACTTTTTCCTCTCCACATAGACAAAAAAACACCTTCATTAAGAACCAAAAAAAAGTTTCTTGCACTTAATTCTCTCCCTCTGAATTTTTCTCCAAAAATAACTAAAACCTTAAGACAATTTTTTCTGAAGTGGGGAGAAAAAACAGAAAAAAGTACAATGCCAGTACAGGTAGAAATTGCTTGCGCAAAAGAGCAGAAGCATCTTCTGCCCCTGTGGAGGACACAACCCCTCCCATGACTATGTTCTCCATCCTCCTATGTCTGACCCTAATTTCTCAGTGTTTTTCATTTGCAGATCCTGGGAAGCCTGTAGCGAGGTCTAACTGGTCTCTCGTTATACTGGGAGGGAAGCAGCCACAAACATAGCAACAAAAAGAGTCAATCCTAGTTGAAAGAGAAGGGCATTCACACTACCTGAAGCCTACTTTCTCCCAGCGGGTCGGGCATGCTGGGTGCCCAACACCGACTATGCTGTTTGAAGAGCAGAGCACACCGTTGCAAGGCAGGAGACCCAAGTTTTCTGTTCCCAGTGCTGGCAGATACCAATTCATATAGTCAGTAAATAACTTCTCACCCTTCCTAGGCATCGCTAGCTGTGTGGGGTACAGAGCCCCTTATAGCATGGTCTTATACCACAGTTCAGCTCTGTCATCATGGAAGGTGCTGGTCTAAGAGACCATATGGCAAAACTCCTCGCTATGACAGCGGTTCAGGTATGGAGGCTATATTGCCTTGGTGGGATTTAGAAAACAATAAAGGATACAAAAAGAGGAAAAAAACCCAAGACAGCTCATATCACAAGACACCTTCTGGAAACTATTACACAGATCTGCACAGTTGCTCATAAGGAGTAACAGAAGATGATAACTGCTAATAAAAACAAAATATACATGACAAAGAGATTAGGAGGAAAAAGCACAATTACATTCTAATGGGAACCTAATGCACTCAGATCTCCCTTTACTCAAGCATAAAAACCCAAACAGAAGCCAGCAGGCCCCTCCTGGCTGGTTCTCACAGGTGACCTTGTTCTTCCCAGCTCCACTAGCTTGAAAACACCTCCCTGCCGTGAGAAAGGCACCTCCTTCAAAGACAACAAGCCTGGCTCCTCTCTTTCCAGGTAGATGACCTAGGACAAGGTGCTTATGCCTCAACAGCCCTAGCATTATGCCGTGGTGTCACAAAGGCAGAAAACACACTTCACAAGCTCTTCAAGCAGGAAAGTGCTATGACAACCTCTCCATGCTTGAGAAAATGGTGGCAACCAATTCCCGCCCTGCTCCATGCCAAGAGTCGGCACACACTGGAAACAGCCTCCTCAGGCAGGCACAGCTGCAGAGAGCTCGAGGAAGCCAATTCTTACCACTTCTTACCTGAGACAAATGCCCAAATATGGAAGCGCTCCTGCTTCACTGAGATCAGTGAAGAGCCAAGCCCTTAGCTCACACCATTGCATCAGCTCTCGCAGCCTACAGCGTGTGCATCTAAAGGCTGCAGCCCCATCTCCTCCTCCCCTGCCTTCTCCTTCCAGATCTCTTCTGTATCCCTTTGTATTGCAGGCTTCATTTCCCTCTCTCACTCCCCCTGTAACAAGGGGGGGTTATCACCAGCAAAATTAACTCTACTCCCCTTCTTCTGGCAGCTTTAAAAATAATATTAAAAGGTGAAGTTGGAAAGCTCAAATTGCACTGACCAACGCACCACTAAGGAACACTAAAGCTAAGTTTTCACGAGAACACTTAGCACAGCCCCACATGTATGCCCACTGGGAGAGTCACCAGCCTTTGGAAAAAAGTTATCTCTCCACATCATACATAATCAGCAGCTGGGACAATACTGGATGTTACCAGTGTTATTGAAACACTGCACTATTTGAACCGATTATTTAAGAGAGCACTGAACACATAATTAAGGACTATTGAGTCAAGGAGCTGTGCACATGTAATTACCATCTCACTGCCTCACTATGCTTGTGCACGGTCCTCTAGTTCATTTTATAGAGACTGGGAAAAAATTTTTCAATTTTACCAGGTGGTTCAGGACACAGAAGATATTTAAAATGAAAATGGAATTAATCAGTCTGAAGTAAAAAGACTGAGATAGCCCAGCCGAGGAATCTGTACTCTCAACCACGGAATCCTGTTATTGCTCGTGTGAACTAATTTAAGCGCATTCCTTTCACCTTCCTTAAAATACAGCTTTCCCAAGTCCACTAACCCCAGCCAGCACAATCCATTTACTTTCTTTCATGCACATTCCACAGGCTGTTATTCAGCTTTGCTAGCAAAGAAAGCCTGAAATTTGAACATTTTCTTATAGCTGTAGGTACGGCTGAATGAGAACAGGAGAACCAGTGAGCCTGACTGGAACATGGATTGCAGCTTTGCAGAGCTCCACATTTCACAACAAAGCCCTGCAAGGACCAACCCAGCTCAGCTTCAGCCTACTTCAGGGCATGAGAATAAAGTGCTAAACTCAGGTATTGCCAACACTTCAATTATGCAAGTCTGGCAGAGATGGGTGTCTGTCTTCAGCAGAACTGAAAATTTGCAAATAAATTTCAGTTTTCATTTAAAAACTTAAGCTATTTCTGCCTTCTTTTTCCTTAACCCTCGTGACTACCAAAGAAAGCTTTAAAAGATTTAGTAGATGCACCCTACAGGCTCAAAAACCTGGGGGAGAATAAGAAGAACCTGTTTGTCTTTAAAAGGCATCCCATGACTTATAAGGTGGTATCTTGCTTATGGGGATGGGTGGGTCTGATTAGGTTTTTTGATAGCGTGCGTTTGGCAGTAATGTTAAACTTTTACTTACCTTGAAATACCATTTTAATTTTTACTTTCCTACTGCAGTCATATTCTTCCCCATGTAACAGGTTCTGCTTGTGACAGGTGATTGCCAAATCTTTTTTTAGGGGGAAAAGACAGTGCAGTTGTTTATTTATTTATTCGTGCTCAGAGTGGGTGGGGAAGATCGGCACACAACTTACTTCCACAAAGGAAAAAAAAAAAATAATCTGAGGTGGCACACTTTTGAAATGCCTTGTTTTCTTCTGCTGCAGCAACAGGAGGAGATATGGAAAAGCATGGGAATATGGGAATTCTCACAGAGGATATATCCCACAGTAAATGACACATGGTTCTGGATAGGTTCTTACTTCACCCAATTCATATGGCTTCTCCCTCAGCCTCAACGACCTACTCTCTAATCTCAGCATTACAAAGCGATAACTGCTTGTTCTTTCATAGTGTGGCTTTCAAGATGGTTTTACTGTACCAGGAGTATGTATGTGAGAAACTTTGTTCAATTCAGACTATTAAAGCTTTTGTGTTTAAACACTGCAGCAGAGTTTCAATTGTTAAAAGATTTTTCTTCTGAAAAGGCTGATTAACCTGCTTGTATTCTTACTTGTGCTCTCAGGTCATTAATTAAAAAAAAATAATCAAGGATGCTTATAAAGTCCTCTGCAATCCAATCTCAATTTGTCATCATTAATTAGTTCAACATTGCATACAAATGAAGAGCTAACCTGATTAGACAGCATGTTTTACTGGAATTCCTACTTAAGGTCATGAAAGACTTCAGAAAGAAAATTTGTAATATTTTCAAAGTGAACTGCTCATACATATGAAATCACCCTCTCGTCTAGCAGCAGCTAATGTTCCTCTCTGCAATTTTGGGCAGGTTTTAGGTGTGTTTTTTTTTTTCCCCTTGAATGAGGAACCCATTACAAACCTGAGCATAGAAGCACTCTTCTCCCCCCACAGCCTGTCCCATACAAATACTGCTCATTTGGCAAAGGGTGCCCAGTGTCCTGGGACAAGCCTGCCCTGTAGAAAGAGTCTGGAGAGCTTGAAAAAACAGGTTTTAGGAAAAAAATATTGGTTTAGGGCTGTTTTCAGAGACATAGCATTTAGGTACTCTGTCTCTCTTTTCCCCCACCTCCAGAAGTAGTAACCTGGGGATCTACACATTATTCCAGATTATTGCCTCCAAAGCAAGCAGACTGGGAGCTAAATACACAAAGTGACAGATAAATCTGAAGCATCTTCACAGGTCTCTAATCCTCCCACCAAAGCCGCTCTTGCTTTTTAGAGAAATAACCCAGTCATTTTACCAAGCCCACAACCTTCACTCCACTCCCATGACCTAATCTGACATGACTCAGCCCAGAAGCAGTTTGGAGGAGCTCAGGTGAAAAATGCTGTCAGCCAGGACAGCAGATCCCCTGCTAGTCACCACTGAGCCTTCCCATCAGGGCAAGGTGGGTCAGCCCAGCTCACCCACTCCTGAACAGGGGAAAGTGCGATACAATGGATTTCCTTACTTAATACTGTTGCCCTGGGGAACAGCAAGAGGGGAAAAAAAAGAACTAAAGAAACAAGGCTTTCAAGTTTTGGACTCTTAATAAGGGTGGGGCCATCTAGTAATTAAACTTTTAATAGGTCACTGCAGTGGAAGAAACTCTTCCAGTTGGGTAAGTTCCTAATCCATCATTAAAAAAAAAAAAAAACCAACAAAAACGACAGGCATTAATCAAACCATATGAAGTCACATGGAGGAGGGGGGGGATGATGAGCAACTCCAAGAACTTGCTCTTGCTGAGAGGATGGGGCAATCCTTCTTTCATCAACACTTCACGCATGTTTCCACATTTCTCAGGACGGCAGCGGGAAAGAGAGCCTTCACATCCCTCCCCGCCCACCCCACTGATAAAGCTGTTGAACGCATATTATCAACCACTCAAGAGCCCATGTGAAACGAGTTGGTGGATTAATTAGCAGAAGGGCAGAGCTCTGAAGATGGAAAGATGCCCTACTGTGAAAGGTGTATTGATTGAAGGTCCCCAGCCACCACCATGAGACTGTCATCATCCACTGCAAGCATACAGCGCGCTGCCAGCTCCTGCAGGAGCAGCTAAATCTAGGTCACTTGGCTCAGTGCAGGGACACCTGGACTGTGCCCGCTCCTCCCCAATCAGAGATGTTTGGGACCCCATTCCTTTAGTAAAATACATGGACTTATCCCTAGACAGGCTGCAACAGGTACAGGAAGCACACCTTCACCTATTGGTAGCGTGGTCCACATCAGGGCAAAAGAAAAAAGGAGGGGAAGCTAAACATGCCCGCCCCCCATTTGGCAACTTTAGTCACCAAGGAGCAATTTTATTTAGTTTTTAAAGCCAGCATGTAATCTCATCTTTGACTACTACCCAGATCTACATTACAACTCAGCCTCCACTTCTACCCCAGAAAGCCACTAGCACTACAGTGAAATATCTCAAGTGCTTGCTTAACTTTAAGCTTATGAGTAGCTCACTCGTCTTCACCTCTGCTGGAACAGCCTACTACATATGTTCAAACTTCATTTCAAAAGACTGCTTTTCGCAGTTGAAAGGACAGCATCAAAAGCACTGGTTCCCTGCAGCTGCATTAGATAATTCTTTGTACCACATATATCAAAAGAGAAGGTCTTTTCATATCTCCTTCAAAGGACCCTCTCCAGAGCAGTCTGCAGAAATCCAAGGGCAGTGTTCTCTTGCTTGGAGAAATGGAAAGTAGAACTGACCGATGATTTCCTTACTTAAAAGGAAGTGAAAATAAACACTGCGTGTAGTGTAAGTGGAGAAACCTGGACATAAAAACAAGTATGAAGTGTAGCAGGGCATTGCTCCCAATGCAGATAAGGAAAAGGTGCAATTTCAACCTCACTTAAAAATCCTTCACCCTTTTATGCATAAACAAATGAAAAATTTTGTCTTGAGCAGACCTATCACATTTTAACCCCATGAAACACAGTTTCCTGAATGACTTTTGTTACCAGTTTCAGAAAACTTTTGCTGGAAAAGGCTTTTATATTTTAAAAGATGTAAAATTAGTGATTTATTTTCATCTGGCATCTTTTTCCACAGTGGAGCACATGAGCTCCACCGCTTTGCTGGCAACAGTGGCTGGGAGTGAGTTTGTTAGTTGCAATTCCTACTAGATTGTATTTAAGTTTGAGATTGAAGCAGTTCCTCAGTCTGAAAAAGAAAATAGCCCCACACTATTCTAATGCCCTTAGCTTTTACTTAAAAGCATATCTTTTTTTTTTTTTTTTTTTTTAAAAAAGAAAAACAGAAAGAATCAAGTCCCTGCTTTTATTCAGGTAGTGTGAGGTGGGGCATTATTCACTGCGCTTACTCCAAGTGCCTGAAGGAGAGGAAGGCAAATATTGAACATCTTTAAGATAGTAATATTCTTCACTGCAAACATCTCTGCTCTAGAGCCCTAAGCCAGAACAGGACACAGCTCCAGAAGCGCTGTGTCCTGGGCTACGAATTTTCTACAGCTTGAACAATCAAGACAGCTCGACCAAAAATCAAGAGCTGGCCTTCAAGTTTCATACTCCATATACTTTTTTTGATAAGAGACTACTATTCTGACAGTAAGAGCAGAGCATTAAGTAAAAAAATAAAAAAAAATTAAAAAATAGATATAGGTATATATACACACAAATAACCCAAATACTGCAGGGCTGACCTGAGCTACTGACACTGGAGTTCCCACAGCAGCTGCAAGAGGGGAAGGACATGAAGAAAGTCCCATGCTCCACAGGTCAGAGCAAGGAACAGCACCTCCGTCCTGCTGGCGTGGCCCCTCATGCCAAACCTCACACAAACCCACGGATGCTGAAGAAAGCAAAGGGAAGTGCTGAAGCCATGCTTATGCCACCCCATGTTTTATTCCATCACATCTGCTAGACCCAAACAGAAGGTCACTGTTTCATCACATATGGTCTCCAGGTGACTATCTTTTTGCAAGGCATTCTATTCACTTGGGATTTAGTAATATTATTGCGGATTAAATTCCCACCACACCCTCCCAGAGCAGCCAAGAAATCTCTCCCTTCTGTGTGACATATCATGCACTCAAGTGGACATAGGTCACTCCATTCTTGCACAAGCCTGGATACATATAATGAATAATGTCACTGCTGGCATCAGGACCAAAGCAAGAGAAGGAGCAAAATGATGCTGCATCCTTACCGTCCACGTTGCTGACTTTGCTGTGCTGGACTGTTGAAATGATACATCAAAGCTGTGAGGTCCTGGGTAGTCTGTGTTGGAAGGGATGGCTGGGGAGGGTGAGAGGGCATCAAAAGTCGAGCTGGGCTGAGCGTAAGGCGAGGGGGCCGTGACGCTGTTCTGCGCATGCTCTGTGTTGTAGGGGCTGGTGGAGGAAGAGCCATTCTGGATCTGCTGGTCCATGCTGTTCAGGAGCCCGAGGTTCGTGTACTGCGGCTAGACACAAAGAGATACACAGAAGTGTTACAAAAGCAACATCAGCACAGACTGACTAGCCATGGCACAGCTTTCATGATGGAGGATGCAGAGCATGATCTCAGCACTATCAAATGTGTATCACACCAAGAAGAGGGAGATTTGCAAAGGATATACCCCATTTTACATCAGTGACTAGAACAGAAAGAAGTAAAGCTTCTCACAGCCACACAGCAGACCAAGAGCCCAGCTGTGAAAAGAGCTTGCACAGAACAAGCTTGCAGGGCAGCAAGCCATCACGAGAAGACAGGCTCCCTATTTCTAACAACAACCAGACCAAGACCCTTTTGAAGAGACTGCTATAACCTGATAAAAACCACCAGGTTCATTACAGTGCAACTGGCTCTAGCTTGTACAAAGCTACATTGTCTGATGGTCTTGCTCTCTACACAAGGATGGATCCTCATGGATCCGATCCTGCTATGCATGGTGACGTTTAGAACCTCTAGCTCAGGCAGTAACTGCACTGAAGAGAAAACTCACTGGAGAAAACGTTCACAGCACTTAACCAGGTTGGATCATGCACTCAGTTCCCAGTGACTGATTGCAGACAAAAGTACAGAGGAATTAAAGGTCTCATCAAGCAGCATGGTCGCTCACAGCATGGAAGGCTTCCCCACGTATACGAGCAGCAGTAGTTGCACGGTGCGTAGCACTTAAATGAGCAGACGTGGTTGTGCTCCAAAAGTAGCCTCCAGGTACAAAGGACTTAGGAAACAATTGAAGACATCAAAACCGAAGGCTAGAGAATGGAGTACCGGAAGGCAAAAGTTAGATCAGGGAGAGGATAGTAGAAAAATCACATGCCTAATGCCCTAAATTTGCTGGGCAGCCCTGGTCCCACAACTCAGAGATGAGAAGCTAACAAATTTCAGAGAACGGTGACAAGAATGAGAGAACTCTTTCAACGCCTTCCTGTAATGCAGCAGCACAGGACAACTTTTCAGCCTGGAAAAGAGACAATGAGGAGAGAAGCAAAATGCAGTATGACAGAAGGGGAGAAATTCCTAAACAATATGGAAAAAAGCAAATAGGAAATGAATTTTCATGCTCTCTTGAGCAGGATTTTGATTTAAACACAGAGAGGTTCTTCACAAAGCCCACAAATAAACATGGATTTTCTGCCACAAAATGCTGCAGATACTAAAAGCCTACACGTTTAAAAAGGCATCAGACAATTTCTGCTGGAGAAAAACCCATCAAGGCAGCATATCTGACTTTAAAATTCTGGGCCACAAACAGTTGGAAGGTGGGAAAGTACTCTGGGGGATGAGAGTTACACAACTACCCCAAATCTTTTATTCCTCCAAAGGACCAAGCACTGGGCAGGGAGACAGGGCAGCAGGTGAATGGTACACTGGGTTCAGCCAGGTACATGTAGTGTACATTGTGTGTGTCCAGAGGGCATTGTTTGTGCCCAGCTTAGGGAGAGCAGCATCCAAAAGGTTTGTGGTACCCATCCCCAAGAGCTCTGGTATCACCCAGGAACACACAGCAATACACACACATGGTTCTGCAGTTAGCAGCTGACATGGCAGAAGGGACTCAATCTCTTCCCTTTGTTCAAAGGTCCAAGCACCTCATGCCCTTCATCTTCAATCTCATCCAGAGCCATCAAGCTCATGTATCTCTCAGTACTTCAGCCAGTTTCCTCCAGAATTCCCTCTTCTTTCCAACGGTTGCTCCTTTTCCACAGACAACTATATTATCAGCCAAGCAACAAAGGCTCCCCAAGTCAGGGCGCTACCAGCAAGACCCATAACAAAAAGCTTTCCCAACACTGGGAATCCCGCCAGCCCTAATAAAGCTTCAGGCACATCATCACTCTTCCAAGGACCTGGGACAAGCCTTTTAACACCCAGTTTCTCCAGTCATTTTAGCCATGGAGAACAGACTGGTCCCTTTGCAAGGATGAAGTGCCCTCCCTACACACAAACAATTTGTGCTCTCAGCTGTCCTTCCAGAAGAGACAGAGAAATTTGAGACACCAACTAGACCTCTTCCTTAAGTTTCTGTCTCTCTTTCACTGGAAGAGGCTGATATTTTATGGGGTTTTAATTAACAGCTCAAAGTGAGCCTGGTGCTCTTGGGTCTTCAGCAAGGCACATCAAACTTGCCAGAGACAGATCAGCTTGCTAAAATGAGATGTGGTGGGAAGGTCTCATGGGGAATGGCACAGGAGATTTCATTTTTGGAGCTGGAATGGTCCACAGAGCAAATGGGAGAGCTGGTTCTCTCCCTTGCACTGCCAGCAACTCACCGTGTCCTTGGGCAAGCTACCTCGCCTCCCCCTCCACCCTCAGCCTACATCAGGCAGCAAGGTCTGCAGGGCAAGGATTGCTCCTCACATGTAAAAAGCGCTCTGCTTAATGGGCCTCTGTTTTGTCTGAGGCCTTCAGGCAGCAGAGTAATAAACACAATTACATATTGAGTTCTAATCCTGGGTGAACCAGTGCTCTGTGTTGCCTCAGGTTAGTCATTTGCCCTCCCTGCCTCAGTTTCCCCATCTATAACAGCAGGGATGTTATGGATGCCCAGCACCCCTGTTAGGAGGGCAAGCAAGTATCTGTGATCGGACTCAGTGTGATAAATTGCTGACGCAGGAGAAAGTGATCCAGACTGGTTCTTCTCCAAAAGGAGATCGCAGCTTTGGCAATGCAGACAACAGTTATGGCTCATCTCCTGCAGGCTATTCAGCCAACCAAGACCTATTTAACGGATGTTTAGTACATATTTTCCCTTGAGGCTAATTCTGTATGGAAAGAGCCAGAATGCTGGTATACTGCACCAGGAACAGTCTTTTTCCTGCTCAGTAATTTGATATTTAATCAAAAACCAAACCTCCCTGCCCTCCTGCCCCAGAATACCCTAATAGGACCCAAAGACTTCTCAAAAATGTAGAAGTATCACTCAGTTATTTCATTTCTCATGGAGATTAGCATCAGACACACTCCCTAACCAGCAGAATGATGAAAAGGCTGCTGTGATGAAAACAGTCTCCTAAACCAGCTTAGACATACAGACAGCAAAACAATAGTGTTTCAGCTTTCACTTAAAAGCTATTCCCTCTAATCCTTGGCTACTTAAGACGACGGAGAAAGATGGCCAAAAGGGCAGTCAGCGTTAACAAGACAGCACAGTCTGGAAACACTGAAGGTGCTGCCTGGAAGTCAATTTAAAAAAAAATAAAAATATGTTCCCCATTAAAATTTAAGATATCCTTAAGAGAATCAAAGATCCTTTTCATTCCATTCAGTCCAGGGACCATCTGTCTAAATGTTACCAGCGAAGCAGCCATTCCACTGCATTTATACACTTGAATGCCACAGTCAAATGCCATGTCCCCATTTGCTCTTTAAATAACTATTAATCTCCTTGCACTTATCCTGGTGCTGACATAAGCAGCTGTTGGACTCTCCTTCTCCCCCTCCAAGTCCCACCAGCCTCTCACCTTCCCTGGCCCCTTGCTCCCCTCCCCAGGCAGGTGCTCCATCCCCAGGTGACAAAGCCAGCCGCCAGGTTTGCACACACAGGAGGACTAAACCTCATCTCAAAGCTATGCCCCAAGGCAGGCGGCTGGGAGAGTTGTTTGCGCTCAAGGGGTCAACATCTGAATTGCTTGCAAGGCTTTTGGAAGAATCAGATAAGGCTTTTGGAGGCACACGCCTTCTGACAACAGAACAATTAGAGGGGCAGCAGGCCCGGGGAAGGCACACGCAGGAATTCACCCGCACAGTGCTCCCGCCACAATAAAACCCCTTCGCCCCAGCCACGCTAGGGAGGGCAAGAAAAAAGAGAGCAATGGGCTGTGGGCACGTCTGCAAGGCATCGCCTTCCAGGAGGGTCTGCAGGGTGTATGTTTGCACACACACACAGCAGCACTTCACCATTTACAGAAACACAACAGCATTTAATCCAGAAACTAATTCCTGCCAGGTTGGTAGCCCAGATTTTAGCACATGCTCGTGTTTTGCTGTGAGGTTGTTTTAAACAACTGCAGGACCCAATTCCACCACCGATTCCTGGCAGAAGAAGAATGCGATCTGGTGGAAAGAAGAAAAATGCATGCAAAGCTGAAAGAACTGATTAACTAATTTTCAGTGCCTTTGTTCTCTATTTTGTTCCCTGCATCAAGTGTCTGAAACTATTAATATCACTGAGGCATTACAAAAATCTTCAGGCAAGTTTAACTGCAAATAATTAGAGAACTACGATCAGATCTTAGACTATGTATTTTGGAACATCATTTCAATAAAGTATCCTGAACTATTGGTTTCGCTTCCTACATCACATCAGCTTTGCTTTCAGGTTTTCGTGCTAACTCACACTTCTTGATTAGGAAAGCCATGTTTCACTGGAGAGGCCGCTGAATTAAAATCCACAGTGAAAACTGCAGAACTGTTTAATCACAATTCTGCTGTTGGGAGGACCAATCTCCCTAATGAACACTGTGGACAAGGTAAGGCAGAAAGCCTCCTGACCCCAGCAGCTCCGGGGCACTTGCCACAAGAGGGCAATGCAAATGCTCCACTGCGCACAGCAGAGCTGATGTGCAGGGGAAGATTCCCCAAATAAGCCAAACTGGGGTCATTCTCACCCTGCCCTGCAGCAAGAGCCCACCCCCAGGTCTTCAGCCACAGCCCACTTTTAAGCCCATCACCTTAATTGACAAGGTTATGAGATAGATCTCCAAAGAGACCCTCAGTATGAAAGCATAAGGGAAGTAACGCGAGTGAAGAAAAGTTCTCAAGGGGACTTCCACACCAAAAATCCCCTAAAATACACAGCTCCAGCTGTTAACTACCCAGTTAACAGCCTTTCGGAGAAATTTTTGAAAATTTCTCCACTTGAGAAAATAAAGGAAAAGTTACCATCTTCAAGTGTAGAACACCTAGATGCCTCCACCCCACCAAAACCCTTCTCCGTATCTCCAAAAGAATGCTGCACACGTGTATCAACAAAATTTTACTTTTCACCACCGGATCTATGCGGCTCAAGAACATTGTCCAGCTACTCAAAAAGCTTTGCAAAACACCACCATTGGTGCTTATTCTCCAAAGATATGAGATGATGAAACTAATAAACTAGCATGGTTGTTAGCAACAAAAAGATTTTGCAAGGCACTTTGCTAATTCTGTGCTTAGTCCTTAACTGCACCACAACTGATGCACCAGGGCTAACAGCTGCAGGACTAGTAGGAAGCAGCTAACAGCAATGTTTCAGTGGTAGACTAGATAAAGATTCAGATTCCTGTTGGAGAACAGCTCTCAAGAGCAGCACAATAGATGAGTGCTCTATGCCTACCCAAATCAGAAGACAGACACCTCAAATTTATCAAGATAAATCTATCTCAGCCTAGTTTTTCAAACCTTCCTAGCAAAGGAGTTTAGTAGGTGGGAAAAAAACCATTCATGCTCGACCAAAGTGCTTCTATCATAATTATTAATCAAGATATTGCTGACTGCAAGACTGCACAGCTTTGCCAGTTGCTCAGAAGGCAGCTGATACAATACCCGATGTAGGCGCACTGCTTGAGCCATTACAAAGAAGTGCCAAGAAATAAAGGGCCCCACCCATGCCCCTCAGCTAAGATCAGGGCTGAAGCTGAAAGAGATATCTAACTCACTCATCGCAACGAAAGGTGTGATTTGGTTTGCATCTCTAGCCTCTTTTCTCATCAAAAAAATAGACAGAAAAAACTTCTTTATGCGTCAGACTTTCCACTCAGCTCACATACATCTGGACTGTGCTCCTTTCAGGAGGAACGAGCTCAGTTTGGACAGCCCTCTGGTGCCCTCCAAGCCAAGAGGGAAAGAGATCTATGTCATTTCAACACCAGCTCGTCTCACAGCCTCTGTACTCCCCCCAGCTCCCTTTTGAAAATGGAAATAAATCCCATAGGTCTCTTTTGAAGAGGTTTTTCCCCAGAGCTACTGTGCAGCTAAATACATCTAACACTCGGAAGTCCACAGATAATATGATAATGTGCACCATATACTCAATGTGAAGAGCAAGGGAGCAAATAACTTTGGTTGAACCAAAGATATCAACAATTACCAAGAAAGGTTCCCAGGCACTATAGCTCCTAAGCTCTAATTACCACGTGTCATGACTTTTAGCACCATTACAAATCAATCTGATTTGAGTAATCTTACTGTTGGGTCATTGCTTTTTCCAGGAAAAAGAGGAGACTATTTCAGATCCCAGTAGCATTACAGGTTCCCAGTGTTGGACTAGAAGAGGCCCTGGAGTCAGTAACCCCTGTCCTGGCTATTAGACTGCTGCAGCGCAACCAAACATTTAACATCTCCTCAACTCAATCCCATCTGTAAGCAGGGAGCACAAATGTTTCTGCATACTGTCTCCTGCACTGTTTAGAAGTGGATCTATTTGAGATCTACAAGGCTATGCAAGTGTGACCACATTAATTTTAAGAAGCTAAATTCAAGAATAGTAAAGAAAAAAAAATAAAATTCTTCTTCCAAAGGGGCTGAGCCTCCTGTAAAAAAAAAAAAAGTGTGTGTGTGCATGTGTATATATGTCTATATATATCTCCACAATTGTCCTGTACAGGTATTTCACGTTAAGTAGTAAGATAACCCCAGCATGTTGCCTGGAAAGCTTCCAACACCACCTAAACACATAAAGCATAACCTAAAGAAAACAGAGTCCTTGATTTCACCTGGCTGGAGAGGAACAAAAAAAAAATAAAGCCCAAAAAACCCAATAACTTCCCCACTGCTCCCCCCTAAAATAAACCCTAAACAACCCACCTCAACATTAAGTGACCAACTGAAATCATGCCACCATGTTTGAAGTTGAAATATGCAAGCTTAAAAAAAAATAATCCCACTCCACCTATTTAACACGGCATCCTTTCCCTTCCAGCAGTCGTCAATCAGCCCTTTGGCCAGCTTGGCAGGCAACATGCAACACATCTTAAACAGGAGAAATCAGTGCACATCAGTAATCTGCAAACACACACCATCCCAACTGAAAAACGCTATGGTTTGTGTACTGGGGGAAGGAAGGTAAGTCAGTGTGATTTTCACTGGTATTAGCTATTCCAGTCTGCACATCATGCCATGTCTACACCCTTTAGGTTTACACAAGCAGCACAATTTTAAGAGCCGTACCCAATAAAGACTGCAGCCTACGTGTTTCCACTGAGACACTGTTGAACTCAGCAGAACTGCTTATTCAAGTTAAAGTCCACATATGCAGGCATTTGTAGGCTTGGAGAATAAGATAAATTCATGAAAAGCAACGTGAGGGCAATTTTCTGTCTACCCATAAAGGCTGGAAACTTTGGAGCTGTCTTGTCCCGCCCCCAGCTGTAATTGTTTTCCTTTCTAGCTAAACTTTGAGTTTTGCCCCTTGGTTAATTCATTTAACTCAGCAAGAAGTATTTTTCAGCCAGAAGCAGGGTGCCTTTTAAAACAAGCACAGCCCAAAGCAGGAATGCCTGTAATTCCTGACTTCTACCACCTGCCACAGGTTCACCTAAAAGAGCTTGTCTAATTCGAGGATTATCAGAATGACAGTGCATCCCACTTCACACAGATATTAAGTCTGGACATCCTACACTGTGTAAGTATTTCTGAGCATTTTCCAATGCATAGAAAATTAACATCACTGACTTCCCTAGAGCTGTATTTTAGGCTTTTAAAGGAAAAAAAAATAAAAAAATTCTGAATTGGGCTCTTGAAAAAAGTTCTCCTTGCATAGCAAACAACTTCATTTCTGAAAGTCAGGCCATTTTATGCAGGCTTTCATTAGAGTATCTAAGATGTGCTTAGTTATTTTGAAAACTCAGACAGTTTAAAACAGGAAAAAGTCCAAGATCCACCCCCCGGAACACAGTCAGTCATTTCTTTACTCTGAGGCTTGTGCACAGCAATTTATTTGACATGTAATTGGAAAACATATAAACAAAAAGAGGAAAAAAAAAATAATCATATAATCTCTGTGAGATGCAAGAAATCACGAGACATCTGAACTCCATGATCTTAAAGCAAATTGATTAATAAGCCAGACACTCAGCTTCCTAAAACTAAAACGGAGGCCAGAAGTCTCCTATGTTCTCCTATTACCAGCTGGACAACACAGTGTCAACAAAGATCTGAAGAGCCATGAAGTACAGACGATTTGGAAAGGCATCCCCTCACACTTCCAAGAGATGTAAACATAACTGAAGACAAATACCTACATCAGGAAAGCCAGAAAAAAGACTGCAAGACTTCAGCAAGGCATTTTCACCCGATTTCAGTGGCTGAGAACTATAGGATCACAGCTTGGCCGGGTGCCCAGATATCTTATGTGCTGAGTTTGCACAGCAATATTGAAAATTTGGATTTTAAAAAAAATTAAACCTTTAAATATAAGAGGAACCAATTCAAATACAAATGGAGAAGGGCGAGGAGGAGAAGCAAGGACTATGGAGGAAAACTCCAGTAGATTAAAGCTGCCTTGTTTCTTGAACTCTTTGCTGGACGGTAATCATCGATGGTTATCAGTCATTTCAGACATGCAGCATTTTATTGCGTTGAGCGGGCAGCATTGGGCTGGACAGGATATCTGTGTGTCATCCACAGTGAAAGGCTGCAGACACTGTAACCACCAAAGTATGGCCATAGGGCACAAGGACTATGAAAAATCAGGGTCAGAATAGCACCAGGAGTTGAAGTTAGCTCTCAAATTCATCACTATGCTCAGTAAAATCAGAATACACCCTATGTCAGACACCAAGGTAAAATACTCCAGTTAGGTAGCATTTTAGTCAGAAAAATAAATTCAGATCATCTGCAAGTTTAATTAAACAGTTAAAACACATACCAAAAAAAAAGGGAAAAAAAAAAAAAAGCCACACACGTAAACCCCCCACACCCACTCTTTGAAGCGTGGTACAGCTACAGAATATAAGAATTCATAAGAAGAGTTATAGGAGGGCAAAGGGCAAATTAAAACAAGTTAGAGCAGGCAAAGGAAAAGGGTTACATTGCAGCACAAGAGTCCCTATAGATTAAAAAGATGATCTACTGCATTTTCTATTGTATTTGGCCATTTCATCTGTCCAGATCAGGTGAGAAAACTCCTGGATTGTGTTCTCAAAAGCCTGAGACACCAAAGAGCAGATCCAAGCAGCACCATCAACTGAGAAGCTTTCATGAGTGAGTGGGGAGTCAAGATAACTGGCTGCCAAATTTTGATTATGCCCCAACTGCAAAGAACAAAAGGAGGCAGGGCTTCGTCTTCCAATGCTTTATCTTGTATAATAAAGTAGCTCCTGACCTGTCCCAAGCCTGCAGTGCCTGCACCCAAGCATCTGCTGGGGTTCATCACAGCAGCACTCTCAAAGTTGGGAGACCACCCTAACCACCCTCCCTCTGCAGTACATGTCAGGAGCAGAGCTGCACATCACTGCTGCAACCGAATCCTAAGAGAGGGGCAGGAGTTTCGTATGGTGTCTTCCAAAGATGCAAGGCTATGCATATACCAGACCCAAAGGCTGGTCTTTAAGAGAGGGGTGGACTGTGTGTGCATGTGTGTGTATGTGTATACAGACACAGTGTGCATCCAAAGGCAGTGCTGCTTTCACAGTGACTTCACTTCATCAGCCTTACAACCATCAAGAACATTTAAATCACGTTATGGCATATTCTGCATACCCAGGATTTCCACAGGGCTCTCTGGTATGGGCCCTCCAATGTCTAACAGCACAACCAAACCTCCCTTTCAGTACTTCCCTCCCTGTCCAATACTGCTCACTTCAGCAAACACCAAGACTTGTGTGCCATGGTCACTTATGCAAGGCATAGCTTTGGAGATCTGCATTTGAGGTACTCAGCCAGCCAGACCTTTCACTGTGCAAACTGAGAAACTGATAGATTCATTGTTCGATATGGAATCGCTCACATTGAGCAGAAAATATTCCCTTTCTTTCTGTTAGAGAGCTTCCACAATTTCAGTGTTGTTTCTTGCAATAAACAAGTTAGCTAAACTAACTGCAAGGAAGTTCTAGTCATTTGCCCCCCCAGTTATCCTGACTGCATGTGATTTCAACAGCCAAAGACAGAAAGGCGTTCTTTGAGATTTTGAGTAACAACATACCTTCTAATTCCCATCCAATACCATGATAAACTCCCAACCCCTCCAACTTGAACATTCACAGTTCCTTTCAGACACACAGCACGGTGGACTGACAAAGGCTCATCTCAACAGCTTTCCCACCTTAGTATTCAAGTAGTAGTTTCCCATTTGCAAAATATTAGTTCACACCCAGCCAGTGTATGCTCTAGTTTCCTTTTTAAGAACTTCTTGCACGCTTATCTGCTGCTGAAAGAGGGTGGAGGGAAATTCACTCATCTATTTAGTTCTAGTCATTCATCCCCAGCACTCCCGAGGGATTCAGTACTTATGCTATGGATAAAACACAGTAAAACTGCAGCAGTGGTAAGTCCCAGTAAAGGCATGCAGAGGCTACTGAGGATTGCAGAGACAGAACTTAAATCTGTAGAATCCAAATTTTACAGAGCAGTCAGATTTTTATTCTTTTCTTTGAGCAATCACACCCTCAAAAACTATTTTGTGAAGCATGAAGTCTTCATGACATTACCAAAAAAACCAAAACCAAAAAAAAGACCACCAAGCAAAATGATTAAATACTTAAAGTCATTTGCCATGCAGCAGAAAGATTCACTTGCTGACTTCACACTTCTGTTAGCAACATGCTTAAGTCTGATAAAGCTACAGGCTGAGAGAGCGCATCCAGCTATTCCTTTTGTTCTGTTCACCACCACTCCCGAGTCATTACGCACCAGCCCTGTGCATCAGATCCTGTATGCAGCTGGACTGCAGCTCTGCTGCACAGGGATGTCTGCCTCAGCAGCACAGCCAGAAACAGTGCTGCACCTCCTCTCCTCTCCCCATTCCCAGAAGTCGGCAAGATTCTTTGTATTTACTTCCTAGATGTGAATTAAAACTGAAAGATTCATATCTGCTGAGACACAATCCATCCCTTTCATTCCCAGACACTACCCCACCATAAAATATTTCCCCTTCCCTCCCTAAACTGGGCGTTTCCTCTCACTCTCTTGCCCTTGGTAAAACATTCATCTTCTTGCCATCTTGAGGAAGTTGGACTCATCTCAAATTTCACCAGGTCCCCTTGTATACCACTTCCCAAAGTCCTTGGGGGGAAGTTTAATCTGGATTCTAACTCTGGAAACAATCCCAAGAGGCTGCTGGGCTCCAATCAATGCATTAATTTTCAAGCATGCTCAGCCTTGCCACTTGGGTCCACTTCCAAACAGAGCTGACGACTGAGCACAAGTCCAGAAGTACATCACACCTCAAGCCATCTATTCTAGATACTAACACACACATGCTGGTTCAAACACTGCTCCTTTAGTTGCACCTTTAAGACTCCAGGTGAAACAGCAGTGGCAGGGGATTTGCAAAAATACAAGATATCATTGAGTGTTCTTGGATCAACTCCCAAATCATTCAAACCTAGTACAAATTAAAAAAAAAAAAAAAAAAAGAAAACCACAACAAAACAACACCACATATCCCATGTTTTTGTTGCTTGCTTGTGCATAAAGCTCATAACAGTCAGTAATCTCAAACAAAATCATCAAGTTTAGATTCAAGTTCCCAAAAAAAGATTCAAGTTCACTTTGTCAATGCCAAGGAACTGAAGCTTTCATGTGTCTTATCTGAGACTTCCTGAACAGTCATTTCTTACTGATTTTGCTTCTTATATTAGAAGCCTTACAGAAATAAAACCCCAATCATCTTAAATCTCATCCTGCTCTATTTGCAAGCAGCTAAGCTAAACCTGGAAAGCCTCTCATAAACTCTTCTTTAGGAGAGAGCTGGGACTCTCCTCCAGCAGCCAGTCTGGTTGTAAGAAATAGGTTCACCTCTACCTTTCAGTGCGCTTCATTTCAGTATGTCGTGGCCAAATCACAATGTGCAAACTCTGCCTGTCCTGTGCTGCTCTACTAAGGCTTTATCCCATGGTTTGCCCTGACTGGAAAGCAAATGTCTCATCTCTCCAACAGTTACAGTATCTGGCAGCACAGCATAAGAAGCTCCATTTGGGAGACTAAACACTAGAAGATTTCTCAGAAATAATTTAACCCTACAACTGAAGAAACCAAAACAAAACAGGAAGATTTTTAAGAACAGCAAGTTTATTCACTTGGAGAGACCCACCCACATGCCTAACCATGGCTGAGCTCACGTATCACTCAAGATCATGGCCTTAGTTGTCAAGGGGCTACAAGGTGATCATGGCACTGAGACAGAAGAGAATCTAGAAAACGTGTGCAAGTGATAAAAAGTTGAACCTCAACACCCTTGGAGAGAAATTATTTTCCTCTTAATTCTACTTCATACTAAAAGTGAGTTGACACTAATCCAGGCCAAGCAGCACAAAGAAAGAGCTTGAGCTCGCTTTTACACTGGAGAGGATGGAGTGGACAGTTGCTGTTGGTATACAAGAAGCTCCTCTCATTTCTGATGATTTATGCAACCTCGCTTTAAAAGAGTTGCATTCATTTTATTGCCTACTCTGCACATTCTCAAGAGGCGTTGGAGGCAGTGCCAGAAAAATAACAGGGCTTGACAGTGTCTAGCACAAATCCATCGGTGCAAGAGCTCCTTTCTGAAGCGTTTCCAGCTTTTTTTTTTTTCAGTGGGAACATTTTGTAAATAGAATTTAAAATTTGCCTTGAGCCAGGCAACACCCGCTTTTATTCATCCCTTCACGATAATGAAATAAGTAGTTTCTCCACTAGTTATAGCCAACATCTTCCAGAGGAAAGAAAGCACAAAGTACATGGTTTACACCTTCTCACATCCCACATCCAGAGCTTTCCTGTTGCAGATGCCATGTCTCCCTCAAGGAACCAGTGAAGCTTGTGTCTCACAGAAAACAGCGCTGTGACTGGAAATAAACCCTTCTGCTAGGCATAACTTAGCATTCACAACCCAAAAGGTCGCCACCAGATAGGCTGAAACACACACAAGGCAGACAAAGCTTCCTTCTGTTGTTTCTCTATGCACAGGGACAGGGAGAAAAAGGGAACAATTTCACTTGACTTAAAACCGTTACTTCATTATTAAAATAAGACAAAGTAAATGAAAGAAACACAGCTCCTGAGGGAGACAGGCAATAACATAACTGGGCTTGTGTTGGATGAAATCAGAGAATTCAGGTATTGGTGACATTGTGGAATATTCAAACCATCAGACTGGCAAAAATAACCAGTCAAAACAGCAGTTCTTGCATTCCCCAAGGAATAATTCTAAACAAAAAGTTAGAGATAATTTTATCCTGTCTCAACTAAGGCCAAATTACAGTAAACAAACCACCAGTTCAAGGTATAAAACATCCTCGCTGCACTGCAATGGCAGATCTTTTCCATTTCTCACAGTTGAAACTTTTTAATTCTAGGAAATATCTAGTATTAATTTCTTGCCAAATGAAGCAAGCTAGCGATTTGCCAGCAATTGAGATCCCATCCCTAATTTTATTCTGCTTATTAACCCTGATTTTGAGCACAGAAAACTGTAAAATGGAGACGCAACTTCCAATCTGATGTCAAGAGTAATTGCATTATTGTGTAAACAGCAAAATGTGTGTTACTGAGCAGTAATGACACTTTACACACAGCCAAACTATCCTGATTTCTGCAAAATCATTGCACACCAAACACTGAAAAATTAAAGCTCTGCAAACAGACAGAATGTCTTCAGGTTTCATTTTTTTCCATTAAAGGACACATTCATTCTTTCCACACACATGCAGGTTACAATCACTTATTTCTGGGCTACACCCACAGCCTTAAGACTGCTGAAGTCCAGTCCCTCCATCTAAAGAAAGGAGAGGATTTCTCCAGGTAACATTCCTGATTAACTGCTCAACATGGTGTTAACATTACCTCTACTATCAAGGCCAAATATTACTAACATTTTTCTAATTTTCACACTCTATGAAACAACAGAAGACCATCTGTGGCATGACAAACCTGCTCCAATAAGTGGCTGGAAACACACTCAACTTTCCCTTCCCTGTGTTTCTCCCCTTGAGTAGTCTTCTTTTTTCAGATGGGAGGGAGATGGGATCACAGGGCAAGAGGCAGGTCTCAGCTTCCCACTGGCCATCTCTCTAGATTACTTCAGTCTCTTCATCAGCAGACCCAAACAGTGCAGTAGCATCCACCTAGTCTCTCCAAACAAAAGATACATGCATATCTAACCTCAGCCTTCTTTGTTTCAGGTTAAACCTTTGCATCTGGACTGCAGTTTTAAAACCTCTCAGAGGAAAAGGTACATGTTTATACAGGGTCTCTACATCCTTGTAGAAGACCTTTGCAGCCCAAGGATAAGACACGTGCTTCACGGGCCCATACAGAAGATGTCACATGAGAAAAACTTCAGTCTCTTAAGTGCAATTACAGCAAAAATGAAGGATGGATATCCAAGAAGTGTAACTGGAATTGCAACTGGACACCAGCAAGGAACACAACCCCCAATGCATCTCCCTATTTCTTGCTCCTAATGAGAGACTCTGCTCAAACATGTAGGATGTTGATAACATTTCTATAAACAGAGGCCACTGAAAGGCACGGCACTCATACCTGAACCCTGCACAACTCAGGGAAAGGTTTCCTCCCAGGCATCCCAAGTTGTTTGCCTACTCAGAGCCAGCAGAACCCCAAGACATCATCACAAACAGGAGGAGGAAGGACCAGGACTGAGGCTCAGGTATAGCCAAAACTTTCCTTCAGAAACTCACTAGGCTTCATACAGCATCTATGCAAGTGCTTTCATCTTGGTGTAGGGTGAGATGTGGGATGCAGAGGGTGCTGCACAGATGAGCCTTTCTCCCTGGTACCTCCAAGCTGAAGGAAAGGGGCAGGTAGGTTGCTCTCCTGGGCAGTGATCAGGCAGTGCCCCTCAGAGACCACTTCGTACACCCAGGCTTGCCCAAGGGCCACGGAGAAGGGGCAGCAGGAGAAGAGCCTTTGCCAAATGCAGTTGGGGTGACCACTGCCATGTGACAAAACCAGCCAAGGAAAGCAGCACCAGAGGGGCCATGGCTTTGTCCTCTTAGGCAGTTTGCAACCAAATTCAGGCTAACAACAAGGATAATAAATCCTGGTCACACTTATACTGCACACCAGTGAAAGTGATGCTCAAAAAATGAGGTACAGCTCAGTTCCCAGATTCCTTAACCTTAAACTAATGTTTGCTGAACCAATGTCCCAGATAGGTCCAAGAAATGTTCCTCTCACTGCAGAGGTCCAGCTCCCTCAGGACATCCAGGCCACCCCAGAGACTCACATGTCTGCTCTGAGAAAAGACTCACATCCAGAGCATTACAACTCAAACACATGCATCTGAATTATTATTTAAAAAGCTAAGAGGGAAAAGAAAAACAAAACCAAAAATACGTCTTTCTGAACAGGCTATCCTAATCCTCAAAGATATTTGCAGCAATCTGTACATGTTTTTTCTTAATTTCCAGTGTGAAGGAATGCTGCCAAAAAGCCATAAAGCAGAGCACAAGACATTTTAACATAAAACTAGTTTCCCCCACTCCCCTCCCAAAACCATGATAAAAATCTGAACGGAAAGATTTTTTTAATTTGTCTCTCTCCTACAAAGAGCAGGAAGATCTTTGGGAAGACTGAGGGATATTATCAAGAATCACAGCACATATTTCTTATCAGTATTTGAACAAGATGTGTTTATTCTTTTGGCAATGCATCAATTTGATTTTAGCAAACACTCCAAACTATCATCATCTCTCCATCATCATCTTAGCCAAACTGCAGAAGAATCGAGAGTCCCCAAAGGGAATCTCATCCTCCCCTCTCAGCACCCAGGAAACTTGGACAAGACTGGACAAACTTGCAGACACCCTCTTCACACCCAATTTTGTGCATGCTCCCCCGCAATCATTTGTGCACAACACCTAAAATTCCAGATGTGGAGATGAGGTAGGAAGAGCCAGTGAGATTCAAAGGGTTCCTGTTCATCAGCACCTCATCACCCCATTATAACCGCCCCAACTTCTCTCTCCTTTTCGCATCTCCTACTCATAAACACACAGGAATGGATCTCCAGGGTCATCAAGTCCAGTGCTCTGCCAACAAAGAGTTTAATCGTTCTTATAGTCAACCCAGATTAAATGTTGGGTTAGATTAAGCTGGGAAAGTGGTTGGGGCAGGTTCCACCTCCAGCCTTTCAGGACAGTGATTCACTTCAACACTCTTCTCCCCTCTCCCAGCTTCCCTCAACCAGCTTTTGCCCATTGGGAGGAACTCCTCGTCTCACAGCGGTGTTCGGCACTGCGCTTGCAGGCACGGGCGCTGCAGGCAATGGTGCGAGCTTGTTGTCCTGACCATGCAGCCTGCGCTGGGGCTTGCGCAAGGGCTGGTTGTTCCCAGGCTGTGGGATGGAGCACACTGCACCACCGGCAGGCACAGAGGGCAGAGCTTGACATCTGCAAACAGGCAGCAAGCATCCTGAGGCGCCCGGGCAAAGCACCTCGAGAAGTGGGCTTCAGGTAGCAGGGGACTCCCTGCTCTCCATTTTAAAATTTTATTTCAATGGGGAAAAAATATTGACTTCTCCTTTTGTCTGTTTTTAAACCCAAACTGTAGTCAATACCAAGTTTTTCATGAGTTGGTCTGGCCACTTTCTGCCCAATCCAGAAACAGCTCTAAAATCTGAACTCCAGCAAGCACCAGTTACAACAAATTGCTATTTCTATTTCCACATTAAGAGCTTTTTTTTTTTTTTTCCCTCCTTCTTTAAGGAAACCATGCCAAAGCCCACATCTTGTTTTCAAGCTTAGGATGTGTGAGATTCATCATCACCAATATATTTTAATTGAGCATTAGAAGTCTCCATCTCTTGAGACAAGTCATTAGAAAGTCTACTCTTCGAAATAAAGCAAAGTCAATGCTAATCAGGTTTTCTTTCCCCAGCGTGCAACGCTTCACTGGATGAACAAAGTCAGTGCACCATGTTTAAATCCAAGAAGGGGAAAGCGAGGTGGGGGGGGGGGGGGGGAAATAAAAAAAAAGACAGAAATCAGAGTTAAAACCTATTAAAACCCCTCCCCTGACAGCAACAGTGATGAGCGGCATTTAAGCGGAGCGAGAACACTCCCGAGCGCATCGCTTCTGACAGATGAGCCCAGCAAGTCAACAGAGGGACTCCACGGTCCCACTGCTGCTATTCAGCGAAAGTTGATCAGATAGCAGCAGACAAATAATGCCAAGCAAACACTCCAAGAAGTGCTCTCTCCACATTTAACAGTTTATAATTAACCTAGGAAAAAAGTCACCAATTCGGGTCTTCTGTGGGGCGTAGGAACTGAGCGCACGCTGGGTGCTTGCACTCCCTGCAGAAGGGGGGGACAGGGAAAGCACACTGCTTTCAGTTTACCCCTCGCTCTCCTGTTTGCAAACCTCCCATCCCAGGGGTACAAGCCCCAAGTGGATTTTTAACAGGCTTTTCCTCGCCAGCTATCACATCCCCTGGCTGCGCTCTTGGCCTTGCAATTCCTATTTTGTTTTCTTTTCCAAGTGGCTGAGCTTCTGTGCTTCAGGTCTTGTACCCCGTGCTCTCCACTCAAAGCATTTTCCCCAGGAACGAACACACACCACACACACACACACGCACAGAGGAGCTTTTGCTGCGTTGCCATTCTGATCGAGTGTCAACACAGCTGCTGTCTCCGCTGGAATGTAAACCAATATTGTCGTTAGATCTCCCTCAACCCCAGGTAACTTCCTCAAAGATTTGCACAGCGTGTGGCAATTCTCTCCACTTCCACCTTACAAAGCATTGACTTGGTTGGTTAAAAGCAATTAAATAAATAAGAAAAAATAATCAAAGCTGCACCTGAAGTTTGCGTTCCACTCGCACCCATGCGGTGCAAAGGGCTGTAAAAAGCAAAACGCATCCATTGTGCATATATTCATCCTCACATAATATGTTTAGACAAACGCCCTGTGTAAAATACCTTGCTGCTGCTGCAAGCCATGAGGTAAGGTTTTAACAACATTGAGTAAAAGTTATTGGTGTGGACGCTAACACAACATTTGCAGCAGAGAACCTTTGTCTGCATATTATTTTTACTTTAAAAAGGTAACCTAAGAAGGGATTTCTAATGCATTTTTTGGTTATTTCCTAGAAACCATCCACTTCTAACAACAAGCAGCAGTTTTGGCAATAAAAGACTAGTAAATGAGTTCTAATGCAGTCAACACAGATACTGTTCAAACTGCTACAGCAATCCGTATGCATTGCCCTCAGTAGGCGACTGCTTTGCCTTACTTTTCCAATTAAAGAAAATTAGATTTGGCCAATCAAAGTTTCCAAAACAGATTCACTGTCGCAAATGTAAAGATTCAAAGTTCACTCTCATTCCAGTATCTAGCCCAGCAAATTCTGCTGCCCATTGTAAAGTGCAAAAGTCGCAAAAAACAAGTGTATATTCCACACCTAACTTCAGGACTACAGGGGTGAAGAAACTGCATGCATTCACTAAAAATAAAAATATATTAAAGATATGATAGCTCAAGCCTAGAATCCTTACCTCGCTATACTGGGACTGGGCATTGTTTTCCAGGTACAACATGTTAGCAGTCAAATTGATCAATGCTGCTGTTCTTTCTTCTGGCTCCAGGATTTTGACAAACGCCTCCCACCCCCTAGAAGACCCTAAAAATATGTGATGCTACTTGGAAGATAACAGGACTCGGAGTGTGCCTCTCTGCATAATTGAAGTTTCCCTTATATACTTAACTATAGGCAAGGAGGAGGAGGTGGGGCTCTCCTGCCTTACCTGTCCAATCTGTCAAAGTGCCACCTGGAGTCCTCCACTCCAATGGAGAGAGGCCTCTCCCAGCTCATTAAGTAGTTAGAATTCCTTATCACCAATCTCTAAAAAGCAAAGGGGGGGGGGGGGGAAACAACCAAAAAAAAAAGAAAGTAAGAAAAAGAGAGAAGAAAGAAAGGAAACTATAACTTTCCCCTATCACTTTTCTACAAGTTTGGGAACTCAAAAGACAGCCATGGAATTGCTCTAAAGGAGTTGCTCCAAGAAACCTCTCCTATTTATTTCTTTTCTGAGAAGACTCCAGGTTTTTCTTCAGGCACAGGCTTTGCTGCTACCAAAGCCCAAAATGTTTAAGAAGGGATTGAGATGCAGCGCTCGAGACCAGCAGTGCAGTAACAACAGCCAAGCCTCTGGCTGCGCAGCATGCAGGTTTCGGACAAAAAAACCCAACAAAACAAACCCAAAATACCCCCAACCAAAACCAAAAAAACCAAACCAAAAAAACGACAAAAACACTCATATGAGGAGCTTTGAGAAGCAACCACCATTTCATGCGGTGTAATCCAGCTACATGCTGTCATCTGTGTGCTTTCATCCACGCTCACAGCCAACAGGTCCTGTGTTTGCAGGACATCACTTCAGCTATATATTTTTTTTCCCCCTCCTTTGCAATTCCTTCTAACTCACGCCACAGCAATAAGCCTTAAAATAATCTTTCTTAAAACAGGAAACATTAAAAAGTAAGAAGAGCAACTTGTCCGAAGGGACTCATGATTTTGCATTAATATACAGGAGAAGTTGTTGGGCACTGCTCAGTAAAACCACCCGGACTCCACGCGCACAGCAAACTAAAGGTGTTGTACAGACAGACAGGGGAAGCACTTCGCAGAGACTTGATCCGTGGGAGCACAGAGCGAACAGACAGGTAGCTCAGAACAGCCCCACTGTGGTTTTACTCCTAAATCCTGCCCTGGTGTCCCCAGCACAGATGCCCACAGCATGCCAGCGGGGTGAAGCCTGGGCTGTGGCACCAGCCGCCCTCCAGGAGCAGAGCTGGCTCACCCCAAGCTGCTTCGGAACACCCGGCTGGAAGGGTGCACGGCGAGAACAAAAGCCGGCTCCTTTTGCCTGCTCCCAAAGAGCGCGGTAAGCGCCACCGAGCAAGGGGAAACAAAACACCTTTTTAAAGGGGTGGGGAGGGGGGGAAGAGAGGAAACCAAACATCCAGATCAGAGCGTGGCCGCCTGCCCTCCCGGCCTAATGACAGCACTTCAAACTTTTATTTGAGGACCTGGCGTGAAGCAGACCGGTGCCTAATTGCTGAGCACTCACAGTGAACACCAAGCCTCCCACTGCGGGTGGTGAGCAACTGGCCCGCAGGTGCTCTGCAGGGGAAGAGGAGTCCCTGGCAGGGCTGAAACCCACCCACAGTCCCAACACCTCTGCCCAGGAGCTGCTCCTGCTCCCTGCCATGCCAACTCCCTCGCCTTTGGGCATCGTTTAACCCCAACTTCTCTGGGCACACGAGGAGGCGACTTCAGGTTCACGTGGAGATGAAAGTAAGCAGGCTTTGCTGCTCAAGGAGCTAACTGCTCTCCAGGCTGCTTTCTCCAACATACCCAAACAGAAAGCCACCACTGACTTCCTGCCACTCTGCAAATTAAAGGACACTGCAAGCTCACACCAGCCCCTCTCCAGGCTACAGACAGGCAGCACATTCACAAAACTGCCACTAATAAAATGGGACAAAACCATCTTCAGACAGGAACCGACACCAGAGCAAACACAGAGTGGAAGATCACAGTGCCCTCCCTGCAACAGCTCCTTGCCACGAGAAGCAGGTCAGTGTCTCATCTAGCTCTAACCCTATGAGCACAGCTCAATAGAGGACTGCTGGGCACAAGAACAAAAGGTTGCAAGCTTTCCTAGTGCAGCTTCCCAATTCCTCCTCACCGAGCACAATGCAAGGAGGTACTTCCAAGAACAGGCTGCAGGGAGGAGCACTGAGCCCTCCCCAGCTAAGGGAGAGCCCGACCTACCACCACCAGCAACATCCCAGCTCAGGCTGGGGCCACACACACCTCCGGCAGTCCTGAAGTCCCAGCAAGAGCCTGCTGAGCACACAGCAGGTTTCCTACATCACAGGAACAGCTCAAGAGACCACTGCCACAGCCCCTTCCTCTCCTTTCTGTCTTCCCCAGCACCACCTGACACCACAGGCTACTCCTGGTGCACTTACCTGATCTCACCCAAGACAGGGATAAGCCAAAAAGCCACACAAGTGCTAATCTGGAGATAGAGGCAAGGTTTGCAGGGAGCAGCCACAGCACCGTTAGCCAAAACAGGTCACTTTGCAGCACCACTGCAAAGCTTGCATGGAGCTGGACATCAAGCTGGAAGTCACCTGTGGATTTTCTGCTGTCTAATAGTGGGGAAAAGTTACGCCATGCTCATAGGACCATTTTGACTCATGAATACTATCAAGTTTTTAACAAGTTTTTTTGAGTTCAAAAGCTATGGAAGGAAAGGGAAGAGGAGAAGAAGGTACACACAGATCTCCCAACCTCAGCAAGTCATTGCAAAAACATCTTTTACTAGTTCTGCTATGAAACTCAGAAGATCCTCCTTTTCCAAGTCATTAATGCAGCACTGTTGCGTTTGATATTTGCTATCTTCTGTCCCACAGGTGGCTGGAGGTGGTTGTGGGTGAAGCAACACCCAGATGCACTACACAGACATATGTGGAAGTTTATCCAAAGAGATCTGCATGTCAAACACGAGAAGTGTATATAGTATGAATAAATTGACGTGTCAGCACAACTCTCTGCCCTCTGTACACACAGCCCCGACCTGACTTGGTGTATCAGAGGTATTAGCTCATGCGGTCACCTTGAAGTGGATGCTGGACAAGTGGCTTTTTGCAAATCAGTCATCTGTGAGTGACACAAAGGAGGCCACCAACATCACCAAGACAGGGGTTGAAGGAGGTGGCAGAGCACGCACCAGACACTGTGCCCACCAACACTGCTGCAGCCCAGGCACAAGTGTACCCCTCTCATTATTCCAGGGCTCCAAATTTCATTTCACTGGCTTCAGATCTGAATGTACCTGCTTCGTAAGATGTTTTCCCCCCCGTCTCATAGTCTGGTGTCGTGCCTTGAACATTCATACAGGCACTGATTGTACAAGGAAAGAGTAAGGGTTTGACAACTCATCCTGCTGTCTTACCATGAGAAATAAAAGCTCCTGGAGTCTCATTTGATTCTCTCCTTTTGCAGATGCAAGGTTTTCACATAGATGAGCCTCCAGTAACCTAATAGCAGTGAGACAGCATCTCTTAGAGGTTCTCAGAGGGGAAGCTTGAGTCCCTGAAATAGCGTATGCTTAAATGGCTGAGTCACAAATCCAAAGGGACACCCCACACCTCCTCAAACTGCACACTCACTTCTCAGCAATGGGACAGTGATAGTTATCATTTACCTGAACCTTCTGGACAGGTCTCCAAGGGAAACACCAATGTTAGTTCTGTTGCAACTGTGATGGTCAAAAGTCATAGCAAGACAATCTTTGTAGATAGAGATTATATCTTATACTAATTAGCCTAGCCAGAAAAAGCAAACAGATTCAGGCAAAGACTCTCCTTTCACATGTTAAAAAGAAATACTTCATTTTGAGGCCAGATGAACAAGGTTTAATTCTATTTTTCTAGTCCAACAAGCTCTCCCCCACCCTGAACACAAAAAGAACAAACTAGAAAATAAAGAAATCAACTGAAAGCATCGGGAGTTGTGCAAAGCTTGGCACTTCACTCTTCAGATGCTCAGTTAGATTGAGCTTAAAGAGCCCAAAGAGGCTCAGTCTCGGGAAAGGAAATCTCTAAAGCAAGTTACCTCCAATACTTTAGGAAACTAAAAATAACTGCTAGCTAGATTTGAAAGTTTCAGCTGCAGCCCTCCCAGGTCTGACTCAGATATTCTAGACAGCTTCTGGCAAAGCTTTGTGGCTCCTGCTGGTATGTTGAAAAACAAAATAATACGCAAACAAGACCCCTACGTTTCCAAAATGAGGCATCGGCTAAGTCAAACTGCTGATTCAGGTTCTTCCTTTGAATGCACTTTCCCCATGCTGTTATACGGTTCACCCCAGCCTCTCTCACTGGTACCACTTGCAAGTTCTTAATAAACCTTCAGGGATGCACAGTAAGTGCGCTAAATCACGATGATTAAAAATGTCATTGCCACAATTGTAGTGTTAATTGGAGATTGTGTAATTTCTTGTAGAAAGGGTGTGTGTGTGCACGCACACCTGCCTGAACGTCAGGTGGTTCATGCAGAATTTCCCGCAGATCAAAGAAAAATCTGCTCAGACCTCTCCACTCTTACGAAAATAGCATCTGGATCACCCGCGTCACCACAGACGATGACATTCACTCAGCTCAGAAATGTTTACAAATTAGGACTGAGATAACAGAAGGAGGAGGGAAAAAATAGAACATAGGGTTTGGTGGTTTGGTTGGGTTTTTTTTTGTTTGTTACATCTGAATAACTCCTGAATGCTCAAAAAAACCAAGCCTGCCAATTGGCTTTGGGAGTCCTTCCAGTGAAGACTTTACAGATGTGATAGACTGCAACAACAGGCAGCCAGGTTAAAGAGCAAAAAGAAAATACTTTCAAAAACATAAAAGTCACCCTCCTTTCTTGAAAACTCATGCAGAGCTGGCCTTCATGGTTCAAACCATGAGGAAGAGAGGAAAAAGAACCCAGCACATACCAAAACAGGACTTTCCCCCTTTAAAAAAAAACAAAAACAAACCAACCAAAACAAAAACCAAAAAAAAACATCTATGGCAAGATAAAATAAAAGAAAAAAAGAAAAAAAAGAGATGCTGCTGAAAGGGAGCACCCTGGCCTACTGCTGACTGGATACAGCCTTGTGTGCATCCTGGGCAGGATGCTTCGGAGCACTGCATGGGAAGTACAGCTCATCTGTACACAGGAGAGGGACACACACCCCAGGTGTTCACAGGTTTAATTTCTCTGCTGCACCCACAAACAAAAATTCGATGCCCACCTGGCTTCCCCACCAGTGACAGGTCTGATGCCCAGAACTTCCTTTGGCTAAGATTCAAGTGTATGAACCTTCAAGCTAGAAACACGCCCTGACTTCAAGTGCTTAGAACTGAGGATCAATCCCTTCTTCCAAGGACTTCAAATTGTATTTTTTTCCCCTCCAATTTTAAAAGTGCAGGGTAAAGAAACAGACTCACTGAGGGCAGGAGGAAAGCCCAGGTCCCATCTCTGCCCACGGCACAGGTTGGCTTATCCTTCCCCCAAGGTGCGTGCCCTCCCCAAGGCAATCGCCTGTCACAACAGCCCTGCCCTCCAACCCTGGGTAAACATCTGCACACGCTGCTTATTTGAACTCCTATAGCCTCCTTATCTCCCTCAGAACACCCCTAGGGCTAATTAGAGAGTTAATGGCATCATGTCAGGAGATAACACTACATGGGGGGAGCAGGGAGAGGGAAGGTGGAAAAGAGTTGTGAAACAAAACCAGTTCCCTTCACAACCGCTGTGCAATATTGGTTTAGGAAGGGTACACACAGCCCCCAGGGACTCTGCCCTCTGGCTGCCAAGCTCCATTTAATAAGCGAGATTAGGCTCTCCAGTCAAGATGATGCAAGGTCTCCACACCTTCTGTACCGTCTGCACAGCCAAACCCCTTCCAACCCCATCAAGGCAGGTCATTCCCACCAAACTGCTAGCAGGGACTCAGTTCCCACAGTTGGGATACACAGCAGGATGGACACTAAGCATACAGATGGTTTATCATCAAAAAAGTGTTGTCCATTTATTCCTGAAGCTCCTTTTATCTAATTTTTCCACTTTTTGTACCCTAGTGACTCTCCATAAAGAGCAGTTGCTTTCAGTAAAAATGCTTAGAGATAAAAGGAAGCGACCATCTGGACAGAGATCTGTTGCAAGGCAGCTGATCAGCCTGCAAAACCACTGGCCTGCAGACACCCGAGCAGATACTTTTGCACTGGAATGAAAAACCACAGGTCAGCAGACAGACAGTCGAGCATGGAGACACAGCGAGGGGACTTTTGGGGTTCAAGCCACCAGCATCTGTTTTGTCAGAGTAACACCACTCAAACTGCATTTTTGCCTGATGAGGACCTTTGGATGCTCAATACAGCGTGTTTGTTGTTGAGCCACCTCCACCCCATGCTCCCCCCAATACATTTGTAAAATATTTTGCAAAAGCAAGAGAGAACTACAGAAGAAAATTCATGCAAATTGCTCCTGAGCAGAATGAACAGCCCCATCCCTCCAGCTGGAGGTGAAACAGGGGCACCGCACAAACCTGCATCCCAGCACGAGACAGAGGGCTCAGGCCAGGGAAAGGGAAAGGCAGGAGATAGTGACAGATTAGAGAGTCTTTGTTTTTAATTACAAGAGAGGAGCAACTGTTGACAGACCAAGGTTGTTCTTGCACAAGGAGCTGAGGGGAAAGCATTGTTCTTCCCTTATCTTGTATAAACTACAGATTGCTCTCGGGAAACACACAACTGTTCATAAATGCACAATCACAGCAGCTTTTTCCAGCCAGCCTCTGATACACTGCCAACTCCCTCCCACCCAAGCCTTTCTACAACAATCCAATATTTAAAAAAGAGTTATCAGTTTGCAGTAATTCAAGAACAGTTTCCCAAACCTCTAGTTAAACCCTGACCACCTACAACTGGTGGCCATTCATGCTTCTCGTATGAGTGCACCACTGTTATCCTGTATTGCCGTGGTGGGCTAGACCACAACATACTCCCCAAGGCAGCCAGGGAGCCTATTTGTTCCTTGTTTTCAATGTGGAAATGTTGCGTTTCTCAGTGCTGGCCTTTGTCCCCTTGCTCTCTGCCTGCTCTCATTTGCCAGGTCCACCACCAGTATAGCAACAGCCACAGGGCAAACAGATGCAGGGTTCAGTTATTTGGCTGAGGACCTTCTCCAGAAGACTGGTCATTTTTGTTCCTGACTTTCCTAATTATAATCCAGCCTGGACACCATGTAGTTCTGTTTCCATCCATGTCCTCAAAGAAAGGTACTTTGGAGTACCTTTTCCTTGTGTTTTAGCAGGCTGGAGATAAAAATCCATGCTTTTCGAGCGAAAAGTTAAGTTTGTTACTGAAAACTTCTTTGATCTTTCATTAATCTCTGCAAATTCAGATGTTGATTAGCAAATGGTTCATTCAGCAGTAAGCACACAAACCCAGGCCACAAACCACTCCTTAATCTATGCTTCACAGAGATTGATTTAATTTTCTGTGACTGCCTGACAATTCACTCCCTCATTAATTTCAATGCTATCAAATCAGCGACAGTGAAGTGGAAAGCAGATGGTAGAGACATTCAGAGGAAAACATGACCTAGTCCAAAAGCCTCCTTGTGAAGTATTGGAGGAAAAAATAATAGTTATTAACAGGACTGTGGGCAGGATCTGCAGAACCACAAAGCAACATATATAGCGAGACTCTGGATGCATAAGGCTTTCTTCAAAGCAAGAATCCCAATTAATGCAAGAGAGGCCTTTAAAAAAAAATAAATCAAAAGCTACACCCCACAGCAGCACAGACACTTTGGCCGTGTTGGATGAGGAATGGGAGCGAGACACTCCCAGGGCTGTGTTCCAGGTTTGTCTTAGCCTGAAAGGAGCATCCTGTGTGCCTGTCCATCTTTCCCAGGCATGCTCAGCACTGCAGCCTGTAACAGGGCTGTGAGGTGCTCTCCATCCTCCATCCATCTCGCCCCACAAAGCAGGGGTACCACAAAGCTCAAAGTTTTTCATTCAGCTGAAAATGGACAGCTTGATTCATCACCCTACTTCCAGCTAACAAGAGAAGAGCCTCACATCGCTCCTGCCACCAATTTGGTTTAAAAATAAAAAATTTTAAAAGTCCAGAGGAACATGAACTTTGGGGATGGCCACTCCACTTCTGTTGGTGCTCAAACTGTTCTTCATGGCTAGCTGGAATGCTAGCTGCCCAAGGGGTTTACCACTTACAGGCTCTAACCCAATCAAAGTGTTCCCAACAAATATCGGAAGTATGTTGGTAGTTTAAGGGAAGAATAGGACCCTATCAACTAGATAGAAGCATACAGTGAAGAACCTAGCAAGACAGCATAAACTTTAAACTTGCTCTGGAGGCAGAAGTGCCTGCAGTCTGTTGCTCCAAGATCAAGATCCCTTTTAATTAAGTGTTTGTGCAGACCTTTTAAAGACGTAAAATAAGCACTAACACACTATTGCTCCATACTTAAGCAAGGAGCACGTGCAGCACCATGGAAATCTTTGGAGGCAGGCCTAGCTGCTTGGGGAAGATGTTTTCTGAAGCGACTGCTTCTTTTGTGCAGAGGTATTTGCATGTCGGCAGATGACAGGACTCAAAATTGCAACACTCTTCCACCTCAAGTGCTCGTAGCAAGATGAGCCAGGGATTTAAAGCCAGCTCTCGAGAAGAGCCAGGCTACAACAAACACAAAACGCTTGATCACATATGGCCTTTTTCAAACAGGTTTGTGCTTTTCAGCTGAAAATTTATTTCCTCCCAAGATGAATGTAAAGCAATATACTAAAATGGCAAAAAAAATTAAGGGATTTTATTTATGCTTCTGGAATGATCTATAGCCCAGCAGACAGATGGCCCACTGGTTTTCTTCAATACCATTGAGAACTTGGAGAAGTGACGCTAAAAATAAAACACTTGGTGTAATAACACTCATCAACTGGCTGCATTCCTACAAAAAGAAATGCAGCCAGCCCTGGTCTGCAGCCAGAACCAGGGCAAAGCAGCGCAGGAAAGGGAGCTAATGAACAATTATTTTAAAGAAACAAATATGTCTTTAGAGCCCTACTACAAACAGAACGAGAGAACTCTTCAGGCTTTGGCCAAATTGAATGTACAAATACATTCTCTATGTGCATCCTTTATCTGAAAGAACTGACCATTTCTGGATTTGGATCTGCAGTCCTGAATGCTATTAGATCATTTGGAGGGACCTACACTGCAGAAGATTAAACATTCAGCAGGATTACAAAGCCAAGCCTAAATGAGCTTACGAGTTCAACTGCAAACAAGAGAGGCGCTGGAGGGAAACTTCCAACAGAATAATGCATTTGCTCATTATGGAAATGCCTTTGCATAATCTCAACTTTCTTTGCACAGCTATGGAACGAACAAATACCCACAAAGAAGAGAAACTTGGCAAGCCTCAAACTCTCTCAAGCACAAACCAGACAGTAATAAAAGCTTTGATCATATCCCTGTGCTGTGCAAAGTCCTTCCTTCCTTTCTATGGTCAATCAGGGAATACTTACACATGGAAACAGATGGCCACACAACCCACTTTGCCGCATCTACTTATCAAATCAGCCTTATCCTCCAGGTGCAAAACCATTTCCTAACAAAATGCAGGGCTGTGGCACCTGCCAGAGAAGCCCTGGCAAGCACACATCACACATTAGTCAGCCCCTGCACTGAGACACTTTCTGCACTGCTCAGCCACACCGTGCATACCACGCCAGCTCCCTGCCCTGCTGTTGGTACGCAGGGATGTCCTCCCTGTCCCGCAGTCCCATCACCACCTTTCATCTGCTTCCTCAGCCATTACCTTGCAGCAAGTGCAGTTCTCTTCTCCTGACCCAGCAAAACATTTAAGCAAGCAATTAAAGTGAACTGAGATCAGAGCCTGCACTTTAATATCACAGCACTGGGTAGGATGCAACAGACGTCCATCTGGACAGAGGGCTGTGGGGTTTTTTATCATGTCTGTCCAGCAATATTCTTGCACATCTGATCCTGACCAGCTTGTACAGGTGGTGGGCTCCTAGAGACCCAGGAAATTCAGTGCATGGTCACCAAATATAAATTACTGAACTGATTTACATAGTGCTAAAGCTAAGAGCACGCAGAGTTACCCTTGGACCAGGGTAACTCTGGAGGCCTCAGCCTCACTCCTCTCCAGCTTGCTGGGCTGTGGCATAGGAAGGTACCCTGTGCAAGGTGGTTGGGGTGGCTCCTCCATGAGCCTCCAGGAGGTTAAACCAGAAAAGGTTTCTTGTTCCCATCAGGAATCATCAAATACCAACTCTGAGATGTGTCGCTGGCGTAAGGGCTGAGGCTGAGAGCCTCAACACCTTGTCCTACTTTGCACACGTCTAGTCTTTCCTACAGCCAGTTTTTCCTCCACCTCTGTGTATAAAGGAAAACAGCAAAGTCACAGAGCTGAAAGTGTCACTTTTAAAACTATGAAATACATGTTTGCACCTTCAAAATTTCTGTAGCCACCATGCCCGAGACACCCACAGCCCACAAAGCTGAGGACACAAATCCTAAAGGACATAGCCTGTCTGAAGCATCTATACCACCATCCCTAGGGCAGAAACACATCCCATGGGTAGCTCGGCAGTGTATATCCAAGCCACACACAGCAAATCCCCAACAATTTGCAGAAGATGAAGAAGGACAAATAAAACAGAAAAAACAAAACAAAACAAAACCAACACCCCCATCCCCCCCCAAAAAATCAAAGAGGCAAGGAATTCTCTCTCCCTTTTGTGGGGAGGCACAGATCCAGGTTAAGAAAACTCTGACCACGGCGACTGTCTGGGGAAAGGCATTCCACTGAACTGGTTAGACAAGGGGCTACGGGAGGACGGCTTGCTCAGGGGCACGAAAGGAAGGTATGTACAGGGGGAGGGGGACAAGCTGCTCCATCACTCAGGACAGCACTCCTGCTCCCAACTGACAGGTCCCTGGAGAGCTGGCCGTGCTTCTGGAATGGTGGCAGGAGACTTCCAGACTCTGCAAGCCCCTCAAATAAAACTTTTATCAGGATGCTGCCTGCTGAAGTCCTTAGCCCAAAGCAGCTTTGTTTGGGTCCAGCCTAGCATCTCTTAGCATCAGTAAGCAGTTTAAAGGACTTCTGAGCAATTTTGCACCTGGTATGACAGGCTGACAGCACACCATGAGGGCTCCAGGGCAATGGAGGGGTTATTGCACCATCACACACTTGTTCCTAGAGAGAGGTCCCCAGACCCCTCCTCCCTATAGCTCCAGGGCATTTAATCAGTCAGAAAAAAACAAAAATATTCATACATCACCTGGTTTCCAGTACTGCAGGATACAGCCTTTGAGATCAGTGTTCCTCTTGAATGCAAGGAGCTGGCCACTACCCCACCACAGACCCCACAGTCGCTGGCCACATCCTTGGTCAAGGAAGAGGCTGGGGACCCCCTTCTTTGGTGAAGTCTAACGAATGGCAGGTGGCCCACAAGGATGCATTCAACTTACCTTCCTGGCCATCCACAGTTCCTTCCCATGCCAGGGCCATGGCAGAGACCAAACGTTCTCCGCACCCACAGGGACCACCAGCCCCTCACTCCAGCTATGCAAAAAGGCAGATCTCTGCTGGGGTTTCCCAGCCTGTCTGTGGTTAGCACCATGGGAGAGGAAGGGGCACAGCTGACAGCCTCACAGATAAGCCACCCGGGACATTGTGAAAGAGCTGGTCATAAGGCACATGGCTGGGGAAGGCTGCTGACTGTCTAATGTTACACCAGACCCACAAACCCTCTTCCTGTCCCCTTCAGCTCTTTTCATCCCAAGGTAGTGCTGATCATCAGTTTCTTGTACTTCTTTCTTATATGTGACACAGGAAGAGTACTTCTTCCATAAAAACAAGAGTGTGAGAGCTGCAACACCTTGCCTCAGCAAAAGACAGAGGTGTATGTTTGTCACTCACCATTCTTCTCCAGCTCTCTCCCCAGACAGCTGTATTTTCAAGGCAATGAATACAACTGATGGGTGTTCATCAGGGCCGGACTCATACTGATTTTCCAGCTCACCAGTGAGACAGCTTCTCTAAGCACTGCCCTGCACACTGTAGCTCCTTCCCCACTGCCAGCTCTGTTGTGAACAAACAACTGTACCCCCAAAAAATTAAGTAACAAAAAACCTGACAGCTCTCGGTAACACAACCATTGGGATCAAGGCTGGACATCTTTTAGGGCTGAAAGTTTCACTTTTCAGCCTTAAATTACAAGAAGGTGCAGAGCTTATTTTAAAGGCTGATTAGGATTGCCTTAAAGTCAGCATAAGAACAACTGCTGTAAATAAACCAGTGTTAACTGTTTTGTACCTATTTAAATCTCACATGGTGGTACACTTTGGAGAAAAGCTGGCCTTGCTCTTCTCCTAAGACAAATCTAATAATAAAAAGCACTCTGCCTTGATCTCACTGTTCATCTCCCAGGGCCCCTCCATTTCTACTGCATTCCTTTGTGTTTATCTGCCCTCTTCAACTCTGTGCTGCAATCAGCTGCGTGCGGCACCTCGTGTCTAGAAGTGACATGGCTGAGGTTACAGGAGAGACAGGTGCAAGGGGAGCTCTTGCCCTGAAGCCATCCAAAGGAAAAGAGAGGCTGGAGGGGAAGAGGGTTGTAAGGTATTTCAGATTAAAGCCGACAAACAGCAAACACCTTGCCCCAGGCTACACATTCTCTGCCAATGCAAGCTGCAGCGGCTTGAGTCCCAGAAACAGCAAAGCAAACACAGACTTCTCTGCAAGGGGGAGTTGTCACCTGTCAGGGATGTTTGCAAATTTATAGGGAGGTGGTGGTGGTAAAGGGAGTAAAAAAAGCTTCCCTCCTCTTAAAAGACGGGCTGTTTGCACAGGTTTGCGATGCATATTTTGCTTTGTAAAGGCTTTTGTGTAGCACTCAACTGAGCAAAGGTGATGTCTTCCCCCGAAGACAAACTGGAACTTTTATTAATGTACATACATTAATGTACTCTGAGCTGCTGCCTTACAGTAAGGGTGAGGATGGGATGGAATTTCCCCGCTCCCCCTTTGGCTTGTATCTGTGAAAAAAAACTTCTTGGAGAAGACACCGTTCAGCTCAGCCTCTTCAGAAATGCCTCCTGCAAGGCTAGGATCCAGCCCATCATAAGCAAGAAGCAACTGCACAGCAAATGCTGCCTGCCCTCCTCTCCTAGCCCCCATGCTCAGAGAGGACAAGAGAATGGGGTTTTCCACGGATGTTTCACTGCACCACAGACGGGAGAGGAAGACTCTAAACAAGGGCCTCAAGTGAGCCTGTCAGCTACCACAGCGCTCCACACACAGCTCAGAGGAACTGGAGATGGGGAGGCTTTGCTAGCACTGAGTGCAACAAGTCCACAGAAAGAACAAATTTTCTGCTGATGAGTTTTAAACTGTTGAGGATTAGGGTTTTTTTTAAGAGGACATAGTTCAAACAGAACACTACCACCTATTTTAAGAAGTAGGAGCTCCTCTAAACATGGAAAATGTTCTGGACTAGCTATTAAAGAGACATCATTTTACTGGAGTTGTGCTACAGTGTTGGAAAGAGCTGAGAAGTGGTGTTTCAAATCCAGATGCTGATTGAAGGCTTTCATGCCATCCCCCTGCACCTAACCTGAATGCAGAATCAAAAAAGCAGACTTGACAGCAGCCTCCTCTCCTTGTGCACTTGGAGTAGCTTCACCACATGAGCCAAGCACATACCCAACCTCAAAGCAGCCTTTTTACCCTTTACACTCTTGCAGGTAGAGCACCACAGTCTCCCCAGCAGTTACACCAGAAAGGCAGTAACAGGTCAAACCTTCCGGCACAGGGGACTGCAATCAGGATGACCCAGAAGCTCTTTCCTTGCAGATGCAATCCTCCAGGTTACAGACACTGACAGGATGCAGACCGCCAACACGCTGTAGTTAGGCACATTAAAAATGGTGGTTGATTACCCAGGGAATTAACTGACACAGCTCCTCAGGATGGAAACACAGAGGAACAAGAAGATTTACAGACACCAAACACAAATTTCAAACCATATGTGATTTTTAGCGTGAAGTATACAAACCCCAGGAAGAACAGAAACAGCACATGAGCAACCTGAACTCCTGAAATACCTCCTGCTCCAGCCTGCAAGAATAGCACCTGGCATCTTCGCCATAGCTTTACCTATCTGGAGACACGGGAGGAAAAGAAAAACCAGCTAGGGTCTGAAACCAAGTTTTCGTTCATATCTGAACTTCAAGAGAAGAAAAACCAGTGAAGAACCCCTGCCTTTGGTCAGCAAAATTGCAACTGTGCCCAGAATACAGAATATTTTAACCCTGAAGCCACATAAACTAGCTCTAAGCAGGGAGAAAGCAGGGATGGTTGTGCAGCCAGGCAAGTGCAAGAGACTTCTCAGCCCTTCTGCCTGTTTATCTGCCTCATCTCTCTCTCCTGCCATTGCTGCAGAAGGAGAGGAGGAGCAGGTAGGGAGTCAGCCTGTTCCCCCTCGTAGCCCCAGGGAGGCACAGAGGAACAATGTGTTTCTGTGGGTCACACTCCATCCAGTTTAGCCACAAGTACAGACACTGCTATTCAACATCACCACAGTCACTTGGCAGAGCCATGCTTCAGACCAGGTTCTGTGGGTGGGAGACAACAAGCAAGGTAAGAAGGAACTTCCTCAGAGGCATCAGCCACAGCTCTTCCACCAAGGGGGAAAAAGATGTCCATGGGGCAATGCAGCAAGAATAGCTCTTGTAAAAACTCCTTATCAGTCCCCAGGGTTAATGAAGTTCTCACTACTCACCCACATTGGGTCATTCAGCTCTGTATCCTGAACCCGGACACAGTCCATGCTGATCTCTATTTTGTTTGTAGGACCATTTTCAGATGGGTCATCGATGAAGTTCAGATCGATTGGCTGAACAGAGCATATTGGCCTGAAAAAAACAGAGTGACACAGTTAAAACAGGCCAAATTTTCTTTCCCTCCCCACCCCACCCAGGACTTTGGCATGCCCCGGACAAAGCAAGTAATAACTAATGAACAGCTACCTCATCCCCCACTAGCAGCCCCTAAACAGGACAGGGCTTGAAGGGACATTTCACTTGCCTGACCAAATAAAATGAGGTAAGAGCACAGGAGTTCAGTCACAAAGACAGAGCTCATGACGATTTATAGCAGTAATCATTTCAGCATCAGTCACAGGAGTGAACTCTGCACCATCTACACCTCCTCTCCCTCCCCGGCATCAGCAAAGGAAGAAAACATGGAGCCTGGACACAGAGCAATGACCCCATTTCCTTAGGGGAAGATGGGCCAACCATCCATCTTAAGTAGCCATGTGCTGGAAAGCAGTCAGCTCAGCAACCAAAGATCTTGAAGAGAGTCAGTGTCACTGGTCATCTCTGCATCTATTCCCCATAGTGTGGATGAAGAACCTCTTGTGAGCTCAAAAGCTGTCAGTCATCACAGACTCATACCTGCATCTTCTAACCAACAGGTACAGAAGACTCCAAAACCCCCAGCATCAGTCCCCTGAGCCACCTAATTACAGAGTTGTCCTGTCCCAAAACACCTTCTTCCACAGGCTCCACGTAAGGACTACTTACTGTTCTAGGAAGTCCCAGATATGCTGGAGCACCTCTGGGCTGAGGAATTCCCTGGGCTGTGAGCTCTGGGACATGGCTGATCGGTAGTAACTCTCCTTCCAGGAGAAGTGGCTCGGAGTTTCTACAAACCTTAAAAAACAAAAGCAAAAAAAAAAAAAAAAAAAAAAAAAAAAGGCAAAAAAAAGAAAACAAAACACACAGAGAGAAAGATATGTTGAATGCATGAGCCCAACTCCATGAAAACCCATAAATAGAAGCTATTGTGTGAAAAAGGAGACACACTGAATGCCTGGAACATTCACAGCTGTACAACACGCATTCCACACTGCTGCAGATGCTGTATTTAGATGGAAGAGAATTTGGTGACCCTTCCCAATAAGTTAAATACCCCTCAGAGTCCAGAGGGGTGCTGCATCATTATAATCTCCCAGAAAGAAAAAAAAAAAACCATCCTAACGAACCTTTTGTTTTACCCCCAAATAGTCAACTTCCCATATACAGCAGGTAGTCTTTGCAGCTATTCTGTTCTCCCTGGCAGATTGCCTCTCTAAATTGCATGCCCTTGGATGACTTAGGTGACTTCTCCTACACCCAGACACTGCAGCTGAGGTCGTGGACTAAAATAAATATTTTTAAAATTTTTTTTTAATAATAATTAAAGAAAAAATCCTATATTTCTTGATTTTCTATGGAAATAAGCTCTATCACATCAGATTATATCTGCTTCTCTACTACCTTTTCACCTTCAATAATCTCTGACCCTGGCTGGTTGATTTCCACCAGATCTGCTAATTACCTTGGCCATTTTTATCCCCTTAAGCTCCCACAAGCCTCACAGAAATAGGTGTGCCCAAGAGGAGCAGTGACGAAGCCGGAGCACTCGCGCCTTCCACAGCTGCACATTCTCATCCCACTGGCCAATTTCTAAATTCAAACTCAGCAGCTTTTACACCGTGTCAAAATACTCAGCGGCTGCAGGGATATAAGGGGGGGTGGGAGGAATTTCTCGGGTATATTTGCAGTTGACAAAAACTCTCGGTTCAACTTAATTAGAGCATGAGGCAGGTGACTGCCTTTCCTGCTACAAGGATGGGGGAACCCTGCAAAATTTTCATATAAAAGAGTTGTTTCGGCACAATGCAAGTGAATGGCCATGGTCCCTGCCAGGGGAACAGCTGTGGCAGGAGCCAAGGCTATAAATGGATTCCGAAAAGAACTGGACTAATATTTGGTTTGGCACATTTTGGTGCTGTTTAACACAATGGCCTAAACAAACTGCATGGAAGACCCTAATTTATTAAGCTGCCAAATTTAAGAAAGAGTGTTTCAGAGAGAGGATCACACTACAGTTGTGGTTTTCCTCTACTTTTTCCTGAAGCATCTGTTTCTGGCTGCTGTCAGAGAAGCATCTGTAGGGCCTTTTAAGTTTTGAGAATGACTGTGGTCTGCAAAAAGCAAGGTTTTCCTCCCCTCTGCAGCTCACAGAACTTCATGCTCTTTGAAAAGAGCATATAGTTTTCCTAAGCTAATGGAAATCAAAGCAGTTTTGGTCCCCAGAGCCACAGCTGAGAATGCCTCAAAATAGGTGAAAGTATCACTTCAGTTGCTCATCCTTTTTGTGATAAAAAAAACCAACCCAACATCCGTTAGAAGTTCATGAACGGCCAGAGAAAAAAACTAAAATTCAGAAGTGTCATAGCTAATAGTTCTGTCTCACAGATGTGAGCACACACCCACAGTACATGTGAATAAATAATCACAAATACCCTGAAAACAGCAGTTATCCCACAAAGTATCAGAAATTACTCCTTTCAATCTTTCAGTCTGGTAAGGCACTTTCAAGAGTGCCCATATTGAAACCCAGCAGAACAGACCTGGCCTAAAGCCTGCTGTATAAGCTGGGAACCAATGCTACCACCAGCTTTGGAGAAGAGCAATGGGGAGAGCATGCTCCCCAACTCACCCTGCCACTAAACCCACAGACCCCAGGCACTGCTCGTACCCTGCATACAGTCCTGACCTCCCAGAAACAGGCAAAGAAACCCCACAATGGGTTCCCCAAAACCACTAAAGTGCTCACTTTTAACAGTTATTTGCCACTTCTCACAAGTGCTCTTGACTTAAGCACTAAAAGCCACTTTTTAGTAATTCAGTGCAAAGACAGCAACAACCATCCACACCAGCTTGTAACTACCTACACAGGAACCAACTTCACCAAAAGGTTATTACAAAATAGACCTTCCTCAGAGACCTTTTTTCCTTCAAAAAGGTTCAGTGCAATGAGATCCCTGCATTCCACAACATGCCACAGCTTTGGTTCACAGATGCACAGAGTCTTAGGTCTCAAGAAGACCAAGCAATCAGTTTAGCCCTGCCTGCTCAGACCCTTGTGGTCCCGTTCAGCAGCAAAGCAGAACTTGCTTCTGGTAAACCTACCCCAACAAAGCACTTTTCACAGTGCCCACAGCCTGCAGCACAGGACAGGAAGGAGATATCTGCATAGTCTGATAAAGCCAGGTTTGTTCTACACCTGTGAAGCTAACAGAGCTGTTGGAAAGAGTCACACGAGTTAAGGACACAACCAGTGCATCCCTCTAGTAAACAAACAGTTCCAAAATTCTCCAGACAGGCATTTTCCAGCTGTCTCATCTTTAACCCTGTACTCAATCAAGCTGCTGGCTTAGTGTTTCTAAGAAAAGGATTATCAGATTTTACCTGATGGCCAAAAAGGCACATTTCCCTTTACCAAGCAATGAGAGTTCCCTTGGTTAATGCTTTCACAGCAGCAAAATTTGAGACTCCTTCAACACTCTCTGCAACATCTTTACTACCCATACAGTTCTGTTTCCAAAGGAGGCTGCAGGATTAGGTGGCCAACCTTGGCAAAGCATCTGTGAGAAGGTTAAAGCATTGCAGAGGTAGAGAGCATTGCTTTTTACTTTGTTTAGTGCATCCTGCTCTAAGGTGGGAAAGCGCTGTCAAGCCAGAAGAAAACCAGCTTCAGCACCAAGCTGCATGCAAGCTAAGCTGTCTTCTTCCCTGTGATCTTAATAAAATGCAAGCCCAGTGCCATTTTCCTTAACAAACAGCCTTCAACATAGAGGAGCAGTCTCTGTCTACTAAACAGCACACTTAAGTGTCCAAATTTGCTCTTTCACAAGAAAAATAACAGCTAAAGCCTAAGCAAGATCTATGCATAAACTGCACTACTCCAGTTAATTGTGTTTTCCCACATCAGCAAGTGCTCTAGCTTCAGTAAAATAATCCCTGAGTGCCTAAAGTTAATCACAAGATAGCAGGAGTTTGCATTGTTGAAATTGCCCCTACCAGCTGCTTTTTTTATTAACAGACATTTAAAAACTACCCCTTTTACCCACAACCACTCATCCCAAAATGCATCATAGGAGGCAACACTACTGAACACAGCCTGTTATACCAAACCACTGACTAGGACAGGACAAAGCATGGTAGTAACTCCTGTCTAGCTTCCCCTCTGCCTTAAGCCTACAAGCTATATGCTTAATTCCCTGCATTAACTGCCAAAATAATTGGCAGACATCTTGCCACAAGCATCAGAGAGCACTAACTACACCAGGCTGGAACTACAGAGGGATCTATAGCCCCCATCAAACTGCAAGCTGAATAGGACATTGCACCCACAAGCACCCTCCTTTAAAAACCACTAGGAGATTATTAATTAACAGAAATAGCAAGTGAAATCTTCTCTGAGAAGCAGCACCTCACCAAGAGCACAGGGTTTCCTGACACAGTTCTACGAAACAGCTCCTGCCCCACTGAACCCCAGGACAGGTCTCAGCCAGCAGTGCACTCCTACCAAGGCCTAGCCCAGCTCCATCCTATTTATTTTACTGAAACAAGCACAGCCCAGACTCCAGGTGAAAGCATTTTCACAATTCACTCTGTGGGCTGAAGCCTGGTGCACACTGATTGTGTTGCTGCCTGCTGATGGTTTCCCCCGAAGTGCTCTGTCACAGCGCACCAGGGTGGGACTGCATCCCAGCTGGGTCAGTTTGCCATCGTGCTGATGAGCCAGAGTTCTGCAACATACGGCAATGAGAGCAACATGTCCCTGTAGCTGTGCCCAAACAGTGCTCCATGTCAGTCTCCAAGAAGGCTGGGAATGTTAAAGTTCATCCAAAAAAACCCCAAACCCCAGCAATAACGAACAAATAAAACCTGGCAAGCACAGCATTTACCTTTCACAAGCCCATCTGCGCTGTTTTTGCCTTTCCCTGCAACCGAGGGTCCCAACACAGGTGGAAACAAAGCCCTGACTGCTTGGCCCAGCACAATGTAAACTGGTGGCAGGGAAAACAAGACATTTCTGCTCCCACTACCTCACTCTAAGCACTTGCTTTCCACTCTGTGCCACATTTTCCCCCTTCCTAGCTTCACATCCAAGACATTAAAGAAAAGCAACAAAACAAAACCACTTTCCACACCAGAAAACAACTACAGAGAACTCTTAAACTGAAATATTGCAGTGCAGCAACACTTCTCACCCAAAAAAAAACCCTTTCTTAGAAAGGGCTAAACCCAAAACACCAAGTCTGACTTACCACTGGGGAAACGACACGAGCTCCTGAGGGAAGCAAGCCCCAGGGTTGGCACAGAGCATGCACAGCCCCTCCTCTGTAGCTTTAACCTTAAAGGCAGATGCCACCTGCTTTCACTGATACAGGGTCAGATCTGATGCAGGGTGCAGCTCAAGCACCACTGTGGCACCTGTGTGAGTCCAGCCACCTCCTTCCAAAAATAAGAAAAATTGTCACAACGAAAAAATAACATGGTTTTGTTTTTTCATCCAAAATAGGCTTGGAGCTTCAATACTCTGAACTGCCCCCACATTAATAGCAGAGTTTATGGGGAAATCAAAAATGATTAAGTTATGTCAGTGAAGATTCTGGGTTGGGTTTCAAGAAAGCCAAGCACCTCCAGTTCTCCTTAGCTTCCTTGAAAGCTAGGGCTCTGTGGTGATTTGTGTTTCTCCCACATGGTGTGCAAACTCAGAAACAACCAGCATGGTTTACAGATGCCAAACTTCATGGCTTGATATTGGTGTAAAGCCACCGTATAAAATCTTGTGAGATGAAACCTTTCACAGTAGGGACAAGCAAAATGATTTGGAGCATTTTTTCTGCTTGTTGTCAAAATTACAGGATGTTGCTTTTGCTTCTCCCCACTGTCTATGCTGTACAATTTTCTGTCACTGGGTCGGTAGTCCTCAGTCAGTGGACATGCAGGTGGGGTCAGAGAAATCTTTCTTTGTAAGCTACAGATTCTGCTGGTTTTTCACAAGATATATTCCTCTAAAGGACCTGCTAGCGGAGTACTTAGGAAACCTTGATGCAAAGAGAAGAACATCTGCTCTTATGAAGAAAGCACTTCCACATTATACAAATGAACCCAAAGAATAATTAATAATGCCTAAGTAATGATTTCTAATATGGCTCATTTTATTCATAGCTCTCAAAGTGCTCTACAAAGGAAGACAGTATAATTAGTCCCATTTTACCTGTGGGAAAACTAAGGCACCAGGAGGTCATAGGATTACTCATGGTTTACTCAGCAAGCCAGTTGTGCAGCCAGAAATACAGCCTTTGTCACCTGAGTCCCAGTCTGGTGCTGCTCTAAAAGGAACTAGTGAGTTTGGGCGACTAGATGGAGAAATTCAAAAAGGCCTTAATTTCTTCAGGTAGAGTATGCTGTGCACTGCACTTTCTAGAGCAAGAAGCCCCCAAACTTCATTTATCTTCAGGCACCAAAATGCTGATGCCCAGGAACAAAAATCAAGGCTACAGAAGTGCTGTGACTGTCTTTAAGTCAGTCAGATTTCAGGGTGGAAGCAGAATTCAAACCCAGATGCCTAGACTAAAAACTAATTTTTCTTCCTGAATGGTTACAGCAGTTAACCACTTAACAGCCCTTAATTCATGCTTACATTAATATATTAGCCCTCAACCGTCACGGGGTGTGGGCCGGGGAGAGACGTAAGTCACAGTGCAGAGAAGCTGTCAGCCTCAGCTCCAGCAATCCCACTCCACATGCTGGTCCCTGCCTTCTCCAGTTACACCTTGAAGTGCATCAAAAGCAATGGTAAACAAACGATTTAAAGTTCACGTGCATTACTCTTAATCGCCTGAAACTTGGTGTTAGTTGTATTTTTAGTTCTTGAGTGGGGAGGGGGCTGCTTTTTCGATGGCACCGTTAAAACTCGAGGAACTTGGCAGCCCTCGTCCTGCTGGAATTCCCCCGGCTCTGCATTTTAACACTGCAGTGATTTGTGGACATCGCTACCTAATGAAGCTCACAGCTGTGCAAGAGGAGAAGGAAGCGGGGTCTGGCAGCACGGCACAAGCGTGCCCCTGGCAGGCAGCGTCATCTGGAATTCCCCAAAGCATGGAGCACACTTGTTGCCCCTGGCCACATCAGCCACCCTCAGCCAGCAAAGCACACCCTGGAAGCACCCGTTAGAGACCTTTGGTAACCAAACAGGTTCACTGCCGTAAACAGAGGGGGCAAAATGAAAGCCCATGGGTAGACAAGCAGGTTCTCACCCCCCTCAAAGAGGAGACTGCTGTTGAATTTGAGATCTGTATTACACCTCGTTCTGTCTTTACTTCATCAGCAAGCAGCCCCCCCTTTCCAGCATGAACTGCACTGTACTATGTGTTTTCCCATTGCTTTCTCAGCCTCATGCCATATTCCAAGGCCTTGGCTCACGATAGCCCAAGAGAGACTGACTCCTGTCCTGGCAGAGTCAGGTCCTGTTGAACTGCACTCACAAGTATTTATTCTCCTTTACCCAGCTTCAGCCTTTTAAAATCTAGACTTCCAGCAACTTCTTTAAATCTTTCAGATTTTCCTCCCATATAACATTGCTCCTATGTGTTAGCCCTATAAAATATCTCCAGAAGACTGATGGATGCATGGGTTTGGAATGGCAAATGTAAGAAATAACAAATACTGACACACAGGATTTCTTTGAGACAGAATATGTCTCAAATGACCATTCTTTTTTCCCAGATTCTGCATTTTTCAGATGTTTCTCAGATATGATCTGCAATCTCACTGAAAAACATGGACAGCAGTATGGGTTATGGTGAGGGGCAGCTAAGAGAAGAGTGGTCCAGTGGCACAGAGACATGCATTAGAAAATGAAAGAAGCTAACTGCCTGAAGGGTGAACCCTGATCTCAGAAGTAGCCACCAACCAAGGAGATACGGGGAACACAAGAAGGAACTGGGAGTGACAGTGGTGAAGGGCTCTGTGACACTGCCAGTGTCCTACAGCACTCATTGAGGACAGCCTAGGGAGGACTATTAACTTTTTCCTATTCACTAGGCGAATGACACTTGTATTGTGCATGCCATGTTTCAGCTGTGAGGTATACGGAATTTAGAGGAAAAAAAGCAATTCTGTCTCAGAGGAACGCTGATGGCATGGCTTATAAAAACTCTGTGTTCTGCTAGCATGTACTGTAATAGTGCATCCCCATCTCCCTGTGATTTAAATTTCTCATTTGGAAGTGCATGTGTGTGAGCAGAATGGAAAGGGGTAGGAAGGGATGGTTTGGCTTTCTGGTCGCTCTTTACTCGAGCCTTCAGTGCGCGGGGAAGACTGACCTATATCAAAGAAAGTGAAACTGGCTGCACAGAATGATCCTCCTAACTCACTATGCTGAAAAACACAAGGGGGATTTTTTTCCATTCATCATCATCTTTCAGTTAGAGTCATCTTGAGTAAGACTATGCCCACAGTGAATGCAACATTTGCAGCTTTGTGGCAGCCACGCAAAGCACATTATATCACTGCAGCCCCATGCCAGTGCACTCCTCCAGTGCTGGCAGCTCGGGTACTGCATGGCCTGCTTCCTGCAAACTGCTGGAAATGGCTTCTGGAAGCAGAATGGGTTCAAAATGCTGTCAGCAACCCCTGCAGTCTGGGAACCCACGACATCTCCTATCGACATCTCATCACATCTGCTATCTACGTGTCATCATTATCAGCCCTGACAACACTGACCACTTCTACGTAATAGAGGCATTTCTTTGTCCTCAGGGCTTCAAGCAGCTAATCACTCCACCAGCACTAGAGGTACCATTCCCTAATTGTTGGAGCAAGGTCACTCCTAATTTATTTTCGTTTTTTCCTCCAAGGATTCCTTGAGCATCTTGTGAAGTTTCCCAGACCTGTCTTATCTCCCACTCAACCTTGGACACCCCCTTCTCCACCCTCCCCTTGTCGCCCATCCTTGGAAACTACCTGCTCACCCAGCCACGGACATCCCCTCCCCTTCTGCTCAGCCCTGACACCCACTCCCTTGCTCAACAGGGGCCGAGAGAGATGGAGCTCTGGCCAAGGTGAAAGCACCAACACAGCAATTCCTCCACCTGCCCATTGCAATTGGTGCTTTCTAGTCTGGGATACAGAGTCCTCATAACCTCCAGAAGACCCTCCAGGAGCCTGAGCAACCTGTGTTGGGAAGCCCAGAGTTAGAGTGCAAATCTGGAGCTCAGGACACCCAGTTCAAACCCTGGCCCCTGGGTGACTTGTCCATCTTTGCCCTTCCATTCCTGAATGGTCCTGAGGCTTTCCAGATTTAAATAATAAAAGAAAATTTAAATCTCTATCCATTTTTAAGAATTAGAGCCCAAACAAATTTAAAAGCAGTTGCAATTGTACTTTTCCAGTCGATCCCTTCCCCAAACCCATTTGCAGTGATGGTTAAAAGCAGTGCCCATCTGGAGAGGGAGGAGTCAGAACTGCCGGGCAGAGTTAAGAGCTTTTACTGCAGTGAGTGAGAAAGTCTTCTCAAAAGCAACACGAGCGGAAAATCCAGGCCCAGCCCTCAAAATTCTGAGGTATTTTTGAGCCAAGTCCGAAAATAAGTATTGTAAAATAAACTTTACAGGCAAACTGTTCAGAAGCCACAAAACATTTTCAAGTCCATTTAATTTAAAAAAAAAAATACCCTTTGGTCTACATAATAGACATCATTTGCTCAGTTTTAGATACCCAGCTGAGAACACGCATTTGGGTCAACCTTTCAAAGTTCACACAAGACTTCCTGCAGCCAGCCCTGATAGTTTTACAGCAGGACAAATGGTGTGATGAGCACAGATCTCTGCTGAGAGGTCTTCTGCTGGGTCAGTGTGTCTCCAGCCCTGCTGCCACATGCCAACCTCTTCTGTCCAGCTGCAGTTACAATTAAAGATGAGACCATCTTTTGTGGCTCTGGGGGGACTGCCTAACCTGAAATCACCCTGTGACCCACTCATCCACAACCAGTAATGGTTTGCAGCAAGTGTCTGGGGGCACGCCCACAAACTGCCAGAGAAGGAGACTTGGAGGTCTCTGCTGTTGCATTCTGCTGCACAGTATGGGAAGACCTCTCATCTGTTCTGGAGGAAGACGGGGGAAGAGGCAGGTGTTAAATGCCCAAAGCAGCCTAAACCAGCTAACTGCATCCATTCCAGTTACCTAGTTCTCTGCAGCATTGGGAAATATTAAACGAAAGCAATAGCCCCAGAAATGAAAGCAGGTGAGATAATTTTCAAGAGATGACAGTCATGACAAAATACAGCTATTACAGGCCTTCATCAATACTGTTCTGTAGTGATCTTAGGTACATAATAGGGAAAATTGAAAAGTTCTGAAGAAGCAATGGCCAGAAATCCAACCTTTCTGAGGCTTGCTGAATCAAATTCCCCCAAAACTTTTGAGCTTTGCTCAATAGTGTTTTTCTTGTGAGCATAGCACTTACCCAATAACAATATCTACAGCAATTCATCGCTGTCTATTTTTTACAAGGAGCTTGCTTTCATTATTTCCCACAGGAAATGGGGCTCTTCTAAATATTGTCTACTGAAATTTTGCAATGTTGAATACAACCAGCATCTCTCAAGTTTCACTATAGTCTGCCTCCATCATACCAACACAGAGACCACAACACAGAATGAGAAATTATTTATTACAAAAGGTGAAATAATGCAGCCAAGCGCGTCAGAGCTTCAGAAAGGCAGTCAGGGTGTCAGAACTGGCTCTCCTCAGATACTACAGGGCTCTGAAAGTGGCCAGAGCTAGGAGAAAAAAAAAAAAAACAACAAACCCAACAGAAAAGTTCCACTTGCAGCCAGAATAGAACAGCAAGGAAAGACCTAAGCTACATCCACACTGCTGGTCCGGCCTGGGTTCAAGGTCTGGTTTATGTATTATCCCTTACCTACATGCAAGCACATTTTTCAGATGTGGCCCTGACCTGACCTCTAGGCTGTCTGGAGAAGAAACGACTGTGAGCACTGTTGAGCCCAATGTCTCATTTTATGTAGCGTGGACAAGTTAGGCGTGGTCTCGGCTGAGCTTCCTACGGACCAGTCCACCACCAAATGTCCTGAACTCATCTCTTCCTAAGGACTTTGAGCCATCAGAGCAAGTGCTAGCCACAGGCAGCACATCACCAAACAAACCCAAGAGAAACCCCCAGATCAAGGGCTTGCCACGAGCACAGCCAGTCCCTCAAACCAGGGACACTCACTGTGCTGCGTAGCTGCCAGGGAGATCTCTTTGGGTTCCTGACTGGCTTGCTTGTTAACACAATAAAAACGAGGTTATGTGGTGCAAAGAGCAACTGTTACAGTCTAGGGAGCAAAGCCAGAGCAGGATTTCTCCCAAAGAGTAACAGGGTTAAACCAGAAAAAAACCCACAACACATTACTTTGTACCTCTTTTATTTAAAAGACACAGTCAGAACCCAACAACATCTCACAGGCAATGCTCACACCTGCAGATATGAAATGGGGCTCAGCGCTTCTCCCAGGGAGTGCAGGGATGAAGCATCATTTGAGGAACTCACACACTAGTGCTTTACATGCTCCACACCATGGTATACAGATAGCACTCAGGTGAGCAGATAATAGGTAATTTCAAGCACAGTATTCACCATTTCTGGGGTGTTTCCAGCCAGCAGGAAAGAGAGAATAAGGGGCTTCTGCCTCTCTTCTCCCTGATAAGGAAGCTTCAGTCCCCTCCAGACTTTTCCCAAGCACTGACATCATCAAAAACCCTCCAGAGACAAACAAAACAGATGCAGGATTAAGCTCCCTTCCACCTCTGCTACAACTGCATCCACTGAACTGAGTGTGCTTTTCTGGACCAAACCAACGGGAATACCCAGACTCTGTGGCATGACAAAGGCTCACACAGCATGGGCTTTTCTGGCTGTGCTTGCAGCCCCCATTGCTCGTGCTAGGGTTGCAGCCCTGCGATGTGCTCTGAGCTCTGTTTAAATCCTGGCATAGGTTTCCTGCGAGCATACTCACTGCTTGCACCGTATCACTATCAGTAGCATTAAGGGCATATGGGCCCCAGGACACTAACACACTCTACTAAGAACAGAGGTTTTTTTAAACTTGCTGAGATTTCAGCCTTTTTGATGTGCAGAGGAATTGGATCCTCTCTCTGCCAGGGCTGTCCCAACAGCTCCTGGGGTTTTGTTTGCTCAAGTCCTTGGTGTGCTGCAGCTACAACACTGGGGAAGGTGCTGGGCACCCCTGCAGGCACCAAGCTGCTTCTTGACCCGGTTCAAACAGGACAGGCATTCCCCAAACATGGCTACCATGAGGAGATGGCAGGGGGGGCCTGGTGAGAGTACAACCCACAGGGGTCTCAACATGCTTTCCCCACTAGGAAGGTGCACAGCAAGATAAATCATGCAGCCCACGCTGATTTTCAGCCCTGGGATGCTATGCATGGCAGGGAATTTAGTCATATAAATATAGTCAGAGAGGAGAGGGATAACTTCCCCAGACAGAGAGCATTAAATACATGATTCTTTTTTAGGACAGGAAGGTCTCAGACTGTCTACTGCAAAAGTCGCGCGGCATTTTGAGTTGAGCCAGGTAAGACTCTTGGCTCCTTAAGGCACCTATTCTTACAAAAGCTTCTTCAGTCTTTAGTTACACAAATTCTTTTCTCTATGAACTGCTCAAGGGGCTTACAAAGTCCCTCTCAAAGTTTCGAGAAGGTTGAATTTTGCAAAAATATAAAATAAATCATCATGATAATACAGAAAGTCCCCAGGACTCTTTAGAAGCAGGAAACTGTAAACAGCAACATCCTGTGTTTCAGTAAATAATTAAAATGCAAAACAGAACCGTCAGCAAAGCAGATGTTAGGTGCAGATTCCTGTAATATGAACGTGGTTGAAGCTGCCAGTTTTTACCCCCCCACAGCCAACCTGCTAAATCTGACATGTTTTGGATGATAAACTGTAACTTTCATTCCCCACCTGTGTCACGAGTGATAATCCTATGGGAAAATGAAGTCTAACTACCACGCTGGCTGCTTTTTTCAGCATGTAGGAGCTCTGTGTCAGGCCAGCCACTGCTAAGCCCAAGGGCAGAGAATCCTTCTCTCAAAAACAAGAGCACTTGCAAAAACCTTTCTCCATGTCACAGAATAGCTGCAAGACAGGGCAGATGAAGGACAAAGAATTAAGAGCAGATTATAGTCCTGGAAGACAGGAACAAGTGAACTGTTTGTCAGAAGCACTGCTGGTTTGTAAGGGAACACTACCTGGAGTGCTCACAGGATCTTAGCTTTTGCAACTGTGCTTGGTGCTAAGAAATTACAGGGTTGGTTCCCTATAATTTTATCACTACAGTGCCACACCTAATGTGATTTATGATTTTTGCTTGTGATTATCTTAAAGCAGTAGCTCCTGGAGTGCTATGAATACATCAGAGTCTCCCATTCCTTCAAAAATGATGTTTCCAGCCTGTATATTTTAAGAGAAAAATTCACAAATATGAACAACCAAACTTGGAAGACAGTGTAATGGAATTTTCTTGTTTGACATTAAGGTTTTTACTCCTGCAATATCTGACCACCTAATGCCCATGTTAACTCTGAGACAGCTGAACTGTGATTTCACAGCTGTCACAGCCACCTCATAGACACCACTGACAGCAAACATGGCAATCCCACTGTTTTACCCCAGCAGCTCTGGCTCCTACTTCTGCATTTAGAGGCAGACACTGCTGGCAATGCACAGCTGAGCAGCTGCTGCTTACAGCATCCAGCTCACCAGAATACTGCAAGCTTCTTTCCATTCATTTTTTCAGCATGCATTGACTTAGGTGCATATCAACATTATAAAACTAGACAGGCATTGAACCTCCCAGGGCAAGGTTTTGTAAGCAGATATTTTTATGTTGTAAAGAGCCTACTGAACCCCGATCACTTACTGCAGGGTTTCCCCCTTCTCACTCTTGGAGGTGGCTGTTCTCTTTATAGCTCCATGCACTGAATTCCCCTTGCTTATGTGCATCAGTATTTAGCACATCAGGCCACCTGAGGCATTCAAACACCTGACTGGAGAGGACTCAGCAGCAAAATCCTGTGGGGAGATGGTCTGCTACACAGTAGTAAGTGATTACAAACAGGCACCAAAAACTCCCAAACAAAGCTCTAGGAACAGATACAAATGTTTTCATGAAGCTACCTAAGAAGATAGAAGGATATTATCTATTATCACCAGACCTAGTCAAACAGACCTCAGAAACCTATTACAGTAAAACATTTCCCTTCTGATTATTTCAAGTTTTGATGATGGGTTACACAATTTTAAACTAAACAGAAGTCAAAATTTGTATGGCAGTGTAACCACTGGCTCTCACCACACTACCCGTGTCCCATAAAGGTTTTCACAGAATTGCCAAACTAGCTTAGACACAGGAACCAAATTAAAAGCCAAATTTCCTTGATTTCTTCCTCATCCAAGATCCTCCCTTCCACCTCCATGTCTTGTGACACCTATGGACATTTTTTGTAAGGGTTCAATATTGCTTTGGCCACTCGTTGGATGTCTGAGGGTTGTATTTTTCTGAAAATCGAAGCTGAGCCCTTCTACTCTGTATTAGGCCAGAAATCCTTGTGTTTGTTGAGAGAAGCCATTGCAAGTTAGCTTGTAGCAGAAGGTACCACATAAATCAACAGGGGACTGTAACTTCTAACATGTACCAGGAACACCCCAAACATCTCTAAATAGATAACCTATTGAGAGCTTGCTTGTTTAGTTTCTTCAGAATTTTTGGAAGTTGAGCAAGATCCTATGAATTAGGTATTCTCTTCTCATAGCAGAAAGGACCACACGAAAGACTTCACATATTCTCCTTACATTTCTTTGAGATCTGGGAAAAGACAGAAAACGGTCGATTTGGTTCTACTTTAATGCTTTAAAGTAGCATTAAAGCACTAAAAAGGACCTCCAAGCAGACAAATATTTTTTTTATAACACTCTTAAGGGGCCTATACTGTTTTGAAAAGGAAAAGAGAAAAGTACTGGGTTTGGTAATAACTGTGAAAGGGTTGCAACATCCTCAGCACAATAAGGATGTCTCTCTGACATAGAGCAAAGAGGTCCAGCGGGGACAAAACAGAGAATGGCAGGGATGAGCAGACTGCAGCAGTTCTGCCAGGAAAAAAGAACTGAAGAGGGTTTAATGTGCTGTTCTTGAGCAGTGTTTTGCAAAGATCCTAATCATATCTAATCACATCTTCCGATGGGACTTCAGTATAAGAACAAGAGAGCAACCAAACTAACAGACCTCAAAGATGGGGATAAATACCCTCCCCTCCTCACCACCAGCAGTGCATGTCCTTAGCAAGGTGCTAGAGGGCAGCTGAGAGGTCCCATGCTGGCAGCATGTCCTCCCTGCAGAGCCACTGTGCAAAGCCCTCCCACCCACAAGGCTGCTCTATGATAGCTCTGTCTCAGCACACTGCATGCTGTCCCCTTGTGCATGTCTGGCTCCAGCTGGGGACCCCCCATCACCGGATTTCTATCAGTGGTGATTCCACAACCATGAAGATGACCATCTCCCAGGAGAGCTCACTGAGGTTAATAAAAAAAGCACCTCCCCACTCCCCTCCACCTTTTCTTCCTGCGTGGAGCCAATTCTGCTCCTCCAGAAGACACCAGCTGCTCTGAGCACACCACAAGCTGCTCAGAACAATTTCTGGCCCTTCTCTGAGTCTTTGGAAAGTACCTGCTGTATCACTGGCTGTTTCTGCAAATAGATCTATACCAAGTCATGTGGCTTTCCTTACTTGGCTTCAGGTCTTTCTGCCAACACAGCAAATTTGGGCTCCCATCTCAAAGGTGAAGGCAGATGAGATTTGTCCACCCTGTCAAAGCAGGAGTTCAGTTATTCTTCAGCAAAGCACAGTACAAAAAAAAAAAAAGTGTGCAGTTGCCCAATGCAAGGATTCTGCAGAGCCTGCACTCGGAATGAAACACTCCTGCAAGACATTACCTTACGACAGCTTAAGCAAAGCTCTGTCACAATGTCACCCAGCTAACACCTGAGTGAAAGAAGAGCTGCTTACAACAGCATTGATCTGCATCCATGAAGGGGCATGGCATGGCACGCTGCTGCCTGCGATCAGGAGGGGTAGCCAGCATGTTCTGCCTGGATGTGCCCCCTCCCAACCCAAAGGGAGGAAACCAGATGTTTCATTAGTGCCTATTAGCAATGATGAGCACTGGGTACATTGAGTTTTTCACCTTTGTGCTGCATTGCAAGCATTAGCATTGGCAAGACTCCTATCTGATAACTGTAGTCCATTTACCAGGCCTGTGTGATAGGTGTGGGAACCAATGAAGAAAGGTGAAGTGACACATGCAATGCTGCCAATGAAAGACCTCTTTGAACCCAGGAGCTCTGGCTGGCTGGAATTAGACCATGCTCACCAAAATCCATCCAGACACAGCACTTAATAGATGACCTTACCATGGCCCATGCCCTTGTCTCCCTTCCATGCCCCAACTATTTTCTGACAGAGCTTCCCTCATCTTCTTCTAAACCCAGTTTTTTTTCTGCATACCTGGTTGAGGTATTTTGTTTGATTTCTCTTTTTTTTTTTTTTTTTTGGCATCCTCCCCCAAAAAACCCAGTACAGTGTCTCAGAAACCAGGTTTCCAGCACAGATGCTGCAGAGACCAGCGGATTTCAGGGTTGTTCCTCAAGCCTCTGTTATTAGCGAGATTTGGGAGGCTGGGCTGCGTCACATTGTGCTGAGAATACAAAGCCAGGAATGAAAGAGGAAAGAGTAGTTTGTATGGGAGACCTTTCATTCAAAAGGGAGGAGTGAGCCACAGCAAACACTTTCAACACATCAGCCATGCAAAATCCTGAGGCCACCAATTAGCTTGGGCACAGGGAGAAGGATGAGCAGACCAGGCAGGACCATAGTCAAGAGCACCAGCAGGTGCGTTCCCAACAGCCCCTAAAGGAGAGAGCTCCTGGGTCACACACAGCCTAAAGACCATTATTTCCAAGAACACAAGTAACTTATCTATAAACATCACTCTCCCAACCAGGCATTAGCTGAAAAAAGAGTGGCTTTGGAGAGAGACACTAATTACACAGCTCTCAACAGCTGGACTTTGATCATAATTACAGTGCCTTCTTTGTCTCACATTAGCGGCTTTCAGCTGCAGTTAGGTGGGCACTTCTGGGAAGGTGGAAATCCCACCCATTTCAGAGAGTTAGCTCTGTTTATGACTCAGAGCTAGCCTGGGTTTTCTGCAGCACAGGAAGAGCTCCCAACAGTACCATCCAAACAAGTGATTCATGGGGGTCAGCAACTTGTCTTTTCAATGCAGGTACCTCTGTCCTTACAGCAGGGCCTTCCCAGCAGCCAGAGCACTGAGCCTGCTTTATCACTGATTTCAAGCATTTCAAGCAAATCCCTTTATAAGGGAAGCAGAAGGAGAAAAACAATGGGGTTTTTCTTCACCTCCACTTTTGCTGACTTTTAGCATCTGTTGGCTCTTTCTGCTTAGAAGAAAAAAGATGAGCCCACTCAGGATGTACCTTCCCAAGCTCACTTCAGACATTCACATGCTACATTTACATTCCTCACTTCTGCACAGGGATGTACATCCCCATCAGTGCCCAGTGCCCCTCTTGCAGCGGGGCTGCAGCTCCAGCACTGTACTCCAGTGCCCGCAGCAACAAGTGGGGCTTGGGGAGGAGGCGGCTGCTGTCCTGTGTCCCAGCTGGGTTGTCTGTACTTATGTGATGCAGAGGGTGTTTTTGTTTTAACACCCACATTTAAAAATAAATAAATAGCCTAAACAAGAGAGCTGGGCTGTTGTTTGGATATGCCATAGCAGCAGCACATAGTTTCACTCCTGTGAAATGACAGGCAGCAAGTATACAAGCATTATAACAGCACATTATTTAACACTCCTAAGTGTTATCTATGTTCACCTCTTGACAGAGGAAATGGCTCCTACGCTGTCTGCCTGCTGGACGCCCCCAAAGTGAAGAGATTAATAGATGAAGCAACAGCAGAGGGGAAATCTAAGCCACAAATCTTAGAGCTAACTGGGATTTATAACTGTTCTCCCTCCACACTTACCTACAGGGAAATCTGCACGACACCACCCCTCCTCCCCCTGCCCCATTTTAACAGGGTTTCAAACACTTTCCACTATTATTATTTTGCTGGCATGCCTCAGCTCAACATTATCAGTTTGCTGTTTAGATTATTACTAGATGTAATTTTAAAGTTGCAAAGCACCACGCTGGTATTAGATAAATAAAGCACTCTGACCACATCAAAGCAAGAGTGTTTCAAACTGTGTAAAATAAATGCAATTATGAAACTGTTCAATTTTGTTAAATCAGTCAGATGAACGCCACCCAGCACATCATGAAGGATATCCAACCAGTGGAGCTTAAAGCTGAAGACCATCTGTTTCTTCAGACTGAGGAAAGTATCTCTGGGACCAGCTTTCAGAACGGTGGCAGAGCACAGCGACCAGTAACTGGACAAATGCCACTCTCGGCTCATGCAAACAGCCATACATAACAGCTCAGACATGTTATTACTTCAAGCTACATCTCAATCAGGTTTTGTGACTGACGGATGGCACGGACTTGATGTGTCCCAAGCTGTGCTGAGGCTTCCCACACCACAATGGTCACTTAAAAACTCATCACGCTGCTCAGGCACGCAGCGAGGAGCAGCATTTCGAGTGAAAGGCCTGATGTACTACAAGATGCAGATTTGAAGGTAAGAAAGGCCCATTTAAAAAGTTCCACAGAAGACAGCCAAGGGAATTTTTTCCTTCAATTCCTGCTCCAGCTGGTTGTTCTTGCCTGAGCCACAACACCAATTTTATGAACCTGTTCTTTGACATGGGATGGGACGTGACTGGCAGGAGATCGCAGGGGCCAGGAAGCCGTCCCAGAGCTCAGGTACGCTTCCTGGTGCATCTTTATGCTTTCCAATTATTTTTTCTTACTTTTAAAAAAATTTCTATTTTGTAATTTGCCTGTTTATGGCATCCAGCCACAGAAATTTTTGTCTGCTAAAGATCCCACTGCTGGCAGCCTGAATCTACCTTCCCAATGGGCACTGCTCTCATATTGCTCTTCTCCTGGACACATGCACCTCCTCCCAGGGTCAGCGATGCTGGGCGGGTTTGGGGGAGATCAGAGGGTGGCTGTGTGTGCCCATCCAGCCCTGCGGCTCGTGTTATGGAAGGTCTCACTGGGGAAACCAATACCCCCGGCTTCGTTCCACATTCCTCTACTACGGCAGCGGGGCCAAGGACCGTGCGCTATTTCCCAGCTCCCCTCCTCTCTTTCCCCTCCGCTGGCCCCAAACACAGCCACACTCCTCCCCAGGACTGTTGCATAGCAGTGGCACCGAGCACCCGACCGATCAAGGGGGGAGAAAAACTCCCACAAACATTGCAACAAATCATAATAGTGTGTGTGTGTGTGGGGGGGAATATACCAGGAGGCTAGCACAAAGCAGCCTGTAATGCTATGGGCTGGGTGACAGTGGCCAAGCCCCTTGTCCAGCAGACAGCCATGCACCACAAGCAGCCTTCCCCAGCACCCTGCAGAGGATGCAGAGTTAATAGTTAACTCTTCTGGAGATCGAATACCTTGGTGAGACAGCAGCCAGGGCTTTTTCAAAACTCAGCCAGAAACCAGCCTTGAAGTAGCTTGACAAGTGACTGTGCTCAGAGGATTTCACCTCTCCGAACTTTATGACTGGAAAAATACCATCTACATGTCATTTACATGCTTAAATATAGTATCTTCTATTGGGAGAAACAAACAAACTGACAATGTGATATGATGATACCTCGTGCAGACGCGCTCTTTTATCTGCTGGAAAGTTATAAAACTCAGTGTAACAACAAAGCTAAAATAAGAGTGGTTGTCAGGCTCTGATGTTGGCTGTTAAACAGAATGAAAACAATATTCTTGGAAAAGTGCTCCCTCTTAGAAGGCAGTTTTTTTCCTCTCTGGATCTTTTAAATTATTTATTTATCTTTTAAATTCCAAAAATCTCACAGCTTAATAGTTAAGCTCATATTCTTTCCAGGAGATTTTTCATTTAAAGGAACAAATAAACACAGCATAGAAAACTAAAGCAACTCCTGCACTACCCAGAGCACAGAATAACCTTCTGCTCCAAAACACAAGGAAAAGATACTATCAGTTTTCATGTTATTTATCATGTATTTTTTCCCTCTAATGCCAAAGAGGAAAAGAGAGATATCTTAAACGGATGCCTATAATTAAACAGTAACCTGCTAGAAAGCCAAAAATAATAATAAGCTCCACTGAGCATGAAGAGAGCAGCACATTTTTTCCGCGTGCAGCCCAGCTGCCACCGGACGATAGCAGAAAAGTTAACAATTACACAAGACACTCAGATCAAACCTGCGATAGGAGAGAGCTACGTCACACTCAGAGACTCACCGCTGGATGCAGGGATCAGGGTAGTACTGTAAGGTGGTGAAAGGTGCTGCTTCAAAATTCATTTCCTTCAAGCCCCTCTTTGGGTACCAATCCAAAATAAATAAATAGATATAAAGCCAGCAGGCTAAAAGCAATAAGGTCAAAGTGGTACACGAGGTACAACTTTAGAGATTTATTTTACACTTGCGAATGGGTGGGATCTCCCAGAGACTTGGCCAATGGGATTCATCAAGTGACCTGAGCATCACCATCAGTCCCTCCTCGCCAGCTGGGCATCTTCTGCACAGATATTTTCCCCTCCTCTCAACATCCTTAATAAACTTTGGTGTATGTCGGCTACACTTGTTGTTGAGAGCTCATCTGGGGTATCTCTGAACTTCTGATCTCGCCAGTCATTGGTTGCCTTCCAGCCTGACCTCACAGTTTAATTTTGGCAGCTCTTGCAATTTTGCAAACTGCTGTGGCCACTGGTCATCCTCGTCTCCAGATGGTCAGAGTTTTCTCTGCTGCGTGCACTGCCTGTGCTGAATTTCACTGCACTTTAAAAGCTCTCCTTGTCAACTTTGTGGCTAATACCTGCGTAAAGTTGCCTGGGGAAATTCTCAGTCTCCCTCATGCCACAGTTCAAACAGTCTGTTGTGGTCACAGTTTCAAAAGCTGAATGACAAAATATGGGGAAATTCCTCAATTAAAATTAACTCTGAACTTTTGCTCTGCTGCCTCCCCTTCCTGCCCTCCTCCCCCCAAGAAAACTGTCAGCTGTAATTATTAATGTTTCCCTCTATATCTTTGACCTTTTTTTTGAAGAGAATTGAGATGATATAGAAATCTCTCATTGTTTTAATGTTCTGTAAATAGTACATACATTTTCCTCATTGAAAACAAGAGTTTCAAATATGTTGAGGAAAAAAGAAAAATAATAATTAAAAAAAATAATTTTTTCAGGCCACTAAAGCCTAAGGAAACAAAGAGTGAAGCCCAACAAAACAAACTACCAAAGGTTAAAAGCAAATTTGATTTTCCTGAAGAAAAAGAAAAGCCAGGAAGGAAAACTTCAATCCTCCCTCCTCCCCACCCCCCCTTTTTTAATTCACACAGAAAACCATTCAGGAGAGCAGTCTGTTTTGTACCCTTGTTTTTCCCCCTCCATGGCTCATCCAAACAGTACAGGCTGTAAACCTATCCTGGTTTTGTGGTTTTGGAGAATGAATGAAGTATGAATCAGGAGCTAAATTAAAATGGATTCCAGCAGGAAAAAATAGCGTCCACGTATCTGTGCACCAGTGAGACTGTATCTTCAAGCAAACGTATATGTTTGTGTGTATGGAGAGAGGGGAGGGGGCTGCCCTGAACCTCACCTACGGTGCATCTTTTGTGCTGATGTCAGCACAAATGCCAACTTCCCAAGCAAAAGCCAGGAGCCCTCTGAGACAGCAGTGATTGCCTCTTATTTCCCCTGCTGTGTTTTCCTTGTAGGAAATCCTGGTTTGAAGAATGTCATGTGGAAACATTTTCTTTGCTGCCTGTTCCAGTGTGGCAAGGGAGCTATTTCAGATTTGACATTCCCCACCCACACTCAGCCTGACAGTTCCTAACATCTGTGAATTGTGAATCCTGTAAACTTGCGGGGCTGATCCCTGGCCAAGTCCAAGCAGCTTTCAATATGATAAGCAGTGTTCACCAAGGAAGAGAGTCTGGAAATTAAGGCTGTATTTATTAACTGAAGTTAAGAGCTCCCTTGCTGCCGGACACTGCTTCCCTGCCTGGCAATATGAAATATCTTTCCCCCCTTAGACTGAGCCCTGGAGTAAACACCAAAAACATCCGTAGCCTGCATCAGGGGAGAGGAAGTGTGGAAATGTCCAAATCAGGCTCTGCTGTAGAGGGGACCAGGGCTTATGGGCACACAATGCAGCCCAGGGAGAATGGCTGTAGAGCAGCTGCATCCCCTTCTGCTGCTGAGGTCAGGGCTGTGCTTACCTCTGTGCAGCCACCTCTCCTGGGGCAGCAGATACCTCCAGGGAATGGAGTAGGAGAGCCAGGGAGCAGCACAGACTTGTGGTCCACACTGATAGTCTGGCTCTGGGCTAGGCTTTGAACATCCACCCTTTAACCAGGGACACACAGCAGGAAGTCCTCTCCCTGCACAATCTATTTAAGCAGAAGCTTGGCTTCACGCTGTCGTGCTCCAGGGCTCAGTTTCAGTCTGCACCCATGGAGGTGAGGTATGGATAACCAGCCTGGGTGTGGAGGTGCACAAGGCACCAGGGCTGGGCTATGGATACACTGTTGATACCTCATATGTTTGCTCCTAGAGACAGACCAGAAGCTTGTTTGATTTCCTCTACCATGCCCGTGGTGGGACTGGCTTCACACAGGAGCAGCCATGCATGGTATGCTCTCCCAGCAGCCTGGAAGGGTTTGTCTTTCATGCTAGATTTCAGTCTAAAAGGCATAAACCTCATGCAAAAATGCTGCATGAAAACAGCTGTTCTCATGAAATCCTGCTCTGCCTACTTCTCCAAGTAAGCTGGAGGATAGCCTTTCACAGTATGGCCCTGGGGCCAGGGATAACACATCAGGAGCATGGGAAGGCTGGACAATTCGTACCTGGAGACTTAGACCCACTCTTCTGGTCTTGGCCAGTCTCCTCACCTCAGCATATGTCCGGACAACATTGTGTGGCCAGGTCACACATCCCAAGGGCTTTGGGAAATAAAACATGCAGCTCCTGGAACTGATGCTGGGCTGCCTCTGCCTCCAAGGATGAACCTGACCTTTGCTTTTACATTACTTTAACTCTGCACAGAGTACCCCTTTTTACCTTGAACACATTAAGTGCAAGTCTGCTACAGCCCAAACTACCAAGCCTGGGATTCCAGCTTTTAGTGCTGAACACATCTAGCAGCATCACAGTCAAGAAGAGGCAGTTAGTCTCCAGCTTGCAATTCACACCAAAAGAATAACTTCTCCTGAAAAAAAACATAATGAATTTAAAAAAGAAGCACCACATAATTGTAATGAGTAGTAGTAGCTTGGAGCAGGGTTCTCTTCTCACTCACAAGGCACTGATGGGAGGAGGTGTCTAGCAAGGATATTTCCATAAAAACTTCAAAAGGGGCCACCAATTGCCCAAGCTCCTTACCAGCCCTCATGCCTGGGGCTGGGCAAATGTAAATAGCTCAGTTTGGCTCATTTTGGCAGAGCACACAGCACCTGGCTGCTTTTCCCAGGGAGCTGGACATTTTCAATCTCCCACAGATATCTGGACATGTTTTGGAGTAGCTCAGAAGGTGCATTTTTGCAGCTGGAAAAATGGATGCATGGATGCTCACTGGCAACAGTGCACAAAAACCACCTGCAAAAGCCAGCGTGTCTCCCAGTTTCTCTCCCCCAACCTCAGTTTCCTTCCTTCCATCTTCTCACTGCCAACATTTAGCTAGGAGTTGATGCACCATGAATTTAGGCAGAGATATCTGCCATTGCAGTTAAACTGCATCAAACTCCTCTCAGCTGCAAGACGCTCCTTCGCATTGCACAGTCCACAGTGGAAACACAAGCCACAGGGTGTGTATTGCCAGTACTCTGTGCATAGCTGGGAGGCTCTCAAGGCTCAATGGTATTTGGTCAACCTCATTTTCAGTGCCTTAAAGAAAATCTACTGGGAGATGGAGCCTGAGACACTCAAGAGCTAAAGATTTCAGAGAGGGTCTGCATGGGCATATGAGGACTAGCAAACTTCATCACAGCAGCCTGGAAGCACAGGCAAGGGGGAGCTTCTAGCAGCAGCAGACCTCAAAGGTAATCAACTCAAGAGGAAAAGGGGCTTGCAAAATCCTCCATGGTCACTACACTTCCTAGGAGTTTTCCTTTTCGGTAGTGAGGATGATGCTAATCTAACGGCAGCAGGCACGTGTCTGCAGAAGCAGGGCGGAAGCTGGGGTGTCAGGGATCTGTCTGGCTAGCGGATTTACAGCCGAGCCTCCAGTGCCTGTGGTAGGCAGGCAGCACAGGGATATGTGGAGGAAGCATGTGTGTAGGTGGGCAAGAATGCAGGGCATCGCTCCACCACTGCTGCTTTCACGTCTGGAGAGAAAAACAGCCAGAGAAACAGCTGTGGACTACTCTCCTGTTACCCCTCTGTGCACCCTCTCTATGGCTGTCATCGAAACAGCCACGAGATTATATTTTAGCAGAGGCAAACATTTATATCCTTGGGAGGAGACTGCTGGGGATTTATAATGGTCTCCCCACTGCCAACCAAACCAAGTGCCAGGATGCCTGTGTGCTAGCCCCAGTCCTCAAAGGGAGAGTTTCCTGACACCTCTGCAGCGCCAGTCCTCATCTACAGGTCTGAGACACTGACACACTGAACAGCTTGGAGCCAAGGAAGACAGGGAAGGGGAGATGCCAGCTTTGCTCTCCCCTTTGCAACTGCTGGCTTCAGGATTTGCCTGGAATCAGCCCCACCCTTTACACCAGGGGATGAAACATTTCATTCACAGCTTGGGGTTTCCAGGGGAGTGGTTGTGGTTGTTTTGGGTTTTTTTAAGTTAAAATGAATTTTTTTTAAGAGCAAGAAGTCTGTGGGATATTTGGGGATTTTTTGTTAAAGTTGAAAAGAGAGAAAGAATTCCCTCCCACCAGTGATAAAATAACTTTAGCTTGCCTATCCAAGGGAACAGGCAATGACAGTGTCCCTTTTGAGCACATTTTCCAATTTCAGCTAAATATTACATATTTTTAAAGGTCTCAAAGATATTAAGGTTTTAAGAGTTTCATGAACTGAAGCAAGAAGAAGAAATACAGATTTCCAGTAACACCAGTGAAGGTAAAGAGACAACAGGAGTATGGCCCTCACAGACTTTGGAGGATGTGCCCAAATGTTGCAGTGGTGGAAAAAGCTTCCAGTACAATTCACATTTTGTCTCCAGCCAACAGGTATCTCTGATCCCACTGCTCCAGAAGTGTCAGATTTTTGGCTTTTGGCTCATACAAGTCTTTCCTCCCACCCTCCATGCTGAGAAACAAGGGACAGGGAGAACAGCAAACTTAAATAAATTAAGAAAGAAAAATACCACAGTTCTACACAAAAGAAAAGAAGTACTCGTACCCAAGCACCTCCATTTGTCCCCAGGATCTTGTCTCAGCAGGGACTCGGATGACAGAGACTGTAAAAACTTACTACACCACAGTGGAAAAGCTGAAGTCTTCCATGTTCTCTTTGCTCACCATCACCTACTTTACAGTCTTTGTCTGTCAGGACATGTCATAGTCCTCTGCTTGAGCAACCCTGGAACTATTAATACTTCCAAGTCACCCAGGACAGTTATAACAGGAGCTTCCCACAACTTCCCCTTTACTCCAACCCCACAACTCCCAGAAAAGCACTTTTTACTCTTCTGTAGTTGTCCCACATGTTTATGGAGACTTCCAGCTCCCAGTTAGTGGCTTCCCTTGTTTGCTCCAGGCTTGCCTGTCTCTCAGGTCCCAGGGCATAGACTGGTGCCAAGAGCAAGCCCAAAGCACCCATCTCAGCAGACTACTTGGGACTGTGCTCTGGGACTTCCACAAAGTCCAGCTCTGCGTGTTCCCTCGGGATCACTCCAAGCCAAAGAGCCTGTCCGAGGCTGGCTTCACTTCTAGTGCACCAGCCTTATGCACCATCTCATTGACCTCTCCACCAGGATCCTCAGAGACAGTTTCCTAGCTCACAGTCTGATGGTCAGTACAGCTATGGATGTCCACTCTTCTGGAGACATTCCCACCACTGAGGGCCACATTGGGTCTTTTTTTCCCCAGAAGTGGGAAGTTTTGCCCCTTGATTTCAGGTAGCCAGAGGGAGATGGTTTGAAAGCAGGCTTGAAGCTAGACATGCATTTTGGAAGCTGCAGTCTCCATTTTCTCACCACTGAGAAGGAGTCAAACAACACTAACTGTTGAAGAGGAACAAAAGGAACCAGGTCTGAGACCAACATCCCAAACTGGAACTTTGGGCCATCTTCCTGGCATGCTACAGAAAAGAAAAACCCAAACCTTATGGTATTCATGCACATGTGAAAAGTAAGACGCAGAGAACAGTGACTATAGGGTAAATCAGAAACAAGGCCAGAAGGAAGCTCCCCTCCTGCGGTCAGCTCCCCAGCAGTGCTCTAGTCCCAGAAGAGTCTGCCCCATCCTTGAGAGTTGCAGGACACCATGCAACTCCTGTGGGAAACTCCTGCCACCCGAGGCAGGGAGGGAGCGACAGACCTGCTGGGCAGAGGGAATTTCCCTCCCTGACGTCAGTGCAGCTGTGCCACCATCTCCGGGCGTTCCCGAGACATAGCGGGGCCATAGCCTGGGCTAAAGCTGGGCTGGAGGCCGGAGCACCCCGGGACAGGTGGCAACACCCCACCGTGGGGTCTGGATTGCATATCAAAGGGGTGGCAGTAGCTGTGTAGGTGGAAGGCTTGGCCTCCCCGTACAGCTGCCACGCGACATGTCTGGCATTCTGGCGAGAACCGCACCACAAATACACACAGTGTCATCGCACCCTGTGGGGTCAAGCCCAGGCTGGGGACAGAAACCCCAGTGACCGCATTTTTATGGGTGAAGACCTGCCTCAGCTCTGCTGCGCAGTGGAGTGGGTGGCAGAGGAGGGCAGGAGCAGAAGCTCCCTGCAGCTTCCGTTCAATTTTCTAGCACAGGCTCACACCCATCCTTTTGCCCCAGACCCATCCCAGAGTTTTCTCACACTCTGCTCCCATCTCCCAGGCTTTCAGATCAGAAGCTGCAGGCGTTGGTGCATGGGCATTGAGGACATCGGCCCCTGAAGTGGTGGTGACACCCAGCAGCACCAGACCAGACACAAACGAAAGAGGAGGTTTGCTCTATGTGAAGCAAGGCGAAAGCTTTCAGCAAGATGTCTGATTGGAGAGATTCACTCAGAGACAAAGCCACTAGCAAGGATGTCGTTTACTGTCAGCCTCAGTGGAAGACACAGAGATGCAGTGGACTGCTGCATCACTCTTTCACTCCCTCTAACTTTTCCTTGCTGCAGCTATCATCCCCTGCTGTTCCATCCCCTGCATACTCCACACAAGCAGAAACGTCTCCATCCTTTTGGCAGCTTCAGAAAACAAATCCTCCATGTAAAGGCCTTGGTCTCAGAAGAATTCTTCATTTCCAAACAGGATACACTAAAAACTCACTGCTTGGCTGGCAGGGCTCTAGTTCCCAGCATTAAGGCTCTGTCTCTCTTGCAATCCTAAATGCAAGCATAGCTCCTGCAGGCATACCCAAACTAATGGGATTAAAGCCAATTTAAGAACCAGCAGCAATTAAAACAAAAATCCCCGAAGCATTAACCACTAGTGATGGAAGCCCTGGTTGCAGACCTGCACATCCTCTGCTGAAGCCTGCACTTCCATACCTCCCCAGCCAGCAGTACCCAGCTCACCCAGATTACCATTACCATGGGTGTGTTCACACAGGAAATAATTGCCCTCCTGACTGTTCTGGAGATACAGCCCGAGAACATCTGCATTTAGGGGCACAGGGGTCCTTTTCCAGGCTTACAGCTTGAAAAACAGTAAGGATGGGACATGCTCAGCTCTGCTAGTCAGTCCATTCTCCACAGGACGGAGCACGAAATCCACTTAATCAGTGACAGTAAAGTACGTGGGCATAAAGTAAGGGTTTGGTGCCACTTAAGTAACATGCAAAAGTTAATAAAACTTTCCCCCTTCTCAGAGCAAAGCTCAGGAAAGCTGAAGAGCCAGTGTTTCATATCCTTTAAGGAGAAGATAATGATGTAAGGAGAGTCTCTTGCATTACCCCCATCCTTGCACTTTGATGTTAATAGCCCATATACGCATCCTTGAAAAAAAAAAAACAAACCACCACCTCATATATGATATGATCAAAACTTCGCACCTCACTTTTTCCAAAATGAAACAATTTCTGCAGTGATTCAGCCTGAGCACGTCATACATTGTGCCCTTGAAGCAGGAAAAATATTAACCCTCTGTCCCAATCTCAACTCAGCCTTCAGTTTTCAAACCAGGGTAATCTCCCCATTGCCATGGGATGGCAGAAGCCAGCATTGCTCTTCAATAGGAAGCAGACCTGCCAGAAGCAACACACCAGCCACATAACACCAGCTAACCAAGAGGTACCTAACACACAGGTGATCCTGCTTTAGAAACTAGTCCCTCCTTCTTGGGGATCAAACCTCCCCCAAGGCAGCAATGCTGGTACGAGGCACAGCACACAGCAGGCAGACTGACAACAGACAGTTGATTTCCAAGAATCGACCACTTAAAAAACCCTCCACGGTGCAACATGTTTCAGGACAGCACACATCCGCCATATAGGAAAGCGAGTTATTGTCAGTGTGCGTAACAGTGCCATCTGGTGATACCTGCCATGGCTTTATGGACTGCCTGGCAGCCACCCAAACCTCCCCCCACTCCTGTGACCAGCTCTGAGGTGCTCAATGGACACCTCTTTGCAAAGTCTCATTGCTGAGTGCTGCTGCTGTGGTCTTACGGGGTGACAGGTCAGAAATATTCCATCTGGGAGTAGGGATAAGGGCAGAGGTTTGGGGGTTTGGTTTGGTTTTTTTTGTTGGTTGTTTTTTTGCTGTCTACCAACTTGCTTGAAAAGTCCTTCAAGCATGAGTTTCAGTGTAGCTGAGCTAGGTCTTTCCATTCCCCACCCTATTACCATCCATCAAAAGGCTGAGCAAGCAAAATCCTGCCTTTTGCAATGCCTCTGCAGCCCCCTGGTATTCCACACCCTTCTCCAGGGGTTGTTCCAGATTCACTCAGAGACTATGGTCTCTGTGGGTGTGAAAGCAGAGGTCAGCTCTGCCTTGCAGGGGTGCACTAGCCCTAGAGAACACAGGCATTTTAGCCCTTAGGCTCACATTTGAGACAAATGTAAAGCTGGGAAGCATCCCCAGTTTATTTTTTTTTTTTCCCCCTTAAGTGACCTTTCTTAAGGTTAGGGCTCCAAAGCATGGTACAAGTTACTCAAACAGCATCAGTTCAGAAACCTCAGCACTGCCTGCCTCCTGTTCAAGGATTCCCAGGCAGCATCCACAGTCTGCATTAACTCAGCTAAAAGTTAACAGCTTTTGCAAGCTCACTGAGCACACAACTCCTGCACCTGGATCCACTGCAGCTTAAGACAGCACCAGAGGGACAACCAAAGTGTGCAGGATGCTGTCACACATTAGCCGCTGAGCAGTTATGGGCTGCCTGCATGCCTACAATCCACAATAAACATCAGGCAGTTGGCATTCCCCACTATGCAAGAAGTGCCACTTAAGTCCTCCTGGGACAGGTCCTGGAAGAGCAGGGGCCACCCAAGGCTGATCCCAGCTTTGAGAAGAACCTTCACTTAACCCAGCTCTTTCCAGGCTGCTGGAGGAGAAGGAGGGGACACCTCTGAAACCTCTCAGGCAGCTGTAGCTCTCAAAGTGCATCACTAATCTACTAATGGATATCTCAGTATCCCAGGTAGATAGAGGTGAATCTTTTCAGAAAGTCATGGGAATTCCCCTTCCTCATCTTTTCAGATAATAGCATTTTCTCTTGGGTCTTCTCAGTATCCAGGAATGGTTCAGAACTGTGCTTGTTCTCCTTCTGGGAGAGCTGACATCTCATACCTTTGGCAGGCTGTATTACAGACCTCACTCTAAATAGGTAAGAAAAATAATCCAACAAAACAAAACATGAAAAACATTGCCACAGTCTGCAAAGCTCGCAGTAACACTGCTCCATCTTTCTTTGCCTGATACTAACTCCTCACCCTGTCTCCCAGGAAATGAGAAGCTTATTCAATTGCTTCCAGTTCTAATGCTGTGAGATCTCTAATGATCCATACTTGAGAGTGGTGTTCAATATGCATCAAGTGGCATTATTGATAACACCATTAAAACAGCTTTATAAATAAAACATGTTCCTGTCTAAAAGCACCTTGTTAACACTTCTATCCAAATAACTTATCCTAAAGCATTAGCTATCAATTACTAGGCAGACAGACTTTAAGAAAGTCTCTTCCAAAGAATATTGCAACATGCAGATTCTGTGTTGTTAAAACAATTCACATGCGTTTTTCACACATGATTTCAAGTTACTAAGGTAAGCAAGACCACACAATATAATACATAGCAATCAAAAATTTCCACACAATCCTTTAATATAGAGCCATGTCCCTATGTAATAAATGATGCAACAGACTTTCCCTGAAATTCCTGCAATTGAAGCTTAAGCCCAGCAAAGAAAGAATTAAAATTCTTTGGTTGCCGCTGAATCACTGACTGCATTGGGTTATTTTACTGTGCATTAGACTTTAATTATAACTAAGCTCTAGCCATCTGTTCTACTCCCTAATTATAGATGCAACAAATATTTCACAATTCCAACCGTTAAAGAGATCTAAGAGAGCTCAGTCTATAGTGTGCAAGGTTGGCTTCATTAGGAACCTTTGCACTTTTGTTTAAGGCGCTGGGGAAGAGGAAAGAACACTCTGCACATGAAGCCCACTGTTATTAACCGCAGAAGGCCTTTCTTACATCAGCTTTCACACCTCTTGGAAGGACTGCAGACTTCCCTCTACCAGGGCACAGAGGGCCACACTAGTGCTACCTGCTGGTGGTCTCTAACCCAGATGTTGCTGGTACTATAAGAGCTTGAGAGAGGGGTAAGCAATTCAGATCACCTTCTAACAGCTCATAACCTGGAGCTTCAGCAGTTAAAGCATTTGGAAAAGCCTCTGGCAGAAAAGTTCTGGGCTTTTTTGCTATGGAATCTAAAGATGCTTCCACCTCTAGCTGTGCACCTGGCTCCTCTGACTGTGGTTGTTATCACACCACGTGCATCCTACTAGGATGAGTTCCTGCAAGTGCTTCAGCTTTACCACTTCATGGACCAGTGTCTCATCAACACAAAGAAAGGTGGGACTGTATTTGGATACATTATGAACAGCAGCAGCTGAAGACAAAGCCCCCATCCTGTCCCCTTCATGCCTACTGCAGCAATAATCACCTCAGCACAACAGCTAGGTAAGGAGAAGTGTTGGATGAAGGTGTGATAGCACCCTAACCAGCCAGAGCTACCATGCAGCACAGCTTGCTTAGTATGAGCATTGTCACCAACTCTCCCTGCAGAACCTGGGCTGGCTGCCCTTGCCCACAGGCTGGTGGATGGCCCAAGAGTAGAATCTTGCTGCAAGCTCTGGAGCCCCTCAGTCACCTTCCCAACAGCTCTGCCCACCATCATGAAACACAGCTGCAGCTGCCTCTGCCACCACCTCCTCCCTCCCCTGTCCACAGCCCTGCCCAGTCCAGAGCTTCAAGCACACTAATAGCTATAGGGTGTGCTTGTGCCTACACAAACCACCTGGACAACTGCCCAGTGTTTTATGGTTACATGCACCACACCACTGACATAGGCAATCCCTTGACCAACAATAAATAGTCAGATGCCCAGTGAGCTCCAGAGCAGTTATTCATCACAAGAAGATTTTGTTTCACAGCAGCTGTCTGCAACTGCGTCCATACCCAGGCATGGAGAGGAGGGTACCTCCTTTTCAGGCACATGCCATGGGCTACTTTTTGTTTGTCTGTGTCTGGGGAAAGCATGAAGAAAGTCCAAAATGTTGAGTTCAGATCTGAAGTTTGACTGTTTATATTTGTTAGTGTACCAGGAAAAAAAAATAAAAAAAATAGAACTTTGTAGACAAAAGAGAAAGCTAAGAAAAGGTAGAGTAACCCAGAAATACATTCAGTGTTCATGGTAGGATTTCACATAGTTATATTTTAAATTATATAATCTTCTGTATCTACAGTAAGTTTTCAGATGAAATCCAGTGGTTTCTCACCACAATCATATGTAAGACCCTCTTTACATTTCAGTTCATTTAGGTATATGCCCAGACTTTCACTCTGAATGTAATGTTAAAATGATTTAGAAAAAAGTAATCAACCAACACTCTTCTGCTGTGCTTTGACAGGGACCCAAAACCACTGCGTTTCTTGTGGTTTTCTTCTAAAATCATTATGACAGGGTTGAGTGGAATCACAAGGCAGGTTTGCTGAGTGGTTTGGTTCTGAGAATGTAACAGAGTCCAGAGTCAAAGCATTTATCTCTGGCATCAGGGCAAGGGATCACAGTGTTTCTGTGGGTACTCATAACCATGTGCTTTCATGTCCTAGTGTCTGGGTGATTATGTATCACACAAGGTGATAACATGCACACCAAGAATAATTCTACAGGAGACACCATGCATGGAAAAATTCAACTCTCCATGACTTCCTTGAAGTTCGTCCCAGAGCTAAAGCCAGAAAAGTCCTGCTCTGTCATTCTAGTTCAACTTTAACCCATAAGGAAAGCAACAAAAGAGTCACTTCCACCTCAAGGAACAAGCAGACCAAAGTTTAGCATTTTCCAAAGACCTCCTGAAGCTTTCCAGATCCATATGTAGAGTTCTCTTTTCCCTCATGCAAGCCACAGTCTTACTTATCTCTACAAAGGTCCTGGAAACTGGTGGCTTCCCTTTCTGCCACAGATGCCTGTTTGGTTTAGACTTTGGTATTACATTCAGTAACCATCCAAGAAGTGACCAGAGCCAAATCCCACAAGGGCAGCCCATGGATGAAAGTGCAGCCTGAGTTCAAAACCCAAATGCAAGCAAAGGTTCAAATTGCACAAAAGCAATGTTAACAGGACACATGGGATCCAGGTCTGGGCTAAAACTCTGCTCTTACTGAAGTCAAAACAGAATTCTCACTCATTTAAGTGAGGTTTTTGCCACTGGGATATTATTTTCAGCTTGATTAACAGGCTACAGTTATATCTTACCCCTTTTGGTACTTCCCCAGTTTTCATGCCTTGAAGTACTCAGCAAGCAAGTAGCCTGGGGAGCAGGTATGCAGAAATCCCTCTTAGTGCAGGAGTCGGCACTGTGAGCAACTTTCCCCGTGCTAAGAGGCTGACACAGACACTGTGAGCAAATGCCTGCAAGGAAGCTAGATTAGGGGATCTGCTTAAGGAGATTAAATAATTCACTATGGCATTTTTCAAGAGCTAAGTTAAAAGGGAAACAATCTCTTCAGTTGAATTATCCCCCTCCCCTTACATAAAAGGATAAAAATCTGCTTACTTTTCTTTCCACCAATGCTCAGTTTTATTCAATATGATTTCGGTTTCTGACCTCCCATTTTGCCACCCAGTCAGTTTCTGCATCCACCTAGAACTAGCCAGATCAATACTGAAAGCGCAGAGAAAGGTGGAAAATAGCCCAGTGAGAGACTGCAGTCCAAATGGGTACCATTTGCTTTGAGTCAACACATCAGATGTGTGTTTTCACTCACAGATGTAGTACAAATTCTGAATCAAAACCCAGGATTTTCCCCACCCACCACTCTATATTCATTGAACATCACCAAGCAATAAATTCAACACGTCACGCTGGGAGATTAAGTTATGCTCCCTGCATAGCAAGGACAGCTGCACTGCACAGAGGATAAAGTAACAACAGAATTTTATTGATTTTGGCTGATCTCAACACTGTTGACCTCAAGCCATGTGATGCTAGATGAAGATTAATGGTGAGGAATCTGGATGGCATCAAGTACTAGTTTCTGTAGATGCATTTGGCATGTCTGTGGGATGAGTACGTTGAGTTCTGCCCTAACCAGATAAGGTTCATCTCAGAACCAAAAGCCATGCAGTTATGTGAGCCTGGCTGAATAGCCCAGGCCAATACACCCAGCACCAACATAGCCACAGCCACACAGCATAAACCAGCACTGGCTTTTGTCCAGACTGGACAGGGCTCACATCTGTCTGCAAAAACTGCATTGCTGTCCTCTCCATCTAGCAAGTTCTGATCCTGCAAGGCTCTGTGCTTAAGGGTGTGCCTCATCCCTCATAATGCATCCAGCATCATCTCAGGCCAGACCATCCATAAACTGTAGGAGAACCTCTTGCATTTCACAGTGGCCAAGAACTGTGCAAACCAGACTGGGGAAGGCATTCAGCAAATTCAGGCTGTCCTTGGATGATGCAGCTGACCTAAAGCAAGTGATTTTCAGGTGACTGGATAATAGTAAACAAGTCATCTTGCCTGCAGGGGCAGAAAGCATCACAAATATGCAAGTTACAGTAAATTTCCAGAAAAGGAGAGGGAGGAATAAGTGGAGACCTGCTCTGAGATGAGTAACTGGATGGAGTCATCTGCCCTAACCACAGTGCACCTGCTCTCAGGTTCTTTTGCTCCAGCTCTCAGCACCCTCATCTCACCTTCCTCAAGCTGCCACATCAAGGCAGGCACAAAGCACCTCTCTGTGCCCGAGGCGGCTCAAGAATTCCCAGCAGTGCAGGATCATGAGCATGGAAAGGGGCAGAGCTGGAACAGGGACCTGGGAAGGGTAAGAGAAAGGGCAGAGCGCCCTGCAGTCACTGCTTCTGTTGCCACATGGAAAGGATCAAAGGGAGCAACAGCACCTTTCTGAGAACATCCCCTGCCCAGCAAGAGTCATATGGGTGAAGTTTCCCCCCCCCCCCCCCCCCCCCAGTCACACAACTGGTGCAGCCACTAGCACATCTTTCCAGGGCTCCAGTCACAATGAAGCAGAGAAAAAAAGATCTTGCTAGGACAGCCTTGCCATTCTGGCAGCCAGCTAACAGGCAACTGCCTGTGGTTAGAGAGAGATATGGGGTAAGAACACCAGTATGCCTCTTGCTAGGAGTTTCTGAAGAAAATCAAAAGGGGTTTGGACCATCTGAAAGATGTAGAAAGATGTGTAAGAGTAGGAAAAAAATGAATGACACTGTCAGGGAATAGGAAAGCAGCCCTGAAGCAATCAAAGATAGGAAAGCATGATTATAGCAGAGATTGCGTCCAGCACAGAGACCCCAGCAGAGAAGATAGGCTGGAGTCACAGAGTTAAGGCTGTAGGGACTCCCTGAAGACAAGTTTCAGCACAGGTCTCCTCCAAAGCTGAATATGTAGGTGTAGAAATGGGGGCTGGCAGAAATGGATCAATAGTGCATTCCCTGTTTGTGCAACAGGTCCAAAAGATGCACCGTTCTGCAATAGCCCTCTGAAATAGTGTTTTGCTATCATCTTAGAACGAATTGGAACTTGAGAATGGATCTCCAAAGATATGGATGGGAGGAAAAAAAATTAAATAAAAATAGCAGTCTAGGGATGTGGCAGGGAAGTATCCTGACAGGGACATGCTATCATCGCCCTAGCTTCTTTCTATAAGTGTAAACTGTTCTTTTCTTTCCAATAGGGTTGGGTCACACGAGAAGTTACAATTTTAATGCTTTTGGATTAATCGGACAAGCTGAGGTAGAGGAAGTGCTGTCACGTTGAAAGTTTTAGTTCATATGCTATATCAATGACTTAAGCTGTTCATACAGTCATGATCCTGTATCAACCCATGACCTTCAAAGAATGAGCTTTTGCAACAGACTTCACCACAGAAAGCACGTGCATATGGATGAAAAGTCTTGTGCCACATGGTTTCCTTACAGACTCATTCAGATGCACCTGCATGTATACACAATGTACTTAAGTGTACAGTGATGGAGCAAAGAGAACCCACAGTATATGCAAACCAAGGAAAGTCCTGAGAAAAATAATGGAGAAAGTTATTCTCAGCTGCGTGCTAACTCAGATGCTGGGAACCATGAAGCTCTCTGTATTGAACTTCTCAAATGAAAAGGATTAATCAAGAACATACTCAGAAATGCTGGGCTCAAACACCAAGTTTGCTTTCTTATGGAAATGACCTGCTAGATATTGAATATTGCGAGTTAATTGTTGGTGCCAATGAGGAATGAGTCACACAAGACTACTCCAGGAACATCAGAACTCAAAAATATTAATCCATGGCTTGCAAATGAATGTCACTTCAATTAATGAGATGTTACTTGACTTGTGTTTGCAAATATTGGAGCCCCTGCAGCTTTCATGGGAGTGAGGAACAAAATAACCAAGCTGTTCTGATCCAGCACAGTGGTGCATACAGGACCACTACAAACAAAAGAAAAAGCAAAATATTCTCTTGCTAGAGACTGGCAGCTAAACATTGTGGTGACACTGTACTGCTCTGGCAGAACAAGGTGAGGGTAAGCCACATGAAAGCTAACTTGTCTACACTGGAAAACCAACTGGAGCTTTATATTGTGAAATTCTGTCACCTACCACACTGCAGTGGTTCCCACTCAGTTCAGGAGAAGTAGTTTTAGCTCAGAGTACCTCAAAGACAACTCATCATCCCTAGGCAGCTCACCTTCTGTTTTGTATCCATGATCACGTTGCAGAGCAATTCTGGTCTGGTCAGTGTCCTCTGGTAGACAAAGCCCTGGTACTTGGACAAACTCTACCATTCTAAAGCAAGATAATTATACCCAGCATCATTAGTAACAAAACAATTAATCCCCAATTCCAAAGCGCTTATACAAATAAGATGGAGATAAGAAAGAGAACAAACCCTTTGCAAATGCAGCAGAGCATAGGGTGTCTGCATACGCCTCACTTAATTACCTATTCAAAAGGAACAAAGCATCTTTCCTACTGTGACTGCAAAAACTAATTAGTCTCAGTTCTCATTAAATAATGATCCAGTTCAGCTCTAATTAAATTAGGCTGCCTTTGACAGTCAGCTGCAGCCTAGCTATTGAGTGTAACTAGCTCCTTTTCCCTGCATCTCTCCCAGGAGCCAGCAGAGGCAGGGATGCTGGCAGCATCCTGCAGCCCTGGTCCTGCCACCAAGCAGGGAGCATGTCTAGGATACCCACAGGCCTTGGGAGCAGCCAGCACACAGGAAACCTCCTGGACTTCAGGTCTTCTGTCACAAGAACTAATGCCTCAGGGAGAACTTCTCTAACTTCTCTGCAGATAGACTACACACATTCAGCATTGTATTTCAGCACAATCTGCTTTTTGTCACTGCTGCATTCAGCCTCAGGTGTTCCACATACTCACACAAACTCCCTGTCTCTGGCTGCCAGAGGAGGCTCAACTTGGCCCAGCATTTTTCCTCTTCAGTGTTTCCCAAAGGCAAGCAAAACACCCTGTGCTCTGGGCTTTGGCTTGGAGATAAAGGATATGGAATTTCTGCTCAGTCAGATACAGCTTCCTTAAAAAAAAATAGGAGAGGAGAAATCTGTAACATTATCCTATCATCACTGATGCTGCCCCAAAAAAATCTGCCCTGTGGGGGCTCAACCCAGCCTTCAACATTGATTCCCTTCTGCATAGCCACTTGAGGATGGTGGGATCTCAGTCACAGCAGTATCTTTCTTGCTAAGCTGGTGCTTTGCAAGTCTCACTATCCTGTAGCTGAATGTTTTGCCAATCACTAGTCCTAGCACAAAGGACACAGCAAAACAAACCAGTAACCAGATTCTATTGCACATAAAGTCAGTATATGGGTGATTGCTGGGGGTACAAACAAGTCAAACAGATCACACATAATAGACATCAACCCCAGCGACCCCAGGAACGACACAGCATGACCAATAGTAGGTGGAATAAACAAAGAAACAAAGTCTCCCATAGAAGAGATGGGAGACAACCAAGTCAATAGGCTGATGTATAAGATAGAAGTAGCCCCATGTTGTCTCCCCACAAAGCCCACGTTTATAAGCGCCAGACCTGACTGGGGCCCAGTTGCATGAAGAGTCAGGAGGTCCTTCCCCAACAGGAAACTCTGTGAAGTGCATCCACCCCACCCTTCCTGCAAGTGGTCCCAGCTTTTATCCCCAAAGCAGGACACCTGGCACTCATTTACCCAATGTGGGGCACCTGGGGCTTGTTTACCCAAGGGCTTTCCTTGCAAGGCCGGCCGCACCTTGGAGGAAAGCCAAAAGGCAAACTCATCCCCTCCTCTTAAAGGGCCATGGGAACCACCCATATGTCAACCTTAATTCAGGGCTTGGGGTTCAGACCCCAGCACTTCACTGAAATGGGACAATTCACCTCCCACATTTTCTGCTCTTCCATCTGACCTTGAACAGAAGGTTAAGGGAGTGGGACCAAGCACCTCCTTGGGTTAAGGGAGTGGGTTACAGCACACCAGGCTCACCAGGTCCCTGCCTGCAGCATTTCACTAGGCTTCAGTATTTTCCAGCTCTGGGAGACCTCAAGCCAGATACGTTAATGTTGTATTTAGTAGCCCAGTCTGTCACTTATCTTTCATTAGTTACCTAGTTTTAAACTGGAAAAAGCTCAGTGTGCCAAGAAGAGCAACTCTGATAAGAGGAAAGAATATACACATCTACAAGTTTCAGACATTGCCTCCTTTGGGTTGCTCTGTACTTGGCATCCACCAGTCTAGTTTTATACTTGAGCTCCTGAGAGTAAGCCAGCATGAAGGCTCTAGATAACCTTCTCCGTGCCACTCACTAGTAGTTGGCTCCTAACATACTTCCCCTCTCTCACACATTTTCAACGCTGGAGTCCTCACCTACTTAGCTTTTTCTTTTATGGAAACTGCCTCATGTTTTTGCTTATCCATCGATTCTTTTGAAGTTTGACCAGATTACCAGAGACCCAAAAATTTCCCCCCAAAAAACTACCAGGAAATACAATGCATAAGGATCTCAGAGGGGGGAACCATGACACCAAAATAGCTTTTTCTCCTGTAACATTTTTACAAATCCCAAGAGAAGGAAAATATATAGAGGCAGGGATATTATAACTATTTATAGATCACCAGGGTCAACCACAGGTAAGCATTTCAGAGTATTTGCATAATATGTGTGTCAACAAGCTGCCAGTAAAATATTACTGAATAGCAATCTTGTAAAATGAAATCCAGCTCTCCAGTAAATAACTACATCAACTTTTACAGGCAGCATCACTATTCATCCCATTTGAAATGTCACCTTTGCAAATGAGCACATGCTTATCTCCCTGGCACACTTGCACCTTTACTTCAAGACAGCTATTAGGTGCCCACCAATGTCCTTATTTATTCAGTAAATGCCAGCTCTAGAAGAAAGGCAAATGGACCTGCTGCCTCCCCCACCACTCATTTCCCAGGCAATACTGCAGTGCCAAACATCACCAAACCTCCATGCTCAGATCTGTGGAAACTTGTAGTGTTTCAACAAGTTAAAATTACCCTGAACTCTCTGCAATCTGAGAGCTCCCAAAGTGCCCTCAACATTAAGGAGATTACACAAAAATGTGAAATGCTCAAGTCATTTGAAATTGCCATGTGATCAGCTCAGTGTAAAGGGACATTACTGGACTGCTTTGGATGGTTCTGTAAAGCCTTATAGCTTGGGATTCGAGCAGCACTAGGAGATGTACACACATCCCCTAAGAGGTATCAGACAGAGATGGAAAGGGGCAAAGAATAGCTGTAGTGGGGAAAGACTCCTTGGCTCAGGTAAAGTCTGTAAGCCCACTGCATCCAGGTGCTGTGGCTCTTCTTACTTGATACGACCTTCTGGGAATCAGTGAATAGAACTAGTGGTGCTAGTTCAGAATGTGAGACCATGGGGAACAGGACAGGAAGTGTAAGACACTAAAAAGGAGACAGATGTGCAAGAGCTGAGCCATTTTCTCAAGTACAAGTAAAAAGAAGTATATGTTCCCACTTCTCTCTGGAGGTTTTTGTACATGTGCTTTAGAGATGCTGTTAAGATGTCTTTCTTCAGGGTCTGGTTCACTGTAACAGTGTCTGAATGCTGTGTTTCCATCTCTCCTTACAAATGTTTCAGCAGAAGGTGGTACCCTCTTTGCAAGAAAGCTTTTAAGATTGTGATAGTGTGCTTTTCCTTCTCTCCCTCTACAATATCCATACTTCCTTTGATGACCAGTTCCCACCACTGCTGACAGACACTCAAAAATACTCAATTCCTACAAATTTTATGCTGCCTGGTGACCAGGTAGAGAGAGAACACAAATGCCCTGTACTCTTTGAACAGAAGGCTGCAAGAAGTGGTCCAGCTTTTCCCAGATTTAAGAGAATCTTAATGAGAACATTTATAAAACTAGGATGTAGGAGAAGTACCCAATGAGGGAAGACTATTTTATTAGATAGCAGGGAATCCATTCCTCCATCAGGGGATCTCTCTGCTGTGGATTTATAATGCTTATTATTGCATTGCAGCCTCAATATAACGCAGTAGGGGAAAGACAGTTCTGGCAAAACAAAACAACCAAACCCTGCATTAACCACCAGACAAAGCCCTAGGAAACCCGACTTCCCTGTGTGCCAATCACAGAACCCACTCACCTGTTAAAATTAAAAATCATGATCTGTTCCAGCAGGAAAGGACGAGAGCCTGGGAATGCATTCATTTCACAAGCTTTTCTTTCCCACTTGCATGAGAGGGAAATGGTGCTGGTGGTTTTGCTGCAGAAGGAAGCAACTCTTGGCTTATACCTCAGAGCCCATGCTGCAATGAAGGAGCTTGGCCTGGTGATGCACAAAGCAGATGTGCATATGCAAGGGAAGCCCTGCAAAACCCAAGTGACACACAGTGGATTTTAGCTGCTCTGCAGCACTGATTGCAACCGCTTCCTCATCACTGCAATGAAACTACCTACCAGAACTGGACTTTTGGAGGGACATATATCTGAATAGGAGCTGAACATTGCACTGTGCCCCAGGGACACTCACCTTGTCACTGAAAAAGCCATGGATGGGCTGTAGGATTAGCTGCTCTGGAGATACAAATTTGAATGAGCTACAGTATGGGTGTGTTATTTTGGATGTTAAATATCTTTTTTAATTAGTATCATTTCTGAGTCTTGTATTAAGGGAAGAGGAGGCATGGGAAGGAGAAAACCGAATTTTCCAGCTGAAGTAGAAATAAAACTTCTGAAGCTGAAAAATGAAGGAGGGTGCAGCAAGCAGATCCCAAATTCAGAGCAGGTTGTGGGGAGCATTGCTCCACACTGAAGGCTCCTATTTGAGTGGGGTGGGGGATGCACAGCGGAGTTTTGTCTTGGCCCATGAGTTAGAGAAAGACCATGTTACCAAGTAAATCAGCACATAGCAGAAGCCTTTTTCCTTAAGAGCAGCTCTTGAATCCTAAGTCTTTTCAAAGACAGTAAAAGAGGTACCCATAACTCACATCTGTGCCACGACGACAAGTTGCAAGAAAAGGAATCTACTTCTTACATCATATATGTAAGGATTTCAAGGGATTTTGACTTTGTCTAATCAAAAGCCATTTTCACCACAACACTCAAAGACTTTGTGTGAAATCAAGATAGTGTCTTTGCCAAATTTTCTCTGGGTACACTATTACTCCTCATGTGCCAAGTTGAGTAAAAAGAAAGAGTAACAAGTTTTAACATTTTTCTCCACTATTAGTCAGAGAGGAGAGTTAAACCACAGAGGCTTAAGTTTCCCACAAAAAGTCAGTCTAATTCAAAAAATGCATAGGAAATTTTATCAGGGTGCCTGAAAACAGGAACAGGGATAGAAAAGCTACAACAACTTGAGACAAGTCAGAGTCCTCTCATCTCCTAGAGTAAGTTATGTCTCTGCGATTGAGGTGTGGATTCTGCAGAAGTTCAGTCTGAGTTCCCACACAGTAGAAACAAAAGCAAGAATCTCTCACACTGCTTGTGAACATTTCTGCAGTGCCTCACCCAGTTCTTAACAGGAAGCTTCCCATTAACAGTAAGAGAAGGATGACGAATGAATGCTTAAACACTCTCCAAACCCATTCACTTTTAATTGTTTTATGATATAAACCATGCTAGTCACACAAGCGTTTCAGGGAACTTGTATTCTGTATGTTCAAAAGGAACCAAAACAGTTCTCTGGCATATCTTGTCCCTGCACTGTACTGCATGGTGCACAAACTTACGTGCAGACGGTCTTGAGATGATGCTCTGGCTAGCTACTACAAAGAGCCTACACATGCACTGCCAAAACTCCAGAACAGATCTGCAACCCATAGCCCCCCTTTTCACATAGCTTGTGTCAGGTATTGATAGAAAGTGTGTGTGTGGGGGAAGTAATCAGTCTTCTGTTTTGTAGAGATGAATGCAAAGTCACATCTGATATGCCGTGACTAGTCCCTAAGAGCAACCCTACACTGAGGAGCTTGTAGGAATTTCCCACTGACCACCTGCTCTTGAAACTGCAGGGGGAAATCCCACATGCTCTGGGATGAAGGGAGCTCAGTTAAAAACAGCCCTTAACAATTACAGCTGCAGGTTATTTTTAATTGAATTCAGATGATGAATGTGAAATAGATGATCTCAAGTGAGATAAGCAGAGAGATTCTTAGTCTTGTCAAGAAACTGTGGAGCACACACTCTCCCCAGCCAGACTAGAGAGGAACTTTTTCATCACCGAAAGAGAAATTATGGGTTCAAACTACCACAGCCTATAGTGCTCAAAAAGAGCCTTAGGGTGAGTCAGCAGGAGGTGCTAGTTCTGTTTCTGGACAGACCCAAAGGGCCTTGAGAAGCTCCATCCTTCAAGGACTGACCACAGAGTTGGTGCACAGCTCTCCCTGTCACATCAATGTCATGGCTATCCTCAGCCCTGGAGAGGGGAGATGAGGGGGATGTTCTCACACTTACTGTTCTGCAGTTCAGAGCTGGCTACAAACTCCTCGCACAACCTCAGATGCATCGTTGAAACACTCTGAGCAATAGTTTCCCCAACAGAAAAAAAAGGGCAAGATTTACTTTCTCCGTCTCTTCATCTTGTCCATATAGATGCTAAGCCCTTTTACATGTAAAAGATGCTGTAAAACAGCAAGGCAGCCAGAGTTTTTGATAATGTATGGGTTCCAGTACCTAAAGGATGGCTTTGGTCCTTCAGTATTGCCAGCTGCTTTCACTTATCACTGTGCATTCAGATGGATAATTGGATGCTGAAACAGAAACTTCATGTGCACAATGGATGCCCCACAGCAAGGACAGATAATAAGAATAGTTTTAATAAGTTTGGGGCATTTTCCATAGAAGCTGAAAGACACATTCATTAAACTAGAGACACTGTATGTCAAGCTGAATACCAACAGAGAAATGTAGCCATGTGCACAAACCACTAAGATGGACATCTCCCCACACCGCAACATATTTTATTTAGATTCTGAGTTCATTTTATCCATGCACATGGTAGAACTGTAAAAAAGAAAAAAAAGTCTTTTCTAGGCTACTGTTACATGGAAATACAAACAAGTTCACTCCAGTGGAACTTGATCAATACTCATTTCTAATGTAATGAAGAGAGCACACATGCAGCTCCTTCCTTCCCCTCAACCTCAGACCTTTGTGGGACATTATTTCCATGAGATAAAAAAAATGAACTGTAAACGCATGTGTGCAAAAGAAAGAGATGATCAGAGTTGGAAAAAAAAGTCATGCCCAAAAGCATACACAGTGTTTCACAAGATAATTGCAGAACAAATAGAAAGCAGAACAGAGCCAGATAAACACAGCCAGCCTGTGCTACATTCTCAACACCACCTCAAGAGCATATTAAGGCAAAGGAGAAGGGAGTAGATTGAGATACTAGGAAATAGGAAAGTAGAAATCTAAGATGACTAATAATAAAAATTAGAGTAGAAGCACTACTGAGTAGGTACAGTCTTGCACACACTGTGCACAGTGTCAATTCCTGTATGCTTGGAGCAAGGAATAGCTCAGCACAAGATGGAACCAGTCTGTTTCGTAAATGCACTCCACAGCTGCCACATAGCCAAAAAAACCCCAAACCAGTTATGACTCAGGTGAGACTTGGATTGGCAAACCCCCTGCAAACATTTTCACAAACCTTCACTACAGCCTGCCCTACTGTTCTCTCCATGTAAAGAGATCCAAGTTAGCTGGATAAGTTTTATAAAATCACACTAAGAGGAGGAAAAGAAATCCAGCAGTTGCTGCAATGTCAACGCAAAGTAAATTTCAGGAAACCACCCTCCAAAGAACCAGAAGAAAAGACATCCTGAAATAGTGCATCCCATGGAGTCTCCCCCCCAGCCCAGTTTATCTGTTGGGCAGGTGAAGTGCCTGTTCACAGGGAGCATCACTGACCCCACCCTGGCTTAGCCCTGGGCTCCAGGCAGCTGATCACTGTTAGTTTCCTAGGACCCTTTCAGAAGTAGCAGGCACTGCACTTCTGCCTGGAGCGTAGGCTGATTTGTTAACTAGCTATTGAAATTAGTAATCCTTAGTTGAGTCAACAGTTAGGCAGTTGCTTATATCACCTTACAAGGAAAAAATATTGACACTCTTATACTGTCAACAGATCTAGAAGTGGGCAAATATAGACAGAGATAGAGTATTCAGATAACCTGCCAACCCCTGCCAATGGCAAGCAAAGATATAAACAGAAGGCTCTCTGCTTTATGAGGATTTGCAACAGTACAGCAGCTACATGAGGAGTCCTGGCAGCATCTTCCGAGCTGAGTTTAAGGCCAGAGGAACATTATTTTGCTAACTCAAGGATTTTCCTGCTCAAAAGAGCTGATGATAGTATGGGCTTGAGCAATTGGAAAGCAGTACTTCCCCTTTGGCAGAGGCAGCAGGAGTTTTCAGATTCAGCTGCAGTTACCAGATAACCCAATAGAACTGGAGCAATCTGGATTTTGAGCCACTTTAAACCAAAAATCCTAATTTGATTTAAAATAAAATCTTGATGTTGTCCTACTCGTTGTAACTTACTGACAAAACAGACACTGGTATCCTCAGTCTGGAGCTCATCCCAGATGTCAGGTATATAGTAGATATCCCTGCTGTTCATCACTCACCATTTTCACCCAAGGGAGATAAACATCAGATGATGCCAGGTCAGCAAATGCCTCAGATTACCCTGCCTAAAGCTTCTTCTACTCTTCTATGCCTTCTTTCATTGCTCTGTTTCCTGTAGCAATTTCTTCCGCATATATCCTAGAAGCCCTCCTTCAGCTGCTTCCCCAGAGGGCCCTTTCCTTGGCCATAGCTCTTTATGTATCGCTGGGCCGTCCTATGCTCTGTATACCACATGACCAGGGAGTGACTGATGCTTTAACAAGTTACTCCTGTGAAAGTACCTCTCAGAAGGTCTTTCCCTAAAAGACCAAATGGCCTTTTACAAAATCAGGCTAATTATTCTTCCTCCTAGAGCATCTGGGACAAGGGCTGGGTGAGCAGCTGGTAACACTTTCATCAATGGGTTATGGCTAATACAAGTGAAAATGGTACAGCTCCTTTGTTGTTCATATTCTTTACAGAGGTATAATTGCCAAGATTGCCTTAAGGGCAAAAAGAAACCCCTCCATCTCTACTCTCAGCCCCTTGCTCTATTTTTTCTGAGTCAACTCAGAGGAAGACTATTCAAGCTCTTTCCTCAGAAAAACCACACAGACTCTCCAACAATGACAAGTGGCTGCTTAGGCTAACCACATGCATCCCCACAACCCCTACTTTCTAACACACTCTTGGCAAAGCCAAAGGGACACATTGGTTTGTGGTCCTGTGGGGAGTAAATCTCTAATGGAGGCCTGAAGCCCACACCAGTCTGGGATTAGCACGCATGGAGTAAATACTGGCTGATGTTCAAATAATTAACCTCAAGGGAGTGTGCAGACGTACAGGAGAAAGATTTTAAGATATCAGCTATACTTTTCACAATATCTGTGAAGGTTCAGCTCTGAGGACAGGCCTGTTCCAGGTTTAGGTTTGTGAGATGGAAGAAGCCAAAATTTAGGCTGAGCCCATAAATAAATGGGCAAAGGTTCAGTTTGAGCTGCAGTTTCTTCTACCTGAACCAGTTCGCCCAACCCTGGAGATGCTACTCAAGATATTAGCTTTGTTGAGGTTCCCACCTGACATCTTTCAAGGAAGGCAGAAGGGCTCAGAGAACTCCAACTCCACCTTGGCTTATAAACCTGCCAAACATGTTTCTTGGCAAGGTAGCAGAGTCGTTTCCCCAAAGGCATGGCGGTTTTGCTTTGTCTTTTACCAGGCTCTAGCCCTGTGGTGCTAGCAGTTGTCACTGGAAGACAATCCTAAACCAAGAGAGCAAAGCAGAAAAAAGTAAATAAATAAAAAAAAACAACAAAAACTTTAAGACCAGAACTACACAAAAAAGGACACTTTGCTGAGCAGACAGAAGCCAAGATGGATGAAAAAAAAATGACTCACTTATTTTCAGAAGTTTTTTCCTTGTTCCAAAGTAAAAACAAATGGTCGAATAAGTCATTTCCATTGCATTTAGCTGCTCTCTGTGGTTTTTACCAGTAGCCACAATTGTCTGTGTTGACTTAAGTATTATTTATAAGGTACAAGGAATGAGTTGTGGAAAAGTCAACCAAGGATTTGACAAACTGCAAGAAAGAGCTGGAAGTTTTGCTAGTCTTCTCTGTGCCTGACACTCACCACCGCTGGCCACTCTCTGTCTCTTTCCCTTTTCTGCCCTTGATAAGAGAGTTTTACCAATTCTCCCTCTTCTGTATTACAGGCTGAGAATACCTCTGCAGAAATACATCCAACACCAGCAGTGACACACAGTTTTTCAGCAACAAAAAGGAAAATGCTGGGACCTTGTTTGAGAAAACGTTGGAAATGGAAGAGGGAAGAAGATTAATTGCTTCTCTAGGAGACCCATGACCATCCATGCTGCAATGAGACTGTCACCCCCCCACAACACAATCGATGCAGAGATGTGTCAGTGCGATAGGTGCAGATGCCCAAGCAGGCCCTGTACATGGCAGCCTTGTGTTGCCAGGATCGATGAAGGCAACACAAATACTTCTGTGCTAATGGCACACAAACCAGCTTGAGTCTGGAAATGCCCTGGCCACATTTCCAGGCACTGTTGTGCAAACCCAGTCAATTTGTTTCTGGACAGGAGTAACATGCTGAAGTGGCACTTTTCTAGCCTGCACTTAGTTACTGGATCATATCTCCAGTTGACAGACCACCTTTTTATGCTGTACCATGGCAAAACCACCTGGTTCCTCCCATGACAAAACCACTTGGTCCCCCCCTCCTCCTTTTTTTCTCTTGCTTGTCTTGGCTCAAATGTAATTTGAATTTAAATTTATAAGCAAACCAAAAAGTTTAATTTTAAAGCAAATTTTGAGATCTGCTTCAGAATACTTCATGCCTTCAGATACAGAAAAATGTTTCATTTCAATCAAATATATTACAGAAGTTTTATTCAGTATTTCCAGGTCAACATACTGTGTTTGGTTGCAAAAAAACCCCCCTCACTATTTCCTAGGCATCTTGATACAATCTCTCCCTCTTAAGATGAATGCAAACACATCTTAGAATTTCCCAAGGGACAGAAATTCCCTTTCCTCTCCAGGTCTACTCTTTTAGCCACCTGAATATGTTGGCTGTGTATCGGGGCCTGGAGCTTCCTATTTACTGGGAATGTGGACACCTTTGTTAAAAGGTGCTTCTCATTAAAAATAGCAACAAGGCAACATGGCTTGAGAACAGAGGAATCCAATCAACGCCCTATATGAAGAAATGATCTGAACCTAACTATTAGAACATCACAGGCTTGCAGAATTTACAAAAACCTTTTCTGGTTTTAATTTGTACAAAATGCCCCAGCTGCTTCCCTAGACTCACCTCCTAACATATTGATTTTAGTCTCAAACCAGGGCAGAAGTCAAATACAGGCAGCATGATTCATGCGCCTCTCACTTCAATCCACCCTCTCCTTGGAAAATGAATTGTCGTTTGTTCTGAAGTTATATTTCCCACAAGTTAACTTTTATAGGAATTGCAACCTGTCAATGAATTGTTTTGGGATAAATTGTTATATTACTCCAGCAATCTCACTGCAGAATGCAACAGGGTGGTGACAAGAGCTTTCCTGCAGTGGAGCCATGCAGCCCTCGTGCATTCAACTCAGATTTGTTTTATACACACCACAGCCACTCTACTGGCACACAAACAGAATCAGAATAGGACCCCAAACTGTGGCAAGCTTTTGACCTATGCAGCCTTCTCAGCTGTAGAAAGGTTAACTGTGGATGTCTTAAGTCAAGGTAAAGGCACTGCAAACTTGAATAACCTCAGAGTGATCCTTACCCTGTGTAAGAACTGTAGCTAATCTCAGCTGTTGTGGATTACAACAAATAAGAGAAAAAGAGGTCCAGCTCCAAAGCCAAGGAAATCTGGACTAGTTAAACACAGCAACTTCATTTGCTTTGCATGTTGCTGATAGCAGCTTCATTTTTTTGTGTCTTGCTGTGCCCATACTGATTCTCCTCTAAATTGTCTTTGCAAGACTTATCTAAGACTAATTTTAAGTATATCCTTCACTATTCTCTCTTTCTAAAGCAAGATATCCTGCCCCAGGCTACCAGCCTCTTTGATTTGTACTGGTCCCTCATCAGAACGTAGTGAGCTGTCAACAAATTCCCTGGTTCCTTCAAGCCAGCCCTTGGTATGATAAATCTTGGACTTTTTGAAATTGCATATGAAATCTTCATTGGCTCAGCCATTCTTAAGCTGTGATTAATAATCAAAATAATAAAATGCAAAAAGAAAAGTTAATTACACCCATGCTGGTAACTAAAGTGAATAGATCTCTTGCACACAGAACAAATCCCTGTACATTGACTTCCTCTGAGTCACGCCCCAATACACCCACGCCTCGCCTCACTAAGGTATTTCTCATGTCATCGTAGCCTAAAGCAAACACCTACACTCTCTCTGAGCCTGGAGAAGAGAGAACCCAACCTTGCAGCATTTCGATCAAAGGTGCAAACGCCACCATCTTCCCCAGGATGTCCTGCAATTAGCAGGAGATAACATGGAGATGGTAGCTTGGCCTGAGGTAATTTTTCTTAAGGGAGAGAGTGTGTGATGGCTTCTGATGTAGCAATAAGCTCCAGACATTGGGCCAGGTGCAACAAAGCAGGACCTAACTCCTCTGGCCTCATTCAGTGTGGTCCCTCTGAGGACACAGTTTGGATGGAGTGAAATGAGGCTCTTGCACAATGTACTTAATTTCACACTGGGGCTTGCAGAGATGCACGGACAAATGTGGGTGATACAGCATTCAAAAATCAGGGAAAGACAGAGACTGAGAAATGGAAGAGAAGACAGATGCAGTGATACGAAAGGAACAAGGGAGAAGAAAAAAAACCCCTCTTTTGCTTCTCTCTGGTGTGTTTTTTTTGGGTTTGCATTTGTGATCTCAGCCCTGTCCGATATCTCCAGTTTGCTGTTACAAAGCAACCCTCGGCTAACAGTTTTGCACGGACAGGATGTTTTAAAGATGAATGCTCTTTGTGCAATGACCTTCCACAAAGCATCCTTGCATCAGCTCTAGCTCCTGAAGAGTGGTGTTTCCCACCAGACAGAGAAAATTTAATAAGTATTTGTGCTCTTGGGTTGAGAAGAAGGGCAGGTCACGCTACGGTCATGCAGTGCCCTTGGCTTGCTGTGAACCAGCCTAGTCTGAAAGCCTCAGTAAATCTCAGCCGCCAGAGTGACCTCAGGTGCCTCTGGGCTGCAGCTCGTTCTCCTCACCGCTGTGTCACGCGGCCTCAGCACCCTGGCCAGCCTCCTGCCTGCTGTGGTTGTCCTCCTGGCCACGCTGCAACATGGCCAGACAGCAGTTCCCAAAGCTGACAGCAGAAGCCGTGGCCTGGCCTGCCACCATTACACTGCTATCATGCAACATGTACCCTGTGCTTGCCCCACCTGGCTGCAGCGTCACCAAGGTCTTTACATCCCAATGGCATGTCCCCACACTGGTTTTATCTTCCAAATACCTGCTGGAGACAGAGGATGCTGTGATTTTATTCTCCCTGGGTCCACCAGGCTTGTTGAGGAGGGCTTTATTGGGTCAAGTGCCCACCACCACTTTTGAGCAGCTGCAAACCCCCCAGCTGAGGCTGGAGCTGACCCTCAGTTCTGACTTATGCATGTGCTGTGGGTTGGATGGTGCTTGTCCTGGGCTCAATCGTTATTTATTCAGGGCAAGACTCTTGTAACATCCAAGCCTGAAGCAACACCTTTCGCACTAGCAGGGTTAGCAGGACAACTAACCCCAAAACCAGGGGCATTAGATATAGAAAGGATACTGAGTGAACATGGTGAATGTATTATCTGCAAGGCTTTCCAGCCTCAGAAGTTTGAAATAAAAGCGTAAACTGAGGTCAACAGAGGGAGCAAAGCAGCATTTTCTTGCCATACTCTGCCTTCTCACAGCTATGACCATCAAAGCAGAGGCTGTCACCACTGAACTAGATTTTCAACAATTGTGCCCTTGAGATAGACGAGGAGTTGGGAGGACCCTCACCTTCCCAGCTCACATGGACGTCTACTGCATCCCTGAATTTACAATGGTTGAAAATCCCAGGAGACTGAGAGTGGTGGTGTGGGGAGCAATTGCACCCATGTCAGTAACTGTGGGCCAAAGTACTTTTGTACCTCTCCATGCCAGCAGTGTCCCTAACTTTCCTAATGGTATAGAAAATGAACATAATTAGCAACATGCAGTATGCTGATGTATTTCAAAATCTTTTCTGGAATACCAACACCCAGCCAAACAAACAGAGCAGAGCATGCTGCAACGAATATCTGCCCCATCTACAAATAAGAGCTCTCCCAATTTCAGTATTAGTAACCTGCAGTGAAGAATTCAGCCTACGGAGCTGCCAGGTCTATGCCAGGCAGACACACATCAGGGCTTCTCTGCAGCAACCAGAGACCCAAGAAAAGGTGATAGTGATGGCACAGTTGGATAGTCCCGAAATACCAGTTTCCCCATAAATACACAAATCAATTAAAGGTTATGAAATGCAGTAATTTTCTATGGGTGTAGCTACATGCTTCTGAATTTAATGAGCAAGTAAATGAAGCTGGGAGAGAGAAAGCAAAAACAAGCTTTAGACTTCTACTGTTTTGTTCCTCAAAACCTACAAAACTTCAGAAGTCTTAGATCACACCTGGTGACCCTTACAGGACCTTCCAGTTCATGTCATCCTGCAGTCACTCCTGCTCACCATCCCCTTGGGCCTGGTGACTCTTGGGAGGAGAGACAGGTAGAATTGCCTGTCAGGCACAGAAAATCAGGCACTTAGATGGGATATGGTCCAACCAATTTTACAGATGGTGTGGGGAAAAGAAAATGGCTAGAAAAAATGTCAAAATGCAAAGACCTGCAGAGAACATTAGGACTGGAAATGCACTAAGTCCAATATTGCCCCATTTTCTGTCTTTTGAAAAAAGTTTTAGCACCTTTCCTTTTCCAATGCCAGATAAGGAACCATAAACCTCCAGAGAGGTTTTATATCTCCTGCAGGAGGACATCCCTGTCCTTACAGCAGACAGGCATCTGTGTATGCTTCTCTCTCTCAAAGAGCAGAACAGTTTCCCAGATGAACTTCAGGTGAACCCTTTATAATGCCCCAACTTTGCTTCTTAGCTTATGACTTGATCCTGGGTATCCGACCTTTAAAACTAAACAATTCTTTGGTGCTTTAGGGGCAAGTGTTCACGTATACCTATGAGCCTTTTGGCTTGTTTGCCTTGCTTACTTTGCACAGTGAAACTTTCTGTGAATTCAGAGCCATGACTGAGAACTTTGCCTTCATTTCATTCTCTGCTGTACTTTTTTGGGGGTCCATTCTTTGCAGCAGCCCATTTTTATGAAGAGGTGGTATGGTGAGTCATACCACTGGCTTCCCAAGTCCAGGGGAACAATGAGGACTAGCCCATGCACAAGCAATAATAGGCTATCTGAATCATTCTGCAACAATTATTTGGCATTGAGCTTGGGAGATGAGATACACCTCCAGCTTTCTCTGCTCCTCAAAATAGAAAACACTGCCACTTGGGCACGTTTAGTAACAGAAAAAGTAGGAATAAAGTTGTTGTGCCATTAGAGCTGGTCACAGAATTTCCTCATCTTGTTTTTTGATGCACAGTTCCATATTTGGTTGCAATGTGCTGCTTGCAGACCCACTCTGTGACCACGTTTGTCTTGCTACATGCCTTAGTCCTAAATGCTTCAGCCACGGAGGGCTTGGTCCCAAGTTCAGGAACTGATGCTCTTAGGCTTGACCAGAGATCTGGCATTCCTTCCAGGAGAGGGCAGCAGCCCTTGCTCAGCCCAAGGCCCAGAACTGCTAAAACCACTGCTTTCGGGTCGCTGGCAATTTTGATGGTCAAAATGAGAGATTTCTGTTGTGCTGGGATGCAGACAGCAGCACACTGCTTTCATTGAACAGCAGGTGTAGAAAGCAACACTTCTGATCAAAAAGTTTTGGTTAAGCAGAAAGAGATTGCTTAAAAGAATACAAAAGTTAAAACTCTATGGTATAAATTGAAGTGTTAAGAGAATTTTTAGATGAATTGTTCTTTTATCCAACCCCCTCAACTTTAAACCCCTTATGCAGATCTACTGCAAGCTTGTTAATTTTACAGAATTAAAAATAGACAAATGAAACAATTCAGTAGAATGGAATATCACAAACCAAAGAATCTACAATTTTTCACTAAAAAACAGGGGCAAACATTTTGCCTGGCTTCTCAATCATTAAAAAAAAAATAAATCTGACTTCCAGCACTACTATATTTGAACAGGGTGTTTAGCTAACAGATGCATCAGTAGGATCAATATGACAGTATTCATGTCCTGGAATAATTTCTGTTTCACTTCAATTACAGAAGGGAGATCGTGAGTGTAACTGTTAACACAAGACCAGTCCTCACTAACATTGTGCTCTCCCAGACCAGATCTCAGCTTTGTACACTGGACTCCTCCTGAGGTCAATCTGCTTCTGCACAACCATCCCGTTCTTTGTGTAATGCGGCAAGGGGAATTAATTTTACTTCTAATAAAGAACGGCTCCACAACCCTTACTTTAAATTTGCATTACATAGAAACCTTTAAAAAGAAGATGTCGTTAGGCCAGAGGAGCTGGCTCTGCAACATGCTTCTTAGGTAATAATATCTTTCACATTCTGTAACTTCTGAAATATAGGTATGACATAAACCCTATGGAGGCTCATATCACTGAGATACTGCTAACTCAAGCCCTGCAGCCCTTCTCATTGGGTGCAGAGGCAAAACACTGCAGCCAATCACCCTCCCATAGTAAGCAAAGATGTTTGGATACTGTGCTCTGGAGTCATGTCCTGCCATCAGTGGTAACTCTAGAAAGACTATCTTTTCAGTTTGGTCATTAGATAATTTACAAAAATATCCCATGCTGTGATCCCAGCACAAAGGGCACAGAAGAGCACAGGTGGAGCTCTGCCTTGCCCCAGGAAGATGCTACATTAAAACCAAAGTGCAGGTCGCTGCCGCCAAGGGCAATAAGACAGCATTTGGCTTTCTAGATAGGGGTCCTGGTGTTTGGAGAGCATTTATTGTCACTCTGGGAGACCTGAGCTCAGCTCCCTGCTTTGAGACAGGCTTCTTTTCAAACCAGAGGCATGTATATTGGTTTTGTGCTAGAGTGAAAAGTTTTGAGGAAAAATACCTTCAAGATAGGTTTTCAGCTAGTGTGATGACACAACCACAGAAGGATGCCAGGAAATTAGATGGTCTGCTTCCCGTCCTCCTCCCACACTGGTCAGGACGTGAGGCTCCGGTGCGTGATGAAGTCGCTATTGCCTAATGAGCTATTGCACATCATCTGATATGGTGCAAGTGATTATGTCCTGATCTTTCCCTGCAGCAAATGAAGCTTGGGTGTATTTCCTCACATGTTAAATATAATTTGCAGCAAAGTCAGTGTCCATGTATGCACTGCTATCATACAGCAATGGATATTGTTGAGCTGCTGTAATGTGAACAGTGCCTATGCCCTTCCTGTCACAAAGAAAGGCAGGCTTGGCCTCACCGAGCACGTAAGTGCATGCTGGCTGACACACAAGCTGGCCAACTGAAGTCAATAAAATTGCATTTGTGGCCACATGCTTTCCTGGAGCTGCGTCCCTGTGTCAAGGACATGAACATGAAAGGTACTAGCACCCACATTTCACTGGGCCAGGTAAGCTTTAAAAGAAATACCACCTGGCAATCAGTTCACTGTGAGGCACAAGCCCTATGTGCTGTGTAGTTTGTAAATAACTTCCCATTCTGGAGACAGCCTAGCTTAGGCTCATGTTTCTATTTCTTTCTCTTCTCTTTTCCCTGTTTATATTAGGTAAAGAGGTGAAACTGGCTGAGAATTGTTTCTTGCTTTCCTAGGGAGCTGCATTTGACACAGTAAGCAAGAAATCAATCTCTTGAATGAAAACTGTAAAATGGTGTGGCTTGTAAAACAGGATGGATTTGGGCAAAAAAAAGGAGTCACTGCTATGGGAAAAATAAAGCTTGAAAAGAGCAAAGATCACTTGTACAACTTGGGGAAGGAAAGTTCCTGAAAACCCAAAAAGCAATTAGCTAGAGTTCTCCTGACAACTGCTTGTATATTGAGAATCTTTTTAAGTTAAGTTAGATACTTCTGTCTCTCTGCAACTCAGTCAGCGAGCTGAGTGCCTAATGTCTAAAACTCAGCACTGGCAGCTGGACTCTTGGGTTGTTGTCAGTCTCAGCTGAGCTGATCCTCCATGATTTCAATCAAAGAAATGCAATCCTGCAAAGCATAGGCCAGACTACACAGAAAACGGGATGCATAAAGCAGGACGAAAGATTGAGCTGTAATTCCCCAGAGGCATTAGGCTCATAAACTCTTAGCTTATTGTTTGTAAAATACTCTAGCTACAGAGAACAACATGGAGTAAGTGGTATCTCAGAATTGGGCTGTCTTCCAGGCTGCATTTCATCTCTCCTGAGAGACTGACTGACAAACCCCTGGTACTGCAGAACAAGAAATTTTTGAGGGTTGGCTGGCGCCTTTGGGTGCTCCTATGAAGACTTAGGTGCTTAAATACCTGCAGTTGTGGTCTTGAATAAATACTAAATTTTGTGGAACAATTTTGCTTCAAGTGCATTTACTTGGATAAATACTAAACTTCATGGAAGAGTTTTGCTTCAAGTGCATTCACTTCATGTACAATGGAGAACATTTTTCCTTACAAAAAAAGAAAAGGGGGGGATCTTTTCATTTGAGAAAGTCCTTAGAGAAAGACAAGGAAGGTCACAAACACTCTTCAGCGAGGCACATTCGTCCCGAAAGTGTTCGTGTGGGCATCATGAAAATGTTGTGGGCTTCAGCTAGCTGGGGAGCAGAAGCTGTGCCCTTCAGGCAGGTGACTGATGAGACACTCCTCGCAGCAGCTGATGACTAGTGCATAGTCAGAACAATTGTTGCGGTGGGGAGCGTCTGAATAACCAGCAAGGTGGGTGCACCAACAAACTCAGGGTGAATAATTTCACGCAAACAAATTTGTAAAACTGTCTGTTTGCACAACATAAGCTCATACTTAAGGACAAAATTTGGTGATAAATTTCGTCTGTTGAGGTGAGAAGTGATCATTGCACTGGATTTCAGAGACAAAAGGAGACGTTTTGTAAGAGTCACTTTTCTATTTGAGGGCCCCGTTTTTCTCTGCTGAGTTCTGACCTGACGTACCTTGACCTCAGCACAGTGCTGACTGCTGTTGGGTTGGAAAGGGCCATGGTCTGCCAGGTAAGAGCCATGTTCCTGGGGCACATTGCCTGCAGCAGGTCCTGAGCGTACTGATTGCCACATGGGACTACCTGAGTGTCACAGAAGTACAAAGCACAGTTTAAATAGCCTAAGCATTATATTGAGAAGTCCTCCCAACTAGACCCAGACAGTTGTAAGCTTCATGGAAAATTTGGATCGTCATCCAAAGATCATAGCTCGTACTTGTCTCAGAAAGGATCAAATCAAAAACCACATACACAATGCAAACTTGGTAGCCAGATTTAGGTAATTAGCTGTTATAGAAACTTGAACTATGCTAGGCTGTAAATAAGTAGAGGAAAAAAAAGTAACTGCTTACAAACTCAACTAGGGTGCAAGAGAAGGAACGGGTGGCTGCAGGGAGAAGGGGCAGAAGCAAAGACTTCTGCACAAAAAAGAGAAAGTCTTCGTGCCAGATTCAGTGCTTTTAAAGCAAACTGTGTAAGCAGGAAGGAGGATTTCCTCTGTCCCCGCTTTTGTCCTCTCTATCACATTAAAATAGAGCACACACACGTGCAAGAGGGAGACTTCCTTCATCTCCCCTCGAGAAGAGCAGGTAGGTAGCAGCAGCTCTGAATTCTGTGCTTCGGGCAGGTGCTGCTCTCATCTCCAGTGATGCCTACTCTCTGTCTGTCTGACTGTGGGGCTACAGAACACCATGCCATTTTTTGTCATGTCCCTCCTGAGAAGTAGATGTTACTCCTTTCCTGTGACTGGATACTAGTTGCAAATTTCTTACAAACTGCCTGGCAAGCATTTATTAGCTTATTTTTTTCCCCAGTATGAAAAGAATTCACCATCACCTTAGAAAAAATAACCTTCTTCTTGTCCAAAATAAAGAGAAAGGTAGTCTTTGAGAGAGAGGGAAAAAAGAAGTACAGAAAAGCAAGAAAGCTCGTTAAAAACTCCTTCTCTGATGTGTGTCAAAGGAGATACAAATGAAAGTTATCACTTACTCAAAAGCACAAGCAGCCAGGAGAGAAAGTACATAGTGTCGCCAGTGTGAGTATGTGAACACATCTCCATTTGTCAGCTGCAGCAGCAGGTTGCCTTCCAGAAAAACTGGCTACTATGTGAGAGGAAAGGAGACCACACATATAAACCTGCAGAGCAAGGGTAGTGGCATGCACTAGAGACATCATGGCTGGCTCTCTGCCACAGTGAAGGCTCCCAACGCTACAAACCATGGTACTTTTGACCAGGTAATTTGGAAACCTCATAGATGAGCTCTCCTTGTATCTTCATAGAAACACAGAGAATAACAAGCTGCAAATTCACATGCAGGGAAAACTTTTTAATCCTACCGCCCACCAGCAGGAAAACACATTGCTGCTGAGGGGCAGCTGGAAGAGCAATGCAGCAGGAGACACGAACGCCGTGCTCTTCTGGCAGCTCTGTGCCAAGCGCATCGGTGCACTTTCCTGCTGGTTAGTTTCCCAGACCCTTTACTGAGCTTGTAAAAACACCCCAAATCCACAAACCAGCATGAACTGTGAGGATGGCAGACCTCTGAGGGCTAGCAAGCCTGTTAACACCCTGAGGGACTGTAAGTGCCTTCATTAGCTTTTTTGCCAAGGCTGCTTCTGCAAAGGGTCATCCAGGGAGCAGAGGGAGTGACAGCACAGTGTGAAAGATGAGAGGGAAGGAGAGGAGGGTACGCAGAGGTGCCTGGGCAATGCTGCTATCCATCAGTCAAGACAAGCAGCTGCCAGACTCCTGAGTGTAAAGAGAAAGGGACTTGGGTAGCCCATTTGTTTTGCTTTCACCACGTTCCCTGGACAGGTTGTAATGGTCCTGTATTGCCATGTCCCCTCACCTGCGATGAGCTTATCCAGTACCCATTCCTGCAGGATGCACCCGTCCTCCTCCATGCTCCTCATGGTGACTGATTTAGGGCACTTAACATGGCAATGCAGCTACAAAAGAGAGCCTGTGAGCCTTAGTGGCAAGGCCTGAGGGCACTGGAGCTGGCATGCCCAGGAGGAGAAAATCCTTTCGCCCCGCAGAGGCCATGACCTGCACTAAAAGCTGGCCAGTTCCCACGGGACTCCAAGGCTCCCAATCCAGCCTCAAAACTTGGGTCCAGTCCTGACACCCCTGACATGTAGGTAAGTTCAGTGCAGGAAATGGCACATATCTGTCCCTTACACCCAAAGCTGTCAGGGTGAGGCTCACAGCCAGCCTAGGCAGGTTTTGAGTTCACCAAACACTTACTTATTTGTGCAGAAAGCCCACTTAGACATGCTTTGCAATCCCACATCATATATGAGGGCTGCCTCCATCACACAGGCGCATATGTAAACCCTTTAAGTAGACACTGACCTGAATTTATCCCGTCTCACTCACATAAAAGCACTGAGGTGCCCGTTTTCATGCTTTAAGAGGTGATGGACCCACACCATTGGGCACAGCTCTGCTTAACCATCTCTGGCTTTTGCCATGGAACAGAGATCAGGAACTTAGCAGGGCACTGGGGAACTTTACTGGGGCTAGAACAGAGCAGGATTTTTCTGTAAGATTTTCTATTCAGAATATCACCATTTTCCAGCAAATGTAACACAAAATCCAGATTTTATGAAACTTTCCTTGGGCTGGGCAGGTTTCCAACATCCAGAGTGGGATTTCTGATAACTAAAGGAGGGAGCAGATTAAGAAAAAAGCAAGCAAGCTCCTGCTGCACAATGGTACTGTGATCGTGTGCAACGCTGGAAACTCAGGGTCAGCTCAAGGAAAGACCAGTTGGGTCCCTGAAAGCTTCCATGAGTGGAAGAGGTGACCAGATACATTCATGGAATTTGCAGCTATTAAGTATCAAGAAAGTATCAGGATGATCTGGGAAAGCACCTGGGGCAAGCACCAGGACTTGTCCTGTTTTCAGACTTATTCCAAGCCATAAATGGGTACAGTTGGAGACAGGGTTTGAGCTACACTCATCCTTAGCCAGTATGGACCTTTCGTAGTGGCTCTGTGGGCTCCTGGAGTTGTCCTCTTGGAACTGCTTTGCTTCCATATAAATACCTAAATGTTCATTGGATTAAAGTACACACATTGGATGTTATATTTCACTGGTCAGGGCTGGCAGATGGTATGGAAAGCTTAAACACAAGTTCCCTGATTCTCTCTTGGGTTTCAGCATGTGGAAGCTTCAGCTGTCATTGCAGTGAGAGACCAAATGACACAATCTCGAGAGCTCCCCCACAATTCGATTCCCCTCCAGGAGCTCCAATTCTACGAAAAGCTGAATTTGCAAAAGGCAGTATTATAAGCTGATTATATCATCTAAGACACTGGCAAATGGCTCAAAGGTCCCAAGCTCTGCTTGTTGGTAACCATGGCACTGCAAACTCTGTTTGCTAAATACTGGCTCTGAAAGGGAAGGCAAAGGTGAGAAGCTCGCAGAAGGCAGGCTATGGTGCATGTTGCTAAGCCACTGAGCAATAACATGTTGTGTGTCTCATGGGTGTGATGGCATCGATCAGAACAGACATGTGACTCAGCCCTATCAACACTGAATCGAGCCTTGTAAAGCACATGGCTACATTTAATTTCTACCTCTTCTCACCTGTAGGAGATACCGAAGAAGAAAATAAAAATCCAGGAAGAAAACCCTTTCAATTTAATTCTGTTCATGGAAACATCAAAAGACCAAACTGCCAAGCAGGTTAACTTTGCAAATGCTGGATACTTCCTTGATGCAAGATAGCCAGGCCTTTTTGAGTTCACTCATCAATACTCAGTCAGTAGGAGTGCAATTAAGTTTCTAGTCACCAGGAACCACCACTCTCAACCATCCCAACCTTTGGAGATGAGGCTAGTGTTGTACAGGAGGGTGAGTGATCTGAGCCCTGAACCCTTGGGGCCTTAGTGTGCTTAGTAAAACTCAGCACAGAGATCTCATGAAATAAAGAACTGGAAGTGGCCTGGCCAGGCTATGCCAGCACTGAAACCTGAGCCCAACAGTGTGCTAGGCTGGTTCAGCCTCCCTAAAACTCCACTTCTCCATGAAAACTGTCCTTTGGTCAAAAAAAACTCCAACACCTTACGTCCCCATTGGGATCATGTGCCTTTGAAAATGTTACCTGTCTGTCCTACAGCCTTAAACACCAGCTGGGGAAAGAGGAGGAAGGAAGGCAAACAGCCACTGACTTGCAGAGTAGGTGCAGTCAACAGCCACTCTGCTGAGTCACTGCTGCTCTCTCCAGCACTCTGGAGTTTTAGGGCAGGATAAGGCTTTCTCCGTTCACCTTTCCTGGCCACCCTGTGCAGGTGTTTCTTGCAAGTATGAGTGTTGAAGAGCCTCAAGTGCTTCTGCAGACACTAAACTGAATGTGGTTAGGCCGAGTCATAATTTACCAATACCAGCTGGCTCCTGGGATGAGCAGAAACATGCTGGGGTCAGGATGTGTAAAGTAACCCTATTAAATTATTTTTCACTGCTGCCTGTGCTCGTGCTCACAAATGCAGTTTGTGCATAACTCATGAAAGGAGCTGCGGCGAGAGCAGGTGATGGAGAGGATGAGGCTCATGCTCCCTATGATTGCAGTGTGGCTAGTCTAGCAGGCACCACGGCGAGTCCTTAGTTGGGGAGCAACTCCTGCACTGATGCTCAGAGCAGGGGAGAAAACTCACATCAGGAATCCCACTTCTGCTGGGAGGTTCCCTACTTACAGCTGGCAACCTCTCAAAAGAGATGAGGTCAAGGATCAGCGAATTGATTAGGATGGAATAAAAACACCACCTATTGCTCCCTTCCTCAGCTCCTTTCAGCACATGAAACTGCTCATTGGAAAAGCCTAAATTCACAGTCTAATTCTCTTGATTCCTGCATGCACTAGTCCCATCCTTCTTCAGCACTGTAGCATGACCTCCAGAGACCTAGTTGGGTTTTTGTTTTGTTTTGGTTTTTTTTTTCAGAAAGTCTGCTCTCATGCATTTTCAACTCAATTTTGGGCACCAACACAACCGGCTCCTCTTCTTGCACCCAAAACTATTAACCAGGAAGCTTTCTACCCCACATCTGTGACAGTTTTAGGGATAGGTCAGCACCAAACCTCTGGTTTGGAAACTGGATTTTTTTCATAACATATGGCTCAGAGTTAAAGGCCTGCATACAGGATCAAAGTGAAGTTTGGCCCCATTATGTCAGTGGCAGTATTCTCATGCTTCATAAAGGTTCCCTGAGCTTTCAAATGCAAGTGTGCCACCAACTGCATAAAACCTCTGTTTCAGAGGCTCAATATCCCTGTTGCACACCAAATGTCAAAGGGGCACTCACTGGATCTTCCATTGGGGAATGATGGTTATGTGGGAGAGCACATGTACTGCTGCACATACGGGTGCTATTCAGAGCTTTCTACCTCCTCTTCTTCATTTTACTCTCTGCCTCAGAAGAGAAGTGGCCTTTACCATCAATAAGTGATGCCTGCAACTCTCGGCAGCTTATAGATAATGCAGGTATTTAGCAAGAGTCTGTATGCCTTGAAGCTATTATGGACTACAAATGCCTTTTCAGAAGATACTGTACTGAAGTTTATGTATAGCAAGAGATAGTCGTGGACATTAAAGATGGCAGATGGCTCTTTTCAGTGTCTGAGGGGGAAACCACTGGGTCTTTCACCTCCCCATCCCACCAGCAGTATTATCTGTGGCCACTGCTTGGTCAGAGCCATGTGGTGAATTGAGTGAAGGGGAAGGGTAGTGCAAAAGGAAAGTTCACAGTCTTCCCTCCTAATTTCTTTTCAGTACCCATTTCAGCCATAATGCCTGTTACTTTTTACTTTAGGGAGGGAAGTGTACTTGGCACAAATTCTGCATCTTTTTCAGTCCCTGGATCTCCTCTGCCCTCCATCAGATTGCACCCAACATCTGGATCTCTGCACTTTTTGGAGGTGGGACTCATTTCTCACATACGTATGGTAACTAGCAGACAACATCCCTGTATACTGCACTATCAGTAACAAAATACAGCAGCAATTTTAAGTGAAGATCCATTACAAACCTGCTTAATGAGAGTTTCACCGCATAAGGACTGCAGGATCCACTCCAGACACAGCATACCTTTTGCTAACCACACTAAATCCTTTTAAAAAATGGTTTCTATATGACGAAAGGCCCTAATTAATCACACAGCAGCCAAGGCAAGTTCGTTGTATTACCTTGTTGAAGGCACACTCAGTTAATCCTTGCGGAAAGTCCCCTCCAGTCCCCTGAAGTCATTGTAACATACACACAAGTGTGCGTGCATGGGTATAAATAAAAAAATGCATCATGGACCTCGGTCACCAAATCTGGCCTTATTTGTAAGCGCTCCCCTTGCCACAGCCTTTTCTAGCCTTGACGCGATGGGGAGGAGGAAGGTGTCACCTGTTGGTGTCCTTGACAGATGTAAGTGTGGGCATGTGAGCGGAGGCATTTGAGAAAGAGGGAAGGAGGGAAAACTGCTCTCGGCAGCAACGAAGGGTCCAGCGGAGCCCCCTGATGAAAGGTTCAACACCAAATAAAAAGGAAAGCCACTTGGAATAAAAGGGAGTTAGGGTCTGGAGAAAATGCAGAGCTGTGCATCTCTGCTCTGGGAGCAATAGAGAGTGGTACTAATGGCAAAGCATATTAGCACGCAAAATCAGCCTCCACGTAACCTGCTCAGTCTAGGGATGATCAGCACTTGCTCAAAAATTTCTAAGAAAAAATAAGAGAAATATGTTTTTTGGACCACATTCATGACAAAGCTGTCACACAATCACCCCTGTCCTCCATGGAATATATTTCTCATGCAAGCTGCAAGATCTGAGCTACCTTCTGGTGAAATTTTAAGATTTTATGACAGTTTTGGGTTTTGTTTATAATTGTTTGTGCTCTCCAAGAAAAAAATGTTTGGATTTAGCACCTTTCCCTGAAAATTTGAGACAGGAGAATTTGTTTCCTTATTATGCTTCCTCATGTGTCTGATACTGAGAGGAAGAACATTTTCTTATCATTTTGCAGATGCTGCTGTCCCCCTTCACTCATTTAATCTTCTTATGTTCTCAGGTTTGCATACATGTGTAAACCTCACTATACGCAGCAGTGAGCACAGTCAGACCATCCTGGGTTCTGGGCACTGCTGCAATGCAATCACTAATAGGACAATGCACAGTTCAGCATCTGGTGTATCCTCTGTTCAGGACATTACAGCAAAGGAATGGCTCCATGAGCTAATATATTAGTTATTTATCTTCAGCTTTGGCTTCTTTAACCAGAAGCAATTGTATCCTTGAAGCATGGTGAAAGAATATTGATTTAAAGTATGTCTTTATGCACTCACATACACACACACACACGTGTGCATGTATATTAGAGCCTCAAACAGAACTGCAGTGAGGATGCACACAAACCCCATATGTTAGCAGTGCCAGAAGGCCACAGGGAAAGAAAAGCATTCTCCACTTAGCTGAGCGCTGAGAACCTGTATTTCAAGTCATTTCTGTTTGCAGAACTAAGCTGAACTCCCCTGCAACCCAGGTGGGAGGCAGAACAGCCCTCGCTCCCGCAGGGCCGCCAGCTGCAGAGCTCCCCACAGCCCCTGTGCACGCAGAGGACAGCTCGCAGGACAGCCAGCCCCGAGAGGAGGGAACCTCTGCAGCAGGCAAGGGCAGAGCATGGTGCCAGCTCCCCAAAAGGCCTGGCCTGCAAAACATCAGAGACAGTAGCTCTGCTAACCCTCAGTGAGCTGAAGGTCAGGGAAACAGGAGTTTGGGAAGCTGCTGCTTAGGTGCCAGGGAGCAAGGACAGGTCCTGCAACCTCTGATGCCCAGGGGCATGAAAAGTGCCCAATACCTCAACGTTATTTCGGCAGCGTTTGGGCGACCCAGGGTGTTCCAGCTTGGAGCAAGTTTGGGCAGGAGATTGCAAGTGTTCCCAACACGAGGGATGCCCCATTTTCTACACAACCACACAGCTGCCATACCAGAACTGGGCAGAACTGGAAAATTATACCATATATTAATGCGGCATGTGAGAGGGTTATGGTTTACCTTTTGTTCTTATTTAATGAGAGGGCGGGAGAGGAGAGGGTTAAGGGAGGGGTGAGATCATGATAGATGAAGAGAACTTGCTTGGCTAACTCTCCATAGCCCGTAGCTACTGCAATATTTATGAAAGGGAAGGTGCATCTTGGCAAGTTAACCTGCCTGAAATTGGAAGGTTTCAGATGAAAGGGAAACCTGGTAAAGTAAAACGGAGCTGTGCTTGAGAGGAGCACGGTGGCAGGGAAAGAAAATCTATCTCCTCACCAAGAGTTTCCATTTCTGAATGCTTTGCTTTGCCCCGAAAAAGCACTAAAGAAAGCAATCTGGCCAGGCCTGCCCATCCCACAGCACAGGAACAGAAGTGCCTACAAACATCTAACTCCCTCTTCTCCATTCTTCACAAGTCCTCTGGCATGTGATAACACTGCACAATTGCACTGCCTCTGGAGGTGGAAGGGCCCCATCCAGACATTGGCTAATATCTAAGGCATTTGGCTGAATTTTGAGGCTATTTGCACAGATGAGGTAGGGCCCTTGGGTGTCCATTACAGGTCTACTTTTTCAAGAGGCAAACCTTGAAGATGCTATCATTAATGGCATTTCCTGCTTCTTGTACAAATCTTACTGACTTAATAAAAAAAAAAAAAGAAAAGAAAAATACTTTTCTGTCAATATTACCACGATTTCTTGTTTACCAAGCACTGTATCAGCATAGGGCTTGGATCTTTTTAGAAGGAAAAAAAAAATCATCTAGATGAAAAAAGTATGAATGTCAAGATCCTGGAAAATATTCCCTTGATTTCTTCTTCTATTCCCTGATGTCTTCCAAGACATGGAAACAACTTTGAAAAATTTCAGAAAAAATATCTGATACAACAATAGATAAACTTTAATTAAGATCTTGCCTGTAGGCAGACCTACAGCCCTGGCATCTTGTCTCTTATCTACCAGCACAAGGCACTCCCAGTATCCTGTCCTCCCATGGAAGGAGCAAGCTCTGTGCATGCAGGGATGGGTTTCTTTATTTGCTTAACTGTTTCCTCCAGAGAGATGGCTCCAAAGTGAGGTGACAAGCCACTGATGGAATTGGAGGAGGGTTTATTTCTCCATTTCTATGAAAAATCTAGATCTTTCTCATTCTCTCTTCCCACAAAATAAAGGGTTTCAACCAAACTGGATGAGTGGCTGTGCTTTCTATTGCTTTAATTTTTTAATTATAATTTCCCTAATTTTGATCTCAACCTATCAGTAAAAACCAAAGAGCAGTCTGAAAGCTTCAAACAACAACGGTGTGATTCTTCCAGCATTTTTTCCTTAGTGTCCCTCTCTTCCCACGCCAGCCCTGGCGCATGGTGGCAGGGGAGGGGAGTGCTTGGCACTCTGGAGGTTCTCACACCCCTCTCCTGTCTAGACCAGGGCTACGTCTGATTTTCTATCTCCCCAAGGCTACAATTTCCAGTGAAAAAAATATTAAATTCAAAACCATCTGCCCATCTCATCTTCCGAAAAGTCAAAACCTGTCAGAGGCTGAATTCCCACGTCTGGCATCAGAAACTCTCCTGTCCATTTTGCAGCTTTAACGTTGCTGTTGCTCAGCCCGTAATGTTGAGCACTCACACAATATGTTTGAGGCAGGGATAGATGTTCATGCAATGCAAGGATTTCACAGGGGCATGGAGAAAAGAGTGGATATAGCATGGGGCAATGGTGCTGGGAGCTGGGGAGGATTTAACCAATTTACATTTACTCCTTGTCTGACTCATACCGCTGTCCTCTGACCTTTCCCTCCAGAGACCTTCAGCTCAAGCCCGCCTGCTGCCGACCAGGGCAGGGTTTCGTTTGCAGCATTAATCACAGGCAGCCCTCCCTGACGTCTTGGTGGCAAGCTGGGGTCAGCGCTGGTGTGCTGGGAGGGGAGGAGGATCAGGGCTAGTCAGTCAATCTGCTGCCTGGTGTCACGAGTGATTTATGGCGCGCTTCAAACACAGCCATTGATCTGTCCTGATTTCCCCAGCATGCTTGTCAGTGTGTAATAAAGCCAATGGGAATTCCTGTGTTTTGAGTCAAAGACCTTAAGTATGCTCAGGTTTGCTTATTTAGAAAAACACACCTGAAGTCTCCCCATTTGGGAAGCAGCTCAAGATTTACAGTCCTGTAGAAATCTGCAAGGGTAAGAACAAGAAATACAACCCCAACCAGCCCTTCAGGCAGCCAGCCAATTAATCTTTCCTTTGCTGTCTGCTGCTTGTTCACCTTTCTGCCTTCAGCAGTTTTGGAAGATCTAAGCCAGGCAGCAGCAGTGACTTCCTCCTGCCCGGCCCACAGTGAACCCCCGAGAACCGTCCTGGAGGTGAACCCAGTGATTCCCTGGGCTGTATCTCCCGTAAAGGCTGCTCTGGAAATCATCTGCCACTCTCAGCACGGGCTACCCTTGAGACCAAGCCAAACACTGTGCACTCCCCGGCGAGGCAAGGGGCTGCATAGCCACCTGCAGCTTACAAGCAAATGTGTGCACAGCTTGGGGATGGCTTGAATTCAGAGCACCACAGACCCCACCAGCTCTGTGACTTGGAGACCTTTCTAAGAACAGTCCTCGCATCATCTGGGATTGCTGCATGGAGGGAGGAGGTACAGCGACGAGCCCGCTCAGACAAAACATGCCTGTGCCATTGGCACTGCAGGATGGTGCACGCTAAGGGACAGCATGGAGCACTGAGTTCTCTCCCCCACTGCTCCCAGGTGGTTGCCTGAAGCTACAGCCCACATGTGGGTTTGCATCCATGCTATAAAAGTTGAACGAGAGCATAGGCTGAAGGGCAGGTGAGGTGCCTTGCCCAAAATACAGCACACATGATGTCACCAGCCATGAGGGGGTTGATATTGTTCTGCCCTTGCAGGATCTGTCCTTAATTGTAGCATCAGTGACTTCTCACTTCCACTACCCACCAAGAAGAAAACATTTCTCTGCTGCTTAGCATGGGCTACACCTTTAAAATACTGAACACTTTTGTCCAGTACAATGAGGGAAGGCATCTTCTTCTTTTGCTTTGCACTTGATTAAAAAACCCCACCCCAAACAAATAATAAAAAATCCCCAACAAACCGAACCTACATTTTCTCATACAACATTTTAAACCAAAAAATTTGCATCTCAGATCAAAAATATGTCAAGCAAAGATGCCAGAAAACTCCCAAAATTCCACTTGTCAAGAGTAGTTTTCCTAAATGTTGTATTTCCAATAGCAGCTTCTTTTTCTAACTGGAAAACATTGACTGATGAACTAATCAGGAAGAAGGTGATAACCGCCAGCAATTTTTATTCTGACAAAATATTCACTTTCTCTGCAAAGAAAATTCCTATTAATGATTACTATGCAGTAGAATAAATGAGATTGCAGAGCTGTTCCACAGATCTCATTAAAACTCCTAACCTAGGAGCATGCTCTGTTTCAGAGCACTCATGAATGCTCAGCTTCTCTGGAAAGGCGGGGGTGCACCATTCATATCGGATATCTCAAAAATCACAGAATTCCCAGTCAGTGGCCATTTAGAAGGTGTTGGCCCCAGTTCAGTGGATTTTAAATTTCAGCTACTGTACATGTCATAACAATCAAACTGCATGAAAAGAGACACAGAGAGTGGCAGGTTCCTAAGAAATATTAGCGCCAGGTCTTGTTGAGTAATGAAGGAAAATGCTCACCTATGGGACTTTCCACATTTCTTATCAGTTATCAAAAAAACCCCAAGAGACACACATTCTCCAGTCTCGCTTTTTTCTGGGATGAACTTCCCAGCACCCTGGGGAGGGGGGAGAGGGGTGGGAGGGATAGAAAATCCTTCTTGAACAAAACATTGAAGTGAATATCATTAAAATGTTCATATTTAAAACACCCACTCACATTTGGACAGCCTGGGAAGGTCAGCCCGCAGTGCTGCTGGATTCCCCAGCCTAGTGCATCAAAAAGCTTTTTGATTTTGCCCTGCCAAGCACTATTTCCAATAAAGCCTGTCCTCAGTATTGTATCTTCCCATCCTGCCACACAAAGGAACTGGGAGGGTGGGGAGGAGGTGAACTCATGGGAAAAGAGGCCATTTCATGGCAAAAAAAAAAAAAAAAAAAAAAAAAAAAAGTAATTGCTAGGGCAGAAAGAGGGATTTCTTGCTTTCTGTAGTTCAGTATTTACTTGCTCTTCCCAGTCATATCAGAGGTTCCACTTCAAGGAGGGCAGAGACTTCGAATACCCCAGCACTGGGAGTACCAGCATCTCTTGTGTGTAGATTAACACCACTAACTAACTCCTTCTCCTTTCTGGGGCAGCTTTCATGGCTTTTCTTGTCCAGAAGGCAAGTCTCAGAGTCAGCCAGCTTGTCCTCCTGGCTGCACAGACACTGTCTCTATTGCAGAGGGAAGTTTTTCCACAACATACCTTGCCTCCCTAAATCCTACTGTAGCAACCATCTGGAGTCTGCATGTAAACAGCTCACACATCCAAAAGCAACTGGGCAGCTTGTGTAAATGCTGGCATTTGCAGTCAAGCACCCGGAGCCCTGATCAGGTGGAAATATTGTCTGTAGTGCAATACTTGCAGTAGGGAGCTCTTAGCTTTGTGATCAAGCCCAGGAATGGTTTCCCTGAAAATCCAGAGACCAGCACAGATTAAAGTGGCTGTAAGGGAAAGACTTTGCTGGTATACTTTGGCTCCTGACTTCAGTGTTAATATCCTCCCAACTGAGCAGGAATAGGTCAAGAAATATATGGCATCTCCTCAGTGGAAAAAGGACAGATTTATGGGGATCTGGGGACTTTGGTTTATACTGGCTGAAAATCTAGCCCTAAATATCTTCCAAAATTTGGTAGAAAACTGTGCAGACCACTGCCAAGAGGGAAACTCCATCCCAGGGCTTTAGAGAAAAGACAGAGGCAAATTTGAACCTATGACTTGCCCAAAATCACCCAGTAGAGGCCCAGAAAGAGAACTGCTGCATTTGAAACAGGCTCAAACAGTGCCAAATACTCCCTCACACTCTCCCAGATAAAGGGAGAGGAGTTGTTCTTCCACCTCCCAGATCAAGCCCTGAACAAGGTAATTAATTTGAAGAGGGCAAGTTGATTAGACTCAAATTTGCCTGGGGTAAAAAACATCCATTAACAAACATCAGCTAATGGGAAGGTGCTCAGTTTCCCCTGGGCTTTCTGGCTGTGTCAGATGGGAGCATGTATTTGGGTGGATTTGTCAGAGCTGAATGTGACAAGTTGGGGTTTCACACGAGACACTGTAAACTTGGTCTTTTTCAGACTTCACGTAGGAATCAACCTCAGCAGCACAAAGCCATCAGTGGAAGGTGGGAGACACTACCACGGTGGGAGATGCTCCCGTGTTTAGGCCACAGCCAGCTTGTCTCACTGTCTCAAATACCCGTAAATCCCACATCACTATACTGAGGAACGACTGTACAGCCGCAACTTCATTTCACCACTTTGAATATGGTTCATTAAACCTATCTAAACCCCAGATGACAACTGTTCCTGGAGGACCACACAGTCAGAGTCACGGAAACACTCAGTGCAGATGCAGAGCCATCACTGTGCTGATGCTGTGCTGCTCTCAGTCGAGGATGTTAGAAAGTGCTCTGTACTGATATACGTAACTTTCTCACTCAGTGACTATGTGTGCATATCCACCCACTCATGTGGGCTCATTCACTGCTCTGCAGTATTTTCTAGTCACAATCTGACGACGAGCAGCCCACACTGTCACGGCCTGAGGTACACAGCCACCAAGCACATGCATACACATTTAATCTGGCAGGAGAAACTGCAATGTCTTGTGGGACGCTCAATACAGACAAGAGTTGCTAAGGGGAAAACCAGCTACCCCAATCACGCAGATGCCTTTGAGAGCACTTGTCAGTATTGTCATAACACGGTATCTGCTGGTTCATGCACCAGTGGATTCATTTAGCACTAAACGGGTAACATTTTGACTAACTCCAGTTGTTCAAGCCAAGCTTGCAGAGGACACCCCTGTAACCATGGTACACATCACTACTGCACGCCCCTATTGGGCTTGAGCTCATGGTAGCCTCCTTGGAAAATCTGGAATATTTGCTTATTGTGCAAATTTTAACAATAGCCTTTGTGCCCTGTGTGTCTGGTAACGGAGTGTGTTTAAGCCGTTGACAATGCTGAGTTCCTTGAAGTTGCTAATGGGTTAAAGCTGGGACATCTGGTGAAACACTAGCCTCAGCTGTTCCTCAAATGACATCTTCTTGGGTCAAATTTATCTCTTCTTGCCAGTCCATCTGCTTGCAGCCTGTCAATGGTAAACACTTGAGAGCCACCCAGCAAGTGAGGCAGCAGACAGCAGTGAAGGACAGCATCTTGGAGTCTAACTAGATAGCGATATGGGAGCAAAAATAGCCCCCATGCTCTCCCCCTCCCAGTCATCTTCCTCCTGCTGCGCTCCAGGGTCAGGGTCAGGCCAGGGAAGCAGTGCACCACCCTGAATACAGAGTCCAGACCGGGCCACCTGAGGGCTAATGAGAGACTTGTTTGTTCCCTAGGGCAACAAGGAAAAAGCCACCCCACACAACTAAATACACTGCTGTACTTGCTAGTGCTTTGAATGCCCTAGGGGAGCGGTTCACACCCATGCTGCCAGCTGGTGAATGGTCATTTCTTTCAGCAAGGCACTCCAGAGCCTTCTGGTCTTTGCTTTCCATCCCTGGGCAATCCTGCCCATGTAGAGCCAGCCTAGAGTAAGAGAGCAGGAGGCACAGGGGACCTGGAGGCTGCCAGGGGAGGCACAAGATGGATGTGCCTCTTGCTTTCTGAGAAGTTTGTACATTCAAGGGCCATTGCCTCCTTGCCCATGTCTCTAGAAAGAATATCCTTCTTCCAGAAGGCAATAAGTGTCACTGTAGACATGACTATAACCCTGCACAGACACACATGCTCCTCTCCAGAGCACAACCTCAAGAACCTCAGATCACCTGGTAGCCTGTAAAAACAAAGTGGGAAATGTACATGGCTTCCCCTGCTGCTCCTTGGAGATTATGTATCTGAGGGAGGCAATGGTGTAAAACCCATCCAAAAGATGAAATATTACAAAGATTCATGGAGGTCAGCTGGTGTGCAAGAGTGGTCAGAGAGTCACCTCACAATTAGGGTAATCTGGGAAAAGCAGATTAAGCTGTCCTTGGTGTCAGCTAACCAGCAACAACCTCTGAAAATGCATTAACCTGATGGGTTGCAATCTGATGAATAGATCTTTTGGTTTAAAATGGGCAGACACAGCACATAAGCCACAGTTTATCCCATGGGTTACAGGACATATTCATAATTAAATAAGCACTCTATGTTGTTGTGCCTTGCTACCACAGTGGTGATGTTCTGCAACTAGTAAGGATCAGTTTCAAGTTGGCCGTTTTCTATGTGATGAGAAATTTCTACCTTGAGTCACTTGGATTCTTTCACAACAGTGTCATAACACTACACTGTGCTATTGCAGGGCACCTGCTCGCGTCCCGATGCTGCCCAAAAGACAGTGAGGAAACATCATCGTGATCCCCATGAAGCAATGAGGCTTCTTAGCATGCTGAGAATACCCTTAAAGAAAAAAAGCTCTTTCACCCTGCCAGTGCTATGCAATTGCTCTAATGAGCCACACGACTATAAGAAAAGCATTTGCCTTCTCCTTCACAGACTTCTCCATATCCCCAATTAACTACATTAACATAATAACTAATCCCCTGTCCCTGCTCCGTGCTGGTAACTGGCAAAGCCCATGTTTCAAGACGTGCTTGATGCATTACTGCACAGCGGATCAGGAGACAGACATTTTAGTGTGCGTCAGACACCACATTTCTCCATCCTCGAAACTGATCCTGCCGGAGTGTGCTCTCTGCAGAGCCAGGACTTTAACCCGAGAGCGCAGCTGCATTTTTAAGTATCATGTTAATACAGTGTCGTGGTGGGGATTTTGTTCAAGGGAGGATGGCTCCACTCTGACCTTTGGCTCCAGAGGCACGCTTTAAAATTAAAACCTTGCTTCTTGTGTGACCCAGCGCTCATTTCTCTCCATTCATACAATAGTGTGGTTTTAAGAACTGTGCACATTGTCATCTGCTAGTGTGCGTGGCACTCTGTACGTGCCAGCAGAGGCCAAGAGAAGAGAAATACATACTCTAATATTTTTAACTCAACAGGTCTTTTATAGATGTGTTTACTCAGAAAACAGAGAAAGACCTTGGTATTGTTCATCTGGCCTGGTGGTGTCCCAGCTCTGAACTTGGGTTCACAGCCACAGCTCAAGAAATTACAGTAAGCCAAGAGTGGAGCCAAGCCAAAAGTCAATTGGGACCCTGGACTCTGGTGAGGAGGGAGCAAGGAGGATGGTGGCCAGGAAGAGCAGGAGCAGCACTGGGAATGCTGCTCTGCCTCTGCTGTCGCACGCTCCTGCTTCGCTGTGGCAAGTTCTCTCGTCACCACGAGCTTCATTCTGCTCTTGCACTGCTCCATCCATCGGGCAGCAGGTAACCTGGAGGTACTGTGTGTCTATGGGGTCTGCAGAGGTCTGACCACCCCTGCTGTGCATCCCCCAGTACAGACAGTCTGACTTCAAGAAACGAGATGTCCTTATGCTTTTAATTGTGCTACCCTCTAGTGGCCAATCCCATCCCCTTGAAGCTCAGCTCATTGCACTGCAAACCTTCAAGACCAGAAACCAGCCTGGAGCTGTGCAAGAATGACTTGCATATTTGAAAGGAGGAAGAGACCTGGCAAGGTCAAGCACTAGCCCAGGCAGAGCACACTCCACCACTCTGTCTCTGCTTTGGCCTTAGGAAGGGGAAGATCCCCCTGCTCAAGCTGAGAGGTCTTAGCAAGAGCAGGGTGAAGCCAGCTCAATATCAGGTGCTTGCAACACAAAACCCACCACCAAATCTGGGCTCGTAGCAGGCTATCCAAGAGAACAGCTTCCTTCCTCCTCCCTGCTTGCTTCCCTACTGTAGATGCACAGCTGAAACACTCAACAGTTCAATAAAAATGGGTTAGAATTCAAGGAACATCCTTACAATTACCAAGATAATTGCTACATTTCAGAACCAAACATTATTTAATGGCACTCAATTATCTTGTGGCAGGGCCTGCAATGGCAGCAACTAATTGCTTAACTAAAGACTTTCTTCTTTCCACCCTGTGTCAGCGCGCACGCATGCAATTAGGCCATTGGTACAGGGAGGAGAGGAGATATCTGTTGTGAAAAGAGGGGTTAACTAACAGCCACAGCCATGTTTCAAAGCTCAGAGGACAGGTGTCTTGCCCCAGACTAAGGATGTGAAGCAGAACGGGAAAAGCCCAGCAGGGAACAAGGATACAGATTTTTTCATTCCTGTCTCCGAACAGAGAACTCGACTGCACAATGTGACTAGTGCCACCCTTACAAGTCTGCACACCCCCCAGGCTCAGCTGCACATCAGTAGCCTTTTCCTCCTAGTCTGGAGAGGTCATAGATACTAGAGAGGAAAAAAAAAAAAAGTCAACTGCCTAATGAGCTAATAGAAGACTTATCTTTGGTTACTTTCAAGCTTCTTGAAAACCTGCTTGTTGTTCACCTCTTCACTGAACATCTCTCTAATGAAAGAGAGAACAGCATGAAAGAAAAGTATGAAAGAAAAGTAAAGGGAAAATACATGTACTTTCCTTGTTGCTTGCCATTTCATCAATTCTTCACATCCGCTTTACTGTCTCAGTAATGCTTATAAGCAGGGCCTTTCACTCTGCTTTGACACAGAAATACTCCCTGTCCTCCAAGCCCACATCCCTTCTCCCTGGCTTTTTCAGCCCCTCCTTTGTCTGAAGGGGACACACATGACCCCAGATTAGGCCAAACATCAGGTCTTGGTTTCTATCCCACACTGCTCATGTTTGGTCTGTTCCTCTGACCAGACAGAGCTCATCACAAAGCCAGCCCCAGGCCATGTCTCCTGAACATTGGGTACCCTGTATCCAAGGGTTGTGCCTGTTCAGCTCTGCTCATCCTTTCCAGACTCACATTTCTCAGACATGAATCTCAAGGCTGTTTTGTCATTCAATTACCAGCTGAACTCCCTCCCTTTGAAACCCCTCCTCACTACTCCTAATGACATTTTTTTTCTACAGTTCATCACAGTTTCCACTGCACTAGTAAACAAACTAGGGTTGACTGGCTGGCTCAGAGACCTCCTTGGAGGCCTTCAGCTTTATGGAGAACTGTTCTCATCCTGGTATTTTAGGTTTGACAGTTTCAAATCACAGCAATAGTTTACTCTTGTCCTTCAAGTTCCTGAATGTCCCTGTAAAGATTTGAGACAAAGGCTTCAAGACCCTGAAATTTTATCTTTCCAATCTCCTTTTTCCTCTTTGCTGCATTAACAGAGGTCATGGACTAAAGGACATAGTTTCCTCTCCAGATTGCCATGCTAGTGTGTCCTCATTTCTCCCCATCGTGAGTCCTGTGCATGCTCTTTGGACTCACATTTCAGTTACAAGCCTAGGTAGGGGACAGGAGCCAGTGAAATACTAAGGTTTTGTGGACTCAAACTGGTCACTTAGAAGAATCATAACCCAGCAAGGGAATAGTTAACATCCTCTAAAATTGAAGGCAGTTTTATAGCAGACACTTCAAGTTTGCTAGCAATGCAGTCTCCATTTTCACATGCACACACATGGGCTAATTGTTTCACAGTAGTAACCTCACCTGCAATTAGCCACTGTTTTAAGTCTTTGATCTTTATAACTCTCTGGAGGACAGCAAGATTCCCACATAAAAGCCTTTTATTATTTTATTCCACATGTGGGAGTTACCCTATACTCCTGTATTTATTTTAAAAAAAAAAAATCCCTTACCTGATCTCAGAGACTCCCATTAAGCTGAGCGAGGCTGTGGCAAGGGGGAAATCACACTTCAGAGGCTGACTCTCCCAGGTGCTAAGGAGAAGCATTACAGCTCCAACCTGATGGCCTTCACCTGCTCTGCTGCCATCCTAAGCATCAAGCCCATCCTGGAGATGGACTTCTTGGGGATGTGCCTTGTGTTGCTGAGTCATTTCCTAGGGTTATTTTTATTTGTTTGAGCTATAGTCCAGTTCACAGTTAAGGATCACTACACATTGTCCCTTTCTAGGGAGCTTACCACAGCCAATGGATCTCTGCTATGTGCCATGGAGAAGACATCTACATTTGCTCCCCTAGCACAGACTAAGGCAGGAGGGCACACACAGCTCCTGAAGAGCTGCGGTTGCTGGATTTTGCCTGACTGTTTTTTGAGGGAAAGGGTTGGGGCAGAGCGAGTAGCTCAGAGGGCCAAGCCATAGGTCTGGTCCCAAAGAAAACAAAACGTCAGGGCCTCAAGGCTCTTAATTAACTCTATTAGAGTGATAATCACGGCCTGCCCAACCCCAGGGGAATGGAAAAAACCCTCCAGTGTGAGACGCGCATAAACGTACTGGACTGAGACATGAATATTTTTGCCCACTGTCAGTGGTTAGAAGGCAACGTGGAGTGGGGGAAGGGGAGAAGATCCTCACCTCAAGGAGCTTCTAGTTTAGCACCAACACGGAGGAAGCAACCTAGAAATCAAAGACATTTCTGTCAAGTGCTTTTGCTTTTCACAGGGCTGCTTTTGAAACATCTGAAAAATTTATACTCTATATCCTTTACAGTTCATTAGTGCACAGCAAAATATGTCATTAACCACTTCCTTTTTAAATTTTTTTAAATAAGATTTGGCTTAAAAATAGATCTCTTCCACATTTCCTCACAAGGGAGCTGATGGGACAGTGTTTTAGGAAAGTCAGCATTGCTTCCATGCCTCTGTGCAAGAGTTGAGCTCCAGGAACGATGCTCTTTTCATCTCACAGGGATGTGCCTCCAGAGACTAGTTAGAGGGAGCAGGAGAGGTGCCTGGTTCCCACAGCTACCAGAGTCACAGGTACAGCAGCTTCAGACACCTTCCACAAAGTTCCACTAGGTACAGCCAGCCGGGGGAGCTGATCCAAAATTTGGGTCTGGGATTTCAGAGGTAATGATGATGAAGATACCTAATTAGAGCATTCCAGAAGCTGCTTTAAATTATGAAAATAACTTCATTTGTCTGCTGTCTTTGGAAGGAAGAGAAAACTTCACACCATCTTTCTCCATCTGAGTCTACAGGCAGGAGATGCTGATCTGTGCCTTTCAGATCAGCATAGCTTTTCCCCCTGCCATTTGCAGCTGTGTATCTCCAGCACGCTCTGATAGAGGACATTTTAGAAGGTAGCCTGAAACGCAGTGCTGTCAGGGCATAGGCTTCACAGGCTCCCCTGCCTCTGCATTTGGTAGCAGCATCTCCTGCCAGCTGTCAGCCAGCACAGCGCTCTTGTGTTTGAGCACATGGCACAAGAGTGTCACCAAATTCAAATATCCCTCACCCACTAAGCACCCAGCTCAACCTAGGGTCCTCAGATGTCTCTTTCATCTTCTTTGATTGCAAGACCTACAGCATTAGCTCATAATTTATAAAATGCCTTGTATCATAAAGTCTCTCTGAAGTATGGTTTGCCCTAGTTACAAAAAAAAAAAAAAGAAAAAGAAAAAATCAATCACAAATAACGTGTACTCAAAATCACCAGTTAATGGTTTCCTTTGCTTTCTGGTTTCTTCACTTTTAGGCAACATGTGCTTCATCCTTTCAAGCTTCCCTTTGCTAATCTGGGAACTAGAAGTTCACTTTTGTCTTAGCGAATGCTGAGACGGGGGCAGAGAAGTGCAAGTGGCTGACTGTCCCAAGCTTAATGCAAAACCGTTCCCCAGCTAAACCACAGGCTCACCCCTCTCCCACCCGACCGCGACAGCTCAATTCAGCTGATAGTGCAGCTCCTGTGTACCAGAGCAAGTAAGATACTCTGCAAGCCTGAACCTTCTGCCATGCTTCTGGAGATGGCATGCCACACAGGGGGAAAAAGGAAAGGACAAGTAACGTGAATTTTGCAATTAAAAGATCACAGAATCGCAGAATGTTAGGGATTGGTAGGGACCTCAAAAGATCATCGCATCCAATCCCCCTGTCAGAGCAGGAATACCTAGATCAGGTCACACAGGAACTGAATGGTGACACAGGAACAAGAAGTCAGACTTTATTTTTCAGCTTTAACCCCAAGAAGTCACTTGGATGTGAGCCCTTCTGTTGTTGCGTGTCACAGAGGGCAGTCCTTGTCAGCCGTTTTGTCAGCTTTCTGCTTTCATCTTGCCGGCCCCTTACTGTCACTTGCGACTGGAAAAAGGCTGTATCAGCCAGAAAGCACAGTCTGTGCTGCCCTGGTACCTGCGGGTAGCATTCAATAACAGGTGCTGCAAGCACAGGGCTCCTGCCCTCACCCTCATGCCAGAAGCCTGTCAGGCAGCTGCTCTGTCTAAACCGGACCCTGCTTAACAGAGCACGGTGCCTGCCTTTTTTTTCTTTCTCCTTCTGTGGGAGCTCATATTTCTCACCAACGACTCTAACACTTTTTGGAAAGTATATCCTTCACCTCTAGCCTCAGTGTCCCCTTCCCCAGGCTAGAAAGTCACTCATGATGGGGGCGGAGGGTGGCAACTTGTTCTCAGCTCATCAATCTATCACAAACCTCTGCACCAGGCTAGCTGGCTCCAACCTTCATTTATTTTCAAGCACAGAGGATGTTTGTGGTTGGTTGGATATGCTGGATAAATGATTTCAAGCAGTGGATTTCATTTCATCACTAATCACAGACATGGGCTGAAGTCCTGTTCATGAAGTCAGCAGCTAAAAGTCCATTGACCTCCCTGGCAAAGTGGGACGCTGGTCACCCTGAAAGAAACAATAATATAAATTATATCAAAAGGAGCCACAGAAAGGCGATATGCAAGAAGACATCATTCATATCATTCTTAACTTTACTCATGGTCTGTGAATTCACATATGAAAGGGATATTTGCTTTCCTGTGTTACTAGTAGCTGTGAAACAAAACATGTCATTAAGGAGTCTCACAATCCCAGCTAAGATAAACCCCAGAAGCTTCTAAACAAGCCCCAAGATGCTCTTATAACATCAGTCAGATCATTCAGCTTAGCTAATAGCTTTGATATCCCTATGGATATGAAGTCTCTGCCTGCCTTCTGCAGAAAGCCTTCCCACAAGGCTCCTGCTGGTCACACTGGAAGTGGCACTGCAGGGCTCAAGGCTGGTGGCACAACTTTATACCTTCAGCACCATTCACTTCCCTTTTTGCTCCATGCCAGCAGAGGAGATGACCTGGAATCCCTTTCCAAGGACATGGAGGGTCCCCCCTCCACATTGGTAAGTCATTCAGGTGCTCAACATGGAGCTTCTCCTAGGAATTGGAAGAAACAGGGCCATTTAATTTCTTAGTCTTTGTTCTTAAATGCTACTGATGGTGCAGTAGGAGCTATATATGAATAGTTGACTCTTTTTTCACAAAGACCCCAAACCCCAAAGTCAGATCAGGGAAATCTGTTATTAAAGCACCTCTCTGCACCTCTACTGTACCCAAGCATGCTAGACTGACAGTTGTTCAGTGTCCTATATGAAATGAGCTGGTGAGTTCTCAGCCCAGCCCTGCAGCATAGCATCCTCTTTGAACAAAGACCCTATATAAAGTATAACATCAGAAAGGAGACACAGAGGGGAAAAAGAAAATGGAGGTAAATGGGTGCCAGAAGGAATAGAGAAGACAGCATAGCAAAGAAAGATCATGACCCGAGCTTATTACCAGTGCTGCAATACACATCTGCATTTCACAGCTTGCAGTATGTGCCCTGGAGCTGCCCTAAAGGCCCTCTCCCTAACTATAACACCCATGCTCAGCAGGGCAGCATGGGCATCACCTACTTGTGTTTGTGAGGAATGGCCTCAGTGTTGTGACCTCTACAAAAATGCACTACACCATATCTCTCCATGGCACCTCACTGGCCTCCAGGACCTAATTCCTGAAATTAGGTACTAGGGCAGAGGTTTTTGGTTTCCAAAACAGACAATGCACTGGAGAGTAGCCAGAGGCTGCGGGTGCATGGTGCAAGGGTGGGGTAATTTGGGGGGAAGCTTTCTGCCTACAGGGAGAGCAGGATGCGTGAGAGCAGGTCTAGAGCTCTCAGCTGGAGCAAAATTACCAGCAGATCATCAGCTCGATAGCAGGATTTAGTGCAGGGAAGGCCAGGCCAGGTGAGTCACTGGGCTGCTGCTGCCAGTCGCTGGGGCTGCTGATGGCTGTGATATCCCAAGGAACGCAGAGTGGGGACCGGCAGGGAGATGGCCAGGTTAGTTATGGAGCTGGGCACCCTCAAAGGTTGGCAGCTGCTGCCTGTGTCTGTTTTCCTTCACAGCACCAGATATTGGGGAGAGCACCAGTGCCCAAGACCTGCCAGCTTTTGCCACTCATTACTCACGTGGGCTGCACCCTGCACACAGTGCAGCCATTCCTCCACCAGGAACTGGGTGAGGAAGCAGGTTTTGCTCCACCATGCACCCCTCCTCTGGGGTGCACATGAGGAGCTGTTGCCCACTCCAGCTGAACTTTGTTCACTGGGCCATGGTTGGGCACTGCAGACTCAAGCCTGTTGCCAGGCTTCTGGGAAAACCCAGAGCCAGACTCTAAAAGATCTAAAGCAGAGGGGGAAAAAAAACCCTAACCAAACCCACTGCAAAACAATAAACAATCACTTTGGTCATCTTCAAGACCATCAGGCCCTGATGGGACAGGCAGGTCTGGGCTCTGCTGTCTTCAGGTCAATCACTTGCCACAGCAGATGAATGGGCTCAGATACTTACTCGTTACTTCAGACCTTGCATACCCTGCTCCCTGCTCACCCCAGCAGGTACCATCACACCAGCTATTGTTTTGAGGCAGTGGTATCTTTCCTATTCTCTGTGCAGGTCTAAATAGCTCTGGGATGGGCTCCCAAACAGTCAAGTTCAGTCTATTAATCAGGGATCACATCACACCAGGGGGTGTGGCGAGGCCCTTGACACCAAAATGTTTTGACAATCAAACAAACATCCCCAAGCGACTCTAGGCATTGAGCACAGCTGATGCATGGGTAGCCAAAGCAGCTTTGAACTGTCTAGCCATGCAGCCACATAACAAGAGAGCTCAGCAAATCCTTCCTGAGAAGCTGGGTGAACTCTTGGGTTACAGCTACATGTGAAGCTAGCTGTCCTGTCTAGCCAGCCCTACCTATGCTGGCTAGTCTCATGGTAGCTCTAGTTTGTGCAAGCTGAAACCCTGGTACAGGCTAGTGCTGCTACCTGCGAGATTTTAAGGAATCACATCTACCCTACAAAGCACAGTAAAGCCATCACCCTCTGCATGCCCTTCCACATGTCCAGCACTGTACCCACCAAGCCTTCCCTGCTGTAAAATGAAACAGATTGCAGGAACAAACTGCTGAACAGTATCTGCAAACAGGAGGCTCCGTGGCCTCACCACTGTAGCCAGTAAGGGATGGAGAGCACAGGTTCTCTGAGTAACACAACTCCTGCTTCAGAGCAGAGATAGTCATGCCGCTGGCTTTGCAACCAGGGTCCCTGCCCCACAAATGCGAACTAAGCCCAAACACATCATCCACCCATTGCTGCAGCTCTCCCCTTCCCTTTGCTCCAGGTGGAGGTGACTGGGTGGCACTTGGCCTGAAAAATGTTTAGATGTTGCAATTGGGTGCAAAGGGGCTGTAGCTGGACTAGATTAGGTTGGATTGGGCTAACCAGAAGGATTTTTGTTGGGTTTCTCCAGCACCATGTTAACCACAAATCATGAAGCAGCAAGAAGACTTAAAAAAATCACATTTCACATCTGAAATGCTTTCTCACAGAGCAGGTCCAAAAAATAGAAAGTCCCATGAGGTCAGAAGAGAGATGAAAAGTAATCACTGGGGTCTGAGGTTCTGTAACACAGAGTATTGAAATGACTCACTCTGCCATAGTCAAGCTGCCAGGTTTCCTGTTTACTCTGCCCCAATCTTTCGGTGTTTTTCAGCAACTGGACCATGAATTAAACACCTACACTAGAAAACAGCTGGTGGCAATGAGGTGGGGTAATTTCATGAGGTAACTGTGACACACCAATGTGAGAAGGCTTGTGATCCAATTTTGGTTTAAATTTTGAGACTAAAGTTCACCTCAGTCCTTGTTTTGTCCAAATGGCTTATTCAGCTCAAGAACATATTTTACATCCCTATTTCCCCTGCTGTACAATGGAATATGATGCCATGCACTCTGCTTGTCATAGCTCAGATCCTGTCTTACATTTCTCTAATGCCTTACGTGCTGGAGAGTCTTGGCGTGTTTCACAAGCTGCTGTATACGTAGCCAGAATCAGACACGCGGCCACTTCTGGGGTGGAAGACAGCAATAACTGCATGTCCTGCGCTAGAAGGAACAAGATTCTGTCCCGGAAGAGATACTTTTGCATAGTATGTCATTAACATCATTCTCTGAACACCCAGCAAGCTGCTAGCTACAAGTTTAGCTGCATCTGAAGGACTGAAATATTACCGCTGGGATGTGAACCTGTAGTTCCAGGCAATCTATTTCTGCTTAACCTGCTAGGCTGTTGGTAGCTGTTTTCATCGCTTAGATACACCATAGACGAGTAACAGATAAATGTAGTTCACAACTTTCTGTGCTTTCTGGGAGGGGTAAGTCCTTCTCAAAGGATGCCTTTGAGAAAGGATCCAACACAAGGTGGGAAAGGAGTCAAATTGCCTGAAAAAAGTAATCTCTCTCCCACCTCTCATCACCTGCAGGTCTCTCTTCACTGCCCCAAAATGTGGGGCTGCACCTAGCAGAAGAGGCTGCAATGCAAGGAGGCGAGTCCTGCAGGCTGAGAGGAAAAATGCAGAGCTGCAAGGAGGGAGGTTGTGGTCTGGGCTGTGGTTCTCAATAAGTTGCATTAGCTGCAGAGATTGAGGAATGCGTGGCAGTAAGGCTGTGACGCAGGCTCTGTCCTCCCTGTGCCTTCTGCAGCCCTTAGGGTCCTGCACATCTCTCCCCTAGTTGAAGAGATGGCAGTGTGACAACTCAATTGACTATCGCTACGCAAGTTTGGTGCCTGGACCTAGCATATCCCCACAGAACACACTCTAACTCAGGCTCCTGCATCTGATGCCAGACTCCAGGCACCCTGCGGCTTCTGTAACACCTACCTGGAGCCATTTGCCACAGCCTGCCCACTCATCTCTGTCCCCTCTCCCAAGACCCTGCGTGCCAAAAGCATATTATTCTGGAGGTCTGAGGGAGAGGCTCCAGCAAAGTTCTTGTTGAGGTACCTGCTAGTTGTCTTGCAGCACTTGGGATGGTGCCAGTGAAAAGGCAGGTGATGCTCAGCAGATAAGAGGTTAACTAAGGGCACCTGTGACCTGGTTCCAGTGCTGCTACCAGCTCCTTCCTCAATTAGGTTTTAGTTTACTTGCTGTTGTGATTTTTGACAGACGTACAAACTGGCTAGAGAGGGGAAAAAAATCCCTTTCTTCATGCCAGCCTTTCTTAATGTCATCCTGGAGGGGAGAGTGATGTCCCTTCCTCCCACACCCTGAGAAGGTACACAGGAAAGAGCAGTTCTTGTGGCCTCGAGCACTGCCCTGGGCAACGGCTGGCAGTTGAGGAAGACCTGGTTTCTAGCCACTCACCCAGCTGCTGTGGTGTGCGTCTTACCTCAGCCTGAATCACAGCTGCTGATGGGAGGGAACACCCGGGTTTGCAAGGGAACGCTGCCTTCAGCTGCACCCAGCTCTTTGCGTTCAGGAAACCACAGCCCGGGTTTAGTGGTGTGTAGTATGGGTGAGTGTCTTTATGCACACTCAGAGCGGGCAGACTACAGCTATTTTTTAGAAGGCATTTGCACTTTGGTAGGGTAGAGGATATGAAGTGATTGCCTAAAAACCAGGTTCTAGAATACTGAAAAAAAATGATCACTGCTGACACACGGTAGGAACAAAAGGCTGCTTAAAGAGAACAGAGCCTCTGAATACCCCCTTACAGCTGAGATGGGCAATTTGAACTCATTGCTCTGCACGCAGAGCAACTCCATATCACACACCCAGAGCAGGAGGGACTGGGCATCCTGCATGTCCACCAGCATCTGGTCCTGCAGGTCTGTTCTGTGAGTCAGCACAATGTCTGCACAACGTGGCCTCACGTGTGGCTGCTGGGCTACTCAGAGTGGACAACATGAAGAAGAGCCACTGCAGTTCTGTATCACCAGCACAGAAGGGAATTTTGACCAAGACTATTCATCCAGCCACTGTGCAAGACCTCCTGAAAACACAGAAAGTGTATTATATCAGTCAACACTGGTCAGCAGCAAGCACATATTTTACTAGGCACTGGCTACTTAAAAGCTCTTCCTATTTCTCTTCAACACTAAACCATAATCATACTCATTGTTTTACTCAGATAAAGACTTTTATCTTTACACCAGGGCAGGGTTTGCACTGATGTAAGAATCAGAGGTCCACTGGTGAGGCCACGTACCAGCCTGTCCTTGTAGACAGCCTGTGGCTGAAGAGGGCTGAGGCCTCACCTCCACTGAAGCTTGTGTCTGGATACTGAGATTGAAATCATCAAAGAAATGGATGAAAATCAAACTCATTCTTGGCTCTGCCTTTTGTTGCCACCACAGGCTATCCCAGATGATTCCTGCTCCTCAACAGCATCTTCAACTTTGCAACACTGTGTTGCCCTTCATCTTAAAAAGCAGCGTGTAGGGTGGAGAGACAGCAAAGCTGTTGCCTGATGTCTCACAGATGTGTCTTTGTCTTGTGTGTTTCTGTGCAGTGGTGAAACACATCAGAGTGGACAGCCCTGAGATAGCCCCTGTCTTCTGCCCTGCCTCTTCTCCCTGACCGCGTGCAGACCTGGTGCTGGTTCAGGCCAGGATGTCTGTACCAGCCTCCAACAATGTCATTTCCATTGCCTGGACCTGTTGTTTTCAAAGGAGTGAAGGGCCAAGGGATATGTTTGTTGATGGTGTGTATGTTGGTTACTACCAGGATTGGCAGTTTTAAGGATTTTCCACGTATCGCATGTCCCTCCACGTTGCAGCGCACTGACCCAGACACAACACTGACAGCTGCAGGGTAAATAAATAAAAACAGAGTATTTTGATCTTGGAGGGAGAGCTGGTTTGGAGGGGAAGGGGGGGCTAGGGGTGTCAGCCAGACAGAAAAGGGTGGCCACAGCTGTGATGGGAACAGATGCGGCACAGGGAGCGGGAGCCGGGAGTAAAGTTCTGCAAATGTACGCAATGCTGGAAAGTCTTAGAGAATGGCACACATATTTGGGACAGGTGGGAAGTGTTTACATTGAAATAAGAAGGACGATGGCCTGAAAGAATGCTGGTCACATTACCTGTGACCCAAACTGACCGACTGCAGTTCACGTGGGCCCAGAACATCTCAGACCACTGTTTCTCTGAATGTATGTAGGGTCCTGCCCAGTGCTATTGGTGTCCAGTGCTCTGTGGAGCTTGTAGGTGTTTTGTCCCTCTCACAAGCAAGATGACCTTGGTTCTAAGCCAGCCATTATCCCAGTCTAGCTTTTAGCAGGACTCCGTAGTACCACTCTGCAAGCCTGGGACCAGGCAGGTATGAGGCAGTATCAAGATCAGGTTCACCTGAGCCATCAAACATGCCAAGTGTGGTCTCCAGCACAGCTGGAGCACAGCTGGCAGTGCCCAAGGACATCCATCTGGCTGACCCCAGGCAGCAGCCCTGCCACAGCTGGGTTTCAAGCTGAGTACAGTGTTTTGGTGGTTCTGTTTTTTGGGTTGTTTAGGGGTTTTTTAAGTCTAGTAGAAGCTATTTCTCAACTGATGTTTAAATGATGAAATAACTAGAGTTGCACACTTTTTTTTTTAATTCTCAGAAGCGGCCCTGCTGAACTGGCATTTTCGTATGAAAAAGTTGTGCTCCATGGTGGTCATTAAAGATAAGAGGTTGTGGGGCTTTTTCCAGGGGATCTTTGCAATGCTTCAGTGAATTGCTTTCATCCTAAGGACGCATCACAACTAATGACATGAACAAAATCCTTCTTTTCTCCTGGCACGTTCTACCATTTCCATAAAACATTAAGCTGAATTTTTGAAGAACCCTAGAGGCAGCTGTGTCCCCATTTAAAATTAATGGACAGTTGGGAACTCATCTCCCTAAGGTGCTGCTGAAACCCCAGCTAAATGAGTTGAGCTGAGCCCAGCAAAGGCATACAGTGTGGCTCTGGCGTAGCTGTGGGATGAATGCCTGCGTCACACCTGCGTTACCCAAGAGTGCTGAGGAGACTTGTCCAAGGTCATTTCATGCAGCAGTGGTGCACTGAAGAATAGAGACCAGAGACTCCACCTCCTAAGCCTCTGGTCTGCCTCCCAGCTTCCCTTTTCCCTTCCTGCCTTGTGTGACCCATGGGAGAAGAAATCCTTTTTAACTACAGCTATTTCACTGGAGGATGCTCAAAGGCAGCTTGTAAGAAAGTTTGAGCATTTCTAATGAAGTTGAAGGAAGGCTCACAAACACAAAGTCATGTTGAGAGACATTCTCTGCATTTATTCACACCCTAGCCCCTAGATAAAAATAGCTGTATATGTTAAGTTTAGGACCACAGAAAGCCCAGAGGATAGCAAGGGATTATCACAAAAGGGCAGCAAGGCAGTCAAAAAGAGCCTGGGGAACATCTTGTACAACTTCCATGAAGGGAATAATTAATTCAAACTGTATACAGACAGCTCTGTGAGAGTCCACTCTAGAGATGTTCAAAGAGTCCTTTGCTGCTTTGGGCTCACTTTAAATCGAGTGTCCTAAAAAAACACTTCAGCTATGCATTTAATTTCAGTTATACAGGGTGTTTAAATGCCAAGGGATCAGGGAAAACTTTGTTATTAAAGGGCTGCAAAATTTTAATAAGGTACATAGTCATTAGAAAGTTGTTGAGTCATGAAAATATTCTCACTAATTTGAAATTAATGTTTAGTGTATGCTGTACCATAAAATGCTTAGATGTTGTGGCCATGGATGCTAAAAAAAAAAAACCACCTTAAGGCCATGACTACACGAGCAAGTTACCGCAAGGTAAGCTAGGGTGTAATTTTAGAGCACTCCACTTACAATAAGGTAACTTCCCATTTCCCAGGTCTTGTGCGGCGACCAGGGGAAGCAGCTAAGTCCTCGGTGAACGTGGCACAGGCTGCCCTTTGAGGGCTGCTGGCTGAGGGCATGCATGTGGCTAGGTACAGCAGAATAGCTAAGGTGCAATAAATCTGTGCAGTAACTGATCTTTTAGTAACTTTGCTCTCCAGCATAGATACAAGGATGGATGAACTACATGCAGCAGCCAATGCCATAGAAATGGATGCAATTAGATAACCAAGAAGCTAAATGGAAAGGGATAGAAGCTAACGTGGAGATTCTGCATCATGAAAACAATACATACATATATTAATAAATGCTTGCAAATAATAATGAGGACTCTAGCTACTCTATACCAGTGGGTCTGTTGAAGAGGTAGGGAAAAATGACTACCAAGAGTTTCCTTCTCTTCTCTGTTTTCATGAAAAACACAATGATTGAATTAAGACTGCTCCTGGTGATCTGCCCTTTCTTTTCTGTCTCTGGATCCTGCCAAGCAAAATTAATCGAGTTCTTCTTACGACTTTAATAAGACCAGAATTTCCGGATGTAGTTGTCAAGGAGTGCGTTCCGGATAAATTATTTAAAACCAGGACAACAGGGCTCCTATCCCAAATCAAGGATTCATCCCAGAGCCTGCCCTGAGCCTGTCCAATGCTAGGTGGAAAATCACTGTCGTTCTAACCCCAGTTGCTAGGGCATCCTGCAGCCTGGAGATTTTTCTTTTCAACTCAATAATGATCATTGCAGGACTTCTCTTTCTTTCCTCCCACTAGTTATTGTGATGAAGGGAGAGCTGTAAATGCATTTACTCTCCAAATTTTGGAAACTGCTTATACCTCCTGTTGTAAAAAAAGGGAACAAAGCTTCACTAAGAGAGCCCTGCTACTGCTCAGGTGAGTGGGAGGAAGCTTCCCAGTCCTCCAGACCCACCCTCAGGAGCAGGTTAAGACTTCAGAAGATGAGAGTGCAGCTTCCTTTGGAAAGATGCGTCGTACTCAGCAATGACACCTATTCATCCTGCACATCCCTCTTGTTTCAGGTTGAGAACTAATAATTGCGTAATCCAGGCTTGTCTCCTTCCCTGTGGACTGGCCTGTAGACCAGGGCTGGAGGACTGACTCTCACTGGTTCACGAGCACCTTACCTAAAGCAAAACTATAAATATAAACTGCTTACATCTCAAAAAACCAAGGCAGAACTAGAGTACGTTTGCAAAGCCTGGCCTATGCTACATAAGTTTTGCAGGCACTGCATAACGCTTTGTGCTTTCTAGGCAAGGAAAGTGGGAGAAGATGAATGGGAAGAGGAAGTATTTTTTTTCCTCACATTGACTGTTTTCTTTCCTCATACTACTATGACAACACACACGCTCCATCCCCGGCCCCCCCTGGCAAAACGACCTTTCTGACCAAGTGAAAACAGATGTATTTTGGAGCTGTCATACCTTATGCTGCAGAAGAGCATGCCATGGTGGGTGCTGCTTAGCATTCCTCATACTCCTCGTGGAAGCAGGGGGCAAGTTGCAGATCCCAGCCAGCACGCAGCCTGGAATTACACAGAAATTAAGAAGAAATTACCATACCCTTGCTAGTGCAGAGCAACCCACATTTCTACTGTTGCCCAGCTCTACAATGAAAAAATATTGTTCTAAATGGAGCACAAAACACTCCATCTACCACTGCTGTGGTTTTCTGTAGGCATCTCTTTTCTTCACATATGCTATATCAGTGTCTCAAGAGTTAAACTACCCTAAAGAAGGGGATTTTAGTAGAAGATCCGGAGCAGCAAACATTATCAGCAGTGTTAATCTGTCACATCTTTCCTGGACTGTACATACCACGCTCCACCACTCTGGCATGTCATGGCATGCATTGTTACAAGATGTACCAGAGCTGTAGCCAGCCATAGTTTGGCATCTCAGTGAACCTTCTGATCCAAGAAAATACGGGAAGGAAAAAATAGTAATGCCATTTGAAAAAAAAAAAACCCAAACCAACCCACCTCTATAAAAAACAACCAAAGCTAATGACAAAACTTCTAAGCAAGTACTAAAATAGAATTTTTCAAATACAACTATAGAACAAATCTATTTGAATGAAAGGTGAGCTAGACCCTTGAATGCACTAAGGGATGCTGGATGGCTCAAAACTTAGAGTTTTTCTTTGTCATGTTTCTCTCATATTCAGACACATACAGAGAAAAAAATTAAAAACATTTGTTTTCCTGGTTCCCGTTTCCCGGTCCCGACGAGAACCCGGCCAGCAGCCAGGCTGGCCTGAAAACATCCCATGTTATGTGAGCTTGGAAATGCAGCAGACTCAAGCTGGACCAGTCCTTGGAGTTGACACCACCAGTATGCCCGGAGCCCACACCCTAGAGCAGACGCTGGACTGTAGAGACCAGATGAGAGGGAAGGCCCTTGGCTCTATTGTTGTTGTTGAGCTCCTGGAAAGGAGCTAGGGAGAGGAAAAACGTTCTGGACAGGATAAAAAAAGTCTCAAAGGAATGGATGATCTCACTGGTCCACACACACGCCCAGATGTACAAATATATATAATTAACTGGAAAATACTGTGTGGTACAAAGGTTTCTTCAGCTTGGATTCATCACAGTTGGGCTAGTCAAGGTTGGTACAGCCATAACAAAGAGCACTTCCCACACATCTCCTGCTAAGAGCCCTTCTACCACATCATAGCTTTTTGTATGCATTTATATCTGTTGATAGCTACCTCTATGCTTTTCACACACAGAAAAGTAGACTTGTAATACAATTATTAAATGCATATGTAATAGCCTATATGGTCATCAATAGAATATGTGGGCTCTATGTACACACATGTTCTTATACAGGCAATTTTGTTGACCCCTTTAAACTGTCACGAGGATGTATAAGGGGCAGAAGATGAAAGGCTTATCACATTCAAATACCATAAAGAAGATAACCCAAAAGAAAGAACAAACCCAAGAATTTCTGAAGGCAGTCTCTCCGTCTGCTTTTGCCCCTGTGAAGAGCATCTGGGGTGGAACAGAGCAAGGAGCCATTGTAGTAGCCAATACTATGGGATTTCGGGGTTTCTTACACAGCCCTATGACAACTTGGACAAAGTTGCAAAAAGTAGTCCAACTTACAGCCACAAATTACCAGTTTTAGAGGTGTCACAAAACATCCTTTGTATCCCTTTCCCCGTTTCCTAGACAGTGTCTTCTAAGGGACACAGCAAAGAAAGTGCTCTTCAAAGCACAGTTTAGACCCTTACCAGCACACCAAAGCAGCAAAGTCATTTCCATGTGTTGCTGTGTTGTCATATTGCATGGCATACAAGTCCTTGCTCTATTCTCTTCCAAAGAGATATTGTTTTATCTGAGCTTGTTTGTTTTAAATGAAGCACATATGCCTCTATTTGGTTTGGGGTTTTTTTGGAGGAGGGGGCAGTTTTTGGAGGATTTTTTTTTTTTTAAGGAAATGCTAATAAACATTCCCAGATATTTTCCTCTCACTCTGCAGATGAAGCTGTGTTGCTGAACACAGCTGGTGCTGCCCATCACTTCCATCCTGGAGGTGCACAGGTTCCCACATGGACATCTCAGCTCTGACCAGGACATACTTAATCCTCAGCAGCCACAGTCTGAGAGCAAACTCAAACCTTTTCCTTGCAAAAAGCCCCCACACCACCTCCTAAAATTTCGCAAGAGCCAGAACTGTCTTAATAAAACCAAGGAATGAGAGGGAGGGAGAAAGAGAGAAAAGCTGTGCTACTTCTCCTTAGATACCTCCAGAAGCCACTACATGCTTGTAGCATTAAATGAAAATAGCGCACTACTTCCACGGTCCATCTAGAGCAGGCGCTGGTATGTTGTTTGTCTTGCACTGAAGAAGTAGGCCAGTGTTTCTCAACAGGAAGACTTGTCTGGATCCCAGACAAAGAGGGCTCAGGAACACCAGCCCTCAAATAACCTAACTGCTTGCTCATCCCGACCCTTTACACATTCAAGAAAACTCACCACCACAGCTGCAGATTTGCATCCAGCTTCCCCACAAAACAGTTAACTTAATCCCTGAACAGAGATACTAATGAGAGAAGCCAAGAATGGTTATTTTTTAGGTAACAAGAATGCCTCAAACTTTACTGGCCTTACGTGACTTTCAGCTTCTTGTTCCAAGCTCCAAGCTACTGAAAAGCTTCTCTGTTTTTTAAGACTCCAAGTCATTCCTTTCTGTGTCCAAGCTGTTCTTCCAATATCTTTTTAAATCATGTGCTTGTTTCCAGTGAGTGGACTCCGAGTGACAGGAAAAACTCTGTAAGAGAGATTGTCTGCTTACATATAAATCTTACTTTGAAAGGAGACAGTATTTTTGGAATTCAAGGGCTGGGGTTTTTTCCCTGCAATATTTTTTCTTCTGTCACTTACAGGAACCCCATGTCTAGGAGGAAGGTGCTTGTTCAACTCTAACCTGAAACAGGGGGCACAAGGTAAAAATCTCCTTTCCTAAGTACATTTTCTAGGTGAAGGAGGTATTTTCTTTTAGTCTGTTCAAGCCTTTCTTCATTTGTCTACATGCAGGTGTGCAGCATTTCTGTTAGGGAATGTGTCATTCCCCTAAATCCAATTCCACACAAATTTTTATTTTTTGTCTCAATCCAAGATGCCCCATCTGCGCCACGCTTCCCCTAATCGTAGGTCAGGAACAATGGTACTCATGATACCGACAACTCAGAGATGCTTTGAGGTTCAGCTACACATTTTAAGAGCCTTGACCAAAACATTATTTATTACTGATTACTCAACACCAACTGCAACAACAACAACAACAACAACTGTAAGCTTGCAAGAATGAGTTAGGAGTCTCAAAGGAAGAAAAGTTCTGCCCCAAAGGCTTATGCTTTATACAAACATGATGGCCAGAAAGAGCACAACACAATGAAGAGAAGATCAGAAAATGGTTTAACATCACAGGCAGTGGACAGATGTGTGCAACCATACCCACTAAAGCCAGCTCTTCACCCCTGATGACTTCTTGCATCCATCCCGTGGTCTATGCAGCACTGCTCTGACAGAGTGGCTGGTAGAGCCTCTGCTGAATGCCCTTGTCTGTCACCAGGGTATGGAAGCAGCATAGAGCTGGAGAACAGCTAGCAGGCCTCTGGCCACACACTCAAAAGTCACTTTAAAATTCCTCTCTGTGACCCAAGTGTAGTGCTATGGGATTTTCTTCACCAAGGGACCCAATATCCCCCAAGCACAATAGGTTGTAGCGTGGTCTCATACTTGGGCAAAGGAGATACCAAGAGATTTAGGGACTTCATGTGTAACTGATGGTAGCTCTCAGTAGTCTGACATCCTAGAAGGAGGAAAGACAATCATTACTCAGCACTGTGCCCCACTGGTTGCACTGACCATTGAGGCACACCTCCAGGTGTCTAGCTCATTATAATTCAAAGAGGGAGATACAAAAATTCAAGATGGGACACTGGCTAAGAGCTGGCTGTTCCTTTCTCATCTCCAGACAGCAGAAGACCTGGAAGACATGGACAAGTGCAGAAAAATTGAGCTTTCTCATCTGTTAATGCTTATATGGCCACAGTCAACACGAGAACAGGGAGAGAGATTCAGCTTGCCTTACAGTGCAGGTATCTCCATCTGACCAGAGCGCTCAGGACTCGTGTCATAGCTGCTGGAGAAAAATAGGCGTATTTTTAGGGGAGATTAGCCTGGCTTGTTTGGACTGCCAGGTTGAGGTGACTCAGACCTTAGGCATATCTCTTGCTCTCTGCTCATTAGAAGGGGTGTCTAGACAGCTCAGGTGTAGGTGTTGCCATGTCCACATTCGGTGGGATGAATCCCCCTTGGAGAACTGTGTGCTGTGCCAAAGGGGCCCTCTGACACCACCTCAGTAAGAAGGGCAGAATGCTGCAAACAGGGAAAGGAGGTTTAGACCTCCACAGGGATTTAGTGGTGTCACTGTTGACTGACTTGCACAGTCATGCGTGGGCTGCATGCAAAAACCAGTGCCCAAACCCCAGCTCTCTTCTGTTCCTGGTGTGTTTTGGCAACTCCACTGCTCCCCTCTTGGAGCTCTGCAGAGACAGCAAGGAGCAATGCAGTGAGGAGGGCAGGCATTGACGAAGCTCCCAATTAACTCACCTGATGGATGGGCTTCTCCAAGCAACCCTCAGCATCTGGATGCAAACAGGCATGCTGCCCTTACTGCCGTGCAGTCTCCAGGGCAACATTCATGGGTGTGTACACACCAGGACTGTCAGGTAGCTGCTTGTGTACCGCTGAACATCAGCACAACCTTTTATTCCTGGCATGGGGCGCAGAGAGATGATTGAGGCTGATATGAAAAATGACACCACCCTGCTATAATGTGTCTAATTCTCCAGCACCATTCTCAGAAGCTAACTATATGTCTAAATACATACGTACACAGACACACAAATACGCCCCACTGCCCTTTGTCATAATACCATTCAGTTAAGCACTGCTTACCTTAAAAGGAGTTAAGAAAGTCCAAAATCTGTATCTAACACATTCCAAAACACCATAATATCTCTGCTGTTGTTTATTTTCACTACTTATGGTCCAATCCTAACCATGGTCATCTATAGCAAAGGTCACAGAATCACAGAATGGTTTGGGTGGGAAGGGACCTTAAAGATAATCTTGTTCCAACCTCCCTGCCATGGGCAAGGACACTTCCCACTGGACCAGGCTGCTCAAAGCCCCATCCAATCTGGCCTTGAACACTTCCAGAGAGGTCGATAATCATCGTGTTTGTTTTTGGGAGTGGGCTCAAACAGCTTGGGACTGAATAGTGGTAAGTGAATGGTTTGCATAAAAAAAATGTCTAAACGCAAACAGAAATTTGGAGGCCAGTCCAGCTTTCATTTACAGTCAATTCCTTCAACAGACAGGTCCCAATAGTAACTCTGGAGTTATCTCCAGTGAGCGAACAAGTAAGGTCTGGAAGATCCTTCAGACAAGTTTCCTGTCCCAAACACAACAAGGACTCCAAAGAGAGGATCTAATGAATGAGATTTACTGCCTCGCACAGTGAGCATTCACACAAAGAACTCTGTTCTCTATGAACTAGATACAGCAATTTCACAAAGTGTCCTGGTACTCTTGTCTGATGGCCTGTAGGATGCCAGTTCTCCAAAATCTTGGAAAGCACTGTTAAACAGCTTATTTTTTTCTTACTACACATATCAAAGTTCAAATAGCTGCATCTCTTTTGGTAACTGGGTTTATGATGATGATCATGAAATTAATCAAAGGACTTTTCAGCCACTATGAGCCTTCCAAGAGGCACAAAGAAAGGGCAGCCCTGGAAGTCAAGAGACAATGAATGCACTGACAAGTAGGTAGACAGGGATTTGTGCAGAAATATCTGCATGTGCATGTATGAGGGGAAGAGACAAGATGAACTAATCTCTTTCCTTGAGGCTATGTCTTTTTCAGACTGGCACGTGTCTCCTTTGTTTTCGATATTATAGAGGCAATTATATCTGAAATGTTCAACTGTAAATCCATCATGCAGTTAAGGGAATTCAAACTGCATAGAACTATAGGAACATTTAAGGATGGATTATGGACACAGATTCTGAAAATCAAACTCCATGTTTTCCATCATTTGACCCAAAGACTGGGGCATCTTACCGCTTTCCCCAGGGATTATGTGTCTTCCCACCACAAGACAAGAGAACCACACACTGATTCCAGTGAGAATCACTAGTGTACCGTGGTGGCACAAAAAAACCCTTCAGAGAGGGGTTTATGGTCTGGGTTTCCTTTAATATTTTTTGACCCTTCTTATCACTAAACAAAAGCCTGTGGTCTTTCCTAGATAATTTCCTAATTAAACTCTTATAAAATCACATGCCTGGATAAAGCTAGTCTTATGCAACTTGCACAAAGCTTTTTTCCTCTCTGTAATTATTATTGAAGAAATCTATCATTATATGTTACAGGGAAGCCTAAAATGCAAAGCACATAATTAAAAATACAGATGAACTAGTATATTTCCAAGTCCTCCCACCCTCTACCACCTATATTTGAAGAAAAAAAAAACCAAACCCAAAACACAAAAACAGGAAAGAAAACAAAGGACTACTGAAAGAGAAGACTTATTCTTTCCTCATAGGATCACCAGTGACATCCACCTTTCATGGGCAGTGAGAGAGTGCCTGGGTTTACCTTACAGTTTTGTCTGCATGGAAATCTCTCCAGTTCAATGTCAGAGCAATGGTGCTGATGAAAGTGTGGGTCCAAGTGTGGGCTTAAATATAGTGTCTGGTGTCCTCTGTGCCTCTCCATATTGGTGGCTGCTGGCCAGCCTCAGGCCCAGGGCATCAGTCCTTGCTTTGGAAGAGTGAGATTGGACTTTCTGCTGCCGGGATAGTGCACAGCTGCACACAGCTGGCCTCAGGTGCCAGGCCAAATGAGAGGAAAGCACCATGTGTTCCCCCTGGGAGGGGGGTTGTCATTTCACTGTTTACTTATAGGAAAGGAATGAGAAGGTCCTTTGAACACAGCCTTATATGATGGCTTCACCAGCAAAACAGAGGAAGAGATCAGGAGCTAGATTGCTCAGATCCTTCTGGGTCAATATGGTTCTTGGTGCACAGGTGAGTTGTATCTGACATTGAGAGCAGAGACACCTTTCCTCCAAGCAGTTCTTTCCCAATTGGGGGTTTTTTTGGATGATCTTTGGGTAAGGAATGCCATTACTTACACCACAGTCACTTGGGATAATATTTATTACCGATAGCCTTTCGCAGGGCAAGCTCAGGCAAGAAAGATCAAATCTTCGCTTCAGGGCATCCATTGACTTATAGCTGCAAACGTGCCAACAACAAAAAACGTCAAACAAAATGGAACATGAGTGTACAGGGCTTGACTCTGAAACCATAAGATTTGGTGAGGTTTTTTTGGTTTGTTTTGCTTTGAGTTTACTTGGGTCACATTCTACAGAAATACAAGGGCTGGAAACATATTTGGGACGTTAACAGATTATTTTTTCCAAAAGCATTACATTTCAAAATTCAGGATAAAATCACGACAACTAGCTACATAGTAACTACTACTCACACTGCTGCATGCAGCATCGCACAAATGTTAAGTTGATTAAAAAGTAGAAAACTTGCTTCCACTCACCACATTTGGATTGTTAAACCAAGTATCTTTGTATTTTGAGTTTCACCCAATCTTACTTGAAACCTTATGACTGGCCTGGGTTTGTTTCCTTGCTGGAATGAGTGGGACAAGTACTCCACCCCTCCTTTTAAATAGACTTAAGCTGTATCATTCAAGTTACTTGGAACAGGATGCAGGGACCATTAGGAAAGGATTAATGGTAACAAAATCTTTGTGAGGTTAAAAACTGGACAAGCTGGCCATTTAAACTCTGTGATGGGTCGTTTGCCTGTAGCAAACCAACCTTTCAAAAAGCAACCTAATTACATGTGTCTGCCTTAAAGATGTCCCAGGAGGGTTTCTGTTGTTAGTGGAAGATGCCCCAATGGAAATGCCTCCATAAAGCTTTTAAGAAGACACTAACTCAGACAGAGCGGACAAGTGGACTACAGACTAGGATTTAATTAGTGAGAGGCGTGAAAAGCCAGCAATCCAGCCCAGCATTCCCTAGATTTTGTCTCTGGCACAGGAAGGGTTTGCATGTTTCCCGCTTGTGGCTTCTATTTTAGCCTGTATTCATTGCTGAGATGCTTTGACACAGCTGTGCTGGTTCATTAACTGCCCAGCATGTCACTCAGCTCAAGCAAATGGCTTTGGAGTAGTGTTTTCCAATGATTCGAGGGAAGGGTAGACCTCTGTGAGGAAAGGAAGGTGTTGGTCTAGAAGATATTTGAAAATCTCATGAGATACATGAAAAATGAAGACCAGAGGAGTCAAGCAGGAGCAAGGCAGCTTCCCACAGCAAAAAGGCTGGGACTCACATGGAGATTTCAGGAGTAATCCTCAGTTGTTGAAATGCTATTGAGACACCAGTGACCAATGAACCAAGGTCTCCCTTTCTGTTACAGCTAATATCTCTAGTAGAGAGCTCACTGCTCCTGCAGCTCTCCCTGTAGGCTCAGAAGTGAACACTTCACAGGCACTAACTGGACACTAAGAATGAGGGAAATGGATCCGCAGGGTCCCCACCCTCTTCTGCTCATTGCATCCTGCTCTCAGGCGAGAACCATTCGTAAAATTAGTGCACTCTCAAGCCTTGCCCTTGAATGCTTCAGTTAGGAAGGTGCCCAGCCCTATTCCAGAAGCTGTCAAGAGATGTGCTGAGCCATGCAGCTGCTAGTTGGGCACCGCTTACAAACAATCAGGGTCCATATCATGCCACAAGTGACTCATGCTGAGATTATCCCACTCAGGAAGAGACAGAAGGAGTGGTCCTACCTCTTCCTCCGGGGAGGGCTTGCGGCATGGAAGAGCAAAGCAGGTGCTACAAATGGGGAGGTTTGGGGCTTCCCGCTGCTTTGCTCCTTGGATCCCTGTTGTGTGCAGGGGAGAGGAAGACAGGCCATGGGGAATACGCAGTATGCCAGCCCACGCTATGGCATCCATCACAGTGACAGCCCTTGGCCACGGACAGCCTGGGAGGAGCATCCCCTGCATGTGGCCCCAGCGTGCTGGCATGCCTCTGCTCCTCTCCCCAAGCCTTGCTGTAACCACTGTGCTGCCCCACCACAATGCAGTCTCCTTTCTCCTGCCTCACCACGTGCATTAATACAATCCCCTGCAACTGCTCACTTCTTCACATCAGTAGTCTCTGGAGGACAACCAGGGGTCCAGGTAGAGTAAGGGACTGTGGATATTTGGCTTTAAAGGCAGGAGATTAGGAAATCCACATGGCACCATGACAAGCATGAAATCTCCATGACTATTATTGCCATGCTGGTACTAACCCTATCTCCATAGCCAGCCATGGGGTCACTCATCCAAAACATTTCCCAAGACATCTAGAGCTAGTTTAGAAAACAATAATTTTATTCTAAAAATCTGATCCAGGCTCAGGCAGCTCAGCAAGAAGTGAGCACAGCAGCCCTAGAGCTGTCAGTCCAGTCCCCCATTGTGGCACAGTATTGTTCAGCATGAACCACTGTTAGGTCTATGATTTATACACTCCTATGTCTCTAGTAGCATGGCTGCTTAAGAAAATAAGGACTCTGTAATGCTACTTCCCAATCCATCCTGGTCTGCTTGTTGCTGTGTTGTTCTGGCCTTTGACCTGCACCATTACAGTTCTTCCTAAATGGGTTCTGGTAGTCACCTCCTATGCTCATGAACTCACATGTCTGCACCATGCAAGCTGCTTACGTCTGCTCTTCCAGGCAGTCATTGCTGTTCAAATTGCCCATTAGAAACCCAACTTGGCCCAAAAACTAAAGAGATTGACAAAAACACATTTTGCTGCTCTTTCTGCAAAACTCTTGAACTCCTGAAAGTTGAACACATGAAAGCAATCTGAGGTTAGCGTGTAATACACAAACCACATAAAAGAGGTAATTTAGCATTAGACGCATGTTACCAGAAGCAGGTTGAAACTAATACAGGTTTTGCATTCAGGTCATAAAATACAGCGTTTATATCATCCTGTGAGGCGTCCCTACTTGGTGTGCCTTGATGGAGGAAAAATTACAAGTGCTCTGATGTCAATACAAGCTGAATATAAAATACACTCTTCTCCTACCCTGTGAGAGATATGCTCACATCTGTGGGACTCTGAATGGTGACAGATAATTTAGGAGAAAGATGGGCCAAAACTTTCTTCTCTTCTATTCCCAGTCCAAACCTCCTGAAAGGCCACACCAATGAGCTGAATCCAAGCACTTTGGTAATCCAATAACACTATGTTTTAGCACTGTCATAATATGCCTTCAAAACCTGGTGCCAATGATCCAACTGGAGCTCTAACAGGGAGAGTATACACCCCCTCAGTGCTGCCCACTGACTGTGCCTCTGGCATACAGGGGTAAGCACGGTGATCAACCTCCAAGTAGTATTAAGGAACCGATGTGAGGTCTCTCTTCTTATCCTGGGGGTAGCCACACACAACCTAGTGTTAGCAACTTCTGTCCAAGATCGACTCCTGTAGGACTCAACCACGTTACCACTATTTTTACAGCCCCCAAAGCTCAGCCTCTCACTTTAAGCCAGAAAAAACAACGAATTCAACATATTTCAAACAAGATGGAATTCTGAAAATAGAGTAGTGTTGCACCTTTAAAAAGTATGTTGGCAGAGGAACTGGCTTTGCTTTGAAAGTTAGTTTGGTATGAAAGAGCTACACAGCAAAATACTAAAACCCTTTAGAGAATAGAATGAAATAAACTTTTCTTAACACCTTGTCAGCAAAATTCTCCTTCCTGTGCAAGATTTTTTTTCGTTTGCAAAATTATTGTGCTAGTTTGCCAACAATGCTTTTCTAAGAACAACCGCCTAAGCAACGTAGCTGCTTTCTCATCCTGCCTCTCCCAACACTTCAACACTCCCTCCTGCAGCGCAAGTAGAAAATTCTTTGCCTTGGGGCCTGCAGTGAAACTCATGTAAGTTATTGGAAGAAAATGCTGTAATGATGTAGAACCCACTTCCCTCTTTCCTCTGTTCCCATTTTTTTTTTAAGTTCCTGTCCTTGACTTTCAACTGCTGTTCCAGCTAGAGTCTGAACAATTGTTTTGATTTGAGATATTTCTACCAATGTATTTTAGACTCAAACAAACCTGTCAAGGGGCACTAAAATTAGGAATATCTATCAAACAGTTAGGCTGAAAAAAATTCCAGTGCAACCAATGGCCTAACTTCCCTTCTATTCCTAATGATGTGCTGGGCAAACACGACATTTCTACTGATTTTGTGGTCTGCATTCAACTTACTCAGCCTTTTAAAGAAAAAACTGGATGGAAACGTAAATATTAATCAAGACACTATCACTGAGAATTTTTAGGACCTTCCTGTAAACTGAGCAGTCACCAAAGACAACAGGAGAGGAGAGTCTGTGTCCTATTTTTAACTCTTTATTCACCAGCCGAGAATAGCTGGCAGAATAGCAAAGATATCACACACTGACCTTAATTAAGAAGGTGATTCACCCTTTGCTCTCTGAACACAAACAGAACAGTTTGGAGCTGAAAGGCTTACTGGCAAAGAGCATTTGGCAAAAGGGTAAAATTTACCATGCAGGGCCTCTTTTGAAGGAGAGTATAGGGTTCCTGAAAGACACATTATCCCAGAGAACACACACAGTCATTTGTCTGCTTTTTTCTGGAAACCTATAGAAACACAAGTGCAGAAGACACTGGGTTTTGAAAGCCTGGAAATCTCAAGATAACACATAACTTTACTCTGTTCCTTATAAAAACGAGGCCTTCTTCAAGCTAATGATACAATACATTTATCTTACAAAAAAAAAAAAAAATTACAACATCCAGAAAACAAACTTTTCCTTTTAATTCCTTCCCACCTCACTTTTTTGTTCCAGGTGAAATGCCCTTCCAGAATATCTCCAGAAAGAATGTTTGCCTTCTAAGGTTTAGCGTGAGGTATTTCAGTATTATTTTTTGCTTTACTTGGATCCTCACAAAGTTAATTTCAACAGCAATCTTTTTCTTGTCTAAGGAGACCCAATATTGACAGTATGTTGGAGAAGGGAATATTTCTGTCCAGTTTGATCACTGAGTTGTTCCAGAGGTCTCCAGCTAATCCAAACAAAAGGCACTTCTTTAAAGAATAGGAGATGCCTTAAAAGATATCATTAATGATATTTCTACTGTTGATCCACAAATATGTTAAATGCAATCATCACACAACCTATATTGATTATTTATGAACCACCGATAACTAAAATACATCAGTATACAGTCATGATAGTAAATGCCTTTAGATGAACTAGGGAACTACATCTCTAGCTACCATAACACCTTGGGTTGGTGAGGAGCATTTCCTTACCGCATTGCTGGATTTTGACTTTATAATAGATTTCAAAACAAAAAAGACCTGGAAGAGGACATAGATAATTTGATGTACAGCCCAGTTTTTGCAATCCAAGAGCAAATACTGTTACAATGCTGTTATAGCAACAGCACAGACAGCTGATGGTGGGTTAGAGCACTTAGCACAAGCGCAGAAACTGCGAACACGAAGTTCACAGCTGAACCCCTCCAAAACTTTGGCACAGCATATGCCCTGGACAGCTTCCCTATCAGTCTGGGGTCCTGGTTTGGACTAATTCCTATGAAGAGGATGAAGCGTTTACAGCTGACCAGTACTTACATGCACTAGGGATGAAAATCCCATGAAAAAAAATGTGCTCAGACAGTGAAATTCAACCCTGGTCAGAGAGCCAGCAAAGAGAGCTCACCACTGCTGTTGTACAGATGCTTCCCAATACAGCCACAGCCCTGACCTCCGTGATGAAAAAGCTGTGTGCTGCCTTGAAAAGGGGTGTATTCCCTCCTTAAGCACTTATAGAAATTATACTAGATTTAGGATTTAAAGAGAAAAAATGAACAACAAGTAGCTCTTAAAGTTCCCTGGGGGAGTAGGATTTCACAAGCCCAGGTTTGCACAGGCAATTGAATAACCACAATTGTTCTGATTCCCAAAACAGGCAAAGGGCCCTGTGTAGGTGTCAGCATGGAGGGGCTGGTGCAGGACCACAAACAGCACAACCAGGTGCTGGGTCCTTGTTCTGGACTCTCTCCACAGCCTGGGTGGAGAAAAGGCAAGAAAAGATAGTTTGTCCAATAAAAATGGGGAGAACTAAGAGTACAGTGTCAACTTCAATCATAGCAGTCGGAGTCTTACAAAGGAGCTTCTGGATAAAGCATATTGACATGAAAGTAAGCAAAAAAACCTTGAAATAAAACATTTCAAATCAAGGCTTCAAAAAAATTTTCTTGTTTCTTATCATCCTGGTGACAATACCTTTCTGCAGATGGAAGCAAAGTGGACTCTCTGTGCTGAACTCAAACGTTCAGAAATCAAAGCAGCCCAGTAGGGAAGTAGGGAAAGCCACAGTTCTGGTTTGATTTGAAGACTTTTAAGTGGTCCTACAGAAGACGACCAGAAAGTAGTGTTTCTAAAATAGAAAGAACCCAAATCCAAGGCTCAGACATCCTCCAAACTTGGGGTTCGATCACATTTAAAGAATATTTGGATTCAATCCCAATTCAGTGAACAGTGAGATGTGCTATGTCCATTTCTTTTATTAAGGGCTGGGGAAGACTTCAGGCAGACTTCCTTCTCGCAGGGCATGCACAGTGTGGGCAGCAGAAAGGCAGACTTCGTCACCGTGCCATTGCTAATGTGCTTTTGTGCTGGCCAGAGGAAAACCTCTCCTTAAGGACAAAGGCAGGATAACAGCCAAGGCCACAGGCCACTGCACAGACTGCCCAGTAGTCAAAACTGCAAGTTCAGGCTTTGTTAGAGGGAATGTCAGGGGCAGGACCTGGAACTACACACATGGCTCTTTTCTTCCCTACTCTCTCTGGTCCATTTCAAAAATGTTGGTGGATCCTTCTACCAGACTATGACTTCAAGCCTTTGAGAAAAGGAGCCTAACTCTGTTTATTCAAAACTTCCTTCTCTGCCAAAGGTTGATATGAGAATTGGAAACATGGAGAAACGTTTTTTAAATTAACATGTAGTCCCTCAGCTTTTCATATGATCAAACAAAATCTCACATACAAATACTTCCCCAAATTCTTGCTTTTCCTTTCCAATCCTACAGTGAAGCTGGAGAATGGAGTTTAGGATTCAGATCAGACAGCAGAATTTGTATCTGAAGGTTTTTGTATATCAAGATTATGAACAATTTGGAGTGAGAACTCTGATTTATAAATTAACAAAGCCAGAGAGGACAGCTATGGTCAGCTAGGTTTGACTTCTGAAAGGATGCCAGCAACAATGCTGCTCTGAATAGATACCTGCATGAACCAGAGTGTAACTGATGGAAAAAGCATCCAATCTCTACTGCCAATGACAGAATAAATCACAGCCCTAACTTTTGCTCCAAGAATGGTTTCTGCTGTTAAAAGTTGAAGACTTATATACAGTATGAATTCATCCAACTTGTGACTACCAATTCTTATTATACTGTTGCCCAAAGGAGCTCCTGTTTCTGAATTCCTCTTCCTTATGTAACATAGCTGAAAACCAGACTTGAGCTTTTCTTGACTTGCTGTTTGGTAAGCTAAGGAGGTGGGCTCCACTGTAAGGCATGTTTTCCAATCCTTCAGTCATTCTTGTGGCCCTTCTCTGAAAGATCTTCAGTTTTTTCAACATCCTTCTTTAATTGTGTGTACCACAGCTGGATGGAGTGTTCCCGAAGCAGTTGCACTAACGCCAAACACAGCAGTAAAGTGATCCCTGGCAAAATAAGCAGGGAATATCAAGTAGGCGTTAGAAAAGATGCAAGGATTGTTTTAGACCCTTTGGCCACAGCACATGAGTAAGAGATGACATACAGCCAGTTATCAATTCAAACCCTCAATCCTTTCCAGATTCCTGTTTCTCAACACACTCTATTCCATCTGGTACATAAATCTTAGAGTTTTAATTTCCTTTACCTGTAGTATCCTGAAAAGAAAAACTATTTGCTCTTTCCAGTCTATCAAGTGATCCAAACTATGCTAAAACCAGTCCTTCTGTCATCTGCTTACATCAGCATTGTGGAGTTAACCTCTCCTTCCAGTAACTGCCATACCATTAAGCAACTCAAAGGAACGACTAGATCCCAACAGGAACACAGCTGTTTGATGCATTTACACTTCAAGATCTATTTACAAATCAGACTTTGAGATCTGTAACTGAAACAGTTAGAATCCATGTACCATTTCCTATTTGATTCCGTACCATTTGAGTTTATGAATGAATATTTATTGGAACAAGTTAAAGGCTTACAGGAAGTTCTTACATCAACATTAGTATAATAATTAACCAGATATATTTTTTTTAATCCAACTGAGGTTGACCAAAGTTATTTTCTAAAAATCAATATTAGATGCCTCTTTGTGCGTTACGTTTCTTCAGTATTTTATTCATTTTATGATTAATCTTGAATTTCCTTGAACTAATTAATATTAATGTTAATTATTATTGATAATAGCAATCTATTAAAAATATTGATCTAAAATTAGATTTCTTTTGTCTCCAGAACTTCCCCAGTGTTGTAGAGCTTACTAGAAATCAAAATAAAAGACCTAGGGAGCTCTTCAGCTTTGTAACTCTATAATTGGGAGTTAGAAAACCCCCATGATTTGCATATGTAACTTTAGAATCTAATTGTTAACATACTCCCAGGTTCCAAGGAAGTGAAAATTATTCCATCATCCAGAGAAAACATTCATCCTCTGTTTATTCACAACATACAAAGAATGTTCTTTTTGTGCTACTATTGTAAATTCTATCACAAACAGTCAACTAAATGAACTCCTACGGATTATTTAGTTTAAACTCTATTATTTTATTTATCTGATTTTCTGAGTGCCAATGCTCTAGTCAGACCCTCTGTGGGGCACCAAAATTGAACTCTAATTGGACATTTGTGGGCAAAGGAACAGAGGCAGTTTTCACGCTTATGAAAGCAAGGAATCCAAGCATCCTGAAAAGGTCTGGTGCACAGCATTTTTTCAGGCTACAGTCTTACTGTGATTGTTCCCATATTTCCTTACTCTCTAAAGAGCTGTAGGTTACCTTCTGCCTCACTGATGACAGACTCACTCTGCAGTTGTTTGACTGCTGCCTCCCTGAAAACATGGACTTCAGATTACCAGCAGCTAGTTGCCCAAGGAGATGCTGTTTCAGAATTGTTAAGTTTGTGATTTTACTGAAGGTCATTTTCGCCCCATCTGCAGGCAAGCACGGCCTGACTGGCTGGTGCATTAGAATAAACAGATGCTATCAGCACCAGTAACAAATTATCTTCTGAGGCTTTGTAATTTCTGAAGAGTGGCAGGCTGTGGCAAGTCGATTTACATTTAGGATGGAGAGGGAGAGAAACAGAGGTTGTATCAGCATCAAGTAATTCAGCACAAGGGAAAAGGAACAGTAAATTGAATCTGGACAATGGCACTATGAAAGAAGTCATTATCTGTGCACCCATATCACCCCCAGTGAGATACACAGAAAATTAAGTCTGGACCCAAGGAGATTTCACATCTGAAAAGAATTTTTTTTATGCTGAAGTGGTAAAAACGGAGAGAGAACACATGCATATGCATGTGAGTGCTCTGGGAGATGCAACTTCATGAAACACATGAAACACTCCCTTGCACCAGGACTTGGGGGTGTGCTATGGCTGGAAGCTGGAAGGGAGAATCCACTGTTTGCTTGCAGTTTCAAGGACCACACCTTTCTACAGCTGAGATCCTAATCCAAAAACCAGAGTGGTGGTATAACCGAATTCAAGAATCCTTTCACTGCTTCTCTGCACGAGTGGGAAATTTCGTTGCCCTCCATATTGTCAGATGAGCATATAATTTAACCTACAGTATTAGGCATATGTACCTGCACATAAACTGACAGAACTGGCTGAAACCAGTGGACAAACTTTATAACCAAATGAGGAATGGAGCCTTATGTTCCTAAAAGCCAACTTGGGGCCCTAGTGAGCAAGACCTGCTCTGCTTCCTTGATCCAGGCTGTGAACCGGCTACATTCAGAGGCAGTGCACATGCCTGTTTTTGCACAGAACTGCAAGATAAGCCTGTATTTCTGAAGTTTATGTAGTATATGTAGGCAAAGTACCCATCAAAGGCAAGTCCTACACCTCTGTCATTGTATGTCTCCACCCATTTCACATTGGTGCCCAGAGTGTGCACTGCTTTTTCAAAACATTTCCCTCAGTCTTTTAAGATGAATTCCTATTCCTGAGGAACAGTGCAACCATCCGCTGCAACCGTATTTGCAGAAGATATTAGGCACCCATTTCAAAACCAGACAGTCTTTATTAACATGGTGAAATACACTATTTCAGCATTCCTATAGCAGAATGGAAAAACAAAGCTTCCACACATCCACAAGCAGGTTGTTGTTCCTGACTCTGGACCCGACACGTCCTGGGATCTACCTCCCTTCCCATAAGGACTGGCAGAAGTGTTTATCCCAGCACCATGGAATTTAGCTACATTGCTTTCTACCACTGTCAAGAAAATATCTGCAGATACAGATGAGTTTTGATGTTTCACTCAAATCAGCCCAGAGCTGTCTACACAATCTGGCATTAACTTTCATTTCCCTAGCCCAAAAAGGAAACTGATCTTACCAGTCCTGAAAGACTTTAGTACAAGTGTGAGTGGGTAAGCCATGCATGCAACTCAAAGATATAGAAATTCCTTTAATTTTTCTTTAACATCACACATCTATTTTTACTTTAGAGGAACACACAAGAGTTAGTTATCAGTGACCTTTGAAGGCTACGTTAGAGGCAAGAATTTAAAAAAAAAAAAAGAACCATTCGTATAGCATTTCAAATATTGCTCTGTGTTCTCTGTCAATTACTCTTTTTTTTGACATGACTTCTGCTCATTGTCACATGACTGCAAAGTTCACAAGGAAGCTGTCTCAGTTGGCCCCTTTATCATGAAACACAAGAAATTTTAAACTCAGATTTAAGTCAGTACCATCATCCTGTAGGTACCCATGGGTTTCACCTGCTGTCCTAATTCATCATTTTCTTTACCTGCCAGAGCACGCTGAAACTTCCACTGCAATTCTTTGCCTGGTGTTCAGTGAAGGTCTCATAGGGGACATCTGTAGACCAAGGGTATCAATGGAGCAGGACTAATCCTTCCTTCAAATGATTCTAGGGAATTGTCATGCCTTGTCCTTTCTCCTACTAAATAACCAATTCAGAACAAAGAAAGTTCAGTTTCAACTCAAAACAGAGTTCTCAGTCATTTCAAGTCAGTAGCCTTTCAAATTCTAGGGCAGCTATTCACGTACAGCTGAAAGCAATAAGTACAAATCTAGATTACTCTATGAAGAGTCTGTTTGATGTCTCCTTTTCAAACTGCTGGGTGAACTGTAGTACAAGTAAAATTAGGCTGGTGATTCTATGATTTAAGAGTATTCAACAGTAGAAATCAAAGAATCCAGTCTTCTGTCTCATTTAAATGCCTCTGGACTGCCATCCAACCTGGGGTGCAGCATCTCATCTTTCTAGCATAATATTTATAATATTCTGCTATTCCTCTCTCAAGTACTGAAAATCAAGGAGCCTCAACAGTTCAGTTCAAAACAGGGACAGTACTTTTTCTTTCTCTCTCCTAATATCTGTTTATATTTTACAGAAATACACGTGAAATGGCCTGTAATGAGCTTTCAAGGGGCAGATCTACTGATTTTGCTGTAGGCAAATCACCACATCTCTCAACATTTTAAATGATACTGAAAAGACAAACCTCACCAGAGGGAGAAGTCCAAATATTCTCCCAAGAAAACTGGGCTAGCACACTTAAAGCACAAAAGTTTCCATAGCCAAAACATTCACATCTGGATGCTTTTAACATTGTCAGCATGGCCAGACACCCACTTGTATCTGGATGTTGTGCAATTCCAGCATGAAACTCAAACTCACACCACGAATCCAGAAGAAGCAGCCTAACACTCTGCCATCACATCCCTTCTTGTAAATCTTCAGTCCTAGAGAACTTCTTCCAGCTCTAAGGTTTGGAATAACTTGTTTTCAGACCAAAGCTGTCTTCTCCAAACCAAGTCCTGTATCCTGGCTGAGTTAGCTGGAGTTAAATCAGCATAAAACTAAAATAGCACAATGGAAAGTCAGGCCTACTGTTAAATCATGCTTCTATTTTTATCTGGCAAAGCAGTTAAACATGTGCTCGAGATCCACAGAACTTAAGCATATGCTTAAAGTTAGTTCTGTGTTTACATGCATTGTTAAGTCAGGGCTTATAAATCAACTGAATTTGTGAATCTGGCTGAAATTTTTTGATTTTTAAAAGAAAATACACAGTGCTGATCTCCACATATGAAAAGGGATCCATAGGCTCAGGATGCAGAAACTTGCACATCAAGCAGGAAAACCTGAGTACATGCAGTTGGGCCAAAAGCTCACACAAACCTACAGAAAGGAAAAGGAGTATTTCAAGGAGAATTGAGAGAGGGCACAAAGCAGGAAACAAAATCTGGAGTTAAGCAGGTTCAACCTTAGTAGAAAAAGGGATACAAAAATGGCAGTGTAGGTAAAGCCAAACTTTATCTAGCCCAGCAGTTTACCTGCATCACTGTCCAAAAGCAGATATCTAACAGACACACGTTGCAGACCACACACAGAAAGGTCACAGTCTTCCAGTTCCTGGCCATCAGCAATTTAGGGACTTGAGGCAACCTCCAAGCCCGCACAGGCCATTGTGTCTACTAGCCTCTGATGAATGGATGCTACAGGATTTTGGCTGATTGTATCTTAAATTTATTTAATTTTGCCATTTCCAGTATCCCATCACCACTTTCACAATATAATAATGAAAAAGTACTCCTTTTATTCTATGCTACTATCCCAGTCTCTCAAGATCCTTCTTCAAATGACCAAAAAGCTTCCCTCCCTAGTAATTCTTTTTTCCAGGTAGGACTGCTGAAGAACACAGCTCCCTCTGTCCCAGAGACTCCACAAGGATTGCCCCACCAAAAAGAACACTAAGGAACACAATTTTCTATTGTGAAAATTGGCTAATTTGAGCTACCCTTTTCTTCATACCTTTGTGAGGCCTTTTAAAAATCCATTCAAAACCCCAAGTACACTATATTAAGCATCTCGTGCTTCTCCAAATGCTTACTAATTCCTTTCAAGAACTCCAGGGTTTTCAATGCATGCCTTTAATTTACAAAGGCTGTGTTAACACATCCACAATATACTGTATTTATGTATGCTGCCACTAAATCTGTTATAATTTCCTCTCAGTTTTTCCTGGTACAGAAGCCAGACTTGAGTAGCCTGTAGTTTTTTTAATCCCTGCTGGAACCCTTTTTAAGATTGGTGTCACACTATTTACCTGCTCTGGGATCAAGGCTGACTGAACCCAAAAGTTTCATATCAGAGTAATTTAGAACACTTGAGTGAATATCATTTGTTCTGGTCACTTGTTATTGTTCATTTCATTGATCTGTTTTAAAAGTTCTTCTATTAACAATTCAATTAGAGGCCACTCCTTAGGTTCAAACCTTGGAGGTCTTCCCATTTGCTATGCAGCCAGTGCCTTCTGCTATCTGCTGTACAGAGGTCTTACTGACCTCGATTGCTCCTTTCACACATTGGTCATTTGCTGAACCCACCGTTTGCAGGCAGACTGCCAGCTCCTGCTGTATTTGGAAGAGCTTTCATTATTAGTTTTCGTGTCTTTTGTGAGTCACTCCTCAAACTATTTTAGTTTGTGTTGTTATAGTTTTACATTTAACTTGTAAGAAATTATATTCCTCTACCTTATATTTGTTTAGGCATGAATTCCACTTTTTAAAGGACATCTTTTTATTTCTAATAGCCTCCCTTACTCTACTGTTTAACTATAGTAACTTTTTTTTGGGTTAGGTTTATTTGAGGAACTGATATGTTTTCTCCAGTTTACAGGGATGCTACCTATATTCTAAGTTCATTTACCTGCTCCTTTAATGTTATTTAAACTGCTTTTTAAAGAAAACTATTACCATGTTCTTTGAAGTTTTCTTAGTGTTATTATTCCTACAAAAGTATTGAATTTGATCATGCAATGGTCACTATTGCTAAGCAGCTCTTCAGTGCAACAGCTATAATTTAAACAAGGTCTTAGTCAAGAGTGTCTTTCCTTTTATTGTCAACTAAAATGTGTTCTTTATATCCTAACTAGGACAAATCTACTCCCGTCTCTTTTCTTGTATGCTATCTTTCCAGTGCCTCTGATCTTTCTTAGTATTTCATGGATATTGTCACTGCCATGGTCAACTGTTTAAAAGGAAATGCTTATTATAATATTTTTCTTGATTTGGCATGGCAACTTTCAATCCATAGAGTGTGGGCGGTAAATGATGATACAGATAACTGATTTATCTTATTGGACTCTGATTTCCAACAGACTGTGAGTCACTCCTCCAACGGCAAAATCTATTCTTGTCATTTCTACATAATAAGTATCCTGACAGTACAGCTTCATACTGATTAGCTTCATTCAGTAAGATTTCTGGGAGGCCAGTACATTAAAATTCACCCATCTTCACTTTATATACATTTAATATTTATAGAAAAGCACAGATACTTTTGATCTTGGTCTAGCTGCCTAACAGCATGTGCTTTGTTTAACTGTGGATTTGTTTAGACTGCTCTATTTTATTTACCTGAATGTTATTGATGGCTGTCCTATCCTGCCATGAGGGCACAGAGCTTTTCGTGCTGGGCAACTCATCATCATGATGAGTATGTTCTTTGCCAGTTACTCATCTCAAATAATTTTAAGGACTCCCCTAGTATTTGTTTTCATTCCCAGTGGCACTTGCCTGCTTGTGCCCATTTCAGAAGAGATCATCCCTCTCATCCATTCTCAGTGTCTCTCCTGTTTCTAAGAAGTCTGAATAATCCCTTTGTCTCACACCACTACCTTAGACAGATATTGCATCTCTGCTTGTCTGGGACAAGCATTTATTGAATGCTGTAACAGAGTTCCTGGTCTTTACCATCCTCTCCTATCAAAATGTTATGTTTCACCCTCCTGGAGCTCTCCCTTATATTTTTTTGGTGCTTATATGACCGTAACCAGACATGATGTACAAGGAAGGTCACCAGCTACTTTCCAGTATCCTCTCAAAGGCTGCCGAGACACCACAAGATACAAAGCCTCCAGAGCTTAGGCAAACCACCACATGCTCCTTCCTGGCCTCATAATCCTGGTTATCAGTCCCACACAGCACCACAGCCTGCCTCATCCTGCCCAGCGGGACTCTTGTCCTTTCACCATGTATCTTGCTTAAGTGGATATACAAGGTCACCTTCCAGCAAGAGAGAGAGGTCACATGGACAGTATCTTTTGCACACATATTTACTCATTCAGTCTGAAACACAATTTTGTTATTTGCCTTATTGTCCTAATTCAAACAGCAACTGCAAGTCAAGCCAATTCTCCCAACCAAATATCTTCTAAATGTTTGTTGAATATTCAGCACCCAGAAACCAGAAAGCTCCTTTTACTGCACACCTAAAACTAGCACAAAAACAGGTGAACATGTGTTTTCCAGATAGAAAATTTGGTGCTTATACTTCCTATCACCACAATTCTCACTATCCTGCATTTAGGAAAGTTTTCTTCTATTTAGAAGCCAATCTTTTGGGGAACGCAGTTGTGGTTTTCACATTTATTTTATTTGCTAAAGACTGACCCTAGGTTTAATTTGCAGAGACCACATGGTATAGAACAGATCAGGGAGTCTGGCATAGAGATAGGAGATACCTTCACTCCTTGGGCAATTAAACATGAAATGTAAAACCCAGCAAGTCTTACATTTAATCCTCTTTGCTCCCCTTAGCACCCTGTCAAAGATAAGAAATCCTTCTCCTCTTAAAAAGAATGAAAGGTTTCAGAACACATCATCAACTCCTCCCTTTAGCTCTCAATATGGACGGGTTTTATCTCTACACACAAAGCTTCTCCCCCTTTCTCCAGCTTGGCAACAAAACCCAAGCTCAATGAATATTTTATATGTGTGTGGTTAATGGAGTATTTTGGCTCCTATCCATTAGGAATCTTACACAACGGTGTATTAACTGCTTCTCAATGTAACATTTTGAGTCTGTCCAAAAGGGATGTGTGTTTGCCAGTTGAGCCAACACATTATTATTGTCTTGTCAGCCTAGTTCCTGTCTTTGGTTCAAGAGCAGGGTCCCCTGTCACAGCGATTTGCCACCATTGTGCTCAGGAACAACCCAAGAAGATTAGCCTAGCTCCAAGCTCTATTCTTCCCTCTTTATTTTGAGGTCTGTCTCTTGTGTGGGGTAGGGAATGCCTGCAGTCTTTCTCCTTTAAAGGCAATATACAGGGATAAGCAATCACATCACAGATGAACCCAAGGGTAAATATAAAGCAGTCAAGATGAGATCTTTAATTTTGATGGAAACCAGGCCTCCATATTCTTTCATCAGCTCTGAAATTTTAGCCTTAAAATCCACCTGATTGACTGAAAAATTGATAGCACAACAACAACATTTGACAAAGTGCTTATCACCTTCTCACTTTAAAAACCTCCTCTGGCTTCTCAGGGCCATCACAAGCATAGGACAATCTCCATCAAAACCAGCACAAAAGTCAACTCAACAGACTGTTCTAAAGGGAGTAATCTGTACTGATCTAAGGACAGCATAATTCTACCCTGCACATAGACAACATCCATGGTAAATGGTAAAAAGAAGATAGCTGCTGGATTTGTCAGATGAAGATCCCTGTGAGAGTTAGGGGTCTAACTTTGAACACTCATCTACGCCTCCCCAACAGTTTGAACAGAGCACAGGAGCTTCCAAAGCGTGAATCATCCCAACCTAAGGCAGATGTCTGGAATGGGTAAGATGAATGGCATGGGCTGTTTATCACTCCTCACCGACCAAAGAGAGAGCCTAGATGACAATCTTAAACTTTATGTCTAAGTTTTAGATAACTAAAATCAGGTGAGATGATTCCCAGCCCCAAGGTTTGCAGACTCATTTCCAGACGAGCCGCAGACCCTGACAGACTTAGGGCAGAAAACAACAAGATAAGAAAAGTGCTGATGTGAAAGGACTGATCTCATTCCTTCCCTCCCTAAAAGCAGAAAGAGCTTACTTTTCAGAAGGCAAAGCCCATCCTTTCCTCTCACATCATTGCTGAAGCAGAGTGGAAGAAAGGGAACACTGTTGTTTCAGTTTACAGGACCCCATGGTGCTTTCTGCAACATCTGCGTGAGGTAGTTACCATCCACAAGGTGCTTGGGTATTACAGGTCAGTAAGTAAGGTTCAGAGGAGCCAGGGAGAGACTGTAGGTCACAGAACAGACAAGATAAAGGCTTTTGATAGGTAGGGATCAGCCTCGGAAAAACCAGTGCCTCCGCACCCTGGAGTGTCTGCACACCCATGAGTGGCAGTGGCAGGGTCTGGAGCTGAAGGATGTGGGGAATGGACTCAAAGACACATGATTAATGGAAGCTCTGTGCAAACTTTGAGCAAATTTCCTATTGCCAGGACTTGGGAGAGAAAGTAATAGTTTTCCCAAGAACACTGACAGGCTCACCATGTCTCATAGCACACTTGAGAAAGGACAGGCACCGCACAAATATAATCAAAAGCCATAAATCTGACTGACCAGAAGCTCAGCTGCTCTGAACACAGCTCTGAAGTCAGGCCAGGTCTCTCTCCTAAAGGCACATGCAGCAAAACAGTCATTCTACCAGTAGATAATCCAGTTACCAGCCCACTTTCTTCTCCCTTCCAGATCCCTCAGCTCCCCTCAACATTCTCCCCTTCCACCCTCTTCAGAGCTATCATCAATGGAAAGTTTTGAAAATTAGCTGAAAACAACCAAAGCACCTAATTAACTGAAGAAGGGAAATGGCAACTTCCATCATCTCAAAAAGCTGCACCTTTCTCCTACTCATCTCAAAGCTGAATAAAGGAATTAAAAACATAGCCTGGGGCAGCCAGCAGAGATTTACAAGAAGCAGACGTTAGTTCTCACTCTAAAGGCTGGGTGTGTGCATGTGAGCCAGAAGGAGCAAACACAGAAAAAGGGAGCAGAAACATACACAGTCTTTGCATTTAAAGAGGAGGAAGGAGAAGAGGGGGGGGGGAATTAAAAAAAAAAAAAAAAAAAAAAAATCAACAACCTTTAAACCCTTCCTAATAAAACAAAGATCATCCTGGCAACATGAAATGCTACCCTACTTTGTTTATTTATCCACACAAAGAAAGGAGCAAGTTGGCACCTCAGAGGGTATTAAATGCTGGGTTTTTTGCTGACTGAATGACCTCAGCCGAAATATTTTCCATGACAAGAGCCCAGAAGACGCTGGCACAGCGTCAGACAATAAGATTTTCAGAGTGTATTTACATTCTATCCATGGCCCCAGGCTGTTCCAAACCCATAGGCAGGTGCTGCCTTTATCTGTTCTTTGCTCACCTGGCTCCCTAGCAAAATGTTCTGAGGCCTGCGGCTCAGCTGCCTTAACTGTTTGCTGCCTGATGCTTAGAAAGCTTCCGAGGCATCTGGGATCCTGGCAATGGAGGTGGCAACTCCAGTTGCCCCTCAAAGCTGACCACTGAGTGGTGTGTAATGAGATTTTCCAACAAGCAGAGGGAAAGCAGTAGTGATGCAATGGTAAAAGACAACTAAACCCCGGATCAATTCATGCTGAGAAAAGAGATACTTTTTAAAAGAGGAAGGGAGAAGGTACATCGGGGATGTACTGCATTCTCCATCACTTGGGATCTTTAAGATGGATAGGTCTCTAAAAAGAATCACTCAAGATCCTACAGAAGACCAGAGGAGAGGGTCACAATTACAACTTCTAGCCTTGAAACCTGTGCAGGACAATATGCTACTGTCAAGCAGGGGATGCTCACCAGCCCATATTCCTACAGCAGGAGTAGGGAGTCAGGCTAAGCCACAAAGAACTACAGGGCTGTGTCTTCCAGCTCCGTGGCACAAATTCCTACATCACAGGCTTCCAGCTACATATTCTCCCACAGACCATCTCCTGACCTGGTCTTCAGCAAAATGATCTGTTCTATCCCTGCAGCAGAAACAGCCTCCTCTTTGCTCAGTTTAATTTGGCTTCTAGTGCACAACACCTCTCTCTTGAGTAATAAGCCTCCAGGAGATGCTGTGAGAGGATACGCCCTTAATACCGTGCAACCAGGAAGAATGATAATTACACTTTTAACAGCACTATGTAAAAGGCAGCCACCAAAGCAGAGGAAGCATGAATTAAAGCAGGATAAAAAGGAGGGGCTTTACCATCTACCTAATAAGGTATTATTCAAGCTTCCTTGTAGAGAGATAAAGAGAGACATAATGGGTAGTCAGAAGCAATTGATTCTGGAAAAGAAAAGGCCTGCCTGCCATCTCACAGCTCCATTGTTATGCTGGACTCAGCTTCTACCTTCCCAGCCTTCAACTCCCCTCCCTTTTCCATCTTTTGCCATGCATCCTCTTTTAACCTACTTCATACCCAAGTCAGATCCCCCCTGCCCATGTACATGGCTCAGGTCTGGCCCACTCACACACACCTTCACACCAATTCCCTCCAATTCCACTACCTTCACCTAACTGAGGAAAATTTCTTCTTTCTTCTTACCCTTCTGTCATTTCTGTCTTCCCTGCAAAGTTCTTCAGCTCAAATTCACTTCAGGTCTACTGTGTGCAAAGCATGTCCTCTTTCACAGCCCTTCTCCAGCCCGCATCTAATGCCACCTTACATCACATAGGATGCAGAGGTCTGCTAACTGTGCTTTTAGATGTATTTATGTATTTGTCTGGCTTCACTTTTCACCCAAGAAACAAAAATGTGACCTTACCCTCCAACAAATTTATCATAATAAACTTTCACTCATGAGCCCAAAACAATGCTGAGTTTTAAACATCTTCCCAAAAGTAAATTAACCGTTGCTCACTTGCATCATCTGTCACTGTCCTTTTCAATCTTGTCCAATTGGTTATGACAATTTATATGTTGCAGCCTCTGTCATTTCTGAAGCTGTTTCTGTGTGTGCTCAATGATGGAGCTGCACAGGACTGCTGGGAAGTGCACCTCCAGGAAACCTTCCCTACCAGGCAGAAAGACAAACAGAAAAATCCACCCATATCATATTTCATAAGGCTTTTAGGTGCGTGGCAAATGGACCCCTAGTGGGAATTACAAAGGATCCTGATGAAGGCAGACAATTCATTCCCATCAAAGTCACAGCAATTTGGGTATCCAACCAATGAAGGCCCTGTAAGAGTTCTGTATGTATCTTCAAGGAACCAAAATGCCTTTGGAAGCTGAAACTAGATGGTAAATATTGGAACTAGGTGTTAAATGTTCAACCAGGTCTGTAGGCAGCTCTTTGGTACCTATCCCTGGATAGGACCAGATGCACACATGCACTAGGTAAGACCACCACGTGAGTCCTTCTCAAAGCTGTGCCTTCCCTGGCTCTGCACTCCCAACCCAGTATCATTACAGGCTGGTTTAGAAAAACCAAACCAAACCAAACCACTCCAACAGCACATTCAATCAATCTGTATTCATCCTGGGCTGAAATAAATAGGTTATGATGTCCTCTCTGCTGGAAGAGTGTGGATAAAAATGGAAGAAAACATGAGACTAACCAGGTACTGCACATGGTATCCGCCACCTCGCACTCCCAGCAGGAACTCTGAGTAATGCCTGCACACAGTGTTGCTACTACCATCCAGCCCAAGGACACCTTCTAAACAATGCCTCACTGATAATCCTGTAAGGATTTTCAGCTCTGTCCTGTATAGCATTTTAATTACTCGCACTGTTTCAGGAACTCAATAATTTACAGAAGGTATTTTCATCCACTAATTGTAGATTTCCCAGAGGGCTCAGTACAGTATTTCATGTCCTCAGTACTATTAAATGCTGTAGGAAAGCATCCACACTTCCAGAAGTTAATTTTTTGTATGTGTGAACATTTGGTTCTGGGGAGGAAGAGTGCAAATCAGGGAAATAAAGATTTTTTAGGCCTTAAACAAAAAAGAAATTCCAGCTGTCAACTTTCAGGAAAAAAATTTCAAAAAGACATTATTTCAGAAAATCTTATAATAGCCTCATCTAAGTCAGCAGCAGGTCTGGAACCTCCTATTGCTAATGTTATTACCATGCAGCTATACCCCTGCACTGGGAAAAGCAATTCTGTTAGTTAGTAGCTAAAGGTTATATCACAAATGGCATCCACCCTAGGGAGCAATTCCCAGCCTCCCAGGACAGGTAGTACAGAACATCTCATGCTGACAATGCCCAGGGCTAGCTTGGCTCTAGAGCAGACCATGCCCATAATGCGTGGCACTTAGCCATGTGGCCATAAGACATAATAGTTGCTTGTGTGTGTGCTTGAAGTCAACATGCCTAAAGTAATTTGAGAGTTGTGCTTCAGCCCATGGAGGCAATGTTCTTACAGCCTGATGCAAGAAGTCCTGCAGGTCTTCTCTTGGTGGGGTCTAGCTGGTTCAACCTAACACCAGACATGTGAATGGGCTGGGAGGCTGAGATGTCTGGCAGTGTAGATGTACTTACTGCAGGCTGTCACCCTCTGAGCAGGCAAGCCACTAGTGTCAGAGAACCATAGCCTCCAAATCCATTAACTAGAGCCATGTATTTTGAAGGAAGGAAAAAAGAAAAAAAAAAAAAGGAGATTTCCAAGTGTATCTCTATAGCATATCTGAAAAGCAATAATTGTATGCTACTGCATTCCCTGGAGTGGTCATAACATCATCCCTTTCCTCTGTGCCAAGGAAATTTAGACATAGCCCAAGGAAAAAACTGCAATTCTAGTGGGAAAAAGGCTGTGACCTGCCAAGTCCCTGGAGCTCACAGCAGTGCGAGGGGGATGGAGATCTACCTGGTGAGGGTCTGTATCTAAAGGAGAGTCCCTTTTCCAGTCCCTTCCTATTGAGTACAAAGTGTTCTAAAGTGAAGGGAACGTTCAGCCTTGTTTTCCGTGATCCTGCAATGATGTAAAAGGCTCACAGGTGCTGTCCTACAGATGAAGACACTTGTGCATTAGCTGAGCAGTGGTAACCCTCCAAATACGTGCTCTTAGTTATGTGAAAGATAGGTTTGGCACCTTGGCTTATTACAGGGGCTGTGAGCTAATCAGCAATAAAATATTAGACTGCTGTACCTCAACTGTGACTTTGAGTCTTCAGGGAAAAATAAAGTCTTCATAATTATGATCTCTGGACTGTTGTGATATGCAGATCCCAGGAGGCAAGTCTGGTTTACTCTGGCTCTTAGCAAATGAGAATCTACATCACGAAACCCATTATCACAGTTGGCATTAACCATCTTGATAATTATCTCTGCAAAAATACCCAGTTGAAATGGCCCAGGCAAGCCAGAAGACCCCTACCTGCATGAAAAATGTCCATGCTGATGTGCATTGACTGCTCAGGACATGAGGACATGCAGCAGCTCTGCCAGTGCTGGAAAAGTGACTCCATCCAGCAGCTCCTTTTGAGGCTCTTTATAAATGTTTTTTGAAGCCAATTAAAGGTGATGAATCTCAGCACTGGCTGGAGATAAAATTGAATGGAGTTTCACTAACAAAAAATAAAAATAAGGATAAGACAATCCATTTGGAACTTATTTGGACTTTGAGTGGAAACCTACCCAAAAAGATAACATGGATTGCAAGGACAGGACCACTAAGCCAATTACCTGAAATTGTGACCTGTGGGTCCTGTCCTGACAGCAACTTTCTCCAGGGAGAATTCACTCGCACAACCTGCACCCTGTACCCCGGCACTCTCACCTGGCATATCTGACTGGGGTGGACCAAGGAGTATTCCAAAAATGGAACTTTTACATCCCCCACAGGGGTACAAAGCACAGAGCAAATGGCATGACTCAGATACTGCCTGGAACATATAATGAGGATATTAAACTAGATCATCATTTTATAGGTTACATTATTTTTAATTGAAAAAAAAAAAAAAAAGAAAACACACAGAGAGGCCAACCAACCTACATATTTGGCCTTCAGATGGATTTTTGGTTTTACGTGACAGCTTTTTCCCCTACTTAAAAATTTGCATAAATACTGTCAAGACAGGACACGCATGGTGAAGAATATGCAAAAGCCAGAGCTAAGCCCAGCTGCCTGCCTCTCCCACTGTGCTCTGCCAGGACAGCAGAGATCAGCCGGGGCTGCTACTGGGAACAGTCCCCCTCTTCTGCATGTCATTAGGTTGAGGTCTTGATCTTGCTGGCACACAGCTTTCCTTTTAGTGAGCCTTTCTTGGTTAGAAGGACCCTGAATGGAGAGCCTCATATCAGTTCACTCAGCCCTTTTCCTGTACAATCACTGTGATGGTGGAATGGGGGGCTTCCTTATTTTCCTGTGGGAACTGAGAAGAACAAGCTTTGATGTGACCTCCCCACCAGGAAGCTGCTGCCATTCCCCTGCCAAGAGGGGAGAGCAGGAGCAGCGCAGCAGGGAAAGACAAGGATGCTGGAAGGAAGGTGTCAATGTGAGGTTGTGTTTACCCACGCAAGGGCAGCCTGTGTGATTTCACACAGATTTAATTCACCTGGTGCAAACTCCCCTGCAGACACTGACTTGGAGTTCAGGGAGGTTTTTTTTCTGCTAACAGGATTAGGAAAGGTTTAAGCTAAACCAAAAGAGAAGAATGCATACAAGCACTTTCACAGCTTAGAAAATAAACAAATACAGAACAAGTCTGCCATTAGACATGGCCAAAGCAACCAGAGCTCCCTTCCCAGCAGCCCTCCTCACAAAGAGTATTTTATCTAACACCATCCTCTTGGCTGCCTTTCCTGCTGCAACCCTACCTTACCACCCACTCAGTACAGAAAATTGCTGCACTTTACACCTACACCTACTGCTAAATAACTTGCATCACTCCAGAATTTGGCCCAAGTAGCCGCACTGGTAAATGAAGTGTACCAAACAGCTAAACAAATGTTTTTTGTTCCTCTAAGATGGCAGTGGGCAGCAGAGCGTGCCTGTTCTGTGAGAGCCTGGCAATGTGCTGCAGTAGGAAGAGCCAAAGGCAAAGTGGAGGGACGCTCCAGCTGCTGCACCGCGTTCAGCACAAGGAGGCTATCGCTCAAACCAGGTCCCATCAAGGCTTCCAAAATCCCTACTGATGGGAAAACACCTCCCATTCAAACAGTCTCTTACCAGTGAGGACACTTGCACAAGTTACTTGAAAGGGCATTTGCTGCCTGCCTGAGTAATACTGCTGCCATCAGTACTGAGCTCTGCAGCGGTTCAGCTGGAGGTACAACGTGACCGAGCAGTGAAAGGAAAGTTTACTGCATCCTCCTGAAAGGGCAGGGTGGATCTCCATCTGCAGGGTGTGGTTGCCTTCAGATGGAATTTGGTTGGGACGGGGTAATAGCAGGAGTCCCGTGATGTTCACTCTTGAGAGGTGAGGATGTTGGTTTTACATTTTTTCCAAGAGGTTAGGAGTTGTGGTGAGCCTAATCATTCTGGCATGTCAGCCTGTGCTATCTAGGGGGAAGAGCACCACCTTCTGAATTACCAAGTCAAATTGACTGTGGCAATCAACTTTTCCTTCTAAGTCCCCATCCAAACACAAACAGGCCCAACCCTGCTTAACTTATGAGATCATAGCCCAAGGCACTGGAGCTCTCTGGGACATCACTGCCTCGCCCATCATCTACAAACATCAGTTGTGCAGGAATGGTACAGATCTCTCCCAAATTTTACATACACAAAGATCTCTGACCAATGACATAAGCCCACTAGAAAGTGCCTGCAGCACCTCTCCGAGGTGGTAGGTAACCAACAGAGCCATGGAAATAAGGACAGAGTGGTGGAGTCATTAGGAACATGTAACGTGCAGAGCTCTAACCTCTCCTGGCTGGCTCCCAGTGAAAACCTCTTGGCCAAGCTGGTGCTTGTCATTCAAAGGTTGCCTTTTGTGAACCCTGTCACACAAATGCTTTGCTGCTGCTCAGCTCCACTCTTAGCAGCATATTCATCTTCCCATCATCACTTCAGAACCTATTTGCATTGTTAAATCACTAAGAGAAATTGTTTTTCCCTTGATATCTTCAAATCAAAGCTGCCTGAGCTAGAGATCTTCCTTTTGTTAAAGCACATTACTACCCTTAATGGGTTTCTCAAACTCATAATCCATACCGTACACTTCAGAAGCCAAAGTCTTATTGTCCTACAATTCAGGCTTGGCCCAATATCTCCTGAAGCAAAAGCAAAAAGTTCTCATTGACTTTTTCTTGGATCTGGCCTTTTCATAGCATTGGTTCTCTGACCTCAATGCAGAAACCTTCACCACCACTTGAAGAAGTAACTTTATGCATCCATACCTTACAAGTGACAAAATTGTAAAAAAAAGTATGAAAGCCGCAGAGTTTCATGAAAAGTCAGGCTGTGACTAAGTCTGAGCTGAGATCAGAAGGTCTGAACTCCGGACCCAAGATGGCTCTTTAACCACTACCTACCACTTTCCATTAGGCACTTTGCAACACAACCATGAAAAACAGAAAGGAGAAAAATAGCTATTCATGCTCTCCTAGCTAGGGCAAAATTGCTGCTGCCTGATGCAACTGGTACATTTGATGACCAATTCATAAGTCTCATCATCTTGGGCATTCTGCTTGACAGCCTTGTACCTGGGAATTAGTGCCATTCAGTAGTTTCACATACAAAATCGAATGAAATAATTTGGAACACGTATAATACTTCTGCACACAACAAAGCTAGGAAGAGCTGATGTTATATACAGCAGAGGATCAGAAGTCAAAATGATCTTGATGATCTGGAAAAATTGGGGGGAGGTTTAATTCAGTAAAAATCAGTGCAAGATACTATGCTTGTAGAGCCATCCTTCCTGCTCAACATAGGTAAGGTCTTGACTGGTGGATTACCTCTAGCCTTAGACTCACCCTTCAAGAAAGACATGGACAGACTGCAGAGTCCAGAGAAAAGATGAAGGCTGGGAAACACAATCTCCAGCAATCGCATGAGCTGGAGTGTTTAGGCAAGGGGAGACCTGGTTAAGGGGAACAAGAGGGACATCTTCAACTCTGCAAAAGGCCATGCAAGAAATGAGTTGGACTTCAGGGCATTCAACCAGCCCTCCCTTCAGTGGCTGTATAAAAATTTCACTTTTGATTCCTGGTGCCATTTCTGTAATACTTGTATGCTTTGTGGTTAAGAAAGAAGCTTGAAATATAATTTACAGGTAATCTAAAGGTTAAAAAAGTTGAAGTTAAAAAAAAAAAGAAGCTTGAAAAAAAGTTTGTCTTATGTCATAATTTGGCTCATGTTGGATGAGAAGATCCAGAATTTTTGATCATCATTTGGCAATGCTTACTTGCTTCCCTAAAGGGTTTTTAAATGGCACCAATATTATAGCAACCATGTTACCTCCTGTCATTGTCTATGTTTTACTGATGTGGGCATCTTGAGCCTAATGCAGCTTTCCAAAGCACCCAGGCTGCACAGGGGTGTGGAGCACCTCTGTCTATTAGACTGCAACTTAGAACCAAATTTTTTCTTATTTTTCTGCAGAACTTTCTAAATCTCAGTCTGATTTACTCTGCACTGACCTGTGTAGGTCTTGCAGCACTCTTCACCTCCTGAATTTCACTCTCAGTACCTGGCAAGCATTAACATTCAAAGCAAGTTTTCCCTCCAGGTTGGCTTTCTTTCAGAGCAGTCTCATTTTCCTAACTTCATGCACACTTACATTTCCTTAAAGGGCTTGAACTCCCATTAAATAAGAGAGTCTAAATGACAAGTGTTAAAATAATTTTTTTTTAACCTATTCTCATTCAGTAGGCGCCCTACTTCCCTGCAGACTGGGCACTGTCTCCATCCTACTCAAAGCTGTGCCCTTACTGACACCACCATCTCATTTTTATCCTCATTCTCAGTTCCTTGCAGACAACAGAAAAAAATAGCAACTTGTGTGGATCACATCTAAAACCACGTGCATAAGTTCAAAGATAATTAGCCTTTTACTTGCTAAATGCTGTGCAAAGCACACATTTAACAGCTAAAACTGATTTTAATCTTTGCTTAATTCTTTTGCCAGAGAGTCCCATTCATAGTGAGGCAGCTGTCTAAATATCTAGGCCCCTTGGGGCGAGGACACAAGGGAGACTCCTGCAATGCTCTTGAGTGACCCCAGCTGGCTAGTCCCCCAGCAGCACCTAGGAGCTGCTTCCAACTCATTTGCAGGTAGAGGATGCCAGTGGGGCTAGACCCTCAAAAAGACTATTTATCTGTGAAGTGCAAAAATTCTCACTTTCCTCAGTTCAGGTAACCTTTCTTAAAGTCATAACAGAAAGTTGGGTGGCGAGAGTGGTAAAATTAATGGAAAGTAATGAAGTAGTGCATGGATTTACACCCCACTGCTCTCACTCTGGCTAGGCATGAAACCATCAGTCACTACATCCTTTGCCCCATAACAGGGTCTTTCCCTTGGGTCAAAAAGGCCCTCAAAGGCCAGAGGGCAACTGCAAACAATGGGACAGTTGCAGGTTTGTTGTACCCAAAACCATTGGACTGGTGTATTTTTCTTTCATAACACCTTGTCTAAGTTTTGCCATGCTATGAGCGCCTGCTTGTAATTACATTCCTTAGAAGTAAGCAAACAGGATTTTTTTTTTAATAATCTCAAACAGCCTTCTGCAGAATGTGATTAGACATTAGTGCTTTCTACAGCGCGGCAGTGTACACACATCCAGAGAAAGAGATGACACAAGGACACAATAACAACAAAAAGTTAATGCATCTGCTCTCTGCAAAAGACAGACTACACCAAAGTTTATTTACTTCAGTGTTTTAATACACTCCAATATTTAGGGTACCAAGACACTACTGTGTAAACAGATGATTACCCCTGTACACAGCATATGTAATGCACTGAGTTGGGAAGGAGCTGAACTAAGGAATATACTTATGACTGTGGTGTGATGAGAAAATATGGTTTGCTCCTTCTCAAAATGGTTGGTGTGCTCCTCAACTGCAGATCAAGACTGACTATCATTTTAGTATTAAAATGCTCATTATGTTTTTTTTATTTTTGCTTGACCAGTTTCTCTCTTATTGGCCCATAGTCTCTAAAATATAGGGAGTGGCATAAAAACTGCATTAACTTCAGTACATTCCTGACATTTAATCAGGCAAGACTTTCAGTTGCAACCACTTGCTAGTTCTTTCCTCCCTCAGACTCTAGGAGCCCAACATCCTCTGCAAGGAACTGAGACAAGAACCGGGAAGCAAAGCTGGGAGAGGAGAGGACCCAGGTTGAAAGAGGCTTTTGGAAAGCAAACAACCATCACAAGATGAAATTTGATTTTCAGGCCCACAGTCAGACCATCTAAATGTCAGTCAGTCCCTCTGCCAAATATTTCCCATTGGGTGACTCTCAGTGTCTCCCTGCTCATCATGATACTTTAGTTCCAGGAAGGACTCCTCAGAGATACAGTGCCAATCGATAGTACTGAGTGCTTAGGAGGATTTCAGATGCCCTCCAAATGGCAAGGAGTTTTATATACCTACTCATTTACCTCATCTGTACAGTTAGCTAATAGCTTGCCCAGCACTTTGAAGCAGGAAAGCTCTAGACAGAGGAACACTAGAATTAGTCATATAAAAGCTATCATGAAGAAAAGGCTTTTTTTTTTCCCCCACCAGGTTCCCTATCAGTCCAGTATCTTCAGCTCTAAAAGAGTATTAGCTCACACAGGAATGATAAAAGCCTGATCTTGAATAAAGAGCCAACGGGGCTCAGAAATCACACCTAAGAAATGATAGAAAGGCTTGCCTAAGGACTAAGATTTTAAAAATAACAACAAATTCATCTGGGATCCCTCAGACTCGCTTGTGAGCCTCGCAGTCACCTTCATAAGAGCTCACACCCCCACTACAATTATACAAGCTCTCTTCTCTTGCAAAATCAAGCAGAAAACACGGTCTATCATAAGTCATGTAATAAAAACATGAGATTGACAGCTTTACCCTCAACATTGCTACTATTCCAAATTTGAGATACCTCTTCCCAGCTTTACCATCCAGGAAATTCTATCCTTCTCATGTGAGGCTGATGGGTGCTGAGGGACTCCTACAGCTCCAAGTGCTCAGCACTTGCAGGATACAACTTCAGATCAATGTTCTCGGCTGGGTGAATAAAAATACAAATAAATCAAACCACAACCAAAAAAACCCCTCTTTCTTCTGGCAACCCAGAAGAAAGCTAATAGTCATTATATTCATCTGCAGGATGTGCACTTTCCCTGTCCTTACTGATTTCTCTTATTAAGCAATCATCAAGCACTGATAGGAATTTTTTTGCAGGAAATGGGAGTACAATGTGTTCATAAGAAAAACACCAATAGAGCAGGCAGCCAATATAAGCCACTTGACATTTCAGGAAATTAAGTTATACTGTCGTCCCAGCTTATAAGTTCAGTAAGACCCACGAGGGAACTCTTTGGAGACTTGCTGTGCTTTCATTTCCAATGTGATGGCCACATGGGCTAATTGAGGGCAGTAGCTGCGTGTGCTCCATCACAGCTGCCCCACTGCCCTTCCTCTCCCCAGGCAGCTCCCACACTGCTCAGAGCCTGTGTGCCCCAGCCAGCTTTGTCCTTTACATGCTGAGCATGCTGTTCTGAGGGTGAGGGGTGGGAAAAAAAAAAAAAAAAAGAAAAAAGATTTGGAAGGTCAAAAAAACCCAATGAAAACAATAACAGTTTCAGAGAAAGCCTCCAAGATCTCTGTCAAACAGAGCTGAATGGATTTTTTTGGGATGCGAAGTTCAAAGCCTGAAGTATCTTGCTCCTGGATGACAGATCACTTGGAGATTGCAGGTATTGCAAGTACAAGCTGGGGACACAGGGTCAAGCACTGAAGCTCACAAGCTGAACAGTTTTATAGGTTGCTTTTGTCTGCATCATTGCTGAGAGGGCAGAAAGGAGGAGGCTGAGCAATGGCAGTATTTGGGCCAGCCGTGTGGGAGGATGGAGAGACAACCATCCTGAAATGAAAGGAGCAACCACTAAGGCTGATGTTTGTTCAGCTGTATTCCTGGGGGAGCTCCTACTGATAGGCACAGGGACAGATAACGGTGAGCCACCTCATACAGATACATCCTCTCCTTCACCTGAGACAAGGTTGAAGCCTGTTGAGGAGGTTGTGAGTTTCCATCACTGGGCCTGAGTCCCAACAGGTTCTCACCTGCTAAGGTGGTGAAAGACAACTATAGCAAAGACAAAACACCTTTCCTTTGTGATGAGGACAGAGAGAAGAGGGAACCCTGGAAGCTCCCAGGGACTGTGCCCAGGCAGCCCCTCTCCCAGGGAAGTGCCACACACTCTCTGCCAGCCCAGATTTGCTTTGGGAGACTAAGGGCTGCACAGGTACAAACACAGTTCAGGTCCCCAAGGATCCTGGCTGCTCTCTGGGTTTTCCCATCTGAAATTCTTGGATCATCTTTAAAAGACTGCAGGATTGCAGCTGCTGTTCCTGGTTAAAGGTACCTCTAAGGTATCACATACGAAACGACTACTTCCTCCTCCCATTAATTCAGTGGGTGTTGAGGGTCTCCCTTTCAGGCCACTGAAGTGGTCAGTACTTTCAGGGTATGGCTTTGGAGCAATTTAAGAGGGGTAGATGCCCCACTGCTGCCTCACTATTGCCCTGTGCTCACAGCCTGGCTAAGAAGGGCTTCAATACCCAGCATGGCCTTCAATCTGCTGTATGACATCACACAAGCAGACAAAAAGGAGGCCTGAGGAACTGAAAAGACCTGGTCAAGAGAGGATCAAGAAACAATCAGTGCCCCCCAGTCCCCATCCTCCCAGTGGAGCCCCACTCCTGAAAGAGGAACGGTCAGGGGCAAATCAAACCCAGCAAACTCCACCCAATGAAGCATTATGAGACCATAAAATGACCCAGCTACAGACCAGCCTTAACCAAGGAGCAGCTAAAACCTTTTGAGGAAGGGGCATTGAGAATCCCATCAGCTTCCACCCCCTGTAACATCTGCTCCATCATTTGCAATGGGCTCATACAGGGAAGTCACAAGGAGGTAAAACAATTAAAACACTAATGCTGCAAACATTCACCTCCATGTAGGCGTGGAAACCTTCAAGCTTCCTTTGTATTATACGGATGGGATCCTGCTTTTCATTGGCACAATAGAAAATAGCCACAAAAATTCCACACACACAGCATCAGACCCTGCGACCAGCCTCGACACGCAGAGCGTCAGTAATAAAACACACCCCTACAGGGATTTAGCACTTTGGCTTGTGCTCAGCTGGGGGACTTGGGCAGGACTTTCACTCTTCAGACATGAAAAAATATTAATTATAATCAGCTCTGTCATTATTTCAACCCCCGCACCCCCCTTCCCTGTCAGCAAAGAGGAAAGGAGCCATGTGCTGATGGGATTGTGGGTTTTGCATGAACGAGATGGGGCCAACTGTGTGTATGTGTGTGTGTACTGCATCTGCCCTGGAAATCAAACAGCAGCTTTAGAAAGGGCATCCTGGGAAGGGCCCTCAGGTGCCAAAGGAGAAATTCAGGGAAATAATCTTTTATTAAAACAATTACAACAGCTGCTGCATGTACTTCCTTATGCACACATGCAGGCACGGTCCCCTTCCTGTACATCACACATAGCCCCTCTGCCACAGACACTCTTGCACAACCCAGTGACAAAAGCAGCTTTCAACTTATATCTGTGCAGGAGCAATGGCCCTTGTTTTACCAGCACTCTATACAACCTTGGTGCATTTCTTCCCCTCACACCTACCATTCCCAATGAATGTCCTGCCCTGTCTCACCAAGGCGAGTCTCCAAAGTACGCGGTCAGGGGAGGTTTTGTGCTGGCACCGCAACAGGCACTGGCAGCCAAGAGGCTGGAGGCTGCAAAGGGTCTGAAATGGCCAGCCAAGGCAAAGACTTCCCAGGAATTCCCAACATGGTCTCCTTTCCTATAGAGTCCCTTTCCCTCCCTTTCTAATTGTCTTTTTCCATGAAGTGGTGGTGTCCTGCAGCACCCTCTAGTCAATGGCTAATTGATACATAATGCACTGAAGTTTGAGAATTATCTCTTTGCCAAACACCTCTGTGCTCATTCATATGCATGGCAAAATCAAACAACAAAAAACCCTCCAACTCCTTATAAAAATTTGCAAAGCTGCTTTCACAATGCCTGGAAACCTTCTCCCCTAGGGTCCTGGTTAGACTAGTTGCAAGGTGCAGTTCTTGATTTTCCACTACACTTTTCCATTGCATTGTCACTTTCTCCTTCCAGCTCTATTCCACCCACGTGTCTGAGCTATCTTGCTTTGACCTTTTATCTAGTATCTAGTCTGGAAGCTTGACTGGGATAGTCTCCTTGTTAGCTATCTGTCTAGTATCCACCAACACAGGGCAGTGATCCACATCCAAAGGCTTCAAGAGGAAATCTGCAAACCCCAAATACCAAGGGGACATGTAACTACAGTCTTTCATTGAAAAACCTGCAAAGAGGCAGAAAAATGTAGACACACTGGTCTTCCTCCCTCCTCTTATGCATGCTCCCCTCCTTCTCACTTTACCTGCAATGCAAACAGAGTTTGGAAAGAGTTTGGAGCTCCAGGTGGGACCGCTGAGTGAGCCAGGCTATGCTTGGACATGCTGTATGGTGGCACTCCTCTGTGTTTCTCACAGGTAGCTTCAGGGCTTAGTCTGCAAATTGATCCAGATGGACAATTACTAGAAAGATGAGGCTGCATGATGGAGTGGAGGGAAAGAGCTGGAGCCTAACAGGAAACCCACAGCCTAAGACTGCCAGCTTCATTTTCACCTTTGGTGCTGCAGCTTACACTTTCACCTAGCCTTGCACCCTGCCATGGCCAAATAAGTACCAGATGCTGCTCTTCAGGTCTGTTAGCATGACGCCTTTATTCCATGCAGGTGCTGGCAACACACTTGCATACAAAGCAGGGCAAAATCCAGCCTAGGCTGGAGACAATGCTTCAAGGTGATCACCGGAGGCTACATTTCAGCTTGTATCTGAAATGGGGCACTAGGGCGCTGCGATGCTACAGCATATATGACAAACACCACCTTGCTCAAAGGTGGCACTTACTTTCTTTATCCTCCGTAACTGGTTTGTCCATGAGAAAGGCTTCCTCCTGCTTCAGCCAGCTCTTTATTCATTTGAGGTGTGCTGGGAGAAGAAGGCATGCTCCAGGCAGTTGCCTTTGCCTTTGGACAGGATGCCTTATCTCTTCACACAGACACACTCTGTCACTTCCAAGCAGGACCTAATATCAGAAACAGAGGGATACTCTGATCAAGGCACAGACTGAGTAACAAGTAATTTGGAGTTTAAGTACTTTTCTAGTTAGACTTGCTTGGGACAAACCACTGCAACTCACTATGCCTCAACTTCTTATATGAGAAATGGAGGGATATAATACTTCTGAAGCTCAAAAAATCTAAAAGGGACACAGGTTAAATAGCTCATGATTGCTCATAAACCTCCAGTAACTTCCCACTTGCCTCAGCAGCATCTGTCCACATGCAACCAATATCCAACATGTCTTGGTAAAAAGAGGTCATAAGCAGACAGGCCACCTTCTGACCTGCAAGACAGCCATCATTCTGCTAGTGGAGGCTTCCAAAATGCTCAAGCACCTTTAATGACAGCACTTCAGCTCTGAGATTTGAAGAAGGGTAAGTGCATGTGCAATGGGCTCACAGAGGGATGCATAAAGGTCTCCTAGAAACATAACACCTCGATGGGCAAAGCATTCGTTTCTGTGGAATGTTTCTGTAGGGGCAGAAAACTGGCTAAAGCTGCGAAAGATCTAGCTCAGCAGCTCGATCCATTGCCCAAAATAACAAGGTGGTGGCATCCGGGATCCTCCCCCACCAAGCCTGCCAGCAAATGCCCCAGCAATCCCAGTGTACGTTCATCCCTGTCATCATGCTTTGCTGGGCATTAGTAGTGGACAGCACCCCACCCTGAGAAAACATGGGGCATTCTTGGCACTTTGCCCTGAAGGCAAGGTCATCAGATGTGATGATGAATTCTTTGCCTACCATCTCCACAGTGGTATGCAGAACACGATCTTGCCACAAGCAAGAGCCAAGTTTGATTAGGGTTGATCACTCCAAGATCCTTCCTGTGAGGATCTTTCAAAGAGGGATTTACTGGCCACCCAGAATGAGTCCAGAGGCAAGAACATGAAGGCTTGTGGGGAGTTTGGCCAAGTCTCCCAGACATATAAATCAGAGCGGCACAGCCCATGAGAATAGATGCTCTTTCTGGTCAGAAGTACAGTGGAAAGTGGCACTTCTCCCGATGCCCAAAAACCCAGCATACATGAGTCACCACAGATGGGCACGGCAGAGCAAATGATCTGCCTGACACAAGGCTCAAATACTTGGCCGAGCAGACCCAAGATCCACCCTCATTCTCCTTCGGGCACCCTCTGTGGGACCTTGAATGGGTCCTATCTTTGTGCTTCAGTTCTCCAATGAGAACAAGAGCCTTTTCTCACCTCAGTAGAGGGCTGTGGCTAAACTCAATAGCAATGAGAGGACACTCTGGTAGCACAGCAATGGCCTCATCCCACCCCAGCCAGCTCTGGGGCACATATCTTGTGAAGATTTTCCTTCCTTTGCTCTACAGTAGCACAACAGTGCCATCATAAACGCTTCACATTTCTGCTGAGCCCACAGGGCTCCAAAGGAGCCAGGAGGGCAGGGCCAGGCCAATGTGCAAGGCCTCCATGGTCCTTCTGTACCTCTACCACTCCCAGGAAGCAGAGGTCCCACCTTGGCAAAGACACCCACAAAATGACAGCACAAATCCAAATTATATTTTCCCTGTATGCCAAACGCATCTTATGAGCTGTCTGTCTTCTCTCTGTGATGGAAATCCATCCTGCTTCAGCCAGTGAACAAAGGAAACTACAGAGGCATAAAACATTAGGAAAAACACTGTCCTACCACCTCCCCCCTAATGTGTTTTCTGCACTTCCATCTGTTTTGCAAATGCAACAAACTAAACAGAACAACCCCCCAGTAGCTAAATTCCTTGCATCTCAGAAAGTAAATGCATCCCTGTGCCAAAGTAAATCTCATGGCTAGTTTACATCAAAAAAGTGCATTAATTTCATCATAAACAAAGGAACAACAAATTGGTTCAAAGTCTGCTACAATGCACTGTGGAAACATCCCCCAGCTGAGACAGGAGTAAAATAACCGTAGTAGGACGTTCAATGAACAAGCAGCCTGGCACCCTTACCTTCAAAACAGCTAAGGAAGTACAAACTTAATCTGCCTACAGCTGTCATGTAGGCTATATGCCAACCAGCTTCCCGCTATTGCTGTGGGTTTAGTGGTGGTGCAGGGCAAAAGGCAGCAAGGATCACCCAGTTACCATAGCGAGAAGGGATTACATGGCTGTGTTGGCTGGCTGCATGGGAGAGCTGGATCAGGTGCAGGAAGCCATCACAACACAATGTTCACACACCCATTCGCAGCAACATGTTGACACGTGATGGAGAAAAAAAGGGAAAGAACTGTGGCTTCTTCACATGGAGCTTCCTTTTGCTTGGGTTCATGTACAAGCACTGAATTCTCGGATAAGAGCAATTGTCCAACAATTCAACCCAAAACTGATCCTCAGCCAGTGCAGACCACTAGCCTGAGAGTAGAAAGGGCCAGGGAGGGGAAAGGTGAATCTCCCATTTCCACACAAGGTTATGACCTGGCCTGGCTTTGTCTCTGATGATACCTGAGAGACCATCTCCTTCAGGAAGAGTCCTAGCACCACAGCTCCAGCTGGAGTCTCAGGTTTGGCTGGACACAGGCTGAGAAGAACCCTGTTTAGAGTGGGCCAGAAATCCCACCTGGAGTTTGGCTTCAGGAGCTCAGGATTTGAGGTTCACTCTTTCAGTACGTCAGCCACCAAATTCATCTCTTTATAAGGATACGCTTCAGTGTGTCCTAAGTGAATCCAGATGAAAACCCAACCTTACAATGAAGGAAGAGTACTCAGACTTTTCCACCGGTTGAAAAAAACTCTAGTTAAACCTGTGCAATTTTCCCAAAGAGGCAGCACTCTGCAGCTTGAACTCAGCAGCTCCTGCCAAAGCCCAAAGCTGGGAGATTTATGCAGATCACTCGTTAACTGGCTCTAGTATCAGCTTCTTTCAAGTCGTCCATGCTCATGGCATGTTCCAATTACCATGACCCATAAAAAGAGACTTTTCAATCCAGACAATAAAGAGTTGCAACCTAAGTGCATGTCCCAGAGCGTTAGCTCACCCATGTCACTGCCAGGAGGAGCAGAAGGGGGTTGCTCAGTGGCACTCCCCCCCACACCGATCAGTATGGCGCTTTTCAAAAGCTGCTCCAAAAGACAGAAAAAAAAAAAAAAAAGCTCTCCCTATAATCACTTCGCAGCACATTGATTTGGAATCAAAATGCAGAGAACAGATTATTCTCACATGCCCAGCTCCTGCAGAGACCATGTAAACCCACACAGCACCCCAGGGTGAGTACAGAGACTTGGGAAACAGTCTGAATCCCAGGGGCCTTGCTAAATATCACACACAATTCTCTTTGGTACCAGTTATAGCAAAGGAATCAGGGAAGATGACACATTAAAGAAGGGCAATAGGGTGAAAAAAAGCTTTTTCCTCTCATTACATGCTCCTGGAGGTGGCATACTGCAGAGAGCAACCAAGTTAAGCAAACACATTCCAATGTCTTATATGTATTGATTATTTGACAGTCTCCTGTTAAATTAGTAGCTTTAAAAGCTCTTATGTAAAGGACATAGCTGAAACTCATAGAGCTCAAGTTTGGATATCGTCTATGCTGGCATAAATTAAAAAAGTCCATGGATAAGAACAGAATTATAGTAGAAATAATGGGTAGACAAAGCAGCTTACAGATTTAATGCATTCTGCTGACAGTGATGGTGGGGGAGGGTTCTTTATTTAATCCAGAGAGTTCTTGGGCACACATTAAAACAGAAGTAGGTGAGGCTAAATCTAGATCCCACTGCAATTTGAGGAGGTTTGCCTATCAATGGCTTGGAACACTTGCTTCAAACACACATTGCCCAGGTGACACTATACAGTCCCCACTTTGCTAATCTTCATGCTGAAGCAGACAACAAATTGGCAAAACTAGTTTGGAGGTCAGTCAGGGGAGGGATGGAAGCTGCACACGGTTGCCTTGGAGTTATCCAGGGTTATCTACACATCACACTGTACGCTCCCTGCTTCTCATAATTAGAGTGTCTAGACAGGAGATGATGCTGGTGAAGCAGCAAGTGAAAAGGTTTTGCAGAGTTTTTCACAGGAGCCCAGCAAAAGCAGAGATTACAACAGAATGACAGACAAGACTTGCAGAACCCAGCTGAGATTAGAGCCAATTTTGACCTTTGAGTAAAGGTCTTTTCATAACCTTTCACATCCTGAAAAAGCTGCTGAATCAGAGCACTGGTGTCTCAAGCACAGGAGGGCTCAGAGCTTTTAAACCAGCCTCAGACTGGAGGTTTCTGCAAAAGTAATTGCAGCTGTGTCTCAGCTTCATCCAGATGCTGGCATTTAGCAGCCTCAACTTGTGTAAACCAGCTTCACTCCACTGAAGTCAACAACAATTGACACCAGCTGAGAATCTGGCTCTCAGTGTGGTTTAAATATAGTATAAAGAAAGACCTTACAGAAGGATTGCCCAGTTCCTCATGTCCATTTCCCCCTTGGGGCAGGGCTGAATAAGGCGATTTCTTTTCAATTTAGCTGCAGTTATTTTTAACAGCAGCATTATGAGCTCACATTAGTTACAGCACCTTCCATCCTTCAGGAGCCAGGCTGCCTTTCAGGCTTCACGAGGAATCATGGAGAGAGACGGACACGATGCTCTGCACAGCACCGGGATGGAGCCACCTCTGGATGCAACACAGCGGATGCTCAGGGCACACAGAAGCCTGGCCACAAACACAACAAATCGTCAAGAGGACTGAAACAATTCAGCTTCAGCATCGCAAGAGCAAGCCCCAACCATTGGCACAAGGAAGCAATCCAAGCAGCAGTTTCAAATACTCCCTTGAGCTGGCCAGGAGATGGACATGATGTTTTTACAGCTATGCAGGGTGTCACGATCACACACTGTGGCCCTACACGCACAACACGAGGCCAGATTACCACACATAGTGCTGGGGAAAGGCAAACACGAGTGACCTTTGAGAAAGGAAGAGTAGCCAGATCACTCCTACTGTGACAAACCAGGGCTCTGTTGGCATTCCCCCATCTCTTTAGCTCAAACATCCCTGCAAAGCCAAGGGACATGGCTCTGGAGCCAGTTATATGGCAATCACTGTGTGCAGCACTACCAAGCTATGATCCTCTGAAACTTTAGCCACACTGCAGTGACACACTGATTGCTAACCAAGGCAGAGGGGTCATTGGTGCCAGTGGCAGGAGAGACATTTGCTTCAGAGGAGATTCAGGAAGCTCAAAGATCAGAAAACCCCTGTTTGGGAGCAGGTGGGATAGTTGCCAACTCTTTTTCAATATGAGAGAGAAACCAGGAAAGTAGAATAGGAAAAATAAGTTGTCTCATGGGCTTACACCTGTGCAGTTACACCAGAGGTAGACTGACACCAGGTTTTGTCAACAGTAGCACGGTCCATTTTTTCTGGGCTCAGACTAGGAAACTAGGGCCCACTCAGATGCTACCATATGGGAACTGCTCGGAAATGGCATCTTACAGACAGCTCCCCTCAAGCCACCACAGAGCAATGGAAATGCAGCAAATAAAAGCTGTGGCCACCACCCAAATGCTCCATCAAAGACAAACTCTGGCCTCTTTAAAAAAAAAAAAAAAAAAAAAAAAGAGAGAGAGAGAAAAAGAGAAAGAAAACCAACACAAACAAGAAAGCAGATCTATTAATGAAAAATAAAGCACAAGGCAAGGGGTGATGAAAACAAATAAAACTAAGGCTGTAAAATGCCTGGTATGTAAGATGTGTTGAAACTTGCTGCTGACAGCAGTTTGAGCAGACATTCACATGCAGCCATTCATAAGATGCACAGTAATTACCTTCTCCGGGAGGCTGTATTATGATGATTTCTTTAAGCAGAGCACAATATCTCTAGCAACAGGATATAATTACAGCAAAGGATATGCCTCTTAACCTCCTTCCCCCCCCCCATCCAGCTGAGGGAGAGAACTGGGAGCCCGGGGCTCTGTGAGGAGGGTGAAAGCAGTTTACCCCATGCTACTGCACTCATTACCTAGAGCCAAGCACGCTTTTAATGGGAGATTGCGGTGGCATTGCTCTCACAGGAACCTGACCTCTCTCCCCCTCAGCTTCGGGTGGAAACACTCCCAACACTGTGGGACCTTGACAGAGCTGGCAGCAGCCACCAGGCCACCAGAAGAGCTCAGCATAGCCAGCCTGCTCTGGGCTGACACCTTGGTGGTAAATAAATAAATACCAAAAATAAACAGGCAAGGGAATGACTCAGGACTGGAACGTGCTGGCAGCACTGCGAGGCAGCAGGACTTCCCATCTCCAGAGCAGAACCTTCTTGGCCCCAAATACCCCCCTGCAGAGCCCCATTGAAGAGCTAGCATGCTCCAGAGAAAAACCCAAGGTTGCCAGATAAGGACTGTGGTGTTTCCAGGGGATGGATGCCTCCTCCTGGTTATTACCTGGCCACCTGCAGCAGCTGAAGGGCCAGAGTTGGTCCTTCCAGTTCAGCTCGCTGGGGCTGGCTATTCTGCTCCACTTCCACACCCCTCCTGCAGAGAGACACAAGAAATACTATTGCTGCAGCTGTTGGATTAATCCATGTAGGGTCCAGAAGTAGAGAAAGATGGAGGCAACAACAGAGCCATAACAGCCGTGCACTCAGCCAAGGGTTCTAGTCTCTCACATCACCTCCATCCACTCCTGGTACTCACTTGTCTAGATTTCTCTGGGATGGTGAAGTGGCCAACGCAGCCAATGATGGTCAGAGAGATTTGCTGCACTGGCAGCAGCTCAGTGTGGTGAAGTCCCATTTGCAGACCTGCAGGTCTGTGATCATGACGACTTGCTCCTCCTAAATATTTCAGTCATCAGTCCTAGGGGGAAAAGCAGAGAGTTAAACCCTGGCCCCGTGCCTCCCTACCCCAAACCAAAAATTCAGTGCTGCATCTGACCTAAGGCTCTGTTGTTTCTAGCCCACACATTGATTATCTGAAAATCAAAATAGGAGATCAACCTTCATTTTCCAAAAGCATCCGGAGAAGCAGTGCTCAGCAGCTTGCTTGTCCATGCCAGATATTGAGAGCAGAGTCTGGGAGGTTTTCAGAGCCCTTTTTCAAGATCCAGACAGGTTTACTTCCTGTTCCAGGGTAGAGGATGTTTTTTGTACATGAGAGACTTGAAAGCTTATTTCTCTTGTACAAAACAACTAAAATTAAATAATAACCAACATTTTCCTCACTGGTCTGGAAATTGCGTTACAAGTGAGAGTCAGCTTGATGCAAGGTTTTGCAAGCTATGATATCAGTAGGAGAATTTCTCTTCCCATTAACAAAAGGAAATGAATTTCACATCCACCGGATGGCAGTGTAGGGAGAGCAATCATATTAGTCATAGTATTATTTTTCTTTTAAGACTCTCAAAAGTGATTGCAGACACAGCAATTCATTGCTTATTAAGATCTCCCTGCATTACAACCAGGGAAAAAATCTAGGTCTCATTAATAAACCATCTTCTCGGATCTCTGCTAGAGGACAGACTCTGATTAGCCAAGATCGTTCAATAAATGATTTGGTTTGTCTGACAAAAAGAATGGATTGATTGTGCTTTAAATAGTTCCTGCTTCATAATAAAAACAAATACTTTAGATAGAAATACAAATTGTAAAAAAAGCAGCATTTCTTCTTCAGCAGAAGATAATTTCATGTACCAGGCTGGTGGGTGCTGGCAGTATGCACAAAGTTCACTTCAGAGTTCAGACTCTGCAGGACTGAATTATTTTAAGCCTGATATGGCAAAATTTTATGCAGTTTCTGTCATCAAAACATTTTGATGAGCAGGGAAGTTTATTCTACTCTCCAAGACAGCAGGACATAAGTTATTGAGCAAATTTTTGTTTCCTGCATAGCATTAAGCTCTAACTAATAAAGTTAATAAAATTCAGGTAAATAATATCACTGAAATCCATCGTACCAACAAGACGACTGCCCCAGAGTAAGAAGTGATGGAAAATTAGCAGAAAACAAAACTTGGGAAGCCAAGCCCAAGGAACCCCAATTGCCACTAGAGGGCAATAGCAAACAAGCGACCAAAAAACTCGAGGCGAGGAGCTGGTGAAAAAGTGTCCAGTTGTGTTTACTGAGGCAGGAGCCGCGGCGTCCCGGTGCCCGCCGGTCCCGGGCCGTGCCGCATCTCCCCGGGGGCAGCAAGATGCCCCACCGGCACAGCCCCCAGCCCCAGCAGCCCCCTCTCTCCATCCCTCTGCAGCAGGCAGGTAATGCCTGCCTTCAGCTCCGGGTTTTGGTTCCATCGGGTTAGTCAGTGGAAAATATTCGCAGCTGGTTTTGGTCTAGAAAACAGCCACAAGAAGTACTTTTAACAGCATATATTTAAGCATCATCAAATAGGTGGTCAGATGCCGCTCTGAACAGATGATTGATCCAACATAACACATCATTTAATTCCAGATGTTGCAGAGAGTGAGAAAGGGAGACTGAGAGACTTCAGCAGCCTGATCTATTTGACTCACTGAAAGGAAGGTTTGGAGGTGATTTGGCCTAAATCTATTAACATTTCTCAGTGGGGGATTGTGAGAGATGCTAAAAGGCTCCAAGAATCTAACAAACAAAACTGTAAATAGATCCAGAAGCTCAAAGTAAAAGCTGGATAAAATCAAACTGGAAATAATACGAGCATTTAAAAATTAAAACTGGCAATAATGCTAGTAGTTAATCACTTGAACAAATCATGTAGGGGAGAGTTTTATTCTCCACCCTTGGAGCTCTTAAAGCCAGATTTGCTGTCTTCTTAAAATATGTGCTGTAGCTTAACAGTGAATTACTAGCCTTGATGCAGACATTATGGGTACAGGTCTTGTCTGAATGAGGCAGAAGGTAAGACTAGATTAGCACAATGGTCTCTTCTTGTAATTACAGTCTACAAATATCAAGGTTCTTGTCACAGAGAATTGTCTTTCAGCTGTAGGGGCTGACTCCCACCTTTGCAAACTCACTTCACAGGCTGTGTCAACACAGCAATGACAGCAGCTCCAAGCACTCCACCACACAAGGAGCAGAGGTTGCCTTTGGCTAATGAGGAAGCTTCTGTTGCCCAGTCATTACTTGTCTCTTCAAAGAAAAAGAGCACAAGCCCAAAGAAACTGTTCTCTACACCAAACTGTGCACTGCCAACAGCTGGGTCATTCTGTACCCCAGCTGGAGTACTGGTTCCTGGGCTGTGGTGCCAGCTGCAAAGAGACTTGGAACTGGTATTTGACAGTGATTGAGAAGAGGTGTGGGCCAGTTTCAATGCTTTGAGCCTCCTGAAATGTTAGTCACAGAGGTCATGCAGCACAGAAAGTAATGTCTACAGTGCCTATCCTTTTCCTTCCCAGTCCTGGGCCACAGGGAGATCTTTAGTGAAGGAAAAGGAATGTATTGTGGATACAACTCCTTGGGAATTGCATGTTGCATGGGCAGACATAGACCTGACTCAAGCATCCAAAAGCATTGTGCCACTGAAACACCCCCAGCCTCAGCCCAGCCCTTGTGTGCTGCAGGACAGGCAACACTGACATAAACAAGAGCTCAGTCTTTCCCACCAGAGACACAGAGTAGTGCTATTCCAGCTGCAAACTGTTTCCAACCTAACCAAATGTCAATGCTTTATAAGACTGGACAGTTATAAAACAGACAGCATGTGATGACAGCACGTTGGCCTTTGCAAGAACTTGGGGGCATTTCTCTGTAGACACAGCATAGGGTGGCACAGGAATAAGGCAGGTAGAAAGCAGGTAGAGAGCAGCAGAAGCACACAGCACTCAGTGTTCACGCTCCTCCACTGAGGAAGGGCTTGCAAATGCTTCTGAGTGTTTTGTCAAAGCTAAAAGGTGCTGTCAGCGAGCCACGGGAGCTCGCTGGGACACGGCACAGGCACAACAGACATGGCATGCTGCACCAGGCAGGGGATGATGGCCACATGTGCTGCAGTGGGAGTGCTAGCCCAGGTGGCTACATCCACCAGACCTCCAAAAGCCTGGCTGCAGCAGCAAGAAGGAGCTCAACATGCTGGGCTGATGGCTCAGTTTTATGAATTGGAAAAGAAAAAACACAAGAAAATAAAGCAAGAGGATTTGCTGTGAAAAGGAAGGTAATAAGAACAAGTTTGGACATTGTACTGTTTTGTAGGACAGTATATGCCCTGGTCCAACCCCCTCTGAGCATTCCCCCCATAACTCATCTGCAGCACGTCTCCCCTCTTCTGTCTCCCACTGACCCTGAGGTCCTATGTAAGATCCTCATGGGTGTCACTCCTGCTTTCTTCAGGCTTGGACTCTCACATGTCTGCTCACACGTGATCTCTCTAATGCCTGCAGCCTACCCCTGTTAAAGAAACCACATCTGAGGGGGACTCCTGCTTAGCCACAGTCATTAGCAAGTAAAACCCATCCCTTCGAATCAGCCTGCAATGCTTTACTTCTTCCAATGTGGAACTAGAGCAGCACTACAGATCAACAAGTTGCACTACTTTTCTGGTCCTCTCCAAAGCAGAAAGCCTAGGGTGACAATGGTTCTCCCCCTTTCCAGGACCAATGGCATTTGGGGTGCACCTTCATGCACACATGCAGACCAAACACTATGACCTTAAAAGTAAACGTTGGAGCCAAGACCATGATTCTACACTCTCCAACTCAATTTGCAGAACAGGAGAGAGGAGGTTATGGGGCAGCAAGTCCGATACAAGCAGCTGTCAAACTGACACAGCACTGGTGGATGTGGGAAAGTGAAACCATCTAGGTGGGAGTGCACAGCCGAATTCAGGGTTGAAGGGTTAAGCGAAGAGAGCCCATTATTCATCACTACCACTGTGTTCCAGGCATAAGAAACATTTGGAGCTAATTAGAGGGAGAGCAGAACAATGCACTAGAGAAAGCAACAATGCCCTGGATCAACCCAGCAGATGAGCTCCATGCTCAGAGCAAATTGGTCTAAAATGAGTATTGCTCCATCTCAAAACCAGAAAGGTGTGACCTACTTCTCTGACCCTCTGACCCTGGCATCAGCTGGCAGGAAGAGAACTGACAGAATGATTCTTCGTTCCCATCATGTGGAGACTGAGCATATTCAGTTCCATTTCAGAAATAAAAGCTAGCAGCTTTTCCAGCTGATTGAGAGTAACTAATAACACAGAACTGCGCTCATTAACTAAGCTGGCTTGTATTGTAAAGAGCCCCAAGCCAACTACTAAACAGACTTGGTATAAACAGCCATGATAGTGCCTACGTGACTTAGGAGCCTGAACTAACAGCCATAATATTTTCAAAGGTAAAGTATATACAGCTTTTAAATTATTTCAGTAGAATTTTGCTGAAACATTTTGCTCCTGAATAGTGACAATTTTCAACACTGAAACTACAGCACCTGAATACTATGCTCTATGCAAGATTCAGGAACGCCTTGGGACCCTCTCAGATGAACAGTCCCAGAGAATCATAAATTATTAGCTGTAGTTCTGGAAGTGATTTTCCAAAGCCACTTAGAAGTTGCAATGTCAAACTAGCTTGATTTTATTGTGAGCAGATTATTTGGGTGTCTTCTTTTAGTGAAGCCACTCTCAGACATTCAGCTTGCTGGTCACAGCATTCATACTCTGAAGAAGAAATTAATACTGAAGTTCTGATGTCTGGGGAAGTAGGGAAAATGTTGAATTCTCAAAAGAAACTTGTTTATCAGTGGACTTGTGGGCTGCAAGCAGGTATTTTTAGGTAGTGTGATTCCCTGGTATTTGTCAACAAAGAAATCTTGAAAGCTCCTGGGTCCCAGAGTGTCTCAGTGAAAGCTGCAAGGGCATCCCCTGTGTTTGGGAGCCACTAGACAGGCAGCTTCAAAAACGTCTGTCTACAGGCAGAAATTAAGGCATCAACATTTAAGAAATGACAAGTACTCTTTATAAGGAATGCCCACCAAACATTGTCAAACCTTACACAAATCACTTCAGCTGAACTGGCTTGAAAGCCACTTTCACACGTCTTCACAACATGCAACAAAGCACAGGACCTGGAGGATGGCAGCAGGCTGTCCCAGAGAAGGGAAAATTGTCACACAAGGCAGCCCAACATCCTCAGCGACTCAGCTGCTCTTCCCATGAGGAAGAGCAGGCCACATTGCACCTGCCCTATGTCACCCTCCTTTGCTAGATGTGTTATGTAAAAAATAAAGCAAATGTGCATGATTGTGAGAACAGACAAATGCTAACTTGAATATCATTGCTAAAAGGAGATATTGCCTCCAGTAGTCCAGGAAGAATGTGGATGGGTCTGACAGCACCAAAGGATCACAGTACCATTCCCTTTCCAGTTGACGCTCAGCCTATCGTTAGGCTAAGCAATCTGCATTACACGCTGTGTAATTGCAGTGCCATGGCAGTACACACCCAGCCATTACAAAATAATTTCACTGTAGTTACCAGGATGCTAGAGGCTTCAGTGTACGGATGGTAGCCCTAGGGCTGCCACTTGCCAGACCAAACACCACTCTGACAATGCAGAGTTGCCACCTAACTAATAGCATCCTTAAAAAAGTTAACATCCCCCACCTCAAGAAGGGCAAGAAGTGAAAGCAGGAAGCAAAAGTCAATGGCAGGGATAAAATGCCAAGCAAGAGAGTAGAAAGCTAGTCTGTGTGTTTGGGGGTCTCCCCAGATTTGGATTCCCATCTTCTGCCAGAAAATCCCTGCGTCTCAGAGCCTATCCAGTACAATGGGGATCAGACATTTGAAGAGATGCCTGTATTGAGAATACTGTATCCCCAAAGGAGGTAGAAGAAGCCTGTTGACAGCATATCTTCTTGTGTCAAATGATCAAATCAGTTGTTGCAGGAATCCTGGTATATTCCCTATGCTGACCACAACAATAAGGTAACAGCGAAGTTTTTGAGTGCAGATTTCTCTGGTGCCCACACCAACTGGCTTTGGAAAAGGAACTTCATCCTCATTTTGGGATGCTGGCCTATTGCAATCACAAATTCTTTGGAGAAAGGACTGGCTTAGGCTCAGGGCATGTGTGAACATCACCCAGCACTAGGAAATGCAGCATCAGCTTTGGTGTCTTGTGGCAAGAACGCATAAAAGGCAGAATTGGCACCTTCAGCCTGGGATTTAGCAACAAGAAGGTATTTCAGTGACCTCTGGGAAGAAGGCCATTACTATGTGGCCAGAGAGCTATCTGCTGGGTTGTAAGATCCTAACCTTGATTTAGCAAGACCAGTCTCTACAAGTGGGAAAGCCATTTACTCAATCTCCTCTACTCTTTTCTGCTTTCACCTACTCCACTGAGATCAACTCATGCTTCTTGTGTGAAGTGTCACCCCACAAAGGCAGAAAGTGATCTCTGGTTATAGACTCAGCCTGAGCAGAAATCATCTGTGAAATGGGTTGGTCCTGAGTTCAGATCCAACATTAGAGAACAATAGGAATCATTCATTGTCACAACACCATCATGGAAAGGGATGCCTTGCAGGAATTCTGATCTCAGCTATCTCCTCCTTTCAACAGTCTTTTCAGGCACATTGAATAACAATAGTATGAGAGTGAGAGAGTATATCAATGCCAGTTCTCTATCAGTGATGCTGACTCCTCCAGCAGCTATCCATTCTCTTGCTGATACAAACAGCCACCTTCCTTCCATCCACATTAACCTTCACTAACTCAAGATCAAGTAGGGACTTCTTTTCTGCTCCTCTTTAGGATGGCAAATAGCAATATGACAAGTTTTTCAGAAAGTATCAAGGGGGAAGTAGTATAGAAAACTTGGAAAAAAGGCCTTCTCTTAATGGATGAGATACAGCTGTTTAGCACAAAATGGCTTTCCAAAGCAGCTAAACCTGATCCTGACAGTATTTACTTCTGCACTTTTCAAATGGCTTTGGGAAACCTCAGAATTGTCAGGAACACCAATAGATGTTAATCTTGTCTCTGCTACATCTAAGGTGCCACCTACAAAAGTTCTTAAGTCCAGAACATTTGCAGTCTCAGACAAGAGTGATGTGCCACCTATTAGACTGAAGAGTTGTCATTTTCGAACTGCTAGGATTTTCTTAACTAGAAACCAGCATTGCAGAGAAGCACCAAGTTCCAACAAAAAGAAGAGCTCTGGCATCAACCTTTATTGTTTCTTTTAAAGAAATCACTAGTGGAGACCTTTAACATGAAATCAATAATGATTCAAGTTCCCATCTCCCCTTGCCTGCTCTGAGCAAATCACAGACTCACTGATGCTGGCATGTCTGTTATTATTATTAACTTGTCTAAACAAAGAAAATAGTAATAACTTCAAAAATGCATCCAGAACTTGTAATCAGTAGTCTCCAAGTACTTTTCAAAAAGGACGGTATAATTATCTCAGTTTTATGGGTGATTATCTGCATTTTAATAGTGGAATAACTAAGGCACAGGAAGATGAATTATCTTGCTCAGCTGGCCAATGAAATATCAAGGAACAGAGGCAGATATCCTGAATTCCCATCAAATGCCCTCCAGATAACACACTTGCTAATATAATCAATTAGAAACATTACATATCACCCATCATCAAATAATTTCACAAACAGTGAACAGACATCATCAGTGTTAAGCCACACTGTGCATCCCAGCATCCCATTGCACCAGCTCCTTTGATCATCTTTGCTCTGTGCCTATAATTCATGTAATTAATAGTTCCCATTCTAAGAGGAGTAGGATAATTGACTTACGTAGCAATAACTTCAGAAATAATACTATTGGAAATAGATTTGCATTCTAAATATACACCTGTTTCTAGATGAGCAAGATCAAGTACCAGCTCCATGTGAAGTGACGGTAGCACCAATGCCAGCACAATCCAATTGCCTGGGCGTTTGTCCCGTGTCCACACACCTCACATGCACCACTGTGCTGCACCTCTGCCAGCCCTCCCATGCCTTCTTTACAACAGCCACACCATCACCACAGCCAGACCCCACATGTACCTTCATGACCTCTCAGTCAAAATCCAGAAGCTGGGTAAGTTTTATATGTACGCCTGATGACATGGATCTTCTATGGCTTGGTTCAACACTTCTGATAAAATAAGGGAACACTGCAAAAGAAGAGTAAAATAATTTTGACAATAAAAGACCACAGCTGAAATGTAACTGCTTCTGCTTCATTTCCAGACCATCAGATTGATGTCAAATGTGTAGGTGGTGCCTTCACAGAAAGCCATTAACACTAGTTTGCTTTACATCCTGTACTCCATAGTAGGTCAAAATTGTTCAGCTAGCCCACCACCTATCCTCTGTCTAGAAAACATTAAAAAAAAAAAAAAATCTGTGTTCCATCATATCTTAGATGCAGATGGCAACAAGGCGGCCGTGAGATCCTCACTGACACTCTGTCATAGCACTCATCACAAAGGAAGACCTACTAGCTCTGAGCAAGCAATATCTCAGTCACCAAAACCAAAACATTGAAAATACCAAAGCAAACTCAAAGATCTTGAGCTGTTACAACAGAACGCGAGGTGGAAGCACGGGGAGCCTCATGGGTTACTATAATAATCTCTTGGTTTATAGAAGTTTCTAACATGTTTAAGCGTATTCCTTGTTGTATGCATGTTATTTCAGCAGCTTCCCTGAAACTGCATCAAATTTTGAGCAATGTTAAACAAAGAATGAAAAAAAATAAAAATCTTGCTGATGCTGTATGAAGCATTATATCAACAGCTGTCACAAAAGACAGAGCTGGAGGGGGAAAAAGTGTGGAGCTACTGGTAGTTTCTCCTGAGATGTGAGAAGGTGTAAGAGTTGTGTGAAGCCCCCAGACATCACACGTTCCTTTGCTTAGAAAGCCCACAAGCTTCAATATGAATGGCTTTTTATGTCAGTAGCAAAATGCAGAACCAGGAACATTTTAGATTGTTTCAGCCTCCCTAACATTCTTCCTGCACAGCTCTGATTTGACTCTATTGATCATCTCTGCCCAGAGGAGATAAAACTACTTTCTACAGAGACATGCAGCGCAAAAGGATTAGAAAGGACCATAAGTAACAAAGTCAGATATTTTTTTCTACTAGCAAGTAGGATTCAGTTCTTTAAGTTACCAACTATACCTTTAGCCCCCCCAAAGCACCTCTGATTTGCCTCCCAGCATTGGATTCAAAGCCAGTAAATAATGACTTTCTCACATAATCATTACACTTGGGGTTTTAACCATCTGAATATTAACCTCTAAAATGAAGGCTCAGTTATGAGTATGCTTATATGTTTGATTTCATACATTCATGTTATTTGACTCATACAGGCAGTGTGTTATGTGGCTGAAATCTACAGATTAGTTTTTGGGAATATGTAGCAAGCCTGCATTGGCCAAATCCAAACCTAAGCACAGTGCATTTGCCTATTGGAGTGCTGCTGCTCACAGCACAGTGCAGGCTATGGCACAGCAACAAAGACTCATTAATTAGACAGTAACGATCCCATGGGTTTAGCTCCATTCCCCTATACATCACATGTTCTTGCCTGTCAAATTCAGGGATAATTATTTCTGCCCCAACTGTGTCTTTTGGGTACAATAGCTCATACACAGCCACTGATGGCAGCTTATAAATATCTCTGCTGATGAGTATGGCTCTCCTAAGGTAGTGTTTTGGAACAGCAGTCTCCAAGACAGAACTAAAGACCATGTTCACAACAAGTCACAGATTAGTGGATTTCAATGCTACTTTTTTTTTCTTCCAGAAAGCCTCTCTGCCCATCCCTTAGATTGGTTGAGAAACTAAGGACACAACCTTACAAGATGCCAAGCAACTTCTGTCTCAGTGAAGGTAACAGGACTTTAAAGTGCTTAGAATTGAGCCCTTGCAATAAATGATTGACACAATAAATGGCAGTGATTGACCAAGCACAGCTTAATACCATCCTTTTAGATTCCCATTTTACATTTACCACCAAAGAAGGTGTTGCAGTTGGTCACTGCAAGGTAATTTCAATCTCCTCTACTGTGCTCTGCTTCCTAAGCATTAGGGAAGAAACCACCACTAGTATAACAAATTAGACAGCAACATACGTTAGGAATTTGCTGGGAGTCCAACCCTCAGTGACTAGCACAGCTTCAACTGTAAACAAACAAAAGTTGCAATTTGCGCCAACTGTTTACTCTGTTTTAAGTCAGGGTTAGCTTTGCCAGTACAAATTATGTCTCCCTTTGTCTTCAAGAAATCTGGCTGTAGACTAGAGGAATTGAGGCAATTTTTTTTTTAATTAAATGAGCTGTCTGATTAGATAGATCCCTTTTCACCAGCTTTTACTTCTCCATCAATGACCAGGGATTTTACAGCATTTATTATATCCCTTGTCTTCTATCATTACTCAAGTATAGTTTTAGCCTGTATCCACACTAGGAGTTAGGGAGACAGACATTCACATGCTGCTGCAAATCACAGCATGAATGCCAGTGAATGAGATCAAACTACTGGGCACATCAAACTACCAAGCACTTCTTCTCCCTGTTAATGTAAGTCATGAAACTCCAATTCAAATTCAGAGTCATTAAAGCAGAGTACTGATGGTTTTCTTGGCCATATAAAAGCTGAGTATTCCAGATGAGATTCCAGCTCCCAAACAATTCCCAGTATGGATGGATTAGTGAATAGCAAAAGTAAATTGTTACTGGTTTTGCTTACCCTAGTAATGAAGAACTTCCTCGTGGGATGCTGCTTTGCACAAGAGCTTACATAGAGTGGGTTTGGAAGTCACAGGTGAGGGCATGGGACTCCCAGTCAAGGGAGAATCTGAAGCTTTCCTGATACCATTTTTGTCATGTTTCTCTTCCAGTTGCCCCATCTGGAACTCTAACTTGTTTTTACCATCTGACATTTCAACAGCCTGAAAACAAGCAAAACAACTCCTTTAAACAACCAAAATGTTTGATCAGATCTTTTATATAAATGAAATGCTAGTGTATGCCAGGCATCTGAACTTAGTAAAAATAAATGAGTGCTTCAAACCCGCTATTGTTCTCAAGGTCTCTGACCTTCAAAACATCATTCTATTCTATTTGTAAACAACACAGACATGAGAGAACATGTGAATACCAATTCACCCTTTGGTAACAGCATCTATCCCAAGATCTCAAAGTGTTCTGCAAATATTAGCTAAGACTTTGTGCCTCTAAAGAACTCCTACTCTTCTACAAATATTAGCTGAAGCTCACGCCATGCCACTCGGCTTATAGGATGCTGGTGCTGTTCTCCAAGTTCAGAAAGGTTGAATGCTCTGGCTAAGGTTATTCAAGAGTTCTGTAAAAGACTCAGAAACTCATATTTCTCTTGCCTATGACTTCTATGTATGCCTGAACCCCTGGAACCTCATCCAGAGTATCAACCAAACCTGCATGCCACTTCTGGCAATACTCATAACATCAGATCCAAATTGAAACCAATCCAGATTTAATTTATACAAGAGAAAACAATCAGGAAAACTAGAACACTAGTTTAACCACTCACCTTCTCTCCCCTACCTTTTTATGTCTCGTAGTAATTTATCCTTTTGCACACAACCAAGTAAACCAAGGAATAAGAGGCCTCAAGTTGTATTTAGGAAGGGAAAAGAAAGTGGCATGGGGCCCCAAGAGCAACACACAGCACAGTTAGAGAGCGGTGATGAACGTTAGTTGAACTCGCCCATGTTCCAGGCAAATAGCAGTTTAGCACAGCTGCACTGACTGGTATAGCTGGACTGGTTGCTGGCCACTGGTGTATGAACACAAAGATAAGGCCATGGTAAATTCTACATGGTAAACAGCCTAAACCTTCTTGGAGGGCTCATTGGAGACAATTCATTTCTGAGGCACAGAAAATGTGCTTGGCTTTTGCTCATGTCTCTTTTGCATCTTTTGTAAAACTGGTCACGGATGTTTATTTAATGGAAGTTTTCGACACGTCTTGTCCAAGGGCATCACTCCAAGCTCTGGCTAAAACTGCAGTTTACATTGATTTTGATTCCCTCTGAGCTATGCTTCCATCAGAGGGTAGGAACACCTTCCCCCTGTGTTGTTCTGGGTCACTCAGGCTTCCCAAGCAGCACATCTACTTAACGATTACCACAAGAACTAAGTCTCACAAAGCTGGAAGCTTGGAGCCTGCATGTTGCAGAGCTGAAATACAAAGAAAAGTTTCCCAGCATGCTTTTCTTCCGTGTAAATAACAGTTTATTTCCTTTCAGGAACCAGTTAAGAAGACTATCCATCTAAAGGAGTGATACTACTCTATATTAACAACAAATTGTACCCAGTCTAAGATGATAAATATGATGCCCAGTCTATAATTAATGTGTTAGGGTTTTTTTCACCTCCAGAATTCTCTTCTCTATTTTATAGTCTTCAATCTGCATTGAACTTAAACTGTAAGAGCTGGGTGATGTTGACACAGGAGAATGCAACAATGATAGCGGTCAGTATGAGGTTAAAAGTTCTCCAGGCTGTTACTTTATCGTTGGATAGAAGGGGCCAGTGCACATGGGTGTTGGCTTTTCACCTTTTTACAACATATTGTTGACTCTTGGAGTGCCCTGTGGTCATTACACAATACTGATGAGTGTTCCCAGAGCCTTCCAAGCACTGCAGAAACAAAAAGAGAAGGTCAATGGACAGCTTCATGACAGCCTACAGGTCCTATCTGGTTCCCTCAGTAGGGATATAGCATACTTAGAGCCACAGGTAAAATGCAGAACAAAAAGTGAGAACTAGGAACCTCAACCAGCCAGTCAAATTAAGAAGGAAAACAAAACCTGCATCATTAACTTGGAGTTAGGTAGGAAAGTCCAATACAAGTGAAGTGACGAATTGTTTCACTGAATGCCTGCAGCTCAAGATCAGGTACCTTTCTGGAGCTGAAACAGACTTCTCAGCTTTTGGTGGAAGGGTAACCATGCAGATTTTGGTGTAGTGACTCATGGAGTCGATCAAACTAGAACAGCCAGTCTCAGTCTTTGATACAGTGGTTCAAAGTGGGGAAGAAAAAAAACCAAAAAGAGGTCTGAAACTCACTTTTCTTATTCTGTGACTCAAATTGCTAGAAGGAAGAGAGAGTTCTTCAATCAATAGAAGTGATTTTTCAATCAGCAGAACAGACGTGTAGGCCAAAAGGGTTGAGAAACACTTCTGCTCTTGGTAAGAAGCCTGCAGGATTGTCTTCATAATGGCAGCCAGATTCCCTCTTCCAAGAGGTCTGCTGGAGGTCCTGCTCTCAGACTGGTAGTGTGCTCACTTCACAGGTACTCTGTCCTTGCCTCTTGGCTATTATGTGCCCTGCTCCCATCCCCTCACCACTTCTCTCTTGAACCCAGGTGTGCAGTTAAACACTTTGCACTCCTGAACATGGTTACCAATCATGCTCATGCTCTCCAAAGACTTGACATGCTTCTGAGGCAATACAGTGGAGCAGAGTCTTACAGTCCTGGAGAATTTCCTTTTCTCCAGAAGGTTAGGAAAGTGATTCTGTCTCCTTTCTTAGTAGGCTCCTCCAACTCATAATTCCCTTGCTAAAGAGCTGCTCTCAAATGTCCTCTTAGCCAATATGATGGAAAGTCTCCATCTCCTTGTGCTGCCCTACTGCAGATGGTGTAGAAGGTGATCAGCTGGAATCACCCTGGCATAAGGCACAGGGAGGACAGACAACCTGGTTGCTGTATCGCTCCCCTTGCTGCACAGAGCCCCAAAGCTCCTGGTGTGATTCTGAGCTGAACTGGCTCTGCGGGCTCCAGACTCGCCAGGCAAGTCCCCCCACCCTCCTGTACACACAGGTTACCATCAGCACTGCCAAGAGGCCCCAGGACCACAGGCAGCTTCCCGTTCTGCAGGGTACTGTACAAATGTACGCTAAGACACTCCCTGCTCTGAAACGTTTTATGTTTAAGCAGAAAAGAAAAACAAAAAATAATATAAAAGGGTGGCCTTAATAAGTGCACACAGTTAATTCAAGAACCTGGGCTTTTGTGGCAGAGTAATGCAAGGTTTACCACTGATGCTGCTGTTGATCTTTCTAATAGACCAGTGGAGTCACAACACACCTGGTGTGTCTGGTGCTTCCCACAGGCTGTGCGCACATCCGGGGAGCGCTTGGAGCTAGGCGACCTTGTCTTTGATGTTGGGATGAACAGAAGATGAATCTGTCTTCGAAATGGTGTCCTCATACCTGTCAACTTATGCCACACCACAGACTTTTGAAGTAAGAGCAGTTGCACAGTGTTCTTATCTTTGCTTTCCTGCTGCCCTATCCATCCATCCACGAGGAGGTCACCTCCCCTGTAACAACTTCTGTGCTTTGCAGCTTACTCTTGCTCATTTCAAAGGAGCTGCCAATGTTGCTTTCTTTTCATTGAACCCCAGGGAACTTCTAACCTCAAAATTAAGCAAAACAAAATCCTTTGAATATCTTCCAATTAACCTGAGATTGACACTAACGTTTTTCTCTCGGTGTTCCCACTATTTGAACAATTGGATTTCTCCTGTATGCCCCAGCCGCCTGGCCTTTTGCAGCATCAAAGAACTAAATAATTCCCTTCCCAAAGATCACTCTGGTTTTGAAACACAGAGACTCTTTTCTGCTAAGTTCACTTCTACATTGCTTTTTTAGGTTGCATCATTTAGCGGCAGAGATCAGAGAAGCCTTGCAGCAGCACAAATCCAGGGAAGATATCAAAGAAGAGACAGCATGGCAGGTTTCTCATATACTAGCAACGAGGGCGAGTTAACACTGCTGAAAGCCTTCAGGGTTGCATTCTGCTCCCAGTCTTATAGCATAAATATCCAGATAAATGCCTTGCTGTCATGACAGAGGGTTACTTCTGAACATCCAGAGCCAGCAGAGAGCATAATTGCAATGCCATAAAAGATGTCAACATTTGTAATTCAGGCAAGAGGCTGGAGGTAGCAGGCACTGTCCCAGTCTTGTGCTTGCAGAAGCATGCTGGCCTTCAGGAGCCTGCAGGCACCATGGCCTGTTAGCCAAACTTCTTTTGAGCTGATGGTGATGCTAGAACACAGGAACCCCCTTGCTCAGCTGAAAAGGCAGTTCTGCCAGCAGTCACAGGCGGCTTCTGCACAACTCAGAACAAAGGGAAGAGAAGGCTCCCAATACATAGTAAAATAGCAGCACTCCCTGCAGATACACAGACCACACAGCACCTAGGGAGCAGTCAGCACATTACAGAAAATGTGTTTATACCATTTATTGCCCACTGTTGCTTAGGTAAGGCACATCTAAAAGCTATTGGGTGGACTGCCAGTGTGTCCCAGCTGCTGAGATGGGGAGTTTCTGAGTACTTTCTGTCCATTAGCTTGCAAATGTCCCTCTGAAGAAGGTAAAATATTGTCACCCACACTTTATAAATAGGAAAAGTGAGGCACAGAGATCCAAGTATCCCAGTTCTCCCTGCCTTCTTTCTAAATCATAAGCAACAATAATGCTTCCCCCAGTTACTGGAGCCAAAAGGCTCTTTCAGAAAAAGGGAACCTGCCCCTTGCCTAGAACCAAGTAGCAACAAGAAGCTGGAGGTAGCAGCCTGAAGCCTATGCAGTGCCTGACGTGGTTTTACCCCAAAGTCTTTTTCTCCAGCACATCTCTGGGGTCCTTGCTTGTACTCAGGAAAACATGCTGTGCTCTGTATGCTCAAGGAGTTCACCTTCAATAAATAATCCAAACAAAGGGACTCAGTGCTGGCACAGTTGCACGGGTTGCTGCAGGGAAAGTTTGCAGCAATGTCAAACTCACCTTTGTTAGTAGCTGCTGCCACTTGCTGGGAAGGAGTCCAGCCCCTAAAGGGGAACACTTAGGAATATCAACAGCCAAGAACAATTTCACCCCCATTAGTTAATATCAAATATAAAGGACACTTTCCAGAACACAGCAAACAGTCATTGCCTCTTTGAAAGACAGTTAAGGAAGATCTGGATTTTAGGATCCTTAAATGACAAAACAGAAATATATAGAAATATATATATTTTTTTTTCAGAATAATTGCAGGATAATATTGCTCAGCAAGCATCAATACTACTCAGATTACTGCCTGGAAAAGTCCTGGGTCAGCTTCATATTGTTGACCAAACCCAGAGAGCAAGCAGCGAGCCCTGCAGGCAGTACTGTTGAGATGTTGGGCAAAATGGCCAACAGCATCCTATCTAGTTTTAATAAAACAAAGTGGCATTCATTCTCCTTGTCCTGGAAACACAGAAAACAATGGATGACAGGTCATTCTGAAGGAAGAGCAGGACCCAGGATTAAACAATAAAAACATATCAAAGTCCTGCTGAAACTCCCAAAAGTAGTTAAGCAGACCCACACTGTGAAGCAGGACTATGCATCTTTCAAGCCTAGATGCCTCGGGGCACTTTAGATCTCTTACAGCCCAGAGGAGACTCATTAGTGTTGGGACAATGTATCAACCTGAAGCTGATCCAGAGAATGCTGTTTAGTCTACAGGTATACTACTATAGGCTTCGGCAGCAAAGGTGGTCCTTCCCAACACTGAATTTAAAAGGATGAAGGAAAAGATGCATTCACCTCATGGCCCTTGAAAGATGATTGCAGCCCTATAGAAAAAGAGCATTAAACTTAATAAGAGTAATGATCACCAAGAACAACAGTAGTCAGCTTATCTAGAAATGCAAGTTTCCAGTCTAGCTTTCCCAGAGCTGATGCAAAGATCAGGCTCGTCCTTTGATTCCTCAGGCCCTCCAGGTCCAGCAGTTGTGCTGCACCACTGGAGCCAGCCCTGAGACAGCATACAGCCTGCCTTTGTTTGGGCCATCTCGAAAAAGAAAAGCTGGTGGAGGGGACATGTGAGGACGGTGGATGTTCACAGAATAGGGACGAGGGACCTAGAAAATTTCTGGCTGACTTTGGTTCTCCTATAGACGCTCTGCATGGCCTTTTGCTAAACATCTGCTTTCCCTTCCTTCCCCATCCTCTCCTCTGCAGAATCCTTTCTTTCTCTACCTAGAAAAAAAATCAGGAATAAAAGAACTTTTCCCTCTTCCATGAGCCAAACACACCAGTGATACCAAAGCATATAACAACAGTTATTATTGCCTAGAAGAGGAGAAAGAAATCCTTCCTTAAGGTTCCCACCACCACCATGCTCCTGCTACAGTTCCTATGCCTGAGAATTCCTGGCAAAACCTGGATCATAAACCAACTTCACTGCTAAATAAGTGCTAGTAGAAATAGGTAAACAGCCTTGCACTCTGTCATACTGCCTCAAAGACTAAGCATGCCAGCAAAGGCAGCACAGACTCTCAGAGCAGTAAATAACCAAGTAGGCAGAGCAAACAAACATTTGAAACTCCATATGGCAGAAAACCTCTCTGTTGAAGGAGGGGGTGAAAACAGTTTTGTCAGAAAGAAAGAAGTTTTCTCCCCGTCCTTTCTCCCCACTTCCCCAGCCCTTCCTTCTCTTGTTTACTTTGTTTCCCTGTTTCTAACCAAGTAAGAGAAAATCTAGTATTTGTGGAACTGGGCTCTTTCTGTTTAACTCCAGCTGTGCCCACAGCCCACATACTGGCTTAGTAAAATTTGCCCAGTCTGACAAAGTGGTTTCTCAAGCTTGAAATAAAACCATAGTGATTTTTACACTACTAAAATGACTGGCCCATGACAGGACTAGCAATTATCTATGAATTCCAAAGGAAAAGCTTGTTGCATGGCACAGCACCATGTCTGGGGATGCAGGGGCTTTCTGTGCTTTTTTTTTGTTTTTCCCCTAGCCCTTCATCCTCTTTTGAAATATGGCAGCACAGGGAGTTCCACAGCAAAATAAAATAAAATAAAATAAACACAGAAAAACAGCTCAGTGGATTTTTACCTGTCACAGGCATGGGTATGGAGGGACCTTGCTGCTAGTCTCCGGTCAAGGAAAAGGCAGTATACAAATTCAGAGAAAAGCTCTTGCCAAGAGCACCAACCACGAGGCTCCATGGGGGAAGCAGGCTCCGCTCCTGCTGTGGTCCCCACCACAGGGTCGCTGTACCACTTTCTTTATGAGGAATACCTCCACACATAGACCCAGAGATGAAGAGGAAGGCAGTTGGTTTCCTTATGTTTGATTTAGGAGTGGCTGCTTTGGGATCCAACACCCAGCTCTTAACAGAGAGGGCCTGCAACTGTGTTACCTGGTATCAGAATGTCCCCTTTGGCAGGGACTGTGGGAGCAGATGCTGACCTCAGCCAGACAGCACAAAAACAAACCTCAGCACAAAAGGGCAGGACGCCGTGAAATAGGAGTCATTGGGAAAGGAAATGGGGAGAAACCAAAGCTGAAATCTCGATGCTTCTAAGAGACGTGGAGAAGGATAACTGAACAGGACGAGACATGGCCAGCACAGGGTTGCACAAGGGCAAGCTGAGGATCTGAGCAGGGCCAGCAGCCTGGGTCAGCTGAGGAAGGAGCGGCAACACCTCTGCTGCAACCAAGGACCGCTTCCAGCACGGCAAGCAAAACCTGTCAGTGCCAGCCATGCTGCTGCTTTCTGTTTATCTGCTCGCTGAGGTCTGGCAGACAGACTCACCCTTCCATGTCTGCCTGGTCAGCGCCCAGCATCGCACCAAGGGCCTCTCAGTCCTGCTTGAAGGGAGAGAACAAACCTTTGCCCAGGATGAGACAGGCACGGGGAAGGTAGGTGGCAAGCTCATCTTGCTTTCATGTCTTTTCAGACTGAACCTCTTGGAAGGAAAGTTTGCCTCGGACTGAGCCTCTGTCTGGGATTAATTCAGCTCAAATTTGTAGTCACCGCAGGCAGCAGGGAAGCTGCAATAGCTATTAGAGAACAAGCCAAAGAAGTAAAAGCAAGCAGGGACAAAGAGTGGCCCTTACCCTCCCCTAAAAACGGAACGGAGGCACATAGATCCAAATTAAAAAGCAACTACTAGTCACCAGTGCTAGCAAGTCACTGTGGGCTGGCCAGCAGCAGGACAGTCGCCCCAGCCAGAGCCTGTCTGCCAGCAAACGGCTCTGGCGCAGCGAGCGTGGCACACCCTCCCAGCCGAGCAGCCCAGAGCCAACTGGGAAGGCCAGGGGAGTTGGGAGCAGCCACGAACTGTGGTGAGGGGAAGGAGGGAGAGGAGTCCTGCCCTCTGCTCCCCACTGCAGCCCTGCTACTGGGGCTGGAGAACAGCAACCAGCTTGCCTCCTCCTGCAGTTGCTGCTAGCCGAGTACCCCCAAGATGCTGGCCGTTCTTTGGCTGGGGGATCTGAGCGGCCAAGATACCCAGAAGGAATGAACTGCAACAGGAAATTAGACCATTGCTTGGTGGAGACAAGAAAAATGTAACAGGACAGGCCAGCACCCAGCAGTATCATGCAAGACGACTGACATTCCCGCTGCCCTTGCACACACAGGCACCACTATCAAAGCCTCAAGGAGATGGCAATGTCCTGTCCGAAGGCTGGAGGTGGTTTCCCATCTGCTTATCTTGGCTTCGTGCAGGCACCGAGCAGCGCCGGGCCACCGTGGTCCCTCCCCGCATGCCATCGCTTGCTCGGACAGGAGGTGGCAGCAGATGGCCGCCTACAGCGCCCGGACAGGCCCGGGAGCATCTCCCGGAGACACCCTGGTACCCGGGGGACAAACCCTCCCCAGCTCCCATGGACGGGGCGCGGATGGCAGGAGGTGCTCCATGAGAGCATCCGTCCTCCCCGGGGTGCGTCTTCTCCCCATCCCTGCCCCGCTGGCTCTATAGCCCCCATCCAATTTCACACATGTCACACCCTGGAAGCACTTTGCCATAAACTGAGATGTTTTAAAAACAGTCCGTATTGAGAAAACAGATGGCAGCAGCTAGGGAGCTCTAATTATTATTGATTAATGCGGGATTACAGTTGGCAATAGGAGATACTGGGAGCAGCAGAAATTAATGTAAATGTTACCAGTGGAAGGGGAAGAAAAATCATGAAGCAAAAGCACAACGAGGGAGAGGGGCATGCTGCCCAGGTCTCAACATGCTCTCAACGATCAGGAATCATGCTCAGACAACATCATGATCCACAAATGTTTGTCCCCTGCATCATCTGTCAGCCTTCACCAGAATAAAACTTCCTCTGAAGTTTAAAAGAAAAATAGTGACTGGAATTATTTTCCAACATTTTGAAATTTCCATTTCCATCTGCCAGCTTAGGAAATACCAATGGGCAATCAGACCAGACCAATCAAAAGAAGGAGTCCCAGAAATCTGTTCCCTCTCGATCCCTAGGGCTACCTTCCACAGACTTCTAAAGCCTGAAAAACAGCTGGATTTTAGAGTTTCTACAAGTCATCTCTCCAGAGCTGCAAAGGAAGTTTCGGGGTTTAGTGCACCACTGGCTTAGTTTGCTCCTATAGCCCTGAGTTAAACCTGGTGTTTCAGGGAAAGCAGCTGTGGTGATTGAAGTTACTCCTTCAACCATCTTATTTTATTGTCATGTGCTAGACCTCACCTCTCTCATGTAGTATCTGCCCTTCCAACAGGAAAGGCTCCCATACAGCTGTCTGCCAGAAGTGGCATCAGACAGAAACAAGCAAGCAGCTTTCATATCCTCTTCTCAGAAAAAACAGACATGCTTCCTAGGAGGAACCCTTAGGAAACATAATGGATCATAGAATGCAGTACTGAATGGAAACTCAAAAAGTCATCGACAATATCCCCAGTGTCTTAAAACATGATCATGTCCATTTAATTTCCAGACTGGATTTTTCAGGAGGTGGGTTTGAGTTTTTTTTGGGGGTAAAGGAAGTGTATGGGTTTGGTTTGTTTTATTTTTTGTTTTTAAATCTCCAGCAAGGAAAACTGTATAACCTCATTCAGAAATCCATCAAAGCTTAACTCCTCTTACCCTCAGAAAAATACTGTCTCATGTCTAGGCTTGATGACATTTTCTGTTTCAAGGTAAGCCCAAGACTTTTGGCCCTATCCACAGGCAATGTGAATGTTTTCTCTGTGCAGTATCTGTTTACTTGTTTGAAGACTATTCACAGTTCCCTGTCTCTTCACCTGCAGAAGAACCCTTCAGGTAGAGACAACTTGATGTAACGGCAGCTCACATCTGTTCAAATTTACTGACTTTCTCATAACATTTCAAATATAACAAAGAAGGGGAAGCAGAAGGACAGATCTTCAACCTAACAACTCTTTAGTAGTAATGGAAGTCACATAATCCACCAACAGCGTGGGGGTTTTTTGTTTGTTGTTTTGGGGCGGGGGGGTTGTTGTTTTTTTTTTAAAAAAAACAGATGTACAATCTGTTTATGGAAGACTGTATCGGAGTGGAAGATGTAGACTTGCCTGCTTTACAGGTTACTATGGAGACATCCTTCCCTTCACTACTCTGTAAACAGACCGTGTTCCACAGAAGTGAAGTTCTTATTTCTGGCCATTCAAAAATTGCCTGTGATTAGAGCATTTCACATGCTATGAACTAGTAAACATCTCTGGTGAATTGGTTGGCTTTATCCCAAGTTTGGCCAAGAGGAACTCAACTGACAAAGAGATGAAGGTCAAAGATACACATTTTACAGGCTTACAATTCTTTTGAAATTCCATCCGAGAACCGATGGCTTCACTTGCTGCTAAGTTCCCAAAAACTTTGATATTTGACCGCAGAAAAACACAGGCAAATCCCATCAAGCATGAATAATCACTCTCCCTTCTCCTCAAGCATGTTTCTAAAGAATTATTGTAAATTACATTGCACGGCATCACAGTAGGGGAACTAAGAATATCAAGCATTTGATATTAGTAGCACTGTCCATTGATTCCCAACGGCCTTCAGGTCACAAATACTACATTTTTTATTTTAGATCAGTACAAGTAAACTAACAGCCCTTTTCTGTAATCAACACCATGGCAACACCATTGTCTATGACCTATGGGTCTCTAAAAATATGCCTTCAACTTTTCCCTTTTTATTTCACCAGCACTCTCCAAATGCCCAAGGGAAAGCAACCTGTTAATCTCAGCCCTTAATACCACTTCCTCTCTACCAACTTCTTGAGTTCACTACAGTTTGCAGAAACTACAAGAATTTTCACCTGTTTCTACACTGCTTATACTGCAGTTTTCTTTCCGTAAAGCTTTCCCAGAAATCAGCACTAGAAATAGGACAGTCAAAGCTGCAGTAATGGGTTAAGATACCAACCAAATGAGAAACAGGTAGGAAAAGATCAGCAGGCCCTAGGTAGAAGCAGAAAACATAACCCATTGTGAAGGTGGCTCTAGCAGGAAACTCATACTTGAGTCAACCAAAATCCGAGTCACAAGCCACATATGCAGCATCCCTGTTGGACAATGTCTTCTTAGAGAGATGGCCACAAACAATGTTCCCATTTAACCAGGGGTCACTCATGTCAAAAGCACACAAAGCCCAAGCCCTTTTGGTCTTCAGAAGCGCTAAGATGACCAAGCGGACCAGCAGTGACAGAACTGGGGAGGTCTCCATCAGACACCATGAGGACACTATACATCTGCAAACCAGCCCTCTTGCTTTTCAAGGCAGGGATAGCATTTAGGGCAGGGATCTAAGTAATCTGAAATGAACTCTGCCAAACTGAATCCACAGGCATTTGAGGGCTGAGAGCTGTAGGTATTTCCCCAGCACACAGTGGTATTAGTGCCAAAAAAACCTTGCACAGAACCTCACAGACTTTGGCTGTCCATGTCATGGGTCAGCAATGCACAGGAGCAGAGAGGTGTGCAGCACAGCTTATGGTCTCTGGTGATGGAACCTGAGGATATAGGTTAAAAACAAAGAAAATGCCTCCTCAAATAAGAATCCTCCCCCTTCTTCCCTTTCCAGATGCAGAGTTTCTGCTCAGTTATTTATTTTGCAAAACCACAGTTATTCCAATGCTATTTTTTTTTTCTTACATGGAAATATGGATGATTACCAGAAAAACAAATAATTGGGTTCGAGCCCAGTTGAATATCACTGAGGCAACTAAGTGAGTATGCCTTGTGGAGGAGGAGAATAGAGAGCTACACAGTTAGGAACTGTCTGTTGTCACATTAAGGATAAACATGACAAGCAAGAGCTGCTTGTCCTCCTGCTACTGAGGACTAGTTTGTAGTTAGTAGTTAGTTTACTACTCATAGTCAGGAAAAAGTTTACATCCAGGTTTTCTCAGAAAGAGGTTTATGAATCTGACTTAGGAAGTTACTTAGAAACAACCCCTTTTCTACCCATATTCATGTAAGTGCGTAAACACACATGTTTATTCTTAAACTTCATCATATTTTTCGGAATTTAAACCTGTGCTAAAATACTTTCTTGAACTGATTTTTTTATCTTCTTGGATTAAATTTGGATTAGTCACCTCCTGGGGGAGATGCCTCTTGGTCTACTCAGTTCTCTCGATGGAGACTATGCTCATTTTCACTAGTGACAATAAGAAACTATTGCAGAGGCTTAAAGCTCAAAAATGGGACCCTCCTAGATCGATCTTCACATTTTTAATTGAGGCAAAGAAGACAAGAAGATGAGTTTGGGTTGAGGCTGGGATGAGCACACCTATTTTCTGTCTCCATGGAAAGTACAGAGTTTTCTTCATGTGAGCACACATGAAATATTCTGGCAATCTGGAAGGTCAAAAGTTACCTCATCTGCTCTCTGGTCCAGGTCTTCCTCCTATCTACAACCATTCTCTTCATTAGCCAACAGCTTGTTTCTGTTTTCCTCACAAATTTGCCTATAATTCTCCTAAGATTGACACAGCACTATGGGTCAGGACACTAAAACACTCAAAGTGACACTGCAGATATAAGACTCAATGACAGAGCCAGAGTCCAAGATAAGGGAATACACAGTTTCCTATGCTTAGCTCTACCAAGAAGTATAGAGAAGTGTAATGAAGAAAGAAGCAGCTATATCCAACAGGCACATTATTTTTATTTAAACATAATACTGTCAGGAAGCACTTTCGGATGCTACAGTCACTCATAGCTTCAACCACACAGGGCTGAATCTTCCAGGATGGAAAAGTAGCCTTTGATCTGCTGCCACCTTTCCCTCCTACATTTCAGGACTCGAGGTTGTTGCAATCACACCCCTGAGCTACTGACACTACTGACTCCAGCTCTTCTCAACAGCCAGATACAGGCCTACATTGAAATAACTTCCACTCATAACGAGCTGCCAGAAAAGTGACTAAGAAAAAGCAGGTGTTAAGATCAAATGCACTCAATACCCTTCAGTTCTGACCTTAGCCCACAACCTTAACTCTGGGATTTTTCACACATCAAAGGCTTGGGCACCAAACACGGTGGGTTTGCAAGTAACAAATACCACGAGTGTGCATGAGTAGAACAGATGCTTGTGGTCCTCAGGGTGGGATTGACCAGAGAGCTATGAATAAGCCAGCACTGCAAGCTCATGACTCAGATGCCCACATCCCCGCTGGGCCACGGCAATAGATTTCTTGCCTCAAACTCAATTCTCTTCAGATTCAGCTTGTATCTTTTTCACTAAGGCCAAAGCTCTGAGTGCCTCAGGGAAGAAAAGCCGAGGACATCCATCAGGGCTGACAGTGAGAAAACACTCTGAATTATTCATAACACTCAAATAGCAAAATTAAACTACCTTACATGACAATGGGAGATATGCTAACACTGAAGAAATTCCAGGGCTACTTTTAAGTGCTGTACAATGAGCTAAAGCTGAAATGAAATACTTAATGGCTAAAACGCTCGCCTGTTTGTTTTCTCGGTAGATGGATGTATTTCTTGTTTTGCCTACATTTATATCAAGTCTTTACATAACTGTCAGCTTCATACCGGAGGCTATCTTCCTGAATCAAAATCTCTCCCATACTGGTAGCAGAAGGATACACTGCTTCTTGTATTTAACTTGTTAATAATGAACTTGCTCTTGTCTGATTCTCCTTGTCCCCTTCTCCCTGTGCAATACCTGCCTTGGGAAGTACATGGCTTTTGCATCAGTGTTCAAGTCAGTTTTCTGCACTTGCTTAGATGGCTGTCAGGGCTAGTTTTTGAGGTACAGTCTCCCTTTGATAGCTCCTGATGAACTCTGCTAGAGTAGAGCCAGTTCCCAAAATACATTTCTCTCATGCTTGTTTTTCAGGGTTCTCCACTCTGGAAGGACTGACAGTGTGGTAACGAGAGGCACTCCAGACTGAATTTAATGCTACCATATGCTAGACAGAATGAGAATCCATACTGCAGGAGAACAGCCGGTACGTTTCTACATTAACAGAAGCCTGATTGCAAATTGCATTTAGTCTCAACAGCTCAGTTCATTGCACACAGATGCCATGGGGGACTGTAAAGTTAGCAAGATGTGGGGGAGTATGGCTGAATTTTTAAAAAAGAGCCTTGGCTGATCACTTGCCACAGACATTTGGAGCTGATGCCATGGAAGAAAGTTGCTGTTGCATTTGTTCTGCCAGAAATAAATAATAAGAATAATGTCATGAGCTGTTAGTCAAATTACAAACTCTTGCTTGGTGATTGTCTGCTGATACAAACAGCAGTATCGGCACTGTCAAGTGCTGCTCTTATAACTTGACAGCTAGCATGTAAATGAAGTCAGAGAAGAGGAATTTACTTTCAAAATAGGTCAGCGTGAGATGAGATGGGCTTCCAGTTGGAGCACGCCGTGTCTCCCTGGGCTGGCTGCAAAGTGCATCTCTTAGCTCTTACAATAGACTTCACACAACTGAAGGTATGATGAGACTAAATGACTCGGGCAGGTTTTTCTCTCAGCCCATGGATCTGCTCAGAACTAGTAGAGAACAAGAGCTTTTCTCTGCTTATTTGTGCATGATCAACCATATCAACTTGGTGGCCTCTGTCCAGGCCCTATGCTACAAAAATACTCAGCTCAGCTCATCCTAATGGTCCTTTTGATGAGCAGGCTGAACAGGGAGGCCAAGGACTTATCAGTCCCTGGTCTGAGCCACTGAGGTGCAGATCCAGGACAATGTAATAATGCCTGGCCATGTTTTGATGGGGTGGTACAGAGGGTTTCACTATCCAAAGCTCCCAGGCCAGCACCAATGCACGGATCACTTGAGCACTTTCAAATATGAAATGGAACCATGACTGCAGAAGTACTGCATGTAAACACAGCCCTTATGCTACAAGGTAAATGCTCTGCTCCATGTGAATTGGGCGAGATCTCTTCCTTCCTTCTCTGCCCTACTCATTAGAAAGCATCACACGGTTCAGCTGCTTAGATCAGTGTTGGTAAATGAAGCAGACAATCTCTCAAGGCCCCTTTTCTAGTCTGACATCTCCATGAAGCATTCCCACATTCCTGAAGAATAAGAAAAAGCTTTCCCCACCCCCACTGTACAGTCAGCCTGCAAAATTCACTGTAACTGAAGGTCACCAAGTCAAACGCTGCAGCTGGGTCATTTTATAGCCATTAATAATCCCTGTAGCTTGGAGAATAAAGATGAAAGTGATCTAAATCCTGCTCTTTAGGACACGAGCCAATCTTCCCCAGGGTCAGGAAGGAATAGCTCCCACACACACATCACATAAGGGACTGCACTGTCTGCCAGGTGCATGGGGGGTTCATTTCTCCCTCCTCTCTCCCACCATGTGTTACCAGAAACCACAGGGGCAGACAGGAGTGTGCTGCGCACCACACTTCTGCAGTTTCACAGATGAGTGACCACCAACCAGAAGATCCAGGGCTCCATGTTGCCCAGACATGAAAGCATTTGCATAATTTTCTAAAGCCCCATACTAGCAAAGTGGCAATATCTCCTGTGTGCTGCCTCATGCAGTTCCAGGAATAAAGTGCTATGGCTCAGCAGTCCCCTGAAGCATTGGCTTTACATTTCTGGGCAACAACTTCACTGCAAGGCAAAAGGCATTTTTCAGACTCTCCCTCTAAACACATTCCTAGGAATGAAGCATCCGAATGAAGAGAGAGAAAGAAGAGCCAGTTTCCCAGGAGGTCTCTTAGTAAAGCACAAACAAACAAAAATCATTGAGAAGCTTTGGATTTCAGACAGTAAGAAAAAGAGAAGCACTCTCCAGCTCTGCCCACACCACAGGCAGGATGGGCACTACAAACCTGTTGGCAGAGGTCTCTGTGTCTAGGGAGCTAGGAGATTTTCATGAGGAGCAAGCATGGTCTACACAGGGCTACCAAACATCAAGCTTCCCCAAGGAAGGTCTCTTTTCCTACCCATATAGCATCAAAAGTGCATTAGTCACTTGTCTAGGGATGTTCAAGAGACCAGGATAAATCTCCCAATGAGAGCTCAGCTCTCAATCCCAGACGAAAATAACAGCAATAGGAATTGCTGGGAGAAGATGGCCAAATGAAGGTAGGTACTGAACAGCAAGAGCTCAAAGAAGACTTTCCTTAGACTTAGGGAAGACATGTCTAACATAATCATAAGGGATTTTTTTTGGTAACACATCTACTAGAAAGATGAGAACGGTGTAGCCCATATTCAGTTTTTCAAAGCACGATGTTAAGATATGAATTATACAAACTTCGGAACAAGGCTTAGAAATCTAACTCAAGTATTGTGGTTGAGAATATCTGCTGGGTCCTAGCCATGTCTATCTGATGGACACTTCCCATTTCCTAGAGCCTGGCCCTGCAACACACTCCTTTTAGCTGGGAGAAACAACACTTAAGACAGATCTGCTCAGCCTTGTTCACATTCCCATCCCAGCAGAGGAAATATCATAGGGATTTTCTGGCAGACACCGAACACACTGAAACAGCTTCCCCCCCCCCCCCCCCCTTCCATCTTTTAAGAGAGAAGAGAGGTATAATTTGGCAATACACGGCTTCCCATAGACATGTCATGCAAGGCACCTCCTTAACACCATGGAAACCCCCATGAACCCTTTGTCCTCTAAAGCCCAAGATCCTGTTCTAAAATATGGAACTTGAAGAGAACAATTAAGCTCATTTTTGTTATTAGCAAACAATTTCCAGTCTCATTCTCCAAAACAGCTGAACCACTTTAACTGGAACTTTCCAAAACACAAAGAAAGAAAAAAAAAAAAAAAAAAAGACCAAAAATCAGAGAGAAGAATGACCTTTTGCACAGTAGACATCAGCTGAAGCAGTTAAACCCTGCAACCTATAAGTCCTGAAAACAGTGGCTTCTGACAGAAAACCATTAACCTCATTGATGATGCTAACATCTCTACCTGTAATGCATATGCTGTACAGACCAGCTGTGCTCTCTGCTGAATGGCCAGCATGGCAGGGGAGAATTACATATTCCTGCTGCTTAAAGGAAAAGTCCCTGGGCCCACCACCATTCAACAGCTGGCTTGGCTGCAGATGCAAGGTTTGACTCAATTGAGAGCAATTCTCCTGCCCTAGACAAGGTACTGCAGCTTGTCTACTGCACCCTCACATCACCCTATTTCACACTGCACAGAGGAAAGTCACCCTAAAGATTACAGTATGACAGGTCTGGGTGCCAGCCAAGCTTCCTTAGGAGACATTTTTTTTTCAGAATTAAACAGACAAACAAACAAGACAAGTGATGTGGTTGCTGCCACTGTAGAAGTCACTTCCCCATAACCCCATTACTGACCAGGCAGCATGCAAGAGCCAGGTCTCAACTAGTTCTCCTGAGCATTTGCTTGGCATCTTCACCTGATATTTAACACTTTTTTGAATTTCTTGGATACCAAAACTTTCCTTCTCAGTTATACTCAAGCTCCAAATGAAAAAAAAACCCAAAACAACAAACAACAAACCCAAACATTAGGCACCACCTACAAAGCTCTTATATCATCCAACAAACAAAGGCTGTCTGCTTTGAGCTCTTGCTGTTTGGTACCCACAGACAGCAGCTGTTTCTCCCTTTGCCTCCTCCCCTCCACACCCAGACATCCTGGTGCATCACAGTAATGAAAAACAGAGCACAAATGATGAATGACAAATAGTACTTGTATAGCTAGCACAGATCAACTCAAACTGGATCTTTTCCATGACTTACAGGTGATGTGCCTGCCATGCTTCAACAGGACAGCTCCTTGACATTGATTCTGAGAGCTTTTCAATACCAAGGATGTTGGAGGAGTAAAACCAACAAAAAACCCACAATGCAGAAGTAATTTCCTATGCTGTCATTTAGGGACTGAACAGCTCAGTCCATGAGAGGTTTTAGTTCAGGTGCCATCTATGCCACTAGTAAATCACTCCCTGTGCAACCTCCCCTTGGTGAGTTCTGTGACTTGGGACTTCAATCTTAGCTTACTGCTGACTGAGCAGGCTACCAGGTACCTCCCTATCCTTCTGGGAGCACCAGGAAGGATTTTTCTGCAGAAAAGACCATTCCTGTTGCTCTGAGTGATTCTCTGGTGCAAGTTCTCCCTTGTTGCTCCTCTGATGTCTAATAATGAGCAAGCAAATGTTTCAGTCTTTTCCACCCGTTGAAGCTACTCAGACAGTGTTTCTTTTGTCTCTGGCAACTTCTTTCTTTGAAAACTTGCAGGAATGTAATACCTTGGTTGAGGGTTCAAGAGTTGTGCAATATGGGACTGGGAACGTGCTCTGTCTTTCCTTGCCTTCATATGAATGGCAAGAGACTCCCACAAACACACTTTCCAAGGTGCAAGCTGTCTGATCACGCTCCATGTCCAGAGTACCCTGTACCTCTGTACAGAAAGCCACATACCATCCTAACAAAAAGTATAGAGCTCATATGTGGGCTAAGCTCACCTGAGAGTGGCAGAGGGTATTCCTCCTGGGACAGTCTCTGGCAATACAGCAAGACAACAGACTTACATTGGCCTTTGCTGCACTGTGGACTCATTGCAAGCTCTAGATTTAAAAGCAGTCAGCTAGAAATTCAATGGACAACTAAGGGTTAATCTGCACTTGTTTGATTGCCATGCACCTGAGATGATGACAACACATTGGCACATTATAGTTGCAACATATTATTAAGTACCTTCCGTCCCCCAAAGGCTAACACACTTTTAAAAAAATAATAAAGCTAATGCACATAATAGCCTGTGTCTTGTTATTTAAGAAACCTCTTCCCGGCATCGGACGTCGACAGCGTGTGTAAATGCACTTTCTCCAATAACTATGCACAAGGAGCAGCCTGATGGAGTGCCAGAAAGCACAATGACTGTTCTACCTTAGCAATGTACAGAAGATGACATGTTCCCTTTAGAACTAATTGCTTTATTCAAAAAAACCCATTTACTAAATTCTAGCCTGGTCTCTTTCCTTGATGAGCAATTTCAGACTCCACATCAGAACTTTAGTTTGTTGTTAAAAGACAGGGACAGAAAAGTGTTTTGTTAAGTCATTTTAATTTTCATATTTAATGGAAAAGGGTTCAGAAGGGTATTTTTCATTATATTATTTGAGCATTTGCATTGTATATTCTGCTGGGCCTTCCTTTATGTGACTCAAGGCTGACAAGTTCAGGCTGTCAAACACAACCCTTTGCATCAGATAAATTACCCTACACCGAGATCCTGTTATAACTATTGACACAGACCAAGCTACACATCTGAAAGTCAGAAAATATCCTTTACTTTGTTATTATCCTTGTTCTGCATTATCACATAACATGAAAGCTCTTTCAGAACTGCTTCCAAAATTCACTGCATTCTTACTGTCAGAGTGCTCCCCACCTCCCTGCATTAAAAAAAGAGTCAGGAATTCCTCTTCTTGTGCCTTCAAGAGAGAAACAGCTGTAATGACTTCACAGACAAATCAATGCCATTTCCAACAGATTTATTTCATTTTTTTTCTCCCTACTTCGAAAAATTAGAACAATTTCACAATGAGCCCTGGGGAATGAGCTCATGAAAATGCACAGAGCAGACAGCATGAGGAAAAATCTTTGGTTATATATTTCAGGAGGCAACAAATGGGCCTATCTGCTGCTCTGTGAGCAGTGAGAATAATTATGTATGCATTTGCTGCATCCCATAATCATCGTCATCACGGAGATGACATTTCATAGCTGAGCTGGGAATCTGCCTTTCCCAAAATTATTTTTTGTTTGGAAGGAGAAATTATTCTAAATAATGTCTGGGGAGGATAGATATAGAAAAGCATAGATTTAAGAGTCAGATGCTCTAGAGTCATAATCTTATCACCAGCTCTCTAAATAGTTCTATTATATCGTAAAGTTAACTCCACATTTGCAAAATGGTAACACATCTGCCTATGGCAGAGTCCCAGCCTACTGGGAATTTCCATGAGATATAAACTGGTGCATTGATGTGAACTAGTCAGACTGTGTCTGCATGGAGGAACTCCTGTGGGCTTTGTGAAACCTTGGTCAGATTTGGAGGGTGGGGGGACCCTCTTCATTGTTTTATCCTGGTGAAAGTGCTCCAGGACCCATGTCATTGCCTTGCCATAAAAGGATAGGCACTAAGAACAGGGAGCATCATGAAAAGTTGTGTTTATTAGTGCACCTCTGCTTCCCTCAGGCAACCCAGAAGGAAAGAGCTCATTTCTTAGCTCAGTGAGGAAGGGCAGGACAAGAGGATAAAGGAAAGCTTGAGGTACAGTGGACTCCCTTCCCCAGGACCATTTCCACCCACTGGGTCATGGCTACCACTGTCAAATATGCACCAAACTGTGTTATCAAGATCTAAACCAAGGGGAGGACTTACCCAGTTGCTCTGGCTGAACACACTGCTGGATCCCTACAGCATGGATGAGAGGCCCCAGGTGCCACAGAGCCAGCCAGGCTCACATACCTACCCCTGTCTCTTCTCCAGTATTCTGGCTTCCTTTCAAAATAAAACCAGACTGTCTTGCTGGTTCCACATTAGCCACACTAACTGACTACAGAGCCACAACTCATCACTTTTTCTTACTTGGATGGTGAAAAACTTTACCCTGTTCCTTATAGATTCTCCATCTTGGATGGAATGAAGATCAGGATAGCTGGACCTGAAGCTGGAAAAAGCATTCCAAGAGAAGCATGCCACAGCACAAATATTGCTCCCTCCACACCTTTATCTTCTGGGATACCCAAGGTCCTGGGACCCAAAACACGGTCACAGTATTGCAGTGCACCAGCATTACTCCCTCCATACTATTCTCATTTTGCACACCCATCGTTCTAGGGACATCAGCCTCTGCCCTAGTTCCACATTAGAATTTGTGTAAAGGTTAGGTGCTTGCTAAATCTTTAGACCTGGATGGTTTGTGCTGAAGTAACAGGACAGAAACAGGCCAACAGGCAGGCAAATCAGGAATGCAGCTTCTGTTCTTGTTGGTTCTCATATTGCTTGTTAAATTTTGATTGTGATTTACCCCATTTCTGTTCTTCAGATTTTGGGGAGGGAATTTGTCATCCTTAAGATTCTGTCCCTCTCTCCATTATTCTTTCACTCAAGAATCCTCTTTCTTCTGTACGACAGAGTCTGACCTGCAGGCACAACACAGAAATTGTCTTACTGCCCTTGGCATACTTGCCAGCAGAGAGCCAGGAGCAGTGTAGCAGCCCCTCCATGAGATAAGCTGGATTGTCATGGAGGAAGTAAGGACCACTTCTAACCAAAAGACCTTAGGTGAATTATTTCACTCGCCTCCTATCTTCTGGTGGTCCTGGAATCTGGATGTTGTCTTCAAGGGGACAGAACTCCAAATATTCTTTTAAAAAACTTATTTCCATTTTCATTGGTGTGGCAAGACAGTGGGGCTCTATTTATGACACAGGTGCTAGAACAGTTTAAAGAAACCCAAGTGTAAATGAGACTTTTACCTCTGGAAGGGCTGTACTGTCATATTAGGCATGAGGCTTTCATTAATAGACACACCGGGTTAACACGACAGCACTCCTTTGCCCAATATTCCAGTGGGACTTTGGATTTCTGATCCACACCAGATTTACACAGCCAAGAGGTTTGTGCAGGCTGACTAAACCAGTATGCAACAGCTCAAACTGGGCCTGATTGAGTGTAACTCTGGTTTGAAAAGGGTTCCTTGGAGCTATGTAGTACTTATATCTTAATGCTGGGAACAAGTATCTGCAGAAATACAGTCTTCAGTGCAATGAAGGCTCAAGCACCAAGTTAGCCATGAGCCTGCCTTCGCCTGCCTAACACAGTCTTTGCTTCTCTGCTACCTAAATCCGTAGTGACTACTTGCAAATGCAAAGCAATTCTCCAGGTGTCCTGTACAGTACACACTGTGCAGAGAACTGCTACCAAACTTCAAGCCAGGACAAATTGCTGGCTGGACAAGAAAGCAACATTTACCCAAAAACATGATGTCACTTATGCATATGTGGGAGGAGGAGAAAATCTTGATTTGTTCTGGCCATAGATGAGGACACAGCTTGAAATTAATTGATCGTGGGTGCATTCAAAATAACAGCTTGATCCAGTTCCAGCAAAATCCAATGGCAAAACTCTGGTGCACTGTACTGAACGTGCCAGACTTTCTTCTCAAAGACTTTAGCTCACTTTTCACTGTGTAGAAGCTATCAGACCCTCTTTATCACCTTGCTAGGGGAACTCTGATCAGGCATTTGGACCTGAGCTCCCTTGGGAGTAGGATTGGAATGGGAAAGGTAGGTTGATGTGTAAAAAGGTTTCTTTGTTTAAAGAATATTTAAGGTAAAGAACCAAATTAATTAGGATGAATCTTGCAAGATCTTTCAGCCAGGAATCCAGTCTACAGCTTGTTCTTTCTTTCTGCCTGTATGATCCCCACTATCACAGCATCTCAGCATTTTACAACCTCACTTCCTAACTACTCTTTAAGGCAAGAAGGTGTTTTCTGTCCCCTTTCAACACACATATCTCTGCAGAATTAGCCTAAGTGTCTTAACAGTGGTATTCTGTTGGATAACCCTTTCCTCTTGCATGTCCAGTCTTCGTTTGCTGCAGCACACTTTTTCCTACTGTTTGCTTTTTCCCCACTGATGCCTTACACTCAACTTGGAAAGCAAAACTCAGCCAACCTGCTTTACTCCCATTTATAATCCATTTAACTTCCTGGCTCTGGGGCACCTTTTGCTGTGCTCAAGACCATTGCCACACAGTTCTGTTTAAATCCAGAATAATTTGCTGACATGGAAATTAAACCATTGTTCTTCTGATGCCAATAAACTGAAGTGCTGACAATTGAAACAATCATTCCAGCAAAACGGTCAGGAGTATCCACGTTTGTCATCTCTTGACAACTCCAGATCAAGAGTGCTCAATTCATAAAAAGCCAAAACATGAGTTCCCTCAGTACCAATGTCACAAAATTGGACTCTCAGTGTGTTTTCTTAGAGCTACTTAGTAGAGAGAAGTGTCTTTATTTAGCACCTGTCATCTCAAGTTCCCAAAATGCTCTCTCAAAAATTAAGTTTCCTAATAAGCTTCCTAGCCAGACATCAGGCTCCAATTTACAAGGGGTAAACTTGTTTAAGGTCACTCAGCATGGGAAAGAAGAGCTGGGAAGCAGCTCCAGGAATCCAGAGGACCACACCCCTCACTAGCCACTAGACCACACAACTGTCCCCGTTTCACTCGAGTCATTATTAAGCAGGACAGAAGAACACTGTGGTTTTATTTTATGTTAGCTGAACTCTTGCATTAACATTTTACTGTCCCACTGATGTTTTGCCTAGAACATTCTGTAATCCACAAATTAATGTGAAGAACATCCAGTACAGTTTGGAGGAATCAAAAAAAAAAATTACACAAATGGCAACGGAGTTTTGATTTCCAGCAGTTTCATAAATCAGAAGAGTTGGAGAAAGAAGGTTCCTTATTTTATCACACATAGCCTTGTGTAATGCCAGCAAAACTGCTGCCCTTCCCAAAACCAAGCAGAAACCCTATTGTTGCGGCAAACCCCATCTGGTCACATGGAGAACTTAAAACCTCTCAGCATTCTGTTTCACATGGACAGAAAGGAAGCTTTGCACCAAACACATGACAAGGGCCGAAAAGAAAATGTCCTTTACCTATGCACAATATCTGAAGTTTTTGTTGCCTGCTCTTATTCATGACTTCACGTTTTCTGTGATCTTGCTTTAGCTTCTGGGATAAGAGTTTCTCTACCCTGCAAATTCTCCCTTACTCTTGTTTTTGTTAAAAAGTTCTTCTAGGTGGAAGCACATCCTCCCCTTTTTAGCACAGGTCTGTGCTGCACTCAATGCAAAGTGCAAATCTAAGTCAAATTCAGAAAGTCTTTGAGCAAAGTAGCAGGAAACGTAGCTGTGATGAGGCTTGGATCAGGCATAGGCTGGAGTGCAGTTGGGGAAGATGCATCTGATCACTATTACCAATCAAAGTTCAATGCTCCAGCCTTACTCAGAAACTCAGTATGGAGGTAGGCAGAGTGTAAACCCTAATCTGAACAGAATTATTTAAAAATCTGTTTAAGGCAAACTAATTCGTAAACATCTCTCATCTGCCAAATAACATCAGATGTTTCGCATCAACGCGGGCTGAAGTTGCGATCCCAGCAGACCTCGCTCAGCACAGAGTCTGGTGGATGTCCTGCTGGAGCTCTCCCAGTGCTGAAGGAGCCCCTCTCCCCAGCCAGCCCCACAGGCTGGAGCACTGCATGGTTAAATAGCAAGTGCGAGTGAAGCTGCAGGAAAAGTGCGACTACAGGGCTGAAACAAGACTTAGTAAACCGACAATGAAGGGGAAATTCCAGCAGGGAACATCTGTATTGCCGGCATGAGCTGGCTGGAGGAGAATGGGAGTGTGCCACAGGAAGTTTTTGAGAAAAGCACCTCCTTTCTGCACTCTAGGAGCCTGTACTTAATAAGATGGTGCTCTCCCTTTGCCTTTGCTTGCAAACCTCAGAACAGTGGGAAAAAAAAGCCTCATGATGATAACACTTCAAGAGAAGCAAGGCCAAGGTCTCTCTCTGGTCATTAAAGGTATTATACCACTTTACCCAAAAGCAAGACTGTTAACCTTAGCGTCCTTGACCAACTTCCAGCTCAGGTCATCAGAGTTGGCACACCTAAATTCAACCCTCAGCAGTAACCACAGAGGCTGTCCTGCCTTTATCCCTCATAAGTAAACCTCATTCTGTATTATAATTCCAGCCAGAGGTAGACACAGATGCCTGGACATCCAGCACTTAGGATGTGCTGCAGGCTCATCTAGAATGGAAGAAGTTAAAATACAGATCAGAAAGTCAAGGAGAGGCAGTTTTAGTACTTCTCTAGTAGGCATGACCACAATACAGCTGTCATGGCTTTAGCCAAGGAACAGAGGGGAGGCGAGTCTCTAACTCACCTGGAATGACAGAACTGAACTTTGATGTCCCACTCTAAGGCAGCAACTTCCTTAGCATACATTTGCTGCCCTGGCTGGTATTTTCCCCCAGTGATATTGTCTATCCTAGGCCACTTCTAGGATCCAGCAGCTGTTGCATACTCAGTGCTGGGCTGCTGTGAGTTTGGATTTTGCCAGACTGTATGCCGCTCCAGAAGCGGTCTTGGTAAATGCAGTAGCCACTGGGCTAATGCTGAGTTTATACTGCACAGAGTAAAACAGAGTAGCAGGTATTCATGTTGCTCTTTTACTAAGGAGCCTGGAAAGCAAAAATCTTTGGAAACAAGTTTTAGCACTCTTGGGCTCATAACAGGATATCTACTGTAGGTTCAGGAGAGTGTAAACTGGTGTTATATGGATTGCACCCATAATCACTATTCCACATGGGAAATCTTGTAATAGAAGCCATTTTTTTAATAGGGCAAGCACACTGCAGACATCCCCATTGCATCTATCAAAATGTATGCTCAGGGGAAGCCAAAATATGACCTGTTCCACCTCTGGTTGTTATGAGGTCTCAGAACATATGCAGCTACCCAAATTATTATGTATATTACTACTGTGCTTAGGGGCTGCACCTGAGATCTTAGCTGCCTCATAATTAGACCCACCTAATATAATCAAACCTGTCCTGTGAGTGAAAGTTCAGGGGCTATTCCCCACCAAGTGACGAGCTATGACTGAGTACAGCAGGAGTAACACAGCTAAACCCTTTCTGGAAGGGATTACAGTCTAGATAGGCAAGGGAGACAGAAATAAAGATAGATTGGCAGAACAAGGTATATTAGGGGAACGGTTTTAAAGAAATGTAGTGCAAGCGATGGTGATACTGCAAGCTGCTGGTAAAGACCTGTATGGATATACCCCAGAGGAATCAGCATCAGGAGAGAACCAGCATTGTGGAGAGCATTACTGCTCGGTGTGACCGCAACCCACCTAGGTGACAGCGAGGATCTGGCATTGAGGTAGAACCCAGTGCCAGGGAACTCTGTGCCAATGACTTTGTAAGGACACACATTAGTTAGATGAGCAATGGTTGCTTCGCTTACAACAGTGGCAAAAGGCAGCCAGCACTGGCCGCACACATTAAAAGAAAGTGCGCAAATACTTAAGGGAATGGGATGCAGTGTAAGTCTGTCAGCTCCTCTGCCAATGTCTGGGTACACAGCCCTTCCAAACAAGCAGCTCATGAAATCAGTGCAAAGGAAGCTTCAGGAGAGGATATGGATTTCTGCAGACTAGTGTCACAGCTGGAACAGGTGAGCATGATCTGCTGCTTGGGTAACAGCAGTGTCCAGTGGTTTGGCCCAGAAATCAGATTCACTGCACTACACCCTGCAAACATACAGCAAGGGCAGAGACTGTTCCAAAGAGCTTGACATTCAAGTAAATAAGGTAAATGCAAGGTCACAGACATGTTTAATGGCTTGCCTGTGGTCATGTGTGTCATAGGTAGCCTACTAAAAAACTCAGCTAATATCTCCTGAGCTCCAGTCTAGCATCCTGCCTGAACACCCCACCTTTTCTTTAGCCAACACTTCCTTCTCTTAAAGCAGGCCACAGAGAAGACACTTTGGACTACAGTACAGCCTTTGCACTGAAATGAACCCCTTTAAAGAGGCCAACAACTGTGTTTCTCCATCTACTGTCAACTAATTTGCTATTTTTTTTCCAAATATCTGTTTGCAAGTGACACCTTCAAAATTGCTGAAAACAACAGCACCTCCTTCCACGCACCACCATGTTCCTTACTCATGGGACAAGATCTTTCTCCAACACAATGATGAAAAGCTGCTTCTACTGCAGCTCAAAATTACTATTCTTCCTGCTCTGTCAGTGACAATCGGTAAGGTCACTGCAGCATGAGCTCCCATTGAATGTTTAAAGCCATTCAATTAATCTTAGTTTGCTGAGAACTCAGAGAATTTAAGTAAGGTCAAAGAGTTAAAAGACATCAGGAGACTACACTCCTACTGACATGATACTTCCTGAAGAGCTGATACAGATATATGTTACTCCACTGAGAAGAAAACAGAGATTTCTGCAGTCAGCGCCCTAGGCATATATATTTACTTTGAAAGCTAGCAAAACACCTGGACAATCCATCTCTGCTTGCTGCCCCCTGTCATTATAGCAGCAAGTTGTGTTTCTGCAGGAAAAGGCTCAGTTCTTTTTTATTTTACAGATCATTTATTCTGTGGTTATCACAGGGTTACCCAGACATGCTTATCTGCAACGTCAGATGAAAACTGACCAGCCATGGGTCAACTTCTCTAGTCCTAGGGACATCAGCAGTCCAAAATGCCTCCTTATCTGCTAGGTGTGGAGTAGAGCTCTTGAAGAGGTGGGCAGTGTTCTCACACACCAGAAAGCAATAAATGAAGACAGAAACAGTAGGAAGGGTGCAGATCATAATGCTGAAAAAAAGTGGAAGCCATGTAAAGAGCCCTAAGCCCATCCAAAGAGCTATGCAGAGTGGACCCAGACATCCCACAGATGCTGCACAATTGGATTCTCTCCAGGCACATAAAAAGACAAGAGGCCTGAAAACTTTCTCTTTATACAGTCTCTGCTCCTCAAGGAAGCCTATCAGTGTAATTCTTATCCCTCTGTGCAAGGGAGGGACCACAGAGCTAAGAAGCTGAGAAGAGCAGCACAGAAACCAGGTAATCAGCAGCAGGACAAGGATCCCCATGAGGAAGATCAAGTGGGAAATAGTAGCTGCTGCTTTGAGAAAGAGCTAGAGAACTTATTGATTGTGCCCAGACACAGGCAGGTAGAAGGACATCAGGGGATTGGACTAGATGATCTTTTGAGGTCCCTTCCAATCCCTAACATTCTGTGATTCTGTGACATGATAGTGGCCTCAGAGATGCACCAAACTCAGGTGCCTCCAGAGACTCAATCACAGTTGGCTCCTTGAGACACACCGTACTCATGCATGACCCAACTACATGCACATGCTGCAGCATGCCCCTGAACAGGCATGTGCTCAAATTAAGTTCAAAGCTAGTGGCCTTTACCCCAGTACTAAGGACAACATTTGGGACTAGTGCTGAAGATACCACCTTTTATGATCAGCATCACACTGAAAGCAGCAGCACTGAAACATCCCAGCCAAACATGCCTGTCAATTAGCCCAGGCAGGGCTAGTAATGGTGCGGGCAGGGATCTGCAGTCCCCACTCAGGTCAAATCTCAGTGCCTAAAAGCTAAGTAGGACAGTGTTCAGCCCAACTTAAATCACCAAGCTCTAGCTAAAAGGATTTTGACAGTCTTTATTGGGCTAGCTTTCATTATTGCTGCTTGGACTGTCTCCATCACTTGCTAATGCAGAACAGATTAGAAGGTCTATCTATATAGTATGAGATTCCCCCTGCTGGTGTGGGAATGCATTTCAGTAGTTATATGTGGTAGCCACAGAATCCCAGCTTTTCTGATCATCTTACTATTGCACCCTTGTAAACAAGGAGACAGATGTTGCTCTGATCATCAGCAATGGGAAAACAGCTTCTAAATGCCATGTTGAACACAAAGCTGTGCTTGTATCACCCCTGCAGTTGCATACATAGCAGGGGATTCCTGGCAGCTTCCCTAACAGATAGGACAAGCCAGGGCAAGGAAGCAAAGTGGGAGGAGTGTAATTTGCCAGCAGTGTTAAACTGGAGCAGCCTCCAGGCAGCTCTAGGACGAGCTAGGGTGGGGAAGCAAGAAGTCATGAGTCATACTGAATCCTTGCTCCAACTACTGTTTCCTCTCTCTTCAGCTGTGCAGAGTAGCTGGGTGAAAGACAAGATTGTCCTATACCTGGGGATGAAGCAGGAAGACATCTGGGGAGGTAGTGCATCTATCTCCCCTACAGAGTGACAGGGAGAGCTGTTCATCTTCCAAAATAAATGTGCAGGGCATGTTTATAACACTGATTGCTACAAACAACATCCTCTCCCCTCTCTTGGTCTAAAAAAGGGCCATGCAGACAGGAAGGATGGAAGGTGACGGTAGGCAAAATGGTCCTGGGAAAACAGCCCACTGAAAATATTTACAAGGAAAAACATGCATAACTTTAGAGGCAGCCAGTGCTGCCAGCAGACCAACCAGAATGAATCCTTGCCATCAAGGTGACTGCTAGGGTTTATAAGCCCATTGCCAGGAGATGTCAGCATCCATAATGTATGGATTCACACAAGTTCCCTCTTACAAGTATGAAGCACCACAAACACCATCCCCATGTACCTGCCTGCTCTTCTGGGATAGCTGCATTTCCTTACTCTCCAGCATCATTAGCCAGGTACTGTTCCTCCGCTTGCCAGTGCACAGCCTGGAAGGAAACAAGGACAGCTTTATTCGGGAAAAAAGTGCAAAAATGAAACACCATTTTGGGAAGACACAGCAATAATTTATCTGCTTAAATGATAAATAAAATACTTTCCCATGTAACCTTGGCAGTCACTCATCATCAGCATTCCATGACCAATAGTGGTCCAATGGGCAAACATCCCTCTTCCACATTACCTCCCTCCCACTCCCATCCACTAAACCCCACTCATGGTTTGGCACCAGTGGGCAGCAGTGACCCAGCATGGCGAGGTCACTCAGGGAACATCTCTGTATAGCATCTTGCAAAGTATTTCTTCATTTGTTGTGAGAATTCACCACTGATCCCAACTACATGCCACAGGGTTGGGAAGGGACTCATTGGAACTAACTCCGCTCATTCCTCTGCATTCTCATCCAAAATTTCTGTTCAGAGAGCTGCCTCTGCTTCAGCTTTTGTTGAAGACTGCCATCAAATACTTACAAGAGTCAGTACTACACAAGAGTAGAGCAAAAACCTTGCTACAAAGAACCCATAGTCTGCTAGAAACAAAAAGCCACTTCCCCACTCTGTAATTTAGCTCCCACCATCCAAAAGTTTATAAGGCTGTATAATGCTACAGTGACTCCCAAGGCACCACTAGAAGATTTGTGAGCAACCTATCTGTATTTTCTTGTCTCCAGAGTTGGTTTTTACAGTGTTGTGTGTGAAAAAATTTCTGTAGAAGCAGCAATCATGTGCTCATCCTCCTTGCTGTTCAACAACACATGAGCAGAAAGCTCACTATCTTCTTTTGTATCGTCAGACTGAAGATAACTGCATGGCTATACCACTTAGTGAAGGGTCAAAGACTGAATATGAGTTTGCTCATTGACCTTTGTACCACTGTTTTTAACGTACTAAACTCTTTCAAACATTTTATCAATTTTTCCCAAACTGAAAAAATCCCATTCATGATCTAGAAAGCAGACATTTCTCAACTGCATCTTATATAGTCACCAGTTGTTTAAGCAATTTCTACTTCCCCAAAGGAGGAACTGCAACTCGAAGGACCCTCCTCTCAAAACCACTCAAACACATGAAGTTGACCCAGACTCAGCCCTGGTATTGCTAGAGTAAAGTCTCCAAGGGAAAGCACTTATGCCACCACTGTGCAATGTCAACATTAAAGACCCCTGTGTCCGTGGGTGCTCCTCAGGGTACTGCAAGGAAGCAATACCTTGCAAACACAAGGGATGCAGTTCAAGCATGAGATTGATTTCAAGGGTGACCTTAATGCCCATTTAACAAGAAAGTTCCAGTCTGGTAGCCTGCTTAGAGAGGAAGGGCAGCTGTGTGCCAGCTGGTTATGGAGCTCCCACATTATCTGTTCTGCTCTGGGCAGATTAAATCACTAAAGACAAGGAGAAAAGCAGCCTCTCACAGCCCAGGCATATCCAGTGGGGTCCTACATGAGACCTGCCCTCCAGCAGCATTGCCAAGGGCCTCAGCAATACCCTGGGTTGCAGAAACACAGGCCCATACCCTCAATGCCTTCTACATCACCCAGGCTTGGCAACAAACCCTCTCCTCCCCCATTCACATGCTTACTCCATGTGTTTTGGGTTTGTTTTTTTTTTTATAGCTCACCTCACTTCACACCTGCCCCTTCAGCCTGAGGGCTGGGACCAAGCTGGCAGAAGCTGAAGAAGTACAGAAGAAAACATACCTGACAAACAGGCCTCCCTTCTCTCACCAAACAAACCAAGCTTAAGGCAATTCCCACCTCACAGGCATCACACCCAAAGGACAACACAAATAGAAACAGCCTTGCAAGCAACAGCAAACATCCAAGACTGAAAGCAGTGTGACTTGGCTTTCTTCAGTAGAAGTGTTAACCTCTCCCGAGGTCAAATCCCACACGAACATGGGCTTATTATCAAGGAACTGAAAGAAGCATTGAAGAGGCACCAACACCTGACAAAAAGGTCTCATAGCCCAAACCACATTTACACTTGGCTCTGTGTATCCACTTGTCCCTCGTTCTCTTCCCAGATCCAACATTACTATATGTCTAAAAGCACCAACAGCCTCCTGCCAGTCAGCTGCCCCTTCTATGTTACAGGTGCTCTTTGTTTCAGGAAATAAGCAGTGGGTTATTTAGTCTATTGATTCATTAATTTCTGCTTGATGGTTTTGGAAATAGCAGGCTTAGCTTGGCTTCTAGCAAGGCCCACAAGAAACAAACCATGACACTAAGAATGATGCTTGTACTTACTACACAAATCCAGAATTTTGCTCATGAGCTGTTGATACAATGGTTATGGGGTGTCATACAACATTATTACCAAGTTACAGGATCATTTGCTTCCATAATTTCATTCTAAGCCCTGGCTGAAGTTCTCCCCAGATCCTATGGTATATAACAACATCTCAGTAAGGCTTCCAGCTGGGAGAAATTTGATGGTACTGTTTTATACAGCACACATTTCATTAATAGTAAGCAATGCATTGGACAGTTAGAAAAAATAATATCTACCCTGTGCATACTGAGCTAACATGGTCACAAATTCAGATGTTAATATTGGTATGGTGTCACGCAGAGCTAGAAAACCTCCTGGAGATTCCTCTGTCTCTGCATTTATAAGAAAGACAGCCAAAAATTGAAGGACTGTACAGATTGATTAGACCCAAACCAGAATCTAATGAAGCTGCAGGAAATTAAATATATAAAGCAAAGAAATTAAATATCCAGACATACTGGATCTGCAAACCTAGGAAACAACAGAAAAGGCTCTCTGGTGGGTTCCATGGCTTTGCCTTTCCCAAATAGGAACACCAGAATAAACCAGGTTATATAACTTTTCTGAATTTTAGAGTCCCTTCAGATCCATTTACATTTTATCCCCAGCCAATATGCAGAAGAAATCCTACCATCAATCTAAATTCTGATCTCTGATTTCGAACAACTGATTCAGGAGTATTTGTGATGTTACAACAATCTTTAATACATGTATCTTGACCCTTGTTTAAAAGTCTCCAGAGTTTGAGTAGCTTGGGCGCACGCTCAGAAGCCAAGGCAATCCTGCTCCTTAACTGCAATCTGAAAAGGACATACTAACAGCCAAGCAAGTGGTTTTGCTTGGTTAGCCATGCCAATAATAAAAATGGTGCACTTCAGAATGTGGTATTCTACATGTGGATAATAAGAAACAAAAAAACCCACTCAACTGATTTTAAGTTATGCTCTGAAAAACATTAAAAAACAGAGCCAGATCATACCAGATTGCATGCCTACCATGCCACTTGTAAAAACGCTCTGTGAGCAGGGCTCTGGGTAAGTTCCTGGAGACATGTCTCTATAGGTAATGCAAAAGATCAGGCATTACTACCTTCTGAGCAAAGAGGAGTTTGAGACCTACTTTAGGCCAATATGCAAGAAAAGGCACTATTTTCATTACACTGCTACCTCTGCTGTAGCTGAGCGATGGAAATAACCCCCTATACAGCTGTCACAGATGTCATGCTGCATTCTAAAAGCAAAACAGCAGGGAGTCAGCTGAGATATAAGCACATTTCCAGAGCACCTGAGGCTAATTGCTGACCCACAGTTTTGTTACAGACTTGAACTACTAAATTCCAAACACGGGTATTTATGTGTTTAAGTCTATTGCTTTAGCATCACAGTTGCTAAATTGCATACACAGTGTATCTGAAACGCTGGCTTGAAACTAGAAAGCAGGAGAACTACATCCTACACCCCTTCAGACCCTCCAGTCAGAGTATCTCAGGACTTCTTGCTCTTCCCAACAGCAGATCTCAAAATAAAATCAACACAACTACACAATGAATCAGTGACAAAATAGGAAACTAATCCCAGTTCAGATGCCCTGACTATATGGAACTTCTTGTCTCCAAAGTGTACAGGCCTCCACATTTTCCACCACTTTGTCCAATTCACTTCTAAATATCTCCCAGAGGGAAAAATATTTCATGGTCGAATAAGCATCAGTGTTGGGAAAAACAGCTAACATTTCCCTATGGGGTTAATGTGGACTAAACACCATGAGAATTACATTTTGACTAAGTAACTCTGCTTCTTCTTACATGATTTCAAAGCACCCATCTCAGTTGATGCCTGAGGAGTTGGTGCCCAAGACATGTTTGTCTGGTTTAGTGTCTCTGTGGTATCTGCAAACACAATCCGAAATTTGCTGAAGTCAAGAGAGGAGGTAGTTTAATCTTAAAATAAAGCATTTTCTCTATTCTGAGGCTTAAGGTTTGCAAAGATAGTGTGGATAAGTTTCCCATGACTCTAAAAGTTTGAAGGATGCATTAGATGGTTATTAGAAACTGTCCTAAGCAAATATTGGTCACTTCTGGTAGTTGAACACGAGGTATGTTATTTTTAACATGTTTGGCTAACCTACTCTTAAAAACCTTTAGTGACCAGGAACCCTATGACATTCCCAGTTATTTCAAACTACTGCATCAATATCTTCACCACTAGAAAGCTTTCCTAAGTGTCCTGCCTGGCTCGCTCTTGTTACAACTTAAATGCATTATTTCCCATCCTACCTCCATTGCTATGGAGAACAGTATGTTTCCTCCCTCTCTGCATCAGTCTTTCTATATATTTTGAAAATTCTGTTGTACTTGCTTTGTTTTAGTTCCAGTTTAGTCAGCCTTTTTATTTTGGTTCCAGTTTAGTCAGCCGTTTTCCCCTCCTTTTTTTTATTTTTGAGGTTATACTTTTAAGATCTACAATTGTTCTCCCTGTTCTCCTTTGGCATCTCCCCATTGTCCACATCTACCCTGAAATGTACCCAGCAAACTGTACACAATGCTCCAGCTGTTTTCTCAGGACTGTGTAGAGTAAAAGAATTATAGCTGACTCTCCTAACACTGCATGAGTACCCATAGTTCTTCATAAATCTAAGATTTATTCATGATCCTGCAGCTACATAGCAACTCCAGATATTACCTTCTGTTTTTCAAGATCTGGAGCAAGCGAGCAAAGCTCTTCAAAACTACAGTAAGGGATGTTAAAAAGAATCCCAATTTAAAAGAGGTTTTAATTAGAAGTTGTCATTATCCTTTGTTTAGGAGGAAAAAAACCCATCCTCTTCATCTTTCATTAACTTATCTTTACTCTCTATGCCAGGTCTGTTTTTAAGTACACTGAAGCCTGACAATACCATTGGAAGAGGAAAAAAAATGAGCTATTCTCTGGAGGCATTATTATGAATAGCATGTGTTCCTGGCTGTTTCCTCTGGGCCTATTTTATGAATCAGTCCCGAAAAGCAAACAAGTCATTCAACAGTCTCACCATAGGGTCACTCATGAACTCAGGTTTTTATTTTAGCAGGACAGTAACTAATCTAAAAGTTCTAGGCTACTAAAAATTTCAGCTTGATGCTGAAACAGAGTGATGCTACTGATTCAGAGTTAAGCTCTCTTCCACACTAAAGAGACAGCAGCATTGTTCTCTAATTGGTGCTGGGGCTGTTGACAGAGGAGCCATCTCTCAGGAGGAAGAACACCTAACCCAGTCTCATTGCAGATATTAAGCAGCCTTTTGTTCTTTCTACATCAGCATAAAAGTATTGGCCTCAGAGTCATCCCAACACTGAAAAGGGACTACACAGAACCTGCATCACTAAGCAACAATTAAGCAGCTGTCTAGGAAAAAAAACCCAAACCAACACACACAGGAACTATTGCCATGCACTTCACAACAGATGGAGTCAACAGGTAACCAAAACAATCCAATGTGGGTTAAAATACAAGAGCCAGAGTATAAGGCAGAAATAAAAAAAAAAGATTGTTCACATGTTTCCTGAGTTTGTCACCTTCCTCTACTTTGGTTCTGCAAGATGGGCTGTTCCCTCACAGGCTGTCATACTCTTTCTTTATAGGTTTCATTGGCCTTTGAGGTAGCTCGTAATAGATTTTGAACATGAAAGGTTAATACTGGACTATTGTTATTCAAAAAAACTAGAAGATAAAGGGAAATGAACTTCATATTTTTTGGGTGCAACGCCTAGAATTATGATCTAGATTCATCTAATTGTACTTGGATCCAAAGAATTAGTTCCACCCACTGTAATAAATGGAACCAATTGCAAAATTTGGATGTGTGTCAGTATTTAGAATCCAATCCAACAGTTGACGGCAGGTTTTGTTGCAACTCCTAACATATAAAGAGTAGAAGAAATGAGCAAAGAGAGCTGATTTGGCACAAGAGCCCTCTGAAATGCTGAAACCCTGAATATGAGAATATCTCCTGATCACTGGGAACAGAAGAGAAGAAATAAAAAGTGGCATTAACCAGGCTTTTAAACATATTTGATTAATAGTTGAAGGTACTAGGACTAACATTAAAACACAATTCTTGGTTCTGGATTAATGCCTTTCAGTACCCTGATTGGATTTACAGCCTTCGAAGTAATTAGGGACAGCCTGATGTAAGAACTAAAGACCCTTTAGGAAGCAATATGAACACCATCTGTGCTTTGATATAATTTCATCTACTGCTGATTCCAAAAGCATCCCTTCAGCCCAAACTCACTACCCAAACACCACCATTCCCATATCACAGCCTCACAAGAGCTGGAGCAGCCATAAAACCATGCTATGCTTCCAAATACTGCAAGATAAAAGCTTGGACATTCTGCTTGCAAAATACACAAGTTCTCCAGCTGAGCTAAGCATAAAATGGACTGTTGAAATGCACTGTTTCAAACTATTTTCTGAGCTCCCACCTAGGGGGCAGAAGAAGCAACAGTAGCCTACATAGGTGAGCACCATGTGCTGATTCAGTTTCCTTTAATAAATCAGGCTGGTAACTCAAGGACAAGCAATGCCCTTCAGATTCAAAGAGGACTCTCATTTCTTGGCTTTGGCAGCTTGAGTCTTCCTGAATCCAGGGTCACTTCCCCCCAGTGTGCTCCCATCCCAGTTCTGAGGTTGGGAGTTTTGACCTGGTGAAGAGGCAAGTGGTTGTATCCTTGCTGCATGTGCTTTGAAGGACAGGGAGCCCTGCAGCATGTGTTGACCCAGGATGAATTCAAAATGAATTTATCTTGAGTGACAATAGCAATGCCATAAACAGGCTGGTGAAAATGAAAAACAATCCCTATGCCCACAGGAATACAGCAAGAAGATTAGCACCCCAAACTGTCTCAGCAGGCATTGCTTCAATATGCTTTTGTCTTTGGAGGTTGCCTCCCACTCTTGTTCTTTAAAAACAGGTTAAAATTCTAAATTAGGCAAGCAGCGGAGATCACCATCCACACCAAATTGTAAACAGTACTCCAAATTAAGGGGTGCTTACAGGGATAAGCAACATCTCCAGACTAGGATCTCTCTCCTCAAACACGAGGGTAGCTTGAAATCCTGCCTCAGAGATAAGGCCAGGCTTGCATCCATCTCTTTCAAACAGATCTATTCCAGGCCCAGTGAGTAATGCTGGGTGAGAGTCAAGAGAGCTGGAGGGCATAAACCCCCCTCCTTTTTCATATGTTAATTCTGCAAAAAATAAAAACACAAATGAAATAAACCAGAGGGACTCATAAATCTATAAAATTCAGGGGGTAAAAAAAAATTATTTGCAACCAAGGATTTTTGGACTGCTGAGAGTAATTTTTCCATGCGTGTCTCATGCTTTTCTGCAATGGCTCTTTGGGCTGAACAGCAGAGCGGGGGGGGGGAGAAAACCATGAAAAAACCCCAACAAACGCCACCCTTGCTTGCAAGAGCAAGGAAAGCGTTCCCAAAGCAGGGGAAGGAACGAGGCTCACCTGTGCCAGGAGAGGGCGCAGGGACCAGCCGCAGCCCTGCTCGCCCCCCGGCCCCGGGGATTGGCGCCCCCACCTGCTCCTGCGCTCCCCACTGCATCACTTCTTCCATCCCTGTTTATCCCGCACAGCTGGTCATTCATCTTCTCCCATCCGACAGTTTTTTGCTCCGCTCGCCTGGCTCCATGTTAACGCTCAGCTGCCTTATGTGACACCATGACCTACTTTTATTTCCCCCCCCCCTCCCGGAGAATAGCAAAGCACTGCTTCAGTGTGGCTTGCAAGGAGGAAAGATAAAATTAAGGAGTGCTGGCAGAGCAAGCCAGGGCTCTTTTCAAAAATTTGTGGCTGTTTGAGAGAGGTTAGGCAAGGAGAGGCGAGGCTGGCCCAGGCTCTCCAAACTGCGCAGCTGAAAAGGAGGTGATAACAGGAAAAATACGAGAAGGGTCTTGCGCTTTGCATCTGAAAGGAGAGGCCTATAATAACTATCAAAAACCAGAGTGTTTTCCCACCTGGCTCCCACAAAGCTTAAATCAGCTGATTCAGAGGCAAGGGTAAGAAACACCATCACGGGCAGCAGCAGTGACTCAGGTGAGGGAAGATTGTGGCTCAGGAGACACTGGCTCATTTCCATCTTTCCCTACAGACATGATCTAAGGAAAGTGCTTAGACCCAGAGCCTCCAAGATAATCAATTACATGCCTATATACCAGAAAAGTCAATCAGCTTAACCCTAACCCTAGGGAAATCCTGCTATCTCCACCAGTTTCCAGTGCAAATTACAAATCTACATTCCTTTGAGGATGTGGATTTTAGTCTCCATATGTCTCACCTCCCTGGTGTTTGAGAAGAGATAAAATTTCCCTCATTCTGCAAGGTATTCTGTGCAGCAGACTGTCAGGCATGCTTAATAACTCAGTCAAGGGGTACCTAAAAGAATAAATTGGAAATATCTACTCCTAAAATAATTAGAATTTGGTCTATTCTGTAAAGCCAAATAATCCTTCAGGGATTTTTGGTTCTCTCATCCATCCAGACCTCTTTAGTTCTTGAGCTTTCAAAAGCTTGTCTAGCACAATTTCAAAAGTACATTGCTCTGGCTTACCATGGCTTTCTTCAAATACGTGGATGGTTGTCCTTGGTAGCAAGCTCAGAGCACAACTGCATCTAAGCAAGCAGTATTATTCTGCACTCTAGCAAGACCAGAGTCACGACAAGCTATTTCCAGGCTGGTAATTTGCTTTCTTCATTGCTGGGGAGCTTGCAGGACAAACATAATCCATTCCCATGCTTGCAGGTCAGGTCCAAAAGGGTCCTCATGAGTCTTGCCCTTTTCATTTCAGGACTTGGTTTGCAATGGAGCCAATTTGGCAAGAATGACATGAACCCTGGCAGCAATTAGATGGCATTCATGTGCCTTGGGATAATGCTCACTGAGACTCACAGGCCAAAGTGTAACTCTGCACCAGCTTGCAAATATCTGACCTAAGGTATAGCTCCAATCACCTGCAGTAGGCTTTTATATCATCACTCCTAGAGCTTTAATCATTACAGGCACCTGCTGCTAGGGAGGAGCAGAAGAGCTCTAAGGTGTAGCACTAAGCTTTGAGAGCTTCTTATAGCCAAGTTTAGAACCCAGCCCTGCTGGATATCTGCTGGAAGTCACTGCACTGCACTTACTACCCACTGATGCAGAAGGGTTGGTCTACATTGCTGCTGTTCAGGAAAAAAATATCTTGTTTCACTCACCTCTGAGTGTCCCCTTAGTGGCTGTTTTTTGCTGAACCTGTCAGTAACTGGGGCAGGAGGTGCTAAATGTCCAGCCTGTCACATCTCACCTAAGTACAACACAACACCAAGGCCCCATCCAGCTCTATGTCCCAGTCACACCACTTACCCTTTGCTGGCCCACACAGTTGGAGCAGAAGATGCTGCAGCTGGGAATGCTTCAAGTACCCAAAACTGCTGCACAGCCAGCTGCAGATTGCAGCCTCTCTCCTATCACATACCATCCATGTCTCCTTCATATATGACCCTGGATGAGTCTCATGTTAGGAGAAAAACAATTTAAAAAATTCACTACAGGATGCATTTGTGAATAGAAAACAGAGCTCACAATCTCACTGCTCCCCACCACTCAGCAGCCCCTAAAATACATCTCCAAAAAAAAAAAACCAACACACCTGGAAATGACTCTTAAGTGCAGAAGACACTTTTGCCTTCTGAGTATCTTTTTTTTTTTTTCCCAGATCCCTTCTGGAACCCATCTGCTGAAGCCCTACTCAGGGACAGCACACAGCAGCTCAGCACAAGCTGCTCTCAGTTTTCCACTGCAATTAGCATAGGTGGTGTTTATCTTATTTTAGAGTGACCTGGCTCCTCTGGGGAAAGCCCTTGTCTCCAATTCACTCAGAAAGACACAGCAGGTGCTTCTCTCCTCTCAGCATGAAGTGACCTTGCAAATGGTTGGGATGTATGACTACAGGGTAAATGAGCATGACCACCACCACCACCTAGGCACTGAGTATGCACAGGCTCACCACTGAAGAGCTGGAATCCTCCCCCAGAGTCCACACGTAAATCTCAGCAGCCACGTCAAAGGCTGTGGTTTTCGGAAACCAGCTCCCTGAGATTACCCAGATTCTCCACAGGTTGTCCACAACTTGTGGATGGAAGAGTAAAACAATCTTCTCTCAACTGACCAACATGCAAATAATAAACATACAAGAGATAATTGGCAGGATCAAGGCACCCTACATCCCCTCAGCCCAAACACATGCTCTTGGGCTTTACAAATATGCAGCCAGCATGCTCCAAGAGCTACTTCCATCTTCAGACATATGTCATCATGCCTAGACCTTATCTACACAAGCATCTGAACTCAGATAAACAGAGTGCTTTAGAAGCAATTGTACCCACTTACTGCACTTTGGTTCACGTCACAGGGTGATCTTGCAGGATGCAACCTGGACTCCTTTCAGATGAAGCTAGACTGGGAGACACATGCCAGAGCACACCACATGCACTCCAACCACCAACACCCAATCCTAAGGACAGAAGATGCTTTTCCTAAGCAGAGCTAATGGAAAGTAAAACACCCCTGGAAATGCAGAGAGCACTGATGTATGTTCTCACCCCCATCTGATTTACTCCACAGAGCCACTCATACTGCTCGGTGACACCCTCAGAGCCACTCCAGCTACACTTTGCTCCCACCCATCTGACTGCTTTCACCTGCTTCTTTTGCCTGGTGCTTAGATGATCAGTCCTCAGAGACAATTCCTCAGCTTTTATTGCATGCAATTGCAACAGCTATTCAAACAGGGCCCTTGACTCTCCCTGCTTGAGATGTCTGAATAAAATTAAATTAATTCATTGCAGTTTTTATTGCTTCCAAATTTGCTTTCTACAGATGTTTCCCCCATTTCACCAGGAACCATTATATTTCAGTTTCAGTTGCAGAAACCATTAACCCATTACAAATGGGCAACCTTGGCCTGTTTTGAAGAGGTGGTTCTAGTTCCTCTGCCACAATAAACAATAGCAGCAAAGCTGCTTGGCACTAGCTGCTTTCTGAGAGGCTATTCATATTCTGGTGTTTGTGCACACTGCATAGTTTACGGCAGGGATTTTGCATTGTTTATTTTCTGTTCCTCTGCAGACAGTGGCATTGTTAAACAGCATGTGTCCAAGAGAATCCACCCTCTCCATGGGATCTCCTCCCAGCTATTACAGCACTTCCCAGAAACCTACTGAGCTCTGGAATAAACAAGTCTCTATGGGGGGACTGAGCCCACACCCGAGAAGCAGAGTGCCATTAAGCCTCCATAGCAATGGAAGTAACTTGGCTTTGCATGAAACCTTGCTTTTGCCTAATGAAAACCCTGTGTTGTCACCCTTCCTAATGATGCTCTCTTGTCCCTTGCAGGCAAAAGACAGAATAATGGACTTTTCTCTGACTTGCTCCAGCTGCGGTACAGGCCACAAGAAACCAATGAGCCTGGGCACTCAAAGCATTTCACCTTGGACAGAAGGACTGGGGATCGACCCTTGGTGCAGATGAGCAGGGCGACAATGGAGGGTGCCAGGATTCCTCCCAACAGTGAGAAGCCTCCCAACAAACCAACATGCTCAATTGGGTTATTTCTCCTCACCCATGCAAAGTTAGACCAATTGCCAGATTTGGGAACAGGAAGGAATCTCCTCTAAGACAGACTGCAGCAAACATTATGTAAATAACTTTTGTTTGTCTTTTTTTCCTCCTGCAGTTTGGGGCCTAGTACATCCTCAGCGTCATCTAGCCATTCTCTCCTGGCAAACACCCTCACAGAAGCACTGGGAAGCCTTCACTGGCATTCTGCCTTGCATACATACACATCTTTTGTCACGGGATACAGAGAGATGCTCTGCAACATGTTACATTAGCAAAGGTCAGGAAGACCCTGCTAGTCTAAACATCCCACATGCAGTAAATTAAGATTGTGGCAACTTTGATTCACTGATTCAGGCAGTGCATTTCGTACATTCCTTTTTTTTTTTTTTTTTCTGGCTGGCAACAGATGTCCATTCCTGCTGCACAAGCAAATCACTAGCAGTTAACATGTGGACTCATGGTAGGATCTGTAAGTGGCAACCCACCTCTCTTCTGAGCCAGAACAGGTCTAGGCTGATAAGCAGTATCAATGACTGTTCTCCCTATGGCATTACAGGCGAGTATTCTCAAATCTTGCTGTGAATGGGAGAAGAAACACTCAGTCCTGCATTTCAAAGACTTTGCCCTCTGACCTTAGATTTGCTCTTTTTTGCAGTAGCTTTGAACAGCATTTACCCATTTACCTGGTCTTTCAGTGTTGTCATGTTTACAAGGCATGCACATTTTCCCCCTCTTTGTAATTAATTCCTGCTATAGCCTAGCTCACACACAGTCAAAGCAGAAGCCTTTCAGAAGCACTAAACCCAGTACTAGGTTGCATAAAAATGATAGTTCCCATATGTCCTTATAAACACCATGCCAAAACGTATTTTTACTGTATTTACATTGTGTTAACATCTACCAAATTACCAAGCCAGCAGGAGAACATACAGCCATCCACATTTCTAAACAAGGCTTATAGTCTGGGTGAGCATTTAACATTTTTTTAAAAAAAAAAGAGAAACGTGTATGAAAAAAAGAAAATTTTAACATAATCTTGGCCTGCAGTTTCACATTACTTGCCAGAACTAAAACATCTGCATCCTGTGGTATCAGACTACTTGGGGACTTTGTTAATTAGGAGGCAGCTAGAGTCTCAGATGGGATTACCCCTGGAGAGCTTCCTGTTCTCCTGACACTTCACATGGTTCGAAGGAGAATTTAAGCTACCATGACTAAATTCTTTCTCTCCTTTACACTTGAGTTTATTTTCAAGTGTACAGTTCTCCAAATCATGGAACCAGGTCCATTAGTACAAGCCGAGGATCTGAAATGACACTCTGGAAGGTTCCTTTCCTATCCAGGGATATTTCCTGGCTAGCAACCTTCTGTTTTTCCTTGCCCTGGTATTTCTTTATAGCTAGTGGCTGATCAATCTCAAAGCTTGTACAAGAGACCCTCACTGCAGTTTTTCAGCTGAAGACCAAACCTGAAGTTCACTCTCTGGGGAGACATAGGAAGTCAGAAGTGCTAAACAGATCAGAGCAATGGTCTGTTAAACCTGTCCCTCCCTAACAGCAGCGTAAGAGACACAAAGTAAGTTCCAGACCTCCTGCTCAGGGTCATGAAATCTTTTCCTAGCCTGACAAATTGGGCATTAGATTGTATTTCTAGGCAAAAGGCTGGGATCTTTCCTTTTAATCAGTACTGTTACAGGCAATGCCTCTTATTATACTTACTTATAGCTGTACACAGTAATTAATAAGATTCATCCTAAGACCTCTGTGCGACACCTCCAGTACTACTGTAAACCAAATAACCTAGCCCAGATTTGAAGCAGAGGCTGAAGTCAGGATACAGTAAAAGTCATCTATCTGTCCTTTAGAGGTAGGTGTTAGAGCTTCACTGTGCTGTAGGTTCCAGGGAATTATGGTTGACTCTTCCAGCATAAAAAGATGTTTAACAGGATTTGAGCAGGAAAACACATCAGTGCCCAGACCAGTCAGAGCTGACTACTGGAGACCATAATGAGGAACAAACCTGAACCAGACCAGAGGCTGAGGACAAGCAGCTCAGTGGGTCATGCTAGACTTCGTTGCACAGACAAGTTGCATGAACTCAGAGCGCTGGTATACAAGAGGGTTCCACCATGGCACCGCTTGTCCAGGCTTTGAACACAGAATATTTTTCTTGCTGTTTACTCATAAATCATCACACTCTACAGCTTCTCTTGCACAGCTCACTGGAGAGTGGCAGCTTTCAGTCTACTATCTAGAGCTTGATCTAAATGGACAGAAAGAAGAGATAAGAGACCTTCTAAAGTGCTGCTCAACTGTCCATTAAACCTGAAACACCACAGCAGAGGAGCTGCCATAGGCATTGATTCCTCAAACACTGACTTTATGCATTATTGTGAATGTATGAAAGTACAAATTCAGATTAATTTGTTGTAGTCCAAGTACTAGTTTATAGCTATTGCACTGATGGTGGAAGGCAAAGCACAATAATGTTTGGAATTCATCATACATGCCTTAGTATAACTTTCTGCTCATTCTTCACATTTGTGACATTTGTCAGATCTTGGACAAAAGGAACACAGATCCCTACTTTCAGACCAACAAAATTAGAGGACGTGATTTTCAGATACTTTGGTTTTGAACTACATATGCATTTGGTAGACAATGCAAGTGAAAAGCTTTGTAGACAGGAACTTGGGCATAAAACCCAAGGGAGTTTCTGGGTGGTCATGTCCAACTCATCAGGCAGCCATATTTTACACAGCATTTTTGGATCATCTCTGCAGGCAAGTTCATGCTCAGGTCTTGGATTTCAACCAGGGTTTTTTATTTGTGATGGTAATGGTGATACACTCTCACTTTGCTCTTGTAGCAGTAGATATGGACTATACAAGGTGAGCAGAGGCAAGGTATGGTTCAAGAAAGGATCTTGTGCATGAAGAAGGATTTAAGAATGTCTATCAGTGTTAAAAAAAGAAATTACTCATTTTGTCAGGAAATCTAATCTGCATCAAGATTTGTGGCTGTTTCATGCTACTTCAGGGCTGAACTGAAAAACCACATGGGAAGATGCCCTTCACTTACCCCAGCACCCTTCCTGTCCCTTATTTCTTTGAGGAATTCAGAATCTGATAAAAGGATTGCCCCAGGAGCAGGTAGGACACACATCCTGACAGCGCCTGGCATGCAGGATGAGCCAGCTGCATTTCTAATAACCAATTCACCCATTCTGCAAGGGAGGCAGCAAGGCACAAGAATTTACCTGTGATCCACATCTTACTTATAGCCACAACTGCAGTTAGAGCTCAGGTCTTCCTGGCCACTAGGAGAGCACATTCTGAGCTCCAGGCATGTTTGAGGGTTAGGCAACCTCAATCTCTGCCAGCTCCTAAATTCTCAAGAAACTAGGGCTGTTCTTTTTTTCTTCCCTTAAAGCTCCTCTTGAGCCTAGATTTAAGTGCCTAACAGTAACATTTCCAAAATACCTCAGTGATTTAGGAGCACAAGTCACAGTAATTTCATGCAGACGCTGTGACGAAGACTGACCACTGACCAACTCCTAGTATGCAAAAATTTTGACCACCATCATTCTGAAAGATGTTAAGGAAAGGTCTAATCTCCAGAGAGCTTCAATACAGCCTTTGGAAAACATCTTAGTAATACTTTGTCATGCACAGCGTCAATGCTGGAGTTGCTAGAACTCATTCCTCTGGGATATAAATACTCTTCCCCAAAGCGACATTTAAACTATATAGTCATTGTTTTTGAGCACAGTTCAAGACATTCCTTTTCCCTTAACATATATGCCTGTTCGACCTAAAATTAAGAGTTGTGAGAACTCTGAAGGACTTTTGATAAGCCAAATTTATGCGAAGGAATGTAATAAATTAATCTTGAAGTCAGGGAATGTCCACTACCTAAACTACAGATTTCTAAGATGGTCTCTTACCCTAACTGAAAAGTCCAAATCTAGCCTGGAATTTGCCTGTTGCCCTGAAGTGGCCCTTCCTACACCACCTGCAAAAGTAAAAAAAGCAAACATTGTCTTGCTATAGCATTGGTGGGATCTTTCAGCTGAAAGGGCCAACCAAGGGGTTGTAGCATGCTGGCATTTAATTTCAGTGTAGAAGAGAAATCACATCCCTCCTCCTTCCACAAGAGCTTCGGGAAATGATTCTAGACCAGTACTTGCTGCTAGCAGAAGCCTTATTGCACATAACCTCCCAGGGGAAGTCTCACAAGAGAAAAGGCTCTCCAAGACAAAGATCTCTTCCAACCAGCTGGAAAACAACATGCCTTCATTAATCTACTTCAGACACTGGGAATTCTGCAGAGGTATGCTACAGATTTGTGTGATACCTCATATTGCAGACCTCTGGTCTCCAAAGACAATGTGAAAGAAGGGATGAGTGGGAAAAGAAGCTTACAATTGAGACTTCTAATTTCTGACACCATTATTAGAGTGGCACAGGGGAGACTGGAACTCCTCAGTAGTGTATACCTGCTGTATCCAGGGATGAGTGAGCACTCAGCTGCTTGGATTGCCACTGTCCATACACATCTCCCCCATTCAGAGAGGTGCAGGTAAAAGCTCTTGTTACTCCCTCACTGTCCATCACAGGCAGCATCTCACAGCCTTAACTGTTCACTCTTCAAGCACACAGAGCTGGCTCCTGCCCAAAGCAGCTCACAGTCCCAATGACAGAGAAAGGTAACACAAGTTGCCCAATGTCACACACCAGTTCAAAGCAAAGAACAGAGCCCAGGAACCCTGGTTTACAATCAAAGCCCTTATCCCCTTCACCTGCCTGCTTGCTGTCACCAACTGACAGCACATGACACAGATCCAGGGGTTCATCCAGGGGTGAAAACAGACTTGCACCTGAACATGTTTGCACCGAGTTAACTTTTTCCTCCTTAGCAGAAGTCTAACCTAGATCATTACTGAACAGAACAAACTCAGTTACCTCCAAGGACCACAGAAAAAAGAAGCCCTGCTAATGAACTGTTTGTTCAGTAAAGTACTCAGTACCTCTGGAATGAAGGAAAAAAAGAAAAAAAAAATCCAGAGCATAAAAATAAATGGTCACAGAAGACCAGTTTGGCAAGGACTTCACGCCAACTGAGTGGCTCTAACATCTGGGAGCCACGAGTGCCTTGGATAGTGGGCTTCCAGACATGCACTCAACACCACGAATAAAGCATTTCAAAGCAAAGGCTAAGGTGGGAGCAAGGCTGGATTTACTTACTAGCAGCATCCAAACATATGCTGACAGAGGGAGCCAGGAAACCAAGCCAGAGAGGACAGCCAATTATTGCTCAGTAGGCAGGTAGGGAACTATCTCTCAGCACATCATCCACTTCCATCAGGGCCTTGGCTCCTCTGCTAGCAGAGCCAGGCTTGCTGCAAGGAGTTGGCAGTGACCATCAGTCAACCACACCTATGCTCAACCTACTAGAGGTTGAGGTTCTAGTAGGCCTAGTAGTAGCCCCTAGTAGGTTTACGTCAACCTACTAAACCATGGTCCTTCCCCAGAGCTAGGAGCACTACAGCATAACTTCTCTACCCTCCACTGCCTTGAAAAAGTAGGAAGAAGCGGCATTATCAGTATTGCCTTTGTTGCTGGGTTGGACTTTGTCATTGCCTGTTCCTTGCTCCTCACCAAGAACATCCTAGAAACAGCCAACATGGAACAGACAGAGCCAGCATGAGGCAGGAGAGAGGGGCAAGCACAGCCATGGGCCCTCTTGAAAGACAAGGTGCAACTGTCAGGAATAGAAACTACAGGTATTTTACTTTCTACATGCACAAACACGTTAGAAAATTCTCTGGAAAGCAAGAAAATAAATCCCCAACTTTTTCTGCTCCTTAAAAACTGCCAATAATTCCCAGACAGGGAAAGGTGAGTGGAGGGTAAGTCAAAGACCAAAAACCCCAAGTAACTTCAATGGCAGATATATATTTTGGCACACAAATTACCTTTCCAGACAGCTGCTGCAAGGCCTAAACAGCTTAACAAGCATGTGAAGAGAAAGAAAATTTCAAGTGGCAATGAACTTCGCTGCTCTGAATTAGGTCAAGCTTTCCCAGCCTGGCTACTTCCATTACCCCTGACCAGCTTTGCCTGCAGCCCATCCCTGAAACCTTCCATCATGCTGTTCATTTACCTGCAAGGAAAGATGGCTTTGTATTCAGATGTTAGCTTAGGCTTCAGACAGGCTGGGGTCAGCTCCCATTCTAGTTCACCACTTGCTCCCCGTGGTTGTCCCACACCTTCACTTGTATAGGCAGGCAGTAAATACATTAGCAATCTACACCATTCTGGCTCAGTTATGTCAAGGCCCATAAAAACAAAAAGCTGTGAATGCATCAGAGTCTGCAAATCTCTCCCTTCCTCCCCATTCTGCCCTAGGCTTCTGTTTTGTTTTGGTTTTTTTTCACCCCCCTCTTTCCTGGGAAATGTGATGAAGGAGGGTGGAGTGGCTCGGGCTATGTACAAATATTCAGACAGTCTCTTAGCAATAAATGGATCTCAGTCAGTTCTATTATCTGTCTGGCTGCCGCTCCTATTATCTGCTGTGAATTGTAGCAGCGATCTCTGGAACAGCATTCAGGGACCATCATTACTAACTTCCACACCCTCCAAAGACCACACTGTAACAAGGCATGCTGGATAATACTTGCCATTAGAAGAAAGAACATAAAGGATTCAAGCTATGACTAACACAGTGAAAGGCTCCGCATGGGGCTTTACATTCATTGACCCTGGTTTGTTATTAAAGAAAATTCTAGGTTCAAAACCTAGACCTGCATTTTATACAGCACATCAGCTGATTTACACAAAAAGCTGCTTTCATCCTGTTCTGGCTCGCATATACCCGCTTCATCCTAAATCCTCATGGAAGACAGCACCTGGAGAGCAGGGAATGCACAGCATAGGTTTACCTGGAGCTTACTGTCCCCAGACGTGGACCCTTAGCCCAAAGGAATGAGCTGCTTGTGCCCAAGAAAGCGCCTGGGAGCCCGTGATGCCCTGCCAACAGGGACACCGCAGGGAGCGTCTAGCAATTCCAGGCTAAAAGCCTCTGAAGCGGTACTCAAATGACTCTCATGTTAGGAACAGGAATTTTGGGATCCAAACCCACATCTGACTTCCTCACAATTTTTGCAAGCCCTCCAGTTCATTTGGGGCCTGTCTGCAAAGCCTAGATTGAAATCTAACACCTTTCCCTAGGGTAGGATGAGGGTTTTAGGAGAAAACTGCTTAGGTCTCCCTCCCATAGCCAGCAAGGCAAGGCCACAAACATTAACTCCACCAAAGCTCATTTTCTTATGGGTTTCTACCTGGCAATGGATTGGTTTCAGCCTCCCAGGCACAGAAGCTCCAAACAGAGGCTTTCCTGAAAGTGGGATATTTCAAAAGTCTCCCTCTCCTGCACAGCTTCCCTGATACTTTTTTCACTTGGACACCTATTTCATAGCAGGGCTTAATATCTGACTATTACCCTTCATTCAGCATGGCTGAAAAGTTAGTCATCAACCTAAAAAGTTATTAGGAAACACTTGATACTATGATTGCTTTCCCAAGGAACGAAGGAAAGGGAAGAAGTGGGGGAGGGAAGGTGGGTGAACCCTTGCACTTACAGTCAGGAAGGCATTTCCAGCACAGGCACAGCTCTCCCAGAGAACCTCAGCCCACAGGAGAGCACCCAAGACCCTAACTTGGCACAACTGCTCCCACTGCTCATAGCCCAGAGGGAACTGGCAGAGACTGTCTTACATAGAGCTGCTGCTGCTCCCTGCAGCCATCTCTCCGGGCAGCACCACCCATGGCTAATGCAGTCCAGCTGAGAGTATTTAACTGCCCAGCAATTGCTGACAGGCCTCAGCTGGGAAACGCAGCTGGGTGCTTCTCTCCAGTCTTCCCATAGGAATTTGGGTGCAGGAGTGGGGCTCGCTGCTGTCTCATCCACAGCACAGGGATGGGGTGAGCAGCCAGCTCTGAAGCATCGTGCCATGGGCTGCAGGTGAGGGAAGGAGCTCAAGTGATGAGCTCCACAGGGTCCTCTCAGATCAGGGAATTACAGCTGCTGCCACCAGTGACATCTCTTACCATGTCTGGGTGTTCCCATAAGGAGTTGCTTAGGCAAAGTGGCCCAATGCTGTTGTCCTACATCCTGAGATGGCTTCTGGCCACTCCAAACTGCTGTCACAGGCCACCTTCTGCTCTTAGCACCACTCCTATCCAGCATCCTGGGAGCTCCTCCAGCTCCGTAGATGGTGTGATGTGCAAACCTGGGCTGGAGACAGCAAGTGTCTCTGGAAGAAGGGAAGAGTTACAGTGGGAAGATATGGGGGAAACGTGGGAGCCCTGAAGAGGCTGCATGGGAGTGATCACAATCACACAAATTGTGGAAGAAGAGAACGTTACACCTCTTCATGGCCATTTTCACACCATGCACAATATAACTCAAGTAATCTCAAAAACCAGGGTGGAGGGAGAAGCAACCTGTTGATGAAAAACAAGAACCAACAGCCTGGAAAAACATGGCATCTCCTTAGGCAAGATATTTTGTGAGGCGGAGCACAGCCATTGTATCTACCCACTCAACCCCACTGCCCTACAGCTGAAAAGCCATTTGCTGGGAAGGGGCTGCCACTGGCTCAGAGCCCTTGTGCCCACAGCAGGGCTGGCTGGAGCTGGCAGTCTAAAAAGCTGCATTTTAAGTGGCTTTCTGGCAAGCAGTGCCAAACATTTGCAGAAGATGTTTTGAGAAGGGAGGAAAAAAAAAAAATACCCCCCCCCAATTTTTATGATAATAAACCCGTATTTTATTTGTATACAGTTTATATACTTCATAAAAATGCTAATTACTCTCCCAAAGAGAGGAGAAACAGAGCAATTTTTTGCATCCCACCCTTCCCCCTGCACTACCCTTTATACTTTTATGACGCAGCATTTATTTAAGCCGGAATTGTGCCCAGCTCGTTCTGCCTTTCGCACGGCGCATCCTCCCCTCTCTTCCCACTCGTAAAAAAAAATAATAATAACTTGCAAATTTATTTCAGTGGAAATTTGGAAAAACATTATGAGGGACAAAAAAAAAGCCTCCAAACATAAAGCACACAAGGACTCCAGCACTGTCCCCCTCCCCTTCCACAACTTTTTCCTTTGGTGCATACATTTTTCCAAGGTCACCTCGGAGGCTCTTCCTAGTTGGCTATTAAAACAAAAAACCCGCCTGCCCCAAGAAGCGCATGAAGCCATCGCTGTGGCTTGGACTGCTTCCCTGTGTACGGATGCCACGGGAGAAGAAGCTGGGGGGGGTGGGATGAAGCTGATATTTTTCCAAGACTTTTTCTCTCACCAGAGGAGGAGGATGAAGATGGAGTGATGAGTGAGGTTCCATTTGTCCGGCAGCATGAGTCACTCAGCAGCAGTTTCCGATACACACTTTTTTTTTTTTTTTTAATTTCTCTTTTTTCTTTCCATTACAGAATTTGGTGTCATTTATTCCTTCCTCCCCCTCAAGAAAAGAAAAGAAAAGAAAAAATATCCCGCTACCGTTATGTCTAATTTATTCTGGGAACTTGTTTGAGGACCCACCAAACATGGTGGGGGAAGGGAGATTTGAAACACAATCCAAAATATAATCGGCTCTGGAAGCTTTTAAAGAGACTCCTTTAAGGCTGTGCCAAACCTTAAAGAAGGAAAATACTTCCACTAAATCCCTCCCACCATGAATGGGATCCTGTATGTCTGAGGCTTTTTATTGGCTGGGTGGTTTGGGGTTGTTGGTTGTGTTTTGTTGGGTTTTTTTATATCAAAGATGTTACTCTTTCAAAAAGGGTCTAAGCTCTGCGGCTTTTCGGCAGGCAGAGAATTCTTGCTCCTCGGGCGTGCAGTGATCTGACACAGCCCTCCCCCATGCTGGGTCGGGTTCTCATGCTAAGATCTGGCTCCTGGAGCTTGAGCTGTTGTTTTTTTTCTGGAAGCTGTTTTTTCCCCTCTTCACCCTTTAAAAGCAAAACTAAACAGAACTAAGCCTTTAAAAAGAAAAAAAAAAAAAAAAAAGCAAAAAAAGCAAAAAAAAAAAAAGGCAAAAAAAAAGCACCAAGCTTCACAGAGCCCAGAAACCCAGGCTGGCCTCTCTACGCCTGAAATATCCTCGTCGTCTGCAGGCAAGGGGTGGTGCTGTCCGCGCAACCTCCATCAGCTCCTCTGCAGCCAGCCAGCCCCAGGAAATGAGGTAGGAGAAGGCCCCATCAGAGGGCAGAGGATGTGCACAGGACATCACTGTTGCAGTCAAGACCACCCAATCAACAGTTCTATGACCAACGTATGGACATGCATGGCCATGTTGCCTCCTATCTCCCCCCCAAAATAATCTCGCCCAGTCTTGCTCCAGATCTCAAAAGAGCAAATCTGAGCTGTCCCTCTACTGTGACTCCCCTGTGACAGAGTTCGAGCAGGCTTTAAATGGTGATATTACCTATCTCAGCACTAATCTGGTCCCCTGCATTGGCAGAGAGCAAGGATGATTGCAGGGTTCATCTATTTATTTTGATGGAAGAGCGTTTCAGGGAGCTCTAGAAGCACTGTTATATTTTATCTAGAGCAGGAGGTCCTGCTGTCCTGTAGCTCTTTCCTTCCAGCTACACTTAGATCCAGGTCTGGAAATGCATACCACTATCATTTCTTTCTTGCAACAAATTGCCTGTGCAGTATTTAATCCTGACTGTTCTTTCAGATGCCACATTTAGCTTCTGCTCCCCTGTTCAAGTCCCAGTCCCAGCTCCGCCAGTCCACTCTATGCAGACTGGAAAACTCAGCAGGAGGAGAAGGCAACGTTTTAGGAGCAGCAATCTCCTTTCAAAAGGCATGGGGTAAAGGCCACAAGGAAAACAACCAAAAGTTTGGTTGGAATGAACCCCATTTTGCCTGAATCCAGGCATACACTGGAGCCAAAGAAGGGGCCTTTCTCCATTGATTAGGAGGTCAGAGACCCTAAGGCATCCTGCCCACAATAGCCTCATTCTTCACATGCCATGAGCAACTTCTATTCTGCATTTCAACTTCTTCTCTAGTGCAGTCTCACCCAAAAGTGGTAGGGCCCATCCTTGTACCAGTGATTTTTCATCTAATGCAGACTGGAAAGCCAGACAGGAACCCTGGCACCCGGACAGTGTTTTCTATTTAATTAACATGCTTCTCATAAGGGACAGCTGCAGTTCAAATATTTTATCACTGTTTCTCCTCCTTCCCCTGGAGGAACATGTGCTCTTGGACTGCACCAGCAGCTATGTGCAAATGGCTGCAGCAGAAGGCAGTTGGCTGGAGCCAGACCTTTCCTATCTGGGTGCTGGGTGACTCTAGAGAGCACGGCCTTTCGCCTGCCCAGCTCACGTTGTGGCCCAGGTCACCGTGTGTCCCTGACTAGGCCTTGTGCCATGTGCCATGCTGACCACCAACTCCCTGTTTTCTGCTTGGCCACTCTTAAAACAGTTGGTGATTCGGGGCCCCAAAGCAATCATGGAGACCCCACGAGAAATACTCCCACTCAGTCCTGATTTCCTGTTTACAACGACGTTTTGGGATGTGCTTCCAAGCCAGTGTTTAATCCTTTTACTCTGCCACATTGATTTTGAATCATTCTAGTTTGTGTTATGAGTACTAAGATAAATATTTTTCATGAGTCTCAAGCCACAAGTATCTTTATTGACCTTATTTTTGATTTCATCACAAATAATCCAAAGTTTAGCTTGACAGGATCTATCTTCCACAAGGTACCAGAGGCCTTCTGATTAAGAACCAGCCTCATGAAAGCAGCCATTAAACAGGATTTCAAGGCAGCTCTGAGAATAGGTTCAGACCTCCTACCCCACAGTAAAAAAGGCACATAATCCCCTCAAGGAATGCAACACAAATTGTTCTGGAAGAAAACCATGCTCATCAAGCTTTACGTTTCTTATGCATTAGGTTTTGGTAGCTGCCAAAACATGATTGGCATTTCCCAAACACACACAAACATTATTTATTAAAGGAAATTGGAATCCTCTCTCTGAACAGCCAGTGGGTCCTCAGTCTAAATAGAGCACAACCTGAGTGAAATCCAGAGCATGGGAGTACTGCAGACCCCGAGCACTGCCACATCTGTCTACAGGTTTGTGGCTCTTTGCAGCTCAAGACAAGTTCAATGCGAACTGAATGGCCAATTCTCCTTACACAGGAATACCGTGGGATTTTCTGTAAAGGCAACTTGCAGCAGAAAGCTCAATGTATTTTTCTTCCCTATTTGACAAAAGGTTATGATTCAAAGCTCCAGTGTGACCCAGCAGAATGTGTTTTTCGAATCTGTGGAGGAACGTAATTTAAACATCGTAAGTTAAAGGGAAGAAAAAGAAGCCAACCTCTCATCGGGTTTTGTGTGCCAAACCTCACCATATAGACATGTGCAATTATGGGACTTCCTGAAATATATTTTTGCTAGAAAGAGAAATGGATAAAGTTTACATGGGACTCCAAAGAGCCTCATGAAAGGATGCAGGATCATCAACAAACGACCCACTGAGTGGTAAGAGAGAACCACAGTGCCCAGTTTCAGGTGGCAATCAAAGTCCAAGCTCTCAAATATGTATGACAAAGGAGGTATCCACATGCAGTTGATGTTTTTTTTAAGCACTGGTTACACATGGAGGCAGTGGGCCATGTGTGCCTTGCTGTAGATTTGATGTTATTGGCATGAACCTGTTCATTCATTCCCAGGAAAAAAAAAACCACTTTTTTTTTTTCTTTTTTTTTTTTTTTTAGCAGCAGTGGGTTCTAAAGTTCTCTGGCCTCCTCCTAAAATGTCAGCACTTCTGGTCAACTGCTCAGCATCACCAAGAGAGAGCTGGAACCTCTCCCAGGGTGAGCGCCCACATCTCACCCCCTGTGGGGCTCTGGGGCAGGTAGGGTTTCTTCAGCCTTCATTGTGTTCTGCTGTGCTCACTCACACAGTTGTTTGTGACCTTTTTTAAGGGTGGATTTTCATTTTCTTTCTTTTTTTTTTTTCTCCTGATCCTCATGAACCCTAATTATGAATCCAAGGTCATTATCAGCAATGTCAATTATACAATGGCTGAGCAGCTGCTCCCCCTGTTGCTGGCCTAATAGTGCCATGTTGAAGTAGACAGCAGAATTTCTTGTGCCATTTAAAATTTGCTATATCATGAGTTTCCTTTCAATTGCAAAAGCAGAAAAACAGCTTGAGTACTTTTCCTCCTACATCTTTACTTCAAGCTGCTTTTACAGTCCTCAGTACATCCTTCAGCATCTCCTGCGTTAAATACATGTCCCAAGGGGAATAAAGGGGAATTTAACAAAGAACAATTTTTCCCAGATGGTACCCAAAGTCATCTACAAATACAAAGATAGGAACTGCTTTAAAATAAACTCTATTGGAGAATTTTGGCTGTGGAAGTATAGGGCATGTGGCCATTCACATGTTACAAAGTGCTGTACTCAATACTGAAATAAAGCTACGTCAGGGTGAGAACGCAGAGGCAGCTTACTAGTGAAGAGCAGCAACAGATAACTTTTGAGTATGGGAAGCAGAGCAGCATTTAGCATGCAACCGAAATGAAAGGGGGCCTTTCTTCACCTTGATATACTTTATAACAGTTTAGATAACTAGAAGGAGGTAGCCCCAACAGCAAACTATCAAAGTTATCAGCAATTTCCTCTTCTGTGTGCGGGGTGAGGAGTGTGGTGTGCCACATCCCACCACGTAGGAAGTGTTAACAAGCACTGACTTTTTCATGGCAGGCATATAGCTAGCAAATACCAAAAGAGACCTAACTCTTCCCCTTGCACATCCTTCACTTATTTTTCCCTTCTTCATCTCAAAGGACGAAAGAAGGTAGCTGAATTCACACAGGTTGACCTCCTCTGTGACTTCCCTTGCAAGGTGACAAACACCAGCAACACTGGGAAACACCCATTTGACAAATCTAAAGTTACTGGAGGAATCTGCTTCAGTGCCTCTTTTATTTAAAGCAGTGCTAACGTGATGTTGTACAGAGAAACACAGCTGCCTTTCAGTCTGCACATCAAATGTTCATAAATGGGTATCTCTTTCATTGAAAAGCTACTGGCCTCCTCTTCCCCCCCAGCCTCCTTACTTCCCATTCCCAATTACTACCTTGCAAAACTCCTACTGGGGCCTAAGACTAAAGCTGAACTTTTCCTTACTAAGCATTATCCCCAGCAAGGAGGACCAATGGGCCAATTTATCATCTTGTTGATGCTTGCACAATCCTATCTCCATCCCTGTCTTTGCTGTGCCCCCTCTTACTGTACTAACGAGCGTAGAAAGCAAATTAAAAAACCTTGCCATTGGTCAGTGCAGCCAGCAGCTATGACTCAGAACACACAGAGACTGCAGACCTGGTGAGTAAGATGGAGCTTTTTCTCCCCACCCCACCCCCTTTTTAAAAAAACAAAGTTCCATTAGAGAATAGAAAAACTTCAAAGAATTTGACTTTTTCCTCAAAATTACTGTATGATTAAGGATTTCTGCTGTAGCAACCTTTTCAGCTAACTCCAGTGACAGATGAGGTTCTCTATACTGCCGGTTTTGCATGGTCTAAGCAGCTCCAGAAGCTTAAACATCTCTCCAAAAGCCCTTAAGATTTACACATCTGGGCTTTAACCATGCGAGATCCAGAACTCTTGATGTCTTCAGACTTTGAGAACTTCCTGCTTAGGCCAAGAGGATACTGTCAAAATAGACTTCTTTACTGAGTGACTCAGTGCTGCTTTCAGTCCGTGCCAGAAGCCAAGTACAGAGGCATGAGGAAAACAAACAGAAGTTACTGAAGCATTTCAGAGTTTTCAGAAAAGTTTGCTTCAGCTTTAATTCCAGCAAAGCTCCAAGAAAGATGAAGAAGAAACTATTTCCTAACCAAATTCCCCATGCAAAGGCTCTTAGCAGACAAGGATGTGTAAATTTTACAACAGTTTTGCATTCCTGGTCAGGACCTGTGAGGTTCCACATCCAGATGGTGAGAAGGACAATGCACACACAGAGCATATGGAGAAAAGCCCTCTAGATACCAGCTCAAGTTTTGCCCTCAGTTCTACTCCCACAGCCAACAAACTTCCCTGGAATTGCATAAGTGTTCAGAGCAGAATTCAGTCTCTTTTTTTTGTTGTTGTTGTTTTTGAAGCACTCTAATCACATTATGGAAGAGCCTGGCAGACACCAAAGGCTGCATGCACACAAGCATGCTTGCTGGGAACTCTCCCCCAGGAATGCTCCGCTTGAATCTGGCCAGTTTTTCATATAATTCAAACAGTAGAATACCAGTTTTGAAAACAAAATAGTCCAAATATATTTAAGTGTGAAAACCAAAGCTAAATTTGCTTAAAGTTAGAGGAAAAAAAGTTAAACCCCAGACATGCTCACAAAATACCTCCATGCCAAAGCCTGTCTGGGATATGTATTCACACACTCCTTCGTATGTTGGTTGTGATTAACATCATTTTGGCACTGGGGAAAGGGAACCATCAGATCCATCACCAGCTTCTTCCCGCCTGCCTCCCCCCAGAAAAAGCACCAGAGCTCAAAGTAGGACAGCAAAGCAATAACATAGTCACCCCCCCAAGCTTGTGATAATGCCACAATGGAAAATAGTACGACAAAAATGTTGATATGCCACATAAAAAATTGATTTAACCTAATCTGGGCCAAAGAACACTGAAATATCTCCTTCATGACAATATAGTTATTTCATAACATCACTGAACAGCAGAGGGAAGTTCAAGTCCCTGAGAGTACTGCTACAATGATATTATTTTAACTTTAACCTTTTAAAATTTCTTTTAAATATAACTGTCTACTTCATGGGGTTTATGACACTGTGATTTGGAATAATTCAGCCAGCCTACCACTTATTTTTAAACCACGCATTTCATATACACGTATATGTACAAATTCAAATCTGTCCTAATGAGAATTCCCTAGTTTTTCAAATCACCAAGCAAGCCACACAGCCATACATGGAGCTCCAGCCCACAAACCCAGCAAGAGCACAGGCTCTGCAGCTGGATGCAGCTGCAGCATCTAAGCCACAGCCGATTCCAGGGTCTGGACCCATGCTTAGTCCTCCTCCCATCAAGTTGCCAACAACACATCACTTGGCACACCAAGCTGCAGAGGAAGGGTGGTTGTTGCCCCTCTGCAGATTTATCTTGATCAGTAGCCTATCTGCAGGCTGGTTAATCCTAACAGATGGTAACCAGTGATAATGTACCTTAATAGCAAGCTGATGTCTTTGAACACAGCTGTGTCCAGGGTCTCTCTGAATTTCAGCAGTACAGTAAATCTCCAGTGCTGTTCTGTTCCATCCTTACAGTTATTCAGAGCAGAATAATCATTTATTTTCCTCTTACAATTAAAAAATTTCAAGTCTCCTGTTATTCAAACACGTTAATGAAGAAACTTGTAAGCTCTCTGAAAAATCCACATGATGTGCAAAGTCCAAGGGTTACAAATTTAAGGAAATCATTAGGCTATCTTCCTTGTGCAGGACAAGAGGAGTTAACTCCAGCTTTTTACACAAAATAGAGCCTCTGATTCATCACTGCACCAACTGACTAGCACAGTAAGACCAATTTAGGCAGTTTCTAACAGACTACAGAACCCAAAGCAAATAGTCAACAAAACTAGACTAAAAACCTGTGCTTCACAGGGGGGAATTCTGACCCAGCCATAAAACAGCAACTTCAAGTTCTTCAGTGGGTGTTTGTAAGGTCACACTCTTCTCATCAAACTCACTGGAGATCCTGAAGACAACTTCAATGTGTTCTCCCAATTAAATAGCTCGTTTGGATCTAACACGACATTTATTGACTCCTGAGCCTGTATTGATTGTGAATAGTCTACAGCTAAGGTTTAGTAAATGCCTTAGAGATAAATCAGCATGCAGGTAATAAACTGCAGATCACATAAGCAAACATTACTTAATTATATTTCTATTAATATATTGAGTCTGTAATGAATTTTTGAGGCATTTAATTATCAATTTGACAAGATAATCTAGGGGTAGTTAATGATGGACCAGTAAATTGTTAAAAAAATACAGACACTTAATAAGTCTCCTAACTGACACTGAATTAACTTGCTTTAGCTGTCTGGTTAAATAGACAGCAGTTAATTACAGAGTGCTTAAACAGTCTCGCAATTTTAATATATGACCCTCTTTGCTGTGCAGTAACCACGCAGCAGGAGACAGGGTTTTCTCCATGTGTCTCCTGCAGAAGGGTGAATTACTTGCTGTTGCAACCACTTCGTCCTCAGTAAGATTCAGCAGTTAGGCCTTTCTTCTTCACAAATGCAATGAACCACTCCATCTCTTCAGTGATCAGAAATCGTTGCGTGTTTTAGTCTCTGCAGGATTAACAAGAAAAGGGAATTTTTTCACTCATAGGAGGGGTAACACTGGAAATGGAAGTGGTCGCCATGAAGTGAGCTCTCCAAGTGGTCCCTGGACAAGCAGAGACACCCACTAGACATCCTGGCTAGCCATGGCTATCTGAATATTCCTGTCTGGATACTCATGTATATCCAAGAAATGCTTTACCCAGTGCCGAAGCGCAGCTCCTTCTTTGGATAAAATCTGACACTTCACTGCAACAACTGGTTCAGCACTGACTCATACAGAGATGATCACTTGCCATAATGTTTTGGGAGCATGGAAAAAAAAAAAAAAGGCAACTGAGCCAGCAAAGGCAGCACCAGAGACAAGCATTAACAGTTCATCCCAGAGGTTAACGAATAAGGGTAACAAATATTAATAGCTGTGACACCTTCTCTAGGAATAGCCTCCAGCTGCACTGAGAAAGTACAGCTTCCTCGAGCTGGGGAAGTCTTGGCAGTGGTTGATTTGAAATGTAAAACTGATAATCCTGGGTTGTGCATGAATAAAACACTGTAGATCCTTAATCAGCTGGAGAAACACATGCAGGTCCTTTAAGAAAAAGTAATTTCAGGAAGTAGAAGCAATGTCATTTGACTCCAGGAGTTCAGAGGCCCCAAGTCATCAGTCTCTCCTATCATTAGCTTAAAAAGAAAATTTCAAGTGCTGGTTCTTTTAATTTATTTATTTTAGGGAGCATTTAAGGATCAAACTTTTTCCTCAGTAATTATGCAGCTTGAGAGCCCTTTCTCCAAAAAGAAATAAAAACATTCATGCAATAGCACAAATCCAGGAAGAAGGGCTTTAAAAAGCCACCAAATGTCATCAGACTGAAGAACTTGAGCAGAAACCCCCTTACTCTGGACCCTTACTCTGCAAGACATTTGCATGACAGTGCAATGACACCAGCAACATCACTTTGCTCTTAAAGTCACTAGTAGCTGTGGCAGTGTTAAGTAGCAGGATTATGAACATAGTCCTTCCATCACAGCCTCCTGAAGGTATGAATTCAGGAGAGGCAATCCCTCAGTCTGGGATCAAAGAAATTATCATGAAATATGTGTCTCTAGCTGCTTTAAGTCATCATGTTCTTCAGAGCTAGGCCAAGAAAGACTGAACAGGGTTGTTGCAAGGCACAGTCCCCAAGGCATCATTCTCCAACTTCACCCAAGTGAGAGGAAAAGGTCTTGGACCTGCTTGGCCACCTGGGGAGAGTCTGTTGGCCACTGAAGACTCCACCATCTTCAGCTGAAGTACAGCTGCTTAACTGTTCCCGCAGACCTGTTCTGACCAAGGAAGACATGAAAAGCCATAAGGAATCCTTGCCACCTCCAAAGGATTCCTTGCTACATGCTCATCAGTGACAGAGTGAGGGAAAGGACCATGTCTTCAACCATTACAGTAATGTCTCCTCTTCAGAGAGCAGTAGGTGAGCATGGAATGCATGCACAGCCCTTCAGCTTGGGATGGAGGTGGGACCATGGCTGATTCACAGACCATTCCCTCAACAGGGCAAAGAGGGGAGGCAGAGCTGAGTTTAACCCCTTGCTACTGAAAGGCAGTGCTTTCTCCACACTGACACCAAGACAGCCGAGGTCACCAGCAGGGCTGTGCTGTGCAGGGTACTTGCTCATGCCCAGTCATTTTGGGCATGCCATTAGAGAAAGCATTTTGCCAGAGATGTTGTCAGATTTACCACCAGCTCCAAATGTGGAACTCAGCACACTTCAGCATGCTGCAGTGTTTTTCAGAAGCCACTTTTGGTCCCAGCACCACTTGGGATGTCTAGAAACAGCCTCTCACTGCATACCAAGAAGCACAAGTGTGGCCTATGGTGTTTCTGGGCTGGCTGATGATGGGGTGGTTGGTCATAGCATGCAGCTGTGCTGTGGCCTGGGAGATCAGCCCACAGCCATTAGCCCTCTTAGGATCCTTGGCCAGCGCTCCTGTGGTCTAGGGCCAACTGAAAGGCGTTGTCCTGCTCTCCAAGACTCTGCTTCCTCTGACCTATCCCTGCAGGCTCCTTCTCTGTGATTGCTGCTCAGAGCGGGCAAGACTTTCCCATTGCCCCAGAATGGGCAGCTGCTGGGGCTGCAGAGGTGGGCTCTGGGTGCCACCAGCCTTTCACTTCTCTGCAGCTTGGATGACACTCCAGTGTCTGCACATCCCTCCTCCTCTTGCCACAGATGGTTGCCGGGGTTTCTCTTTGGCTGCCGCTGTTTGGGCCCAGCTGCAGGAGGGCTCTGCTCCAACACAGGCTCAGTTGGGCTAACACAATGGGACAACAAAGGCTGGCTCGCTGAGGAGCTAAGCCTTTTCAGCCCCGTTTCCTTTCCCGATGCTTTCATTTCCTCCAAGCAAAATGCTGCTGAAAGGAGGACAGTGTTGCTGTGGCTGCTGCCATAGGCATGGGGGCTTGGGTGTCACTAGCTGCTTCTTCATCTGGGTCAGTGATTTCAAAGGGTCCTTCACTCAGCTCCTCCCTTAGAGATAATATTTCTATCAGAAAGGCTTACACAGGCAGTTGGTAGAGACCCAAGGTCTAACTCGTGTTCCTACAGCAGATGCCACCAGAGGTGCTGGACATCCGGAGAGAGTGCAGGCAAGACAGAGCCTAGCAGAGGCTTCTTGATCTTTGGCTCTGCAGCCTTCAGGGCGTCCATCAAACCTCAGGAAGCATTTGGGGAAGTCGGGAGGAACTGGGGTGGTTCATGCCATGGCAGTTCTGGCCTGGGGTGGGAAAGGGGAGGAGGGGATAACTGTGGCTGGATCTATGGCATGGCTTCACTGCCACTGCCTTTGACTCTCAGGGGCTGGGGGAACTCTCTGTGTGGGAGAGGGGAGAGGCTGCATTAATTTGTGAGTTTTTTGGCAGGTGACAAAGTTATCCTAGCTGGGTAAGGGACAAGGTGTTAATCTGTACATTTACCAAGGAAGAAATGAATATTCCCTGACCTTACAAGAACTTTCTAAGTGGAAACAAACCAAACTGCATCACATAAAAAAGATTTCCTAGAGGTGGGCATCCTCAGCGACCGACACCTCCCCAGAGACACGCAGACTGCTCGTGCCTCCATCGGAGAGCTGTAGTCCCTCAAAATGCCGCTGCCACCCCCTCACCCCCGACTCCGGCCGACACCTGCTCCCCCCTCCTCCAGGGGGGCATCCCATGGCTTCCCATCCCGGTTTCGGTTCCCCAGGCCCATCGCTCCCCGCAGGCCATGGCCACAGCCCCCCGCCCGGCCTCCCCCGTGTCCCCCTCGGGCGCTCTTCCCCCGGGAGCCCTGGGGAGCGCGGGCAGCCGGGCCGCGGCCTGCTTCCCCCGCCGCAGCCCCGCGGCCTGCGCCAGCCCGGGCCGGGCAGCAGAGGGCGCTCGGGGAGAAGGATTGCTGTGGGGCCGGCGGGGAGGGGGCGGCCGGGCCGGGGCAGCGCCTGCAGAGATGGGGGTGACACGGGGCCGGGCAGGGGTGCAGGGAGCTGAGCTGCCCCGTCTGTCCTGGGGCGGCCCCGGAGGGCGGTGCGGGGAAGGCTGTGGGTTCTGTGGCGCAGGGTGCCGGATCCCCCCGGGACCATCCTGGGGTCTCTCCAGGCTCCCCTTCCTGGGGCACTGCCACCAGGACTGGGTGTCACCGGGACTGGCCGTGACAGAGGAGGGGATTGCACTAATGTCCTCAACGCCAGCCCGGGTATTGCCCTTTGGCCTGGGCTGCTGCAGCACTCGGCGTGCTCCTGGGACGTGGCACGTTCCATAGAACCATAGGATGGTTTGGGTTGGAAAGGACCTCAAAAGTCATCTCGTTCCAACCCTCATCTAGTTCCAACGCAGTCTTGTTCCACCTTGGCCAACCTGGAGAGACTCACTTCCCCCTGGTTCCCCCTATGCCAGAAGTCCCATGGCTTCTTTTAAGACAAGGAATGGGTGAAGAGCAAAGGAAACGTGTGTTTGGGTGGAAAAACTCACGGAGGTCACAATATAATGGCACTAGGCACAGAAGTAAGTGGTGGGGTTCATGGACAGCCCAGGCAAACAGCTCCTAAGGATGGGACTTCTGAGGAGGGGGACAATGATAGAAACAAAGCACATCTGAGGGAGGAATATGGCGATGTGACGCCTTTCTTCCCCTCTCCCATCCACCCCACTGACCTCCATCCTGTCATCTCGTCCCTGAACAGCCACCAGGGGTTGTGGGAGATGGGGATTTTTGGAGATGCAGTGCCCTCCCCCTACCCCTTGACTGCCTCTAGCCAGGACCCCCAGTCCTGGGGAAACAAGCCCCAGCCTGCAGAACCCTCACAGCCGTTGACAAACTGCTTGGCTTTATTTGCTTTATTCCAAGTTGCACCAAGTGACATGGGCAGCATCATTTGGGCTCAGGTCCCTCCTTGGTCCCTTGGCTGCTACTTCACAGCACTGCTCCCCTTCCCAGGGAGGGGAACCAGCCAGCTCTGCCTGGCACCTGTGCTTCAGTGAGAGTAACAGGGCACTGGCACAGGCTGCCCAGAGAGGTCATGGAGTCTCCTTCTCTGGAGACATTCAAAACCCGCCCGGATGTGTTCCTGTGTGACCTGACCTAGGTGTTCCTGCTCTGACAGGGGGATTGGACTGGATGATCTTTTGAAGTCCCTTCCAATCCCTAACATTCTGTGATTCTACGCAGGAAAGCAACTCATGGAAATAGAGTGACCAGGAACATGGTACACAACTATGCTGGGGATGGTGAAGAGGGACACATAGGTCCTTGGGGAGATAGCAGTGCCTGGTTACAACTTGCCCATGGGTTGCAGGGGGCTGCAACCCAGCAAAAAGGCCCTTGCTTTGAGCCCCTTCAGCCACAAACAGCAGGAGCAGCACGCTGCTGGAAGTGACTGGTTTGCTCCAGTAGCCTCTTTACAAGCACCAAGGGACAGCTCCTTGGGGATCGTTGGGTTTTTAAAAGGCCACTTATAAGCTTTAATACTGTGCTGGGGGAGAGGGTAAGGAGGAGGGGGGTCAGGGAGGGGTGGTTGCATTGACTGCTTAGGACTTAAAGCTGTAAACCTCTTCTTCCCTCCCTTATTGCTGGGACGTTTTTATTGGCGAGATGAAGGGAGACAGAGCACAGCTCCACAACTTGCTCTTCTTCTAGAGGTTAATGACCCAGTTAGCAGCTCTTGGCTGCATTTCCCGACATTTTGCAGACATCAAGACCCGTCTCCCTGCCAAGTACATTCTGTTCCCTGGAGCTCAGCCAATGCATCTCAGATTACTATGTAATGCGACAAAGAGGGAGAGCTGGAGGTGAGGGTGGGGGCCGGAGGGGAGATACAGGAGCCGTTGGGAAGGGGGGCAGGGAGAGGGTGGGAGAAGGGGAAGCACCACTTCTAAATTTAACATCTGAGATGGAAATGAAGCTCCCAAGGTGCTTATTTGCCGGATAAAAACGTGAATCCCAGGATAAATTGAAGTGATGCTTCTGGGAAACAGACGCAATCAGCAAATAATTCCCCCTTAGGGACTGCACAGGCCTGCGCTTCCCAGCTCTGCTGACAGTCAAGCTCCTGCTTCTGATGCCCTTGTGCCCAGGACAAATACTGCTAGGGAAGTGAGGCTGCTTTCTTGAATGAGAGCTCAATATCCCAAGAGGAACAGGGGCTTAGCCAGGAAAATGAGGAGTGATGGGAGAGAAGAGGGAGAAGTTCCTATGTGGTCTTTTATTTATCTTTTTGCACCTGGGGCAAAAGATGCCGCTCAGATGAACTGTGCTTGGCAAGCCTGGATGCTTCAGATCCAGTCACTTGCACAGTAAAGGGAGGACAGTCAGACCTTAGGGAAGGCTCTGTTGGCAGGGGTTGAACGTGCAGCTTGCAGAGCGACTGAGCTACCAAACCTATTAGCAGCAGGTGCCTGCCATTGCTAGAGGCCAACATGATCATACACTCCGCACATGCTTGCAAGCCTTCGCCCAGTGAACATTCTGGTGTCCTCTCCTAAGCAATGCTGGGGTCTTCTGCTGCAGCTCTACTGAGATCCCCCAGCCATTACATGCCCTTGCAAACCTCCCCTCCCAGACATCCTGTGCCATGTTTCTGATTAAAAAAAACACACAGATGGTTTCTTGAACCAGAGACCCTCACATGTTGGCAGTGTTGAGAATCAGGTTTGGGGTACTGACCCGAGAGGAACCCTTGCAACCTTCCTCTCCCAGACTGTCACATCTGTTACAGCTTTCCGATCCTACCTGTGCAGTATGTCCTTCTAGTTCAGGTCTGGGCTTTGCTCACAGCTGCTCTGGGAACCTTTCAGCCAGACCTGCAGCTCCATCATGCCCTGGGCTACATGCATTGCCCTGAAGATGTACTACAAGCCTTTCTCTACTCTGGGCACAGCCTCTGGCATATGTCATGCCAGTTCTCAGCCCCAACCCTTGCCAGGTCTGGGCTTTCCTTCCCTCCCACCCTCCTACAGCTGTGTTGGTCCCAGCATATCTCTCATAAACATCCCAACCTTGGGCTCCTCTGCCTAAGCCCCACCACCACTGTAGCAACTCACCTGGTCCCATTCCTCCTCAGCTGCTCTTCTCAGACATAACCATGCTGCTGCATCATGGTCCCAATCCCAACCCATTCCCTATCCCATCCCTCTTCGGCCATATCTGCCTGCTCCCATGTTGCCTCTCCTGCTCCAGCCTGGCTCCTCCAGGGCACAGCCTGCTGTTGCAGGGCACCGAGGGTGCAGGTATCTCCTTTCCTGCTCCCACACACCGCCTGCCATACAGTTGCCACATGCAAGGTGTCAAAGCCTGCCCCCAGCACCTGAGGTACTCTTTGGTCAGGCCCTTGCTGTGGGCATTTCCAGCACTACTCCAAGCCCTGCTCTCTCTCCATGGTGTGTCAGGAGTCTTCAGGTAGGTCTGGGCTTGGAGCAAGTGTTAGTCCCTGGTATTGCAGTGCACCCAGGGTGTGTGCTGGGCAGAGGGTCTGCTCCCCCCATTTGAGGGTGGCTGGGTGGGATTGAGGCTCCCTGGCAGCATCTGGGGCTCTCACCCTGCTCCCATGGGCTCAACAGCCCCCTTTGTTTCTTCCCTCAGGATGCTGCCCTGTGAACTAGGAAGACAAGAATCACGAGAAGTCTGGCTCAATGAGACTGCTTATCTCCGCGGAGCAGAGTCCTCCCTCCTCTTCAGGAATTATTTTCTTGAAAGACAAGAAACAGCACAAAACTGCCTCTTGCTCAGCTCCATCTGCCACATGGGGGCTGGGTGTTGGGAGGCCACAACTGCTCACCATACTTGCCAGACATGGCTTTAGGAGGATTTTTCACCACCTGTAGCCCAAGAAAGAGATGAGTCAGGTTTACCTGTACCAGGAGTAGCTCAGGAAAGTCCTGAAAAAAACGTGTGTTTCTGTGGAGAGGAACTTCCTCAAAAACCAAAGTAAATGCCAGCATCTAAAAATCTGGCACTGCGTTACTTCACTGCTGAGCATCTGTCCTCAAGGCCAGCCCCACGGAGAGAGTCATCAGGGGCCAAAGCATCCTCTACAATATAAGCCCAGGCTAACCACAAACATGCAACCCTCCCAACTTCTAAGCCACAAGTCAGCCTCCTCTGAAGGATGAGAAGGTCCAGACACAGTCCTGCAATTTAGGAGAGCTGGGAGGAGGGTACAGGTTGCAGGAACGAGGGATTAGCTCCTCCCCAGGAGTACCCTTACAAGAGGAGCTGGGTGGAGGCAATCACGGTATCTCAGTTTTCCAACAAAGTCAGCCTTATCCTCTTTGTCTGGCTCATGTCCTTCCACAGCAGATGCCCCACTATGGAGATGAACCCACGTCACAGCACACTGTGCTAGATGCTTGTTTTGCCAATTACTAGGTCCAGTACAAAGGACACAGCCAGCAGCAGAAAAACAATCCAGTAAGCAGATTCTATTGCACATAGAGGAGTCAGTATATAGGGGATCACTGGGGGTACAAACAAGTCAGATCACAAATAATAGATAACAACCCCAGCGACCCCAGGAATTACATAGCATGACCCATAATAGATGGAACAGAGATACAAGGTAACCCATGGAAAAAATGGGAGACAACCAAGTCAATAAGGTGATCACATACAATAGAAGTAGCCCCATGTTGCCTCCCCACAAAGCCCACGTTTGTAAGTGCCAGACCTGACTGGGATCCAGTTGCATGAGGAGCCAGGAGGTCCTTCCCCAGCAGGAAACTCTGCAAAGTGCATCCACCTCACAGACAGACACTCCAACCCTTCCTGCAAGTGGGCCCAGCTTTTATGCCCAAAGCAGGACACCTGGCACTCATTTACCCAATGTGGGGCACCTGGGGCTTGTTTACCCAAGGGCTTTCCTTACAAGGCCAGCCACACCTTGGAGGAAAGCCAAAAGGCAAACTCATCCCTTCCTCTTAAAGGACCATGGGGCCCACCCATATGTCAACCTTAATTCAGGGCTTGGGGTTCAGACCCCAGCACTTCAATGCTGCACAAACCCAGCATGAAATTGCAGTCCTGGCCCAAAACGCCTGCCATTTTGCTGCCCAGCAGAGCTGTTTGCCAGTGGAGCAACTTCCAGCCACAGGGATGGCTCAGGTGATGATGGTGTGCAAATGGGGAAAAAATTGCCAGAGGCATCTCAGCATCTGGTACAATGCTGAGAAGACTTAAGCTGGGACAATTACAGTTTAAGTATTGCTGCTATTACCAATGCCAGAAGAAGCATTTGAGCCCTTATAGGCGTAAATAATAGCAGGTAGATGACTGCTAAGGTTCTGCTACTTTTTTTCCACCCTTCCCTTTCCCCCACAGTTCTGTGCTGGAGTTGAAACCATGGCAGTGAGCAAGCGTCAAGGCCAACACATGTAAAGACAGAGAAATGTTCCAGCCCTATTTATGAAGCAGGCTGAACCAGGCAGGCAATAGCTGTGTCCCCCACATGACTTGTCCTGAGTGGGGAAGCTTATCCCAAAAGCTGAGACTTTTTTTGGTTTTGGGAGACTAGTGAAGGCTTCACTCCCGTGTCAGCTGGCTCCTGAATTTACTAACTCACAGAAACCATCAGGCAGTTTTCGTGCAACAACTACAGCCAGTCCACATTCAATTTCTCACTGTTCAACATCACTCCCAGATCCACTTGCCAGAGGAAGAAGTAACCCAGGTGAAGTCCAGTTTATTAGTCCAGTGTGGGCAGGGCAGGAAACAAAAAGCTTAAAGTGCGTCAAGGAAAGTTTAACTTTGGCTCTCTCTTTTGGCACAATTTAATCACTGAAAAGATTGTCTAGGGTGACTGTGGAGTCTGTATTCTCAAATGCTTTCAAGAATAGGACAGAGACAAACATCTGTCTGGATTTGTTTGGGTCCAGCTGGTCCCATCTTGTGGCATGGTGTGCACCAGGTGTCCTCTTGTTATGCATCTGCCTTTCTCATCCCAGTTTCCAGGTGCATTTGTTCAGCTTCCCTCTGTCACACACTGTCCCCTCTCTGTGTGTTTGCAGGATGTGTGACACACTGCTGAGCAAGTTGGTCTGACTTGTGAAATCATATTTTCCTTTAAATTAGGATGAGTTTTGAGATATACATAAATGTATAGAATACCAGAGAATATTTATTAAGGTTTAAATTAACATTGATTGATTTGATTTTTGCTGATTAGGTAATTATAAGAACTAAAGGGGTAATCACCTTTTCGACGAGGAAATGAAACAATCATCCAAGCTAGACAAGTCCTGAGTTTCTAATTTGAGCAGGGCGGAAAAAAAAAAACCTAGAGATTCAGATCAAAGAGTGGCATCCATGCCATGTTGTCTCTCACTCTCCAAGCAGGCATGGGCTGGGACTTTTCCTACCATGCTCAGCTTAGTTTTATGTATCGAATGCAGTGCCTTGTGAGACCGAGCGAGGAGCTACGAAAGGGTTAGCTCAGGGACTAAAGCAATGCAAGGAGCAGTTCTTGGCTTACTTCATGCCCAGAGGAGAAAGAAGTCGTCCCTACAGCTCCCCACCTCACCAGAAGTAGGGCCAGATACGTCAAGTCACTGACAGCTGAACATGAGGCTCACACGAGCGAGTCCTGCCTCACTCCCCTCCCTGGAGCTGTCTCTCGCACATCTGCAGTCCATCAGGGCCTCTCTCTTCCAAGGTAACCCCACATGCCAGAGTTCTTTACTGGATGTTTGGGATATCTCCAGGGCTCACATCTCAGTGCTATGGGATTTCTTCCCCAGCTGGCAACATGGGAAGAGGCCATCGAGTGCAACGCTCAGCTTGACACTCCATGCTAAGCAATTGCAACCCCTTGCTGGCTTGTGTATAGCTTGGACACCCATACAAGTGCTACGACTCCTTTCCCCTGTTCCCACCTGTATTATAATGGAAACCAGGATGAAGGAAGGCTCTGGAGAGTCAGCTACCATTGGTCCCTTAAAACCAAAACAAACAAAGGCCTTTTCTCAGCTGCAGTAGCATGAATGGAGCTTAATCTCCCTGGCCCCTCCAGGATGTGGCTGAGATATATCAGGGAAGAGCAGCTGTCAGCATGGATGTGCCTAAAATTAGCTCAAAGAGAAGGTTTCCTCCATTTATTTATTTATTTGTTTGCTCCTTAAAAGGCCCCTTCTTATTAGATACAAATTCAGCACAAAAGCTTCAGGCCAGTTCAAAGGCGCTGCTAATATTTTTCAATTACACTGAGAGGGAGGTCACAGCACTTTGCGTTTGAACTTCTGCTTAGTTCTAGGTGCTCCTGGGATAGAGGCTGTAGTGACAGGGTGACTCTATGGATGTTTGGCTGCAGGAGTGTCTTTGGAAGAGCTGTACTAAGTGCAGCAGGTTCAGCTGGTGAGTTTGTGTGCTGGAGACCAGTGTGCCATTTCTTTAGTGTTATAGGTACCCTAGGAAGGAATCGTGAAAATGGATCTCTAACCTTAAGTTATCTCCCTTCAGATATACCCTACCCCTCACAGAGGTTTCTTATTTTACATAATGGCATTTTCTGTTTTTTTGCCAGCTTTTCCCTCCCATCCATCTTTCCCACCCTCTCATAACTTCAGGTCTCCCTCACCAATTTCACTCCCTCAGACTGGAGGGGAAGGAAGGGGGTGGAGAGGTCTTAAAGACACTAGATTCCAGCAAGTTTTTGTCAGAGAGAAATACCTCAGTAACGCCTTCTGTAAGCAAAGGACTGGAGAGTGAATTTGCTCCTTCTTAGCAAAGAGTTCACATATGACACAGATGCGTAGGAAACAGCAGAAGTACTGAAAAGAAAAAAACACCAAACCTTTACGGAAAAAACAAAATGATCTCTTTTAACGTACCTATTCCACCCCACATATCTGTCTCAGAAAAATAACATAACATTTCTTTATCCTTATTCCTGGAATGGGCCTTATAGGAAACCAGTGTCTGCCTTTGAATCCTTGCTGACATCTTGCTCTGCAATGACCCATAGCCATTCAAGAGCTGGTTTTCTTTCTGCTGACTGGCCACTCTCCCAGCTGCCTTCTCTTCCTGCTTTTCATTTTCTACTCTGTTTATCATTTTTTTGAGGTGAGGAATTGTCATTGCCATTGCAGTAAGGTGCTGGGTGAGACTGGGGTGGCTGGTTCCTCCTGCAATATGAAGAGTCAATTAATGAAGCGAGCAGTAAGTGGCAACAACAATTAATGTGGCTTCACAGCTGGAGACCACCCCTACACACAGTCGTGCTATAATATAGTCTGGTCTGGCCTAGTCAAGTCTTTGTCTACTGAGTTTACAAGTATTTGGATCCAAGTTTTTGATTTGTACAAGCATGGGAGGCCATGGACTATGACTATGTGCTATCAGAGTGTAAATAATAGGTGGGCTGGGGTGCTGACTCTAGCTGGACTCTTCCATCTAGAGCCAGTCTTGATATTCAAGGCCCAGGAGAAAAGTTTCTAGACTGCAGCTTCAAGTTTTCTGATCCACCAGCTCAACTGGATGTGCTAGCAAGCTGGACCTTGAGGACTCTATGGCTTTTTAATCAGAAGGTAGGAGCTATTTATACTCTGCACAATCTTTTCCCTTGAGACAGCAATCTTGGGCAGGGCTAAGGGCTTGCTAGAGCTACCTGCTGACCATATCTTTATCCTCTTCTCCAGGAAAGTACATGAGAGAGCAGAAAGTCAAGCAGTATGACTGGCTCTAAAAAAAAATTCTCTCCCACCCCATATCACTCCTCTGTCTGCTCTGATGGCATCAGTGTTGCTCTGAACAGCACTGCAAGTAGTGCTGATTGCAGAGCAGCAGCAGGAAGATGGGAATCATTAAAGAGACTCAGCCAAAGCCCTGTAATTAATTAGTTAGAAAAGCATCTTGGTGTTATTAGAGAGGTCTCAGCAGAGGAAGCGACACCTCCGTTCTAACAGACTCACCTTCCGCCAGAGCTGCTGCTGCGATGTTTGACATTGTGCTGGTGTAAACAGAAATTAGAAGTCGGTGTGACAGGGAAAGGAGCCACTGGCAGGCTCTGCCCTTGGCCAGCACTGTGCTGTGTGCTAGGAGGTTTCCGTGAGCTCCTTGCGGCTAGAAATCAGATCCTGGAAATGGCTCAGGTAGGGATGATTGCTACTCAATCAGGAAGCTCCTGATTTTTGCTGTGACTAAAAGCAAGCCCAGTTTTCCCAGGGTGCTGAGCAGAAAGCTGGTTATCCAGGTGTTTGTTATTATAAACAGCCAAGCATACACAAAAATGTCACCCAAGGCATGAGGAACTGGCGTCTCCTGGGATGTAGACACATGCAGGATGCTGCTGTCCCTGGCAAACATGCACAGGCAGGCTGCATGGAGAACTAGGCCATGCTTCGAGCTGCATATTCATGGCATGCAAATGTTAAACTACTTACAAACTCCCACAGCTGTCATCAGCACACAGTACCATGGCCGTGAACCCCAGAGATGGAATAATATCCTATGGGGAGCAGCAGGATGCTGCAAGATCTGCGTGTTGCTGAAAATAACAGCATCGAAAGGACGATGGAAACCCAAGACTGAAATAGCCAGGATTGCTTTAAGGACTCTCAATTTCCTTTGGGGAAGGAGGCCAGGCAATGTGGCTAGTATATGGGGTGAGGAGGCAGGAGGCCTGGCTCTTCCACTGACCTGCCATCATACCTTTGGCAACTCTCTTCCCATGTGCTAATTTTGCCCCTTCCCCACTTGGTACTGTCAGCCTCTAGGAATTCGTAAGTCTTGAGTTGGGCCTCCAAATACCATGATTTTGGCTTCAAAATCAAGAGCCATAAGCATATACATATGAATTATGGGCCTTTTTGAATGGCCTTGTGGTTTCTGACTCTTTAGGGATCATATTTCCAACTGAGTGGGTCAGATTTTTTTTATTATGATGATTATTATTTTAAATGAAAGCCAAGAATTTCACATAAACACGGGACTCTGGCAGCTTGAGTTGGCAGCACTGCCTGCTCTTCAAGTGTCCTGCCTACTTGGACTGGGAACATCTGAGGCATGGGCTTTCACTGGCCATGTCTGCACAGCATCTTGAGATACCTCCCCCATCTCAGTTGGCTTCCTGTATTTCCCAGGACAACTGACAACAAAGAGCCATTCCACCAGCTGTTTCCAGTGAGGACGGTAGGTGGGATAGCTCCCCTGAGTTTGGCCTGCATTAGACCACAGGTGACCAAGAGATTGGAAGTGACCTAAGAGTAGGCTCCCAGGTGAGATTTTTTGGTGCATCCTATTTTGACTCTGCTGTTGCAGCCTTGCCAAGGTATTTCAAGTGCTCTACAAGGCAGCAGAGAGATTAAAAACTGAGAACATGTCAGTGCATGCATTTGCTGTTCTCTCTGCTGAGTTTCAGTCAAGGTCCCGGTCATCCTCTGGGCAGAGGTTTGAGTGGAAGATTGTGCTTAGTTGAACAGTCTTTCTCATATCATGATGCTGAACAACTCAAATCTCCCACATTTTACCTTGCAGATATGTGGACATACCACGAGAAGCTCCCTGTCTGAGCAGCTGTCACCAGCTCTGCAATGACAACAAGCACATCTTTGGCTCCCAGCTCTGAAGCTCATCTCTTTACAGTGGCTGTCAATGAAGTCGTTCTCTGAATAAATGAACAAACAGAGATCTTCAAATGAACAACACATTCTTCCGCAGGTCAACTTTGCAGAGAAAGCAAATATTTCAAGAGACTATGCTTACTGCTCATAGCTCTCTGGAGCCAGCCTGCTAACTCTTCTGCGGTGGCTGTAAATCTGATGGTGGTTCAGTTTAAGGAGCTCACAGATGCTATTTCAGACTGATATAATGTACCATAAATGGGATTGAAAGCTCCCATCTATAGCAGACAAAGCCTTTCTGGTTCATTCAAACACGTCTATTGTATATATGCGCAGTTGGGATTCATCCAAAAGTGAGTGATAGCCAAAAGAATTTACACGTTCCTTGGCTGGGGAACATGTTGATTTCAGAAGGCAGCAAAGGTAACACGAGGATACAGGGAGACTCCCTCTCCTGGCATTTATTATTTGAAACTCATCCTTTGAGTCACCTCAGACTCGCTGCAAAAGGGGAGAGTCTCAGAAGGACTGAAGAGCCCCCACCATATGTGAGATATTCCTGGTTTAGTGGCAACAAAGCATTTGGTCTCCATGGGATGGCAAGCAAATAGAAGCTGGTTCCACGGTCTCAGGCTGCATTTTATGGGGTGTCTGTCTAGCTAAAGAGATATATCAATATATAATATTGCAATCAGCTTGTGGAATGCATTTCTGTAAAGCTCTGTGGAGAACCAAGTGACTTCAAAAAGGTTTAGGGGGTACGATTCATGATCTCTCAATACAGGGAACAGCCACCAGACCCACTGTATAATGGTAAAGGTTAAAAGCAAACAAGTAAACCCAAATGCACACGATAGTAGGGGGAGCCCGACTTCAAAGCGTGAGACCATCACTAATTAACAGGGGTCAGGGAAAGGTTCCCTAGGGCAGACCAGCACACCAGCAGTACGGCGGGGCGTCCTGGGAAGCCGTTCTTTTGGCGTCAGTCCCACATGGGCCACAGAACGAGAGCGATCCTTGGTCTGATCCTGCCTGGCAGTTTCTGTGCAAAATGGGGCCAATTTGCTGGGAAGCTTCCCACCCCAAGGAGGGAAGAGGTGGGCCGTGAGTTTAACAAACATTTTGGTATTTGGAAGTCATTCCCAGCTCTCGTTTAACACACAGACTGCATTTCCCATTGCTAACTGGCAGCAAAGAGCTCATCAACATTTAAATAAGAGGCTTGTTAATGCCAGCGTGAGGCAGGTTTGCATGCCAAGGCTGGCTAAGGTTTCGTGCCAAGGATTTTCTAAGAGAGAATTTCTCTAGGAAACTCCTTCAAAGGAAGAATTCACTTCTGGTTAAAAAGAGTGAGGGCTTAATTTGAAGAGGTGCTGAGCTGGTTAAGTCAAATGGATGGTGCAAGAGCTGAAAGCCTGTGAAAATCAGACTCCAGCTTTTAGATCAATTAGGTGAAGAATGGCATGTGGTGTTTTGCAACTGATTACACTTTCTGCAATGCAATAACTGAAAGGAATAAAAAAGGCCACACAACCTCTTTCATCAGTGCTACTGACTTGCCCATCAATGCTAAATATACTAAGGTGAGGCTTTAAATGCACCTGTTAGCCAAGTGTGGGAATATTAATTTCTACAAATGGTCAAGTGCACCATAGTACAGGATCTGCAATTTTTGAACCTGTTCCTAGATCTCAAATGAGACCTATAAATTATGAAGAATTTTCAGTCTGTGACCTTGTTTTGAGCCTTCCCTATGAAGACTGAGTCCCCATCTCAGAGCCAGTGGAGAGGAAGGGTGCTGGTTTTGGCAAAGCTTCAGAGTCCTGTACTGTACATATCTATAGTATGGTTTATTGCCTTTCCTTGTTCTGTCATATAACAGGAGTAATGTCCGTGGTGTTGGAATATGTGCATGGTAATTGGCTTTTTCTGTAATTAAATGCCTCGGTGCCAGCGTTTAATCAGCTGCCAAAGCCGTTTATTGCCTCATATACTGCTGCACCATGAGCATTACCCCTTAATTAGTTGCTGAAATAGTGATGATTTAGCAGCGTCTTTATATTTATACTTTAAGACAGCAGATTCAGTCCAACATCAACAATATTGCAAGATAAAAAAGCAGCCCATTCTGCTATGCAATGATTTGGGCTTATTTATTTTTCCTTACCTTGTGGAAAACAGTGTCATGTGCATCTCCTGGTGACACCGCACTGGAGCTGCAGTTAGCACTTTGAAAGCAGTTGCTATGTCTCTGCTCCACTTCAGGACTGACCTTGTGTATTTTAAGTGGATTCGGTATCAATAAAACATTGTCCCCAGAAACTCTCAGCAGCAAAAGAGGCGTAGGCTTCCCCCACTTTGACTCACCATTACCAGGACTGCGTGGATCTGGTCCAGCAGACCAGAGGCAGAGAGATCCCAGCTTTCCTCCCAAAAGCTCCCTGGGGAAGGGACCTCCTCTGTGTCTCTGGTGGAGTGGTACTTTGTCTTGCACGACCCTGGCAGGTTGTGACAGATGACACTGACAGCAGCAGCAATTCTCCTGACAGCCCAATCCAAACTCCTCTTCCTCCTATTCCCTGCTTGTCTTTGTAGCAGAGGTGGTGCTGTGTTACGCAGCCACTTGCCATTTTGTGGGCAATAAACAGTGGTGAAAGAGTGAGAGAGGCATCTGCAAAAAACAGTTCACCCTGCCATGAAGAAGGTGTCTAAGAGACGTTGGAGAAATGGCCCTTTGTCAGTGTCCACCTATTGCAGAGGGAGCCCTGCAGCTCGCCTGCATCGGACTCTTCTCTCCCAAACTATTAGAGATGGGAGACATGATCCCCATCCAAAGCACCAATGCTGACTGCTAAGACTGGCACTGTGGACAGATTGCCCAGCTTTTCAAGTTTCTTTTCAGCTTTGAAAACCCTTGAGGAAGCTTACAAGACCCCCAAAACCTTCTTAAAATTGGCTAGAAAGCAAGAGTCATCCTTGCTCAGTAATAAAACTCCATTTGTGACACAGATGAAGTCATACAGCAAGTCAGCCTAGATACCTTCAAGATAAACATACAAGACCCATTTTTTGTTTAAAGCCAGGCAGTTAAACCTACAGTAGCCACAGCTGGAGACAGCCATCATGCCAGGAGAAAGCAGCTGTACAACTGCTTCTTCCTTTGACCAGGAACATCAACAACAGAGCAACCTGTGGGGCTGCCACATAGTCTATACCACCTCCATCCCACCCTAACCCCCCCCGTACAGCTAGCCTTGGCACCTGGGTTTTAGATACAATTCACTCCCAGAGCTTTCACTGTCATCAAAGGATTCTTATTGCCTTTGATGGCAAGAAAAGCAGTGCCAAACTATCGAATTAATAGCTCCCCCACCCTTGGCCCTCGCCTCTGGCCCCTGGCCTGCTAATGCTTTTTGATTTGTGTGTGGACAACATATCCCTGGAAGTTTTCCATCGTAACAAGTTTAGGAAAAAATACCTTGTGCTATAAAGGAAGTAATAATATCGAGTTTGGAAAACTATATAGCAGTTTAAATGGACTTGAAAGCCTACACCATCACACTCCCTTTATTGCCAAGACAAAGCCTGTCAGACTCCCGTGTCCTGTAGGAACAAGCTGCAGAGTTCATCCTTTCCTGAGGGAGAACACAGGCCGTTCCTAAAGTCCCCTGGGAAAGGGGAGGAGGAGCTGGGAGCGAAGCTGCTGCTTGCATCTCCTTCCATGGCTAACAAAGCATCCCCTGACAATACATAACCTACTAAAGAAGTCCTTCATGTTCACTGGAGGTGGGAAAGGAAGTATGAGATTTAATTTGCAGCCAAGATCATTTAGCCTGGACAGTAGGAAAGGCTGTCCAAGGGCGAAGACACCACCACTGTGTAATGGGCTGATAAGGGATGTTGTGGGATCTCAATCTGTGGTTGCCTTCAAGGATATGCTACATAAAATTTCATTTGGAGTGACAAACGGGGAATGGGTTTAGCTGTATTGTGTGCCTTGGGATCTTTCTACAACTCCGTGAAAAACTGTTTTAAGAAAACTACTTTTTCTAATATGGAGGACAGTATTCATCTCATTTAACACTTTAAGACACAAAACAAACCTGTCTCAAATGCTTACCTAAAGAAAAGATGACAGACCCTCTTCACTGAGTACAGAGGACTAGAGGGCCACCTTGGACAACAAAGCCACCTTCCAGGCTGCTGGAAGTTCGAGACAAATCCCACCTTGAAGACAGCCTGTGCAGGAGAAGATTTCTGAGAGCAAAGGGCTTAGATACAAAGGTCCAAGGACAGAGAGGGTAGAAAACCAGGGGCTATAAGCAGGGTGCAGATATTTAGCAGGTAAGAAAAGATCATTGGAAAAGCTTACCGGGATACACTGGATTCCCTGTCATTTGAAGTGTTTCGGTCAGGGAAAGCGTTCGGTGAGGGTTTGGTGCTGTGCCAGCTTCTCTCACTGAAGAGGTGAAGGTCAGGCTGTGTGGTGATCAGTGGTATTTTTGAAGCAGATTGGACTGGACCGGGAACAATCCTGATTACTTAACAGCAAAGACAGCCTAGCAAAAACTTCCTAGAAGAGACAAGCTTTGCATATCACACTTCTTTCTACTCTCCCCATAATCGTTTGATTAATGTTCCTCCATTCAGCTGCAAAGCAAAGTGCTTGGCTCTGCTCAAATCACAACTCAAATTTGAGAATACTTGTGAGCAACCTCCGCACACAACCCACCTCTGCAGATTGCCTCATGGTTTAGGAATGGAGTGCTCTCTACTGCAAAGGCACAAATGTTTAAGAACAGTGCAAAATTCATCAAGAGATGGCCAGTTCAAGCAGGGGTAGCCTCTCTTGTGACATCTTTCTAGCATCTGTTCACCCAACATGTAGCACTGTTCACCCAACAGCGAAAGAGGCTCTTGAACGAAGTATGTTGAGGAGCCACACAGTGGAATTTTGAACCCAAAGGGAGAGGGAGAGAGAGAGGGAGAGAGAGAGACAGACAGAGAGAGAGAGATGGTGGATATGAAGCATAATTGCAGGTGGAGGTTGGGAGAAAGTAAATACCATTCGACTTGAAAAAATAATTTCACACGCTAGCAAACAAAAATGAAATTTATAAGGAGTTTATTGGATTGGTAAAATGTAATAAAAAAGCATTTGTGATACTTCTTCTGCAAAGAAAAAAGGCATCTGGCGATTTTGCATATTTATTTTCCCTTACAAAACATTAGAAAAGCATAACTGATAAAAAGGATAACAACTGAAAGAGCAGAGCAAAGAGGAAAATACATCTCAATATAATTGGATAATGCGTAATAAAAATACAGAAAACACATGCTTAAAACAGCTTTCATTCTCTTACTGTAAAAAGTCATTTTACGTGTTGAATAAAAAATATATGCCGGTTGCTCTGAAAATTGCAGTTTAGAAGAGGTAACTAGCTGAGAACAAAATATATATCTCTCTATATATTTATAAATATAGAAAATGTGTATATGCTGCATCTGTCCTCAGAACAAACTGGAATAAATGGGTTTCAATTCCTGCACACAAGTTACCAGAGAAAAACTTCATATATTACGTAGCGGACCAATCCTGTAAGGTGCTGACTGCATTTCCTGAGAGCCCTCAAAGCCCTGTGGAAGTAGGCAGTGAAGGAGACAAGTGGCCTGATGGGTTCAGTGAGAAGGGAGGCTACTCAGCAGCTCACAGGAGGTGCACTCAGCAACTCGCAGGATTCAGGCAAACTCCAATGGCAGCAGGATTGGGCCCCTCACAGATGTGGGCAGTGCTTGTGCTCAGCAAGGGGTAAAACTCTGGTACCCTCAAGCTCTGACAGATAGGACGCCAGCCCTAAAAGCTCAAGTAATGTTACTTCATTAGGATCTGAGGGCATGGAATGCGCAGCAGAAGGCATTCTTCATATAGGGAATGCCTCCTTGTGCCCCTTTCTTGCCCAGATACCTAGGCTAGTGATTCACATTTAAAAGGAAGATGCTTCCCACACCACTGAGAGCCTCTGTCTGCTGGCAGAGGACAAGGAGAAGTGCAGTCAGTCATGCTCCCCTCCCAACTGCAACAAAGACAACAATGCAAAACCTTCTCTATCTCAAGGGCTAAACCAACCAGCTACCATAAAGCTGAAATACCACCTCAATCCTGGCCTGGTCATCCACTATGAATTACGGCAACATAAACATCATCACTGGTGACCCTAGAGCTACAGTTGGTAGGGACAGGCCAAAGCACAGCAGCTACATAGGACAAATACATTCCTGGGGGGACTCCCTCCTTGCAGTCTGGAAGACCTAAGCCAATCTCCCAGCCCTCAGGGGGCTCACCACGGGGCATGTAGCCAAGAGGAATCCTTCTGGAATAATCCATGCGTGGTTCAGACCTCCTTGTATCAGCCCACAGGTAAAGCCAGTGTGAGAGATTAGGCTCTGAAACACAACAAACTTCCACTCTTTGTTCCGAGCTGGAAAGCACTGTTACCAAAACTGCAGAATTAGTCCTCCTGGTCTCTCCTTTGACTAACTGGAGGGAAGGCACTGGAGGCCGCAGTCTACTCGCTGACAGTCCAAAACACAAGCTGTGGCATGGGAAATTTTAGGACCCTTAAGGAGCTGAAGTCTTATCAAGGCAGATTCTGTCTAGGAAGATCATGAGAAAATCCAAGCATAACTCTGCTCTGCCCATACCTCTACCAATACTCAGTCCTCGCTCTCCATAGGACAGCAGAGGAGGTCACAGTGGTGGAGTACTTAGCATCAAAACGTTCCCTTTGCTGCATTTCCAACAAACCTTGCATGTCCTCTCTGACCACAGTAAAGTTTCCTAAAACAGGTTTTTGGAGACTGAAAGTGAGAGCACATCAGCCTTTTAAATACAGTAGCACCAAACACCCAGCCTTTGGTTCACCTTCAAATTTTCTAACATTATATAAAAAAATGAATAATGGAGAACTTACAAGAGACAGTATTAAGCAAATAAAATCTCCAGGTATGAATGACTCTGGAGTTCTGATACGACAGAGACGTTTGAGGAGATATACCCAAATACCTCTGCTACTGAACAATTCCCTACGAGACAACGAGGTGTGTGAAACAAGACGACAAGCAGCGCTGATGGAATAAAGCCGTTGCTTTGCTTATCCCAGTGGAGAACAGATGCTCAAAATTAACCTCTTGCTTCTGTTCTACATCATTCTTATAGTTCCCATCCCTGCTCGGCATTAGGGCTATTTCTTTGCTGCCCATAAAGGAGCACTGCAGGTCTCCAAAAAGGCACATAGTGAGGAAAGCGGAACACAGTTTTTGTAAAGGCAGCTCAGTTAATAGCCTACTCTTCACCTTGCTGGTTGTTCTGCTTAGATGCTTGTCAGCTGCTGAGGTACTTAAGCATTAGGCACATTGGAAATACTACTTTTTTTAGGTGGATAAAGCAAAGAACTAGATCAAGCTCAGGGGACAAGGCAGAAAATGTCCATTTTGCCAAACCGAAATGGGTTTCCAACTCATACAGAGCTGTCAGTGAAGCACTGGCAGATGTAAAAAAGTGCCCCAGTTCTGTATTTTCAATGGGTACCATCTCAACATAGTTGAAACGCAAACCACAACCTCCGGCTGTGCATTTCAGTGCAAACTGCTCTTATCTCATACAGCCCTGAATGAAACATTAGCACAAAGGCAGCCTAATTGGAACAGGATCTTCTCCTCCCTCCCTGCGAATCCTAATCATTGCACACAATCCCATAGTTAACAGCAGAGAGAAAACACCTGTTTCTGGAAAAATACTTGCACTAGGAAGGATCAAGCCCTAGGCTGGACACAGACTCACCACGGGGAGCAGCTCTGACTATGGAGAGGATGAGGTGGACTTTCCTTCATTAGCAGGCCTTCCTTAGCTCTCATGCTGCAGCAGTGTGGCAAGCTGGAGCTGGAGAAAACATCTGCAGTGGAGGTGCTGGGCTCTGGCTCTAGTTCAGGGAACACTTCAGAGGGTGGCACTTTTCTCCTTGGCTGCCACCAAGAAGACAATAAAAGGAACAGGAGACTACACTGAATGGCCCTCTCTCTTTTAGTTTGAAATCTGAGCACTTTCCCAAACAAAGGAATTCCTCCCATCTAGAAATCCTATTTGGAAAACCTCCCTATATCAGAACTGGAAAATATTCCAATTGCATTTTCTGGTCCTAAACTCTAGATAAGCTTTCCTAGACAGAGCTCCTAACCTTGTTTTATTTCAGTGCCCAAACCAAAACGGCTCCATACCATACAGGGACCAGAGCAAGACTAGAACACAACAAACAGCAAGTAAAAATAATGACACTATGAAAAAGCACATGGTCCTGACTATCAGAAATGCTGAGTAAGCAAAGCTTCTATGGAACAAAATTAGCACAAGATGTAGGAACAGCCATTAAAAAAAAAAAAAATCAGAGCAATTATGCCCTTTATTTTTTGCCACGCTTATTATTTTCCCCTCTCTTCTCACACATGAAATGGGGCAGGCCAGTTCTTTTTCCTATTCAAGTTGGCTTTGCTTTCTGGGCTGTCACGCTGCTGGCACAGACCTGTGGAGACAGGACTTCCCGCACTTCAGGGGAATGCTGAAGTCGGGCTGTTTTTTAAACATCAAACTATTCCTGCTCACTATACACTCTGCTTCCAAAAATAAAACACGCATCCGAGTCTTTAAACAAGCGGACGGACCCTTTAAAGTTTCATAACAATGTTTTAAACCTGGGGTAGGAGATGGGAACCGGAATACATTTTCCTACTTATGGGAAATAATGAAGAAACCAACATTTCTGCATATGAAATGCTGGGTAATAACAAATCAGAGGTCTGTTGCTGAGCCCGCTCTCCCAGCCAGCCCCTGTGAGAAAAAGACAGCGAGAAAGGTTTTTTTCACTCATGAACTTAAAATGAAAGGAGGGGCAATACATGGGAAGGAAGAGGGTAGACAGGAACATGGCATGGAAATGACTTGCCTGGAGCAACCACACAAGTAGGCAGAAAAATGGCAAATATAACCTGTCTCCTTATTCCTAAAACTAGTTTGGGAATGAATTGGGGGAAGGGGAAGAGGGAGCAGCAATTTGAACACGGCAGATGCTCTAGTTTAAACCATATCTTCCCAAAGAGGAACCGAGGGTGGGGGCAGGGGAGATGGCTATTATTAATGTCCTTCCGTATATAGCAAAGCAGACATCCTGCATAATGGCAACACAATACATCAATAATAGCCCAAGAATAGCTTCCTACCGTTTTTTTTCCCCCTGACAGTTAGAAACATAAAGAGAAAAATCAAGCTGCTGAGATAAATAGCTGAGTCTCCACCCCCACCTCAAATTGCCTTGGCATATTTTAAGAGATAAATGGTTCTATGAGAAATTTAAATAGCTTTCTCTTTTCATTTTTGGCAGCTGCAGGAACTGGGTCAGGTGTAGAAATTATTAATTTCGAAGCCTGAAAAACCCATGTTTGAAAGTAAGGTTTTTTTCCTTTAAAGCATCAGCTTTCTTAGAAGTAGAGTTAGACAAAAATTAAAAAATAATTGAGGTTTGTTTTTTTTTTTTTAAGCAGAAGTCAGACCAAAATTAATTAAATAACAGTGCAAGCTGCAGAAAGGGGACAATTTGCATAACAGTTTAATGGACATTAAAAGTATCCATGGTGGATTATTAATATTTTTTGCATATAGTATTTGCACAATGGCTTTCATTCTTCTTGATCAAACACAGCACTGGAAGTACGCATTGAAGAAAAAGACTGGGGGGCACTCTAACTTTAGCGCACATTTCCAAAGATATAAGAGACTACTGCCAGAGTGACCAGCACCAAACACTTTCACAAGGAGCTCATTTACTCATTGACAGGCCTCTGGATTGACACCCCAGGGAGCTGATCTGTTCAGAGCTGGTGAACCTGGTACTGAACCACGTGTAAATCACTGCCTTCCCCTCAAGTTACTCTTGCTTTACATTGATACCAAGATTTCTAGCTCAGCTTCCCTGCATGATGCCAAAAGCCATCTCCCTCCTCATGCCATATGTGGAAGGATCTCTTTGCAACCATAAAACCCTGAATCTAACAGAAAAGAAAGGTCAAATCCTGTAGAAACTGCTCTGAGGAAAAAAAAAAAAAAAAAAGCTGATATATTAACTCCCTCAAAGGATAGTACACTAGTTAAGATTTGCAAAAGGTTCAAATTTCCAGTCTTACAAAGACTCCAAGATCTTGAGAGATACTCAGTCAGCATGCAACCCACTCTGCTGCATGGCTGGTAAAATCCCCCCTGTTCCCCGTGCTCTGCTCCGTGTCCCACATCAGCTGGGTACCGGACAAGGAGGAGAACTCCCTCATTTAGACTCACTGCACCTCTGCAGGGCTTATGGTTTAGGGCTCTTCTTCCCTTCGTGACCAATCAAAAATTTAAAAGGTGACAAAGACACAGATGTAAATAGAACTGCAGTGCCTAGAAAGTCAGAGCACAGATAGGATCAGAAGACAGACTGTAATTACAGGCCCTGCTACTTATTACATAGGCCAGTTGTGCTACATGAGCCTTCGGTGGAAACTTCCTGTGTAATTAATAAAGGAGAAACAGAATACTTTTGCAATCACTTTTCTAGCTTTCACTGTGGGGGTCCAATCCTGCCATCCTGGATTAGCTCTAATCATAGTCAATCTTTCTCTGCATAAACTGAAGGCATCTGTTCTGCAAGACTGAAAAAAAAAAAAAAGGAAAAAACCCTCATTGCAAACCTACACCACGCAATCAAGAAGGAAAGGAAATCGATCCTGAAAACCCCCACCCAGCTCGTAATCTGACAACGTTTTCAAGGTATCTGGCAAAAAGGAAGAAGAAAGAAGAATGCTATGAAATATTTAAAATCCTGCTTCTGTCAGGAATACATGAGAGGGGAAAGGTGAGTTTAAAGGGCTGCATTATTTGAAAGCCAAAGCCTGAAAGCACCACCTTTTGCATAGAAGCATGAGATGCCCTTGACGCAAGCCAGAGCTGTCCTGAGGAGTACCAGGCGCTGATTCAAGAGGGACTGGCATGACAGTCCAGGCTGTGCGTAAGCAGGACCAAAGAAGCTGTCCTGCACAGCATCGTATGTACCATGGGATGTCAAGGGTAAGGCAAATGAGAGAGTTAACAATAAAGTAAAATAGCTGTGTGTTTGCAGCCCATAACCGATCCTCCTCATCTAAAGCTTCAATCGGATTTTCAACAGCACGGGAAATAGAGCATCCCCAAGGGAAGATTTCTCCAAAAAGCACTTCTCTCACTGCTGAGACTCTTACCAAAGAGCGACAGCCAAGCACAGGGAAACTACCCTGTGAGATCCAAGATGCACTGAATGGCACTTTGCTTTGCTCCTGCACCCAGGATCTTACTCTCTCCATCCTCAAATCCCAGTCGGGGTGGAAAAAATCTTGAAGGATCTCAGCCAGGCCTGACCACTGGGCTAATCTGAACCTGCAACATGAAAAGCAGGCACAGAAAGAGGCTGCACATGCCCAGCTGCCGTAAGGAGGGGGGCAATGAAGCAGACACTCAGGAGTTAAGATGCTCAGCTGCACCTTTGCCTTGGACACATCCACCTGTCTGCTGTACAGTTCCAGTAGAAACCATAAAAGATTTTAGGATGAGCACTGGGCATACTAATGGGATCAAAACAGTCCTGATACACTAAAACAAAAGACACTTTGGAACAAAAGTGGCAGAGCCACAATCCTCTCAACACTTGCATAAGACAGAAAGAAAGAACCCCTAGAACGTATTTATCAAAAGCCATTTTATGCACATTTTTCCTTCTGAATATTTAAAACATGGTGAATATTAAACTTCAGAGATTCTTAATACGTTCCAAAGCCCCACGGACCTTTGAAATGCTAGCTCATCAATATGCAACATCTAATCTTGTCAAAAAAAAAAAAAAAAAAGGGGGAGAAAGAAAAGCTATTCATCCTCTGCACTTAGAGGTTACAGCAAGAATCCCAAGGAAAAAAAAAAAACTTTCAGCATCTTATGCAATAGGTTAAATTTACTCTGGTTGGGAAAGTTTCACTTTCTGCAAGAGGGAAAGTGCCTGTACGTGCATTGCTGCTGGAAGCTTTTTCTGAAGTGTGAGGCTGAAACTGTGTAGCTGGATTACAGTAAGTAGTTTATTAAAAAAACCAAGGCTTGTGGCTTTGCATCCTGTTCCAGTCCAATGTAGTCTCAGGATCTCCCCTCCAAAGGCCAGCAGACAGTGCGCCACCTAAAAATCCATTCTAGTCCAAAATGCTGTGGTTGAAATGGCTTTGCTTGTTTATAAAGTTTAGTGTTTCGTATCGCTTGCATCTGACCTTCAGCAGAAAGAAAAGCTCAGTTAAATTGTGCAAATATGTACCAAATGGGAGCAAGGGAAAGCAGCCAAAAATGCTGCATGAGCTTTTGCAGGGCTGCAGCCTTTTAGGAGCACCAGTGAGATGAACTGGATGAGAGGCCAAATTGATTTAGGCTCCAGGCAGGAGCTTAAAACACCATGCCATCCAAATTCACAAAGAAAATGTTCTGTTACTGCAACCCCAAATTTCCTGCACATGAAAACACTGTTTTCTTTCATCTTTAGGAGATGCTTGTTCTGTAATCTGACATTTAAAAATGAACAAACAAACAGGAGTCAGCTGACAAAGGGTTATTGCTGCTGAATGGAAGTAGGTCACTCTGAGTATTTTGCCTTTGCAGTCTGTCTTAATATTAGTGTCGTACACAAAACAGTAACAAAACTGCACTGCAGACAGGGAAAGACTCTAATTTTGTCTTTTCTATGAAAATTAGCATTAATATTCTGCATTAATGTGCAATGCCTTCCCAGTACCCCGTATCTGGTTAATTAAAAAAAAAAAAAAAGCAACCACAAAGCAAACCACACACTAAATTAAACAACAACAAAAAACCCTTACTGGTCAGCCTGCATTTAAAGACTTCTAAGTATGAGTAATTGGGCAGAGAGGAATTTTCCTGAAGGAACATAAAAGAAAATGAAAGCTCTACATACAAGACCAAATAAAATCTTCTGTCTCTCACGAATGCAAATTCTGGCCGTGCTTTATACAAACATATTAAAGGAATAAAACTGCAGGGAAAAAAATAAAAGAGGAAAAACCAATAAATTCATTTTTGGAGGAAAAAAAAATACTTAAAAACAAACAAACTATCCTTCAAACAGTTTTCTTCATGATAAGTCCGTGCAATCATGTGGCTCTAAATTACACGGTTAAATATGACTGAAAAAGTAAGGCACAATTTCATAATCATTTTAAAAGCAATAATTATAATCATTTTCTTTGATATCCATGTGGCAGGCCACTGATACTATGGGATGCACAAAACTACTTGATTAAAGATCTGCCAAAGTTTTTCCATCTACTAGCTGAGACTCACAATACCTCTGTGAAGTAAGTAACATACCATCTTCACTGCAAAGATGAGTGCACATTGAGCAAATGGAAAAAGTGGGTAAGAGAGCTGCTTGCAGACAAAGGGAGGTGGAGACAAAAAAGGAGAGACAGCCCAAGTGTCACATGCCCAGTGAGGGACTCTAACCCATGGAAAGGTAAAGGTAATGCCACCACCTTGGGATTTTGCTTCCTTCCTCGTTTTCTAAAAGATCTAAGTAGGATGAGAAATGTGGACAAACAGAGAAACTTCAGAAAAAAAGTTTGAACTGAATGCTCTTGATACCAGTGATCAACCCTATTGCTTCCATGTGTAGCATGAAGCCAAAGAGACTGGGAACACAAAGCCAGGAATAAAGCTCAGTGGGGTATAAGTAGCAATGCTCAATATTGCAGCCTGTATTTCTACTTAGCTGCAGCCCCACAATCATCTTAGGTGTGCATGTGAGTGCAAATGCCAGAGCAGTCTGCAAGTGTTTGAGTTTAGTTTTTTTCAGGTCACAGCAGAGAATTTCCGGGCTAGAAGTGAGAGCTGTTCCCCAACATCCACCAGGAAACCTATCGAGGTTATGTTTCTTTTTTCCTTAGATTTTTAGATGCTGGGTGAATGTTACAATTGCACAAGTTTAAAGTCTACTCTCTCTCATGCTCCAAATGCCAGTCGGGCAATCGACTGTTGCAAATTCAAACCTGAAATGCTGAGGAAGCCAGGTAGTATTTCTAGAAATGTGTAAGGAAAAATGTCATTCCCAAATGCCCAGAAGGGTATGTGGAGACGAAGTTAAATCAGTACCTCTTGATCTTCATGGCAGTTGCCATAATATGCTTATGTTCTTCAGTAATTTCAGTGGAAAAAAAAAAGACAACCAAAGAAGAAAATAGCTATTGCCACAGAAAAAGACCTTGGCACTCCCTGCAGCCGATCACTCCATGGCTTTAAGATGGGAAAGAGAAACGAACCCAACAGAAGTAACACTGTTATTTTAAGAAGAGTCACATTATTTGGATTGTTCTAACAAAGGAAACAGTGACTTCAAAGTTAGAAAAATTAGTTAAAAATAGGGGAAAAAAAATCTTGTGAAAAGATTCAAAGCTTTTTTTATTTCACCAGGTCCAATATTGAACCATTTTTCAAGAACACATGTGCTTGATTTTAAAAAGAATTTTTATCCAAAGAAATTTTCAAAATCATCACAGAAACTTTAATTTACCAGCAGAAGAAACCCAAGAACTAGAAAAACCTGAGAAAGAAGACATGAGTTTTTGAGAAATTAAAATATTTGTTAACAATTCTGAAAATTATTCAGATCAAAATTCAATATAGTTTTAACTATAATAGAAAGAAAAAAAGCTGTTGTGGATAACATTGCAAAAAGATAATTTGTCATTAAAAAAATGGCCCTTCTAACATCATATAATTTAGTGTAAATATTGTGACCAGCTCTAACTGTTCTCACAGCTCTCTCTTAGTTTGCACTTTATTAATCTATAGTAGTACTAAGTAGTTCCTCCTATCCTTTTGCAACAAACCCTCAATTACCATCACTAGTGTTTTCTCATGGGAATTTCACCACAGTGAGATTCTTCAGCACGTCTCATAACGATGACTTACAGTATCGAAGTCTATATGAGGTGTGGTCAACCCAGCTTGTTGAACAAATAGCAAATCAACACCATAAACTCACTGCAGGAACCAGATATCAACAGAAAACACTTACAAATGTAAATCCTTTCTGAGCTATTCAGCTGAAGCACAAGTGGTCTAACATTCATCTCTGATGCTGAAGAAAGGCAAAGACACAGGATTTCCCTCAAGGACCTTCTCTTAGGCCCTGTCACCTTTTGTCTGCTAAACTTTCTCAAAATCAAAAGGAACCAGCATTGGCTGACCACAGCCAGGCAGCAGCTGTAACAGGTCCAAGGAGATTTCAGTATGACTTGTTGCATATTCTCTTCAACAACCACCATTTCTTTCTCGTTCTTCTCAGGCACATGTTGCTGATAGGCAGAAAGTCAACCTAAGGCCTGTATCTCATGAAAGTCTCACTCCTGCCATCAGGATGAACGCTATTATGTAGAGTTCACTATGATAAATGCTTTGGTACTCCCACACTTTTATGATTAAGTCATTACCCAAGTGTTTCACAGCCGTGATAGAAATCTAAGAATTAAAATGTTTTAAAAAAACAAAAACAAAATTAAAGGTGCGTTATCTGAGAGGCTAAGGCAATGATGTTGCTTTCTGTTTTTAAAAGCAACATGCAGGCAATGATTAAAATAAGTGACAATAAAACCACCACATTCACAAAATACTACTGTTAGCCTTGGGGAGATGCTTAAGGATTGGGCTGTAACCAAGGCAACCCAACCTTCTGGAGAAAGTTTAAGTAGACAGTTTTAAAGCCCTGGTTCAAAGATACAGTAAATCTGGCTGTAGGACTACTTGTGACATACGGAAAGTGCCACAGCCACCTGACACAGAGCACTGATCTTGTAGTAACTCATCCTCCTGTTGCCCAAATGTTATGTTGGATCAGCCACAGGGTAACCTCCTGCAGTTGGCATAAGGGGGACACAGGAGCCACTTCATGTGTTCTGGGTAATTTGACAGGAATTTGACTGTGCCCACATCCTACCCAGATCATATCTGTATGACTGGATGATACAGTCTGGTACTAATGACTGTAGACCCATGGCTTATGTTACAGCATGCAATGGCTTTAAGCCTGTGCTTAAACAAACCCCATGGGCTTAAATATTCTGCTAAATTAGAACCTGATCCTGGACCCTCCTGGGCCCCGTCTGGCCACACAAATCATGGGATCAGGTCCTACTTGCCAACAAATGCTAGGCAAAGCCAAAGCAGCATAAGCAAAAACTTCAGACTTGAACAAAAATGTCTATGTGATCTTCCAATTCTTTCTGAAAGGAAGTTTGGACACTACCACAGCCACAGATTATGTGAATTTTTATCATGGCTAAGAAATACACCTTAAGAAAAGCAAGGTCTCTTTGGCAAAAAGACTCCTTCTTTGGAACAGATAAAACAGGATACGTTATAAATATGTGACAAATATTGTGATTAAGCAATATCCCAGAGGTTCTTAATTGCAGTGCAATTGAGGTAAGTCCACCAGCATATCCTAATTAAACCCTGAAGCACCAGAGGGGAGATTTCCATACATAAGCAGGTGATGAGAGGCTCTGTGCTGTACGTACATCTATGCAATATCTTCTGAATATATTTATAGCAATTTTAGAAGCCAAAACCACATGCATACAGAAAATAAAGAGTGTTTTGAATGCTCACTCCTTCCAACAGGCAGATGGCTTTGGTGTTTCAGGGGTGAAAACAAAAGCATGATAGTACCTTTGCCCAGATGTGTCAGGTTTAGAAATTAGCCACAACCTCAAATATCAACACTGCTCAATCTTTGTCAAACATCTTCCATCCATAGAGTATTTAATGCTTGAACAGTTTGGCTCTCACCTCCCTGCACGCCAGCCCAACTCACCACATCACCCTAATAACACATAGGATTCAGATCTAGATCTCCTGGCTGGCTCTTAGCTTTGCAATGGGCTGGAATCCCAAACCTACATACCAGCAAACTTTTCTGGAAAGAGAAGACAGAACTCCAAAAATCAGTAGTTTGGGCCAATCTGTGATTAGTTTAATTCCCATAACATCCCTGGGAAGTTGGAAAGAAGCCCTCTCGTGCAGAAGGCAGAACACGAGAAGCCATATGACTTGCTCCAAGTCCAGCCTATGGCAGGGCCATAAAAAGCCCAAAAGCTCTGGACTTCGATCCTCCTTAGTCTAGGCCACATTCTGTAGGAAGGCACAATAGCTCGTTTCCATCAATTACCCTAGTGTTATTCAGGAGTCTCTTCAGCCACTTGATTTAACACTAACAAGAATAAGAAAGATCAGAGCTATGTTTTCTGTCTGATGAATGGCTTATTCTGTACCCAAGTGCATAACGTCCTCCCCTGTGCTTGCAGAGATGCAAAATTCTGCACAGGGACACAATGATGTTAGCAATCCCAGCTCTGACCTCCTGTGTTTTTGTGTGGTTAGTTCAAACTAGATTTGCTCAATAGTTGCAAGGTTTTTTTTGACCAGTGGTGGTGCAGACTGTATATAAAGAAGTGAGTTCAGAAGTATCTTGCAAGCCACGGTTCAGGGAGCAGGAGCCCAGATAGAATCTGGCAGGAGTCACGGTGCAAAAAAATCTGTTTACATCTGAGGCAGTAAAATTCTTGAAGGCTAGGGCAGGAATCTGGTATAAAAAGGCAAACTGCTACAGCACAGACACTCTGGTGGAGAAGGATTTCTTTTGCTTAATGATGCCACTCTTCTACAAAGAAGGATTCATTCTGAGCTGTGAATTTTGGGAATCTTCCCTGACACTGGTAGAGTTTGCCAACATAAAATCTATGTAAGGAACAGAGGTTTCAGACTGGTATTTCTGTATTTGAACTTATTGTATACAGCTAAAGGTATTAAATTTCACAGTGCTCTCCCATAAAGGTTAGTGCTAAACTGAAAGGAAATGCACCATTTGCAGGAGATGCACTGAGTATTCTCAATTTTTCCTCTTTGTTTCCTATCAGTCTAGCTCATGTAACTTTTCAGCATTAGTGAGTATAATTATATCAGGCTTCTGTTATAGAGAATAAAGATGAAAGCACCATATTCGTACTGTTTTTCAGTGGGTGCATGAAAAAAATTCTTATAACTTACTCTTGAAAAGTGCCAGTTTGTCACTTATATGGTCAATCAGCCTGCAACCATTTCAGTTCTGCTTCTTAATATGTTAAGTGCAAAGAGAAGTATTTTCTTTGATTACATCTGCAAATAAGATATTAATGCCAATTCAGTGATATGAAAATTACTCCCTCACTATGTAATTTGCACCTTAGTTATTATGGGTTTCATGAACAAGAACATTATAGCTGCTCAGAGTGCTGTGGATTTCTAATTTTTTTAAAAAAAAAAATATATTTTTTTTTTAATTAACCAAACCAAAAAAATCATCGACTGACATGAGGAAAAAAAAAAAAAAAGAAATCTTATCTGTGCCCAGCTTTTATTTACCTTAGTGTATGTATTAATGCTGCACTGAAGACGAAAATGCTGCCGCTGGCCTGGCATTCTTCTGCAATGACATTTCACCAGAGAGAAGTTATAAGCAGCTGGGATGAAAATGAAAGAGGGAAAACAAATGCTTGCTTTTTTGGAATGGCATAGAGAAGGGTTTAATACCTTCTTTTGCTTTCTTAAAATAAAAACTGAACAACAGCATGTATTTAGGATTTGCTGTTGTTGAAATGAGATCTTTAAGTTTTTAAATGAGAACTCCAGATAATGCCTGTTAAGATCAAAGAAATGTATATCCCATGGTCTGATTCAGTCCCTGTTACAGTTGAAGGAAGATTCTCCCATTGCAATAAACAGGAGATGGAACAAAACTTCATTGCTTAAATGTCTACCCAGAAACCATCACTGCCAGTGGTCTCACTAGACTGGAGCGTGTGAGAGAATGGCATAAGACTTTTTTGAGCATCACTTTGCACCGCAGTTCTATGTAGTTTTTGGGGTTTTTTTAAACCACTGGGATTTTAAAAATGTTTTTCCAGTCCCACATTCTTAAAAGACCTTCTCAATGCAAGTGATTGGCTTATACTTCTGGTAAATCAAAAGCACATTGTGTGTGTTTTTAGTGTGTGTGTGTAGTGTATGTGTGTGTGTAGTGTACAGTGTGTGCAAGCTCACATCTTTTTGTGATTGCTCATACATTGTGAATTGGAAGCATCACTACTGAATAAATTTATGCAACAGCAAAATATAATTTCATAAGAAAAAGAAAAAACCCTATTGAACTGGAAGGAAATGGAGACAAGTAAGGGCCTAAGACAAAAGATATAGATAACAAATCCATGTCCCAAGGATACAAGGTCACTTTTATGCTCTTAGGTGCAGTTCAATTGAAGTTGCATTGTTTGTGTTGTGATGAGAGGAGTGCTGGGACTGCTCTCACACCTTCTAGGGCAGTGGAGCTACTTCTGCTGGTGATCCAGATCCTATTAAAGTCAAAGGGAAGCTCCCCATGACTTCAATGAGAGCTGATCAGGTTCTCAAAAAAAACTGGGAGAAAGAACTAGCTCAGCCACCTTTTATCTTCTACCTTCATGTACTTCTTAAGAGACAGGAATCAAACACAGAAATATAACTAGGACCATGTTCAGACCTCCTTCTACAGGCAGAGAACTTAGGTGCTGTGACCACTTATTTCCATCAGTTGCAGAGACAGCAGGTAGTCTGACTCACTGCTCTCCTGAAAAGTCATGTCTTAATCAGGTGCATGTCATGGGCAGTCTGAACATGGCCTCTTGAACAGCCCTCTTGTTCCAAGGCCTTCCAGTTTCACTTTTTTTTTTTTAATAAAATCAGAGATTCAGACCCTAGGCTGGAAAGAAATCATGCAAAGCTTGTGCAACATCCCCTAACAGGCATCTTGGGGAGGGTCACAGTTGATACTCAGAGATCAGTGCTGGCCTTGGCAGTCAGAGCCTGGATCCGAGCAGAGTTGCAGGTCTTGCAAAGGATGTGCCCGTCCAGAGGGTAGCAGCCCTGATTGTCCCCTTCAGACAGGAGGCCACCACAGTCCTAGGAAAGAAGTAAACAGAAAGAACAAAGTAAATAGGAAAGAAGAGCAAAACTAACCAAAGAATCTATTAGTCAAAGAAACCATCCAGCCTGAGTCAGCATAAAGCATGAAGTTGAGGTACGTGATGTCTTTCATGATTAAGCCATTTCCTGATAAGAGACAATGCTGCAGAGAAGATGGGTTCCCAAGCTCTCTGCTGAATTTAATCCAATTGTAAATAATAGGAGATTATTCCCTTCACATTTCTGAGGAAGGAAAGGTCTTCAGCATTGGAGAAAACATCAAACTTAAGCACATATTTATTAATGCAAGAAAGGATAAAAAAGAAGCATCACTGGGAAGAAAGTTTGGTACCAACATTTGACTACAGGTAATCTCCTTTGGAAGAGTTAATGCCACAAAACCATAGCATCCGTTCCAGGGGTGACAGTGAATCAAAGTCCCTGCCTGTCTCCCCTTACTAGAACAGTCATCTGTCTTTGTATTGCAATTGGCTCAAAAAGTTTGTGGTTGAAAGGAGGATGTCACTGAGACAGACACATTGGAAGCCCCACTGAAAGGCCCAAAACCTTCTCCAGAGACCTCAGCCTCTAAGTATGTAAGGCTAAGTATAGCTGCTAGGAAAGCTGGGAATCATTCCTCACTGTCTGATCAGGCAATCACTTGGCCAATGACTGCTGATGGAGCTGCAGTGAGGGGATTACGGCTTGCTTAGAGGCCATGCTTCTTCATCACAAATCTGTGTTTGTAAATACACCTGCCATGCAAGTGGTGGAAAAAGGAATATCGTTGTTCCTTTCGAGATAGTCAAGGCACATGAAGATCAAGGCCAAGTGAGTGTCTGTGTCCTGCACTCTCCATTGTATCTACTTCTGGCATTCATGTATGTGAAGCCTATATATCTCGGTAGCCAGCAAGGGGCCATGTTGTATGATGAATTAGGCTCTGCAAAGTTTAATGTAGGAATGCCTCAGCATCTTTAAAAGAATGGGCCTAAATAACGGGCTGATATGTACCCTGGAAGCCAAGGTCAGATTGAGAAGTAAACCAGATGCTGCAAGTCTCAGCCTAGACTTTTAAGCCTTAGTCCATTCTTCTTTCCAGTTAAAGTTATTAAAGCCTGCAACTGCGATAAGAAATACATTTGGTCTCATTTTCCTACCCTGCCATCTGGCTGATGTATTACCCAACAAGTAATACTTGCACTGAAGAATTCTTGAAGGCTCCCTAACACAGCTGTTCCCACATGTTAATTGCTTTAAGGTGATTTTTCTTCTTTGTCTTCAGATTCTTACCATCAAAATTATATGAAGTGCATGATGAAACTGAACAGGAAAGCAGCACAAAAAGCATTGCACAAAACAAGAATGATCATGTTTATGTGTCCATTAAAATTCTTCAACCCAGAGCCATATGTTGAGTTTCCTGTACAATCTTGCTCAAATTCTAACATGCATTAAGTTTAATTTTAAGAACATAAACATGAGCAAGGTTTGTGTCCAAGCTATAATTTATGATGTTCTCAAATATTAAGCCCTAATTACCTGAGTCACATTCTCTTGCTCTCCTAATGAACCTGCTATAAACAAGGGACCCAATTTTCTTCTCATTTGCACTAATATAAATGAGAAAAAATTCTTTGCATGCTGAAGTCAATGAAGTAATTTGATTGTAGAGCTGGTGTTACAACAGGGTATGCCTGTCATGTGTAGAACATGAGGTGGTGATTAAATTAAGCCAACCTTTGCTTTCTGTCCTTCACGTGATTAGAGTACTAACCTCACACCGGTAGCACTGGACATGGAAGTCACGATCCAAGGCGACAATGCGTACAGTCTCCTCTTGTCCTGGAGCTGGCATGATGGGCTCCTTACACACTGAACATCTTGGTGCAAATTTCCTGAAGAAAGAAGAGATGGTCCCAGTCCTTCTCAAACTCAGAAATGTGTGCAGAACATGTACAAACTCACACACACATGTACGCACACATATGTCACAGTTTGCAGCTTTGCACAGCTGACTCCTTGGAAAGAAGACAGGAAGGAGCACTTTAGTCTTACAATGTAATCTCAGGTTTGCAGGATATTAAAGAGCATTTTCCAGACTATTAGGAGAGGACTTCAAGAATATCTGACAGGCAGCAAACCATATTCTGCTTGCCCTAATGAACAACTAAAGTGCCTGTTGAATGACCCATGATCTATACCTATGCACTGCCAGAACCCTCAGGCTCAGCCTCCAGCCTAACTCTAAGAAAGTCCAAGCAAATCCGAAGGTTAGAAAGATAACCATGATCTGCTTTAAGTGCATCTCTTGGGGGGAAAACAAAAAAAAAAAAAAATCAAAATATTGAAATTTGGAGATTGGAACAAATAGGTAAAAAGTCTTAACAGAGATGGTAGAAAGATTTGCCTTACAGTACACTAATATGTTGAGGTTTATCACATCCATTTTAAACTTCCAAGCCACCTTTTCCACTTACATACACAGGAGTGCACTCCTGGCTGTGGCCACTCTCAAACAAGAAGCATCAGAGCTAGAGAATGCAGCTAGTCAGAATTGCCAAAACCAGCTCTCAGTTATCCATTAGTGGATTGCCCAGGCTTAAAAGGGACCAAGTCTGGATGCACAGACACCAACGCTCTCTCTTCCACATTCATCCTGAGTCAGAGTTGTACAGTGACAGTCACTCACTGTGTGAAGGGACTGGCTTGAATCAGCTGGCTTGGTCAGCTCAGGGATCAAGAGGAGCATACACCTTGCTTTTTCCCCTTATATTGCCCACCGTGTGCCCTTCGCATAATTTGCATATGTTCTATATTAGCTCTGGATTTGCTCCCCCCAGTTGCCCATGAGAAGTGGCCATCTCTCCTCTCAGGCAAGTGGAGATGCTTGAAAACATTTAGTCCGTGGTGAATCATTATTTGCTGTTTTGGTTCAAAATCCATGGGTACCAATTCCCTGGCTGCAAATTCTGCTCACAAAAAAAAGAAACTTGTGTCTACAGAGTCTGCTGCCATATAATGAGAGCCAGGGTCACGGGCTATGGAGCAATAGAGGGCAATGTGTATGGCAAACATCAGAACACAAGGAGATCAAAGGCCCTTCTCTTCTGAAATGCCTAGGAAAGATTGACTCTGCCACCCAGCCTGTCACATGAACCACCTCAGAATTAACTAGCTTATAAAAAAAAAAAAAAAAAAAAAATCTATCTGTACTAGGAATAAAGAAAAATATTAATTTCACTGGCAGCAGATGAAAGATGTCTGTGTAGCTGCGATCTAACGAAAAAATGAATTAAACAGTGGCTATAGCGAGCGCTCTGAAAAATAACTTAAATGGATCATGATATGACCAGAGCTGTTATCGCAGTTAATTATATGCTGCTTCATGCAGGCGCTTCCTTGTGCCATTTAACTCAAATGTGGTGCTTAAAAATACTTCAACATTTCTCTGTCCAGGCCACTGTGGGTAATTCATTATGAGCCAAATATTAACTCCCAGGACCCAGAGATGACTCCTGCAGATTTCAGGGGATGTGGACGTGCTATTGCAGGGTCCAGGCTCAGGGGTAGCTAAGTGACGGTGTGAGCATCAGGTACAGTTTTGTTATCAAGAGCATGTAGAAGACATAGAGCACTTGACCTCCAGACCAGGAGAATGTGTGAGCAATTGCAGAGGGGGTGGACTAGATGACTTTTAAAAGGTCCCTTCCAACCCAAACTATTCTATGATCCCATGAATCAAAACTGGGCTGGACCAAGTGCTGCTAAATGTGTGGTTGACCAAAGACATTCTGAATGTCACATTAGGTTTTGTGCTATTCCCATCATCTTCCCCTCAATCTTTCATTCAACCATTTTGTGTGCTTTCCTTGGATTGACAGCCTCCCATTACCCACTCTCAGAGCCAGGAAGTCCAGATACAGTTGCTGCCAAAAGACTTCAACATGGGACATCAGCTCTTGCTCACAACCTTTCTGCTAAAGGCACGTGAGCCTTTGGCCTGTGGGGCTTGAAGAAGGAGCAGTCTCCAAATCCTAAGTGGGTGTGAGGGAAACTTCAGCAGCCTGAGTGGTGTGTAAGCCTTCTGTTGAGCCTGTGCTCAGGACCAAATTTCACCTTATGCAACTGTTGGCACAGAAAAGCAAGGCAACACAGTGGTTGCCAATTAACCCAGCCTATCTGAGCTACGGGGAACATCCTCATCTGGGATTTTAACATGCCAGTTGATTGTGGCTGCTTCCCTTTCTGTCAAGTCAGCCTGCTTCTTTGAGCTTTCAGGCCCACACACTGATGTCACGAGGCTCTAATTAAGTCTACCCCCTTAGAAATTAAGAGATAAATGGTTGAGATGTAAACTCACATTTGTCAGTATCGATTTCCTCTTTTAATTGAGGGGTATAATGTGTCTGTCTTTTCAATACAGGGGAAACATTTGTGCTCTGATTATATCTACCTGTCTTCCCTACATTAGTTGTGATGATGGGGGTGGTAGCATGGCAGCGACAGAAACTACTTGCAACTATACTTTTCAACTTACTTTAAATAGCAGTTTCACTATAAATTATTACCAGGGCTGTATTTTTAGCAGCTTTAAAAAGCTAATTAGCAACTAGAAACAAAAGGAGCTGTGAGTATCCTGTGGCCACCTAGATCCCTCTAGCCAGTAAGCAAACACCTGCAGAGTGCAACAGTACAGGACCTCTCTTAATTGCTTGGTGAAAGAAGGGGGAGCCACTGATGTGGAAGTGCAGGTACAGGCAGCAAGGAGAAATGTGCACATGCTGAGTGCAGGGGAAGGCAGGGGGGAATGCAGAGCATTTAAAACACAGGAACACAAAGGTTATCCATAAATTCAGACCTAGGCAAAACTGAGATTAAGCAGCACCAGGCCCCTAACCAATTAATCTTGTATGCTTGTACCTGCTTGAAGCAAAGCTCTGACTACTATTTAACAGCCCTGGGAGGAAGTGACAGAGGGTTCAGATCTTTTTGGACACTCAGAATGAAAAAGGAGGATTTTTAGGGACAAAAGAGAAAGACAATAAGCAAAGCCACTGAGAGCAGCTTGGGACATACTTATGGAAATCCTCGATGCAGTGGATGTTCCCACCAGCATCCACGGTGAAGGGGATCCCATCCAGGCTACGATGGCACATCACACAGGTGAAGCAGTGGGGATGGTAGGCCTTCCCAGTGGCTCGGAGGATCCTTTCCATGATGGGCTTTGCACAGACGCTGCATTGCTCCAGCGTGTTCTGCAAACAAAACATATACAACATATGTGACCACCATCTCAGCAGCACATTCACAAAGGTCAGTTGGGTTGGAGGCTGCTGCTGGTCTTCTTAGAAGCTTTAGGTACTTTCTTTTTATTTCTTCTAGATAAGCACAGTACAGTCAACAAAGACTACCATTAACAACACAGGGCCTGGGTCAAATCTTTAGTACAGTGTGAGAACGCAAACCAGAGGTTTCCCTCAGTAGCTCTGATAAATGATCAGATGGCCCATCAGGTGGGCCTATCTGAGACATTACAGCTTCTGTAGTCAAGAGGGAGTTACGCAGTCAGTTATGGAAACACCAACACAATTTTGCTTCAAAAATGTTTCAAATGGTTGTCTGTGAGGCACAATAGCCCTTCTGACACCAACTGTGCAACTTACCCTTTTCAAACCAAGCACCTTAAAGATACGTGCCATGAATGGAGGATGCAACCCATGTCGTCAGATGGAAACAATACATTTGTAGCAATGATTTGGGTCATTTCATTGGACTTCGGGAAACTGAACTTCACTCACTAGTCTTGTATCCAGATACTCTTGTATCTGGAGCTATCAAATAATGCTATCAACCAATGTTTGCATCTTGGATGAGAAAGTCTACAATATTGATAATGATTAAGACAGACAGAAATAAGGAGAGGGAAAAAAAGGAAAGGAAAAAAAATCTAATAGGACAGAAATAAAAAAGCCGCTGGAAGGCAGATCATATTGACAAACACAGGAAGGCTAAAGTTATTCTGCTTCTTCATGCAACAAAATTCCCAGGGAAAGTAGTGCTTTGACTGACCACATTGTTATTGCTTCTTTGAGCCAATATTCTCAGGGGCAAGATCCAGCCCTTACATGTGCTGCCAAAATATATTGTCAGGAGATGAATCACCCAGGAACTCAGAGAGGTTACTTCTAAACTCACATATTTGCTATCGGACATTATCTCTGGGCTGCAAATCACTGGTAAGGTACCACATAGAAATATACAGGTTCATATCTGAAGATCAAAGGATTGTTTCTGGAAAGGTCGATACGAAAGTCCTGAATTTCAACCCATATGAGAACTGCCTAACACATTTGTGAAGAGAGCACAGCCAGGCTAGCATTGGTTTCAGACTGGATTTTTTGCTTTATGCCTTGTAATAATGGGAAGGAAAGAATTACTCCTGGCCTTTCTGTCTGGTTGCTGTCACCATCATCATTATAATGGTAGCTGGTATGCCAGAGAAAGCAAGGTCAATAATTTTCTCCTTGGAGAAATAACCTGGCAAATTTACCATTTTGCTTTGCATAAGCAGATCACATCATTTCAGTCCACATCCATGCTGTTCTTTGTGTTGCCAAGGAAGGAATGCAACATACCTGCAGGTACCAACGGAAGATTGTGCCACTCATAAGGCATTTGCTATGACACCTTCTGAATGTGCGCAGGTACAGAGTGTTTGCCTCACCAAGTCACCACTTGCTTCACTTCCAACAGTTGCCAGCAATGGAGGCCAAGGTATGAGAATGGGACAAGCAAAACACAACAATTCCTTAAGGATACACTGCCAGCCTCCAGCAATTTCTGACTTAGGGACTTCCTGAGTCAGAGCTCAGCTTCTCTGTCCTTCGCCTCAAGCGGATGTTTCTCCCATGAACTTTCCTGACCACTTTTGGAATTCTAATAAACATTGAGGATCCATGACGTGGCTGGGAGTTTCATGCCTTACCTACACACTGGGGGCTGACCCGCTAAGCGATTCCCCTGGTCTGCTACCTCAGGCTGTGTAACAGTGCTCCAGAGAGTGACAATGAGCACAACCCACCCAGTACTGTGAACAGAGCAGAAACCTGCAGCTGCAACCCACCCTGCAAAAGATTTCACAACAAACAGTGCAGCCTGGAAATACTCTCACTACAGATCTAACTCCTACTAACTCATTTCAGACACACAGAAGACTGCAAGGGATCTTTACAATCATCTTGTCTGACATCTCATGTTAACACTGACTTTGATGGGAGTTTTGCAGTGACCAGGACAGCAGGTAATCACACTTCTGGATTATGCCTACAGAAAACACACATCCTGCTCCCAAATCTCAGCTCTGTCACACTGACATTCTCACAGCTAAGCAAGACAAGCTTTCTAAATTAACCAGCTACTGATTAAACCTTCTTTACAACCTGAAAATCAGACCTGAGAAATGTATTCTTTTCATCCTTCCAAGTTTGTACCAGCAAGGAAAAACAAAGTCATTAGTTTCAGACTCCAGCTCACTCCCTGTCTGGGAGTATATTTGCTTAAGCCTCTTTCCTTGCTAGAACCCTGGCTCAGACCCTTCTCTTCAAGGTGTTACCAGAAGATGCCAAAGGGAAAGCTTCCTTGATTCACACCCATTTGACATCAGGTTGCTGTAAGGCAGGATTTGGCCTGTGGAGCTAACAGGGTTTTCTTTGATTCTCTAATCAGGTTATCCCACATGCCTAAGTGCTGCCCCAGCAGCTAGTAACCTGCACAAAGGTATTTCTGCATGTTATGGGAATAGCATCCCTGTAGGATTATAAGTTTGGCTTCTTCATTTTGCTCTCTTTCAGTTTAGCTAACTCTCCTAAGCACCTCCTGGAGCTTTCAGACCCTCAGAGAGCCAAATAAGATGAAGAAAAACACCCTAAGAGCTCTGTTTTTCTTCTTTTCTTCCAAGCTGCCATTGCCAGGCCTCTCTGTAATCAACAGGAAGATCTGAATGCATCTGACAAACTACACAGAGGGCTAAAGCAAGACACAGAAAAGAAAGATAAGAACTAGCTAAGAAACATCAAACCTCAAGGCTTGTGGCAAAATTCATGTCATAAGAATATGGACCACAAATCCATCATGGGCTGAGGGAAAGGTTTACCATCCTTTTCCCACATTTTTGGCTAAGAGGCAGGGAGTGTCTCCTTTTTTTGGACACTTGTGTCTCCATATCCAACTAATTTTTTGAGTTTGAAAATGATGGGGAAGAAACCATCCATTTCTAAATGGAAGATTGGCTCAATGTTAAAGGCTGAGTCTGGGTCCATGTCTCTTGAGGGCAGAACTGCTTATCCATGACAAAGAACAAGAATCTCACCTGGGAGAACAATGCACCCTAATGTACCAGTAAGAAAAATAACCTCAAGCAAAGATTTACTAAAACACAAGCAAAAAACTGAAATGACTGGGCCATAAAGCACCAGTTTGCAAGTAAAAACTAAGAGACTTAAATATGTACAGCACAATCAGCAGCAAAGTGGGAACAAGCTGCTTGGGAACAAGTATCAGAGTTGTTTGAGGGCCTCCCAATAGCAATACTTGGCCCTTTAGAAACCACAGAAAGCCAAAGGGAGCTGCTCTGCAGATGTTAGGTTTAAACATTGGATGCAAAGTGAAAATCCATACTGCTGGGAAAGACTTCTGGGGTGCAAGAACCATTGAAGACTGGAAGTGGGAAGTGTTTGAATCCTCTCCTGAAAAATTCACATCCCAGATTGAAAGCTGGCAACAGCTTTGGGGAGCAGAGCTGCAGTGACAGCCTGTGGGCTACTTCCCTACTGTTGCAGGTTATAACCCCCCATAACCAAATATTGGATGGCAGCAATAATTCACAATATAATGCAGCCCAAGGACCCTCCCACAATGACCTAGCAATGAATGCAGAAGAAAAGCCACACAGAGATTAGTCATTGCTTCTTATGTATTGGCAATTCACCCAGAGTTCTAAGGAACATAAATAATCTCTCCTGCATTCTGAACAGCAGACTGAGGAGAGCTCATGCATGGGGACATGAGCATGGTAAAGCTTATTTTACTGGGAGAGGGGAGGGAAGTTGCTAGAATAAATTACATTGGCAATCATGCACAGGGACATGAACTCACTTTCTGCGAGCACTGCAGAAGAAATGCATTTTTTGGAGTGACTGCGCAGAGGAGATGATATTAGCTGCGGGAATCAAAAGTGACTGTTGTGCTAAAAACAGGCACGTGGTCAACTACTGTAGTTGAACTGTAACTTAGTAAAGTGCGGTAAGTGAATTGCTTTAAATCTTGTGACTCCATCCTTCATTTCCTCAGACTGTGAGGAGAGCAGAGTAGGAGACATTTTCCCCATTGTGGGATAATTTTTGAGGCTTGAAAATGTTTCCATACTTAAGTGAAGACAGAACACTTTAATCTCAAGTAGTCTGGTGAATTTATAAACCCCAAATTAGATCAGGTCAATTGAAACACTGCACTTCAAATAATTTCAAGTGGTTTCATTTAGGTTTTGGGTCTGCAAATATATAGTTGGATTATAAATTAAATAAAAAGCAGACATTGGTTGAGGGGTTAAGTGTCAAGATGTAATTTCAACACTTTCAAACCCCTCTTTTTGGACATTATTTCTAGAAAAGGAAATTCCAAGACCCATTTCCCACCCGCCAAAATCCCCATCCATTCCCAATTGCTATCTCCACAGATGGGTAAATCTTGACCACTGCAACATTTAATTTGCTAATGGCCAGCATGAAATTCCTTCCTCCATATCTGAGGAGAGAATTTGGACATGTGAGTTAATCTTCCTCACTTGGCTTGACCAGCTAGACATTATTAGCAGTGGGTGACACTCTCTTTCCCTTCCTGCTGCTCTCAGAGGGGTAGGTCCAGCAAGGGGGAACCTGAGGAAGCACTTTGGCCAATTCTCTGATGTTTAGGCCACATTGCCATAGCTACATCAGTGTGTTGGGGCAAGAGCTGTGACCCCTGACAGCACACAACATCCTGGCAAAACTCCCTAATTCAGACAGTGGTATGCAATGAGGGTGCTCCTTAGCTGGTATAGCTTGTTTTGCTGGGAGAGGGGAGGGAAGATACTGGAATAAATTACACTGGCAACCCTGCAACATTACAGGCATGATGTGGGTCCGAGCTGGGCGTACCAGCTGCACAGTGTAGACTCAGGCCCTCAAGGTTGCTGTATTCAGTGGCTTTCAAATAGTTCTTCCATTCGGCTCAGGTTTTAGTGGCTTTCCCAGTACAGTAGCAATACCACAGCTGGCACGCTTCCGCTCTGCTGGAATCTGCTTTTCTTGTCAGGAAAACCAAACTCAGCTTTGTACTTTTGGACTCAGAGCAGCTGGAGGTGAACCTGGCAGAGATCCCCTCAGCATACGGGGTGAAAGACTCCCTTCCCCTGGCCCTGTAACTAGTAGAAAAAACCTAAATATATTTTACGGCTTGTGTTAGCAGCAAAGATGACAACAACATGCAATTAAGTCCACAAATGTGCAATAACATAAAGGCCATGATGAAAATGGAACAGGGCTTGAGAAATGCTTCACAAATGATATGCAGATGTCAAAATAAGTTCTGCAGTGAAAGGAGGAAGAAGCTCCATTTGCTCCTTCTTAAGATAGCTGTCATATCAAGTGAAGGCTAAGGGATGGCTTTGTCATTGTTTGTGCATACCGAAGGCTGGAGAGGAAACCTAGAGAAGGCTGCTGGATCCAGCAGGGTCACCAGCTGGCCATACTACCTGGAGAAAGGTAGACTTTTTAATGGTGAATGTAATTAAAGTTTGGAACAGCAGAGGCAGGGACAGGGTGACTTCTCTGTTGCTCAGTGCTAGTTTAGATAAGACCCATTTCCATCTCTCAACTTGGTGTACTAGAGTGATGAAGGAACATCAGGGTTAATCGATCTGCTCTGCATTAGGCTCAAGGTCCAACCACAATCACACTGACTCCTTCCAGCTAACAATCCACAAGAAGCCTGATGTTGGAAATTACTTAACTGCTTTCTGGCACTCAAAGCTACTCATCTTCTGTACATTCCTTGCTCTGACAACACAGAGGTCTTTGTCACTTTAAAAAAGCAGTGTTTACAAATGTAACAAATGGGGGATTCGATGGGCTGGAAGATAGTGGCTGGATTTTACTTCTGGCTTTTCAACCAAGTAACTAGCAGAGGCAAAGCACTCCCATGCTCCATATCTCAGTCTGCCTATAAATAAAATGGCTGTAAAAGTTGCATATTCCAGTGAGAAACTGGATGCTATTAGGTTTGATAAATACTTGTGAAGTGCTTTCTGTGCCCAAACAGTTACTTGATGGAAACAAGGTATTTTTAACAGCAAAACCTCAATTTTTTTAATCTATAATGATTGCACACATCTCAAAAGTCAACAAGGTCTGACTTTGGGAGGCGCAGTACTGGGGAACAGCAGCTGAGCTGTTACTCTGAGCAAGAGTCACAACGGGTACCTCAATGTGGCTACAGCAATTTGCAAGAGTAGAGTATTCTAACACTAGGGAAATGCTTGTAACTTACAGTTGACTTTAAAAAAGCATGGAGAATATAATCATTCTTGTTTAAAAAATTTCATCAGCATCGACTTTTTTAGTCACATGCAATATTACAGTAAGCCAAGCAATTGAAAGCATCCTTAGCAACTACTATGTAAAAGGACATTGTTATATATCTTGGTAATCAGCTTCCATTCCTTCAGTGATTTTCGTTCTTGTGAAGCCACATTTCCAATCCTTCTCACATCTTGCCTACTGCCACCAGAAAAGAGGAGCTGCACATTCCCCACAAAACTGAAACAGCACACTGTACGTGTTGCTGAGCACAGCTCTTCCTTGTTGTTAGGACCGCTGACCACGCCACACACCAGGTATGAACCCCAGTATAATCACATGAAGTCAGTCACTCTATACCAGGACTGCATCTGTTCCAGAAAACATCCAACCACTAAAGCTGGGGCAGGCTTTTGGAATGCTGGAGAGACAAGCATCCGTAAAGCACAGCAGCAGCAGCGCACAGGAGACGAGCCTGTCTTGGCAGGGAGGGATGATCTGATAAGACAGCTTCCACCTCCGATTTCTTCAGACCAAGGAGATCCTGAGCTCATGACCAGACCTTAGGCCCTTGTTCCAAACCATGGCATAATACAATGCCTGGCTAAAATACTGATTTTCAAAGATTTCTAATTTGAAGGAAATCCATCAAAATCCCTCCCAGAATGCCAGAGGTAAACAGTTTGTTCAAGGCTTCTGCAGCTCAGGAAAACTGGCAGAGATACTGCTGAAATCCCTGGACCCCATCACACAACGGCAGCCGTGCCTTGGAAGATTGGGATTGCTTCATACCACTGGGATGGCTACGCAGAGATACTAATCATCTGCCGGCTTTTCTGACTGCAGAAAGATGGGTTCGAGCATTTGTTAGGACTCTCTTTTCCACTGGAATGAACCTTGGTAGTTTTAAAAACTATGATTTTCTGTTAGCTTTGCTCCTAAGGGACAGGAGGAATACATCGCAGGTTTTCATAGCCTATGCTTTTACTTATAATTAACATTCACATCGGGTGAGAGCACCTACGAATCATAATCATTACTCAGGGCTCCAAGGTGCAAAGCGCTCTGGGAAACAAAGCAAAGCTGTTCCCTATGCCCAAGCGCTTCCAGTCTTTGCACTATAGATGTCGTACTGCTTGCCTTACGTGGTCTCACCATCAGATCCATCTCTTCCCTCAACACATGATGTGCCTGACCTTGTACGCCACCCTGGGAGTTTTGCCTAAATAAGGACTCAAGGATCTGTCCTGTTGTGATTACTTTCTGCACAGGCAGCAGAATTACATGCAGCTGGGAGATGTGGCAAACAGTGAGCAGATACACTCTGCTCCTTGTTTAGATACAATTGTGGACAACACAGAGATTTCAAGCTTAATTAGCAACGCCAAGGAAGCTGTTACAGAGGCATTTCAAACCGCTTGCCGTTTAAACTGATTAGAACTTTGTGAAAACAAGACAAGATTTTGTAGCAAATTGTTAGGCTAAAATTCAAGTCAAACTGAACCGCATCAAAGGAAATACAAAGAAGTGACTATCGGCAAGAAGTGGTCTTTTTTCTTTTCTTTTGGTAGAGAATTTAATTTCATAGCCTTTAATAAGCCTGATGCCCCAATCCAAGCTTGCCACTGTGGCAAAGAGCTTAACCAAAATAACACTGGAACTCATAGCTGGCAGACTGAAGAGACTATAAATTGGTCAAATCTGGGCAGAATACAAGAAAAAAAAATAATCCAAAATTCCACTCAATCTTCCTGTTTTAGAATTTTGATGTAAGTGACCATTGACATGGAAATGTTATCTTGACCTTAACTGCTGAAGCTGACTTGTGGAGGGAAAAATGACTGACTCTGTGACATTTTGGTGGTTATTTATAGTTGCCCTCACCCTTCTCTTTCTTGGTATTTCTGCATTAGAAATGAATTCTTGCCTGCCATGCTTTTCCTGAAGGACTGCAAGAATTTGTGACATAAAAACCATCAAGAAAATGGAATCTTGTTGATTAACATGGAAATTAAATTTTAGTTGGAAACTCTGTCAAACTAGCATCCAGCAAAGACAAGCTTTTTTTTTGGTTACAGATTGAACACCACCAGTCTTTTAACTACAACCTGTTTAAGCTGGCATTTTATGCCTCCTGTGCTCTCCAAGAGAGATTTCCTAGAGACACCAAGGGAAAAGACAAAGGTACTACTGAGCACCTGGGTACTTCTAAAGTTTGTAAAAAAAAAAAAAAAAAAAAAAAAAAAAAGGCAGAATCCTTTCCCTTCATTCCTCAAGAATAAAAAAAACCCCTAAGCCACAAGGAAAGGCACACAACCCATTTTCCCCTGGTTATTTCAAGCCACGGATAGGGGCATCTCGAAGTTGCTTCTAATAGCTTAGAATAGTTTTCTAGTGGCAGGGGCAGAGCACTGGAAACTAAAGGTGTCTGGCTTCTGTCCTTGGGTTCACCAGTGACTCTTTCCAAAAGTTTCATTTCCTTATTTTCCACCTCTGTGCTTCACATTATCTGTAGAGTTGGTTTAGTAAGCTATTGGGAGGCCTGCGATGCTCTGACAGAAATCACGTCTCTATTATGAACATCAAAGTTGGCACCTAGAACTACCAAGAAATAATCAACTCCTCAAACTGATCCACACCAAAAAAACAAGCAAGAAGGTAATGAGATTTTGCACAGAATTTCATGGAGCTTTCACTGAAACACCTTTTGAGTGCAAGATAATTTTTCAGTGTATATGTGCAAGTTGCGAAATACAGGTCATGGCAACAGTTCAGCATAAAAATAGCTGCTTTTAATAGATAATGTAATCCAGTATAAAGCTTGGAAAAAAAACCCCAAAACTCTCACAGCACTTGGATGCTGTAACAGCAAGAATATGATTCTCCCAAATCCCTGATGTGTTTCTTAAAGAGTTGCCAGATGCATTTAAGTCCCTGATGCGAGGAGAACGTGTTAGAGCCTTTAGTATAACAGGAAACTTATCTGTGCCTGGAATATGAGGGCTGAAAACTTTGTGGGTGCTCTGAAGTCCTTCCAAAGGGAGGGGAAAAGGTGGTTTCTTATTTCCTGAAAAACCCCTCCTGAGTAAAATGCATATTTTAAAGACTTTGGAAGGACAGGGACCACGGGCAACCAGCACTGGCCACTGTCAAGACAGAAAACAGAATTTAGTGAGTTAATGTAATGCAAGAACTGTGTTTCTATACTCTTTCCCCTCTATAACAATACCAGGATTTTTTTTTTTTTTTTTTTTGGGGGGTGGAGGGGGGAGGAAGGGAGTGGGGAGGGCAGGATTTCTTCAGAGGCTTGATCTGAGTTATGCCCTAGAGCAACATCCATTCTTCTACTGAGAGTCAGACTCTAATTGCAAATAAATGCAGGCTACTGAGTAAGTCCAGGGCCAAATATATCACCTAGCAGGTACTGGGATTATTTTTAGATGCAATGACATCCCTGTTCTTTTCATTCAGATGACCTGGATGCTTGCTTCAGCTCTTGGTCTGTGGGAGCAAGTTTGAGCTACCTGCTGAGATAAGAGTGACAAAGAAGGAAGGAATACAAAAAGGGAAATAGAGACAGCTATGCAAGAAGAATCCAGAAAAGGCATGGCACAGGTAAGAGAACTTCCCAAAGAAGTCAAGTGAGATGTGAGAACAATGAAAATCCATCTGCTTTCTAGCTGGAAACTGACATTCCACCCTGAGAACCCATCCATTGCCTGCCTTCCTCCGCTATGAGACGATCTCAACCACAGAAAGACAAGGATAGAGAAGATGATTTACAACAGCCTCTCTGCACCTCCAGCCTACCTCAGATGGTGCTACTGCTAGAACTCAGCTCAAAATATAGTTGGGAGAAAAAGGATGATACCTTATTCCTTCTAACCTTATAAACTGATACCCACACTATAGATCAGATCCTTCCTGAAAAAACATGTGAAAAGTAAACCAGAAGCTTTGGGCTACTTTGCTGTTCAAGACACTGGTGGGACTGCTGGGCAGAAGATTCCCTGCAACATAATTGCCTGTCTAGTCGATTTCTCATCTTGGCACTGTTCTTTTGCTCTCAAACTAGAAAAATTAAGGCCCCTTGTGGGGGGGAAAAAAAAGTTTTCTCATTTTGGACAGACAACTAGGAGACTTGGATACAGAGATTTTGGATGGCAAAACCATTGGAACACAAATAAAAATGTCCTGGGCTCAGAGTTGCCATCAAGAGCAGATGGGCATGTGTGAGTAGGTGGTAATTCTCTTGTGTCAGCAGGGTTAGTCAAGGATGCTCAGAGCAGGAAACCTTCACTCTAAAGTCATTTCTTTCCCTTTCATCACCACAAGAAGTTTTGGATTAATTTGGAATATGAAGGACACTGGTCTGAGCTGTCAGGAAGGTTTATGTCAGAGCAGAGGAGACCAAAAATCAAGCTGACAGTTGGCATTTCTCTACCAGGTCTTTTACATCACTTGAGGAAGCTGCCCTGGATGTTATTTAAAAGCACAGCCACTGAACACTGTGCTAGTCAACTAACTGTCAGTCTCTAATATATACTAACCAGATTACTCCCAAGTTTGTGAAAGCAACACCAAAGGCTTTCAGCCAAATATTACATTTAGAAAAAGAAACAACAGTTGAGAAAAAACAGCAAACCCCAAATGTGAATGGAGCTTTTGAAAAGAAGAAGGGATTCACTTGGGCACACACAGCAGTAACACAAACTCCACAGTCTTGTGACAGCACTCAAGAATCAACAAGCAAAGCGGAGCAGCCACGGAAGGAGAAACCAACTTGTCCAACCTCACTGTTTTCCTAATGACACAGTTACATGAGAAATGTGCATTTATACAAACACATTGAATGTATAATAGATATTATATAATATGTCCATTCTCCAGCTGATAGCGTCCTCTCAGTGTATGGACTCTTGGGCTGAAATCACAGGAGTTATGGAATACAGAGGAAAAAAAAATTCCAGGATCATTCAATTCTGTAACTGTTCCATTCTGTTACAGGGATTTTCTTTCCATAACAGTGGAAAAGACCATGCTCTGTTGCTTCACACAGGATTTTAAAAGATCTGAGATCACCTGCACCAATGCTTGTTTCTCATTAACATAGCTGCTGAATTGCTCATCTCCATCCTTATACAAGTTACTTCCAACTTTCCTTTCTGAAGGCCAGAAATTGCCATTTCCCCAGCAAGAACATCCGAACACCCAATGTGACCCTCACCTTTTGCCAAGCAGCTCACGCAAAGTAAAACGAGTATGGCTTGCTTCTTTCCATAGCTGCTGACTTAATGGACCTACGAGGAACAAAAGAAGGGCCATTCTTCATCAGGCTCCAACTATGGACCAGATCCAGATGCAAAGGGACAAGACAGTCTGGTAATAACATGTGGCTCATGTACCTGACTGATCCAGCAAATTCAGGCGAATGGACAAATGATGGTGGTCTCCTAATGAAAGAAACATATTTTGTTGCTGGCATCATACTACCCTACTGTGCAAAGTGGTCCCTCCCTGCATGCACGCACTGCCACACCAGCTTCCTAAGAGGTGAGGCAGAAGGAGAGAGGGACAGGGAGTGGCAGTGAAGGGTGGGGAGCAAGGAAGCAATCTGGGACTTTGAGTCTTTTTCCGGGTTTGTTGGTGGGGCAGCACAGCCCAACTCTGCCCTACCTGTAAGTTTTCCTATGGAAAAGTTAATATTGGCTCCTTCACATGCAGCGCGAGTCCAGCAAGCAAGTTCCTGCCAGTTCTGCAAGGGCAGCTAAGGAGTCTTGCTGGAAATCTGGCCCCAGAGAGAAACAGCAGCGGAAAGCAGCCATTTCAGAAGCACATTATTAAGCCATCAGACCAGTAGCTACAGGATCCCCATGGAAAAGTTGATCCAGGCACTTTGTATAATTACTTGAGCCCTCCCAGAGTCATTTATTCCCCTTTGTGGTTGGCAGGGAAAGTCAATATCTTCTGGAGCTGTAAAGTCATAGGGCTTTTTAAGAAGCCAGGTTTGTAGGTGAAGACATTTCTCTTTGCAAAATCTTTGCTTGAGTTCAGCAGCAATCCAGGCTTTCTGTAAAGCTAATGTGGCAAGTTCAAATGAGCGTGGTACACAGGCAGGTTTAAGCTTTCCATTTGCTTTACCTACATGTGTTTTAACACTCACTTTTTTAGATGAAGCAGCATAAAAATAGCTTAATTGTGCACACTGCCTACAGTACTGCTGGACTCCACCTGTGGGAAGGAACTGGAGTTTAAATTTTATTGAAGTTGCATATGTTTCCAGGAGGTTGCTAATTATCCTGTGTGTTTTATACAGTATTTCTGGCTCCAGGGTCTTTCTGTACTTTTCTGAAAGAAACCCAACACAAAAATATTTGAGCCGAGATCTGGAATGCATGACTGAAAACCAGGCACTCACTCCAGGGTTCATCTGACCCCACATATCCTTGTTCTTACCAGGCTTTGGAAAGTGCTTTGAGATCTGCTAGTGAGAAAATACTGCCTGGATACCAAAGACCTGTCTTTCCTATTTAATTCTCCTGCTTCTGTGCACTTTAAGCTCCACCGTCTGCCTGGCATCCCTAGGAGTACAGCTGGCTGTAGAGCTGATCTTTTCAAGGCCCGATGTGTGAATTAGTTCACTTTGGATACAATCCTCCTTTTAATTGGTGAGCAATTCCAATTGCTCACAGTCACACACTGCAAAGTGTCCTCAGGGATGGGGTGTTCTATATTTTAGGGTGGTTAATTCAAACTGCCTTTTCTTAAAAGACGCTTTATGCCTGCAGCTTGAGTTGGGGTATGTTCAGCATCTTGGAAAAACAAAAACAAAGCAGCCCATAGTCTCGCATGGAGAAGACAAACCACAAGATGGCTAGAAAGAAGGCCAATTTTTGAAAGCACCAGCTTTTACCTCTTCTGACCTAAATTGCTGACCACCCCAAGCACCACCTCTAAGTGCTTTTCTTTTGCTCCTTGAACAAAGGCAGACAAATCTCCAGTGGCCATAAATCATCACTCTTCAGTGGTATCAGCTGGAGTTACTGACATCTGGACCTGCCATGGCAGTGGTCTAACAGGAAGAATGTGTTAGCTAGTGCCATGTACGGGACACAGGGACCCTTCCAGCACATGATGTGCATGCTTCCTGTCTTCCTGCCATGTCTGGGCTCTCTGCTCACTTTTGGGAACGTGACAAAATGAAAACAAAACAAGTCACCACTCCTTTTACCCCAAATCCACAGTTTGTGAGGTCCTTGGCACTATCACAGCATTGTTTCTGTGCAGAATCCCTGGCAACTGATCCACTTAAGATTTTTAGAGCTTCACAGGTTTGACTAAATCAGGACTTCCATGACAGTGTCCAGGCCCAGTCTGAAGACATCAAGAGATGAAGACTTATCACTTACCAGTCTTTCGTTCCTGTAGTAACCAGTCACAGTGTTAAACTATTTGTCTCATTTCTACTGCGAGTATGTCTGGCTACCGCTTCCACCATTGTTCTGCCTTTCACCACTATAAAAGTTTCTTTATTAGCCAGTACTTCACTTATACATTACATCACACCACCTCCAAGAAGCTCAACTGTCTGAACTCACTTTACAGTATTTTTTCACCATCTTCTTCAGTCTTTCAGTGTCCTTGTAAGAAATCATCAGCAGACTAGATGGGGCATTCTCTCACCAACATTGACCTTGATATAAAACCACTCTTCAACTTAGTCTTCCCCAGTCTTTACAAGCAGGCCTTTTGCAAGGGCTGGTATTGGGCATATCTGAGTGACAACATTTTCAAAACTACTGGTCAAGCCTACTTCTGCAACAAGGAAAGGACTCAAAATCACCAGGCAGAGATGATCCTGGGGCTGGAGAGAGCTTGGAGACTGACTATCCCCCAAAAGACTGCAGTATAAAAGGAAAAAAAAAAATCCCAGAGCCAGATCTTTCACAAACAGAACCAGGAGAAAGAGATGGGAAAGATCCCTGGGGAAGAAACTGGAAAGCATCTGCCACAGCCGATACAGAGCAAGAGGAATCTCTGAAACTAATCTAAGTATAAGGTAGTTTTATGCATCTGTAACTCCATTTCTGTAAGCTGCAACTTTATAATCCTTTTTAATTATTCAGTAGCTTTTGGATGTTACACTTATTTGCTGTAACCTCAACTCAGTTTGAATTAATGGTGATGACATTACATTAAGGTACTTAAAGTGGAGTACCAGGAGTCTCTAGTGATGCCCTCCATCAGTAATAGGAGCTGCTCTGGCTAGCCTAGGAGATGGTAAGGTGTAGAAGAGAAATCCAGCTAGAAGAAGCTCCCAGTACCCCAGAAGCATAGCCACCCAGTCAGCTAAGTCCACTGAAGTCACTCCATGCAAGTCTCAACGAACAAGCAATTAACATCAACCCGTTTCTCAGTGAGGTAAAACTGAGGCACAATGAGGCAACCCAAGCTGAGCATTCAGACATAAAGCACCAGAAGAATTTAGAGTAGGAGCAAGGGTCGTGAGATGTGGACTGCGTTCAAATAGCTTAGCCTATTAAGTTAACCAGATTTCTCATTTCCTTCCAAGCACCACCATAGCACCACTTTCCCATACTGGGACCTCTTCCCCATGAAGCACACCAGGAGTTCCTTCTTTTGGAAGACTTGTGGAGGATTGGTCACGTTTTCCTCTCCCCTTCTTACAAGTGCTGCCATTTAGCACGTACAGCTGACATATCTGAGGTTTGTAAATCCCGCGTAGGGACATGCTAGCTCAGACATGCACAATGAACACAATGCATAATGGAAGAAGAGTGATATAAGTAGACCCCCATTTTTCAAACCTTTGGCAAGGATTTCAGAGGGTAGGGTAGTCTCTACCCTCTGTTTTCATATGCCAGGTTTATTTCCAAAATAGCTTGTGCTTTAGATACCATTCACCACTTACAAAAAGATATTTTCCTCCAAATCTGCTGGAAAAGAAATACATCTACAGAAAAGGGCAGCTGCACCTTGCAGATATGCACAGCTGAAGATTTTTTATGTAAGACTCCCCCTGACCGCGTGGAGAGCTGTTAAGATGTCAGATCATGGTTTGTTGCTCTCAGGGAGGCTACTGCAGCAGTCAGTCAGAACAACTTTCCATCTTGGAGGAATTAATTTGTCTGAATAATGTCATCCTGGTTAAACAAAATGTAGGGAAAATATTCTGGTGCACCTCCCTGAACTGATGCCTATATATGGGGATTAGCCAGTGTGAAAGGGATCCTGCTGAGTCAAACTGGATTATAGCAGTATTATTTTATAGAGAAAATTTTATAGAAGAAAAGGGAAAGAAGGAGGAGCTAGGGAAATCTTGCAAAAATATCAGCTGTTTGACAGGTTAAAGCAAACAGCATGGATGTGAAAATGCTGCCTGCTCACTTGAGTGCATCAGAGCCAGATCAGCTGACAGTAGCAACCAAAAATAAGTTTTTACCCCATTTAGCCCTGCAGGCAATGAAGCTACCAGAAAGCAAGGTGGACTCTGATCCTTTCCCAGGCACCAGGAGATGTGTTGGCTGTGTTTCCAGCAGGCACCAGCTCCGTGGTGGCACCCCAGTGGTGGTGATGTTCCACATGTAGGGAGGACATCCTGGAGAGCCTCACTAGGCCTGCCCAATTGCCTAAACAGCATGTAAGGGAGCAAATGAACTTGTGGACTCAGCTCTTGGAGCCCTTGGGGAGCTGGTGGAGATGGCAGGAAGGGAAAACATGCAGACTTTCAATAAAGTCCCTGAAGTGCCTCCATTTCTCATCACCAGGCATTCACAGAACCATTGATGGGCTGATTGTTCAATGCTGGCTGGAGACTCAGGGCTGGTGGCAAGTTACAAATGGGAAATGCCCTTGTACATCTTGTTTGCAGAGCTGGATCTGCAGTGTGTTCTTAGAGCATGCCTGGAGGGCTGGTGTCCTCTCTCTCCAGCAAACAGCTTGACCTTACAGTGCTAGCATCAATTCCTCTGCCTGTCTCTCTGGCCCAGCAAATATTTACCTGTGCAAAGCAGAAACGCTTGCCCACGAGAAAGCAAGAGATGCCTACGCCAACCATCTGCACCCTGCAGTGCAGAGAATGAAGACCTCCCTGGTTTCTAACTCTCACTTCAAAATCAACCCTACATATCCTGCATCGCAGTTCAATGCTCAATGCAGTTCAACAGTGGAAATTTGTGAAGTGCCTGAGGGTGGGTAAAGAAGACGCCCCCCCCTACCCTGATTACATCATTAAAGGACAGATTCTGCTTAAGCACAGAAGAGCAGCAAAACTCAGGCAGGGGAGGAGGTGGTACTTTTCAGGGCAGAAAAAGGTGCCACAGTATGAGGCAAGGCTTGTGCCTCTCTTTGTTGTGCTTCTATTTATCAATGCTGGCCTTGGTGGATCAAAATCCCTGCGCCTGCTCTTCCTGGGAAGTGCCAGAGCCAAACTGAGTGGGGTGGATTGTGCTAAAAGTTCTGCTTTGCAACACTGAGCTGAAGATCGCTGCTGTGGTAGCAGTGGAAAAACACTCGTCCATCCTCCACTGCCCAATGCCAGAATATCAAATGCAATGCTAGGCTAGCCAGAGCTTACAAACACACAGTTCAAAGAGAAAATTCAAATGGATTTGAGTCATGGGAGTACAAAAAAAATTCTCAATAAAGAAATAAAACATATCAGTCATGTTGTAACTTAGAAAGCCAAAATTTCCTCCCAAAGCCAGCAGTGAAACAGTTTCCAAGATTCGAGGGCGCATCTCTGTCTGGAGCTAATATAGACATTTTTTTTAATCCAAGTTTCAAGCCCAGTAAAATCCATGTCTGACCATAAGAACCCCCTCCTGGCCAGCCAGCCAAGGAAATCCCCTCCTTAATCCACCTCTTCCCCACAGGTAGCACTGTAGCACACACAGCTGCACCCTTCCAGCATCGCCATGCCTATTGTGGTGCCTACCGCACATCTCCCATGGAGCAAGACCGTTTTTCTACCCCCTTTTTGCAGTCAGCAGTATTAGCCCTGCCCTTTTCCAAGTGGAGAGTTGGAGCAGGTTGGGAACCCATGGTGGTAGGACAGGCACAGTCCTGACCCATGTCTTCCCAACAAGCACTTCCTTCTCTTCCCTGCCCCTCTCTGGCCCTGCACATTCCAGGGTATTTTCTGCATGCTGGCGGCAGATGTTGCTGCAAGGAGACCTCTCCTCAAGCAGCCCTTCTGCTCACATCTCAGAGAATAGACAGTTTTGGGGTGGTTTTGCGCTGCAGTTGAGGAGGTTTCAGAGCCCAGGTCACTCATTTCCAGGGCCTGTTTCCGAACCACGTACATCTCCTAAAACAGTTCAGATGTACCACACCTCTACTTTCTTTTCCTGGTTGTGTCATCAAAGAAAATGGTCAGAACTGCACCTTTTCTGGTGGAGCCAGCCCTGAATGAGGGTGAATTAGAGCATGATTAAACAGCCAGGCCACTCGCGAGCTATAGGTGGAGGAAAACCTACTTTCTAGGTACCCATATGAAGCTTGCCTTAAATACATGGAGCAAAGGTGACACCAACACTTGGGCGATTGCAAGAGAGTTGTAGTTGGGGCTGGTTAAGATATTCTTCCCTGAGAGGTACCAGTGAGTCTCCACCATCACTCCCAAGGGTCATGCATGTCAGATCAAGCATGTGGCTTGTAGCTAGATGAAGTTATCTGGGATGAATCCCAGCACAGGCATCAGACACATTTAATAGAAATCCAGTTGTCTCCAAATCAGACAAAAATGTGCTTCCTTAAAGAAATAGCAGTAAAAAACAAAACACAACCCCCCACCTCCCAATTCCATGTGTGTAAACATCAACAAAAACTAAGTTAATACATTTTGCAAAAGTAAAACCAGAATAAATGCTTTGGCTCCAACACATAAGGAACATATTATTACCACATTGTCTTCAGTGATTATTCAAGCAATGCATCCGAACGCTCAGGGAGAAGAATGTTTGCTAAAATATTGTTATGTAACATGGGGAAAATGACTAATCCTGCCCTTGATCTTTTTGTATTTTACTCCAAGTAAGAGTCACTAGATCTTATTCTCTCGTTGAAGCAGCAGCACTGCCGAATTCTGACCAGATTCCCCCAGTGGCTTTTACAGTGGGCTGATCCTATCCCTGCAGCTGAGTTACTCCAGACATACTGAGCATAACGTGCTTCTGAATCAGTCCTTCAGGGCTGCACATTTCCAAAAGACAGGTGGAATAAACAGCACACATTTCTCCATGGTCCCTGCTGATGGAGGTCAGAGATAATTCACTTCCAGTTCCTCATGACTTGCACAGAGTTTGGAGCCTTACGCATACGCCAAGTGGGGTCAATTCCATTGAGCTGTCATGAGCATACATTAGCAGCTGCTGATTCACAGAGTGGGTTTGCTACATGAATTCCTCTCCTCTCCTGGTAGCAGATGCAGAAGTTATTGAAGATCTGTCCTGGGGGTATCCTTATTTCCAGTTCATTTGCATCAAGAGTATACATAAAGACAAATAGACCTGTCCTTACAGACACCTACTAGAAGCTGCCATTTTCCTACCCGGTGAGGGGGAGAAGAAGAAATTTGGAGTTTATAAACTTTCAGTAACCTTTTTTAAGCTGTGATCCAATCAAACCTGTATTGAAGTGAAACCTGTCCCATATACACAGAACAAAGGTGACAATGACCAAGCTGGGGCATTCTCAGAAGAGCTGTAGCTAGGGCTGGTAAAAAAGTATTTTGTTTAAAGCTTCAGAAATGCCCCAACTTCCCTTCCCAAATGGAAATTTCTGTGTGAAATGTAGGATCTTAACATACTTTTGAGAAGCAGCTTTTCAATAATGGGAAGAAAAATCTGTTCTTGGGGCCTTCTTTCAAGGCTTTTAGATTCCATTCTTCAAATCATATGATTAAGATTGTCCAGTTTGGTGCTAAGTGAGATGAAAACAGGATTCCCATTCAACTTCAGCTGAAATGCATTACTTGTGTAACTCTGAGTACATGTTCCTAAGTCACTGGAGAGGCAGTGATGGGTTTTAACACTCAAGCATCTGTGTTGCCCCATCAGGTGATATATCATGGCTTGGGTATCTGCAGTCCTCATCAGGCCAGGACTGTGTTTTTACCCTTCCTATAACCTCCGAGTAAAATGCTATGCATGATGAGATGGGCTGGACAAGTCTAGGTCTTGCTTAGCTTGGAGTTAAGAAAAGTTCTTGAAATAAAGTTTGGGATTTATCCAGATATTCTCACAGCAACATCCAGCCCCTTGGGGTCAACCCTATAACATCCTCCCTCTTTTCCTAAGGGCTTGCTTAGATTGAGGTTCAAAGGTACTCATGAAGCTCTGACTGCATTAACCTGCACCAGTGAGATTTACCCAATATGCCACAGGGGTCCAAATCATCACCCACTGAACACCTGCTACAGTACTTCTGTTATTTTTAATTAACAACAGCCAAAGTAAAATTACCAGCTCAGTCCGCAGTGAGTCTGATTTGAATCTATGGCCTCTCAATATCAGCAAGTTCTGCTTTAAGTGGAAGAAAATGCATCAACCTGCAAAGGGATAACAAAGCAGAAAGCCCCATACCATAGCAGAAAGTTTCAGAAGACAAACAAGGCTCCAACCAGAGCACAAGGGCTTATTTTGCAATTAGGAAAGAGAAGATAAAGGGACAAGTGAATTTCCCGCTGTGATGGGGCATTTGCAGTAGACTCCCTATAACTACATCTTGTTCCTAGCGGTACCAATCTACACAGTGCTGGGTTATTATGTAGTGTCTTGGACTGCTTGCAGGTAATAAGCATTCACCAAAAATGGATTGCTATTAGCCACCGGCAAAAGCTGATTATAATAGTGCCAGCACTGGAATATGTTTTCCAGCCATTTACAAGAGGAGTAAAAAAACAGGAGGGGAAAAAAAAAAAATCAAAAAAAAAAAAAAATCACATTTGCCAGTGTTTGGAGCGTAGTGTGCTCTACATACAATTATCGAGAGAATGACAGGAAATTGACCCATTTACTCAGAAAAGTTCCTATCGTGTTCTGCACTATTTCATTTCATGCCCATTTGAGAACAAGTCATTTCTCTTCAGGGCAGAAGATAAATTGTCAGCTCGTACACACATCTCTTTTCATTGCCAGGCACAAAAATATCACAAAGAAACATTTCCCTGCCCTCCGCTTAATTTTCTTCTTCTTCATCTTCTCTAATAAATGGTGCTAACTATAAAAGTCAACGGACTGTAAATAAACTCAATTCTATTCCTACCTTACCTTATGATTGATTTTTGGACATAATGTATTCCACCCACAAGGTCTCTTGTCTGATTCAACCACTCTTCTCTGTACCAGAGAAAAATCAGATAACAACCTCAGTGGAATAGCTTTATGTAAAAATAGAAACATTTGGCAACTACAGTTTGCTTAATGGCACATTGCAATACATGCTACACCGCATTACAGCCCAGAGGACAGGCTGTGTGTCAGTATCGACAGCCTGTGTCCTGTGGTGGGAGTCTTCTGTGCATGGTCATCACTGTGCATTTAGGAAGAGGTGCTGCCAGCATTGCCACTACAGAAAAGCAGCATGAAGTGGTGCTCAGGTTATGGTAGGTATGCACGGTACGTGGTGCGGGGGAGCCCACTCGTCTTCCCAACTCTGCCCTGGGACTTCACCTGTCATTTGATTCAATCGCTTCATCTCTCACTCTGAATGTGCCTGACAGAGAGGGCAAAAGCAGCAATTGCATCACCCTAATAGAAAATTCACACAAAAAGGAGTCGCCAGAGACCTGCAGACAGCAAGCTCCAGGGGGAGAGGCAGCATGTGCAGGTAAGAAGAAAAAAGGATGTCATGGAAATATCTCTGTCTACTTCTACATCCTGAGCTCATGTTTCTAGAGAACTCCGCTTGCTATCCCTGCTGCTTTCAAGCACTGATGCTCAGTCCTGGTTAATATCAAGGACATCAGTGAACACAGAATTAAATAGCATCCCTGATGGAAGTGCCAGCAGTCCTGGTCTGCAAGCAGAACGCAGGTGTCTCTTGTGCTGTATGGTTGGAGAACTGCTAATGTAAGGATGAGCCTCAGGCACAGAAGAGCCAGCATGGCAGTAATTTTGTACTCCCCAGCTCCAGTTGTATCCTTCAAACACCCTTCCAGTCCTCAGCTGTTGTTTTTTTCCCAGTTTCCTGAGATTTAAGTTAAAGCAGCCCAGCAAACCCTGAGTTCACACAACCTCTCCTGCAGCTGGCATGCTGGCCAGCACACCTCAGCTTATCCTCCCAGCCCTTGCTCCACAGGTCTAACCTTCTCTTTTGTATGTCTGTAGTGCATACAGTGCTGAATACACTGTTCCTTTGCTCTAGGACTTCATATTCAATCAGATCACTTGCCATAGTTTTTTTCACCTGGTTATTTGCTTCCCTGTGCTCTTCCATCCTGGAGCATCATTGCCAGGAGTGAAAATTACCAACCATTTGGAGCAGGAAATGTGATGGGGAAGGGAGCCCAGAGTCAGCACCAGCCTCAGTAGTTGTAGTACTTCAATCCTACACCGAGCGCAGAAAACCTCACGTTTTGCACAGAAACCAGTGCTGGGAAATGTTATTCTGACCAGAGTTTTGACTATGAGAGAGCTATGCTGAACATGAGCTTGGGAAGTGTCTTGCAAAGGAAAGAGCAGCCTTTCTTCACAAACTAGCAAAATGGTCAAGGGTCTGCTAAATCACCCAGACTACTTCCACCTCCAAAAAAAACCTCCACCTCAAACCCAACTGTTCCCCAGTTAAGAGAATGGATTAGCAGAGTAACAAAAGGAGGAGCTTCCAGGTCAAGAATCATTTGGAAATTATAACCAAATCACTGGGGTCTGCTCTTTGTCCCAGGGAAAAGCTGTTTGCTGCTGCTTAGTACAGAGCACAGCTGCCTCTGAAACTCAGAGTCTGCACATGCCTACAGGGAATGTGAAAAAGGAGGAGAAAAAGAAAAATATCTCTCTGCCTCTCAGTGAGAGGGTTTTATTCTTCTCTGGCTGACAGAATGGACCTTTGGACACATGCAAGAGAACAGCAGAGAGCATTACCTGCTTGGGAATGGGACTGCTGTTCCCCACTGTGAGAGCAGCCAGATTCGCTCAACTCCCCAGAAAAACAGTGAAAGCATTAAGAGACACTTTTACCTTCCTGTCTTCATCAGCTGAGGAAAGAATTTCCTGTGGCTAATTACACATTTTAGCACCAAGATAGTGATTGTCCTCTAATTGCAAACATCTGCCTCCAGCCTGGGGTACAGGCCAGCTCTGACCACAGGACCTCGGGCACTGGCATCAGGCAGCTGCAGGACAGGATGGTGGTCCCTCACCTCCTGCCCAGTGATGCAGACACAGTTATGGGAACGTGAACACAGCTGAAATGGGATCCAGCACTGAAGGTGCCAGCTGCTTACTGTACAGCCTCCCAATATGTGCCAGCCCCATCCAGTCCTCCTCCCAGCCACTCTCCCTGTCTGCTCAGAGCCCACACAGGAGGCCTTTGGGTCTGCTAGCTACCAGGAGTAGCTGAGATCTTCCCTTAAGGTCAGACTCAAAGCCCATCAATCCATGTATCTGTGGCATTCCTTCCCCTGACGGGATATGGTTCTAGCTTTCAATAGGTAATTGCTTGCTGCTTATCCAGAAGCCAGGCTCATTGGGTTCACTCTTGGTCCTTTAGAAGATACCCAAATTCTTCCTAACAGGGCTCTTCAAATGTATGCTATTATCCCTCTCCTAGCTTCCTATTCCTTTGTTTATAAATGTTGAAATATGAGCTAAATCTTGAATGCTGCCACAGCCCTGAAGTTACCTTGACTCCCATACAGGGGAGAGAGCAGGCATGTGACCCACCCACCATCCGCGCAGGAGAAAACTCTTGCATACAAGGAAATTTGCTTCCCAACTCCCCACTTCATACATCAACACTCACTTTTTCTCAACATAAATTAAAAAATGAAGAAAGGAAACAAATATCTTCCTCTGCCAACACACACACGTGTACACATGCACAAATATTTTGGAAAAATTGAAGATTCTGTAGATGGAGGGGATGGTGCCAGATTTTAAAAATTATTAAACATTATGTACAGAGAAAACATAATGAGCTCCTAGGAGATGCAGAAAAAAAATTACCCATGAATGAGGGGAAAATGGATAACCACTTCTGGGTTTGCCACTGGTGAATTATTTAATAATCACTCCCCAGCAGATGGAATATATTTATCCACCCCATTGGAGCACACTTTGCAATTTATTTACACTGCTTTAAAATATGATTATATATTTAAAAAATAAACAAGGTATTCAAAAGGGAAAATGGAAGTAAACACAAGCTAAAAGGGGGAGGGAAAGCATCTTTTTACCTTTTCAGTTAATTTTAAGGAATTTCCACTAAAATTCATGTGAATCCTCCTTACTTACTTTCGACTTTAAAAACTAGAAATTTAAAACTCTAGAATTGAAAACATAATGTAGCCAGTCTAGATTCCTCACACAATCAAGAGGGTCACTTTATGAGATGGGATCTATGCCCCTTACACTTTCATTAACCACATTGTCTTGGGTACCAGAAGTCTGATTCAGCTCCCAGTAATATCAAAGAAAACATTCAATTCTGGATCAGAGAGAGCAGGCCCATACCTTAGACTAATTGGATTTACAGGATCAGGTCCCTTGTCTAAGCTAGAGTGACTCTACACCTGTGGTCTGCCAAACAGCACTTAGCCTTGCCATTTAATTAGCTACTTATTCTAAAATGCAGAGGGTGCCATTTAGCAAAAATTGAAAATGCAAAAGGTACCATTTAGTACTGTGTAAGTGCATGAGTATACTGCCTGCTCCCAAAATTAAAATAACAATTGTGAGCAAAAGGCTTTGCCCACTCAACAGCAAAGTGTGTTACTGATAACTGCAGAGTGATTTGGACAAATCTGAAGGAAAGTCCATGAGAGCAAGGAATATCTTTCCCAGGGAAATGTCAAGTCATTTCAGACTGAATTCAGGCTTCCCAGTTCTTCATGTGCAAGTCATTGTATACATGCAGGAACACACTGGCCACGGAAGGGTGCACAGAAACCCCCAGCCCAGAACCACTGTTCCCTCGCCAAAGAAAAGACTGGTTGCTGTTGGTGAAACTTCTTCAAAGTTAGTTTTTCAATAATCCATCATGATTTTCTTTAAAATCAGTGAAGTTTATTTACAGATCTCAAATGTGAGAGAGTCCCACAGCAAAGCCACCATCAACAGCTGTTGGAGGCAACACTTCAGATGTAACACTTTTGAAAGTGACTAAAGAACAAGATGACTTATTACTAAGAGTTTAAGTCTCTTGACAATGAGTAGAGGTTAGCAAACCAAGAAGCAGCAAGTTCATCAGTCATTTAAGTGCTTTTGAAAATGTTTCTGTTTTTCCATGTCCTGAAGATAATTTCTCTCTCATACCTTGTTTCCCCTCCCCAGATCAAGAAAATTTGCAACTAATGTGGATCAAAATATATATCCTGCAAATATTATCACCTTAAAATGTAGAGATATTGGCTTAACTCCAACTGCAGGCACAGATGTCAATGTTTTACCAGCTAGCTACTCTATAAATAAACCGGTATAGTGAATGCTATACATCTTTAACATTAAAATGAACTACTAGAATACTACTACTAAAAGAATTCAGACTGAGGAGAGCAAATCGAAGTGTCCTCCCTGCTAGGAAAGGGCTCAAACATAAGCAAGTCCTCTTGTGAACTGGGAATGCTGCACTTTTCAACAAGAAAGCCAAACTGACCTCTGAAATCTCAACATCCTGGAAGAGTAAAAGCAAGTTCACCGCGTATTATTTCTGGAAAGACAGATTTTAAAAATTGCTTCCACCACAACAATCTAACACATGAATACAGACACAAGTAGAGATGTGCACTTCTCTGCTGGGATGCAGATGTTGCAGGCAAGGGAGCAAAATGCTCCCCTACCTCCTCCCGAGAGCACAAAATGGAAGTGTCTTACGCCTCATGTGGAGTTATGCACTCATTTATTTTAAAGACAGAAAGGATTAAATAAATCTACATAAAGGAAAGAAAAAGTGTTTAAACAACAATAAAAAAAGATTTAGTGGTATTAATAAAGAACTCCCTTAAACCAGCATGTCACCATTAAAGTAATTAATAGGGCATGCAAGACACTTCAGCAGAAAGTGAGCAGTGCTCACATCAGAGCCTTTTAAGTTTTCACATGACCTCAAGACAGACTACAGCAATTCTGTGCAAAAGTACCCTCTAAAACAGAGATGGGGGCATTCAAATCTATAAAAAAGTGATTTTAAAATTTAACTGATATAGTCTAAGTCTAAAATGCAAAGGTTAAGGGAATATTAGAAGGGCAATAATTCTGTGTGATTAAACTTTTATCCGAAGTGACAATAAAATGTTCAAAATGAATTAAGGATTTTATTAACAGATGCAGAAGCTCTATAAAAGAGTTTGAAATCTAAGTAGCAGAGAGAAGTTTTATAGGTGTAGGGTTTTTTTTTGTCTGGATGAAGGTGATATTGCTATAAAACTTTAATCTTATTGCCATGCCACAATGAAAGTAAACCTGTCAGAGGCAATAGAGCAAATCAGGGCTGCTTTCTCTTCCTTCTCTATGTTGCAAGGTCCTCTTTGTAGCATATACGTAAGAATATGTATATTCTATACATGGCATTGATACTATAGGTGACAGACACATGTAGACAGATTATGTGCTGATGATTCACCTGGACTTCTGCTGGTTGCAATAGTCCCAAGGTGGTAAGTACAGGCAAATTATATGGACCATTCCAAACGAGTACTGAGCAAAAATTGGTGCTACACCACCAGGGACTCTTCAGAACATTGCAGCCTTTCCAAAATGGAATTAACTATTTCAGAACTGTTTCAGATATTGCAGTTGTTTATTAGTGCCTTTGTGTAATAAGAGGATGACAACAGTTTCTGAGCTCTTGAACAAACACATTTCACTACCTTAGAGTGATTAAGTTTAAGCAAGTCATAAATCTGTGAAACAGGATAAAATACAAGAGCTTTTGTGAAAATTATTACTAAGAGCAGGACATATATTACTTAGAGCAGAGCTCAGCCGTATCAGGGCAGTTTAGGCTCAGCAGCATTTGCCAGCCATGATTTAGGCCATGACTAATTTTTCCTTCTGTCTTGCTGCTGCTAAATTCTGGCAATTTGGTTGCCTTGGTGATGGCTGCAGTATCTGTGGCAGATGCACTGGAAGACATCTTGCAAAGTGGTTTGGCTTTTCTGGGAACTCTTGAGCCTCTTGCATATTGGCAAGAGTGCCACTATGGCCACCTGTGCCATGGTGGATATTTAATCACCCTCTGACCCACCAATGACAGCAGCAAGCACAACCTGGCCCCCAATCTGCCCCTGTCCCACACTGCATCCTCCATGCAAGGACCCAGGGCTCAACCTCTCTCACTCCCTGCAAATCCCCATTGTGTGCTACAGCAGCTGCCCCTATTCACTGCTCAGGGGTGAGCACAGGAGGCAGCTTCAGGGATGCCCATACCCTTTCTATTGCCCTACACTATCCACAAGAAAAGCAGAGCTCCTAAGAGGAGCAACCGACTGCAAATTGCCAGGGAGACTAGGATGTCAAACAAATATTTTTCTTTTCACAACAGAACATAAATATTTGGCAGCACATTTAATTTTAAAAGTCTAAAAGTTACTCAAATAGAGTGGAGAACGTTGCTATGATGTTCATTTGCTTCCTAAAATATGACCAGTCACAGATGGCTTGCTGTAGGAAATATTAAATAAATTTTTAAATGTGTTGTCTGGCTTTAACACAGATTGCATTTACACAGATACCTCTGTTGGTGGAACGCCAAGATGGTGTATTAGTTCAAACATGTTCTTAAACAAAAAACTACATTGTCTGGAGCTAATGGAATATTCATACTTAACAACTCAATCCCTGATAACATCTGAAAGTTAATTTACATTTCAACACTTCTATTTCCCCCCCGCCTCTTGCTATATTTCCCTTCACAAGCAAAGGAAAAAAATCCAGGTTTGGTCAGGGGCAACTTTTAGGTTTTGGGCACCATAAGCATTATTTGTTTAGATTTTCAGAGTAGTTTGAAAGACATAAAGAGTATTAGGTAACATGAGAATTTGAAAACAACAGGTCACTTAGTGTTAGAGTCAGCAAGGATGTAAATACAATGAGCCGCAGCATTAAACTATCACATTTTAGCAGATTAACTTCAGCAAGACAATAAAAATCAAAACAATACAAAGATCTTTTCCAATCCCTTGTGTGTGCAGAAGCACATTCCTATGGTGCCTGAAGAAGCCTATTGAATCCCTGCTTTATACCTGAAACCAAAGATGTTACAAGGGTTCTTGGTTTGTTTCCTGCCCCCCACGATGCTCCATTTTTGACGACAAAAGCCTTTGAAAACATGGGCGTGTAGCATAAAGATTGCCACCAGTTTCTGATTCTCTGCACTTACTGCACTGCCTCAGAGAGCTGGGTGGTAAGTCTGCTTTCAGAGTTACAGCATCAGGTTGCTGTGAAAAACCCACATCGTGCTTCTACATCAAGCACTTGTCAGGAAACAGCACCCAGGGAGAAGCAGGGGCAGCGCTGTGCAGATATCACTCATTTTAAGTCATCCAGACACCCCACCAGCTCCACACTTGATGTGCACGGTACCATCACTGCCTCGACTCGTATGGATGGTCCTCAAAGGGATGGGTGCAGACACAGGGACTGCAGGTCTCGTTGGCCATGTTAACCAACGTGCTCTCTGCTCCTGTGAAAGCTGCTACCTACCAGTGCACAATAATCTCTTGTCCCCAACAAATGGTACAGCACCAGAGTCAAGTTATAATCTGGTCTTCCTTCTGCCCAAAATACCCCAGTGGATGGTTTACCTCTACTGTCAATATTGTACTTGGCCCACAGCTTTATAATCAACAAAGCTGAGGAAAAAACCCATACCTGCAATTTGTTTTGACCCTCCATGAGCACCAAACACTCAGCATACTCTTAGAATCAATAAACTTTTTCTCCTGTCATCATCCATGCTTGTTGCGCTTTCCCTAAACTGGCATGATTTTGTTTTTTCTAACCAGAAATTTACCAAGCCCACTGGGGTTTGTGTGTGTGCGCGATGGCAAGTTAAACAGTTTCCTCTACTGCAAACAAACACTGCACACAGGCAAACTGATGTCCCAGAGTGAAGAAACAGAGGCATGACGCTAGGGGGAGGATCGACTCACAGACTGAGTTTTTGCCAGAGCAAATTCCTTGGAGTGTGGCTTCACCAAGGAGCTGGCTCAGGTGGCACGCTGCAAAAACCCGCTCACCTCCCTGGCACTCAGGCTTGCAAACTGCTGTCTGGACCAAAGTGAGAGGGAATCTGGAATCAGAGAGCGAGCGAGACAAGATTTTCTGTTCTCTGTAAGGGTATTAAGGGGAAATCATACCGGCTAAATCCAAACACACCCCTCGTGGGACAGATTCAGCTCTGTTACCAACACCTTATCACAGCCTGGCTGCAAGGCCTGTGCTTTACTAGCAGCTCTGCTAGCATAGAATCAGCACTACAAAACAGTCAAAAGAGTTTGCTAAAAATATTAACCCTCTATTTACTTCAGTGAGTTCTGATTTTTTATCTCTGGACCCTGTGCAGCCCTTTGACATCACTGCATTAGGAAGGACAGAGCAAACTCAATAATACAAGGCTCTGATGGAAACGTACACGTAAATTACAGGCCCTATTTCAGATAAATCACAGCCTTTCTAGAATATTTGTCTTCAGCAGTTTGAGTTGACAAATAACTGTGCGGGGTTACAGGCAAGCGGTGAGACTTTGTTTGCAGACTTCTTGTCCTGTCCTTGTTGGACAGCAAGATGAGTTGGCCCTGTCCTCTGTGATATGATCCTCTGATTCTCCACAGAGGAGTTCCTATATAGCATACCTCATTAGCTCATGGTATGCTTTCTCTCCTTTCTTTATAATTTCAGTTTAGAAAGGAGCTCATTGACCCCTGCCCCCTCACAAAGGAATCTCTTTCTCCTGCCTAGTGCCACAATAAGAGGCATGACCCTACCCCTGTAACAGCTGGTAGGGCACCAAAAAAACAGATGCAGGCTTCAGGTCAGCACAGTTCAGAGTATCCATCCCAGTTTTGACAGAGCTGCTTCACTGGCATATTTTCTCACACACACGTGTTTTTGTACCTCCTAGTCTTGGACTCCTGGAAGCTCCATGTGCAGCTCATGGACCCCATCCTCCTCTGTTTTACACCGATTGCAAAAGACCATTTACCACCCAAAGTAGTAGTGCTGAGCTTATGGCCATGTTCTGCCAATTACTAGCCCTAGTACAAAGGATGCAGCCAGCAGTAAAACAAACCAGTAACCAGATTCTGTTGTACACAAAAGGTCAGTACATGGGTGATCATTGGGGGTACAAACAAATCAATGAGGTTACACATAAAAGACATCACCCCCAACCAAGAGGCTAATAACATAGGGCAGAGGCAAACTCACACTGTTCCCACAGAGTCTGTGTTCACAAGTACCAAACCTGACCAGAGCCCAGTTGCAGGTAGAGTCGGGAGGTCCTACTCCAATAGGGAAACTCTGCAAAGTGCATCCACCTCACAGACAGACACTCTACCCTTCCTGCAAGTGGTCCCAGCTTTTATCCCCAAAGCAGGACGCCTGGCACTCATTTACGAAGGGCTTTCCCTGCAAGGCCGGCTGCACCTTGGAGGAAAGCCAAACTCGTCCCCTCCTTTTGAAGGACTGTGGGAACCACCCATATGTCAACCTTAATTCAGGGCTCAGGGTTCAAACCCCAGCACTTCAGGCCACCACCCCTCCCCCAGTTTCCATCTGTACTTTTCATATCAACTGTTGTTTGGTGGTATTAATAGAAAGGGCTGTTACACTCTTAAGGGATTTATTCACTTTTCAGTTTTACAAATGATGATCAGTTTACCAGGAAATGACAGTCTTCCCTTGACATGATTTTTTTTTCCAAAGAAGTTACCAATTGGGCCTAGACTAGCAAAATTATCAAAGCTAATAATCAATAGTATTAAAACCTGCCTGTAAGCAAATCAAGACTAGAGACCTGTTTTATGTCTGCTGTGCTCACAGACCTCTTCCACTGAGGGTAAGAAACATCCAGGACAGGAGCCCACTGCTGCCTGGTGCAGCTGAGCTGCATCTCTCTACTACAGCAGCTGAGACTTAATGCTTTTAGATCCACGGGTGACAGGTTCAGCTCCCTGCTGCTGATGACTCACTCAGGAGCACCGAACTAAAACTAGCAACACCAGCTCTTTTCTAGGAGAGGATTGAAGAAGAGCATTGATCTCAATGAAATATTTCGAGGGCAGAAAAATTCCACCACAAAAAGTGTGTGACTTCTCTTTAGTTTATTTTATATTTTTGTTCCAGTTGTCATTCTGAATTCAAACTCTTTGGAAAGCAGGCATAATAGTCTTAATGATCCCATTGAGCAGTTTAAATTCAAATTGTGGAGCACTTGCAATACCATGCTGGCAGCACTTTCCATAAATTACTCTCAAATTCAATACGTTGCTTGACAAAAACAAGAATAAAGGGCTTTTTACTTTAAAAAGAAGAAAACTTGTATCATAAAAAAAAAAAATCTTTAAATTATAGTTTCTCTTTTCTGGTCCAATTTAAATTGTTACATGGTTGCTAAATTAGTGCAGTAATCTCTGCTTACAAATTGCAGAATTATTTTTAAAAATAGATGTAATTTTACTGCAGGGATCAACCTTACACTTTAAACAGTATGTGCTGGAGGTGGCTGCTCTTGCACAGCTTTTGAACAACCACATGCACGTGCACACATGGGGTAAGGTTTACAATACCAGTCACACTGAAGCTGATAGGAGTTTTACCAGAGATTTCAATGAACACAAATTGAGTTAACACTGACATTTCAGAATGATTAGCAAATTTAAGCTTTCCCAGGATGCACTGCAACACCAGTGGCTCTAGTCATACCATTTCCTAAATCATAAGCATTTCTCGTGTGTTCTGAACTATCCTCTGCTGAACTACAGCCTCTGATAGGCCAGAAAGTTAGAAGCTAGTAAGAAAGAGAAACCTTGAAGATAGGTTTTTTTTTTTTTCCTCACAAAACAAATAATTGGGGAAAAAAGGTGGAGCACTATGATTCTGAGTCTAAAGCTGGGAAAGGACAGTGATCAAGGTTAATGGTTGGACTTGATGATCTTAGAAGTCTCTTCCAACCAAGGCTATTCTGTGATTCTGTGACTTCCACATACAATTCTTCCCCCTTCAAGCACTTCCACAGCTTTAGTACCAAGAAAAGATGAACCTCACCCTGAAAAATCCTTGTATGTGATCTTTAGGGTAAGGTTTAAGGTCATGTCCTCAGTATCTCACAGTGTGCAGCAAAACCAGGAAACCTTGATTGCTGGGTCTCCACAGGGCATTGGACAGCATACCCACCATCTTCCCCTAGTCTAGGTAGACAGACACTAGCCCACCACTTCTCTGAACTCTATTTCATCTGACCCGGGCTTAATTAGTTATTTCTGGTTTCTCATCCCCTTCCCCATAGTGCCATGGTCCTTCCCTCAGGGCTCAGTGGTGGGTCACATTGACTTGGACATGACAGAAGAAATTGTCAGAAGCCAGGAACATCTGCAAGATCTTTTTGCTTTCTACACTAACTGCATGTGCTCAGCATCTCTCAGCCCTCAGCCTCAGAGAGTTTATCTTCAACTGCCAAACAACCAGACTGCCAGGAAAAGGGGATAAAGAATGGAAGAAAATTTCCATGTCCCAGAGAAAGTCATCAGGACATCCAAGAACATCCCATTCACAAAACAGCAACATCACTATTGCCAGACCGGTGTGTCTGGTTAACCTTGTGTTCAGTCCTTATGATAATACGGTATTTGGAAAGCAGACAGCTGGCATTGCTCTTACATCTTGCTCTTCAATCTTTTATAACAACGGTTCCACTGATATTACTCTTCTCTGCACTGAACCCAGTGCTAAAATCTCTTCAACTACTTAGAGGAAGCAAACCAAATGGTTTTTTGTCAGTAATTTGCCCTATAAGGGAGGGGAAAAGTATACTGATAACATACTGCAGACACAGCATTCATCATGTGTACAGCTGGTTACACTGGAAACCCTATCGTGATATTTCAGATGTTACTTGACTGTCGTAACAACTAGGAGACATCTGTTTCCTATTAACACTTTATTTTTTACAGTTGCTTTTAGTTCAGCAGAAGTGTCTTAATGGAGAAGACCGGTACTCTTTTAGAAATAACATTAATAATGAAAGAATCCTTGGATGCAGAGCAAAACCAGCAAACACATTGGCAACAGAACTCATTGCATTCATAAGATGTAACAGGAAATTATACTGACTGACTTTTGGGTGGGGGGATTTGTACATGAAAGAAATTAACTCTAGTGCTCAAATTCCCATTAGTAAAAATATTTTTTTAAACAGGTAATTGATCTCCTTACATGTTAATTCAGACTTTTGGGGAATTTCATCTTAACTGGGTCACTGATAAATAAAACCAGAAACAAAACAAAACAAAACAACCCAACCAACCCTTCTGCAGGCTATTTAGGCTTGGTATTGACTAACAAGTAATTAAATACAGATCTTCACAGTAACTTTAATTATGGCTTCACCCCACCACAACTGAAAAGTCACATAATAAAGTGAGATTAGCCAATTCTAACTGTTGAAAAATGTGTATTTTTATTTTTGCATAGTTTTTATGTGTGTATAGCCACAAGCCACACAAAAAAATTATTAAAAAAAAAATCAAAGAATTCATGAATTTATATATGACAACCAGGCAAATATTATATTTCATTTTCTTTATATAAATGAAACAGCTTGGCCTAATGGCTTGCATAACAAGTCAAGAGTTTTGGACTTGGGGAAATGGGGATGTATGCTAGAAATCAATGTGAATTAGGCAGACCAGTAAACAAGCTTCATTGAATTACTCAGATTTATACCATCTGAGAATCCTGTTTTCCCAGCTGGCCACAGCCATGGATTAGCTGTGCAATCTTGGGCTAGTCACATAGGCTCCACCTTCCATGGGAACTCAGGTCTACAGGAATCTGAGTCTGGGTTCTTCAGACCCATTGATTTCCTACAGAACTAAGGCTCTGAGTGTTCAAGTTATTTTCTGATAATGGGACTTGGGGAAGCTCCAAAAAAATCAGAGGCCACAATTCAGCAAAATCCTTAAGCACAGGCTAGATTTTAAGCAGGTCATTAACGCTCATTGACTTCAGTATGACCGCATCACACATCCAAAGGGAAAAGCACTCAGATTGTGGCTCCGCAATTTAAGGGCCCCCAATCCATTTGCAAGAACAACGTGCAAGCCTAGCTCAGGCCCTCAGCGTACTTAAACGCTCACCATCCTACTGAAGCCAATGCAGACCTCATTTCATTGAAAAATCAATGAGACATATGCTCTATGACACAAATTTCTCAGGCCTAAAGCCAATAGCATGGCAGGTACCTAGCTAAACTCCTTGTAGATCTGGCTTTCAGCACAGCAGAGTTCTGAGCTTTCTGAGTGGTATCAAGATCTAGGCTCCCAACACTTGTTTCTTCCACATTAAAGATTTTAATGTGCACTTGGGTGTTGCCTTTTTTGTTTTTTTATTTTACTGCATCAGATTGCCAGATTCCTGTTTTTCATTTCCCACTCACAGTACCAGCTGTCCAGGTACATATACATAGCCCCATCAGCATCACCATCCTTTCCCCTGCATGTGCAGCAGCAGATGCATCCAGACATGTTTTGGGTTAAGTTTATAACCAGGTTTTTGTGGACTGCATGGATAAACATTTAAAGGCCCCTTCTGGTTATATAAAAAAAAAAAGCTATTAAACGTTTACTCTTTCCTCTGTACTCAGGGCTGCAAAGACATATCACAGAACGTACAAACGCAGATGCAACCAGGCAATTATCATTCCTTTATCCCTTAAATAGATAGAAGATAAATTTGAAAGAAATTAAGGAGCAGAATCCTTCTCCCTTTCCTTTTTTATCCTTTTATCTCCCAATGTAGGAAGTTTACTGAACCCTTGCCAACAATTCACTCAGGCTAATGAAGTGTATAAGTAATGGGATTAAATAATCTTAAACCATTACTACAGTGGCTAAATGCAGATGTTCTTCCAAACTAAAGCAGATGAGTGGTGAAGAATGTATGCTTGATCTAAAAAAAGAGGAAAAAGAAAGTATCAATCTGCAAGCAGATGAAGTGAAATCCAGCCTGAAGTCAATGAAATGTTTAATTCCACTTACATAAAGTTGCTCCGATTGTATAATGAATGCACCTTCCTAAAGTATGCAGTGCTTTGCACATGGTCAAACTTGCCATAAAATTAACCTTAATTTTTTATGGTGCAATCATTTTAGTGCAAACAGAAATGGAAACGGTTTAAAAGGTACATATTCCATCAAAAGCTCATTTAGTTTTAAAAAAACAATTAACAAGGCCCATACATCACTGCCATTGTAAATAAAACAGAATTCTCCCTTTTAATTTTCAATATTTCAGCAGTAATCCCACTGCAAAGGCTCTGCAGAAACAGAAGGAATAACGGGATATTGGTGGCATTTTCAGAAATACATATTATTGCTTTAATTATTATTGGAATACCAGAAATGTCAAGAAAACCATTAATTTTTACTTTCAGAAGTAAAAATCCAATTCCAGAAGGGTCTCAGGTCCAGTGTTTAGAAAAAGAATTCTGAGTTGGAGGCGTAGAGAAAGACCTATCAACGCTTTTAAGAATGTTTGGATGCTTTTCTTACTCTAAATTATAAGGACTATCCCTATATACTGTACGCTAAGGTCACAGCAAGGTGAGGCCTCAGGCACGTTGTGTGATGTTTCTTTAATTTGGAACTGGTTCCAACTAGCCTTATAGAAGTCTCTGAAAAGGTGCAGCTCCTCAGAGCAACTGTTAATTGTTTGCTTTAAGAACTTGTTACAGGCATGAAATGAAATTTTAGAGCAAGGTAAGCTTCAAAAGATATTCAATCCAAAGACCCTTAATTCAGTAGAAGGACTTCTATCAAGCAATGCCAAGGTGTTGATTTTAGAAGTTTTAGTGCTATCTTGCATCCCACCTCCTTAATCTTAGTAGCCACAACTGTTTGTAAGCATTTTGGTATCACGTTTCTCAACACAGAAAGCTTCTGAGAACAATACTACCTCTTAAAACTCACTGCATAGTCTGCTCCTTACAGAGCTGAAATAATCACAAAAAACACCTCTTTTCCCTGCTTTGGCCACTTCATTTCAGCTATAGGTTAGACCAGAAAATGAAATTCACCAGGAAGCTGAAAAGATCAGAGTTCTTCTGAAGACCATGGAAAAACTGGTGCCCACAGTACTGTCATGGGATTGTCAGGTTTCAGCTTTATGTCAACTGTACAGCAAAGAAAGAAATCAACGTTTCCAATGTCTGTGCATTAAAATCAAGATGAAAACAAGAACGAGTACTTACAATATAGCAGGGTTCACAGTAGGCTTTCTTCTCCACTGCATAGAAAGGCTGTCCTCTCAGCTTATTGTTGCACATCATGCAGGTGAAGCACTCCACATGGAAGACCTGGTCCATGGCTGTGCAGCCGGTGCCTTCCCCAACAACATTCTCCCCACAGCGGGCACAGCGGCCTGTCACCAAAGGGAAAGGACAGAATCAAAGCAAGCTCCTGATCTCAGCTGCAGAGAAAGTCCTCCCAAACTTCTTTGCTGCATAGTGGGTACAGGGGATGTGGCAACTCAGCCAACAAAAGAGCAATTTGTGCCACTGCTGGCAAAGATCCAGTGTCACTGGAAGGCACTCTGGTGCTGGCCCATGTGAAAAGATCTAGAGAAGCTTGAAAGTGACTCCTAAGATTACACTGATACCAGTTCTACTGCTGCTGCTAGCCAGTGATCACTGTAAAGAGACTAAGCCCCAGCTGCAAACCATTCAGCTATCATCTAACCCAGCTATATAGTCATCCTCAGCTCCTCAGTTAGATGTGATAAACCTGTGCCTAAAGCCTTGCCTCCACATGAAAGGATTTTGTGGTAGGATGCCTCATAAAGCTGCCTGGTGGCAGCACAATTGTTACAATTTAAAGAGTACTTTTTGCTTGTACAGCTTAAACCAATTCCCTCAATGGAGCCAATTATACTGGCAAAAGGATTTCACTTTTTAAGCTTTTGCCAGTATAGCAGTATCAATCCTCATGCTCTTGCTAACGTGCTGATGCTGAGCTAGTTGGTATTTTAAATAAAAAGCAGTAGCAAAAGACTGAGTGATTACAAAGAGTGTAGTATCTCTTACATGGAAAAATAACTTTTTTTTCCATTTGAAGAATAATATGGATTAAGATATTGTGCTTATTTAAAGCACAGAAACTCTTGCTCAGGAAACTGATGTGTGGATACTTTACTCTTACTGTACTTCAAGAAAGGTGTATCAGAAGCTGCTAGTAAAGACTCTAAGTACAGGCAAGCCCCAAGAGCTCTGTCTCTGAAAAAGGTCCCTGATGCCACATACAAATACATAACACAAAAAAATGTGTGCGCACACACATATACAAAAGGCTTGCTGCCTTGTTCAGATTGTTGTTGAAAATGTTATGTGGCAGACAGATTTAAAGTGAAGACAGGATTTCAGAGAAAGAGGGTTTCTTAGATCACAGGAATGACGTTTTCCTAGTGATGGAAGAGGGTGAGTGAAAGGCACACCTTTGCCTCTGCCATTTGAGTTCTAGAAAACTGATAACTCATGCAGGTCTGATGTTCTTACCCAGAAATCAGTGTTGAAAATAATTCATGCACAGAGCCGTGCAAGGTATTTAGGACAACCTCAGCCACCCTATACAGGAAAGCCCTGCAGAAGGCAACAGAACAACTATGGTCTGGGGCTTCATCCCACTCAAAATGGGATTCTCCAGTTTGAGAATAACTGTGGTATCCCCAGTCTTGGGAACCTACACCTCTCCTTCAATTGTCTATGGGTGCAGTGGTGTGGCTGCTGAGGCTGGGAAGGGAACCAAGAGCTGAGGTGCAAGCAGGAAGGCAGACTGTGTTCAAAACAGCATCACTCATAAAAGCGTATACAAATAATACATCCTGAATAATAATGAAATAATCCAGCAATGTTACGGTGTTCTCTTATACCACGGTCTGTGCTTATTGGCCTTTTCAAACACACTGCTAAACTTCCTAAGAGGACTTGGACATGTCTTGTAATCCCAATAGTAGGGCTGCTGTCCTTGTGTGGTGCAGCATCAATGTCCCTGCACTCAACTTCTTCCCTGCCTGTCCCGGACTCCAATAGGCTACATCCAGCAAACAAAGCTTGTAAGCTACTTTTGGATCCCTCAGGATGCAGCAGGATGATATATACACACATTTGAGATATATTAGGAAAGCTTGGAAAAGAACCCAGATCATTCTGATGTGCTACAATGGCATAACCATAGTCGACATTATAAAGGACAGACAGTTCCTGACTCAAACAGCTCCCAGTCTGAGCAATGTGGAACGAGAAGTCACCAGATAAATCCAGACAAGCCTGGAAACTCCCCAAAAAGTGATTAATAATGTTGTTTTTAAGCTTAACTTTCTTTAGCATTTGTTATTAGCATTTTGATTGACAGTGCTGTGCTTTAATCACTCCACTGTAACGCTTCTTGTAAGGACTCCTTTTTTAAGAGCAGAAAAGGAATGCAGGGTTCCCGGCATGGTGGTGAGGCTACAGAGCATGGGGGAAGAATGGAAAAAACCCATGAGGAGTAGGAAGAAGAAAAAGAAAAAATCCCACTAGAGAGAACCATGGGAGCAGTACTGATCTGGGAAAGAGGCAGAAGACACCTACTGTATACACCACAGGAGTTGCATGTACAACAGGAGAGCACCCGTGTGCAGACAAGACCAAGTGTGCTCCGGGGCCTTCTCCAAACTGCTCATGTAGCTGGGCTGTAATATGAAGAGATGTCTGGGGAGCAGTTAATATCTCTATATATAAAACATGAAATTGAAAGCCATTAGTGTATTACTTTACACAGTGTTTTTCCAGAGGGAATATTCCGCTGAAGAATTTATTTTCCCTGGTGTGCCATTCTGTGATCATCCGGTATTATTTTTATGAGGCATTTGGACACGGAATAATGTAGTGTCTATGCAAACACTTCTCAGCTTTCTTTGTTAACATCTGAGTAGAACATGTGGGAATATTTTTGTCCCCCTCCTCCTCTTCTCACATTCATAATTTAGCAAGCTCTTGTATACCTTTAACACTTATTTTCCTCTTTGACCAAGGCATCTCTCCATTTGCTGGAGAAGCTGTCTGTATGTAGACCATACAGGCTGTATGTAGGCTGTACTTGTGTCAGGAGACTTGTGTCTGTTTCCTAAATCAAAGATATACTCTTGTAATCTCTGGCAAGTCACTTGGTGCCATCGTACCTCCATCGTGTCTTTGAGCAAAGGGTATACAGACATCTTCTCTGCCTCCCAAAGGTGCCCTGAGGCTACATTCCTGCATGGCTCTGAGGCATTCCCCAGCTACACTGCTGGTGGCCAGGTACAAACCGAATAGCAGCACAACAGATGTCTTGGCCAACTTCTCCCCTTGAAGTTGGTATTTCCTTAGGCTTTCCTTCCTCTTTCTGGGTTTTTCCACAGAAGATCCCCATTCAGGCAGTGACAGACTTAACCCATCTACATTTATGAGAAGTCCAGCTTCTGCTATTATGTACACGGACAGAAACGCTCCTGTAAACTCTTGTATAGGAAAAGTTAAAGAAAGCTTCCTTTTTCATAAGTTTATATGCAAATTGTAACACTGTGGCCTGAAGCAAACCATGTTTTTCATGAGACGTGGCCACTCCAGTGAGAATCAAAACACCAACTCTGTGCCTAACACCACCCCCAACTGACTCACTTGCCCGAAGGGTAAAAGTAAGTAAGCCAAAATATTCAGATTTGGGAGCTTACAGTTAGGTGGTTGGATCCATGTAAAGGCAAGCGGGCAAATACACAACTGATCTGGCTTGCAGTGATGTGGCTGTTAAAGGCTGTACCTTCTGCAGCCTTTGGTACAGTCTCCGAACTCATAAGATTTGTGTAAAACCAGGTCACTTCCCCCCACTCCTGTGCCTCATTCAGATTTGGTTCAAAATGGCTATTAGCTTCAAGCCTTATTGGTGAGGGAGGAACTGACAATCAGACAGGCACATGCACACAGGCGGTGCAATTACACAAGCCTCATTTCCTTAGAAAACCAGAAAAACCCCACTAAAAACAATGTATCTATCATTATGTCTGATAAAAGCAAAACAAAGGTCTGCTTTTCCTGTGTGCCAATTACCAACGGCGAAGGTATTTGTGGTCGGACTCACCACAATTAAGTGCCCACACATGTTCCCCATTTTAATATTTTCACACTGGTTGAAATAACCCAGTCCGTTGTGTGCAGAATACCCATAAGTGAATACAGAACAAGTTGCACTGCTTATTGGGAAAGAAGTAGCAAAGGCAAAGCTTGCAAGACTCAAGAGCAAACAGATTGCACAAAAAAGATTACACAAATAATCTAAGAGAAAAATAGCAGGCAGCGTATTACAGTAGAAACATAGAACAACGTGACCCATTTGCTTCCCACAGAGACAAACAGCACTTAAAAGGCAGCTTAAAGACAAAGGACAAAATTAGTACTAAACTGCACAAAGATGAAACTGTGTCATTTCAACATTCTTCTTTTGCTCCTTCAGCCCTTTTTTAGGTCCTTTTTCAAGATCATTTCAGCAGAACTAGAAGGTGCTATATTGGCAGCAAGCCTGGGAGACTGGAGTCCTCTATTTTTCCATGGAAGAGGTTCATAACCTTGGCCATGACCTTCCTTTAACCTAGCCTGGATGCCACATGTTGGTCTTACCTCGGAGGGACATACAGAAGTGCTCACAGAGATTTCCCTGCTGAAACTGCTGGAAATGCCATCATTACTGAGTGCATCACAGGGAAACACTTCAGCAGCTGAAAGGAAACATCCGTACCTATACCTTACACTGAAACCTCCTCATTTACTGTCTTCCGTTGTATAAAAAAAGTTGAAATATTGCCAGTCTGAATGGAGAGGGAGAAGGGAGCTCATACTGCACATGATGTCACATTCTAAACTTCTCGTTATTATATTACTATTATTTCATGGCTTTTGCTTATACTGCCATAGTTCCTGGCTGCTCAGACTGTGGAACAGCCCCGTCGTGCTGAATACTGGACAAACACAGAATACAAAGAGGTGCCGGACTGCAGGAGTTTACAATCTAATACAAGCAGTAACAACTGGGTATAGATAGGAAATATAAAGAAGCAATCACACAAAACCGGTCAGCAAGGAAACCTGTGGTCTCAGCACTCCAAATGTTTTACTATTGACAAGGAGTCTGTAGACAGCCCCGCAAAGGAAAAGGTTAAGGAAGAATTTAAAAGAGGATCTGGAGGGAGTTTGAGGGAAGTTTAATGGGATGATTCTGAAGAAAGGACAAAGAAAGAAAAGGGAATGATAAGTGCTTGAAAACTGAACATCGACACTTGCAGATGGGAAGGATGAGTTAATATGTCACTGGAGAATTCTAGAGGAAAAAAGGGTAGGAATAGGTCATTACAGGCCATGCAAGTAAAGACAAGAAGCTTCTGTGTGATATGATGCAGAAATGAAACTAGAGGAGAGATTAAGAGGCAGGAATGACCTGGCCTAAGTTACAAGCTAGAAAGTGATTTCTGCAGCTGTATTCTAGTTGAGCATGAACAGGGAGAAATTGCATTTTTAGAAAAGGATGTTGCAGAGATTCAAGGTCACTGGATCTTGCATGCAGGTTTTATCTGTGAAGATGAATAGGAAAGGCCATAATCTGAGCTGTTACTCAACAAGATTCTTAAAATTTGGCCAGAGTATGGGCGTGATCTGGAGATGAGGAATTAGATAGAGGGTGTCCAACCTTATCTGGGACATGAGTCACTTTTAAATGTCAGATTAAGAATGTGAGCCAATCAGACAAACGTCCACCACTGAAGATGGATGATGGAATAGGTACATGCCATACTAATGTTTATGGCATAATATTCCGATAGCAATCATACTGGAGCCAAATACACAGGTAATGTAACTCCATCCAGCTAGCTTGAGATGCTCCTGCTTGTACATCCAAGGACTGCAGTAGCCTCTTTTAGGCTACAGCATTATTTGTCTACCGTACGTACGTAGACACTAAGCTGTCAGGGGCACTGGCTGTCTCTTGCTATGTCATGTACAGTGCCTAACACACACAATTCAGGCAATAACTAAAGCTATTAAGAATAGAGAAAGCAGAAAGAAAATATGCAAACTTCTCCCTACAAAAGGCTTAAATTCATGAATTCAAAGCATGCATTCTGTGTGGAGAGGAGATAGGGGATAATTTTCTGATAAAAGCATCAAAGAGGAAGGTTTTGCATTTGCTGAAATGTGGGGAAAAAAACACGTTAATATCTCAAAAACTTCTGTATGATGGAAAAAACTGTTTCCCACCTAACAGCACTGTGGGAATATACCACAAGGTCATATCCTCAATGCCTATCAATTACACAATTTCCTTTGATCAGCTAAGTGTATTCCCTGGTTCTCACTGCAGCCCTGAAACACTATGCAAGAAAGAACTAAAAAAATACAGCATACTGCCTTTACAAAAGGATACTAAGAATATTTTTAAAATATGTAAATACATTGAACAAAATATCTCTCTAAAAGTTCCCCTGGCAGCCTCAAGACACCCAGTATTGCCGCTGCGTTATTTTTCTAATCATCTCTGTTTAGAGTTCGCCAGCAAATGCATTTTAGAGATTCATGACACATTCTGCTTTTGGACAGCTTTGAATCAGCTGGCAGTAAATGTGGAAAAATCATTATTCCTAATGAAGAAATATTGATGACAAAACAGCATTGAGAGGACAACGTTGACCATAAGTCAACAATGTTAACAAGATTTTCCCTTCTCTCCCTCCTCTTTCCTAGTGACTTTTATCCAAGGGTTTTCAAGCATTTCCCAAGCATGTGGGATTCCTCAGGGCATCTGTGTCAGACAGGCATAATTATTCCATTTTAAAGGGATATGGGAGCAGAGGCTCATCCATTAGGATAACAGTGTGACAGGAGACCTTAATTGCCAGTACACCTTAATCAAGTTAAGTCTCAATGGTAGAGATCCTGCAACTCATAAGCACCCAACAGGTTCTGGATTCCTTGATTTGTCCAAAGGGATCTTGTGGATCTCTGATCTACAAGACAGGATTTGTTCCCTTCCTGTGCAGCATGGGAGGTATGAGTCCAACTGTGATTATGTTAGGAAAAGATGCGTTGATTGTTATTTGTCCTGGAGTTATTCCAACACTTCGGCACTCAGGGTGCTGCAATAATAGTATGAAGGGAAACCCAAAGGTAGTTTGAGTATTCTGTAGGAAATGATGGTATTTTTCTCATCTTATCCTTGCCTTCCTTACCTACCTTTTTTTTGCTTTTGAACTCAGACTTCTCACTCAGTGGGAAGCCCTTGGCAATGGTTTGTTGTGCCAGGATCCAAGCTTGAAGTTTCACCATTTGACAGTAGCAGGCTGTATGCATCAGTTGTCTTACACAGCCTTTGGACACGAGACAGATCAATCTTAATTCCCTCTTCTTCAGCAGACATCAGAAAACACAATCTTTCACAGTAAAGAGAGCTTCATGCTGCAACGTGTGCCTGTAACACTTCATAAATTAAATCCAAGGACGTGATTTAATTACTGTGCCCTGGTTATTCTGCTTTAACTGTGCTGCACTTACACTCCAGATGTACAGGTCCCTGCAGTGACCTCCTTGTCATTTGTACTGTGGTTGTCCAGCAGTAGCTGCACTCTCCTGTTGTTTGCATCCCTCTCCTCAAACCACAATACAACTTCATATTCTCACTTTGCTTGGCTGCAAACCTGACACATTCCCAGTATACCCTGGAGGTCTCATTCCACTCCAAACAGCAAATGCACTGCAACTGTGCAGGCTCACACTGCTAACACTTTACTGTACCTTTTCAAATGCTTCTTCGTGCTGCTTACCACAAGGCTTCTATCCCAGCCAGTCACTAGCCCTCATGGTGAATCCTACCAACATCCTGGGAAGGTGGAGGATTGTTAGGACACCCAATAAGCAGGTGGGGAACTTGAGATCCACACAGGTTATTTAACTTTCCAAGGGTCACACAAGGAGTTTGTGGCAGAGCCAGGAACTGAAACCACATCATCTCAAGCCCAGTCTAGTCTGTTTAACCACAAGACCATCTCTGAAAAGGCTTGATGGCAAGACAGGCTTGCAGCATGAAAACTCCTCCATTTCAGAGGGAGCTCCCAGCACCAGCCTTGCTGGAATCCCCTCTCCAGCAGCAGGAATGTGGGCCACACCATAGCTCTCCGGCAGCCTGGCTGAGCCGTGTAGCAACTGAGCACAAAGAGTTTTGTGCCTCTGCTACTGTTCTCTGTTCAATGAGAGAGGAAGAAAGGCCTGTGTTTCCTTCAGCTTCCAAGTAGTGACAGTCCATGTCCCTTACACACTTACATCACCCTCTCCTCAGCTCCCTGGGACACGAGACAATTTAGCCAGTTTCTGATATAAAGCAGATTACAACAAATGCTTACCAATACAGTAGAGGTACCTTCTGAAATTATTGCAACCAAAAGAGATCACTGCCACAAAATAAAGGTTTGGAGAGGAACACTCCTGATTGTCCCACAAAGCTATAAAAATTCAAGTTGCACAGGATCTTGAGAGGTCATGGAAACTGCCTCAAAGGCAGGATCAACTCTCTACAACACTCTTGACAGATACTTGTTTAACCTGTTCCAAAGAACCTCCAGCAACAGAGATTTCACCAACAACTCGGGCAAAAAAATTTCAGTGAGTACCTAACCGTACCACTAGCAAGCCTTTCTTTTCCTCCAACCAAGATGTCCCTCATAGTAATCTAAGCCAATGCCTTTTTACTCTACTCACGATGGACATAAAGAACATACATCACCTTGGTTTCATCTACACCAGTTGTATGGGAAGCTTCTGAAATGTGGATCTGCATGAATCCTAGAGTAAAGTTGCGCCCACCCCCCCCCCCCAACCCCCTGCCAAGGCAGCTTGCAATATAGGCAAATGTTGATCTCACCATGTGCCCAACGTGCCGGTGAGGTACCAGTCCCCCAATTTGGGTGATGTGCAGTAAGTGTCCCAGCCCAGTGGGGGTCAGTGATGCTCTACAATATTTAAGGTCCCAGATACTTTTTTTGCAGCATGCTCTGCTTTTTTTTTTTTTTTTTCTTGTTGTTGTTGTAGTTTTGGGGATTTTTTTTGTAACATTGTGTCAACTTTTTGGCACATTTTTTACCATGTGCAAAGGGGTTGAAATAGAGCCTCAGTAACATCTGGAGACAAAAGAAAGAGGGTGAAAAAAAGAGTGTGAGAGAGGAAATGCTCCTCCCTTTACTGATCAATCAAGGAAAGGCAAGGGAGAGAGTAAAATGTATTGTATTTCCTTTATAAACATTTCCTTTAATGCTGATGAAAGTTGCCAGATGACAGAGACTACAGTTAGTATATCCAACAAAGAGCCGTGGCTCGGGAAACAGAAGCGAGTTGTGGGCATAGTTTTGCCAGGTGCTCTCAGCTGTGTCACGGGACATTGCGTGTGGAAGCAACAGCAATTCCTCCTCCAGCCCCTGCCTCCAACACTACTAACAGGGTGCCATCTCCTGTGCTGCTTCCTGGGCACTCCTTGCTACCTGCTTCTCTTCTCTACTGCTCCCACCCTGACCTTAAGACTAGGCATGGCTACGATAAAGAAAAGTAGTTTTACATTGCAAGTATAGAGTTGGATGGAAAGAAGTAACATTTCTTCTTCTTCTTTTTTTTTTAATATTAAAAATATTTGGGGGCAAGACTTTCAAAGCACTGATTTGCACCAAAACCCCCTGCTGACAAACGCTTAACTAAATAAGGCATGCAATCATTTGGTAAAAAATATATATATATATATATATATGTTTTTAAAATTCCTACTTCCACAAAAGTCCCCCACCTTCCTGTGCCATCACTTCTGTCCTTCAGGGAAACCTGATCATGTATTAGAAGTTAGAAAAGCAAGAGACATAAAAAGCTCTTTTTTTTTTTCCAAAATAAGAATGGGGCAAAATTTGTAAAGGCTGTGAGAAAGCGGGGCTTTCCCATGCTTTCAAAAGCTGAGAAAGCTCTTCTTTTATGTTACTTTCATAGGAAAATGAGAGTTTTTAAAGCAAAGATGACTCTTCTCCTTGGCACACATCACTAACATCAAAATCATATTTTTTAGTAAGACCTTACCATTAAATGGCACCCAGGGAACAACCTCAGCAGCTCTTCACTAAAAGCCTGGTGAAGGTAAGGGCATGAGCTAAGCCCTAGTGGGGCAGGCAGGAAATCTCTCTCTGGGAAATTTATCCAAAAGCTGACACTGTGGGGTTTTGCCCCTCCTGGGGCAAAACCTTAGTGAGGAGGGAAACTTGCTGGTAGCGCTGTGGATCAGACAAATTTTGGCAGCTCCGGTGATCCCAACAGCAACAACCACTGAGCCAGGTCCCTCTGCACTTACACCTGCAAAGCCACACTCCATGATAAACCCTGGACAGTGGAAGTACCAAATGAATGACAGCAGGTCAGCAGCTATGCTTGTCTGAATCTCCTGCAGGGAAAGGAAGGCAGAAATCACTCCTCCTCCCACCCTCACCAAGGGTGATGTGCAGGAGGGGATTTCCTTGGTGATCCCCTGGCCCACTGGGCTCACTCTGTAATGTTGCACCAGATTTCAGGATCCTATTTTGGAAAGCCATAGGAAAACGCCTTGCAATTACTGAGAGGGCCAGTGGAAGTCTCAGTCAGTGGCTGTGTGGGGGCAGCTCTCCCTGGCCCCCTCACAGGTGTCTCTCCAAGCATGCTGTCCCAGCCTGCTCGCCTACTAACTCACAAGATTAGACTTGCTGGTAGAGCAGTGGAGGGTAGTTTCAGGGGCTGCTGCACCCAACCCCATACATAAGCAGTGGCTGCAAAACAGAGCAGATCTGGAGGCCAGACAAGCTGGTCTACTTTTCAGATGCTTGGTGTTCATTATGCAACGGTTTGTGCACCTTCTCCCACCCACTCCTCCAGGTGGGGGGGACCAGCGACGGCTGCCCACAGGCTCATGCTGCTGCTTAGTGCAAATAGGCCTTAAATGTAGATGAAATTCTCCTTAGCTCTTGCTTTCTTCAGAGCTGAATGAGGGTGCAGACAGAAGGGACCAGTTAAGACTTACACTGGTATAGATAGCAGCCATCATATCTAGGTCAAAAAGTTAGTTGACTTTTATTGCGTTCCCAAAGGACTAGAGTTAGGTTTGCTGCTTTCAGTACAAAAGCAGTCCTAAGGAGCCCAAGTAATGGGTCAAGGCCCTGTGGTGTTGGGTGCTGAACAAAGACAGAACAGTGTCCTCTCTTTCCAAAGACTTTCACCTCCAACTGCTTCCATGTTGTGCAAGGGCACTTCAAACCACTTCTGTCCTCCAGCCCAGCCAACCCATTTCATAAGCCCAGGACAGGCGCCATCAGCATGTTCACCAGACTCAAGCCTAGCCAAAAATCACATCCACTGCTGGGCCTGAATGACTCAATTCACTCTTCCATAGCCTGGCCGTGCTCCAGCTGGTATTCGGCAGCTTGTCTCTGCCTCGCTGCATCACTGGGGGGGAGGTGGCATGAAGTGATTTTTACCAAAGGCTCTGTCCAGTGAGGAAGGTGAAAACGCCTGAGTAATGGCAAAGTTTTGAGTCAGGGATGCTTCCCCTGCCAATGGCTCTGGCCTACCAACCTGGCATGCCTCCTGCATGCCTGCCTGAGGAAAAAAGTCTGACAAAAAAAACAAGAAACAGGGAGGGAACCCATCTTCCCCCTGCCAAAAGTGGAAAAAAAAAAAAAAAAAAAAAAAAAAAAAAGAATAAAAAAAGAAAAAAAGGAGGAGAAAGGCTGGATCCCACAAAGAGTAGGATCCTGAACAAATGGCAGCTCTCATATCCCCAGCAGCTTTGAGGCTTTGGGTTTTCAAAGGTGTCTGACTACACTAGAAGATGTCCCACCAATTTTCAACCAGCACCTCATTTATTTAAGGTCTTTTGAAAACCCTGCCTTTCACAATCCGGCACCAGACCAAAGCTTCCTTGTTGTTTTGAAACATGCGCGCTCTGTGTGTTGACAGCAGTCCAGCCATAAGTCACATCCATCAGGCACTGGAAACCTCACCTGTACACCAACCAACCTGCAATGAATTCCATCACTCCAAATTTCTCAGCAGCTGGAATCAACTAACTTTGTGTTTTTCCTCATTAAAACAACCTACTGGACAGAGGTTTCCTTCTTTGCCTGAAAATCTGGGACTTTTCCAACCAGGTGCAAGGTCCAATATTTGTTTACTCTCTCAGACAACTAACAGGAGCTTTACAACCTAGGACTGAGAGGCACTCCCATTCTGGAGGGGACATGTAATATTTGTTTCTACTCAGGATGATCACACATGTCATAACCTTAAAATGTAACGTTGGTATTGAGAGCAAAAGTCCTCTTAAAATAACATTTGATGTTGGTGACACCATAGTAATTATACTCATGTAATTATGCAATAATTCTAATTCTGATCAACTTTTGGGTCATGGGACCTGCTTTTACTGGCTGAGGTAGATGGAAAGTAATACTGATAACTCTCTGTTTTCAAAATGACCTCCCTGTGGCACATGCTACATATCTGGAGTCCATGATGGAGCAGTATGATATCAAGTATCCATAGATCATTATCCTCACCTGATTGTCACATTCTCAGAGCATGATGGAAAAAGAGACAAGTTTTCTTGCTTGGCCTCCATTAGAAGTGAATTAGTGTAAAATATGAGATACATATTTATAAAAATTATTTTATTTAAAGAAAGTATTTGGAAAACCCATCTGCACAATTGCACATGTCACTCTCACACATCCTACAGCTTTTGATTCATAATTAGCAAGGCTTAAAAAATATTAAGTAGTTAAAAAAAACCTCACACCATAAAGCCAAACTCTTTAGTGGTCCCAAGACTGCTCTGTTTGAGATGGTGGTTTAAACTGTAGGTCCTGTTGACTAACAGTAGGAGACATGGGAAATGTGGGTTCTGGTCTATATTTATGATGATACTGATTGTCCTGACATTTAACCTGAAGTTCTTCTTGAGGAGTCTCTGATGCTGATCAGCATCTACAAAGGCACACTCAAAGTATTACTCATCACATTTCTAAGATGGAAGGTTCTTTCTAAATTGGCTTCTCCACAAAGGGCACCAATCCCTGTCTCCTGAATTATTCACACAATTCTTGACCCGAGAGTTTTGCACTGATGGAAACTGAAACCCCAAAAGCTTCCCCTCCTTGTGACAAGGCTGAACCAATCAAAAAGGACCAATCCAATATCCAGAGGTCATGATGAGTCCTGCCAGTCCAATGTCCTTGAGCAGGCATTAGAAAAGGCCATCATCAGTGTGCATTACAAGTGTTTGCCAAAAACTTGGTGTTAAAAAAACCTCCTGAACATCCTGAACTGGTAACAGCAACCTCCATATGAAGAAAGTTGTCAAATTCTTGTGCTCTGAAATTTTGGGTGCTCTTTACTGGTTTACTCCATATATGGGAGTTCACTGCAAAGACAGCAAGTATATTTAATCCTCTTTAAGTGCTTTGGTATGATGGCAGGGAAAACTGATGGACTTGTTTACACGTGATAACAGAATCATTTGAAATCCACTAGACCTCCAAATTTAGACCTGAGGTACATGTAGAGACACTCATTTGAGCTTATCCCAAGTCTGGTTTTAACTGGTGTAAACTTAGTAAACTTCAGGTACTTTTGAATTTACATGACCAATCCCAGAAAGCCAATGCTGCTTTAAGTCAGTTGGTTTCCATTTGCACCTAAAATGATGCAGCTCTGTTATGTTGACAAAGTCAGATGTCATGGGTAGATTGGGGAAGCTATTTTTCATACTTCAGTATAGGAAACCGTGTGGGAGATTTTTGTCCCAGTGAAAGGCTACAACTTACAAAAATGCGCATCCAAACCAGAGAATTACAGCAATGCGAGACCCAAAGCAAATGTTTGAGACTTTAAACATTCTGGAAATACCTTTCATAGTTTTGCACTGCTCTAAGAATCCCTTTTTCAGCCTCTGCATAGATGAGGACTTGTGAAATAACATGCATTATGCAGCTCCTGGGAAGTCTCCAGCCCATGTTCTAGATCAGATGATTCCAGAAGCATTTGAGTTAAGCTTCAGATCCACATCCAAACACTAGAACACCTGCAAAAAGTCTGAATTCCAATACCGCGTGACAAGAAAGTCAAAGCAATTTCTCCTTAACAAGAAAGAGATAGACTGGCCTTTTGGAAACCACAGATTGAAGACTTTGGAACTTCTTTTCCTGCAGGTAAGCCCTGTCTGAGGTACTAAGAGTCGCCATGGGTTATTCCTAGCTCTGAGGGACACAAAATTAGCAAACAATTGCCCAGGGGAAACAATATGAATATCTTATTTTATAGTGTTATTTCCGCTGCATATTGTTTTACTCTCCTCTGTCCCCAGAGCACAAGCATGAAGCCACTGCACACTGATCTCCTGAGAGCTTAGGCTAAATTTAGTCAACCAGACCTCTAGCCAAGCTGATGTCAGTTTGAGCATCTTCTAGTCAACCCACACCTATTGAGATGTGACCCACTATGTGTCATGATTAGACCATGCTCTAAAACATCATCCTGTAAAATGTTACTTGTTCTTCTGAACAGCTGCAATTTTCCTAGGCCAGAACAGCTCTCGTAATCAGACATTTGCTGGATGCACACCATTCCTACTTGCTGCCTAATAGCTGTTAGTCTCAGGACTTTGGCCATTTACAAGAGACTAAAGGCCACAGATCAGCCACCTTCTCATCCCCTCAAAGAAATAAAGCTGTTCTGCAAAGGGCAATAGGCAGTGAGACTGCGTGTGAACACCTTGCAGCTCTACAGAAAAGAAGGAAGCCGAGTCTGGCAGACCTGAAACAGCTTAGTTATGGCTTCTCACCCAATGCCCTGCTATAATCAGAGCAAAGAAATAACAGAAAAACCACCAAGATCCCAAGACTTTCTATGAAGTATTGTTTTTGTTTAAAAGACCAAGCCACACTTAAATCAATGGGCCTTACAAACAAAGCCCTTTACTCATGAACACAGCATGACCAGGGAGCTCAGGGCACAGTTCTACAACCCCAGAACAGCAATGTCCCTCTGCCCTAAGCTTGGGGGTGGCCTCTTTTCAGATGCCTCTCTCTGACCCTCCTGCTGAGGCTCCTGAAACTTGTGTTATCTGCACAGTTTTTTGCCTTAGCCCTCTAGACCTGAAAGTACGTATCTCCCCTACATGAGCAAACAGCACAGTTTCCATTCCTCTCTCGGTATAGAGACAGCAGTGCAGAAAGAGACTGAAAGAGTTTAAATGACAAGCTTTCACTAGGAGCTGGCCATAACTGAGACAGCCCTTTTAGTTCTCCTCAGCCACTCTTCTGAAGGAAGGATGCCATAGAGATGGCAATGCACCAGCTGTGCACATCTGCAGTGCACATGCTCCACTTTATTCACCTTTTGAATTATGCCTGTGAAAAAACAGTGGAAATAACTCTGACCATAAACAACCTCCCTTTTTCATTCCCCTCCTCTTCTCATTGCCTTGCATGGAAACTGAATATATGTAGAATATGAAGGCATGGTTGTAGGTTGTGGCCAGGAGTAGTGGCATAACGGAATTACACAAGCATGGCACACTGAAGCCCATGATTTGCTCTTTTATCTTTAGAAGAAGCCAAAGTTTTTAGACATATACAGATAAACAATGGAATACTTAAAAATGTCCCACTCAAACATCCACTCTTATTGGCCCCAGTCCTGTCCTACCTCCATGCCTTCCTCCCTGCTCTAAACACACACACTGGATTTGCCAACACTGGAGACAGTCACACTTCACATGACCATGCAGGCATCGAAAGCTGGATCAGTTGATGTGAGATGTTAAGATGGAGAATGGGAAAGAAGCAAACACCACTAGAATCCAAGGTCCATCCAGCATCTTGCACTATACACATATGCACACACGTGTATATATAGGCATGTTAAGACTCTCAGTAATTTCAGCCATGGGACAGAAATGAGAAGCAGCTGCCCAGCTCGTGAAGATGACAATGAGAACACATGACCAGAATTAGCTCCACATTGGCAATGACGATTGCAAGGACTTTCCTGTCCAGAGGAGCTGACTGCACATGACAGTCTTCTGCAGAGCATAAGTGACCCACATTAACATCCCTTCCAAATGTCTCCCCCAAGGAAAACTCAGCCAGACACAATTCCTTAGCTCATGTGATCACAAACAATCCCCGCATTAAAAAGGGGTGGAAAGTTAGCATTATTATATCCCAGCCATTCATCAACACAAGAGAAAATCGAAGTAAAAGACTTCAGGCTTTCTGCAGGTTTTTTGGAAGCCAGCAGCTGAATTCACTTGCCTTTCAGGGTAAGCAGATAATGAGGAAATAGTGGCATTTTAAAAGCTGGGTTTTTTACAGAGTGTAATTTTAAAATGACAACAAAACCAACCAAAACACCCACAAAAACTTTCCCTAATTCCAACCTATCCTGACATAAAATGCTGCCCATCATTTGCCTGGTCTGTCCCTGAGAGCACAGAGAGAATCAGAACACATGCTTAGTAGATATTAAGTTACTCATCTCTCAAGATATTGTCTAGAACCAGAATTTGTTGAGCTAGTTGTATATTGAAGTTGAACACTTCTGCTAACTGAATACAGCCCGATTCACAGCTTTAAACAAATAGTGTAGCGTGGCTGGTACAATAATTTGGAAGGATCTACAAGAGGAAATAATTCACATCCCAAGTCCAGCTGCCTCTCCTTAGCTGCAGACAGTGTTTTATGCTTCAGAAGATGGTTGCACCAACACCTCTAAACTCTCCACAAAGGTGTCTGCTTTTGCCTTCGTGTTTTACTGAACCACTGTGCTCAATGCAGAGATTGATTTTGTCAACTGTTAATGCCCATACACCTACCTGTGCTGTCCCCTTTTGACCCTGGTGCTGTGAAAATAATTTTTCCAGGGATTAAGCTCTCACTCTTCGCTCACACTACCAGACGTAACTATTTCTACACCTCTGTGTATGCCTTGGCAGACACACAAGGAAAAAAAAAAAAATAAATGCAAATGAACAAGTTCATAAATGAAAGCTGGTGATGAGGTATCAGATGTGGTCTCCCGTCTCTGGTTTGCACCCACAGTGATCCTATTGCTACTGAAGTTTTCCATTTCCCTCAACAACTCAGGCAGGGCCATGGGACAGGCATGGTGCTTTGCCACACTTTCCTAATCAGCTGACAAAATCTGTGCTGGCATAGTCCAGGCAGGTGACATCTTAACAGCAAGTTTCACAAGTCAAAACAGGTTTACTCTCAGCTGCTGATAGCAACCTGAATGTCTGTCAGGGGTGGCTTCTCGTGATCTGCCTGCTGGTTTGCGATGACAGTCTCCTGACTTTTGAGCACCAGTTGTGACCTTGGGTTGTAGCCAGAGATGAGAAAACTGTGTTCATGTCCGAGACGACATGATGAACAGCAAGGTGCACTTGCAGACATGAACATAGTGAAGCTCACTAAAAACAGCAGGAAAGTTTGGCTACTTTTGATTCTTTTCATTCTTTTAATCCTCCTCTACCTCTTTGCACCACCGAGAAGCACTGTATTGATTATGCTGACATTGACAGCAGAGTTGGAATTTTTTTTTTTGCACATCTCAGATGAGAAAGTGGGTTATGATTCATCTCACACAATCTGAGTCAAAGTGATTCCTTAAAAAAAAAAAAAAAGAAAGAAAAGAAAAGAAGAAACCAAACAGTTTTGATGCGTTTCCATCAGAAGAGAACAGGCTGGAGAACACTCAGCAAATGAGACTGCCCTGTTTAATTCCTTTTTTAACCACATTTCACTCTCAGATAAAATCTGGCCTTTCCCCTCAACTAAACTTCAAATAACACTCAAAATACCCCCAAAAGTTACTGGCAAGAGGCAAATCACCATATCAAAAAAGACAGCATGAGACAAATGCCACCTGAAGAAGAAAACACAAATGCCACATCATGCCCCCTGCCCACCCCTGTAGAACACTGATTGCAAAACTGGAAAGTAACATATTACTATGGTGAATTATCAATTTTCCTAATTGCCTTGAACTATCTAAATGCTGAAGTGTGATAGCATTAGTGAGTACATTACATTAAGAGCAGTTAAAATTAACAAGTGTGATCCTGGAGTACTTTTTTTCTCCTTTTCTTATTTTCACAGCCATGTTATTAACCTTGGAAAATAGGTCTTGCGATATAAATGCTGGGAAGACTCTTCAGACCAGTTGTGATTTCACATCAGACAAGGCTCACGAGCCCATTTGGTTGGTTTTCACATAAAATAAAGTGTGGCCACAGCTGTGGGTAAGGCACAGGGCTTGAAAGAATTCTAGGCTCTATTCCCACTTCGCTACTGGTTCTCTGCATGACTCTGGGTGAGTCATCTAAACTCTGCCAGTCAGCCCCTCGTTTGTAAATTAAAGACAATAATCATTTACTGTTCCTTGCTGTATTTTCAGTTTGGGAGCTCTGAGGGATGCATACTGTTTCCTACTTCATGTTTAATTTGCACATAGTGCAACATGACCACAGTCTTGCTAGCAGGCCTTAGATGTTACTGCAGTACAAATAAGCCATAGAGTAACAAGGGAGCAACTGCAAATTTAGTGCAACCAGCTTCAAACAATAGGTGAGCTGTTATCAGTTTTTAAAAAGTAAAAGAAAAAAAAAAAAAGGATCATTTATGCCAGGTCATCTGCATAACTAACTCAAAACAAAGAGAAATTGAACTGTTTTCATGGTACTAGGACAAAGATTTGTCCAGGATTATAGCACTGGAAGAGTGGCTTCTAACTCCAGCTCCAAAACTGCCTGCCTGTATCTCTCTCCACAACTTCAACATAAATTGTGACCAAAAAAAAAAGAATGTTTTGAGGTTTTAAATACTCCAAAACTCTGAAGTGAAAATTATTTCTATAAAACTACAATCCTGAAAAATATTCTCACTCATTCAGACACACAAACATACACCCCCTCTTAAAATACCTGTGCATGAGAATTTAGTGCTTACGAAATCCTGAATGCAAATTCCCAGTTTCACTCATCTCCATAAAATGGATCTAACAGGAGGAGAGGGAGAACAAACCTTCTCCATCCTACACATGCCTAGACTACCAGTCTGCCTCCAGCTCCTGGCCTCCTCAAGGAGATTCCCATCAGAGGTCCTCCAAGTGCCACAATTTATGGTTTTTAGTGAGGTGACGATGTACCCATGGAGAAACCCCCTGAGACCAGCCAACTCATTTCATGTGAGGCAGGAAACAGCCATAAAGTAGGTCACACTTTCGCTTCTTAATGACCTGACTTAGCTGTGGAATAATGACCTGCAGCTGAAGACCTGATGGCTCATTATCAATTCTTCAGCCATTGCAGACCACAGAGATTATATTTGGGCATGTAAGTTTATCATGAACAAGCTGGATTCTCTTTGAACTGCATCTCAAATAAAGGCAGAAAGACTTACTTTGTTTTCATGTAGGACTATTTATTTTGGGGGGTTTGGCTAGTAGCCTCATCATTGTCCAAAGTCTTTTCAGAAAGAGGCTGAGCTTTGCTACCCATTTGTACAGCTCCTAGCGCACTAAGGGCCCTATCATAGAACTACCTACCACTCTCACAGATTATTTTTTTTCCATGGATATGTTCATTTTTAAACATGCTGTACTATAGAAAAACACACCCTTGATATTTCATTATCATGTATCACTCCTCTTAGAAGTCAGCAGGAAATTGTCAGCTTTCATTTACTGACTGTTGGGACAAACCTAATTCAACTCACAGCCTGAAACCTACCTTTCTTTCACCGCACACAAGTGGTCATGGAAATCCCTTTGCTAAAATGCTAGCTTGGTACTCAGCATTTATTCTCCATTAAATGACTTCTTCATCAAATTAATTCTGTTTAAAAGCAAAAATATGTCTAGGTTGACTGCCAGCAATTCAAGCTAAACCAGGGACTTAAAACCACTACGGAAGTCATGCTGCTTGCTACCTGTTCCAGCTGGCATTTTATCACCTACAGTAACAAAGGTTGGTTTTGATGCAAGATTTAGATCACATCTGTGAAGTCGTGCTGGTCTCTGAAGAGACTGTGCTTCAGAAACACTCATGATGCAAAGTCTCATCCACTCTCGTGTGGATAAGAAGAGGAAAGGGGGAATGCGAGTCTCCTGTATCCTGGCACACGTGGGTACCAGATGCCCAAGGCTTACAGGAGTGCAACCTTCCCTCATTCCTGACTGCTACATCTGCTTGATCTTTATTGAGAGATGTGCACTCAAAATTTCATGAGACTAAGATGTCTAGCATAAAAAGATCTAGGTGTTTAGATTCACAAAACATTTTTCCACAATTACTGCAGAACAGAATGTGGATCACATCAATAGCAGGAAGAATCAAACTTTTGCATCCATTTACATGGTTTTTCAAATGCTGAAAAGCAACTTAAGCCAGTTCACCACCTCTGAGTCCCTGTTTTTTCTTGACTTTCTCATGGCTGGAGATAAATGCATGTAGATACGGTATATTTTTCTCTCCAGCCACTCACTCTCATCTTTTTCTGTTCCCACTTTGGAACTGTGGGCCAAAATTCATCCTGTAAGTTGCGTTGAGACTATCCTTGTAAATTTGCTCTCCAAACTCTACCTGCGTTTTGCTGTGCAAGGATGCCGGCAGTCACAGGACTCTCTGAAAGAAAGCTATACAGGGGTGGCAAGCATTGACAGAAGTGAGACTGAAGAAACAGGCTCTGAAAGCCATTTACCAGGGTAATTAAAGCCCCTGGGGAGCAGAGGGAGGGCGACTCCCCTTGCGGCAGGCCGCAAGAGGGCAGCTGGATGTTGATGGTACTGCACTGTGACCTCCCTGAGTGCAGGCTGCTCCCAGCCTTTGTAGCCTGTGCACAAATGCTGGAACATAAAAATAAGTTGAACTACAATGGAGAAAAGGGTTCCCATTATACGTCTGTTCTTCCTGCTTTTGTGAGCAGTTAAATAACAGAAAATGACTGTCGGCTCTCAATCACTGAAAATCTAACCTACTATTTTTTGACCCAGATGTTGTTCCAATGAGGATGTATGCTATTTTGCACCAGAAACCCTGCCTTTAAACAAAAGGCATGATGACACATCACATTACATGGCAAAATTACAATATAATTATGCTCTTGTAATAATAAACTGCATCTTTTAATGATAACCTTTTCAGAAGAGACCTAGGAACACAGGCAAGATATGACAACTTCCATTTTCTTTTTCTGGTGGTAATCCAGAGGAAACTAAGAGGCTACCTGAGCCTCTGAAAGGCTATGGAAATGCCTGACAAAGACCGAAATGCAATGCAGAACATGTTAAATTTAGAGACACTAGAACTGTACAGCGTACAGAGCCATGTCAAAGGAAACAACGATACCATGAACTGAAGAAAGCCATACCTGGACAGTCCAGTGTGCCTCCTCATCCAAAGCTTCTATGACTGTCATACTGTCTCCCATATCTTACCTGTATTGCTACCTGCTAACCCATGTCCTGCCTCTCAAGAAGTAAAATTAGTGAGTACCTGTTTTGCCAATTACTAGGCCTAGCACAAAGGACACAGCCAACAGCAGAACAAACCAGTAAATAGTTTCTATTGTATACAAAAAAGTCAGTATATGGGTGATCACTGAGGGTACAAACAAGTCAAACAGATCACACATAATAGACATCAGCCCCAGGAATGACACAGCATGACCAATAATAGGTGGAATAAACAAAGAAACAAAGTCTCCCATAGAAGAGATGGGAGACAACCAAGTCAATAGGCTGATCATATAAGATAGAAGTAGCCACATATTTTTCCCCCATGAAGCCTCCATTTGCAAATGCCAAACCTGACTGGGCCCCAGTTGCATGAAGAGTCAGGAGGTCCTTCCCCAACAGAGAAACCCAGCAAAGTACATCCTCCTCACAAATATACACCCCCACCATTCCTGCAAGTGGTCCCAGGTTTTGTGCCCAAAGCAGGACACCTGGCACTCATTTACCCAATGTGGGGCACCTGGGGCTTGTTTACCCAAGGGCTTTCCCTACAAGGTCGGCCACACCTTGAAGGAAAGCCAAAAGGCAAACTCATCACCTCCTTTTGAAGGACTGTGGGAACCACCCATATGTCAATCTTAATTCAGGGCTCGGGGTTCAGACCCCAGCACTTCAGTACCTTCAACACCATTTGGACAGCAGGTCTCTGGTCCTAGGGAAGGATTTTTAGCTTATGACTGGAAGCCTAATGGAGACACAAAGCCAGTGAGTGGAAAGGTTGACAAAGTCTTGACAGATTCAATAGTTGTGCCATTTATTGTTCTTTAGTCTTATCTGTGACACAGCATCTCAAAGAACCACTGGAGATGAAGACTTCTCTATGAGGGGCAATTGCTGCTGTTGATCAGCTCCTGTCTGAAGGACTATGCAGATTAAGTGCCCTGCAAATAGGGTGAAAGTGGAAAAAAGGGTGTTTGGAAAGCTAAAATGATCTGCCACAGGTCTCACAAGAGGTCAGGATGAGAAGCAGAAAAGGAAGTCAGGCATCCTGCTTGTTGGCCTCGCTCCTCAGCCTAACTCTGCACCACCTCTCCCATTGTCAAAGTCAGGGCATATAGCAAATACACATAAGAAAACTACATATCCTGAATTATTAGCTCTGAGACAAATCAAGGTCCCTTATTGCACTAAATGAGTATTACCAATAGGACCATCTTAGTACCTCTCTTCTCCCCATGTGCATCCCTACAGCACACTGGAACTACAAAAGGAGACCGCTAAATTATCAAATACATAAAACTGATGGTTCCTTTGGTAGCTCTGAGTGCTTATGGTAAAATACCAGAGTAGGTTTCTTCCCACCAGTCAGGGAAACTCCTCTGCTGTGGGGATTGACTCAACTGGGACATAGTCCAGAAGGCAACAGGAGATGAGGGGCCACGATGGCACTTTTCCAGTCTTAATCAGTACTGTCTGCATGGTGATAAAGACTGATAAGCTGCCAGAAGTAATTTCTATAAGACTTGAAACAGTTGTCCAGAACAGTTGTGATCTTTGTGTGCGTGTGGATTCTGGGTTTTTAATGCAAAATCAAGGGCTTTAATTTCCCATGATGGCCAACAAACAATTTTGATAGTTTCATTCTAATTGCTTGTAAATATCCATTTCTTCTCTCCCAACCCTACCCAATTTCCACTCCACAAAGTATTCTTTTTTTTTTCTTTCAACAATTCAGACACGCCTATCTACAATAGCACATTTATCAATGGGGAGGGCTGTGACAGAGAGAAACCATCTCTACTGCACAGTGAGTGCATAACACATTTGGGAATCCTTTCTAATAAAAAGGCATTTGATTAAAGACAGCCAACTACCACAGATCAGCAACTGAATCAGCAGTAAAGAAAGAAGAGTAGCTTAGACTTAAGAGACTTCAATTTGCTGATCCATCAAGGACCTCCCAGGAGAAGTCACTCCATAACTTGCAGGAGGGGACATACATCTAAGTTTGGGGTGCTTAGACTTATTATGGTAGTGTGGCCTTCCAACAAAACTAAGTTAGGTAGAATACCCAGTGTGAATGTTTAACTCCTAAAAATTCACAGTGTTTTTTTAAATTATTATGCTTAGTGATGGTATTTCCATACTTAAGCACTGCCTTGCCAATGGCAGGTAGAGGATTTCACAGTGACTGGATCATGTTGCTGTAGTAAGTCTGGGCAACAAACAGCAGCAAACTGTGATTTTGCTGCTCCTATGTGTGTCTCCAGTGTGCTGCTTCTGGCTCTCACCATGTGCCTGGGATCTTTGGGAACGCAGTGTGAACCATGCCATGCTGCCAGCTGTGTGTGCTTGCATAAGCGATCACTGGCTAGAACAGCTCCCCCAACTATGAAACCACCTTCAGTAATTTCCACCCACGGAAGCTGCAGAGAGATGTAGTGAGCACAGACCTGATGGAAGTGCTGGCTGTCCTCATGGTCTCAGCTCACTTGGTCTGCCAGCAGTACTAGCTGGCATTTCCAGGGCAAAGAGACAACTGTAGTGGCTCCTACTCCTCTTCCTTCCCCAGGAACCTTCACTGCCCACTCTGACTCCAGAATCAGGATGGCTTGATTGACAACCAGATATATGGCAAGTGAAATTGCAGAAAGAAGATGGTTACAGGAAGGATCCCAGAGTGCTGACAGGCCGAGTAAAGTGACCTTTCTTCAGCCTGAACAGTTCAAATGTAATTATTCCAACAAATTATTTTCATGACTTAATATAACGCCTTGCAGCTTTCTAGCAAGGTTAATTAGATTCCTCAATTCAAAACCTATCTGCTCTTAACTAACTTTTAATATGCTGAAATCCAGTTTTCTAAATTCAAACTAATAAAAGTGATTAGCTGACATCTATCTGGTATGCTACAATTACCATGGCATTTAGACCTCAGGCAGAAGATATTTAATGCAAATCAGAGTCAATGTCTCTGCCCATTTGTCCATTTTCTGATTATTTGATCAATGTGCCATACGAATCTTGTACAATCCACGCTACCATGCTAAACAAATAAAGAACAAAGGCAGAGATATTGGTTGAGACAGTTAACCAAAGCTGAAAGACTTTTTTTTACCTCCCACACTGAATTTGTTCTTTCCACATAAGCATGAAGTTACTGAAAGGCACTGGCTGACAGCTCAACTAGATGGGTATTTAGCTTTGACATAACCAGAATTAGTACAAAACTCCTGGCCTATACTGCCATATCAAAAAGCCTCATCCACTGTGACTCCAAAGACCATCTTCCTCTGGGAGCAGCTCAAGCTGGAACAAACCTAGGAGGATGAGGGTGGCCCATATCTTTGATTTTATCCAACCATAAAAATCAGTTGTGCTCCAGAACTGCTGGTTTTGTTTTATGTTTTTGTTGGTAGGTATATAATTAGTTGTGGCCATGTCTCCCAAACAGCTGCATGGGGCATAGCATGCTTAGAGAGCTGAGCAGGAGTTCAGCCCAACACAAAGTTCTTCTACACAGCAAGAATACCAAGATTCTTCAGAGATGACCTTCAGTGGCATAGACTCAGTGCAATTAGAAGACTGCACTTCTAATCAGGTGCAGCTTGTAATTAAACATCACTTGCCCAAGGTAGGACTAAGGTTGTTGTTTGGTTTTCATCCTCCAGCTTGCATCATGCACGATTATTCCATCTTTGATCATGCTACCGCTTATATAAAAAACATGCAAAATTTCTGAATGCTCTGGAGCCTCCTTTCCATTTTCTTGTCTCCTGCTTAATTAAGAGCTAGTGGCATGGCATTGGTCTGACCTCCCATCTGATGGTCAAATTGATGACTTAACGTTGAGAGACTTTATGTTCCAACCCTCTGAGCTATGCATTCCTTTCAGATGAAAAAACTTTGATGTACCACACTCCCAAAACTGGAGTGTAATAAGGGACCTTGATTTGTCTCAGAGCTGATAATTCAGGATATGTAGTTTTCTTATGTGTATTTGCTTTGATATACCACACTCCAAAAATTTGTGTGCCCTATTCCCACACAAAAAGAGCAGAGACATCTTAGTGATACAGTATTAGTCTGTAAAACCCAAGCATTTCAGCTTCATAAATACAAGTGCTAAACAAAACTAAAGCTCCACTTCAGGAAGCAATTTCTGAGCTGTGAGGAAAATTAATCACTAGAACAGCTTATCAGGGTAGGTGGTTGAGTCACCATTGCTTAAAGTCTTTAAGATAAGATTAGATTTTTTTTCTTCAAAGTCATGATTCAGTCATGTTTCTGGGAGAAACTGAGAGTAGGACATTAGGCAGTAAAATCGTAAGGTCCTTTCTGATCTTGGAGCTGGGGAATCTCAGAGTTCTTTGTTCACCTGCCTATCTTCTCGGGCTATGAGGAGAACTGGGTGGGCTTTGGTTCATCAACCAGCTCCTGCCACTCACAGCTCTCCATTAAGAAAATGACTGTAATCAAATCTCATGCTTCAAGGCTTCAGCCATTTGCCTGAAGGGAGCGGGAAAAAAGTTTCTCCTTCTCGCCCACCCACGCTAATGGCTAAATACATGTTATGTTTGTTTGGTTGTTGATTCGCTTTTAAAACATCAGAGTGTGAACACAAATGGATACGGGCAGAGATGAAGTCAAACACAGCAGCACAGAAAATGCTCTCTGGTTATACTCTCTTCAGTTAGTCATTCTTGCTCACACCTCAGATCTGCGCCAGTCATCAACTCCGATGATATCAATGTTTATAGAGAAGACATTTCGGCTGTGAGGGTGGAGACCATAGAAAGTAGAAGGTACTGATTGAGAATGGGGACTGGTATCAACTCCATCTACAAGGACAACGTTTGTTTCATGAGAACATCTTGACCTACTCATGTAATCAGATTCTTGTCACTGCAAGATCCTTGTTTATTAGTGAAATCCTTGTCCCACCTGCTTTCTGATTAAACCAAACCATTCAAGTTTCTTTAAGCCAAAAGCATTTTGGTTCAACCAAAATCTATAGCAAATAGACATAGGTGACAATCTAAATGAAGTTTTTAAGAAATAATGAAATAAAGGAAGATAAAGAACACAAAATGAATGGCCTTTAACTCCAAACTACAGCAGTTTGTTTCCTAACAACACTATCACCCAAGCCTGTAAGAAACTAAGCATACAGACAAGATGCATTAAATGTGCCCAAAGCTCTTGACCTTAATGCAGTGTTCAGAGGCCATATCACCTATGTTTTATATAAAGACAAGATATATATTTTACACCTGTAGATGTCTGAGATCATTCCGTTCTATCCCACTTAAAAAGGAAATTAGCTGCTTATCTTTTTGCAGGCAAGGAAGATGACATGGTTATAAGCCAATCAGTTCAGATTTGTCTTCCTTGTACTTGTTGGACCCTGTTCTGGGCTAACGGGCCCCTATGTAAAACCGACCTGGTTGACTCCAAATTGATTTCCTTCTAATCTATGCCAGCATATAGAAAATGAAAACCAATGCCTTGGGAGCAGAACACATTTACACTGCCAGGTTTTTTTTCAGCTGCAATGAGAAGAGATGGGGCAGACGGGCAAGACAGTGCACGGCACCTGAATTCAGCCTGGTAGCCTAGAAACTGCAGACAGATGGTGTGAAAATGAATCAGACAGTGAAAAATTCAACTTTATAACCAGAAAGACTATAAACATACAGCAAGTGAGCATGAGATTTATGCTGAAATTACAGAGGAATTCCTATGGATGATTACGCTTCCAGCCCAAGCATGGAAAGCAAATCCATCAATACGAATGTCATTACATTAACAGTGCAGCTGTCAGGCCTTCCTGTTACCAAACCTGGTAAATGCAAAAAGGGGCTATGGACGCTCATGATGTGGCACTGCTCACCAAAGTAGTCATCAGAGGGGGGATTCTCCATGTCATACAGCATTTTCTTGGTCAGATGTTCCAGCTCATCCTCAGGCCTGAAGGCAGGAGTGCTTGATGCAGGTCCAGAGGTTGGATATCCACTCTAACAAAAAAAAGGACAAACAGTCTGTGATGTGGTATGAAAGCATTTGCCCACAGTAAGAGGGTCTATTGGCTGTTCAGTGGTGAACTTCATTCTTCATCTTGTTTTTGCTTTTTTTAAAACCCAAGGGATTCACACAAGCAAACATCTCGTTTAATGTAATGAAAATGGACTCCTAAAAACATCCAGTGAAGTGCTGTATGTCCTCCTAGAATGAGAAGTATTCTGTGCTTCATAATTAGGTGTCTAATAATAAAGGAGAAAATTATTCCAAGGATAACTTGATACAAACATTTCGAACACTCAAAAAGGCTTCAGAAGCATTTCAGTTTGGATTTGGCAAAAGCTTCCACCACTCAACAGCATAATATAAAAGGCGCTAGAACAATCACTCCTACGGTGGTGGAGTATATGGACAAAGACAGATAATCCCGAACTGCCAGTTATGTTCTCTTTGTGTTTGTTTTGACACAAATCCTGCTGTTAACATTAGTGAGAGCAGGAGCTGGTCCACAGATTTTTAGTACTAGGGATACAAAAGCTTTAATATGTTCTTAGAAACTGAGACCTCTTGGCCTTCATATGCTAACAGCTGGCATACAGTGTTTGCAGTCTGTCTCAGTGAGCCTTCTCCCTGGAAAACAGCAGAAGTATGGGTATATTTTCAGAAGCACAGAAATAGTCTCATGCCTAGAAGTTTCTTAGAAGAAGCTAAGTTTGGTGTCCATAGTGAGAAACTCGGTCATTTCAGGATTAAAAAATGCTGACACCGGCTTTCCTTGCATGCACTGCTTTCTTGAAAGACTTGCATGCAAAAACTAAGCTATTTATGAAATGCAGCATTTCAGTAAAGCAAGTGATTTCATTGATTAATTGCTGCTTTCACCAAGGACTAGACCTTAGTTATGAAACTTATGAGTCTTAGTCTACAAGGAAGCATTTTTCCATGCTCCATACCTACTTAAATGGGAAAAAATGTAAAATCACTGGAGAAACAATACACTGGCCATTTCTATCTATCTGGCTTATAGAGATGACATTTGACATGATGAATCTTTATTGAACCAATCATGTTCAGAGAAGAGTAGCTTTAAAGCACTGCAAGAGAATTAACTGAATGCTTTCACACTTTTTATCTTTCAGGCAAGAAGATTTCAAATGAGACATCAATCAATGTAGAGGAGGTCTCAGAACAGTGCTTAGCAATAATAATCTGCTCCCAGAAACCAAACACTTGCATGTTCCTGACCTTGTCATATTTATTTTTCTAGGGCCCATGTTAAGCTGTACACCATCACCTTCCTCACTTGTTGACCTGATCTATCTCACAGGCGCTGCGCCCGTGAGCACTGCAGTGTGGTTGCACTCCCTGGAAGTGCTGGATTTGCCATGCATGCACAACACGGCAGTTGTACTTGCTGCCTGCCCACCAATTGCTCTCTAAAAGAGTAACAGCAGTGCACAAGGGAGATGGGTGGCATGGTCCTCTGGAAGAAAGGGCACTTGGAATAAGCCCCAGGCTGGATGAATTTCCCTGGAGGGCTGTGCGAGGTCTGTTTGCCATATGTTCAGCCTCCCTGGCTGAGAATATAGATTGAATCTACCATACATTCAGGTTTTCCCACAGATGTTTTCTTTTCAAGCTCATGGATTTTTTTCTGGGCAATATTAAAGGATTTTATATATTTATATATTTGTCCAGGATTTCTACATGCCTGGGAGTTGTCCTGAGGAAGCTGTTGAACATCTGGAAATCCTGAATGTCCACACACAGTTCAGTAAACTCTATTGTACAAATGCAGCCACACGGATGTGTTTGGGTTTCTACAACTTATTTTTTCGTATGGGGAGACAGGCTTGTATAGTGCACAGGACTTGCATTTGCCAAGTCATGTAAGTGTCATCTCTGTGGGATATATAATTTTATTGGGGATAAGGCCACCCATATGGCCAGGAGTTTCAGAGCCAGGTACTTAACCCAGAACACTCAGACGCCCTTGGTCAGTGCTTTGTGGCTGTTTTTAGAAAGCTAGTTGACAACTATTTCATTAGAAATAATAAATAGCATAACCCTAAAAAAAAAAAAAAAAAGGTTTATTAATAAGCCAATTAAAGGTGCCAAATGTAAAGCATTTAATCTTGGAACAACCTATTTTTTTCCCTTTTCTCTCTTGTTCCTCGCCTGAGCATATATTTTAACAACAAAGTGCAGCCAAGGATTTATTAGCTTGAGAAATCAATCTGGCAACTGAGTCTTTTAAAATATTGTTCCATCTATTGTACCTATTTCAGTTTCTATGCAGAAAAGAAGGACCATTGCCACCCCATCGACTCTGACTCCTTCCCTAGACCTTGCATGGAGAAGACAGTAAGAAGCTGATGATGGACCCCATCCCTATATTTCCCTCATTAGCAATTACCGGTGCGGCACAAACACGTGGAAGCACCATGCTCCAGCCTTTTTGCTGGGCTCTGTCCACACATAATCTGAAACACTGCTTTTACCCTTGGGCCTTGTAATTTAAATGGACAAAAACAGAAGGCATGAGCTGCTGTCTGTTCACAGAAAAAGGGAAGCAAGATACATGGAGCTGAAGTGATTTATCCATTACAACACGTAGGCTCTATGGCAAAGACAAAACCTTCAGTAAGGGCTTGGGCTGTGCCATTTAAAAGGAAAGATCAAAATCTGCAGATTTTCAGTTCTGTCTGATTTTCTCTGGTTTTGGAGGCAATGTTGTGTCGTACTCACAATAAATAGGCTGCTCTCGTATTTTATCTACATTGCACTTTTCCAAACCAGGCAGATTTCTTATCCAGTACCCGATGTCAGCAAAAATAAAAAACACCAACCACAATGTTATGAGATGCTTTAACTTATTTTGACTAAAATGCTATGCCTTTTTGACCAACATTTAAGCAGTGCTAGGCACATCTTTTTCCTCCTCACATGGCACATGCTGACTATGTGCCTCCAGGAAAATGCATTTCATGCATATGAACATGCTGTTGAGTTTGCTGGGACATGCACGCACACAAACATAGAGAGAAAAGTGTATCCTTAGTCCAATCTAAAATGCTTGCTTCAGCAGAACAGTTTCCTTCCTCCTCCTTTGTTAGGTCAGGGTAAAAATATAACTCTGGCTTTCCTTATAAAACAGTGTTGTGTTGTTGTTTATTAAACTTCCTCTATTTCCTCCTGATCTGTACAATGATCAGCACTGTCTAGAAATCCAATTTACTGCCTAATCTACCACAGTTATCTTCATGCATTCTCTTTTCTCCCTGATGCCTCAATGCACATAAATATATACTTCCTTAGCCAGACACAGCTCAATGTTGGGATCTAAGGCGAATCATAATATGGCCTCCCAAATTCCCTGAGCACCACTCTGTCTGGCTAATTACAGCAACATCAAGGATGATAAACCGGCCCATGAAAATGGAAAAGAGTCTTGGTCAGCAAAAAGCCGGCAGGGGGGACCATGCTTTGGGATGAGGAACACCTGAGTCTAACCTTTGCTACTGCCATCAAATGATGAGCAACCTCAGGGAAGAGCACTACAATTGCAGTCTCATGTGCAGGTGCAAACGCATTCATGAATAAACACTGTCCTGCATGCTTAGTTAATGGGATGTTTAGGAAAATGCCAGCATTCCCAAAGTTAAACCCCGTGGCAGAAAATATCTTCATGCCGCAAACGAAAGGAAGTGAGTTAATCACTTGTGCCACTCTCAAAGTGCTGCAACAACATCTGGCTCATCTTCCTCATTAAAGTTCAGTTCCTAAAAAGCCAGGTCAAAAGAAGCAGTCGCGTGGAATCACTGCATAATTATTTTGGTACACGAAGCTGACACTTGTTTCAGTGCTTCTCTGGCGCATGTTTTCTACTCCAGACCTCATGGGTAATCAGCTGTCTCTGATGTAATGGCTGCTCAGAAAAGGGAGCTCTGCAGTTAGTGCGGTGCGTTCGTCAACACGAACCTTCCCCATCCACATACAAACTTTGACCCGAATGGGTGAAAACCACAGTGCAAAATCTGCAAAGACATCTGAAGACAATGCTGTGATGAATGCACTGTCATTCAGAGTGCACTGTATGTGGTCATTTTTCTTGTCCATTTGCAAATGTTGTAGAAGAAGCTTCTTCTCTCTGAGAGAAAATAACTTCAATTATGTGTTCCCAATTACAGAAACGTGAAAATTATCTTCTTTTCAGAAGGTAGAATTAGCCCAATTTGGAATTGAAAGGCAGCCAGAAACATCTTTCACTGATACTTACTTTCCTTTTCCTTTTTTTCTGCTTGTTCATCTGCATAAAGTTAGCACTTTCCTTTCACTTCACTCACCAAAACTAATCACCAGTTAAATAAACAGTTAAATAGCATCGCAGCACATTTTTTATTCAATGGCCTGACAAAGACCATACTTTTTCATTTAAGTTATTGACTGTCCAAAACAATCACAAACTTTCAGACCAAAAAATCCAGCATGGTGCCACATCTCTCATGAGTTGAGCTCCCAAAGAAATATCAAGAATGCCTGCAGCTGTAATTCAGTTTATAATTAAGGCCAACTGATCTCTCTTACAGAGGAGATGCGCTGGGAAAAAATACTTTAATTCTTGATTTATTCCCAGTGAAAAGTTGCAGCTGCCAGAGTACATACAGATTCCTGAAAAGATGATTCCCTAGATTCCCTGCAACATGCACATTCCTGGGTCTACTCCTGGTTAGAGAATAATTCATTGAGATCCTTTGAAGAAGCTGCCCTGCATGAGGAGGTACCCACTGACAGCCAGTGACCTCCTGCCCATACCAGCAGCCCGAAATCACAAGTCCTTGGGCAGGCAGGAGCGAGGTCTCCTCTGGGACACACCAGAGTGGGACAAGTCACTGGTTCCCTCGCTGCCTACCTGCCCTGCCACTACTTCCTGCAACAAACCAGCAATCCAGAATGGGCAGTTCTGGCAGCAGAGCCCTTATCTGTTAAAGACTGGCTTGCTTTGAAATAGGACAGTTTTGTAACTACTTCAAAGCTCTAGAGGATATTTTTCTTTATTTTTAAACTTCATTATTGTAACTGTATCCTCACTTAGCTATCCATGCACATTCCCAGTCCTGTTCTAATCCTGCTAAGCTCTTAGTTTCAACTCTCTCTTGTGACAGTAAGTTGCACAGAATTTGAGTAATAATAATAAAAATATTTTTCTCTGTTTTTACTTCACGGCCTTCAATTTTGCCCAAATATATCTTTTTCTTACACTGTGAAACTGAGATATAGACAAGTGGAAGAGGAGGTATGTTGTCTGATAGTTTTAAAAGAAAGACAATAGAGCCAGAATGCAAAATCATTAAATAGTGAGAAGTTCCCAGGACTTGAAACTGAGGCTGCTCATATAATCCCTGTTTTGATTCTCTGGAGCCCGGGTTTTAGCTTATAATCATGAAAACAAAATCTTGGTCTCTGTGTATTGATACTGGATTCAATAGGATCACTGTACATGCACCCTAATTACTCTGTAAAATGGGTTTACTGATATTTCTCTCTTAATTAATCAGTGCCTGCAAAGCTCTCCAAGCTTCTGCGATACAAGTGACTACACAGTGACAGAGTGTTTTATTAATCATCAAGCACAGTAATAGATGAGCATGACTGTTTTGTCCTTGGATTATTTTTATTCTATTATATGCAAACAGACTAAGTAAATTTTCTTGCTATTCTTCATGTTCTCACTAATGTTTTGAATCTGGAAGGACTGGTTATTTTTGCTAGATGTCATAAAAGTGGTATAATCTGTAAACACTACTATGTGCTGCTTGCTTCTGCATTGAGCATGACCGTGTTAAATGACAGCTTCCACTTCTGTTATGGAGAGTCGTTGTTTCTGCTGGACACTATGGATTTTTGATGTAATCAGGGTTAACAGGAGATGAGCTAGATTTTTATGGAGCAAAATTGGCCATTTCTCATTAGAAAAAGCAAACCAAACACATCTCCAAGTAATAAATTTTTTACGGGTTATCTTAGGAAACAGTAGATTTAAACTATATTTCAAATAAGAACACCTATAAAATACTACCTTTTAATGTCCCATTGGTGCTTTACTTGTCAATGCTTATCTCCTACGAAAATGGGAGAGGGCCCCCACTTAATTTGATAACATTTTAGGCACTTTTTAAAAAAGCCAGGAACTCAAGGTACAAGCTGGATGGTACTACTGAGAGGGACAATGAGGCATCACCTTTATACCAATATAAAGATAAAGAGATTACATCATTTTAGCCCTATGTTTTTGGCTGGAAGAGCTTGGCCTGCTTCATAAAATTACATCAGGAGGTCCCATGCTTACTTGTCTGTTTGTTTCAAGATTGAAGGCTTTATTCTGCTCTAAGCTGCTTTCCTTTCCACATCTCTCTGGGCTCAGAGTCAAGCACTCTCTTACTCTGATGTATCATCACCAGCAGTAAAGACCCTACAGGCTGCTTATTGATTCCCCTCTTTATGTCATAATACTGTAGGCTTCCAGGGCTGCCTTCAAAGTATTAATTAAGCATTATATTTACTACTATCAGCAGGTCAAAATCTGCATTTCAGAGTAGGAAGCATAAGCAATCCATAGGAGATGACAGTCTCCAAGCCTTTGTCCCAAGCTTCACAGGGAAGTCCTGTAGATGGGTTTGAATTCATTCCTCGTCATCGTGGCAATACATCTTGGGGTACACAGTGCCACCTAGGGCTCCTCGCCTGGGGAGATGATGAGCCTCAAGACCTGTACAGAGCTCCCTGAAAAGTCTGAAAGACTTAGAGCAGTGAGGGAATGGTCAGCGAGTGGCACTCCAAAGTGGAGCTCATGGTCTTCCTATCAACCAAGCCACATTCCCATCTTAGAGGACAAGCACAGGGGCACACCTAGTAACAACAGGAATGCTCCTAAATTCACTGATGAACAGAGATGCGTTTGCTCACACATGACACAACTAGCCCAGGCAATTCATTGCCACAATAAAACCACCAAAAAAAAATACTCTCCTTCCAAAACATACCCTTCCAGAAGCAGCCTTAAAACACAAGGGAATAACTGAGCTTTGTTCTTTTTCAAGTATTTCTTTTGCAAAACACTTCACAAAGGCAGAGCTCAACCATTTTCACAGACGATGAAAAATGACACTGCACAATGGGCTTACACACACCTCTGGTGCAGTGCCTTCTCTGGCGGACCATGGCGACAAGGGAGCTCATCGCCATTCACCATGTCGTGCTGGGGGTTGGACTGGGTGTTTGTGCAATGAGTACCACCTGCCCTGCGGTTCAGGTTCATCGCTTATTGAAAAAATAGGCTGTCCCAGCTGCAGTGCCTTATCAGGTAATAAAAACAGAAGTGCTGGGGCATCACTTGTTTCAAAAGAAAAATAAATCTCACAATGTTAATGGTACTAATTATGCATGTGAAACTTGTATTCATACTGTATTAACAGTTTAAATATAGCTTTCTTGCCAGATGCCTGAATATGCTAGAAAAGATACTTAAAATATGCAAATTGGGTTTCTGTTTTAATACACAAAGAAACTTAAAATCACATCACTTTCCATCACCAAGACAGGTTTCAATCTAAGCTTTTTTCATGTGAAAACTATAACAGCAAACAAATGGTTAACCAAATGTGTTTAACCCACTATCTCTAGTTTCACTTTTAGTCAACTGTGACATGGGCCATTACACTTCCCAGGACATCAGTGACTTAAATGAAGACTACATATTTTGCTTAACATTAAAAGACTATATATATAAATGACAGTAAAAAAAGCTTCTCAGACTGGAGCGGGTGCTTGGTTCAGCATCCACTGAATTGGAGGGCAGAATTCCTGAGTTTTATCCTCGGCAATATTCTTAACCAGTCTGATCCTGCACCCTGCTGTTATAAATGGTGTTCATAATGCTTGGCTGTCTCAAGAGAGTTTGAGAGTCTCAATGAAGTCCTGATTACAAAATGCTTTGAGATCCTTGAATGAAAGATGCTGAATGAGTACAAATCATGACTATCGTTAATTATCTTTGGTAGCCAAAGTTGTGTCTCCTTCAACTCACATGTGCCTATGTTCTGTCTTTTAAGATTATAACATCTTCAAAACAAACACTGGTCTCCCAGCATGCCCATCATCAGTCTTGTTGCATAAATAAAAGGGATAAGAATAATATTAGTGAAAACAATAGTGTGGCAAAAGCAAGTTGCATTCCTGCTGGACTCAGAAATTTCTTCCTTATCTCAAGACTGGAAGATTTCTGCATTTTTTTACTCATGTTCTGACCCCAGAATCACCTGTTCTCTTTTCCTCATGTGTAGCTGCTTTTGCTCTAAGAGCTTTGCTGTTTTTACTGAAGCTTTGCACAGGCCATGTTTCTTGAAGTGGTTACTGGAGGGTCCCAACCCCTTTTAACAAAATGAGTACAAGTTCCTTTAGAAAGAGGATGGGGAGTTCCAAACATGTCAGAGAGTATAAGCGCTGAGAATGATCCTTCATTTGACTTTCAGTCTCGCAGGTGACTGAATCAGAGGAAAGGAAGCAGAAATGTAACAATCCACACATCTGGATTCTGCCCAGGCCATCTACTGTACTCGCTCCTCAGCTGAGGTGTTCTTCAAAGATGACAAAAAGTATTCAAAAGGACACCTTTCTAGTGACACAAGAGAAAAGAGAATTTGCAAATAATAATGAGAAGATTGCTATTCTTCAAAGTCAGAGGGAGAGCTCATTTGCTTGCGCCTCACGGACATGGAGTGAAAGACTGCAGAGAAGAGGGTACTATTGCAGCTCAAGACAATATGTAAGCAGTAAAGATCAGAATTCGTCTTCTAATTTCTACCTCAGGAAGAGCGTCTTTGTATTTTGTAACATCTATGTGGATGGTTTTGTTGTTGAATTGGTTTATATACCTTTAAGAGACTGAAGATTTACTGCATTTAAAACAATTCCTTTCATTAAAAGCCCTCTGCAGGTATCTCTAGGTCACCTGAATCCCACCTCAGCCATGTAACACCATGTCAAATACCATTTGCAAAGACACACTATTTTATTCATGAGAAGCAACCGCCCGGACCGTCAGTGTTGAGGTTCACAGCAGCTCACATGTACCACTTCTACCAGCAAGCCCCAGCCTCTCTGATATTTCCTAGGACAATGGCCTTTTCACAAAACTACCAGACTGGAGTTGATCATAATGACTAGTGATTAAAAACTTAAACACCCTTCTCACCTTCTGTGAAATGGAGGTGTCTAGCAAAAGTGGGCAGTTTGTGGGCAGAGTCTGGGAAAGTGTTTGGCAGCAAGCTCGCAGTGCAGCCCACATCTGCAAGGCATTAACTGCACTTGCAGGTGCTACTGTGATGCTGAGGACTGTCAGGCAGAGGATACAACACATTGGCAGTAAGGAAAAAGGTGGTGAAATTAAACAATGCCATCAGGAGTAGAGAAAGTAACACACAAGAAAAGAAGGAAGAGAGAGTGAAGGGCTGCAGCCCCCAGTGAACATCTTGATAGCCTAAGCACTGCTGCTTTAGAAGAGACTTGTACATGTTTCACTAGCAATTACCTCAGGATAATAGGAAATAATATTTTCAGAACAAAGCAGTGCCAAATTCTATACTGCACATGGGGGAAAAAGGCCAGGGTAAATGCCTGTCATCTAGATTATCATTTATTTCATCCAATGTACTTTTGAAAATGATCTCTCATTTGGCTCACAGTAGTAGAAATTTCTCAACAAAGTCATAATTCTCCTGTAATACAGTTCAGGGCAGTTAAGTAATAGTCACATAAAAGCTCCAAGTCTCCCTTGAAATACTGTCCCTCCTCAGGAATTTCACACAGAGGGAGGTAAGAGCTGAGAAAATGGCAGCAAGAGATATGGAATGATTTTCCCTCAGACAGAACCATAGGCTGAAGACCCGGCACCAAATCATGACAGGGAGGCAAAAAAGCAGGGGTTATGTGCTATCAAAAAATGCTGCAGGAAGTTTAACTGTGGCTATTCAACATTCAAAGAGTCTCAACGTTCTTGCAACCTGCTGGAACAGGAGTGAAGATCTGAGTTGGCTGTGCTACTCACAGCTGTTGTAGATGCTACACATCGTACTTGGCAGGAGATGGCCCTTGGAGGAGAAGAGCCACAGGAGTAGAGAGGTCAAGATCAGAGGTGGAATGAGGGCTCTGGCAACATAAAGAGCCAGGGGAAAGATCAAATTAGCCTCTTCCAATGCAAATACAACAATGAAAAAAGGCAGAACTACAAAGGCAAGAGAGAAGTGTTGGCAGGAAGAGGAAGAGGGGAAGACCAGTCAGAAGGCAGTGTGCAGTAGGGAATTTGAGACAGACCCCTGCATCAAAGGAGAGGATAGGATGAGGCAGAGAAGGAGAAGAAAGTGCAGTCTGGCTAGGAGCTTCCAGAGCTGGCAAGAGCCCACAGAGAGAGGGCTACGTGCACCCACTCCATGGAGGAGAGTGCCTTAGGGAAGACTAATGTGTAAAGGAGCTGGATGAAACGGAAAGATGGACTAACAGTGTCCTCAGAGCAGGGAGCAAGCAGGAAAGCAAGAGCAAATGAGAGGTATCAGCATCAAATGATTTCACTGAATCAGTCCCCTTGTACAAGAACTATCCAATGCTAACCAAAACCCATTAGTTTCAGACTATGATTGGTCAGATGCTTCTGGACACATGCATGTGTGTTTTCGCTGGGGCATCAGGGAGGGTGTGCACCCAGAGCAGAGCACTATACCCTCAGTCTCACTTGATTCCCACATGGAAGGGTTACATGGGGTTCAAATGTCACATGCTCCCCTTCTCTGTTTCCCCTGCTGCATCTAGTGCATGACCCCACGTCCATCACAGGCATACCTTCCAGCCAAATGGAACACTGCTCTGTGGTCATGATGCTCCAGGTGGTAAGCACGTAGGTGCTTGTGCCGTGCACTGCAGAAGTACCTATGGTCTCCAAGCCAGATCAGGTTAGGAACAAAGAGCAAGGAAAAGAAATTTGCTGCTCAGCATTGGAGCCAGAAGGGAATGCGGAGCTCCCTGGATTCAGAGCCATTCTACCGCTTTCCTTCATCCTCTGCTTTGCCATCAGCTTCTTAAGAAGCCTCAAGATCTTGGCAGCCAAACCAGGCTGTGCACTAAGGGAGGGAATCTGAGTTTCCCCAGTTGCAGCCTCTAAGGCTGCTGTCAGCCTAAGGGCACAGCCACTGCACTGACATACAGACCTAATGATCTGCGCTGTTCAAGGCATCAAATGCTTGAAGAAACTCGCTCTGCTCAGAAGGCCACGCTCGAGTTGTATTTCTGCGCTGTCTTTTGTATGAGGCTGAGACTGACTTTGAGGAGGTCAGAAAGAGTCTGATGGCTCAATAAATAAAAGACACTTGGGAGAGTTAGCAGAACTGACAGCTCAACAAGATACATGTTTAGCTGTCAAAACATTCCTCCATGTACAGAGATGCAGCTAAGAAGGCTATCCACATACCTCCTGGGCTAGAGACGAACTTATCTCGCTAATTAGTCAAGCAGTACCTCGTGGAGAATGGAGTAAACTGGAAGAGGCGGTGGCATGTGCAATTACAGATGAGGAGGCTGAGGGCTGTGGCAGGACATAACGTTGCGCCTGGCCCACTTTGATGTATTAAAAAGATCACTTTGTCCGTGAAACATTTTCATGTCCTGTTCAACCACAACAACAGCAGCAGCCCTCTTCTGTTTTTTAATGATTAAGCAGCTAGCAGGTTGACTGAGCAGAGGCTGAAGGGGAAAAACAAAGATATACATATATAATTCTGCTTGCAGAATTTACTTTAAAAGGATGGGCTAGACATTCAGATGGTGCAAATCTGCGTCGCTCCAGGGAACTCGCTGATTTACACAGCAGCGGAGGATCTAGCTCAGCGTGCCAAAGTGAGCAATGTACTCAGGTGTACATCGGCTGGTCGAGAGGCACTATTTGAGTCAACAAGGCTGTCCAAGCCTGGCCCAGACTAACTGCAGCCCCCTGAGCCCTCAGCTGCATTTGTCTTCCACAGGAACATATGACACAGGGAGAAAACCAGCTCCCAGGCTGCCCAACCAAGAGCAAATGCTGCAGACAAAGACCCCGCTCTCTGGGGATACGGATAACCGAAACCTGCTTCCTTGCAGGTGACACTCCAGGACTTACTTAGTTAAAGTCCTTGTCCCCAACTATGGGGCCTCTCTCAGTCTGGATTTCATGGACTCCTGCTACCACCTTTCACCTCAGACTAACCTGTTTTTCAGGGCCTTCTCTCTCCTTGCTCCTTTCAAGGAGCTGGTGCCGTCTTGGAGAGGACCTTGGAGCAAGTGTGCCTCCTCCACCTCCCTTCTCACCTACAATTGTTCCTAAAAGCCAAGCAAATTTCAAATGTATACTTATAAAAAAGTTGTGAACATCAAACACTTTACAGACTTCTTCCTCTTACTTCCCTCAAAACAACATATTCTGCTCTCCATGCTCCCTTTCTGCCCCTCTGTTAGTTTTACACTTAAATACAGGGGTCAGGTCCCCTCCCTGTTTTTAGGACACACATCTGAAAATCACTCACACACTTTAGAGGGTTTGCAATGTGAAGGAGGAGAACAGCAAGGCCAGCAAAGTGCTAGAAGAGATTGCCTGAGGAGAATCTGTGATTTCCATCACTGAGGCTTTTCAGAGTAGGAACAAACAAATATTTGTGAAGAATGGCATAGGCAGAGCTGATCCTGCCTCTGAGCAGCATACAGATCTTCAAGTCTGTTCCAGCCTTATTGTTCATGCTTCTGTGACTGTGATAGCAGTTGTGACACATTCTGCAACAGAGTTGAGCAAAGCCAGCTGAAGGCCCTATGGATCATCTTCAGGGCTGAAGCTGCTTACAGGAAAGAAAACTGATGTGCAGTATTAAGTAACTTTATGGTTCTGTTCCAGATGCTAAATCAAAGAAACTTCGTTCAGAAATGGTATGACAAAGAAGCCGGGTCCTAAACAGGCACAGTGATTGCCCTTTTTTTACCATCTCCAAGATGCTGTACCTCCAGCTTGGACTTCAGGTGCATGAGGCAGCTCACATTGAGAGCACCCACTGTATGAGCTGTAAATATTTGTGTTAGACAAACAGACGGCTTCTTTTGTCCTGGTCCACAGGAATGCCCATCCAGCACTCAGTGCTGAATCCCCACTAAAACCTCCCAGAAGCCAGACAGGATGCTGTGAGTCTGACCAGGAGCAAGGAAACGGCAGGCAAGGAAGCATTTAGAAAATCAGCATAGGCGCCTCAGACAGCAAAATGCTCCACGTTTCTGTTGTGCAAAGATCCACGTGTGTCTGCAGTGGATGGAAGGAAAAAAGTTACTCCAGAAGCATCAATGCAAGCCCTCCCTGCAGTATCACCTTATGGAGAAAACAAATGGTAGGGGAGCTATCTAATCTACTCATCGCTAAGTCTTTAAGCCACAAGACAGTATTTACTAGCTGGTACCAGACAACATTCAAGCAAGAACAGAAAGTCACTTTCCCAACCCTCCTTATGAATTGCTCCCATCTGTGCAAGAGAGCAATCCAAAGTCCTTATGCCCATGACAGCACTGCAATCACACGCTTCGGTTTTTAAACCCAAAATAGCGCGAGCCAGACCACGGCGAGGCTAGTACATCACATGCAGCTGCACTGATAAAGAGGAGACATTGCAAGCGGCTCTCTGGGGCACAGGTTGCTAGGGAACGTTGCGAAGCCACCGCAGATTCCCCTGCCACTTGCTGGCTCTTTCCCCTCTTCCCACCTCGCTCGCGCTGTGCCAGCTTCTTCGCCCCAAGAGTGCCGTTCTTCCTGTCTGAAGTGTGCAAAAACAAATCTGCTGGCAACAATGGAGCACGATTGATTGGCGTGTGTTCCTGAGGAAAGAAATATCTCAAGCCTTTGATTTTCAAAGGCAGCCAGCTGATGGGTTGGGGAAAAAAACACTTGCCATTTTCTCTATGTCTGCATGTTATTTCATTCAAGCTGTGCTATGATTAAGGGTGGGTGGCAAGACAACGTGGTGCAACTCAATGGGTTGACTTTGTGGGAGCTGTGCCAGCTTGCAGCTGGCAAGACATGGTACCCTGAACACCATGCTGTGCCCTCTGGTCTCCTCCTCTTGCCCTAACGTGCTGGGAGGTTGTTGCAGGAGCCAGCACAGCTCTGAGAACGTGGCTGGGCACCTCATGATCCTCCCACCACTCCAGTGGACAGCAAGGCTTATGAGAAAGTGCACACAAGCAAGGGAAGGGCTGTTGGAGGACCAGGAGAGAAGGAAAAGGAAACTTCTGCCTTCTCAAGAAAGAGCTGGGGTAAGGAGAGAACAGTGATCAAGGTGGAAATAAAAGGCTTTCCAGTATTAATCAATCTTTAAACAATTTGACTGAACGATTAGGAAATGCAATGCTCCCTACTGAAGCATTAGAGGTTTATATTTAGATATTGGGTCAGGTTTTTTCCATCCTGTGTTATTTTTAGCTACAAGTTGACGATAGGCTGGTAGTGGTTGCTGTCAGATCAATGAGGCTCTCCCGCAATGGCAGCTGGGGGAGAGATGGCAATCGGAAGTGGGATCTTGTTCACCCCAGGATTCTGTCTATTGCTTGAGCCCCTGGCTTCATGAGGAGACAGCATGAGAGTGGAGCAGTGCCTGGTTCCCCAGATCTGCACTCACACTCTGAGGCTGCTGGCCTGATCAAATGTCCTTCAGTACTGACAGGGACTTAATTAAACTCTAAAAGCGGCAGAGAGGAGACACCTAAGAAGCCTGTATAACTCTAAGAAATAACAAGACAGAACAGATCTGAAGTAATTTTGAGCGGTGGCTTAATAAACCTTCTTATCCCAAAAAGGAAGAAAACAAAGTATGTTTTTAAGAACCTGTTTGACTTATTAATTCTGGAGACCAGGGAAGAAGCATTTTCCTAGTAACAGCACAGCACAAATCTTGGGTGTCCACAGTGCTTGTACTCACAACACCCTCTAGATAAAGGAAAATTATGTTACCCCCGGGGCAGGCCAGATCTGTGGTTTCTACCCACCGCAGGATCATGTCTTCAAGAGAGACCATCACCTGGTGATGAAGTGGTAAAAAATACAAGAAGCACATAACAATAAAATACAAATAATATGCCAAAAGACTAATCCCTCCTTGACTCCAGGTAATCTGTAATTAGTCTGCTTTGAGACAGGAGGATTTGTTTCTTCTCAAAACCAGAGACTCTTACGCAGTGTGACAGCATGCTTTCTTATCTCATGACAAGCCAGGCAAGGATGGTCAAGGTCTCATCTTGAACTTCGCTCAGCAGCACAGCAGCAGCACACCAATTTGCAAATATCCTCCACGGATTCATGTTATGCATCACGTGTTAACCTCTACACAAACAAGGATGATTCTCATTTTATGAGGGAATACAAGAAGTTGATTGCAAGTGTATGCCAGTACATCAGCATTCCTATAGAGAACTTGCCCTGCACCACTGCATCATCCTCCAGTGACCCTGTGGTATGACCTTAAAAATGAGAAATAGTGCCAGCATCTCCTAGAGCAATTGTGTGAACAACACTAGCCCACCTTCATTTCCCCTTTAATCTACATTTCAAAAATTATATTCATCTGCAGAGACATGCTAGGTTGATACCTGCCAGGCACACTTTATTCCTCAGTTCAAGCCATATGGTTCTAATAATAGTGGCTAATAAAGGAAGAGTATGTTTTCACCTGTAATTTTTCAAATTCCATCAAAAAGTGGTGCAACACAGAACACTGCAGACTGCAGCATAGCACATGTGCTCAGTCACATTTTGCACTGCTCTGCACTTGCTCTGCTAATGGCCCTTAATTAATATGCACAACCAACTCAGCATCAAGGGCAAGGAGAAAGCAGTACAACTATGTGTTTGCAGAAATCATACCTTAAATTAAGACAAACAAAGCAACTGCAAGTTTATTAAAAGTGCATTTTGGGATCAGAGTCCTGTAGCAGATTTTGGAAATAACCAGGAACAGAGGACATCAAGTTATCTAATGGGTCTTTGGCAGTCATTTTACTCCAGAAATAAATTTTCCGGTAGTATGGAGACAATTGCTCAAGGCCAACCTTGGCATCTTGGTCTTGGCATGTCTTAATAACTTTTGTAGTTAAAATCATCCATTGGGCACTTCCAGGAAAGACAGACAGTAGATTTTTCACAGAGGAAAATCAGCAAGTAGCAACCACAGGTAACTCAATAAAGCTTAATGGAAAGGAAGGGTGGGCTATGGGTGATATTAACACCCTGGTCTAGACCTAGGGGATTTCCACCTAATTTATTGTGAAGAAAAGTACCATTCACAAATTCATCCATATAGTGCATACTGCAACACAGTGTTTAATGTAATAGCCTGGCATCATCTGACTCCAGATGAAAGAGTAAGACTATATATTTACACTGCACATGACTCCAGCCTCCAAGAAAGCACCTCAAGGCAGTAGCAATGTGGTCTTTTACCCAACAGTGTCCTTAGCCTGCCACAACTACTGTGCTAATCTGCCACAAAAGCAAAGGTGTGTACAGCCAGGCTTGCTGGGGGGAGGTTGGAGCATGGTTAGCAATCCAGCAAGCTTTGCTCCACCACTGAGGCACTTGCTGCCTTCCAGCTGCCTCCCACAACTCTGAATGAGCCTGAGGGCCAAGCAAAATCATCCAGGTGACTTTTTGCTTATGGAAGAGAAACCCAACAAGCCATGGAGAGACTGAGCTGGCAGCTGCACTGACCTGCAGCATACAAGCGCCCTTGGAGATCCCAGCAACATGCACGTGGCCAGAGAGGATGCAGAGACTCAAGTTTCACAGCTCACCTCTGGGCTGAGCTAAAACCATGTTCTCTGAACCCAAAAAATCCAACAGTGAAGACAGACTTACTCCAAAGGACTGAGGTGAGGCACAAGGTCACATCAACAGCATACTTTTGAAGTAAAAGCTGAGACATCAAGCCTACACTCAGCACAAAGAGACTTTAGTCCAGGGTAACTCTGGGACACAGCTCTCCATTGAGGTCCCTGTGTCACGAGTCTGACTTGACTGTACACAAACCCACTTGAAGAGACAGTCCTTTTCTCTAGGGGCTGCAGAATAAATAGGATCAGACTCAAATTTCTTATTAGATACAAGTCTAATTGCTCAAGGTGTCAAACATTTCAGCGCAGCACCTAAACATTAATTACCATCTTAGTGCCATGTTTATTGGTCCAGCTCTTTAGGAGCTGAAGTCTATTATTTTTCACCTCATAGGTTAGGAGAACAAAAGATAGTGGCAAGGGAAAGAATAAGATGACCATCTGCCTTCTCAAGAAACTTAAAGTTGTCTATTATAATTCAAGGGATCCAGATGTTTCCTATACATATATATTCCTTTAAATCCAGAAAAGTTTCTGTCTACAGCAGAGAGATTTTGCACACAAAGTGAATGCTAGAAGCTTGCATTCCTCTTTTAGGGGTCATATGTCTTGATACACATGACTCCTACTGAAAAGCATCTAACTGAGAACACTTCTTGCTAACATCACAGAAAGAATCATCACTAAAAAGCCAAGTCCTCTGGAAAAGGAGGGGAAAAAAATGTTGCTAATAATCTGAGTGGCTCATTTCAAACTATGAATTTTCAGCCCAAGATCTATTTTTCTCTTAGCTTTTTGGATTTTCAGACCAGATCGCCACCAACACCTGCTCTCTCTGCTCAGTGACTACAAGTGCTGGCATGCTAGTACTAGCTCTAGTAAGAGAACTAGCTGATGCACAGTTCACGGCTGCCTCCACTTTGCATCCCATGCACTTTCCCAAAGCTGGCTGCTGTGTTTTCAGTGACCTGAGAAGAAATACTTGTTCCCTTCATAATTAGATTCACAGTAAATGCAGGAAGCGAAGCAAAAAGAACACAATGTTCAAAGCTGCCACTCATGGTTAAATAATTAGTCAATATTACGCTCAAATGCTGCCTCCAGTGTTCATGCCAATCTGTACAGGGTTGCATTTGTCCTTACATTACTTTGGCGCCTCGTTTCAGTAATTTCTATAAGCTGGCAGTCTGGCCTCAGCAGAGAATTGGTCACACCACTGCTCATTCAGATAGATTACTAAATACAAATAAGAGCAGAGAGGGATTAAAGGTGGCGAGGTATTAACAAAGATTTGGTAAGGAATATATCCAAGAAATCCTTTCACATTTTTGTAAAGTAGGTCTTGTCTAAAAACAAGGGGGATAATTAGCTGATAATTAATGCAGAACCTTAATCCTGTTTGGTCTATGTGTCTGTTATAGTTATACACACAGAAGTGCTATTGGTTCCTGACGAGAGGGAATCAGTTGCTTCTCCACACTGCATAGGAGCCCACTCCTTTTGCTCAACAGTCAGTAATACTGTGGGCCCTGGTAGGATCCCCAGTCTGGAAGCAGCAGTTCATTGAGGCACTGCTCCATCTACAGATTTATGTTGCTCCCCCCAGTGCAACATTTATCATGGCTGTATTTTTCCCCATGGTGTTTGTGTGTGCTAGAAGGGTTTCCTGACCAAAGAAGTCATGATGGCTTTTAGCTGATCTAGAGCTGAACTTGATTCTTCTGGAGCACTATGTGACACCTGAATGGACTCTGTTGCTTGTCTAAATAAGCTAACTTAGAAAGAAGGCAAGAAACATTTTATGAGCAATAAGAACAAGCACAGACTAACTCCTGGAATGTTCCTGTGTCACCTGCACAGCCTTTCTACAATGCTTCCATCAAAGGAATGGAGATTGTGTCAATATTTAGCTTAATGACCTAGAAGCTGTATGGCTGACTAGCTCATATCTGGTTCGGCTGTGGAAGTTTCACTTCCACCTCATGTCACCCAAAGGCAGGAATACTACAGACATGAATGAAGTTACCTGGTTGTAAAACAGAAGCAGGAAGAAAAGCCAGCTCTGGCATACAGCACCTGGTTCAGCTCCACTGGACTTAAAAACCCCTGCCTGGAAGCTGTCCACAAGGAACAACATTATAGGAAAAATTTGCTTCCAATGCATTTCACCAAGACTGAACTCAGTAAGGGTCAATAAAACAACTATATACTACAGATGCAGCAACAAATGGTGATCATCAGCATGAAGAAGCCCAAACAAATACCAGCTCCTTTTCATAACACTGCCTGCTCCAGGAGAGGAGCCACTTCTCCCTAATCTTTGGTGCAGAGACTACTCTGACTTGGGCTACTAAGAGCATCACTAATAAAATCGAGAGCATTACTGCTAAAATCAAGAGCATGTCTCACAAGCAGGTCCTGCAAACACAACCAAGCAGCTAAGTGCAATTCTAATTTGCAGCATCTGCTGGGTATGGAGACTAAGGAGTACTGAGGTACTGATTGTGAACACCCTGCCCAACCTTTAAGTATGTGAAAGAGGGGGGAAGAGGAGAAACACTGATAAGAGAACTTTGAAATGATTCATTTTGTCTGAGTTTTACTGTACATGCCTGACAGTGACTTCATTAACTGGATAGCTCACATCTGGGTTGCCACCCTCCCCCAGCTGCTTCATCCATCCACACAGCTTGCTGGGGGAAAAAAGAGTGAGATGGGATTCAAATAAGAAACTATTTAAGATTGTTGAAGTAGAAAATTAATTGCTTTTCTTCCCCTTCTTCCCCTTCTTCCCCCATTCTGAAACACCCCTCCCAGGGAAATTTGTGCTGAGAAGTCCTTGTGAACAAACACATGGAGAGTAACAGAACATGGTCCATATGTACTAGCAACCAAAAATAAACTGACGTCTGAAATGCATACAGTCAAGTGGATTCATAATGTCTATCTCTACGCCACAGTAACAGATGGTCAGTGAACTGTTACAAGACAGACCAAGACTAGTTAAACAGATGGGGAGTATTATTTTTATACTGGTTTATATGTGAATATTTAGGTTTCCACTAGGTTATCTGAATTATCATCAGAAGAGCACACTCCTGCAGTCCCCATCCAGCCTAAAACAAATTCCATGGAAGCTTTTACCCAAGGAAGCGCATGTGATTTCTTCATATGGCCTTTTGCAGGTGCTGCTAGTACCTGTGGCAAAACCCGCTCAGAGCTCAGGGAGGATGGCCGGATACCACAAGCCGGATACCACAGAGCTCTGTCCAATGCTGAAAGGGCCGCGGCAGCAGTGCCTGCAGCTCCTCGTCTCTCCTCCTTTGGCAGGGTTTGTCCTTCTTATTAGTTCATGAAGCACAAAGGATCTAATCAGCTGGAGCACAACTTAGGGGCTGAGGGGACAGTGGTGGCTAGCAAGGGCCATTACAGAGGGGGAAAGGGAAATGGGGCATTTTAGAAAAGACTTGTCCATGTTGAAGGAATGCATGGAAAAAACGAACGACACAGTAGACTTCTCTCCATTTTTGCAGTTCGCATTACTTTTTTTGCAAGTCTCTCACAGACACACTGGGCAGGTTCACTTTCCCCTTCTCAGGGTTTAAGCAGAACATCTGGGTTCACAAGGGGGCAGGGCAGACTAAAAAATAAATTAATTAACAGCTCACAGTACTTTAAGTCACATTCAAATACCTAAACCAACATTTGCTAAAGACACGGACACATCTCACTGCCTGATGTCTCGAAGGAACTGGGCCTCTTAAAAACTACTGAACACCCTTTGACAATTAGAGCAACCCCCTGTTTTCAAGCTGGGAATAATACTTAAGACAACCATATTCACTTAATTGCAAGAGAGGAAAAATAAACAAACCAAAACACCGTTCTGTACGTGCTCATACATTGAAAGAATCAGTCTCCTATCCGCAAGATGCCTGGTCCACATCTGCCCTACACCTTTTTAGCAATTCCTGCAGTAGGCAGGTGCAGAATAGTTACCCCCACTTTAAAACCATTTTTTTTACAACCAGGGAGATGCACAAAGGCTTCAAGTGTGACTATAATACAAGCCTCCCTTCAGCCTGACTTTGCTGCAATCAGATGTGGTCACAATTGTTGGAATAGTGCTTGATTTTGAAATCCCACGATCCAAATTCATTTCTTACCTTTCAGAGTGACCATTATCTTCTCACTGTTTGAAATACTGCTGACTACTGCTATGAAGCTGCAGGGTTTTGCCTGCAAGCCTCAGAAGAGCTTGTACGTGCACTTCTTTATAAAGGAGTTCTACTTTGTGGCTGCATTATCTGTCCAGTTGCCATTAGAAAATAGTGCTAAAGAAAAATGAAACTCTCTTTGCAAGTATTTATTCCTAATTTACTAAGGGCTAACAGTATCCAGTGACAAAGCCCAAAAAGTTCTCATTGAAATATTTCATTTAGCTAACAGCTTGAAATCTCCAGGCTGAAGATTATGTGCGTGCACACGCCTGTGTGCTAAGTCTTCAATTAAAGAAACTATAAAAGCTTTGCAGTTTAGCCACTGGGAGACTTTTAAGCATTCACAGCCTCATCTCTTTGCACATGAAATGTTAACGGGGCAGCCACGCACGGCTGGCTCCATAGATAATGGTTCAGATAACAGTGGGTTTGTGATACCTATCACTGGGCTTCAGAGGTGAGGGGGCCTGCCTTACTTCATAGTTGATGACATCTTGTCAGCATGCTACGTTCTCCAAATCGGTTCAGGAGTTCATTACATCTAGATAACACCCTTTTTTACTTTCTGGCTCATGTTTATTAATGGCACGCACAACTTGTTGATTCATCAGAGAAGATGGAGTGGTGTTCTGCAGAGAGCAGACAGCCTCCAGTTGATCCACTGCCCTGGTTGGAGTTCATCACAGGGCTTTTAATTTTATGAATTTATTTATTGCAATTCCTGAAAGTCCGGTGCTGTTACCAAACAAGATCATAGCTGCACCTGACAAAGGTTCAGGGCTTGTCCAAATTGGTTTTATTTGTATGTTGTGTAAATAACATTAAAAGTTTGGAAGTTTAGCATTAAGCCTTCAGTTATTGAAATGGTATTTTAAAATATGCACCACTAGAGAGGTATTTGTAGAAAACATCATTGATAGCATGGCTGATAGCTAGCACAAGCGAGTAATCTGCACTGTGCTCTCTGTCTGCTGTTCCACATACAGGATAGCAACCTTCTGCTGCTTTCTTAGCCCAAGTGTCATAGTTCACTGCTCTCTCCTGTGGAAATTAGTTTTCTAAGACCCTCTAGCAATTACACAGAAAAGGCTTTGTAGTTTTGCTTGGTAGTTTAAATAAACCCAACTGAGGAACTGGCAGTACCGAAAACACTTGAAAAACCTCGTAAAGGCTTTAGGCCTGGTGCACAAGAGGTCAATGGTCTGAAAACCTTTGCATTAAACTTACATTACTTCTTTTACTTCTTATGCTTAGGCATGCTTGCGACACCCCATTTCCCCTCCTTCAGTCTCAGTCCTTCTAATATACCCTCTCCATGCCCTGCTTTGGGTACCAGCAGAAAACAGTTGCTGGGAGAACAAGACCAATATTTTTCAAGAGTATAGTCCCAAGTGCATAATATACATATGTATAATACATACAATATACACACATACAGAGAGTTTAGCTATATAAACACACACAGAGCTATAATTATCTAAATCATGAATCTGGGCAGCTCAGTGCAGAGAGCTGGAAGTCCTACCAGAACACAGCATTTAAAAGATCGAGTCACTTGCCTTTGTGCCTAATATGGATGCAGCAGATTTCACCGTAGGCCTGTGTTTCTAAACTCACCTCAGCCACGGGAGGTGTGATCCTCTGAGAGAGCATGACAAAAAGGAAAGAATGGCTCTGCACTCTATACCCAGACATAACACAATTCTGTGCTGCTGGTTTTCTGATTTAGTGTGTGCATGTTTTATAGGTGGTCTGGTTGAGTATGAGAGTATAATTTGCAGGAAGACTGGAAAATACAAGGACACTTAAAGGGCTTTCGATGTGATTCTGTTTCACTTAAAGGAAAAAAATACTGGTGCTTTCTATATCACAGGTGAAATTTTGGCTCAGCCAGAGTCAATGGAAGTTTTGCCAAGGGCCAGGTATTCAAATCAATTTCTCTTCAGAGGCTAGAACGATCTAGTATTAGATTTATCTCATAGTCTGAATGAATATAGAAGATACACAAGACAACTATTGTTATAACAAAAGATATTACTGTTACATTTAACTTTACTTTGACTGACAAATATACTACCACAAAATTACTGGGCCACAGTTTTCTGAAACAGCAGTCAGCTGAAGCTTGGAGGATCAGGAAATCCCTGCTTTTCAAGAAAAAGGGAATGATATCCAAAATAACTTCAACAGCTAAACCCAGCTAAAATCCATCCCTCTCTGTTAAATAGAGTTTATTCCTGAAACACACTTTTAAACCACTTTATTTTCAATTTAATTAGGAGTTTTATGGACCAACCTGGTGTTACAGTGGTTGCTAAAGCAGTTGTATTAGTTGTTACAATTATATCTTCCTTCTACCCAAAGCCATAAACCTTCCCACTTGTTGCATAATGCTGCAATTACTCCATAAACCCTGCTAGTCAGTTAGTTGACTGCAAAATAAGTAAGTGTCAATGAGAGTCATTGGCCTGCACAGAGAATGAGAATGCAAACAGAAACCAGGGAATTCACCAAACGGATTTACGGAGGAGACTTTATTGGCTGTTATCAAAACGTCCACAAGATTCAAACTTTCCTCCGTAAATAAAATTTGCAATTGTAAAACAACAATATTGCAATGGAACTTTCCACTGCAGGATGTGAAGAAGGAAAGAAAGCAACGCTGCGGCATGCAGGGAGGTCACGCTCGCCCCCACTGCCACCCTCTGGGCCTTAATTCCCCTTCTGTAACCCCCACGGTAAAAAATATTCCCTTGTTGTATGTGGTGGTTGGCCTCTACAGGAGCTGGAAAATGCTCGGGCTCTCTCAGGATCATGAAGAGAACCTCTTGCTCTGACTAGGAAAAAGGAATATGGACAAAATGCCAGCAAGTTGGTTTTTATCTTCAATTTCTTGGACTACTGCACACTATCAAAAGCCTTTTGCTTCTTCAAACCCTGCAGTTCCTCTTCAGCTGAGTTGTGAAGTTGTTTCATGAACAAACTCAATATAAACTCTCAGTGACAAGCCTGGAAGATTTATGATTTTTGTCATCTTTAAATAGCCATCATAAAAAAATATATATTGGCAAGTTGCTGAATTCATTTGCTGGGAATTGACACTTACTGATGGCTGCTGCTAAGGTATAATGTGGTGACCTGCTACAGTAACGACCAGATAAGAGCTGGCAATAAACTGAAAGGGGAAATGAACTTTAGGTCAAACATTTTCAAATTCATGTGCCTGAAGTCAAGCTTTGAAATGTATCTGTAAACACTAAATCAGAGGTCAGCTCTTCTGAACTGCTGCATCCCTGCAGTCCCTATTGAAGTCAAATGCATTGTACTATGGAAAATCATACCTCAGGCTGCTTCTTTAGTAGTCAAATACAGATGTATATGTCTAATGCTGGGTGCCAGAGAGAAAAAATTGGCCTCAAAGGAGAAAAAAACTGGAAGAAGGATTACAATGTGTTACAACTGCAGTATCACTCTCTCACTGCAGTTATTTCTAATGAGAAAGATCAACTTCCAACTTGTGGTTACAAAACTAGGATTTGAGGCCTTGATTTTATTTCATAGAAAAAAACATTTGGCAGCAGAACTGCAGATTTTCTTCTTTTTAAGAACAGAGAAGACAAGGATGCCCAGGTCTCAAACCCTCCCAAATCTACTCCTCAAAGCACTGCAGCTCACCACCCTCAGGGCAGGTCTGCATCTCTGTTGATATCAAACTTGGTATAGAGGAAACACCTTGACGGGGCTGGCTTGAGAGCCTGGGGGTCCTTGTAGCACCACACCAGCAGGAAGTCAGGTCAGGAGCCCAGCAGATATTAGGTAGCAACAGTGGGATTCCCAAACAGAAATGGCCTTTTCTAGGAGAAGTGCCTGGGAGCTGCTCTTAATCCTGCTTCACTGTTGGGAATGGGATGAGATAGTCTCCATCCCTCCCGGCCTTTACATTTCTAAGATTCAATGAACTGAGGCATCTTGGGTGATGCCAAGGCATCTGGCTGTTCCCTCAAGAATGTACATTTTGGGCAGAGAGAGATATCCAAATTGTTCCTCTCCGCCAGCAGGAAAGATTTCTGGCTTCCCCTGCTGCTTTATATGCTGGAAACCAGTAGAGAAACTGTAGTGAGAAAGGGGAGACAGCTGCAGCAACCTATTAGTTACATTCCACTGTCACTGACGAGTTTCCCTACTCCCTCTCCACACAGTCACTGGGTGACCCCCACTTTCCCTATAACTGTTGGTCAGTATCGCCTCATATGCTCCATGCTCCCTATTTCTGCAGGTGGGTTCTCACCATGGACAAAAAGCAGACAGTGGATGCTTGAAGCTAAAGATAAATACCCAGGGCCAACTGGTGGCAATTGTGGTCCGAGTTGTGACAGTCATGGTCCACTAAGACACCTGAACAGAGGCAGTGCCAAGAAGGAGAAGGGTGAGGACCACAGCAAAGAAGTGACTGAAGCTGCCGACATGTGAATAAATCATGGATTCTGGGTGTGCAAGCTACAGCCAGATAACCAGGAAGGAAAAGACCATATAAACGCGGTGAGCAAAGCAGAAAGGCAGCATGCTTTGGACAGTCTCAGAGATAATAAATTAAGTGGAAGGAATAAAATGAACAACAACCTGACAGGCTAACCCAGAGATACTGGGAAACAGTTACTGGCTGAGGAAGAGCCCAGCCATGTCTAGGCTCAGGGACTGAGCAAGTGACACACAGGAGGTCACTGGCTCTCACAGATGGATGACAGGGGCCTGCAAGGCACGGCACACACATACTTCAGCATGAGCAACCTGGCCAGCTGCAAATCCTACAGGACTTAAATTAAATGCGGCTCTTAATCAACAGATTGAATGTTGAGAAACCTGAGTGCGAGGCAGGTGCCAGAACCCACAGCCAGTGAAAGTTGTTACGCATCAGGGGACATGGCCAGACCAGGCTTTGAGGCTGAAATGACTGTAATGGGAGCAGCATGTTTTCTCTTTTTAATGCATTGCTGTTTCCTGCACCGTGTGGTTACAACAGTGCAGGTGACAGTGCAGCTGAATGGTGACACCACATACCACAAAGACTAACTTCTCATAGCAATTCTTGGGGCCGAAGAAGTGGAATCTGACCATGGCTTTCATCTGATCAGGCTTAGTAAATTCAACTGGGTTGCTAAATGAGGTGCAGAAATAACAGTAGTATTGTCCCTCACTTCAAGATGCTGTAGTCTCTTGAGCTTAGGGCTGGGCTCTACTAACCAAACTGAAGTGCAAACCTCATGTCTGTAAAAACTGTCTCGCAGACAATAGGAAACTATGCTTCATTAAACAGCAACTCAGCATCCTGCACGTGCTGTGTTTTGTAGCGTAACAGATTTAGGAATAGCAATGGCTCAGGTTGACATGACAAGTTCGAAAAAGACAACGACAGGAAGGTTTCTCAAAGCTTTTGAAAAAGGGGTTTGTAGTCATTTCCCTGTGGTTTCTGGTTTCTCTCACACTTAGCAGAGGAGTGGCATGCTAGAGCTCTGTCAAAACCCTTCAGAGTCACTCTAGCCTAATTCTAAGCACTAAGGTACCTGAAGAGCTGTCCTATGCAACAACGGTTTCAAAGCTGTTTTTATTTGTGGTAGACATGAATCCTTAGTGTCCTGCTTTCCCTGAGTCTTTCATCTCCCAGTTTTGGTTCGCTCTAGGGGCAAAAGGGCTTCTGTGCTTTTTCAGTGCTTGGTCCTCTACTTCAGCCAGTTTCTGTTTTTTCCTGCTGAAACTTTCTACCTTCTCTTCTTCATACAGGAAATGGTATCAATGGTTTAGAGGGCAACATATTCACCTCCAGAATGACTGCCAAATCAAGACTTCACTGTCCTGTTAACATATCTACATTTTATTTCTGACTGTATCCAAGGATCACAGAAAACTAGAAACATACAGGCTTTTCTATATGCAAGATCTCTCTGCCTTTTATTTGCATTTTAGCTGCTGTAAGATAATACAGAGACAATACTGTTTGTTCTTCTAAATGCTGCAGGTTCTGCAGAATCTCAGCTCCACAAATGGTAGAAAATGCTGTTCATGTATGTGGCCAGCTCCAGAGAAACTGTGTTTAGTAATGCATGCCTGAGAGGGGATTTTTCAAAGGGGATGCAAAATAAAGTGCTTGACCTCCTTGTCATCGCTGCTGCCAATACATCCTAATGCCACCCTCCAGGCCAACTCACAATTGTTAACATTCATTACAGGGCACCATCTCCTAAGCTCTGGGCACCCCAAAACAGGCAAGAGCAGCTGGGTGCGCTCCTTTTGAAAAGCAGGTGCACAGGCACGTCTTCTGAACACTGCAAGTATGCAAGAGAAAAATAACATTCCCTTTATTGGAACTTATTTTCGGCAGTTGAATGTTTCACAAGGAGAAACTGTTAGTGCAAACACTCAAAAGGTCAATCCTTAAATAAACAGAGAGACAGAGCGATGAAAGGGGTTAGTTGTTATTAATGAAGCTGACATGATCACAAGTCAAAAAAAGCAAAGCAGCAATGAAGACACAGAATGCTATGAGCACGCTAGAAATTTTGGCAAGATCGCATATGAAGATAGAAAAAGCAAAAGCTATTTTCCCCAGCCTGAGAAGGAACATGCCCCCAGAAATCCATCTTTACTTTTTCCTGGGATTTTCAGCTACTTTCACTCAGTTTAGGAGATCAGCAACTGGTTTTGCACTAGAAACTAGCACCACCTATCCCCACATAAATACTACACTCATACTAAGGCAAGGGATGAAAACAAATCTAATTTGCACCTACTACATAAACCTTGCTTTATCTTTATGCCTGAATGGGATTTCCCTCCAAATCAGATGCACATTTTTCTCTGACACATAGTATCAGTAAAACATGGTCACATTAAAAGAAATCTGTACAAAGTCAATTAGGAAAACAAAAAAAACCCACAAACAAAAAATATGATGACAATGTAGACAAAAGATAATTGTTGAAAATATTCAAGGAAACTTTGATGATGCAAATCCTGTCCAAAGCTTTCCTATTTTATGGTGTTTACTTTTGGGACTTGCTTGTTTACCAGTCATATGGCAGCGTTACATTGACTATTAATATGCACTTTACAGAAAATGCAGAACTGTAGAAGTTACAGACCAGTTCTTGGCTCTGAGGTGAAATTCAAATCTGATTATGTATCCCAGTTAAGGACTGGCCTCCTTATAATGAGCTAAGCCCCAAACATCAGCACAGTCAAAATTTGGCTCTATAGTTTGTAGCTTGGCCCTAGGTAAACCTCAAACAGAACCATTTGTGGTTCAAAACAAACAAACAAACAAAAATCCCTTGATGTTTCTGAGTCATCACATTGCATTAGTTGAATTTTCAAAGGTGGATTTGTCTCAGTCAGTCAGAGAGCTTTTGGTGGGATCAGTAAGAGCTTTGTGGCTCAAAGGTGATTTGGCATCAAGGACACCACTCGTACGGACAGAAGACCTATGTGAAAACAGCCACGTGTTCACATCACGCAGAGCCTCACGTGCAAGGCCGCGAGTGGCTGTTTGCAACTGCTCAGAGCCAGGCCCCAGCTCGCTGAGAACAAGGAGAGCACTTTGGACATTCCTGTGAATATTAAATGTTTGTTAAAAGGGCAGGATGAAGTCTTCCCTCACGCACGAGTAAAACCTCTCCGTGCCATCTCACGTTCTGCTGTACGTCTTGTCCTCCTCCTGCTGGCACACATCCAGGACAGTGTAATTAGAGGACACATGGTGTGACAAGAGCAAACAATACTGCAAATACATAAAGATCAAGAGCCCCAGCTGCACAAGTGCCAGTGTCCCAGCACAAGTGAATAAAGGTGCTGAAGAAAGCAAGCAGCTCCCTAGACACTGAATGACAATGAGAAACTCTTCAAAGCAAAGACTGGGACCAAAACAGTTCATGCACTGATACAAAAATTAACAATCTCCCAAGATGCTGAACTGTATATGTGGCACAAGTAGATTTGCAAACGACCCATGTAAAAAGAGCAATGGATATATGCAATGGCCTTCCACAACACAGGGGACTGCAGAAACTGGCAAGTATAATAGCCTCTTGGCTTGAGGGAAAAAAAAAATAAAAAAAAAAAAGAATGGACTGATGGTATTACAGATAAGGGGGCCAACAAAACAGGAAAGGAAATGGCAATGAACTGCTGGAACTCACTGCTGCAAGAAATAACCAGGACAAACACTGCTGTGTCAACAGAGCATCAAACACGATGGAGGTCTGGCCCTGGTCTGGACCTGTTGGCTCTAGGTTAAAACACATTCATGGTAAAACATGAACAGCAAGGAAGGGAAACGCTGAAGGGTCAACCCTGCAAGGTGCCTAATGCTTTCAACAGAAGCCAGCCAGTTGCACAAATTGCTTCTTATATGTTAGAAGACATGAGAGAGAGATGTAGACTGAGAAGAAGGGAATATGTACATTCATGAATCAGCTAGTACTAATGTGTGCTGTGGCGGCAAGAGAGTGAGAAACAGGGAGAGATCAAACAAGCAGGGCTGACTATGCCTTGAGCTACACTCAAAGCCCTTCTTGAGGTTTGCTCTTTCAATGCTGTCCAGAGGAGGAATTTTGGGCTTGCTCCATCGCTAGGCTGCCCTAGCTTTTGGACTAAGACAAGGTAGGGGATAAACTTAAATGCTGTGTGGACAGTGCTGTCCCCTAATAAACAACACAACCAAATGACTGATTGAGATAACATTTTACTGAAGGTGGCTGGTGACCGCTGGCTGTCCCCTTTCCCTCACACTCTGAACAAGCAGACAAGGCAGCTGCGCTCTGATGTGCAAACACACACACACAAACCTACTTGTGTTTGCTTTGCTCACTGTCTTGTGCCTGCGCATCCCAGCCAGCGAGGCAATGTCATTCTGTTGCAACACCTGAAAGACATCCCAACTCCATCTCCTGGCCTAGACTCACCCATGGTGCCCAGGAGCTCCCAGGAGGACACCCAGATATGTCCCTTTCCCTAAGAGCTTCTCTGACAACCCAGTGCAGCAGGAACAAAGGAAAACGAAAAGACTCACTGAAACCTGGATTTGGCGGTTTGGATGGCCTCACACAACAACGCTCAGACCTGACAGGTGCCATCACAACTTCTCCTTTTAAGAGGAAGCACAGACCGCTGCATGTCAAAACCTCTGGGTTCACTTCCCCACTTCAGCACCAACTCACTGTTTGGACTTGGGCATGTTAATTAACCCAAACAAGGTTTGGTTTCCCTGTCTGCATGATGAGTGCTGGCTATTCAGAGGCATTCTTACAGTCCTTTAGTGCTTGCACAGAGAATTCCCCAGGCTTCTTCCCTTGTGAGTAGATTTAGATATCCTACCAGAGTCCCTGTGAAAGAAGAATGAGCCACCCGAATCACACATGCCTGCAGCAGGCAGGCCTATGCAGGAGATCAGTGTGGAACAACTCATCCACACTAACCCTCAGGGCAAAGGAAAGTAATACAGGGTCCAAGCCATCAAACCACACTAGAAAATTCTTTGATTAGTGTGCTAAAGGCTGATATTAGGCCACTAAAACTAAACCATGTTTTGGTTGAAAACAGCTTGTTGCCCATGTTCAGCTGAAGGCCAAAAGTTGCAGTCCTCAGCATTAGTACTTTGAACTTCATATACTGGAGGCACAAAAGGAACAGAAATAATGGGTGATCACAGGAGAACAGCCAACACTGAGAACATGGGTAGAGCTCCAGAAGTGCAATTACCCAGCTGATATCTGTCTACATACATGCATATGCGTGTGGGTATTAACATCCCACAGCAAACCCCAGACTCAAGGTATGTCAGGCAGCTGTCAGGTTGCTTCCTTTTGTCAAGTAGGTTTTTATACTCATTCCTGTAGTCCTCTGATTTCTGAGTCCTCATGATTTTCCCAGCACTCAAAACTCTTGGGCTTCTGCCAATCTAAATTTCTTCAGTGGCAATCACACAGGTCTGAGAAAATCTGTACACCTTTGCTGAGGAATCACAGCCTCCTGCAATTCAAGTGAAAAATCAGTGCTGGGGAAGAAAGGCATCTGCAGAACAGCTGAGGCAGATATGAGCTGATATGAAACCATCAGCAATAAACTCTCATCAGCAAAAGCTCAGTGTAGCTGCCTTGCTCACTGTCATCACAATGCTCTGGACCTTCTATATTGAACCTCACACATAGACCTTGTATATATTCATCACTGAGGAGGAGCAAACAGCTGCCTCGTGTAGAGTGTAAGAGCAGCAAGAAAACACCTCTCCCCAAGAAAAATAAGGTGTGAGATACAGAGAAATCTTTCTGGGAAAAATCAGGAGTAGGGGGCTTGGAAAGAAAGCTTAGGATGAAACATGTGTCTTTAAAAATGACCCAAGTTTTCAATATTATTTCTGCTTTGTATCTGTGAGGATGCATGTTCACAACCAACCCATTCTGACACCTATCTTTGCTTTCTACCTATAATGTCAAAAGTCCTTTCTGAGCAATCCCACATCACTGGTTGTGTCTATGCACAAACAACCCCAATAAGTCACATCCCAGACTGAAAGCTACAGCAAACTTCCCCAGAAATGGATGGGTATCCACTGCGGGGGGCCATTTACTTAAGCTACTCTGTTATTGCATTCCTCTTCCTACCTTTTTACAGGAACTCACGCATGGATACCTTGTTACACAGGAAGTAAAATCCCTGTTTGCTCAGAATCAATATCTCAGGAAAGTATCAAAAACTGTTAACCAGCCCAACTTTACTACATACCAGCAAGTATAAGGCGTTGATTTCCCTAGAGCTAATCATAAAGTCACCAGAATTAGGTTCAATGTGTACTTGTTTTAGGCAGGCAGGGAGTAACAGAATAGGCTACTCTGTGATTTACTCAGTCACCTAGCTGTTGCTTGAGAACCCCAGATGATAAACAATGTATTAGCCTCTGATCTATGCTCCCAGCTGTTATTAAATCAACATAGCTACTCCAAAGCTAATACAGATATACTGACACCACTCTGGTCCAATATACATACCACAAAATGGTAACCTGTACATTACAACTCAAGTGCCTTCATAGGATAGGTGAAACTCACTGCTAAAATATTATTCTATACATATTCTGTATATGAGCTTCATATATGTGGTGTTGTATCTGCTGCGGCTTTTTCAGATGTTTGTGTATTTCCATTCCTGGCTTCTCATCTCATAAACTCACAACAGCTGAAATTCCCATATAGAGATAGCCCGACTCCAGCTGCAAAACAGCTCCTTTCATAACTGAGTTTGTTTTACAGCCTTCTAAAACCCAATGGGGCATAACGTGGCCACCAAATGTCTGATGAGCCACCTCAGACTGAACACCAAAGGAAACTGGTTGAACAATCTTAAACATTGGGCAACATTTATCCTCTTCCTCATTTCCCATGTTCTTTGCATCTGGTTTAACATATAACATGCAGATGCTTCAGTAACAGAAAAGCCCAGGATGCTAGTAGTCATGCCTGATCTCATTGGCCTTTCCCCATGCTTGGCAACAAAAAAACACAGGGGCTTATGCCATGGTGAAGCACTGTCTATGCCCACTCTAAGTACACAAAAATCCCACCAAAGCCCTTAGATCCAGACAAGGTCAGAACGTTGCATTATTCCTCAAGTCTAGCATGTATATACCTTACTGTTCTAAAGCTAACTCATTCTTAAAACCATATGACTTGGTTCATTAATTCATTCTCCACCTCTGAGGCAACCTTTTTATCTCCTCAGCACAGGCACCTAGCTTTCCCTCTGTCACTGCATCAAGATGCAGACCGATGGAGGAGAAAGCCATGTGGCTGCTACCCACGTGAGCCCAGCTGAGTTACTTTTTCCCTCTTTGAGTATGAGGAAATGACCATAAAAGCAGGATATTGCCGTATGCCTTTTAGAGGCTTTGTGAAGTATTTAGTTAAGATTCATAAGAGGGCTCTGAAAATATAAAACACTACATAAATGCTAAAAGTTAACGTTTTTTAATAGCCGCAGATTTAAGAGAGGTCTTTTCTTCGTCTCCATACAAAGGTACAGAAATATCCTTCATTGCAAATAACCACTGTGCCTGCTGTGAGAGGCTCTGCACATGATTTCAATTGCCTTTCACATAGAAAATCGGAATAATACTTTGCATTTATAGACTTTAAAACTACTTTGCAGACAATCAAGTCTCAAAACCCCCACTGTGATACAGAAGGCAAACATTATACCTTTTTTACAGAGGAAACTAAGAGGGAAAAAGGTTAAACCACCTAGCCTAGAGCCAGAAAGGAGACATTTGAGAAATCAGGCATGCTAGCAAGGCCTACCTAGACCCACACTTGCTCTTCCTAGTAAACAGTTAACTCTTCTGCTCCCAAACTTCTATACAGCAGGGTGTACACACTACATGGCATTTATCTGTATTACCAGCATCTTTAATCTTCTACAGATACTTCAGTTGCCCACAGAGAGCGCCTGCAATTGCACGGGGCCACTTATTCCATTTTCTAGCATGTGTGGCAGTAGAAAAGTTGTTGACAACTAGAAGTTAACCAAACATTTATTTTTAGAACCTAAGTCCAACGTTATAGTGTCTGGATTCATAACTACCCATTTCTCTGACATTAAGCTGAGCTACCACATGAGAAAACTGCTAGAATGATAGTATTTCCAGGGCACACTGAGTCACTGTCCAACATCTAAAATGGGAAATAAGATAATTTCTCAGAAACTGTCAGCACAGTGGGAGGCAAAGTTTGCAGGAACTCAGCTTGTGTAGAAAAATTCAGGTTTCTACTCTAAAACAGGCCCCTCAGCCGTAACCACACTTTTTAAAAAAAAATATTTCCTGACGATAGAAAAACAATTAGGTCCCATGGTATTGATTTCTTCATGGTATTGATTTATTGGCATTATCTCGTATTTAGAATGATTATTAAGCAATACTAGCAAAATGAGAATGGTGATAAACAGACAGCAGCAGCAGCAGCACTGTGTAGACTCAGAAGCACGTATCATTTTTTGCTTTGATCAGATCCATCCTAGCAATGTGCTGTGGTCCCTGCCTGGAGGCTCTTTCTGTCCAGTACCTGGAGAGAGGTGCTCATGAACCTCATCCTCCCCTACAGCAGGAATTCCCAGTCCAAGTGAGACCACCTCAGCTTGCCTTGACGGCCCATGGAGAATGATGATGTGAAAGAGCAGAAAAGTCCCTAGGGCAGTTGTTTTCTGCCTCTTTTAATTTGCATACCTTTTTTATTTTTTTTCTCCCTTGGATGTGCAAGCCCCCACCCAACGAATTTAAGCTTCCAACAACAGGCTTTCATAGATCAGGGGGAAGTACAGCTCAGAAGTAATTTGCTGATGCTTGGGATTTGCAAGGTGAAAGGCACCGACCTGCTGCAGAGGTATGGGATAGCCTGTCCTCGAGAGAAGCAGCTGTCTATGGTCCCACAGTTAATGATTAACTCCTGAATCAAAGCAGAAGGGTTGATGAGGGTTTATGACTGCATGTCCTTTGTATCCTTTCTCCTTTTAGGAGAAACAGATGTTTCCAACCATCACAAACCTCCATTCCACAAGTCTCTTGCTCTGGCTGTTACCTTGGGGCAGTGACTCTCAAAAGCTGAATTACAAACCAAACAAATTAATTGTTTTGCTGAAAGGTTCAGAAAAGAGTCTGGGGTGGAGAGTCAGAGGTTGAACACATTCCCTCACACAGCAGCACGTCTCCTGCCTGCTCAGAAGGAAGAAGACAGCATGGGAAAATCCTGTTCTAACACTGTTTTTTCTACTGGTAATCAGGGTCTTCAAGACTGCCAGTTCAACTGGAGAAGAGCCCTGGAAAGTCTTCTGCTTTGTCAGCGACATGGTCTCAAGTATAAAGCTCATCTCATCTGTCAAAGTACATAGCCTGGATGCATTCAATAGCATAAATTTAAATTTCTAAACAAACGCCAGACTCTACCAACTTGTGTAATGGTGAAGAAGTTAATTTTATCTGAGGTGTTTGGGTCCTGTCCCCCCCCACTTTTATCTCCTGCTTTAAATTGATGCCATCTCGATTTAAAAAAGAAGAGAGCGGAGCATTTTTGAGTGCTGCCTGCAGATATGCATTTGTAATCTTTTAACTAACAAACAGGAGGGAAAAAAAAGTTAATTTTGCTAGCAGTCCGCTGTGATATAAATAAAAATAATAGGTACATTCACAGATTTTGGACTTTTTACAACCACTGCTGCAAAAAGCAATTTTAATTTATAACCACGGAGTCTTGCAAAGCATATAACGAAGACATAATAAAATGGAATGTTTATCCTGTGGCTCCCATTAGACCTCTTCCGTTCGATGGTTGTAACTAATGACTTGTTTTTCCACTTTTGTATTGGAAGCCTTATTATTGGGCTGCACAGAGCATACCTCATTTGATTTCCCTAGCAATGCCTGCACCTCTTGCTGAAGGCTGCAATTAGATGTTTATGAAATAATATTAAAAAGCTGCATAATCTCGTCAGTGGTCAAATTTTTTTTTTAAAAAAAAAGCCAGCAACAAACCAGCCCTGTTTGTATAATATTATACTGAGTACAATAGACTAATGTTCACTCCAGTGCATGTGTCCTTTTGACTAACCACTTCTATCTGACAACCTTTTTTTGGCAACAGAACACATTGTACTTTTTGGATAATTGACTGTGGAATATAATGTTGTTTATTCAAAAGCGGGTCAGACAGAACTGAGCTTCCAGTTCTCTTTATCCTTTTACCTTTCTTATCTTCATGCTGTTTAAATTTATACTGAATTTCTTTTAATTACACATATGGTTTTAATTGCTGTGCTCTATTTATTCACCAGAAGGTGACCTGAAGGTGAAAGGGTAAAGAAAGGTGGGTGGGAAGCTGAATTCAGATTTGAAAACTATATTTGGACATATTTATTGGTGAGTAATCTCGCAAAGCAACAAACACAAGCACATGCATTTCCAACACCCTCTGTTATTTACCAGGCCATGTTTGCATGAAATACAACCCTGCTGTTTCTTTGTACTTAAAATCTACTAGAAAGACTCATCCACCACTTGCTCAGTGATGTAGAAATTCAATAGCAGCAAAAGCCACAATTTTAAGGCTTGGGGTCAAGCACTTTCAGGGAAAAGGATATGGAAACACGTAGAAGTCGTGAAAAATCTAGACTAGGGAAATGCAGTTAAGGAAATGGGTTCAGGAGAAAGTTTTAATTGAAGTATTCAAATGGGACTATGCAAGAATTGATGTGCTTCTAAAGCATGTTCTTGGGATGCGGCCTGGAGGAAAAGTGATCACAAGTAAGTGCTGCTTAACAGGAGGGAAAAAGGACTTTGATGAGGTGAAGGAAACAGAAGAGCCACCTTCTAACAGAAGCTGGAGAAGGAGGTGCAGGGCACTTCTCAGATGCTGATCATCAGACCTGGGGAACACGATAATCATCTGGGACTTTAAGTCTGCAAGATACTCATGAAACTGAGTTTTACAAGAGTAGAAATGTTACAGGGAACTTCTTCATTCGAGATTTCTTTAGTTGTTTGACTCAGACTACTGGGCTTCATGGTGACAACCTAGGAGGAATCCATCAGGGGCATTTACCAGCAGGAGCTTCCTTGGCCACTTACGCATTTTTTTCCCCTGAAAGCACCATGAGTTTTCAATTCAAGCTCTCTCACCACAACAACAGAAACAAAGGTGATTCATTTAATGAGTGACCAGCTCTCACAAAGCTGGAGGAAACCCCTAAAAAAAATATCCTTCAGGTGTTGGTAAAACAGCATCTAACTAGGCAATAATGGGATGAAAATTATTATAGCTAATCTGCTCTATTATAGCTCAGGTATGGTTCCATTTTACTGATGACTCAAGTAATTCTAATATGTCAGTTTAAGTTACTGACAATTCATTTGAGGAAATTTTGTTTGTTTGTTTAGAAAAATATTTAATTGAGGGGGATGAGTGATACTGACAGTAATAATAATTCATCTGTCTGTTCTGATGCTAAACCACACGGTGGAAAATCTTTACTAATGCTAGATTGATCAGCTAACACACAGCAGCTCCGCTCTTCTAATTTGTTTTATGTAGCTGACTTTAGATGGCACATGTCAATCTGGACTATTTTGAGGATCCATGTAACACCAAGTCACTGCCCTATTACTGTGGATCAAGAGGCACATGAATACTACTCTGCTGCAAGCAAGACACAGTTCATCTGGTATTTTTTCAAGCAGAGAGAATACACTGCATCTGGAACAAAGAAGAAAATGTGATTGGAAAGTTTAGAGCCCTTAAATTAATTCGCTAGACAAAAAGTTGAGGCACCGTATTCATAATATCATGTTATGTAACTTGCTCTGGAGCCAGGCAGCTACTAAGTGAAATAGTATGAGTTATAAAAACAAAATATTGTTGTGAAAACAATTTTACAACTTTATAATTCACTATTATTTTCATTTAAGAACAAAACTGTCACTATAATTGCATATTCAGTTTGCCTTGCAGGAAGTTCTTTCAGCTTGTGATAGGAAACCTCTTTTTTTTTTTCCCTTAATTCCCACACCGCCCCAGCCCCACCTCCACCCCAAGGCTGCTATTTAATTTGTTATATTGTATTTCTTTATAGTTATCCAGAAGTAAATTTTAACAGGAAGCCCATTATGTGGGGGCTTAAGTTAGTTTAGCACCAGAACGTTTATGATCAGTAAATGTAACCATATATTATCAATTATTTCTTACCATTACTCTTGGAGGAAAAAAAATATTATACCAGCAGCCATTATAGACTACTTTCTACTCTTTATTACTGAATCTATTTCAGGTGGGATCCTATATGGTTTGCACTGCTCACTATGCACCATCACCATTTTCCAGCTTGGCTGCTCACGGAAGTACTAAGCTCAAGAGTCCAGTTGTGGACAACCATGCCTATCAGTTAATAAACTTTTAACCTGTACACAGCTCCCTACACAAAGTGGTGCTTTAGTAACAAACCATTACTACAATATGTATACAAGTGCCATTAAGAATTGGATTAAGACAATAAATACATTTCCCGGAGATCAGTGGGAAAATCACCCAAATGTAGGATGATTCACTCCAAATGACATGAGCAAAGCATCACTGTGATGTGAGTAGTTCCTTGCTTTAACAGTAGCATTACCACTGGCTCATAAACCCAAAGAGTTTCACACCAACAGGGCAGCCAGTGCCCTTCTTATCTCAAACAGACAAGACGCCCAATGATACCAAGATGCTCCTCGTTCTCCCCAGCTCTCCTAAGCGATTGGTGCTTACACTTGGGCAAGTTTCCCAACCCATTCATGTCTGAGCTTCATTGCAATAAACTTGACAATAAAACAGAGGTTATTTGATAGGAGAATAGCTTCACCACATGCTCTGGTACCTTGGCTTTGGAAGAATTACAATGTGGCTGTACTTTAAAATGTACTTTAAAATGGAAGGAAACAGCTCCTTCATAATCAGCAGCACCATCACACACAACAGCCTGAGTATGCCTGTGAATTAAGTGGCACTCACTTTTATGGGTGCTGCTTTCTGAACTGAAAGCTGTAAATCAGCGGCAAGGCTAAGTGTCCTTGTCTCTTCGTGCTACAGACCAGGCTGTCCACTAGAGACCTGAGTTCAGTCAGCCCCAGGGTTCAGGCAAGCAGTGTTGCTCAAAAATCAGACAGACTCTCCATCAGATGTTCTTTTCCACCCATAAGTAAATATACACTCAGTACATTTTATGGCCTCAGATTCAAAATCCTTACCTGTTGGACTGTAACATGATCTGGCAGTACTTCTCAAGGTAGACACTTGGTCATCAAGAGTTAAATAGCACAGAAACACAGCTGTTAATTAACTTCAAAGTTTGTCCCATGCCTTATCATGTATGGAGGCATTGTCCTCAGCTTATTTTAAGAAGGAGCAAGAAAGAACATCCAGGTATTATGTCAAAAGCCTCTTTCTCAATTATTCCTCTTATATTAGTAACCCATTGTGGCTGACTAAAGGCTAAAGCTGCAAAAGTTGCATTCTGAGGCTGTATATTTAAGTTGGTTTCTCAGTGTATGCTGACCTGACTTACTCCAGTGACTGCAGGCTCCCTGTTATCTTTAACTTCAAGGTAATTGTTTGGCAACTCGTTGTTTCTCTATTGCAGGAAAGCAACTCAAATATATGATTCCTAAGAGACCACACTGATTAATTGGTCTGTATCAGCTGGTTACTGCTTGTACATGGAGTGCTTAAATAATAAAAATATAATACAAAGAACTAATAGTAAAGTTCTGAAATGAAAACATTAAACACATTCCAAACCAAGAATTGGGCTCTTCCAAAAGCTTAGTGCATAAACCAGACTATGTCTGATTCCTGCATTCAGGATAAGCACCCTGTTCCAAAACCACCTCTTTGCACCTCTTGTCAGCACCTTTTCACCCAAAAATCCTGAAGAAATCCACAAAGATTTTGATGCAGAGATTTATAATACCTTGAAGAGGAAAACATCATTCTCAGTGACACAGAGTACCACCAAGTCCTAACTCTGAGCTTCTCATCTCGTTGTTAGACACAACTGCCGCCTTCCCCTCCTCCTCATTTTAACAGAAGCAGCAGCATTTAATTTAATCCACCCAGAAGCAATGACAGAGTCAGCAGCTGATATACAGCTAGTGCTGGTTAGAACTCAGAACTACTGTTTTGTGAAGAATGACAATATTTTGACATTTGTTGCTATTCTCAGAGTAGAAAGGAATTGTATATTCATCTGGAAACTTTGAAATGTCATACTGAAATCACAAATTCAACTCTGAATTTTGGAATTTCACCTTTATTTGTAATTCATTAAATGCCAAAGTAGAGTATCTTAAATAAGCCTTTTTCATTTTACTTAGTTTTACTTTATTTTAGCATTTTAAAACTATGGGAAGCCACTGTCTCACACTGACAGAAAATCAACTTCAACCATCATTTTACAGCCTCTCTGAATCTCATTCAGTGCAAATTTTCAATTTTTGAAGAGGACACTTGGGTGGAGATAAGAGATTCTGGGGAGAAGACACTCAAAGGCAGGCAGGCAGTGTACAGCAAGTTGTCTGCCGTTCTCCACAAGCAAAAAGCAACACTAAGAAAAAATATATCCCTGTGACAGCAGGAGGGAATCTGGCAGATTGCATTTATTCATCTGCAGAGGACAAAAAAACTCCTAGTCACTAGATTAACAGCAAACAGCAAGAGCATTAGTCTCAGTTCAAACACAAGAGCCGGAGGTATCTACTTTATGTGAGTGATGGCAGACTGTAAAAATTATTAAACCAGTACAAGAGAAGTGCATCAGTCATAGCAAAGAACACTGGTGAGCAGATGTTTCTGAGGCAAAGATGAAACTTCCAAGCCAATGTCTCCATCACAGGTATTAAATCAGTGGAAAAACTGACAAAAGCTGTGTAAAATGAGAAAACAGCGAGCCGTCACAGTCCCCTTTTGGGCACTGCAAGTTTCATGAGACCATGTCAATGCTGGCTACAGCAGGCAGCAAAGAAACACCACCTCCAGCAGTGCAGAAACGATGCAGTGGTTGAGGTCTGCTTATCATGAGTGGCCACCACCACCTACACCATGCCAAAAGCATAAGCTGCCTCGTTAATTTTACCTCCGGATTTCCAGCTGCCTCCACACATAATTTCCACGGTCCTCACCTAGAATGGTGCACAACACTGAAGGGATGTCTGAAGAGGAGGTCATGCTCCATATGCACCAATGCCTGTATGTATGTAAATGGGGACAACAGGACTAGTGACTGGTGTGGGCTAAGCTCGTTAGGGAACTTGTACACTTGTGCCACGTTAGTGAGAAAAGAAACAGCCACCAAGGGACACTGTTCCCTTACTCCTTCCAGCAAATCTGCAGCAAAGGAACATGGATTTGGATGCTCTACTAAATCAGAGCTACAAGACACTTTTGTCCTCTCCAAATCAGGAGATTGCTCTCAAGAGATCAATGTTTTTAAGATTTCCACCATTCTGGACCAAAACCAAAAGCTCTCTCAAATGGTTTCAGTGGCACCCAGTTTGGATGCTGAAAATGTGAAGGTCCCTTTGGGAGGGAATGTGGTTCCCTAGGCCTATGAGTAGATTCAGAAAGAGGAAGAAGAATACAAGGGATCTAGGAAGAACAGACCTCCCAAGCGTCTACAGTGGCCACTCCTCAAATATACCAGGAGCCACATGAGGTCCCTGAAAGGTCCATAAAGCCACCTGGGAGACACGCAATAGTGTCTCAAAAACACTCAAACATGACCAAAACCAGTGAAAGGACCTAGATCTATTTAGAGATAAGAGCTCGACAAGGGTATTTGGTGTCTGAAACATTTGATGATAGCTGAGCTGGTCAGGGGTAGAAGTTTCATCAACTCTGTTTTGGCCACAGGGCAAACTTGCAGGAATTCTTCATGTCAGAAACTGGCTTTGCTGCTTTTGTTTTCTATTGTGGACATCTTGGTGCCAGAAATCAGAGTTCCTAATGAGTCACCTTGGTCTTGTGCTCTCTGGCCTTTGGGAAGGGAAAAGTTAAGAGAGAGGCTTCAGCTTTTCAATTAGTCTGAGGCAGGCACAGCACTGCTGGCAAAAAGCATAAGAGCAGCCAGTTGTGTCACATGTTTTGGTGATGGTCTCATGACAACTCTACTGCTGCTCCAACAGAAATCCCTAGCACCTACCACTCAGAGGAGAAAGCTCCTGGGGTTTTTGGCCAGGAATGCCCTTGAAGAACATAAAGGTTTAAATGAGGACATGCACTCCACCAGTTCGTTTCCTAACTGAGACTTGGGCATTAATGCTAGACGGGCTGCTTACAAAAGCCTAAAATGCACAGAGGTTTCACACGCATGGCTCTCACTTCCATAACTAGCCCAAGGACAGAACGCAATGCAGTGCTGTGTGTGACTAAAACTCATTGTTCTCAGTGGGCTTTAAGAACCAGTACAGATTATTTGCTGTTCCCATTCCAATCCAGATTTATTTTGGATCAGCAGCGACTTCAACACGATTAGTACACAGCAAAAAAAACACAGAGCCACAGTACCATGAACCTCTTCCTAGCCAGAATGCAAAATATAAACATCTTTTTTTTTTTACCCTTTAAAAACCCTTAACAAATTTAATGAAAAATTTTACCTCTCATAGTGATGGATCACAGTATCTGTTAGAATTAAGGACCATGAACTTCTAATCTGAGATGGATTTGTTACAACATCCTTAATGTTTTGTACACAAAGTGTGTTCAAAATTAAGAATGCACTTTTTTGAATATATTTAAAAATTGTTTTATATTTTAAGATCATTTCCTTGCAAGAAGAAAAATTCCTAAAGGTCTTCTTGCATTTTATGTGATACATATTAGTGCCTGCTTCTCACCCTGGCTTCTAAAATCAATTTCCTTAACTAAAATGCCTCAAACCAACCTTGAAAAGGCAAAGCACAACAAAATGCAGAAGCCAGTTGTGCGCAGGAAAATTCATTAAAATTCACACTGTAGCCAATAAGTCAAATTACGGTGACAATTCTCCCTATCAGATATCTGGCTCTAATGCAGCCTTCTTTTTTTCCCTTTAAATAAAATCATTCCGAAATTTGATTTTATGAATGAGATAGTCTGCAAAGGAAGAGAAAGGCATGCGGTAAAACTGGACCACACTGCTTCATTGGCAAAGCATACAGTGCTTTATTACTGAGCATTTCCTATTAGACTGTAAGATCACCTTCAGTCCTTCACCAATTAAACTAGATACGTTACAAAGCAGCAATCAAGCAGAGTCTGCCACCAATATGTTACAGAAGAGTTGTAACTCTGAAAGTGAAATAGTTAACACAGATATTTAGCAGGCTGGAAGGGATTGAAAGTTCTGAAGGGTTTTATCACCAAGCAGGTAATAGTCTGTTTCACAGAAGAATTGAGATTATTTTTATAAAGATATATATATAAAGTGTTTCTGCATCTGTATTTGCAAATGCCACGTGCACATACACAAATATATATTAAAAAATATATCTATATGCATACATGAAACCTCAAATTTGAGCTAAATTAAATTGTCCCTCCAGCTTTGTAATGCAAATGAGACTAACAGGCTTGTGCTGTTTGTGGTTCAAGATGATTTGCGTTTCCATAGAGATGCTGACTGAACTAAAGTTTTTAAATTTTATATATATATAAGCCTGCCTGTATCTATAAAAGTCTAAATATGGATCTGCTGTACCTCAGCATTTCCTTAGTGACTCCACTGGAACCACAATGATTTACACCTGCTAAGGCTATGTGCAAATTTTGTGTCTTTCACTACTTTCCAATCTAAGCTCTATACCAATTACCTGCAGAGCTGAGAGTTTATTACTTCTCTCCCCACTCATAGCTCCTCGGTAAGCAAGAGGAAGAAAAGACAAAAAGCAGTTTCTTAGCTAGTAGCCAGTATTTCACGGACTTCTGTAACTTATTGCCCTTTCTAAACTGCCTGCAGAGACATCTTTGCCTTCAAAAGTTCCCACTGTCAGGAAACCTGGAATTCAGGGAAAACAGTCTGTGTGCTGCCAGTGAAGGAAATGCCAAAAGGATGGACTTTCTGTTATGTGTCAGAAGCATTTTCCCCTTTCCCTGTGAGCATGCAAAAGCTGAAGAGCAGGGATGTGCTGAGACGAGCCAGGGTGGGCCTGGGCAGCGATCGCTTCCCTGCCTCCACACCTGAGCTTGGCCATCCTCACCCTTCAGTGGAACCTAAGCTTGTCATACACTACAAGGACCCTACGAAGTTGAAGTGTCTGTGTCTCCACAGAGCCAAATTACAGATAGCCCTAGAAGAAGCGACAAAAGCCAGCCAGGGTCAAAATTTGAGCAGAGAAACCAGGCAGACTAGTTTAGCTTCCTATTTCAAACTGGCTTCGCTCTATGAGGTCCAGACACTGGTTCAAGTGGATGCAGGCTACCCAGCGTAGCATCACCTGAGAGGAAAATCAGAGCTGAGCTCTGTGGGAACTCATTTCCATGTGGTTTCAGTGATAAGTGATTTTTGAACAGCGACATACCAGAGGTCAACCTCTGCAATCACTATGAACCACAATCAAAACCAACCTCTTGCATGCCTCCTGTCTGCCTGAGGAAGGATTTGTCCGGTGTCCACAAGCACACAGAGCAGAAGCTCACACCCAGCCTCTCGTTTGATCTTGGGAAGGCCCGGAAGGGGAGACCCAAGTGCAGCTACACCGTACAGAGGTACAGCCAGTGAGCTGCTCGGGCAATGGCACGGCAGAGGGACAAAACCTCCCTCCTGCCCGCAGGGTGATACTGTGCCTCTACACACAGAATCACAGAATAGCCTTGGTTGGAAAAGACCTCTAATAAGACCATCAGGTCCAACCATTAACCCAGCACTGCCAATTCACCACTATATCACGTCCCTTAGCACCACATCTACATGGCTCAAATACCTCCAGGGATAGGGACTCCACCACTGCCCTGTGCAGCCTGTTCCAATGCCTGACGACCCTTTCAGTGAAGAAATTTTTTCCTAATACCCAATCTAAACCTCCCCTGGCACAACTGGAGGCCATTACGCCTCATCCTATCATGGTTACCTGGCAGAAGAGACCAACCTCTGCCTCGCTAAAACCGTCTTTCAGGTAGTTGTAGAGACCACCTCGCCCTTCAAGCCTGATGGCTAAGCCCCCACAAAAGCCTCTTTTCAAGGCAAACAAGAGTTCCTTATTTCCATGTTTTTTTCCATATGGAGTGTGACCTGCCCCAAGCCCCCACAGGCACCATTTAACCCCTCCACACCGCCTTTCAGGGAGGATGGCAGGGTATGTTCAGCCATGTGCCTTTCCACTCCCCCAGGGAGGTCAGCGAGTGTCCATGTCTCCTACCTTCTGCTGCAGCGCAGGCGGCTGCGGGGCCAGCACCGGGTCGGTGATGTAGGTCTTCTTCGTGCCAGGTGGCTGGTAGAGCCCAGGAGGAGCCTGGCCCACGGTGTTACTAGCAGGGTACGCTGGCTCGGTCTTCCAGGAGCTCTGTGGCACGTAGGGCACCTCGGAGCCGTTCCTTCCCCCGTACCCTCCGTAGTAGGGGTCCTGGTAGCGGCCCTGTGGAGGTGTGTAGGTGTAAGGGGGCTCTGCGGGCCGGCCGGGTGGCGGGGTGCAGCCGTAGTCAGGCCCGTGGGGCTGCGGAGGGCCGTACTGTGGGGCGCCAGGCGGGCGGGACGGCGGGGCAGCGTAGGGCTGGCCGGGCCCCAGGCTGCCATAGTGCGCGGGCTGCGGGCCGGGCGGCTGGTAGTGCGGGCTGGGCTGCGCCGTTCGCACCTGGATGTTGAAGGCCGGGCGGCTGGGGGTGGAGGCCGTGGCGTAGGAGGCCGGCACTGGCTGTGGCTTCAGGGTGCCGACGGGAGTCACCGGGATGGGTGCCGGCTGTCCCGGGCCCTTGGCGGTAGACTTCTTGGTGGCAGTGAGAGGAGGCTGGTTGGGGATGATCATCCGCTTGTGGCCAGTGACAGGGGTGGACATGGATGGGGTGGTGGCGGCCGAGCTGCTGGAGGTCCCGGAGCCCTAGGGAGCAAGGAAAGAGAGCCACAGCATCAGCAGGAGGGGCCGCTTGGGTGAGCAGCAGGGGTTAAGTGGAAATGGGGTTTTACAGTAACATCTGTGCAGAACTCAAACTGCTTAGGGAAGCAGGAATGTACCTGAGCCTGCACGTTATAAAATGGTAATAGCAACCTTTCCCTGCTCTGACAGAACAGGGATGGCGCCGCAGCGGCCGAGCAGAACTGCCGTGCACGGCATTTCCTCTCTCCTTGGAGTTTTCTCCTCCACCTCCAAATAAACAAACAAACTAAAAAGCGATAAACACAAGAAAATGGGAGACTTGCTGGAGAATAATTAGGAGAAAACCCATGTATTCCTGTGAAAATGAGTGTGTTTTGAAAAAGAGAGAAAACAAGATTACAGTCTCTATGGAGGTATGAAATTCCTTGGGTCCCCAAAGTACTCATAGGGTACTACCCCCCAATACAAGAGCTCCTTTAACAATGCAGGATGGCCTAAAAGCAGCTCCCTAGCTGTAAGAATTAACTTAGATCAAAGCAAAATACAGTGGTGTCCCAGCCCTGGCTCTGCTCCTAAGCACTGCTGGTTGAAAACCTGGAGTGACCCAGGAGAAGGCAAATGTTACACATGGCTCATTAAAGGGCATAAAGCAGGCCAGGATTCCTGAGAGCTTCAGAAGTCAACTCCCACCATGACAGCCATGTAACCCTGCACCGGCGCCCCAGGCACAGCAGTGCTCAGGCAGCCAGGGAAGAGGTTCACAGCAAGTATCACCGCTTCCTGCAACTTGGCCACCAAACAAACGTTTAGTGCAGTGACACTGTTCTAATAGGCACGGTACATCCTTCTGTCCAATGCACCTGTTCATCTGTCTTACCTCTTATTGAAATCCCATGTCCAGTGTGAAAAGATATCTTTGTTACAGAGCTAACAATGTAAAATAGTTTCTGAAGAACACTGAAGATCACCCTTAAGTCTTTTCATTAAATCAAAGAAGAGCAAACTGAAATTTCTAGAGTTTAGGATTAGGCAGAATTTCTTGCCTCCCTATTTTCTTTTATTCTGAAAGAGTACATGAATTTCATGCATTGAAATGAAGACATGCAGTTTGACAATATTTCTTTGCTGTTGCACTTATCACCATAGTTATATGAGGTTATACCTCATCCAAACTTCCTGCATCAGGCTTGATCTCACCATAGATCCACTTGACAACCTACAAGTTCACAACAGCCCAAAGTCAGATCAGCTCAGCCCTCACCAACAGTTGTGTTCATGCTAAGGCACGTGCCACCTTTCCCTAAATGACCAATCTTGTATTTGTCTCCAGGTCTTCCTACTCTGTGCAGGCAGTCTGTCCTCTACCTACTGCCCCATCATGCTCTTGCTTGGACCACAGGAGAGAGTGGTGGAGGCTCATCAGGACACCCCATACACAAGCTCTACCTGGGCCAGAGAAATCCTCTGCCTGGTCAGCAGGTGGCGGCAATAAATTGCTGCCAGACCAACCCAGGCCAGTGGCTGGAGAGGAACTTCAACCACTCATTTCCCTGGGCCTCCAAGAGTATCAAACTCACCCTCCATATTAAGGTGGGAGAAAGGCAGACCTGCCCACCACCACTTGAAGAAAACCACATATTTGAAGCCACCACATGTGAAGAAAAGGAAGATGAGAATAAGCCACTCAAATTATAGTCCACAGCCCACAAGAAAATCTACCAAGGAATAAGGAAGCTCTACTACTCAACTGGCAGCTCTTCCCTAGTGCCACATAAATACATTTTTGCTCATGCACTGGTGAAGACCTTACTTCTGCAAGCATACCTTCAGGGCGAACCTCCCATGAGAGTAAACCTCCCATGAGGAATCACTATAAAAACAGTTAATCACACAGAATCACAGAAGAGTTAAATAAGAGCATCAATGTGTTTTGAAAGATGTAAAAGATGTGTATGCAGAGGTGGGGAATAATAAAGCAGCAAATTTCCACTGAAGAAAAAATATCTCAACGTACTCAAACCCTGACCTTGCCAACAGATCCATGACAAGGCAGTACATAGACAGACTGAAGAGATTTTGAAACTGAGAGCAAGGAAGAGCTGAAGTGTGTGTCAGTTGAACTGCAAGGGCAGACATAGGTTAAGGGTCTGTAGCCCTCCATTAATGTTGTGTGATTCTTCTCGTTCTGAAACACCTGATGAGGAGAAAACATTCCTCTGTCCTGGCTTCAGAGCATGACTGCATCAGTGCTCATTGCTAGCAAGACAATTTGCTTTCTGTTGAAATTGTTTTCCCACTGTCAGCTTGGCATTTATGCCTGGGAGTGCTAGAAACTTTACCATTTGCTCACCTATTTCATTCTTGCAAATGACAGTAGTTTGTCCACTTACTGTAATGGGATGAAAGGTCCACAACGAGGCACTGTGTAATTACCACCAGAAAAGCTTTTTTTTTTCCCATGTGAAGATGGAGAATGTAGATAATGTTTTAAAGACAATGGCCTATTTGGGGGGAGGGCAAAACCCCCAAGCAAAGCAACATAAATGAGTCCTAATCATCCCATTTCATGTTTCTGAATGCAGATTCTGGAAGCAGGTGATGACAGACCACTAGTAAAGCTCTTACGATGGAAGTCTGTTCCATTCCAAGAACTGGGGGACTTCAATCTTACATATAAACATACACGTAACACTTAATGTGTTGATGCCAGTCTCCTGTCTGGACTTAAATACACCTCAAGAACAAATAGTAACCTCTTGCTCCAAAAAACCCTTCACTGCCTATTGACTGGCACTCTGAAAGGCTCTGAGTGGCTCCCACTTTTGACCTGCAAAGAGGATGTATCCCCTCCTGCACTGTAGCCCACTGAAGGAAGGCAGCAAGCTGGGGACGCCTGGGTCAGGGACCCAGCTCTGCCATCAACTTCACAGCAAAGGCTCAAGCTAACAAGTACTGGCTGCATTGTGGCATTCAAACCACAGGCTGCCTTGAGGAGGAGGAAGTTTGCATCAGTAGGAGTCCCCAGAGGCACCCTGCATGACTCATTCTGAATTCCTCTGAGGCTGCTGGGCGAGTGTGTGATGAAAGCTGGGCTTTAGGGGGAGGAAGAGGGTGTAAGGCTAGTTAACATGGTGTAGCAGAGAAATGGGACTGGTTGGAGGGAATTTAACACCTCTGGAACACTGATGATGTATGGGGATGCAAAGAGGAACATTGGCTGTAGCTCCTGAGCAAGGGCACAGGTGAGGTATTACCATAAATCCTCTGCCCTTTTGCCTGGGAGAGAGAAGGGTGGCCACAGTTCAGACTTCTGTAAGTCCAGCCATCTGTATGTCCAGGCATGCACTCAAATATCAACCCAGGCTTAAACCTCTAGATTATTAATGAAGTAAGAAAAGACACTATAAACCCACATGAACTATGGACAAGATTCCTGCTCTGAGGACAGGGATGTGCAGAAGGATGAGAAAAGGGTACTCAGATACCATGGGGAAGAGTGATTTCAACACATGTCTAGAAGGCACTAGGAGTATAGGAGGGATGGATGAGGCTATAAGGATAAGATGGAGAGGGAGTAATGAACAGAAAGCTGGAAAGGACTACTTATATCACTGGGTACAGTCCTAGCGAAATAGATGAATGTCACAAATGTTTCATCCAGACGAGTCCACAGAACTTCTATCAATGCAATAAAGTAGACTCAACTAAAAGCACATTGAAGTGACAGCCCAGAAACACAAAAATAAGTAGAAATAGGAGAAAGAAAAAGGAGAAAGACAAAGGCAAAGAGTGGATTCATAGGAGTGCAGGCATCCCTTCCTCCAGCAGCTCCTGGACAGCTCATTTCAAAACCATATTGCATCTGCAAGTGACTATCGCAGCCAAACACGCTCTCTGACATCCTCTAAGGACTGTTTTCAGAGGAAGACAGGCTTTCCTCGCTCGCCATGCACTAGATGAAACTGTCTGACACACTTCGCAAGTGCAAATTAGAACCACGCTACTTACCATCAACCCCTTCTTGCAAATTCATATTTGCAAAGAGAGAGTAAACTAGAAACCCCAGGTGCTGATAATGCAGAGTTGTTAAGAGAAACTAGAGTAGGAAGGAGTTAAATTCAGAACCTCATCTACCACAAGCATTATAATACAAATTTTTTTTTTTTTAATGGGGAAAGCACAAGAGCCTTGTTTAAACACAGATGGAAGTACCTAAATGTACTGCCTCTTCTACAAATGAATTATCCAGCAGTTCAAATAAAGGTGAACTAATGCTGGCAAAATCAAGTAAAACTCTATAATGTGGGAGGAAAAAAACCCCAAAACACTTCTCCTAAAAAAAGCTACCATGTGTAACCATGAGGGGAATCATTTTGCTTGGTAACTCCTGCCCTGTCTTCTTAAATGTAGTGAAAGTTTATAAACATTTGCAGGAGTTTCTCGTACCAACCATCATATGAGAAGTATATGGCGTTGTGATAAACTCATGCAGTCCAAGGGGTCTGACTGTCAAAGCTGGGTATCTGGATTCAAAGCTACCTTGGTGGGAAAACCCAAAATCCTGAGCATCTGTGTGATTCTTCATTCTGCAGAAATTATATACATAGATCTTAAATTAAACTTGATGTATACCTACAACTAAAAAGTCATCACATAGGTACTAGGGATGAAACCTGTTCTACAGAAATTAGCCGGTAATTCTATACCATTTGTCGGGGTTAAATCTTACAAAGAGTAAAGAATAACTACAGTCTACAGCAGGAACACGATTCTATATGATCAGCTGGAACTCTTATGAAAAGGACTTCACTCTCCTTTTATTTTGTGCATTTGTAGAGTATTTTCTATAGAATCCCTTCAGTTATACAGTTTCACATACTGGATCAAAAATGCCAACACAAAGTTTATCACATTCTATTGAATTCTCCAGGCATTTTTCATAAAGGTACAGTTGAATAGCTTTAGCCCTTTAACTGTCAAATTATCACATATAAAGATACATTACTCCAGCTCAGTGGTTTTCAACCTTTATGCTCGACAGCCCCTGAATGTTTTTCAGGGGAGACAAGCTTCTTTACAGAGAGAGTTAATCTACTGACAATAAACATGGGGTTTTTAAGTTACTTTTCACTGAATTCTTCTTAGTTACCTTAGGAGTGATCCATGGACCCCCAGGGTTTGTAGAGCACAGGTTGAAAACCACAGCTCTAGCTGGGGCTGCCTTTTTCAAGCATTTCAGTCACTATTTACTGCAGGATAGGAATGAAACAACCCTTCTTCCTCGAAAGGCAGAAACCTGGCAGCTACTGGTGGGCTGACCCCAGGATGCAGCGTTCCCAGGGGGCTGCCAGTTCATAGCGCCAGCACAGCATCTCTCTTCCTAACTCAGCCTTCTGCACGGTCCACTAGCACAAGCTGGCCTGAAACATGGGGCCAGCTCAGGCATATGCCAGCTGAAATCCTTTAAGTATTGCTCAGTGGTGGTGGCAGTTGGAGGTCTGGGTGGGAAACGCGGTGAAGGGTGGAAAATTAACTTGGTTTCTCCTCATGCCACGGATCGGCATTCACCTCGGCTAGCTGGAGGTGCTCAAAGCTCTCTTTGTGAAACATACCTCCACAGGGTCATTTATCCCATTCTAATACTGAAGTCTAAAACAAGGGAGATGAATCATCCACTGGGGGAATGCACTTCACTCCACTGACTGTAAAAGAAGCATAAAAACAGCCAAGACGAGTCACTGAATATTTAGACAGCACAAGTTAGTGGAGACAAATTCCACAATAAGCAGGTAATTTTGACGTGACTGTAAGAAGCACAGATACCTTTTCCCCGCTTTAAGTGCGCTGCCACTCAAGCTCAGCTAGTGCTGTGCACCAAGAGGATTTCTGGCAGCAGCTCAGATGATGAGCCAGGACCCTGCCACGCAAACGTATTTCCAGCGTATGACGGGGGGTGATGTGGGTGGGCCACCCTTTCCCACCTCCGTGCTGAACAGTGGCTCCTGCTAGAACTGAAGCTGCTGCCTTGCCAGGAACAGCGGCTGGGCTGAGCCTCCTTCCTGCCCGAGGTAACAGATCCCAGCTCCCCTCAGTCTGGGGAGAAAAATCAAATACTCTGCTTTGAAATCTGGGCCTTTAGGTACCTGAAAATGCGAACAGGCATTTTACGGGGGTTTCCTGATGTGCAGACAAATCTAAGTCCTGCCAACTTCAAATTCTGTATTTGAACAAGCTGCTTTGCTAGTGATAATGTATGGCCAGGTTCCTGTGAACATCCTCTTTTTCTGCCTGAAATAATATCTGAGTGAAAAAAGAGAAATCTGGCCTTTCATTTGAGACTTGCATATGCCTGGAGACCTGGTAGAGCTCCAGCTGGGTTGCTAAATGTCCAGAGATTCTGGGCAGATGCACTGCCCCCACTCAGCATTTCTGATGCATTTTCAATATACAGAATTTTCTGGCCTTCTTTACAATGTCCAGAGAGTAGGCCGAGCCCACTGAGGACACATCGGTCCCCTCTGCGCTGATGCTATGTGGTGCACACAGCTCAGTTGCTAAGACAGATTTTTTTTAGGTGTCAAAATGCCTTTAGAATTTGGTCCAAAATTTTGAAGTCTGGTCCAAAACCTTTAAACTCTCAGCCAAAACATGTTTATAATCAGATGGAGCTTTTCTTTACAGTTTCATCATTCGCTTATTTCCAGTTTACAGCTGACAAGAGAGTGTCACGGAGGCATAGGCTGTGCATGGATCAGGAGCCATGCTCATACTTCCCAGATGTGTTTATATGGGATTCAGCTTGTTGGCTTGATCACCAGAAGCTATCAAGGTATTCAAACAGATTGCTCCTAGGCATTATACCAAAAGAAGAGGAGAAATCTAATAAAGTGTTCATCTCTGGTTCTCCAATGAAGAGAATACCTTACAGATGCCATGAAGTGTTACAAGAACACAACTGCTTCTGAACTTTGATCTGTTTTTCAGCTGCTACCATGGGTGGAAAAGAAGTCAACATAGTTGTTAATGTTTCTGTTCACAACCTCTTTTGCATTCCTTGTAATGGCCCAGCTTGAAACACAAGGGAGAAGAGGGTGTACAAATGAAAAGGTGATAACAAATTGAGCTCCACTATTTTCTCATGGAAAACAGCGTTTCACAACTGATGCATGCAGTTATAGACACACACCTTGGTTCAGCTTTCAGTACGGGTGTGAAGTGTTTCAGGCAACCTGGGTTTCCACTTTCCAACACTCCATTAATTCCAAAGAGCCTAAACACATCTAAAAAGTTTGGTCTCCAAAACACAACACTGTTATGCCAGGGAAGAATTTTGCTTTTCCTTCTTGGTTTCGTATTTACTTTTTTATTTGTTTAGCCCAATACTATCACTAAGATGGGTACTATAAGCTTTTTTATTAGTTTTTCCGTTTCTGATGAGTGATGATCTGCCATGTATGAGGAGGACTATGTGAGAGACCGGTTTTAAAAGATGTGCAAACAATTGACCTAAATACTTCTAACTCTTATGGACAGTCAAGGGCCACAATTTTAGCTTAATTCATTGAAAGGGCTAGTTATGATTAAAACTCTCCTATTTAAGCAATTCCACTTGACCAGTTCAAATGCAGTAGCAACTTAATCTACAAGAACAGTGGACATCAGCATGAGAAATACCTTTGTCGGAAAGCTATAGAAGTTGCCAGTCATAAGAAGTTAAATGTTTTCTGAATTTATCTTGGGAAATTTCTGTAATTTCCCACTCTCATCACTAAAATGACAAATTCACAACAATCTGGACCTCAGGAACATGCAGTGGCAGCCCCCTGTACTAGCTGAATTCGTGGCACATCAATTCAGCAATAAATTACATAAGGAGCTGTACACCACAGCCCTTTGGTTACATCAAAACACAGAAATATTAAATACAATCCTGGAACGGAAGACCACAAAAAAGGTAGAGTGGTATCATGTGAAGACAAGTCACTATGTGCATTTAGCAGTGAAACTGAGTTCCTTAAGGAGAATCTTCTCTAAAGCTTAGCAATGTAGGAATGTCCAAAGCATTTCCATTCAGCAAGCTGGGTCCTTCTAACAGACTGAACAAGTCTCCTTGCTTAATTTAGGCAAAATGTTGCCCTGTCTGACAATGGGGAAGCCCCCATCGCACTATAAATAAGAACTTTGAGTAGGCAAAGTATTTTTATGACTTTTGCTATTACTAAGCTAGTGAAGCTTGAAGTATCATAATTACACCATCCACAGACTTAAAAACTCTTTTTTTTTTTTCTTCCTTTTATAACTTGCTATTTGTAATGGAAAAGAAGCTCATGTGCATGATAAATGTGGGCAGGTTGGAGGGTTATACAGTTTATGCTGCTATTCACGAATGTATATCATGATTATAAAAAAATAGATTAAAAAGATCAGTGAGGGGAGGGGATGTGCACCTGTGATTGGCAGGACAAAATACACGCATTCATGAAGTCTTCTGGAGAAGTCTTCTACAACTTATATGGAAAAGTTATCATCTTATATTGTGTGTTGAACAACGGATCTAAAGAACAGTCCAAAAACTCTATGAAAGTTTCTCATTTCCTACTAAACTGCAAAGGAATTTTAGAGTGTTTATAGAGAGTATGCAAGCTTTCTTCCTTTATTAATTCTAGAGAACATTAAGAGAGTGTGCATATGCACACACAAAATAGAAATACATATGCATTCAGACACTATTTGGTTTACTTTGTGTTACTTGTTATTTGTTTACAATTCAATTTATTTGCCACACTGCTTGCATTTATAACCTATTTGTCTTTTCAAATTCCAAAACTCTATTAAATCAGAATTAAAAAATTATCCTACTACAGGGCATAAACGTTTTTGGATGTTAGTGTTTACTCTATTTCCTGTGAAAACCATGTGTTTTTATTCTTCTTTTCTCCACTTTTTAAAGCCTGCACAAAGAGTAGTACAGAAGAGCAGAAGCATCAGTGAACAATTCCGTGTTTGTACATCTGCTTTCTTATGGTTCACTTGAGGTCCAGAACCCACTGTCATCTGCCAATATTTTTAGTGGACTACAAAATGATTCAAGTTCGTAACTTGAGTGGTTAGCAGCAAAGAAAAACTATATAGTTTCACCAAAATATTAACAGTTCAACTGAAAAAAACCCATAAAAGACAGGCAGATGTGACAGAGAGGTTATTTTCCTATTAGGTCCAGTGTACACCTTTCCAAAAGGCTGACGAGCTCCAACAACAGGTCAAATTTAACTGTTTTCCCAGATGGCTTCTTCTGGGAAGTGGAGTGGAACGTTCCCTCATTTATCCGTCTGCCTGGGTTATCACCGCTGCCTGAAATACCTTAGTCTTTCCACAATATCCCAGACTCCAAGTATGATGTTGAGAAATCTTTGATTGGAAAGGTTTTCTCTCACCTGCTATGGCTTTTTAAATTAATCTATAAGTATATAAATGAGTACACCAAGATACACAGAATTTACCCACTGCAACATGTCTAGTGAAAACACCAGAGCAGCACTGCAACAAGTCAGGAAAGCGAAAGAGTGTTCATTTATAGTATAAGAAAAAATGCCATCTGGACCATAGAATTACTCGAGTATAAAACAATACAGAAAGATAGAATATTTTTAAATTAAAGTATTAACTCAGAATAATCACTGTTTCCTCACTATTCTCCACTCTTCATAGAGAACATATAATTACATTAAATGTATGGTTAATAAAGTGTTTACTCAAAAGACACATTGATAAAAATTTAGAATCATAACAGTATCACTCTAAAACGCCTGAGAAAAGCAATGTCAAATCCATTGCCTCACCATACTTGGTTCTGTTGCAAATGGCATTATAAATTAATCCAGTTTTCCTAAATATGCCTTGAGGAAATAAACCCACAAATAGCCATTGTAAGTTTTAATATTAAAAAACATAAAAAACCCAAAGAACAACAAAATCTTCTCTTCATTCTTAACCAGAATGCAAGAGCTGTATTTTTAATGACCGATATTGCTGAATAGGTTAAATAGTCCAAAAATGTCAAATTTTTTTTGATGCAGCTTAGTCTTACATGCTGGTCTAATAACGGGCTTTCTCCTGTGCCACACTCCTCTCAGCTCAGCAGTTTTAGGAAAATTACAAAAAAAAAAGTTGCTGAACTTCATCAACAATGACCTAATGAGCCCAATTAAGTTATGATTTACAATTTTCCTTGCTTACACTGTTGTTAGACCAAAAGAACATCCCAAGACATTTGCTCCATGGCTGCTGATTGGGTTAAGGTTATCACAGTCACAGCTGAGAACCAGAATATTCTTAAATACCTCTTGCTGCCTGAGCTACATTTTTTTTAAAATGTACCTTATAGCAAGCCAGATTCTGAGCTCAGTGACACTGGTGCCAGGTAAGTACGTCTGTTGACTCCAGCAGAGTTACTCCAAGTACACTGGTTGTTGTAGATTGAGATTTGGCTTACTACTGCCTCTGAATTGGAGGGGTTTTCTCCCCACTGGGAACACACTGGAGGTTTTTATGCAAACTATAATGAATCCTATGGATCTATCCTCCTCCAGATAATAATCATTGAGCTTTGCTTAAAACTCAACATATAAGGAGATCTTGGCAATTCATACCACTGCAACCTGAACGAAAGCAAATGAAATTTAGAATTGAGGCTAAATATAGTCTGCATTGGACTAAACCTCAGCACCTCCAAGCACCCAGCTCGGCACATAATGGCAGCAGCATTGCCCAGTCCAGCTCTCAGGCCAGCTGTGCACCCTGACCTGTGCACCCATGCACAAACACTTTCACATTAGGAATTAAAAACAAGCATGCTAATTCAAAACAAACAGACATATTCTCCCTCTCTCCTCACTTCTTGTGGTGGATGTATAAATGCATACTGATGGCCACTGGGATTTATAGCCTAACTGATTTTGACATTTTTAACTTCAGAATTTGAAACAGTGACTTTCTAGCCCTGGGGCAGGAGTGCTAAATGCTAAAAGCTTTGGGACTAGGGAGAATTAATTTAGTCCTTCTGAGCTGCTTGGCTTGAACTATGTTCTTACAAGGGCTCAACACTCCAAAACTCAGCAGTGGATGCCCAAAAACTGCAAGGAATTTTGGATCCAAAGCGGAGCTTCATGGCTTTCGTTCTTGTTTTTCACAGGTCAAATTAAGTTCCAAACCTGAACTTGAGTGGAGTGGGGAGAATTCAGGTCTGTGCCTGAATTTATGGTGGGATTAAATTGTACTTCATTTCTAGCTTGCAATGCATCTTTTTTTTTTTTTTTTTTTTTTTTTTCTTTTTCAGTTCATGACGTATTTGTATTTTAAGAAAAAAAATTATGCATGGAGCAAGCACCCTGGCATCATAAGTCATCAATAAATCTCTTTTCCATAACAACCCACAAGAATTCACTGCAGGACCCAATTGTTAAAGCACAAAGCAATGACATTCTATAAGCTTTCAGAAGTATCATTCTAGCCCTTGTGGACTCACTGAATTCTCTAAATGAGTCACTGGCCTCTCAACGGAATTGTCAAAACTTAGGTTAAGCCAGGTTAATTCCCTCCCCGCTTTAATTTAGAAGTCCAGCTGCAGTGCGTGGCTTTCCAGTGAAAAGATCTAAATGCAGAGCCCGTTCACCCCGAACAGAAAATCTCACGGGGCCCAACGCTCACCTTTTCCTAAAAGCTAGGGATAAGCCACAATAACGGGAAAAAATGTTATTTCCAAAGCCTCATAGGCTATGTGATATAAAAATCAATATTCCTCTTACATGGCACAAACGATTTTCTGCTGAAGGCCAAATGACCATAGTTGAAGCTACTATGGCTGGGGAGGGGGAAAGGGCAGCTGTAAGAAACGACGAATGAGGAGAGCAGACACTTTAACGAGAGCAGGGAAAAGGGAGACCCCAAAACCAACCTTTCTAATCAAAGCAAGAGAGCAGACATGGCATTTGGGATTGGGCTCAGGGCTTTGGCCAGGTGGGACATGGAGAAGACATCCCCTCTGCCCTGCACACTCTCCTTGGTGGGAGGTGAGATGATGGGTACTCATTCTCTCTGTCCAAAGCAATTTGTGACAACTACAGCTTGCAGCATAGTATCCTCCTTTAGCTACCTTGCCTCTGAACTAACCACACAGTATCAGCTACACCAGGACCCCTAAAAGAAGGCTTTTGCTGGGCAGATGCAGTGTTTCATATTCTTTATAAAGGGATAAACTATCCTGAAAGTAGCTCAAGCTTTTGTACTCCCATCCCTACACTGCCAGAAGATAATTTGAAAACGTCACTGCCTGGGTGGTTAGAAAAAAACCCCTAAATTCCCAGGCTAAATATTTCATGTCCAGTTTGTCCTTAGGAATGGGTAGAACAAACAAAAATCACAACAGATCATGCCATTGATTTTGATGGTCTATACAAACTTGGTTTGAAACCAGTAAACTCTCTTTAACCTTCCAACAACACTAGCTTTCACCACTGAGAATATATCCTAAGGAAGAAAGGTTCTACCTCAGCTGTAATTAATTCTTTTCTTTTAATAATGAAAGAAAAACTTACCAGCAATTATATTTTTTTGAAAAAGGAAAAGATGGAAAAGGAAAAAAAGGATGAAAAAAAGAATAAGGAAAAGAAATGGTTTGTCCTACTACTACTGCAAAGAAGTATTTAATTGAGGATTTTGAAATTCATTTAAAAAAAAAAAAAGCAGTTTTCAAGATTGCAGAAAGAGCTTAAAACATGATAAAAGCTAAACAGCTTGATGGAAAACTAAGAATAAACTGAAATGAGGGTTTTTTTTTTAAAGAGAAAATACAAATGACTTTAAACTGATCCCATGATATTTTTAACAGCTGGAATTGATAATGCTGAACTCAGCCATAGTTCTACTATATTTATTTTTGTATCTATCAAAGTCTACATGACTTTTCCATGAGACAGACAGATAGGTACACAGGCTGACAGACAGATGGATAGATACATAAAAAGAAAAAGGAAAAATATCATTAGGAAAGGGAACATTTTCTTGTCTGTTCTTTCAGTATGATTTTTTTTTTCATTTCAATTTCTACCTTCTTATTTCCTATAAGTAGAAACAGATTTTTCTCTTTCAAAAAATTCTTAAACAGAAAACCTCCTTTGACAGTTTCAGCAGCAGATTAATCACTTTTGCAACCCACAAAAAAAAGTTTTCTGGAAAGCATAACTGTCTGTAAATGTAAATGACAGAATTACTCTCTCTTATGCTAAGACGCCTACACATTCTCTCACTTCCATGACTCAGCACCAGATAAAAGCTTGCGAGATAATAAGCAGCAAACTTTCCTTTAGAACAATAAAAATGGTTAAAAAACCAACTCTTGCTCCCCCCCTCAAAAAATAAAAATAAATCCTCACGGTGTTAAATCAAATTCTGCCAACAGATTCTCCTCCCACTGGAATAAAATACAAATATCCTAAGAACTTCAGAGAGGAGAGGGACAAGGCTTGAGCGGAATCAAAATCAAAACACATGCAAACATGAGAGACTTTTTCTCCAAATGAGCAAGAATGGGTCTGTTTCAACAAAGAGGAATTTTATTACTGTTCATCCCCTGCCCTGCTCTAATTTGGTAGACAAATGAGTTGAAATTTTGCTCACCTAAAATGAAAATTTCCAGGCACTCTAAGGCAACGCACTTATGCCAAAAATCACAGAAACCTGTGGGGAAGGGAGGGGAATTTCAGTGGGGCTTTCCCTCCTGCTCTGTAGTCATTGTTTGACTTGAGCTCGTTAGAGCCAAAGTGACTTCTCCTTCAGCAAACCAAGCCAGTGGCAGACCCTTCAGACCAATTATGACTCTTATTTTGGACAAAAGTTTGACAAAAAAAAAGCTGAAAAGGAGGGGCTCAGATCTCAGCTAGGCTCTTATGATGCCCCTGAAAGAACCGGCATGGCATTGATGCCAAAATATTGCCAGTCAGCTTGCAAATACTGCTGGAATACAGACTGCCACCTCCTCTCTGTACACTATTGTCAGCCCCAGCATGCAGCTTAAGTAAACAAAGGGCAGTAATTAAGAGAGGGCTGATTATTTATTGATTAAGCAGAGATGCTGCAGACCTAAGAAGGAAAGAGGTGACTTCCCAAGCTCTGGTATAGTCCAGAGTCCCCTGTGCTGAGTGATGGACATTTCTGCTAAGAGCTTCCATCACCTCACATGTTGAGTGGGTCACTGTGAGTCCATGTCCCTCAGAGGCAGCTCCCTCCACCAGGAGCTGAAAACTATCTAGTAAATAAAGCAGCAAAATGCTGCTCTTACCCATTATCTGTGGAGGAAGCCAAGACCAGCCAAGGAGTATCACAGCCCCTCCTGAACCCACTGCTGCTGGTAGCTTTTACTGTGCTGGAAATTGTAAATTAATGGTATTAGCCATTAAAGTTTAAATTTAAGGGAAAGCTCCAGGGTAAAGCTCTTTCAAGGCAGCAGCCCCATTAGGTCTTTAATCTCTCTGCTGTGAGGATTAATGTACTGTACAATATACACAAACGCAACCAGCTTGTGAGACAGCATCCCAGGCCATGGATGTGGGACTTCCTGACAGAGGGATGCTTTGAACTGAGCCAGAGGTAGAATCAAACCCTTCAAAATACCTTCATTAATAAAGGGCACCTCCTCCAGCAGGCGGCTGGGGAGCAGAGCCAACATCTCAGCATGGTGCTGGAGCACCCGTGTATCCCATGCAGACCAAGGAGTGGGGAGGAGTATCCTTATCCCAGCTGCTCCCCATTGCTGTATATGGAACACTGAGCAGTATGAAACATATGAAACAGAGCAGTATCTGGATGCCTCGGCTCAGCTGGCTGCCAGGCGGGTGAAGCACTGCCGCTGACAAATTCAGTGACCCTCATCTTCATAGAGCAATGTCTTGAAATTTTGGGCAGAATTCCCCAAGTGCTGGATACTTCCCAAAGAGAGTGACCAGGGCCAAGGGAGGCATGGGGAGAGGGCTCCCATGCACCCAGACTCCATTCCTTTTCTCCAGCGTTCCCAACGAAAAGCCTCATAAGCTCTAGATGAGAATTTGCAGGCCCAGAAAATGACAGCACTGGCGTGTTCACATTAGCGTCTCAAATCCACGCTCTTTATTTCACAAATAACAGATTTCTGTGTCCAAAGACGACTCAAAGCAGGTGTAGCTCCAGTGGTTTCTGTGCAGCCACATCTGCTCACACTCCAGGGCAAACGCCAAACTATTTATTGCTACTTCAAATTTATTGCATTTTTAGTCCTCCATCCCAAAACTGCTTTTGTTCAAAAATTCCTTTTAAATCCTTCTACACTGACTTGATAAATCAAACCTGACAATTAAAATGGTAAATTGTTCAGAACCTCAGAGTTTCCACCTGAGGATCTCCAAATACTTTTGGAACCTAAACACACTTAATCACTCCCATGCCTCTTGTAAAAAAGGAAAAAAAAAAAAAACCATCCTTTTTAATTCTCTTTTCATAGATGAAAAACTGAAGTCCTGGGAGGCCAGAACAGCCCACTAAGGAAGCTGCTTGCCCCAAAGACTGCTCATCCAGTAAATCAGAGGCAGGGCTGGGAAAGGAAGCCAGGAGTTTCAGCAAGTCTCAGTCCTCTTGTTCTCACCACTTCATCAAACAACAGGCACAGCTATGTGATCATACAGTTGTCAGTGTCTTCCCTCAAGGGGGCTGGACAGAAGATGCTGAAAGCATTTGATCCACATGGTATTAAAAAGCTAGCACTGAACGTTATTGTTCAATGATGAAAATTCAGACATAAATAACTGGCTTGTTTCAAATGAGTAAAAGGATGTCTGTATTTGCAGGAAATTCACAAGAGGGAGTAAAGAACCAGGGTGTTCCTTTTCTTTTATTATTAGTCTTTTTATTTCTTTTGTAGCAGTGTCTGGAAATAAACCATCATACAGCGAAGCTGCTCCCGCTGCTGCTGTGGCAGATGGCAAGCAGGGCTCGAGACTGGGGCTCTGCTTCAGCAGGGCTGCGTGGGGAATTCTGCAGCGGGAGGAAACAAGGCAAAATGTGCAGGCTGCCGTCTGCATTCAGATAAAGCACTGTCTGTTGCTAGCAGCACAAGTTGTTCTGAAAACAAGAGTCAATCATCTGTAGCCTTATTTCTGTACATTTCCTGCAGGGGTCTCATGAAATAAATGAAAATAAATGAGAATAAATGTAAGGGCGAGAGTTCCTATTAGGAGCAGCCTCGTCAGCATCACCCAGCCAAGCATTTACGTCATCAGCATGCTAATTTAATCAGACCTGAGCAGTGATGCTATAAATGGATTACCATCCCAGCTAGTGTGGTTACCGAGGTAACTCAGCCCTTTGTGCCACAGATACAATCGGCTTAATGATAATAAAAACCTCAGCACAAATGAAACAGAAGGAAAAGCCTGACAGGGCTGACGCATACACGACCCTTTCTCTCCTCTTCCCCCTCCCCTTCCCCAACCTCAGCCGCTTACTGCAATAAAATTAAGTGCTGCTGTGATCTGTATGCACAGCATTCCCATAGGGAACAAGCAAGTAAATAGAACCCGCGGAAATAATTAATACAGGCCAACAACTAATGCCGTCAGCACTACTTAGTCATTCCACCAACCCTGAATGGGAAAGGGACACACAGACAGAAACGTCGCATGGGCAGACTCCGAAGAGCCTGCAAAGGGCTTCAGAGAAGTAGTTGCTCACCCCGACGCAGCATTACTTATACCAATGGAGTGCTTGGGCCAAGAGCTGACTGCAACAGCAAGTTTAGTCACTGCCCACCCCTGCCAGGAGGGGGGCATTTCCACATCATCTCCTGCTCATCGAAAGTGGAGGTGACCCAGGAGTGAGCAGCCCAAAGGCCAAGGAGAAAATCAACTGCAACATCAACAACCCAGCAGCGGGGGGGACCTGGCCCTTTGCAGGGAGGGCTGAAATAGAGCTCTGGGCTTTCTCTACAAAACCAGCAGCCTACTCACCTCCCAAATTAGCCTGGGAAAGGACATGCCCTGCAAAGCGCTAGCCTCCATGGGCTGAAAGGCAGTGATATACCTGCCTTAAAGTGGACAGAAGGTCATACTTTCCAGCTCCCCTAACTCTTTGCCCGATTGAGTGCAAAGCTCCCTGTGAATGCTGAATGCCATATTTTCCTACTCAGATGCCAAAGACTGAATTTCCCGTAGCTTTCAAGATAATGATTTTCTTTTACTCTCACCCAAAATCTCAGGAACTATGAGCTCAAACGTGAGCATCTAAGTGTCCAGCTGGCAGAGCAGCTCAGACAGTTCGCCTTATTGCAAGTCACCATCTCCTCACCTACCAGGAGCAGGAGTGTGTGCTATAACCTCAGGCTTGTCAGGCTCCTGGTGGGTATCGCTCCAGACTAGGCAGGATATTAAGGGATTAGCATGAGACCAATAACTTTTGATGGATTCACCAGGAGTGCAATGAATTCTCCATTGCCTGTCACATAAACACACGCATCAATCTTCTTGCTTTGTAAATGCCAAGACGCAGCTCATGCAGCCTTTGGAAAAAATCCACAGAGACTTCCCAACATTTACAACTGGACATGTACAGAAATGGCTTTGCCCTTGCCTTCGTTTCACAGATCAAAGCTCTGTGTGTTGGTGGTGGGACTGTGTGAGGGCAGCTCATTCCACCTATGCGAGACCACCTCAGCAAGCCAACCCATCACTTTTTCATTAAGGAGAGGTACCCAAGTGTCTGGACGCAAAACAAACATTAGTGAGATCGGATCCTCCAAAAGAAGCAGCCCTTTCTGAAGTGGCAGAACACCAGCAAAGCCAAACCAGCCTATGCACCACTGCATGTCCCTGCAATGAGCAATAACAGCAGATTTGTCTATAGAATAGACATCCAGGCTCATCTCTTGGGAAATCTCACTAAATACTTTCTCACTCCTCCACCACACAGAAGAGCACCAGTCCTCCTGGGAAATTTATTACATACTTCTAGAGAAATAGTTAAATAGTTCCTTTAGGAGTCCATTTAGATCAGATTACAGGAGTACACTTTTCCCTGGAAGGGAGAGAATCCTATGCAAATGACACCAAATTACTATGAAAAGTTACATTCTTGGCTGGAAATATGAGACTGGCTGAAAGCACGGAGTTGTGTGTCCCAATCTAACCATGCCCTCACGGCAGCCAGGCAGGTAAGCCGGGAATAACCCCATGAAAGGAGGTAGGGGAATAAAAATCCTCAAACCAAAAGGCAGACAGCAGCACGCCAGAATGCACAGCTCTGGAAATGGCGCGACTGTTGACGTGAAGAGGAAGCCATCACCTTTGCTGCAATTTAAAAGTCACCATGACAGCTTGAGAGATTGTAACATTTAGGTGACAGCGACAGCTTGATCCAGTCCAATAATCACAATTCGCAGACATGCTCTAAACACAAACCCTGCCTCTCTGGGTGCAAAGCAGCTGCTTGCTTGGGAAAGGCACGTATCAAAAAGGGGGATGTAACATTAGAAATGCTCTTCCAGGATGGTCACTCAGACAGTTATTCTGTATATACTGTGCTTGTAAGACTGGTCTGGGGCTCACTCCATCCTTGTGGCACGAAAAGGATCTGAGCAAGGACTGATGGATGGAAAGAAAAGAGGAAGAATTGGCATTGATGTCAAATGTTCCATTAATTTCAATGGGAGCGACAGATGTGCAGCGCTTCAGAGAGAGCCCTTAAATATCTGTGCTGCCACAATCAAGCAAAAACTGAACCATGCAGCCTCCCTTTTTTCCTTTAGACTGTGGTCCTCCTGCCAGCCAGGTAGGCCCTGAGCTGCTTACACCAATGTAAGGCAATGCAGAACAGCCCCATCCAACCACAGGTGTCCCAGCCATGTTAGAAAGAGTTAGGTATTCATTAAAATTTACAGTATACTTCTAACCTCTTTATAGTTAGGTGCTTGTTCGCTTCGCCATGAAGTTATATTGGGTCTGCTGGGCCTAATAATGGCTCTTTTTGTTTTGGTTTGGGGTTTTTTTTTGCCTGTCTAGTGCCCTGCTTATTAAATTTAGTGCTCTGGAGCGATGCCAGAGTTACAACTCCAGGCACCAATGTCTTCCTCGGCAGATGTAGAATAGCCAGTGCTGGCATTTCTTTCCCTGGGGTCGCTTCTTTTATGTCCCCACAGCACATCTGGGAGGGATTGCTCTGAGCCTCTCTGGAAACAACTTCTCAACACAGTAGGATTTCTGGCCATTTGCAGGTGGGTTCTAATCCTGGGCACCAGTTAAATCAATGACCAAAATGGAAATACTGGAAAATTTGTCCATGAAAAAAGAGTCACTAGGCCAAACATATTTTCACCCCTTACAACTGTAATGCTAAAGTGCTATTGTGCCCCTTCCTGCTGCACAAAGGCCTTGTCATACACAGGCAACATCAAAAGAATGATTTTTTTAATTGTCATTATTTCACATGACTTTTTCAGTGACCCACAAAGGTAGAGCAGCACAACACACACTTGCCAACTGTCATCACTCCACATACAGTCTAATGCCTTCAAAAAACAAGTCTGTTCTCTTCAACCAAGCTTATTCATTGTTTCAGGTTGTCTCAAAACCAAATAAATAAATAAAAAGCTGAAATATTTTTGCAGCTGTTTAGCTTCCTAAAGGCGTATTATATACTTAAGAAACATTAAGACAGTGACCATCTTGAACAGAGAAACCAATGGCTACAGAGCTCACTGTCTTTAGAACATCTGCGCTGCTTTGCAAGTCTCTCAGATTGGAACGGAAGCCAGAAAATGAAACCTTTGGCAATGGCTCATTTCCAAGCCTTTATGGACAGATCAGTGGCAGGGCACTGAATTATTCTTAGAGAGAAAGCAGGGCATCCTCAGCTGTTCGATGTGCATAAAGGCAGTCAGTGACTTCAAGGCAGCCGGGGACTTGCAGATCTCAGATATGCCAAGGGAGACCCTGTGCTGCCCCTGGCTCAGCGCACCTGGGACTTCAGCTCCCTCAGGGAATGGAACTGGTCAAAGGCAACCTCCTGATGATGTAATATGGCCTTACCTTTCTCAAGCAAATCTTACAGGTTGAAAGGCACCTCAGGAGGTTGTTTAGTCCAGTCCTCTCCCTTAAAGTAGGATTAACCCTGCCTAAACTGTTCCTGAGAGACGTTTGCACAACCTGACCTAACGCCCCCCCAGTAATCAAGCACCTATCATTTCTCCATGCCATCTTTTTCTGGGGTTACTTATCCCTCCTGTAGCAGTTTTATCCTAATGGCTAATCTAAGTCTCTTCATCTGGATTTTATGTCTCAGACATTGCTCTTTCCAAAGTAGATGTGCAGAAACTTTCATTTCCCTTTTCTTTGCAGCTGGAAGCAGAGAGACCCTAAACAATTAGGAGGCAAGAACATTTACAGGGAAGAGGCTATTTACATAGACTGGATCACAACATGCACTTGTTTATATATTTATTACTTATTAAAAAATACTGCAATCTCTTTCCTAATTAAACCCCCCAGTTTGCCCTGCTGCACAATTGCTAAGCAGATTTAAAATGGGGACTTCAGTAGCTATTTTATGGCTAATCAAATTAGTAAATATAATGATCTGCTCCAATTCCCATTCTGATTACACAGTGTAGCTATTTCATTCCCTCAATAAGATCCTTGCACCCAAAAAGAATAGGTTAACGAGCTTAAGAGCAGAATGTTAGGCTCAATTTCTCCAAAGGGTAATAGAGTGGGAGTGTCTGTACAATTAGCTTTGTTGGGCTCCCTTCCTCACTATACAATACTTTCTATACAGAGCTTTCACTGTCTCTACAGGTCCCCGTGATAAAGCAGCAAAATAATGCAGAGCACATTATATTCATACTGGTTGCGCAGAGGAGTTTTGGAAGACGGAAAAAGAGCTGGAGAAGTGCTAGTTATTTCAGCCCAAAATGGCTCAACTTTTAATTTAGCTTTAGTGGGAGGCCAATGGAGAACATAAAGAAGGTGGGCCTGCCCCACCTTCATGGGAATCCTTTGCCATGAGATGATTTAAATTCCAAAGATTTACATGAGTTCATAAAGCAACTGGATGATCTGATGGATGAAAAATCCCTGACTGATTATTATGGAAGACATCATTTTTATCAAGCCAATCTCTGTGAACAGCAAATTCTTAAAGGGAAACATTCTGCAGCAGTATTGTCTGAATTTGAACTACTCGTCTTCTTCCTTTGGTATTTACTAGGAAAGACACTGAGCTGAGTGATCATTCATCTGACGCAGGATGGACAATCTTAGGTTCTTAATTTCAGGCCTATATACACTGACACTTGACAAAAGATACTGAAAAGCCAAAGCTTAAATTCCAATTTCTGATCCAGGGCAGGTTCTTTTTTCTATAAACTGGGCTTGTGCTACTCCTGTCTTCAAAAAAAACCCAGTAGTAGACCAACACTATAATGACAGGAGTTGGGACAAAATGTACTTGTTTGAGTGCACTCAAGATGTGACTACAAGGTCCTGCAACATTACAAAACCATTTATCCGAGTCCAGGAAACAGGATATTGATGCTTTCATCAAATGCGCCAAGTCAGAGCTGAAGCTGGGTCTTCACAACAGTCAGCACTTAAGATGCTCAAAAAATCTTGGCAGGTAAATAAGATACTAAAAATTCCCCAGGGCACAGTATTCCACCAGAGTGAAACTGCAGTCTCCTCTGCATGTGAGAAGTTCAAGTAATGGAGGGCCCGTCAACAGCATGTGATGAAGCTAGTGCTGGATGTACTGGTACATCCAGTTCTACATACACAGCGGTTCCATGGTGTAATGGTTAGCACTCTGGACTCTGAATCCAGCGATCCGAGTTCAAATCTCGGTGGAACCTGTTAGTTTTTAGGCCCACTGATGAATGAGATGGGTGATGGAAGACACAGACAAGGTGGAGCTACTGAATACCTTCTTTGCCTCAGTCTTCACTACTAAAGCAGTCTTTCTTGAATCCCAGATCCTGGAGGCAAGAGAGAAGGTCCGGAGAGAAGAAGATTTCCATCATCTTTGAAAGGTCATGAAGAACAGGAGACGTGCCTGAAGACTGGAGAAAGGCCAACATCACTCCAGTCTACAAAAAGGGCAAGAAGGAGGACTCAGGAAACTACAGGCCGGTTAGTCTCACCTCCATCCCTGGGAAGGTGATGGTGCGACTCGTTCTGGAGATCATCTCCAAACATGTTGAAGAACAGAAAGTTACTGGGAGTGGTTAACATGGATTTACCAAGGGTAAATCATGTTTGATCAATCTGCTAGCCTTCTATGATACTATAACCGGTTGGCTGGATGAGGGAAGAGCAGCAGATGTCATCTACCTTGTCTTCAGCAAGGCTTTTGACACTGTCCCTCATAACATCCTCACTAGGAAACTCAGGCAGTGTGGGTTAGATGAGGGGACAGTGAGGTGGATCGAGAGCTGGCTATGTGACAGATCACAGAGGGTTGTGATCAATGCAGCAGAGTCGAGTTGGAGGCCTGTAACCAGTGGTGTCCCCCAGGGGTCAATACTCGGTCCGGTCTTGTTCAACATATTCATCAATGACCTGGAAGAGGGGACAGAGTGTATCCTCAGCAAGTTCGCTGATGATACCAAGTTGGGAGGGGTGGTGACACTCCAGAGGGCTGTGCTGCCATCCAGCGGGACCTGGACAGGCTGGAGAGCTGGGCAGAGAAGAACCTCATGAGGTTCAATAAGGGCAAGTGTAGGGTGCTGCACCTGGGGAAAAAGAATGCCAGGCACCAGGATAGGTTAGGGTGGGACCACTTGGAAAGCAGTTCCAAGGAGAAGGATCTGGGATTCCTGGTAGGCAGTAAATTATCCATGAGCTGGCAATGTGCCCTTGCCACCAAGAAGGCCAATGCCACCCTGGGCTGCATAGGGAAGTGTGTGGCCAGTAGGTCGAGGGAGGTCATTCTCCCCTTCTACTCTGCCCTGGTGAGGCCGCAACTGGAATACTGCACCCAGTTCTGGGCTCCCCAGTTGAAGAGAGACAGGGACCTACTGGAGAGAGTCCAGCAGAGGGCAACGAGGATGACTGGGGGATTGGAGCATCTCCCCTGTGAGGAAAGGCTGAGAGAGCTGGGACTCCTTAGGTTGGAGAAGAGAAGGCTGAGGGGTGATTTAATTAATGTTTATAAATACCTAAAGGGTGGGTTGAGGGAGGATGGAGCCAGACTCTTTTCAGTGGTTCCCAGTGACAGGATGAGGGGTAATGGGTACAAGCTGGAACATAGGAAGTTCCATTTAAATATAAGAAAAAACTTTTTTTTGGTGAGGGTGATAGAGCACTGGCACAGGCTGCCCAGAGAGGTTGTGGAGTCTCCTTCTCTGAAGATTTTGAAGACTCACCTGGATGCAGTCCTCTGTGATGTGCTCTAGAGGATCCTGCTTTAAAGCAGAGGAGTTGGACCAGATGATCTCTGGAGGCCCCTTCCAACTCTGACAGTTCCGTGAACCCACACACAACGCATCTCCAAGGGAGATGGAGTCCTGAGCACAACGCTTTACTGCCTCTCCCTTATACCATTCTGCACTTGTCTGCAGGAAAAATTCCCAACTCTTGGGCACAACATCCCATGTATGAAGCCAGTTCAAGCATCTTTGCAGAACAAGAGGATCTCCTTCACGTTTCCTTAAGTTGTGACCTTACAGCTCCTCAAAGGTGTACTAGAAGAGTGAGGGACCAGATTTGGATGGCATAGGGAGTTCTTAAACTGTTCAAGCAGAGAACAGCTTGAAAATGGAGAATAGCATCTTGGTAATTATTTCAAAAACCAAAAGATACCTGCTTTGGTGTTGGCTGTGCCAGGTTAGCCACACAGAAAAGTGAAACAGCTGCACAAATTTGCAAGGTTGTACTCGACATAAGCCTTGGAGAGAGATAATTTATCCCAATCTACCCATGCTGCAGTCACAGAATAGTGAAGAGAAGAAAGCCACAGAGGTCCAGATGCAAATAGCACATTACCTACATGTCCTCACTGCACCAGGTACTGAACACTTACTCAAAAACCTTACACTGAGCAGGTAGGCAAAGAAATGGGTTTCTCTCTATTTAACAGAAGGAACAATACAGCCCAGAGACACAAGACAGCTCAGCCAAGTTTACACAACAGCAGGTGAGAGGTCTGGGAGCATCAGGGACACATCTACAACACTCGTACCCTTCTCAGGTTCAGGGTGGGACTATGTTAAAAGAAAGTCTAGGTTTAGTGCTACATGCTTCAGACTATTTCTTTCCTCCCCCCTCTTTCAGTATAGTCTTACTATCTTTAGTAAGCTTAGAGAAAATAATTAGAAAAGCTGATGCCAAACAGTCCAGCCCAACCCTTCTCTGGGCCAAAGCCCCAAATTCCTACCCAGCAAAGCTCTGACAGGATGTGCAGAGTGCAGTAAGGAAAGCCCCTTCAGGGCTCAAACTGCTGTTTTACAACAAGAGACATTTTTAGCCTATAATTTTATCTCTTCCATCTTTCCCCATTGCTTGAAATTAAAATAAACATGGACCAGGGCCTAAGATTTTATGTGTCACATATTGCTATCATTAAACACACTTGAAACGAGTGGGTTTAGTTCAAATAAAACTGCCTCGTCTCTCTCCCTTTCTCAGCTCAACAAACATAAAATAGGAAACTGCACTCCAATACGTTCAGAAGCAATACACATTACATCATGAGTAGATGATCCATCTGGCAGGCTGACATGGTAATAAGCTTGCTTAATTGTCAGGTCAGGCATGTTACAGACCCAGTCTGTCAGTCCTTTTATTACAGCTTTGTACTAGGGAATTTCAACCTCCTTGTACTCTGTATGTACGTGTGGTACGGGAAGGGAACGCATCCACATGGTAGGAGTGCACATGCATGGACACATATACGAAGTGTCACTCAGAATAAGGAGATCAAACTAAGCAAGGAAATGCTGAAGTCAAATAGCTCTTATACATTTCAGACTGGAATAGTCACTCAAAGAAAGCAGTGAGATATTTACACAATTTATTTGAAACTGGACTGCTGAAAGCACCGAGTATAGGGGATAATCCAGCACTGGCTCATAAACCAAAGAGCCAGTGATCTTCAGATGTTCCCTCCATTTATACTTTCTAAGTGATTGCTTCATTATTTCATTTTTGGTTCCTATCATGCAGACAATCTCCTGAGACTGTCCGTATGTCCTCCTGAGAAATCACTGAGTACACTCAGCAAATGCTTGAATTCATCAAATGGTTGTTTTGCCTTCAAAAAGCCCACAAAACAAAACAAAACATTTTTTCCTGTTTGCCTTTGTACCTTATGTCGTCTCCTTCTCTTCATTAATGAGCTCAATTCTGAAATGATTTTATTTACAGGAAGACTTTAAGGTGTTCTAAAATAAAATTTGTAGAAAAGATGCCAAATATAAATTGTATTCTCTAGACTTGCATGCATTTGTGATTTTACATGAGCACGCACACATATGTTCAGTACAGAAACAGCAGGTGTTCTCTAAAGTTTCATTGCCGTTAGTTAGAAATGACCACATCACTCATCAGTGTCAAAGCCAAATCTTCTCAAAAAGCTAAACAGCCGGATGATTTCCAATGTTATACTGCCCTGCTTTGGGGTGCTGTCCCTTCCAGATACCTCCAAAACTTACTCTAAAGAAGCACTTAATGATTGCATCCTCTGCATGGTATCTCCACAGGTTTTTGTGTGGAGAGTGCTGTCTTGAGCACAGTAGCAGCTCTCTGCCACTGGGGCCTCATAAAACAGTGTGACCTTCGTGGCCACCCTGTTCCACAGCCAGATCTCCTGTCTTGTACTTTGGACATTAGCCGCCAATGCAGACTCCAGTCAAAATGTTTCCAGAAAAAGATCAACTATAGTTCAATACAATATTTGTACTATCTCTCTGCTGAACTATACAGTGCTCAAAAAACCCCAGCTGAACAACAGTGTCTTATCCATCACTTCAAGACTACAAAATGTCTTAACTGCACAGATATTTTATGTAATGCACAGTTGGTCTTTGTGCAAACCAGCACAGTAATCAATCCCGACACCTTCTCTTTCCCTCTTGCTAATCATGGCTTGAACTTGCACGTGTATCCCAGCTTTCTGCTGGATGGAGACAGAACTGTGCTTCCCATCTTTCTTCAATTCTCCTTGGATCACAAGTTAATGGTTTTGGAAGAGGGAAACAAAATTACCTGAGCCCCCAGGATGACTGGAGTTACTGCTGGTATGCAAGATGGCAATTCTTCATTGCTCTGAGCTTCTCAGAACAGAAATGGGCTCTCATTGACTTCTTACAAATCACTCCCAAGCTGGTAACATACCAAGGCTCCCATCAACCCAAAGATAAACAACAGTGCTACTTATGACAAGACAGCAAGGTCTCTGACCCGGGTTATGCTAACAACCAGATGAGATGATCACAACAATTACCTGTATAATGCCTTAAAACTGTGCAAACTGCCCTTGCTCTCACTGTACTTACGCACATGAAACTACTTTCTGAGCAAGTAATTCATTGTAAGACATTGAATATTTTGCTTGAGAAGGGAGGAATCAGTCTTAGACTGCAAACATTGGCAGAAATATTTATAACTGCATCGAAATCTCGTTTTTTCTGGCCAGGTCCATTTTTGTTTGTTTTTTTTGTTTGTTTGTTTTTAAATCTGTGGGAGAAGACAGTAATACCCATTGGACCAATGCATTATTGATTTCCCACAGAAACAGCAGTTAGAGCGCTCATTTTCAGCTATGAAGCAGCATGTTAGGTTTATCTTGCTGTAATATTTTTTTCCATTCCATTCTCTTTCACATACTCATAGAAGTTTCCTATTCACTATTGAAACACCATATGGTGATAATATATGCTAACATAGGCACAGTGACAGTCCACAAGCCTGCTATTGAGCAAAAGTTGACAACATAAGGCTGAGAAAATTGCTTCCAAGCCACAATATGTACGTCACCTAATTGCATTTTACTGTGATGCAAAGAAGTCTGAGTCAAAGAAGGAACTTCCTTACAATGAAACTGTAACAGCCTGGAGTAATTTACAGTTATTTGAAGAGCTGTAGCAAGGATCTATCAATTCATAGCTTTCAGATACAGGCTGGGTGTGGGTTGATTTTTTTTTTTTTTTAGCTTAGGCAGCTTTAATATACAGAAAGAGACAATGCATCTCAGCACTGCAGTCATCTCTCAAAAGGTTCCAGACAGGAAGGCAAAAGGCAATCAATACGAGAAAACATAGCCACAGCCCCTTAAACCATCCACAGATGCATCTGCCTCTTACTTTAAGGGTTAACGGTTTTGAACCAGGAACATCTTGCAACAATCCCGAGGTATGTTCAGGCTATAAATGTATCATGTTTGTTTATGCACTGGTAGCAGTGTCTAATGTAGAAACTCCATGGCCAGATCTCACTTTTCTGTAGGGCTCTAGATTCTTCCAGGCAGCCCTACCTGAAATGAGGCTGGGAACAGATCTGCTCTGCCTTCTAACTGTCCAGCAAGGGCTCTATGGAGAGGTCCTCTCTTCCTGGTAGGACAGACCCTTGTAAAAACAGACCGTGAAACACAGGACAGACAAGGGAATGACAACACTGTCCCAGAACATCACCACAGTGTGTCCAAAGCCCTATTTTACAATGAGCTGTACAGTCTCTCTGTGCTTCAGCTTTCCATTTGCAGAAGAGAGAACAACCAAACTTCTCCTTCCACAGGGCATTACAAGGATAAATGCATGAAAAGCTGCAAGTGCTCGCACAAACAGGCACCTGTAAGTCACCGAGACAAATTTGTGAAGGCCATACTTCAAATGCTAGGGCTCCCTAGTGTGTTTGAGCCTTCACCATTCAAATGTATTTAGAAGTCATTTGCCCTACTCTTTTAAAGAGCGCAACTCAACAGCAACTCATGTCAGCAGGATCTGCACCTGCCCTTCCATGGTCTCTGGATAGATTTGAGGCAATTTGAAGGCATACCAAAGCAATGCTCTCTCCTTGCTGGGAGTGTAGCACACAAATCACAAGTCATCCTTCCCATTTGGTAGGAACGGCCTGGGGAAGATGTCCAGCACAGGCTACAGTGAGAGCAAAGTCCCAAGTGACGCACCACCATGCAGGTGTTTCTCTAAGTTGCTGTGCTGTTCCCTTGGCTCTGAACTATTTCCTTTCCCTAACAGGGAGGGAAACGCAGCTGGTTCCTAGCGTGTGCAGAAGAGAAACAATCAACACAAAAGGAAGAGAAATCATAAAGAGCAGAGCAAAGGAAGTCTGATTTCCTATGGACTTGTGTCTTGCATCTTGAGCAGACTCTGACCCTTCCTGTTCTCCTCTGTTACTGCTCCTGACCGCCCCTCCTGCTTCCCTTCTCCCCCTAGTATGAGCCTTGGCATTTATCTGTGTGTCAGCCAAACAATCCATGTTTCAGGTCAGAGATCCTGGTTAAAGCGTAGTCTGGAAGAGCAAAAGTTCAGACTGCCTGCAAGACACGCAGCACGCTCGGAGCTCGCTCTGCACATGTGCAGATGGACCAGCCCATAGGCCACAGCGAGGACAGCCAGCATCATGCCACAGCTCCCTGACGGACACAGGTCTGTATCTCTCCATCCCAGCCACTGAGTTCTGCATACATATACCCCTCTCTTAGACCCACTTAAAAGCAGACGCTAGGGTCAAACAGTATGTGAGGAGCAGCAAACTGTTGGACACCGATGGGTGCTGGGTGGGAAGAATTGATCAATTATGCCTTCATTTCAAAATGTGCCAGTTATTCCCTTGGCAGGCAGTGTGCAGGAGAGTGGCTGCCACCACACATGAGGAAACCATCGCCTTGTGTCACAGGACTAAGTTCAACTTCCAGCCGTACACAGGTGGGGAAAACAAGTTCCCACTTCTGAAATGCTGGGTAGAGGAGGATAAATCCATGATGGGATGTCCATGGTCTGGCCAGAGCTCCTCTGGTCACTCATGCACCAACCAAATCATTTAATCTCCCAGTGTCTCAGTCCCTCCCTCGCCTGTGAAATAGCAAGCATACTTCCATATTTCACAGGGCTGCTGTCATGGTTGTAAATCTAATGCTGCATCGACCTGTGCAAGGATGCAAGCAGAGTCTGTGTCCCAATGAAACACAGGTCTCTGCCCCAGAAGAGGTTGCTCTTTGCTGGCTGGACACATGGACAGCTTGAAAAGCACACTGGGTCCCTTTGAGCTAAGTGCCAAACTATAGCAAGTGCCAAAAAACGAGGATGGGGAAATGATGACAGGCTTCCTGAGATGATGGTATACAGCAGCTTGCTCTCATAGCAGGGAAAAAGATAGAAAACAAAACATAACAATAGATAGAAGGCCTTGAACAGCTTTTGAGAGTAAGAGCCCCACTCTCAATCACTCACAACAAAATAATCACAAATGCAGAATGAAAAAAAGATCAAATTATGAGGTACTATTTGTTTTTTATCACTGTTCCCAAAGTAAATGTTTATCTTTATTCACACACAAATTTGAGATGCCTGCACAGATTTTAAAGTCCAACATATCCAATGCTAGTCATCATCTAAAGCTGTAGCCAAGCACGTAGGCAGAAAAGCCAAACGGATGCAAAAGAAGAGAAAGAGGAAAGGGGAAAAGTAAACCTTACTGAGATTTCTGTGAACTTGATTACATATCAGAAAAAAAACCCAGCAGGAGTAGTGCTGCTTTATTTTCACTCTGATGATAGTACAAGAGGAAGAAATAACACCCTGCAAAGGTCACTCTTATCCTGTTCATCTGTGACAAGCTGATAATCTGGGATCTCAGAAAACTTTCTTTAAAAATCTTCACGGACGTGCTCTTATCAAAAGGATTAAGGTTTAATACATACCAGCAGATGCAACCAATTCGAGCATCTGCTAATCAGAGCAGCATCAGTTTGCCGCACACGCCGGCTGGAGCTGATGAGTGCAGGAAGGTTTCCCCTTCTTGTAGAGAAAGGCCAAATCCAAACACACATGAAATCATCTGTTGGCTACGCCTCTCAACTCACATGTACGTGGCTGAGCATCTCTGCCCTGTGCATGCTCCTCTGCCTGCAGGCGTGTCAGAGATGGCGTGACAGTCGTGCCCTGCTCGCAGTCAGCACACCCGCAGCAGTGCTCCTAGAAAGCTTCAACCTTGGGAGCATCTCAAACACCACCCACATGGGGTGGGAATGTCACTCTGCCTTTGGAGAGGGGAACCAAAAGAGGAGCATTTCCTGGACACAGAGGTTTTGCTTCTTGAGTGCTGGGAGGAACTCGCAGAAATTGATCCAGATGGGAGGCTTCCTTTTCTACTTTAAGTAATCCACTTGGATTTTCCAAACAGCACAAAGTCATCATACTGCAGACAGAAGCAGGAATGCAGCTCTCAGAGGTGACCCCATCTTTAAAACAGCCCACACAATCCCTGACGTCTGTGACTACAGCAAAAGCATCACAGCCCATTGAGAACAGACCTTGCCAGCAGCCCTGCTATGAGTCTGCATGATCCCTCCAGTGCTGCTACAAGTGTTGGAGCTCATCAGCTCAGCATCAGCTTGGGCACACCTCTATGAGAGACTGTCATCCACACAAGCCACCCAAGTCAGTGAGGAAATGGCAGACACAGCCTTCATGAAAAGCGTTGTGTAGCACACATAGCTCTGGAGTAGCTGGACGGTCCTACTAAAAGGTCATCAACACTCTAGGGTGGATGGGGGATGCTTCTCAGTTTCAGCAGATGGGCTTATTCCCAAAGAGCCTTTCTGTCCCACAATCAAAGAGATTAAACAGTCCAAAATACAAAATGCACTAACCTCAAGTGAACAAACAGAGCCCCTTGCCACTAGCAAAGCACTGCCTGGCCCCAATGCTGTGCTGCTGGACTCAGAAGCCTCTTTGGCAAAGCTGTGCAGGTGTCCACAAATTAGATGTGCTCAGACCAGCAGAAAGAGGCCTGGGCTCTTTTATTTATATCAAATATCCTATCTGAATACAGCAGAAGCCCATCAATTTCAGCCCAAATTGCATTGAAAATGACTGAGCACCATTCTGAACACATGAAACAGCCAAATCCCACCAGTTCCCATAACTGAGGAACCACAAACTCTGTCACTTAAATGCTACAGGAGGAGGGAATTAATTTTGAACCCACCAAATTCATCTTCATCTGCTTGTACCCCTAAATTTGCTTTCTTAAAAGAAACAAAAACATTCCTGACAACTGGGATGCCAGCAAATACTCAATGGACCACACCTGCAAAGTCCTTTTGGTGTGTACCAGCCTAAGACGCCAGGCTCAGGCAAATAAAAAGACCAAGGAAACCAGACTCTGAGCCTGTACTAGCAAATCTGCATGGGCTGTTTTGAATAAAGATTCAGTAATCTGTGTTTCAGAGCCCGTATATCAATCCCACAGCCCAAACCAAGAGCAATCATAAGGCTCTTTTTCGATGCTGGGGGATTGTGCTGCTCTTTGCTGAGTAGGAGGCTTTATTCACGGTTGGAGATACAGCTCCGTGTAAACAAAGATAAACCACCTGAACTCTTAGCTACGCATTCCTGGTGCAGCTATAAGTGTGGCACTAAAATTAGAAATGTACATAGAAGAGTGCTCCTAGGATTCTTCAGCGCTCAACATTTTGCCTTGTTTCGTGGTTTGCCATCCTCAGCTGAAACTGTTCAATCCTGTCCCATCACTCTGTAAGAAAATATGTCCATTGCCTTTTCACTGCTTTTGTTATCCCCAACTGGTTGTCAAAAGAATTGATGGAATAACAGCCAACGCTGTCAAACACTTAAATCTCTTTTAAATTCCAGTCATTAAAAGGCATTATTTCCCAGTATGTTTAGAACTTAATGAAAATGTATCACTGATTTTTTAATTTAATTTTCTTTACTTTTTATTGTTCTGCAGCTCACATTGAGAATGAGCTTCATTTCCTTCCAAAAATCACTCACTTAGGCTGACAGTGTTGAATAGTGGCAGATGTCTTGTACGGGGGCAATGATGCAGAGGCAGGGACATAGGCATGAATCCTTAGACACTTCTCCTAACTCTGCCTTCCTGTTCCCCATCTGTTAGATGAAAAAAATAATTTCTTTCTTTTTTTCATTATTTGTACAATCACATCACCTAAAGGCCTTCCACCCAGACCAAGGTTTCATTTTGCTACATGCCATGCACATGAGTAGTAAGAGGCAAATGACATTGAAGAGGTTGCCAAGCTACAAGGACAGAAGAGATTTTGATACGAAGCAGAGTAGAAATGCTATGCTCAAGATCATTTAGCACAGTGGTGGTAGCTAGGAATGAAACAGGTCTCCAGAGTGCCAGCCCAGTCCCTCTGGATCAAGCTGCCGCCGAGAGCTGTACACAAGCAGAACTGGTCTTGACCATCAAAGCGTTTTTTTGCTATTGAAATACCCCATAAGTTTTGGCCACCCAGTATTTGCTTTTTAAAAAAGGCTAATTACCTTTGGACTAGGTACATCTTACTACCTAGTACAACTCTCACAAAGTCCTATATTGCCAAAGAGACAATCTGTTGGAAATCTGGGATAAAACTCATGAGTTTCAGAAGGTAGGTGTCCAATTCCAGACAAAGTAATCAGCATTCAATACATAATTTACAGCAGGGACAAAAAATCATGAGCTTTTGTATGTTATTTCCAGTATTTCATTATCACAGCCTCTGCTGGAAGCCCTCTATCCAGAGTCACAAAGTTTTCTTGTTTTTAAAAACATGCAAATCTTTTTTTATGGTCTGAAATTTGGTGCTTTTTTTTAATTTATTTTCCCCTTAAGGCCTTGCTGCAGTCCTCTCTTAAGCAAGAATTTAAGCAGAACAAGTTAAAATTGGGAAAAATACCCTTTAATAGAGGAACTAGATGACCATAGCATTCACCAGGCCCCCTTGCTGGGGTCCACCTAATTTAGGAATAGCCCCTCCTCCCAACCATGGAAGTTACGCACCTAAATGCCTTGTCTATATAACCTCCTTTTACTACTGACAGGCATAGTGGGTTCTCCACCTCTGAACTTTCCAATGGGTTACTGCAGTTTCGGAAGTGTGATATGTAAACAAAACACACATTGTAGCTATGCAAGAGGAGCTCTGTACTTTACTCATCACACTAAAGTTTCTAAATTTAACCAAACAGGAGGAAAATATTAATTAGCTTTTTTCATAATGCATCTGCAGTTCTTCAAACAATAGCTAAGGCAAGCTCATCTGTTAACATGCTGTCTGTGTTTGGCCACTATCCTGGGCTAAACTGTAACAGTTGTTCTACCACCCAATGCCCCCTCCCCAGCTGAGAAGGGGAACTGGGGAAAAAAGGGGGAAACCCCTTGAAGTAGAAACAGACTTAATGAAATAAAATGAATACAACAACCAACATAAAGCATACAAGGTTCTACTCAGCCTGGTCTTTGAGGTGAGCAGCAGAAGCAGAAGGCAAGTAGAGAGGAGCTCCAGAAAGAGGAACTCTACTCTTAACAAACTCCCTCCTTTTATAATGAGCATGATGAGGTGGTATGGGATACACCTGTATCAGCTGCCTTGATTGGATCTCCCAACTGACTCGGGGCTACTCATGGCCTGCCTGCATGGCTGGCCCATGGGTCTGTGCCTGGGGAACCAGGACACATGCCATTGCAGTCCTGGTAATTTTGAGGTCATGTTTGTCTCCTCCATTTCAATTCACTGCACCATAAGGCCAGAACTAGCTGTGCTGGTGAAGGTCACACAGAAACCTCTCAGCACCAAACAACACCTGAACTTTTCTCAAACTACAGCTCCAGCTGAACTCTTGAAACATGGTCTCTCCTACACCACCTCACACGACAGAAAGCATCCTTAGATGCTGCTGTGTTACAGCTTGTAGTTTTCTGCTCTTTTTGATATGTGCAATTTTGAAAGGAAAAAAAAAAACACTTGCATTTTAATCACTTTTTACTGATTCTGTGACTCAGTCAGGGAGACTTTCACTTGCAAGTCATGGGCTCAGCCTGGGACTGAGGTGATGGCGATCAAAAGCTGCTTCTCACCCGCATGTTGCTGACAGCCAATATGAAGTAAACCATCAGTGCCTAGAAAACCTCTGCTGCAGCATCTCAGCAGCTGCCTCAAGACAGACAAGACCTAACCAGAAATGAAGCCTGAGAGAATCTTTCACTTTGAGGTTCAGCAACATCGGTGTTGCGTCACATTGAGATTCTAGACTCACAGAAGGACCTCCTCCCACCAAACCTGCTGCTACGGGGAGGAAAGATCTTTTCTGCTCCATAAAAGATGTATGCTCAGAAAATGCTTTTCAAACTTATCACTTCAGAGGAGAGGGCAACACAGCTCTGCAGGGCAACAGCACCCTGCCACCTCTGCCTGAGGCATGGGAAGCAGCCAGCAAGACCTGGGTGACTCCTCTACCCTCACCTTCCAGCTCAGCTGCCTTAAATTAGGCAGGACCACTGGGTACAAGGAGGGTGCTGCTGACTGCAGGTGTCAAAACTCTCTCCCTGCGCTCTATTAGCAGTGGTCGACTTCAGTTCATGGCCATGTCCTTGTCACCTGCCCAGTACACAAAAAATGTTATCAGAGTGATGCCCAGGTAGACAATGCAGGGGTAACGCAGAGAATTGTACTCATCCACCTCCTCAACAGCAGGTCTGCTGACAAAGGGGAATGGTCTGGGGCTGACACTGGCCCACCCATCCTGACATGAATGGACTTCCCAAACCTACTGCGGAGGGTACAAATCCCTCTGCTTCAAAGGCAGCTCCTGGGGTAGTGTGTCTCGCTGCAATCCTGAACTTGTAGCAAGGACTAAAAGAGCTTCCCTCTGTGTGAATTCATGCCAGTGGGTAGGGTATGTTAAATAAACTGCTCATTACTATCCCGCTATCACTCCTACTCCAGTGAGAGATGACTATTTTACAGTTTAGTTTATGTTGCTTTAAAACTATTTTGAGGATAAAATTAAAAAGGAACGTAACAATAAAATTTGTCTTATTCCAGAGCAGGAATATCCCCAAGGGCAAGGTATACCTGTATAATTATTGTAATGCTTTAACTGCATAAACATAACCGGAAACAACTTCTCTGAAAACAAGTTGTAACTCTATTTTCCTATCTGCAACCATTATCCTGATATATTTGGGAAGGTCAGCTAAGGTGTAATCCAATAAATGTGCCGATGTTCTGAGCAAGTACCTCACAATTTGCAGCCTAATCTATTATCCTACTGTAAGACCATCAAATGACTCACCAGTTTTAATACTTAGTACAGATCAAACAAAGGAAAATATCAAAGCTTTACATTCTAGTTCCACGTTTCAAGGACTTGTTTGAGTGCTCTTTAATTACAGCAGATGATACATTCAACTCTGGCATTTTCTTTCTCTAACAGCTATAGTTAGAAATTGTTATTTTCACAGGACTTCATTACATTTACAAATAAATCCTGAAAAGTCAGATAAACTGAACAAAGTAAGTTGGGATTCAGTCCTGGAGATGAAATTCAGCTTCTTCTGTCCACAGGATCTCACACAGTTATTGTAATACACGAGAGAGCAGCAGCTTCCTGTTGCTCCCCAGTATGGAGGACAGGTTTTCAGAGCCCCCACCTGAACTGTAGGCAAAAAACCCACAACAACAAGCACCTGCACCAAGCAGAACACATCACCTTGGAGGCTCACGAACTTAAGAAGTCAGATCAAGTCCAAAACTTGGGCTATGCCTTCTGAACCTCCAGAAACTCAAATACACCTGCAGAACTTTACATTTGACTGCTGTGATTTTTATTTATTTATTTTTAAGCACTACAGGTATAAAATAAAAGTGAAAAAACAATCTGTTCAGAGAATGCCAGATCTCAAAGGAAGAAGTGTCAGGAGACAGTCAGCAGTAGTCAGCAAACTCCAAATGCTCAGCAAAGTGGTTACAGAAGCTACACGTCTCTACGAAGATGCTGGAGTTGACTGCAGGCATTGCCAAGGAAAACGATAAGTACAAATCTCTCCCTGTTAACTCTCACAGCGATTGGACACTATAAAGCATTTCCCAGTTACAGTGCACACTCGTACGTGTTTTGCCCACGCAGACAAAAGGAATGCAGGTTATTCGACACAGTGCCTGAGTAATACCACTGTTAAAACTTGTATCATTTATCGCAACAACAAAAACACACTAAGAAAAGGACTAAATAGTACATGGTTTATGTCGTTGCTCTTTTTGACTGACTGACCAAATCAGACTGTTTTTTCCAAGTAAGACTGTAAGTTTATGTGATAACTGTGTATATGCAGCTAGAACAAAATAAGAGTTTATCGAAGGGTCCCTGCAGAAGGGATGGAAACCATACAGGCCACCACGCCAGAGTCTTTGCGTGCAGGCAGACAGTTTCAAAAGCCTGCAAATCTGATTTAACTCTGATTTTGCTAAGTTCACAGACTTTAATGGGAGAAAATCTAAATAAACTCTGATCACTGCTTTAGTTCTGCTCCAAAGGCATTGGTTCTCAATTGCTTTAAACAAATGCAACAATTAAAAGAACCAAAAAAGCCCAAAACAAAAGAGATGGCCTATACAGATAATGGGTGTGTACCACATCACTCAGGTTTCCCTTTGGTTCTTTTTACTTTGGGGTTTTATTCAGGGTTGACATTGGCAAGACAAACACAACACATAAGTATAGATGCATACATGCCTACAGACCTGTACATGTAAAAGAAATGAGACCAGTCATGAGATTAGGAAGTGAAGGCACTACACAACTGAGCACAAACACATCTGGGATGATTCTAGAGATCTCAAGAATTGCCCTTTTTTAAAGTGCCACTGGGGTGTCACCACTTCCTCTGATAAATAGATGACATCTTACCAGAACTTAAATAGCTCCACTCAAGCACTACCTAGATGAGTGACAAAAATTAGCTGAGCTGCTGTCACCCCTGCAGTCCTTGTCTAGACACAGCAGAGTAAGTGTGAATTCCAGTCTGCCTTGCTGGGCTACAGCCACCCTAACAGCTGAGCTACGATCCAAGCCACTTCGTCGCCACTGATTAGATGACAAAAACAAAAGGAAACAACTTGAGACACAGCTATCTGGATCATTCTGGCAGTGTGACAGATAAAAGTTAACAAAACAGAAAAACAACAGGAAAATACAAGCGTAAAAGGGCTTGTGAACTGAGCAGGTTTTAATTCACAAGCTATCGCTGGTGGAAACTCAAGGCGAATGAAATGCCATTTTTTGCAAGTATTTTTCTAACAATCTCCATGGCAATCTAACAATCAGGATCAGAGGCCCTTTGCTCAGAGGTACAGCAGCTTTTGAGCTGGTGCCCTCTTCAGAGAGGCTGCGCCCTCCTCCCCATTGACAGCCACATCTGGATGCTATCAGGAGGAACTGGCATGCCTGTGCACAACAAATACCAAGCAGTTAGCAAATTGACTCCAGCAGTTGATGCTGGCCACTTTCCCACTCTTTGTTTACGCAATGTGCCACTAACCTGTTGAGTCCGAGGTTTGTAAGGAGAGCTGCTCTCTAGGTCAGCCAGGATGCTGGTCAGAGAGTCAATTTCTGCATCTAAACTGGATCGCCTCTCCTCAAGTGTCTTACCACCAGGATTCACCTTAAAAAAGAAAAAAAAGAAGAGTTCCAGTTATTCAAACCACTTGGCCTGGGACATGGTTTCTTACTGTCCTCATGGAGCTGCTACCATGCCCCGGCAATAACTCTCGGGTTGCAGGGACAACGACACTGAAATGCCATATCTCTCACAGAGCTAGCAGCAAGCTTCCATCTCACAAGGATTTAGGCTGCCTTGGGGCTTTCTTCATGCATTTCCCACAATGATCCCATTGTCTAAAGTTGACTTAGAGGATTATGCAACTTGGTGTGCAATCTGCTGCCAAGGTGAGAAGGCAGGACAGGCCCCGCTCCTGCAGATGAAGATGTATTTTAACAAGATGCTTGGGGCTAGGCAAGCCAGAGCTGGGGGTAGGCATGGAGCAGCTGAGTTCTGAGAGCACCTCTTCTGCCATGTCCCCATTTCAATAGAAGCACAAACAGACCAGAGCTGAAAGCCACAGTGGCCAGCAAACAGACACCTGAATCATAGAATAGTTTGGGTTGGAAGGGACCTTTGAAGTCATTCGTATGCTTTGTTTTCAAAAAGTGAACCTAGTCCAAAACCTCTGGGAAAGATCTGTACTTTACATCCCAACCCAACAGTGGGAGTCATGAAGGCAGGTACAAGTTAGGAAACATCACCCTCCTCAACATTTTCAGTGCTGTGGAAATTAGGCTCTGGCAGGAATGATAAGTTCAAGAAAATCAGGTAAGGATCTCCATCAGGTGTGATACAGATGCCAGGAGCTTACCCAACTTAACCAGACACATTTAGGGCATGCACAGAAATCAAAGTTCTTGATTCAAGTGAAATATTACACATTGAAAGTCTTTTCTCAACCTGTGTCATAGTTAAAATTTTTCTTCTGTCCTTCCATGTCTGAATTATCTGCAAATTCCCCAGACAGAGTCTCTCCGCATACGTGCAACTACACAGCTCAGTGCAGAAGAGCTCACTCACAGCTTGACTACTGCAATAATAAGAATACTAAAGAATTACCTAACTGCTCACATAATTTCAACTGTGAAGCCTGTTCAGACTATACCAGCACCTCCCCACAGACAATACAGCTCTGTTTGCCGTCACTCTCACCAAGTTACTTCGGTTTTCCAAGCCAAAAATTTGCCTTTCCCTTTGGCTCACTGTCTGCTCCAGATAGTTTTTATTTAAATTTCATTTCAGGAGCACTTGATCATTACCTGTTTTACAGAATTCCCCAGTCATCAATCAGACACATAAATGGCAAGTTGGTCAGAGAGACAGACTATGCAAAGCAGGCAGGCTCTGATCTGCCAGGCTTATACGTGCTAAGGCATTCATTAGTTCCTAATGATTATTAAATCTTATTAGATTACAATAAATTTGGCTTGACTAACAAGAAAATGGAAGCTCCAAAGTACTTTGTGCAAGAACACATCATTTAAAAGGCTAAGAGTCAGGTTAGAAACTACGTACAAACTCAGTTGTTCTTGTCTGTTTTTATTACAGACCCAGTCAAAGTTTTCCATCCAAACCATTGTTCAAAAAAGAAAAACTTTTCACAGGAATTACCCCAGATCATTACTCCTGGCTTGCAATAGGCACCTGGACTTTTAAATCTGCAAACATGCAATTTCCTTTCCACTATTAGTGCACTTCATGGCTCTTGTTTGGTTTTTCTCCGTTTTCCAGTTGTTGGGCTACAATGACTACAGAGCAGCCACAGGCTTCCCAGACACAAAACCTGTGATTCCTCCACTCCAGAGAACTTTTAAGCTAAGCAGCCAAAAGTCAGACTGGAAAGGGGGGCAGAAGCAAAGGACACCCAAGGCCCCAACATTTGAGGCGATAAATCAAGTCAATGGCAGACTCAGGAATAAAACTGGAGCCCACGCACAGCCTGTTTGGTAGCCTGACCCTGGAGAGGAGGGATGGTGGCAGATGAGAAGATCAGCCAATTTCATTTCTGCTTCTTAGAATTTCTGGGCCATATTATTCCCAGGTTCTCATTCCCCAGAACAATTACGCAATAGCTGACGAGCAAATAATGCAGGAACAAGTTGTAAGGTTGTAAAAGTTAAATGTCCTTAGGAAACCTACAAAAATAAAATAAAATAGCATGGAAACATCTCTATTGATTCTAGGCTCTGTAAAAGATTTGCTTATTCAATTAAAAGATAATCAACATAGATTAAGAGCCCAATTCTACAGCTGCTGCAGCACAATGCAGTATGACAATGCCAATGGATAGTGCTACCGATGTGCTTAGGGGCTTATTGGGACAGGACTGGACTTTAAGTACATTTACGAAATGGTAATTCTTGCAAAGGCAGGTTTCTGCTTGCCCTCTCTTCCCCACCTTCACTAATCTCACATTTTTCTCCCCACAGCACACCAGTTCCAACCAACGGATTCGCTGCATATGGAAACAGGACAAGACTTTGCGACATTAACTTTAGCAAGAGAGGGTTAAGTTATTTCTCTTCTCATGCTCTTCGTCATGACATTGCTATAAAAGTTTTATGATATTGCTCTGGAACAAAACCCAAGCTCCAGGTCCCAAGGCACAACAGGTTCACACAGTCACAGTTCTGCACTGAGGAACCCAGACTGAGTCAAGACCACGACCTCATGGAGACAAACACCGGAACCAGAAAGAACTGCTAATTCTATTTCTGTCTGGATTTATGGCGGTGTTGCAGACATGTCGCTTGTGCGCTCTCCCTTTCAGCCAGCAGAATATGGAAAAATGGGTTTAAAAAGAAAAAGGATGCTATCTTTGGCCCAGCCAACGTGAGTTCGACAAAAAGCAAACATAAGCCAACCCAGTCCAACAAATTACTCATGCCAGAGACTATCCACTCACGTGAACCTCTGCAACGCCTACACTCCTGTCCCCTGGCTCAGCCCCTGCTGCGAGGCAAAAGAGAGCAAAACAGCAGAGCGCTGTACTGCTTGGCTTGTTTGTCTGCCCCGAATTCCTGGTGTGCAGCTGTGATGGTAATCCACTCCTGAGCCCTGTCAACCCACTCCGTTCCAATGAAAACTGCCTTTAATTTTGCTAATCCTACCACCCAACACCTCTCAGTGCCACAGGCCCCTCTGTACCACCCCAAGGGACATTCATTACAGAACATGCAGTGCAGAGGGCAATGCAGGGCCTCACTGTGCTAAAAAGGCCATAAGACTATTCATCAAGCTGGTAGACATGAAAATCATAATGACTTCCCTAGATGCCACCTTTCCCTACAACCTAGATCACCTACTTTTACCATATTTTGCAGGTTACAGTAGAGAAACAAGAATGCTTCTCGTTTGTCCAAGTCAGCTCCTCGCAATGGGCTCGAAGAGAAGAATCTGGCTCCCAGATGTCCTTCCTAGCTCCTGCTCCAAATTCCTTTCCTTACCCAGACCGAGCTGCCTGTCTTTTATTCTCTGTTTTCCCCTCTCTCCATGCCCTGTTTTGCTGCCACGCAGTGCTGCAGCTTGGGACAGCCATTAGCCCCTGGAACAAGAGATGCAATGTTGCCTGGACTGCCAGCTTGGCTTCTGAGCCTCTACGGGAAATCATGTTGATGCCCAGTGGCATTGCTGTGTCAGGGAAAGTTGAAGGGTGGCTTTGCAGCAGCAACCTGCTGACTCACATGGACAGTGCATTAGAAGTGACTCCAGAGGCCCAGGGTATAGTTTCTTCAAAACAAGGCAACAGTCAAACTCTTGAACACATTCAGAGCATCAGGACTTTGCTCACCACAGTGCAATTTTCCAGCATTAAGATCCACAATCTCCCCATCCACCATAGCCTTGGTCAAGTCTTCTCTAAAGCAGGTTGAGCTGAGTGTGGGTCATGAACGTTGTGGGCAGCTCATCCTCTGAGCTGCACCCCAGGAATGTGAGCTGTCATTCCTGGGAAATGCAATGCCATTTTGTGTGTACAGACATGTTCCAGACAGCAGAGCTACAGCTAGACACACAACCTTCCTTGTAGCATCAGCTCACTCTGCACACCGTGCTATCACAAGTCACTGATAACCTCATAACTCACAAGTGGAAGAATGAACACCATGGATATAAAGAAAAGGCCGTAGCTAACAACTCAAAATGAATGGGCTGGGGGCCTCCAGTGCCCTCTGCTCCTGGTACACTGGTTTTACTGGGAGCCTGAGGTGCTTGGGGAGCTCTCTTAGGGCTGTGACAGGTCGACATTGCTTGCATTTTCACATCCAAGAATGGGGAAAAGTAGGGAGCAGAAAAGCTCTTTGCAGCAAAGGTAGTCTCGGAAAGGAAAGACTCAAGTAACAAGAGGAACAAGGAGGAAGGGAATTTAGGGAAATCAGGGGTTGTGAGCAGGTAGACAGTAAATAAGAACTTTCACTCTGAAAGACTTTTATTGTCTTTTCCCCCAGTAAATGTGACTGAGCCATAGATGAGGCAGCAGAGCTGATAAATTCAGCAACCACTGCCTGCTTCCACCAGGTTGCATCAACAGCAGCTGCTCACCACACTCTGCAGGCTGTCAAAATCCTCGGGTAGGCACTGAGGTGGTAGGAAGAACAAATGAAAAAGCTCTCCAAACAAGGAGTTAGCATCTCTTTCTACTCCATGGCCTCAGGCACTGGGCTTAGACAGAGCGGCAGACAGAGCAAGAAGGATGGGGCTCTTATTTTCTATTTTAGCTGGGGGCAGGCGGGGGAGAGTAGGGAAAGATGATTTTGATTGCTTTCACTACACATACAAGAAGAGACTGTGAGATATGTTAACCAGGAAGAAGAAAAGAAGTGATTCAGTCTTGATATACTTCAGGCTGGGGTTGGTGTTTAATTTTTCTATTATTTTTTTTTCCTTTCTTTGCACTTTCTCCAGCAATACCTCTGCCAGAGGTAAGATCCTGTTCAGATACGCAGCCTTGCTACCCCATTTCTCTCTTTGTAGAACTTCCCAGTCTTCCTTCCAAAGTCACAAAAGCCAGCTAAGGTGTAAAAAGATACTGCAGTGGCAAAAAGACGCATCCTCGAGGGCATCTATCAGGAAAATGAGACACCCTAAAGATGAGCTGCTGTGTCTGTTCTCCCCTGAGCCTAAAGACAATTGCAAACATTTTCTTTCAAATTCCCTAGTGCAAATTAAAACAGTCCCAAGAGGTGGCCCCACCAACCATGCACATGGACACAAGAGCTGACTGCAGTATTCGGGGCGAGGTGGGTCTAAGATGCTTGACTGATGCCTAACCACTGTTCCAGGCACCAAGGAGGGGCTGGAAAAGTAGTCATGCCATTTAAAAACAGGAAGATTGAGTCTTTTGAAACAAATTTGAAATGATGGAAGATTTCAGCAGATGTGACCGCAGTGATTTCACCAGACGTGATTGTATCAAGGATCTAATAGAAAAGAACTTCCCTGCTGTTCCATCAGGCTGAAGCCAGGCCTGAAATATCCTTTTCAGTCTTTTGATGACATCAAGGATAAAAGCCAAAGGGAAGTCAGGTTTTGATTTATTTTTTCCCCTACTCTTTGTTTTCAGGCACGCAATACTTTTACCTGGTTTGTCTTTCTGGATGTTAGCTGGACCAAAGGAAAACACTTCAAAAGTTTGAAATAGGCTGTTCAAAGGTGTCGTTCGGTGCCTCTTGGATGCCACTGTCATTCAACTGAGCAACATTTCTACAACTTCAGGCACTTTTGAAGATCTCCCCATAAGGAGGCAGGAAAGCCTGTCTGGAATGGGACTTAAATAGGGTGGGGGGCAATCATCCACTAAATACCAGCCTACCTGACTGCCCCAAAAATGGCCAATAAGCATGTCAAATGCCTGTTCTTGGCAAGGAGACACAGCAGGGTAAAGCAGGCTGCACTCCTGAGGTCCAGGCTCAGCTCAGTCCCAGACCTACAGCATGGGTCTGGGGTAGCCACAGTCCCACATTCAATTTCTCCACCCAAGTAAAATGCAAATAGCACTGGGTATCCTAGGATTAATTTATCTTACCTCTGAAGCAACAAGGTGTTGTAAAGAACTGCATGGTCTTACAGCTGGGGCAAAGGAACAAGCAGATGAAGAAATGTTATTTGCTATGCATTGCTAGGAGACATCTTGCAAAACCTTAACAATCAATTTATAAACTAACTGTGGTGTAGGAAGCTTATAAAAAGGAAAATAATAAAAAATACATTAAAAATACATTAGAAAACAGAGAATGCAGGTGACAGAAGAAGAAAGCATGAAAGCAGAAGGCATCAGTCTCAAAATAAAGAAAAGTGGATAGGTGTTAGGTCACAAAACATACTACTAAGCTGCAGAGCTACTTCTGCTGCAAGACGTGGCTGCTTTGAGTTTACATGGACTTCAAAAGCTGCTGGAAAAACACGTGGAAGAAAACTCCACCAAGATACTTAATAAATAAAAAAAGTTCTGTGCTTCCCCTTCTGCATTCTTCTCTGGACGCTCACCACAGACCACTGGTGACTGGATTTGGCTTTCTGTAGACATTTACATGAAGCCTCCACTGGTGCTTTCTCTCCACCAGCTGACACCAGCCCAGAGTTACTTCTGCTGGCGGGTATATGTCAGTCTCTGCAGGTTAATAACTGACCATCGCCTTAGTGCCAGGGCCTGGAAACCCACTTCTTCCCTCCTTGTAGCCGAGACAACAGAATTCACAGCCAATTGCACTCAGCCTTCTGGGACGCATATATGAAAGTCAGCAAAGACTTTGTTGGAGTTATGAATCCATAAGACAACAAAGATTTATATTTCCCTAGAGACCAGAGTGACAGGCACCGCTAACAATAGTTAGGAAACATCCTTGTCCCAAAGAGCTTATTGTCAATTGGATGCCAGTCCCAGGAAGCAGGTAGATGGGTGGGAGCAAGGTGCTGCCACTCAGAGACACAACCAAGCTCCTTCTGGCCATCAGATGAAGACACTAATCCACTGGGCCAGCCCAGCTCCTTAATGGACATTTCATTCTCTTTATTTGCTGTTCCAGCCCTGACAAAACGTGCTGGAAGACAACAAACCACTGTCTAAACCATCCAAACTCCAGCTGCAATTTCACTGCAGGATGGCCCTGATTTCACATGATCAGAGGGGTGGATCCGAGCTGCTGCCATGCCCAGCGCTGGCTCATAGGCCAGAGGTCCTTCTTCCATCACCGTTTAATAAGCCGTTGCCCTCTGCACATCCTGAGAAGGGACCCAGTCATGAAACAAGCACCTTGGCTCTGCTCTACCACCACTGGTGCAGATGGGCAGTGGTAATGGCAGGGCAGAGCCCAGGACTACATTTTTTTCCAAAAAGCTCCTGCCCCTAACACTTGAAAGAAGCTTTTGCCACAAACATCCATGGTTTGTCCAGATTTCCCAAGACCACAGAAGAGGATTTGGCCCTGGATACTGACAAGTGAGGAGAAACAAAAACAGATGAAATTTTGTCATAGAGGTTTATCCACATCACAGACTGACACCTCTACCTCAGGCATTCAAACTTGTACCTGGCTTTTTCAGGTTTCTGACCACTGCATTTTGTTCATGGAAGGCAGTTCTGGAGATTTCAAGGTTGACCAGAAAGACCTTTCAAAACTGCAGTGCTACTGAAAAACAGCAAAACAGCAAACACCACTTGGTTGACTGGAGGTTCTTCGTACTGTGGGCCAGCTAGGACCTCAGGAAGAGGCACTGTGATTCTCGAGCACATGAAAGCAACAGGATGGATTTGATAAGGAACAGTCAGGGGATGAAGAGAGAGGAGTCCCACGAGCAGACATCTGCCAGAGCAGCAGACCCAACAGTCCTGACAGTTTACTTAACGTGTCTGATCAAAAGCTTTGGGAGTCTTGGAGTCTTGTCTGTGTTAAGTGCTACCAGATGCAAAATCAGCAGCAAGATGAGAAGTGAATTAATAAACTAAGGAGGCACATAAAGTTATTTGAAAACTGAATGGGGAAGATGGGTAGAGAAGGGGGGGAATAAAAACAGTTTATCTTTCCATTAAGGCAATTTAATATTCTCCGGGTGGAGTTACAATCACTCGTCCTTGGGAATCAAATTGAATTAGTGAAACGTTCCTGTTCATCAGCAGAATATACAATATAAAGTGGAATATATCAATTCTTTCTTTATGCCTTCTGTGGGACAGTGCTACCTCTCTGTTCATGGGGCAAGAACATTTGGCCACGAAATCCTTTTGACACAGCATGACTTTCACTGACTTTAACTAACTTTACAGCAGCAGGGAATATATCCTTTTTCTTTTAATTAATGCAATTACATTAGGACTCATTATTGATAATTATGGTGACTGTTAAAAGTTTCCCCTTTCTTTGCCCACTCTCCTGCCAACTTAAAATCTGCTCCAATATCGTCACAAATTAACGTTTAATTAGCCATCAAGCAGTGCTGATGATCCCTGCAGAGTATTGCTGCTTGCAGAGAAACTGAGAACTAAGAGGAAATATCGGATATGTCATCATCTGCCTCCAAGGGGAACCATAACTGAAGAGTAACCAATTACCCCAATACAGTTGCAAAGATTAATCAATGTAGAAACCAAATAGCTCATTAAGTGTCTGCTGCAATAAAGGAAGACCTTCTCACTGACTCAAACGACATGAACATTACATTTATAAAAGATCCTGTCATGATGTCCAAGAGCAAAGACTCCCTTCACCTCCACATCCTGGCCAAGTCATGATCTTCCTCTTTCCTTTTCTGGCATAAGAAAAAAGAGAAGAGGAGGATGCCTCCAACGGCACAGGACGTGTCTGACAAGCCATGAATTACACACGCCTACACGCAGGGTAAGCTGTCACATCCAGCCCCCCAACTCAGGATTTATATTCCATAGGGGAAAACCACACCAAACACCAGCTCCTACCCAGTGCCACGCCATCCTGGAGCAAGGAAAGCACAGAACTGAAGGTGATTTTACTCCTTTCAACACTTCTGGTCAGCCTGATGCTGAAACGTTTGGAAGGCAGTGTTCTAAAAACTTGAGATACACCCCAGAAAAGCAGAAACAGCTGACAACGAGACACGTAGAGAGCTCACTTGGTTTCACTTACGAAGGAGATTGAGTAGCTCGATAGCAATATCTAAAACCCTTCACAGAACGAAAATGCCAGATACAAGAAGACTGTCCAATCTAGCAAAATAGAAAAACACACAGCAGCCAGGAAGCTGAAGCCAGAAAAAATCTATTTAAAAATAAAAGAGATATTCACTTATGCATAATACTGCAGGTAATTAAATGCTAGAACAAACTTCCAAGATTTCTCCATCTCTTGATGTCTGCAGAACAAGGCTGGATCCCTTTGGTCTCCTTGGGTGACTGGGTGAAGCTTTATGATCTGTGATACGCAGAAGGGCACAGCTGAGAATTTAATAGCTCTGCCTGGCCCCCACATCGACAGAGGTGAGAAAGCAACAGCACTGCTGCATTCATAAAGATCTATTCAAATCACTCTGTGTTTGTACCATTTTAACTGGAAATTAAATTTACATGAATAAACTCTATCCCACAGAAGACTATATTGTGACAGTTAAATGAAGAGCTTTTTAAAAGGGACATGTCTCAGGCAATTTTAATCAAAAAAGATAGGTTTTGTTAAAGCCACCAATTTCAGAAAATTAAGGTTGTCTAAAACTGTTTTTAAAAACTCCTTTTGGAATTTAATCACATGTTGGAAACCCATATGCAGCTGCTTGTGTCACCTGCAAAAAGGCTGTATAAAACATAAGCATATGCTTCATTTTACATGTGTGCTTAAGTTCTATCAACTTTAATGAAGTTTAAGCACACAGTCAAACTTCTCAGAATTTGAGAAAGAATTCCTGAACATGGGTTGTGAAGCTATTAGCAAACCACCACTGAAAAAAAAAAAAAAGGTAAAATTAAAATTGGCCAGTCAATTTGCACAGCCTGAATAAGCTCCAAGTGCAGAAGTTAAACATATAACATGCTTCTGAATTTGTTTGCTTGTTTTGCTGTAATAGGAAGGGGTGCGCGCCAAAACGTTTGCAAGGATTCAAGAATCTCCCAGCGAGCCTGGCAAAATGTCAGCAAAATGGATGTATAAAACTACATGAAAGTCAATGGCTTGGGTTTGGCTTCTGCAGAAATGAGTCATGCTAAAAATCTACTATATGTCTCTCAAAGCTGAGGGGAGGAAAATCTGGACTCTGCTTCAAGTAAGCACGTTTTTGGGGCAGTTGATGGCTGTAGTCCACAGGGCTGGCAAGCCTGATCCAGGCAGACCCCACAGTTCTGATTCATGGAGAAAGGTCCTTGCCTTCAAGAAGTTTGCAATCTCATTTTCCAAACCATTAGACCCACTTTCACCTTCCCTTCGAAGCTGCCAGATGTGTGTCTGGTATTTGATTTGGCTGGATGACCATGGGTTTTCTTTCTTTTTTAACAACCTCCTCCTCGTTTGGACACCTTACCTTACACATTTCCTAAGAGAGAACTTCAGATGAAGAAAAAGGACCTGAATTACACAGAAAGCTGAACAACAAATAATCTGTGCTGCCCAGACACTGCTACAAAACCCTGCAGAGAGAATTTCCAGTATGCAGATCCCCGCCAGATGAGCTCCAAGGTTTCTTTTGATACTGTCCATATGCAGATAAGCAAATGTAATTTGTTGCTTTACAATAAGAATTCATGCACCAGAAAACGTGGTGTCCCCAGTACACATCAGGCCTCAGGAAAAACTTTTTAACTGTATTTCTGCTTGGGGCCAATACAGCCATAGAAGCCAAATGGGCTTTACTTCTGCTCAGAAAGCACATTCCCTATCTAAATGTCTTTAAGAGGCTCACCTGACCTCAGCAGTGACTGAATGCCTCTCCCTACCACCAGCCCTACCACCTCCCCTGGGAAGTGCTGATGCCCAAACACCTGCACAGACCTCAGCACCTTGGCAGTGGCACCTCCGCAGTGGCACCTTTTGGGATCACAGAGGGGTATTGCAGGGCAGACCCAGGGGAATTTGCAGAGCCATAGACGGGGGAGGAAGGGGAGAGCAAGTCAGGAGTGAGTGGAGTAACGGAGTCGAAGAGGAAGGTTAGACCTGAGACACGACAAGACACAAGGCTGTTCCCATGGCAAAAGAGAGACACAGAAATAAAGAGATGGAGAGGGAAGGAGCTGTAGCTCAGGCCTGTTGAAGGAGAGGAGTTAGTATAGCACCTCTGGCAGAGCCGTCACTTGCTGGCTTCAGCAATACTTGTTGCTACAGCTTGCCCAAACACTTCTATTTTACCTCTCACACCACTGAAAGCAAAACCCTAAAAACATCACATGATGCTTTCCAGATGCTCTTCCTTACCTTTTCTAGCATTAAAGCTAATCAGTGTCCTGCATTTTCATCAGCAAACCAAAACCAAAAAATACAATTGTGGGGAATGGTCCTGCAAAGACGGAGTTTAATGGCAGAAGACACTTAAAATCATGCCTGCCTTTCAGTCCTAGAACAAATTTCTCCAGCTCTGGCTAGAATAACATTTCTCATGGGTACTTCTACCACCTTTCAGTTTGCTCAGTCACTCTGCACAAGCTCTTAACAGAGGCAACATTTTCTGACAACAAAACTACTCAACATGGCAGCTGAGGATGTTTTTCAGCAGAAATGGAATCTAAAAACCAGAGATGGGAACCTGCATTTGAACCACGTCCATTCTTGGAGATGAGATGCTCTCACAACTTCTCCATATGCACCTCTCATTACTGTCAGACAAAATTTGCATCAAAAATAGGAGGAAGTTTGCCCTGCTCCTTGAACTACTCCAGGGCTGTAAACCTCAATTTAGACAGACAACTGGATTCTCCAATCAGTACATTTGTATTTCCTTTTATCTTGTTTTACTAAAGCTCACTTCTTTTAAAACATCAAAACCAAGGTGGGAATCTGACTCCATCTGCTCTGTCATGTTCCATCTTACCACCATGCCCAAGCTGCATGGAAAGATTTTGACTTTCTAAATCACATCTCCCAATCCCAGCCAGATTCATTGAAAAGGTGCAGTAATTTGTCTGCTGCAATTTTTAGAACCCTTTCTTGTTACTGAGAGTCTGTTTGTCATAATCTCGCTGCTGCATTACAGTTCCCTAATAAAACACAGGCTACCCGGGACTTGACACGGGAGTGACCGATCTTGCAAGAGAACTTTCCTAGGACCTGTTAATCTAACAGAAGATTTGAATAGCACTCAGAAATCAGAGGAATGGAAATTTCTTCAATTCTGATCACGTTATCTCACTCTCTTCCATCACTCAACTCATCTGCTTTGATGGGAGAATTTCCACATCTTCATTATCTTTTTATTTTCCCTCTGCTTAAACAATTCTACCTTGGATACAATGATGGTTTTGCTTCCTTTTTGTCTGTCACAGGCTGGTACTAGCTCTGACAGGATAAAATTGTCTGCTGCTTCTGCATGCTCTCCATGCCTTCCCTATTACTTTCCACATTCACATGTCTATTATCCATGGGTGGATAATCCAGGTTACAGATTAACCTCTCTGCAGGTGCTGGCACTGAACCAGACTCCAGCACCAGCAGTGTGACAATGTCCCACAAAGAGACATACCCACACGAGCCAGCAGGTGCCCACCAGGGCTTGTAACGACAGGCACTGGGGGACCATAGTCATGCTGTTTGGACCCAAGCTGTCACACGTGCATAACATTGCCCTGTGTCTTAACCTGGGATGGTTTTAGCTTGATGAACAATGAAAACCACGATCAGCAACATCTCTGACTTTTCTGCTTCCGATCACAACTTTTCAGGTGGTCCTATACCCTTATTTACATATGATCTGTATTCTGCTTCCTCACCTCTTCACCCACTGTATGGCAGATTATCAAAGGCCACTCTGTTTCATCTCTGAAAGAGTCTCCCAGCCTCAATCACAGCCCTCCTCCCAAAGAAGGCACAAGTGTGCACCAGCGCAGGTCCTGGCCCATCCTGCATGCTCTGTTACTATATTAAACAATAACATAACAAATACATTAAATAACACAGTAATAAGCATGACGAAAATAATAAGCACAGTTAACTGTTTGGATCCTTGCTTCCTTTGTAGTCCCTGCCGAGAGGTTTAGCTATTAAAGGCTGTATTGCATTATAACATTGCCAAGATATTAATAGCCCGGCAGAGAGATGAATGGCAGGCTTACGCCATACAATTAAAACTTTTCCAGTTTACCCTTTCAGGAAAATTTGTGGTTTATAATAAGCATCTTTGTCTATTCTGAAGAAAGTAAGGATTGGAAAGTTACATAGATGGGAACAGAGGTTCATTAAAGATTTAAAATAGAATGTGGTTTGGCACTGTAAAACAAACATGCATATAAGATGGGTTGCATCAAGAGCTGTCTGAAAGAAATGCTCAGTGTTCCTTTTCTCTTGTGATCCTGGATCTACTGGTCAGGCTACCACAGAAAGGGATAAAAAAGCAGCAGGGATAAAATGTACACGCCTGTTCCCCAGTAACGTGGAGCTCTGCTCTGTATCCCCACTATTATGTATTTCTTATACACATATAAAACGTGTATATATATGCATAAGAAAAAAACCATGCATTTTATCTATTATGCATCCATATATTCATCAACGTACACAGACTTTGTATTACTGATTTTTCTCACCTTAGTGCCTAGAAACTCCTACTATAGAGCAATCACATATTGACCTGTAAAGACCCAGTGAGCTTTTAAACACGCAGAGAGCATACATGTTATTTGTTCAAGTCTAATTCAGAGCACAGTACATTCCTGTTTCTCAAACACACAAGGAAGGCAGAAGGGAGACAGATCAAAAGCATTCCTGCAAAGCCAAGGTTTGAGTAAGAGGGTTAACATTACCAGGTAATTTATTTATACTGTTGGACACGGCTTCAATTTAGATAAAAGGCAGTTACTTATCACATAGATTTTAATAAATCAGGTTATGAGTCCCAGAAATCTGCAAAAGCTGGCTCTCAAAGGGCAGGCGATACACACAGACTATGGCTTTATTTACAGAGTCACCAGGAACTCCTGCTGCTTGCCCGGAGCCAGGCAGCCTCACCGACAGCGAGAGTGGCACCGCATTACCCATGTTCCTTGCCACTGAGCACCTACGCCCAGGCCAATAATCCCGATGATTAACAAAATCTAGCACTAGAGGGAGGCTGAACACATGTTCTGCTCTCTTTGGCCTTTTCGGCTTCTCCAAACATTAAAAGGCAGGCAGTTTAAAGCAAGCCCAGCATGCAGGCAGAACCCAGCCGCCACGCTGCTGAGCAGGAGATGTGCTATTTAAGGCAGCACCCACTGTAGGCAACAACCACACTCTTCCCTCCCCAGCTATTTGTCAGTACGTGCACCCAAAATAAAATATTTTTTAAAAAATAATAATAAGAAAAAAAATTCCTCCATTCCGGCTGTTTCCTTAGCCGGTGAGTCACAGCCCACGAAGAGGCACCACCACCACCGCTCGCTGGGAGGGAGTCAGACAGCAAAATGCCTGGCAACCTCCTCCGTAACAAGGATAAGGCTCTCGCCACTTGCATTTATCAACACGTTCCCACCTTCTCGCAGGCGCGAGGGAGGAGAGAGACAGGTCTCCTCTGAACAGCCTCGTAGAGGAAGGCTCATACGCCTTCAGACCGTGTTTTGGCATTTGTCCTCCCAAAATTCCTTGGCAATAGGAATTTGAGCCTGATTTCCTGCATATCAAAACAGGATGATAAAACCTGGTCCGTGAGTCTAGTAGGCCTGAATGTGAGAATAAATCCTGGCCATGTACAGGGCAGTACTGCAGCCACTCCGTGTATGGGTGGCTATGATAAGAACTCATGTATTAAACTATTTTATCAGAGTCATAGAATGGTTTGGGTTGGAAGGGACCTCAAAGATCATCTAGTACCAACCCCACTGCCATGGGCAGGGACACCTCCCACCAGACCAGGCTGCTCAAAGCCCCATCCAACCTGGTCTTGAACACTTCCAGGGAGGGGGCATCCAGAAGTGCTACGGGCAACCTGTGAGACCAGTGTCTCACCACCCTCACAGTCAAGAATTTCTTTCTAATGTCTAATCTAAATCTACCCTTCATGGAACTGTCCAAAGGCTTGATTGTTTCTTCACTCTAAACTCCACCCTAAACCATTTCTGCATATTGCTTTTGGTATATCCCAAATTCCTTCTCGTCTCAGCTGCTGATGGTATTTACTCATTAATTTGCAGTTTTTACAGTAATGAGGCAGTGCAATGTAGCGGACAGAATTGCTCTGGGAGCTCGCAGGAGATCCGGGTCCTATTTTTAGCCTGCTGCTGGTCAGCCCAGTGACCCAGGCAAAGCACTTTCCCTGCTTTAGCTTCCTTATCAGGGAGAGACTGGTATTTCTTTTGGAAAGTGTTTTGTGGCCTGTCAACAAAAAAACCCACTGATAACAGCCAGGGGTTGTGGGGAAAGAGGCGATCTCCCAGCTGAATGCAATCCTCTCCTTTCCATGTTGTGGTAGCATCTATAGGGTCCCAAATGAAAGTCAGACCCATATAGCAGATGCAGCACCTGCGGGTGAGAAGCAGCAATTTGTAAATGCACATTTTTCCAAGGTGGCCCTTAGCAGGTCTGCATCTGCTCTGAGTCACCCAGGTCCTGCCCCGACAAAAAAACGCTGGGCTCTGAACCTCTACTTAAAGGAGAAGTGTTGTTTCAAAGCCAGTGGAAATCTGAAGCCCCCATGATACAGCTGATCAGGATGCACCTGTAGCACAGATGGCTCTAGAGCCAACCTTCCTGGGGATGGGATGCAGGGTAGGGACCAGCTCTTCACACCACTGTGCACAGTCCTCATCCCTCAGCAACCCTGCCTGGCAAGGAAAGAAGCCAGGAGCAAGGGTCCCTCTCTGTGAGCAAACAGGGCACTCCAGAGGTTGCTTACCATAGTTTTTCACTTTTGCTTTCCCTGGCCTGGGCAGAATGCTTGTTTTGCAACTAGAAGGCAAAAAAAATAATAAAAATCTGCCTCCCTCCGTCGCAGATCTATCTATTTCCCTTTGACAAACAGTGATTTCATTTTATTTCCCGTCCAGGATTTTTTTTTTTTTCCTCTTTTAAACTGAGCCCAATCCAACGTGGCAAAAGGCTCTTTGCTCATGTCCTTATTTGTCAAACACGCCATCGCTGCACCCTCACCGCCATTCTGGGAACAAGCCCTCGCCTTCACCGGCTGACTTCAGCCGAACGGGAACTTCCCAACACAAAGCTCCCTCAGCCTCAATGCACTCTTTTTAAAAATAAATATTTCATTTGCTTCCTTTTTTTTAATTTTTTTTTTTTTTTTTTAACAAAAAGCATTACAGTTAATAAGAAAAGAGTTTAAATTTCCTTCCCCTTTCCTTCCCAGCCCTGTTGTGAATCTGAACATGATGGATCTAGATGGGAAAACAGAACTCACAAGAAAACACCAGATCTATTGCATAGGTATTTCATGAGCCAGTCCTCCTCCGATTCCCAACAGACTATAAGCACCTCAAGGGAAGTCAGATATTAAAGTACCTTTTTGGATCTGATCCTAAGTGGCCAGTTCCACTGTGCAAATAGAGATCCAGAGATAAACAGGCCTATGAAAACTGGGCATTATTATTTTAACTGCTGCTCTTAAACTACAACTTAAACTGTAACAATCTGTGCAGTTTTTAGCCGCCTGCTAACAGTAACACACAAAATGATAATAAACTAAACACACATATTCTGCTGCCCTCATCAACTTCACACCCAGTATGAAGAGTTTTACCTGGAGCCACAGCACACATATTTCATAAGCTGTCACCAGTCATCCAGGGAGAAATTTCTGTTTTAAAGGGGCTGATTTGCTGGAGCAGATAAATTTCAAGCTCTGGAGATCTCACACTGGGTCTGCAGGGGCCAAACCGCCCCAGGCAGCAGCCTCAGATCTGGTCCATGCTCAGGAAAAGGGTCATCTGCTCCTTCAGCACTTACATTTGGAAATGGAGAAACTGAGGCACAGAAATGAAACAGAGAGCAGAATCAGGCTTGGCTTTAGTTTGCTGAAGCCCAATCCAGCAGATGCTCACAAGATCCCTGCCTTCATGCAACCATGTCCTGAGGGCTGAGAAAGGATTCACAGCAGAAGGAACACAACCACCATTCGTTCTGCTCCTTCAGCACAGGAACCTCCGTCTGGAGTCATGAAAATTATTGTGTTCAGTGCACAAAGGCATCGAGCAGCTTTCTCCATCACCACCTGCCCTCTTCCCTTATCTCTTAGGCCTCATGTCTTGCTTCAGCATGGCTTCTGCTGCTCCTGCAAAATAAGGAGTTGATCTTGCAACACAAGACCCTGCCTGCTCCTGACTTAGACCTGGCTTTTGTCTGCTCCTGATCTCCTTCAAAGGATGGAAGAGAAAAGAAAGGGGAAAACTATGATAAGAGAGCATGGATTAAAGGTAGGGACCGGTGTTTGATGCATAGAGTAAGTACATCTGGGGGTGGTGACAGGCAGGAGTGCTGGGGTACGATGGGTAGGCTCGCCCTCCTCCGAAATCTCACTCTAACCAAGCTCCTCCCAAAACCCAATGCTGTGAACACAGCTCCAGCCCTAGCTTCCCAAAGACAGAGAGAAAGGGTGTGACAAATAGCAACTTCATGAGCTCAGTGGGGAAGAGCCATCCTCTCGGGTGGTTCTACCAAGGGGCTCATCCCAGCAACAGCCCTGAGTGGCTCAGGCACATCTCTGGAACCACCACAGGAGGGAGGCATGAGGAGCTGAAGACATGAGCCACTTCCAATAAGCATGGCAAGGTCCCCTCCTTGGGCGACCTGGCCAGGGGAAGCCTGACTTATGAGGTGCTGCGACCCCCTCCTGCTGCCCAGGCCCCTGCACAAGCAGCTGTGCTGCCTCCCTGCTTCCCAGGGCGGTCTGGAAGCTCCTCTGCTCCCACGGGGTCCACTTTTCTCGAAGAGATAAGAGACAGAACAACACTTGCCGGGGAATTACTTCATTCCCCCAAGGCTGGGAAAAGCCATGCTCCACACTTGGCTGATGTCCCTGATGGCTGCAGCCTTTCCTGGCAAGGGAGGACGCCATCCTTATTAACCCCTTCTCTCTCAAAAGCTGCTTATGATGCTGAACACATTACAGGAACATGCTGAGACTTTGTGACAGCATCCGAGCATCTTGCCACAGGCAAGAGATCACATGAAGGCCACGAGGGAGGGAAACGTTTTCTTTTTACAGAGGCACAAAGTAGATGAATTGACTCTAGCAGGGTCAAGAACTAAGTCAGGTCTCCTGAATCCTGTTTATTGTCTGCCCACGAGCTTATTCTCAGGTTCAAATCCATCGAGGGGCACAGGACTGCCACAACCTTCCAGGGTCAGGGGCTGTGGATATGTGGTTATACAACCTTCATCAGCCTCAAACCTAGATCATGCTCGCTTTGCTCTCACTACTCCTCTCAGAAGGCTAGTTCAGACCTTCACAGTCTCAGTGCTTAGGAACTTTCTAAACACCAGCAATGAAGGTACTTCTGGCAAGCTCAGCCTCCTCTGTTCCTGCACCAACACTCACCAAGAGCTGCTGCTCTTTTTGGGTGCTTACCTCCCAAATGTATTTTGAATTTGCAACCACATCCTCTCCTCAGCCTTCCTTTTGCTCAGCTAACAAGCCAAACTTTTCTGGTCTCCACTGGCATGAACAGTTCCTCACTCCTTGATTAACCTGACAGCTTGTCCCTGCAGCCTGAATACATCTCTTCTGAACGTGCCTGAGCTAACACAACAGCACCCAGCGCTCTGGGCAAGCCAGTGATGTCTGCACAAATGTGCTCATATTTTTCAAAGGTGTTCAAGGTATGTCCCTATCCACACAGGACATGCCATCATCACCTGATGCATCTTAGAAGCCACACTTTCATCCAGATGGCAAATCTAGAAGATCCAAGCTAGCAAAAAGGGGATGAAAAGGGTCTCGGTGACATCACTGAAGCCTAGGCAAGGGCTTTTTTGCTTCACTTAATTTTAGGCATCTAAACAAAGCACTGTTAGGATCAGATTACTGCCCTGAAGTCTTTCCACGGTCCATGGAAGGAGATGGCCCTTCCAGAAAACAATTCATTCTGGGAAGGTTTCACTCCCACCCGCCATCACAAGGACATAAGGCAATTAGTCTTCTAATTGAAGCCGGATGGGAAAAATCCTTTAATAGCCCAGCAAGTTTTGAATGGAAATATTCCTTACTTGGGAAACACAGCTTGCTAAAGCTGACTTGGTTGTTCCTGACACATGATTTCTAACCGCAGCACTTTGCTACCTTGTTTCATTACCATTCATTCATTTCCACACTTTTTGGATCAGTTCTGCAAGATCAATAAAATTTTTGTCTTCTTACCTGCACATTGAAAGTAACGTCATCCAGAGGGGGCGGAGGGGGAAAGGCACCTTGTGACGATGTGATGTTCCCGAGGTCATCCACAGGAGGTGGGGGTGGAGGAAGGAAGTCCCCTACGAGAGAGAATGGGAGAACTTAGATTCACCTACATTTCCCCACATTGTGACACGGATGAACAGGATGAACCCTGCAATACTCACAGCTCTGCCATCTGTTTTGTGGCACAGAAAGAAACACATGGTTTAACCATCAAATGCTCAGCTGCAGCCCTCGCTGCTTCAGGAGATGGCTACGACAGCTCAGTAACATTGGCAGATTGCTTAGAGGTGCTCAGACCCTGCAGCAGAAGGTGACTTGCCACAAAGCCTGCAGGCACCAACAACCAGCTCCACAAACCGAAGTCTGCATCTCAAACCTGACGCAGTCACTACAAAACTTGCAATAACGAATGTCCTGAGTCCAGCCTCACAATGGATTCCATCCAATTCACCCCTCTTTTGCATGAAATTATGCCAGCTCTTCTTGATCGCTCTAAAGACAGCATCCTAAAGTTCCAAAAGTACTGATGTGAAGACCAAGCAGCACACTGGCTGTGAAGCCATCCAGCTGAGCAGAGAGATGGGAGACCTCTCCTTGAGAACTTCATGGGAGGTGGGAGCACAAAGGAGAAAACAGAACAGAGCAGCACAGGCTGTGGGCAGGACAACAGGCTCTCAAAGCGCCTCCTAAGGATGGAAAAAAGGGCACCTGCCCAAATCCTGCACTGAATTTGGCTCCTGAGGAGGTGGCTGCCTGTAATTTTGACTACTTATATTTTTATTTCTTCTCATAAAGCTTGATGCTGCAAGCAGAGCTGTTTGCTGTTGGCTCTCCTGTGTGCCACAACTGGGATGGAAGTTGAAGAAGAATGAAAGTGTGATATTTCACATATATAGGAACTGTTACTTTTGGAGGGTTTTAACCCTTTTGGGAGGACACATGGGCTCCCTACTTGACCCTCCACATCTTCATGCAGTGCCACACCACCTTTCTGCTACAGACCCTCAGCACCATCCCTAAATACCAAAGAGAAGGCACCAAACCACTCAGAGAGGTGCTGAGCCGAATCCCAGTGACATGCAGTCTTCTGGATCACTCAGCCCACCCCAGGCACGGGCACAGTTGGGCAGCACCACCGGCACAGCACCCTCCTACTGTGTGCCATGGGAAGCAGATTGGTCTGCAGCCCTGGAAAGCTTTTCTGTTCTATTTCAAACCACTCTCTGAAAGGCACAAACTCCCCCTAAGACTTTTAAGCATCTTATTTCCCAGGAAAGTAATTTCTTCCCATTTTCCCCAAAGTGAGCATGGATAGGACTCAAAAAACCCCTCTGAATCCCTAAGAAAGTATCATCCTAAATACAGATGCATGAAGACAGTTTGAAAACAACATGCTGAAAACTAATTTAAGACAACCATGTTGCTCCAATACATATAATCCCATGAAACCTACTGGCTCATGATATTTTGGAGTTCAAGATTGATTTTTTTAAAAAAAAATATGTCCGATAATATCTGCAGTATCCTCCTCTTTGCCCTAGAATTAATCCAATCATTTATTTCAAATCACATGAAATACAATACAGAGTAGTAAGAAAAGAAGAAATATTTTGAAATTAATATCTTGGTGTTTAGCTCTAAAAAGTGCTGTGATGTTTGAGTGCTGAGTAAACTTTTCTCCTTTGCTCTGAAAATGACCCTCCAACCAACCAATGTGATTTTGCAAACAAATTCAACTCCAGCAGACACATACTTCCCAAAGAATACACTTCAGATGATGTTTCTCCAGTTAGTCTCAGCTCAGACGCCAAAGACTCATCTCCCTGCACAGCCCATTAGTCAGACACTCTTGCTTTACTACAACCCTTCAAAACACCTAAGCAAAATAGAGGTTGAGTATGTGCTGAAGGGGATGAGACAGGGAAAGGGACAGGGCTTGTGCATGAACAAAAAAAGACAAATAAGAATTGCTATAACAGAAGGGGGGAAAAAATGTTTGCTAGAACAAACACAAAACTACCATTTTGACCCTTTGAAAGATCCATTCCTCCCAAAAGGAAAAAAAACTGGCAAGACTTTTCAGAAAAGGAGCAAAGGACAGAAACACAGAAAAACCTTTTTCTAGAGTTTGGAAGAAAACACTTTTCTTTGCAGTAGAAGACAGCTGGCTCTACCGCATCCCAGCCCAGCTCTGCTGACTCCGTGCTCCGTGTCAGATAAGCTGCTGGCTCCACTCTCCCCACAAACGGGAAGGTTTTTAGACTGGAAAGCAGAAAGCAGATGCCTGATGAACTGGGGGGACCTTGCAGATGTTTGGCCTTTTCCTGGTCCTCTGTGAACAGATGGACTTTTCTCCTTCACAGCTTTAGTTATTTATTCTGCCACTGCATTTTCCTCTTTCCCACACACAGCCGTAGGACCTGCTGCTGTTCCCACTGAACTCGCGGGAGAGTATTCCCTCGGATGCAGGAGGGAAAGCTGTTACTGTATTATTATTATTGGCATTGCTGGAAATCTCCCTCTGGCAGAGAGGGAAGCAGGCAAAGACCGTAAAATCTGTGTCCTGAGCAGCATAGGGTTTTAGATGACGTGTGGAAGAAACAGCTCTACATTTGAGGGAGTAAAGGAGGAATAAAATCTGAAAGCAAGCTTAGAGTCCATTTAAGCAGCATCTCCCTACAGACTGCTCCAATGCACCTCAGGGACTTTCCCTCACTCCAGAAGCTTTGCAAGACAGATTTCATGTGCTTAGAGCTGCACAAGCTGTGGGAGGAGACAGGACAGTCCATGTACAGGCAGAGCATCTCACTGCCACCCACTGCTGACCACCAGCTATGCCTGGAGTCATCATCCCTCCATGAATAAGGGATACAATGGGCAAAAGACTTAATAGTATTGATTGCAGCTCAACACCAAGATTGGCATTTTGGTTGACATTCATCTGGCAACAGCCTGAACACTTGGAGGCACTTAAGTTCTGAGATTGACTGCACCGAGCTCCATCAATGGAGAGATATCAAGGCACCTCTAGGAGGCAATTTATGCTTTGAGACAGGTGAAATCACCTTCTGACAGCAATTCCCTCCACGGAGGCAGCCTGGGGCAGGCATGTTTGCAGGCAGGGAGCCGATCCTGCCCCTCCTTGCACTGCAGCACAGCTCGCCTTCAGCTCACGCGATGAGGAATCTCTACCCATTGCCATACGTTTAGAGGAGAAAATAAACAATCTTTGTTGTGCCAGCTACTCATTTCTCCCTCTTACAGCTGTGAAGACCATGAGTCAACTTACGAAGGGGTTGTGCGGTGCAATGCATGCGCCAGTGTGCTTATTTCAGACACGAGGGCGCAACGTGCCGTGAAACCGCAGCTCTGAGTTCTTCTCTCGGCGGCTGTGCCCGCTCCTGCACCCAAATAAGCATCACACAGCACAACCACAGGAGGTGATACTGTCGGCCCCAATAATGCTCTCCCCCATACTTTACAACCACGTAATTATGAGAGAAATTAAGTCTGTCCATCACGGCTGTGTTGGGTAACTATAGCAGAGCCATAAGTAGAAGCGGTGCCTCCCAGGCCACAGCCTGGGTTCTGGCTCTGATCAAACCTCTGCCATGCAGATGCATATACAAGGTTTTAGCCCTCTCCTTCCCAAAATCTCCTCTCTTACACTTTCCAAGGAGATTTAGATATTTCATTATTACACTTTTCAAATGTACAAATAAAAAAATGTTCAAAGCCTTAACAGATGTCTACATCAGCACAAGCCTGTCAGGCTGAATAGAAACTCAAAATTTTTGCCATTGGCTGCCTAATGCCTTCTGGATACAAGTACAAGCTGAGAAAAACATCCTGCCTCATGCACCAAGCACCTTTCTCACTTACAGTCTAACCTTTAAATTTTTAAGTGCACTTCAGTTTTTTGCAGGATCCGACTCGTATGTCTCAAGCCTTAGTTTTTCAGGGAGCTATATCTGCCAGTCAACAAATGAGTTGCAGCACAGCAACTGCCTCCCCCTTCAACTGACGCAGTTGTTTAGACATGAAGATTTGCAGCTTTGAAACTTCTAGACACGAAGATCTCACATGTTCAGTAAGAAGAGACTGTTTGGGGGGGGAAAAACTTCGGGAACAAAAAAGCAAAACATCATAATTTTCCCTAAAACAATTACTTAATGAAATCTATCAACCAACAAAACAGGATTCACACTGGTCTTCCCAGATCCCTGGTTGAGATCTGAAGACTATATGCCCAGATGTTTTTCATTTTTCTCCTCCCAAACAAAAAATAACCCTTTCTCATCATCATTATCTTGATAATCTGAAGCTGGTTCAGAATCAGTTTGAATAGCCTGAAAAACACAGCTCTCCCCTGACTCAGACATCAGAATAAGGAGCAAATCCCCACTGATGTGTTTCCAATCCAAACAGGCTCCATTTAGGAAAGCACTGAGCAGACACAGGCATTACCTATTGCCCTGTCAAATATTTAACTTCTGCAGAAAGCCAAAGTTTGCAGTTTGAGGGTGATTTACACTGAAATAATTAAGATTTACACTTAAACTCTAATTCATTTAGCACTGGGCTAAAATCCTTTCGATTGAGTCTACCAGGAACCTGTATTCCACAATAACCACTGCAAAAACCTGCAGAAAATTGCAGTATTACTAAGTGCTCTGGGAAACTTCATACTGCAGAAGTGACACCACAGGATTTTTATAGAAAACTTCAGCTAGATATGACCTGGTGACTCTTAGGTGTGAACACACATCTTACTAAGTTTCCCAAAATGAACATTCTCCTGTAACAGCTGTATTTAATGCATATCGTTGGACAAGGAAAGCATGCAATTAAAATCATGTTTTGTGTCAGCGCATAATTGGTCAAAACCATGTCATGAGGGGTCACCGACACTACGTCAGTGCAAGGGAAGCCGCTGCCTGAGTACACACCAGCTCCACAATCTACCTAAATATACCACATTGGACTGTGATTCCTAAAATAAAGCAGCTCCACCAACCCAAAGCACTGTTTAAATTACCACTCTCTTACCAATCACTAATCCTACCATTTGAACTACTTTTGCTGATCAGCTACTGTATTAATAAGCAGGAGGGAGAAAGAAAACCCACCATCACACTGGTTAATTTCATCCTCAGCATTTAAAATAGGAATACTGAGTCTGTCAGGTAGTTGTACTGAAAATTTACTTCACCACCTGCTAGCTGAAATATTGCTTTTATGGATTTATATTGTATTAAAAGGTCACTGGCTGTTTAAGTCTTAAACAGTTTTAATCATTCTAAAAGTCTCTTAACAGTAAGAAAAGGAAGCTCAGAACAAACAGCAGCAGGGATTCTAATTAAAAGGGCCAATTCATCTAATTTTATTTGGGGTTAATTATTCAGGATTCACTCTCTGATGTGTAAGGAATAGCAATTAGTAATTTCAGTGATTTGAGGAACATTGGAGGTGTAATCAGTTAAAATGAGTGAGTGTTTACAACACAAGATGTTGAATTAGTTTCTCCCAGCTGGAGAACAGGAACATTAGTCCCCTACAGTTCAGGGCTATGAATCGCGGTCCTGCTTAAAATATTCTCTGCAAATTAAAAAAAAAACAAAACAAAACACAAGCCAACAATCATCTGGTAATTTTGTTTGCTATATGGGAAGTCAATAGGCAGCATGCACCATGACAGCTTATGCATCCTTACCTCCACCTGTGCCCCCCCACCATCCACCTACCGAAAACCCTGGGATTTGTTGGAAACGATTCCCAGCATTTTTCCTATCTGCACAACTTCAGCCGGACTGCCACCCTCCTGCCACGATGCCTTTTACCACAGCTAGCTGAGATAATGAAAGAAACAGCCTGTGAAACTTTCAAATGTTAATTAACTTCAGTGGTTAAATATACAGAGGGAAAAATGACCGTGCGATTAACTTAAAACCTCGAGGTTCAATTCCTCCTGCAAACGCAAATCCAAAATAGCTCCACTGGAATCACTCTGGATTTCTTCCAGCATTCCTAGAGCCAGAACAAGGTACTAAAGCTTTCAGGAGTAGCAGATGAGACTCTGATGGGGACACAAGAGCCACATGGGAGAGTGCCAACAGGGAGATCCAACACTGGCTGCTATGATATTTGGGTGTGAGCTGAGGCAGCATCTCAAAAGCTATTTCTTTTCTACCTATCAAGAGGTAACCAGGCCTTACCACCATTTAGGCATCGCCAGGTACTTTGGTGGGAGTGGAGCTGGACCCCTTGCATTGCCTACATGCTTGTGACCACTAAAAGGAGCGGTGTTGGCACACCCTGCCAGGCTCACTTCAGATAACACAGCTTTTATTGAGCAACTTAATTTAGCACTAACAGATGCTATCTTTACACAGATCTTTCACTCCAGCTCTGGTCACCAGTGGGGAAAATCCCACCTACCTCTGGTTCGCACCAGAACTCACTGACCTCCGTGTCAAAACACCCTAAGGGCAGTAATTAGCACGAGGGTAGGAAACAAGGGCTCAGTTCCCCAAATTATGCAAAATCTCATCCGCTTCACCACAGTGGATGCCCCTCATTGTGAAAACAACACTTTTTTTTTTTTTTATGATACCATGTTTTTATTCAGCTTGTGTCTGTAGACACCTAGCCGTGCCACCCTTCCCAGCAAAACACAACCAATGCTCCTGCAGCCCCAACAGTCATGGGGTAGGGGGAGGCAGGCACAGCCACACGCGGGGCTGTTCTCCCCCATGCACATCAGCCAAACATCCTACACACCGTACGCTTATGATACACACTGCTAAGTACAAAGACATTGATACAAGGCTTCATTTTGATTCTTCAACTTATTTTTCCACATGACTGTGAGGCAAAGCATTCCAGCTCATGTCCCACACCAAATCTCTGAAATAGAGATGACTTTCTTTGCTCACCTCAACAACCCATTTTATAAACACAATGCAAACGAGTCAGTTCTGCTCCCGCTCAGATCACACTGCACATAATGGTTATCTCCCTAACACTGGTATCTGCTTAGAGGAGAGGTCTGCTATTATCAGAACTCAGCTCTATGGAAATCAGTCCTTTACTAAAGCTCAGTGAAGGACTAAAGTTGAGCCAATGCAAGAAACAGCCCACGGCACTGTAAAACTTTAATTAAAATCTGTGCTAAAATAGATGGAGGAAGAAGAGCCATAAGATTAACAGAAAAGCTCTAAGTACCACTCCTTGTCATAGACTTCTTTTAGGACTTTGGGCATGTCACTTAGCCCCACTGTGCCTCAGTCCATGGGCATGCAAAGCTTTCTTTTGCCTTCTCCAGTGTTTATTTGTAGATGTAAGGATAGAGTCTATCTTTCTTGGTCTGTGCAGCAATTAGTACAGGGAGATCCTGCTTTCAGTTGCAGCTGCTCAGGTCCAATAATGGAGACAAAAGTAGTTCTGAATGATTTTTTAAAAATAACAGAAAACAGCCTGACGAGATGGAAAGATTTCAACACAAACAACTGGAAATATGCTGGAAATCAGGGCATCTAAGCCAGAAGAGCAAATCCTATCCTCGGAGGGGAAATTTGGGCTGCATTCCCACACACCATCCCTCTCCTCTGCAGAACGAAAGGTCCATGAAACAACTCAACGAGGGAAACACTGCCTCACTCAGAACAAAACCGAAACGGATTATCTATTTGTTTATTAGATTATGGTGTTCAACTCATTTGTTCACTGCCAAGAGCTCCTGACAAGAGTTGACATATGCATTAATTTACTAAAGAGGGCTGTTGTGAAGGAGCTGAAAAAAATGAGCTATGCCACTGGATTAAGACCTCATTCTCCCTGGCCGCTGTTGCATGGCACAACAGAAACGAATCTGTTTTCTTGGTCAGCTTTCTCCCCTGAGGAGGCAGCCAGCGAAGATGGGGACCGTGTCCTTCAGATACATCCTTTCTTATCTCACCAAACCCTCTCCGTGCCTAGTGATGAAATACGAAACACTGCACAGATCACAAAAAGACATCTCCCAGAGCTCTTTTCTGCCAAGGGACTTCCTCAAGTTTTGGAAGCTATAGCCAACACTTTAAGCAATCTTGGACTTATCTTTGCCTATAACTTTTTGTGTTGTTTCCTCATTTTGGGGGCGAACTGTAATCTGAGCTGTCAGAGGAAACCTGATGTGCTGCAGCCTTGGCTTGAGCCTTGGAGCCAGCAGTAGTCCATGCTGCAGAACATCTGGAAGCACTGGATCAGTTCTGCTTGCCCAGCATGCAAAGGAGAGGGACAACAAAACCCATTGTCAAAACTAGACCATTTCCCTGAGTGATGGGGTCAACCTTCCTGCAAGGTGTCCTCTTCACAAAGTCTTCTGCTGCTGTCTTGAGAGACTGGGGCAAAAAAAAACAAGTGGAAAATGCACATATGGCTCTCAGATGAACTGATCAAACAAACTCCTATAAACTGATTTTCAGACTCGTTGATTTAGTTCCTCCCTTCCTTTTCCCCACCCCTCCCTATGTAACTCTTACAAACATCCAAACTTGGAAAGATTAAAGCAAAACATGTGTCTTTATCAGATGTGTCTTAGTTCACTGTTTTCACCAATATGAACAGCGCTGGCTTTCTTCCTTTTACTGCAATTAGTCAGTGCTACTGCACAGCAGAAAAAGTAGCTAGATTTTCTTCATGCTACAAAATTAATTGCTTTCTTATTCACCGGTGTAACAGTTGAATAATAAATCATATCCTTAATCCCTGAAGATAATTTAAGATAAAATTAAATGTTGAATAAATAGAATTCACCTCTATCATCTTCTTTCAGAGTAAACAATAATGCTTCATATATAAATGTATATAAATATATATTTAAATGGAGTGGTGGTGGGTTTTGTGGAGGGAGTTTGGTTCCTTTCACTGATACCTACTAGAAATGTCACCCAGGATCTGGCTACGCCATGGAAGAGAAATGGGATTATAATCAAAAGAAAATGATAAAAACAAAGAAAAGAGGGAGTTACCTTTCCCTGAGTAGATTCTACATGGAGATGCTCTACATCCTCCCTACTGTACTTGTGTATAACACAAGAGGCAAAGGAGAACAAAAAAAAAAAAGAGGCTTTCTCTTCTTTGACATGAATTTTATCCTAAAACACTGATTCACAAGCCTTCTGTATCAAGGCTCACTGCCCAACACCCCAAAGTTACTATACATACTTACATGTGCAGTTATTGCCCTATTTTGAGCAGAAACGCTTTAACATTTACACTTCTGCACAATTCAACAAAGTAACTGGCAAGGAAACAACATTCTAAACTGACTTTTTAGATAAGTAACTACATTTATGTTTTCCATACTCCATAAAATCCCCTACCAAGAACCACCCCATCCTTCTCTGGTCAGAGCCCAGAGCAGCATGGTGGGGAAAACAAGAGAGAGCGAGCACTTCCCATCAGGAGCATCCAAAAGTAGGCAAGGAAGAGGTGAGTGACAGAGGCACAAAAAGGACTTCTCAAGGAGGAGAATGATATTTCCATTCATGACACTGATGATATTGACATTCACTCCCTAAACTGACCCAGGCAGACACCCTATTCTCAGAATAGAAGCAGGGATAAATAGTGACAGCATGGTACCTGTGCTGGTTTGGGGGATAACGTGGCTCTCATCTTGCATTCCCAATAGGAGTGACCATGATATCATAGTTATCCAAACATACATTGCAAGCTTCTGACCATTGAGAAAGCAGACAATCAAACCAGTAGTTTTGCTGTAACTCTGCCTAGCATATGGTGCCTCCCTTCCAGAGAATAAGTATTAGGGTCTGGCACCAGCCCAGGGTAATTAAGAGGGTGCCCTTGCAGTAAAACATACCACACCAAAAGCAGGGTCAATTATTTGGTGTAGAGAAACCTGGGTTAGATCGTTTTCAGATTGAATTAAAACTTTTCAATTTAACCAGCAGAAAATTAATTACTGAAATATTTGTGGATATTGTTAAAAGGAAAAATGCAGAAGAAAATAAAAATGTTCTGCAAAGATTGTGGTTTTCTTTGAGAAGTCAGAGATTTTATTCTTGAAATAAAATGTTGTGGAAAAAAATAATAAATTGTAGTAACACATTGCTACAGTTTCTGGACTGGACTTCTGAAATCTTCACTCTGAGGTTTGGTTTTCTCTCAGAGCTGTTACTTGGACAATTTGAGGCAAAAAAGTAATTAGTAAATAGGTTACGTGAGGAATTTCTCTTGATTTTCTTTAGCCCTCATTTCTTTTCCAGCCTTGCTGTAGGAAAGTGCAAATCCATTCTTTTCAGATTAGTGATTGATCTTCATTCTAAATCCCCACTCCAATATTAATAACCTCTCAGAAAACAATTAAAATGGATATATTTTTTTGAGTGTGTGCTCAGGGAGCATGAGAAAAGGATAAACCTTCTATGAGCATAAAAAACTATCATACTTTGAGTCTTGTTCTTGTTGATGCCTGCAATGACATACAAGGGTTATTCACTGTAACATACACATCTCCCCATGCTACCACAAGCATATGCGTGGAACAGTGAATGGGAAGGAGAGAGTGCTGAGTACCAGAAGGGAAGAGGGGATGACGCCTCTCACCTTCCATCAAAAATCCCTCCATCAGTGACACTGAAAGAGTAGACCTTTTCCTTCACCAGACAGAAGATGCTGGCAGTGAAGGAGAACGACTTCCACTTTGACATTACCAGCAAGTGCAAAGAGCCAGAGAGACCTCAGACAGGTGCTCTGCTCGGAGATTATTTTAATGCACAGAGATGCCTGATGTGCTGAGGCTTTATGATGAATCATGGAGCCCACGTCATTCAGACTTGCTTATTAGCCCAGTCTCCCTGAGCTCTGAGAATTTTGTAGCCAGTGTATCTATTTTCTTCATGAATTACAACAAGGAGAGAAGTGTCTGCTGGACCAACTGCTCTGGACTGGCTTGTCTCCACACCGCTTCAGGTTAGTGCTCTCCATAGCAAACTGGTTGCATCAACACTATCTAGCCCCTGGTCTAGATCTTCCTCATGACCTAAGCAGTGCCCTGAGCTGAGGACTATCAATACTCCCTTGCCTTTTGCCAGTCCCAAGTGAAATAACAAGAAGGTTGTGCTGCTGCTTGCCAACGTGGTGTTTTTATGGCATAACAATGAGAAAGCATGCTGTCTGCCCTGGTAAGAGCACACGTGGAGATATTTAAGGGTACAGAGTTTTCTTAGAGGACCATCTTTGGCAGAGTGAGACAAACTTTAGAGTCATTGCCCTAATGCCTACCTTGCGAAGAACCATCCTCCATTGGAGAGCACTAATCAGCTTTGCTAAATGAAATCGAACAACAGCAGGTTTTGAAAACTCACACTGCAATTTTGCAGTGCAAGACTTGCTGGATGCAGTCATCCAAGGTGACTGCTTTATGCAAAAGCAAAGCTCATTCCTAGAGGATTTAAACAGTCACAGATTTCCTTGACGAAAGACACCCAAGGGAATAACAACCTTATTTAAAGAGAAAACACAGCATATTTGGGTACCTAGGCTATCAAGAAAATAAGAAGTAATCAAGAACACGCTTGAGAATGGTATGTAATTAGCCACTGTTTAACATCCTACACAAATAAAGCATTTTAAATTTAAAAATATGGGCACAACCTAGCTTTAGAATCCAGTACATCTGGGCAAAACCTAAATGTGGATGTTGAAGATATTTAAGGAACAGGATTCTCTGATTTCAAGAGAGATTTACTTTACATTCTTATTGGGCGATACATACCACATCATGTCATGGTGATCAGCATCTCGTTTGATTCACAGAATTAAAACCTTTAATTCCACTGGATTTAAAAGGCTAATTTGAGAGCCACTCAGATAAGAGCCCAAGGCATGAGCTGATCACAAGCACAGAATGGCACGCTGAGACTGCCGCATTGGTATCTGCTCCCCTGGTTCTTCAACATGTTTCAGCTAATATGATCTAGCCAAGACAGGTAACCAAAGGAGTGTGTCAGGTCAGCCAGCAAAATCTTTCAAGGCAATGGCTTTGTACTCATCACGAGAAAGAAGATAAAACCTACCTTCGCTCTCCTTTACTATGTATTTAATGTTTGCAAGAGAAAAATCAGGTGGCTGCTTAGAGCTCGGGATGATGCACGCCATCTTCAAGCTATTCTTGAGCAAAATGTTTAATGTTTCATGTGGTTTGGAAATGGCTTAAATTCCCTTCTGAATTTTTTATGCCCATACACAAATTAGCCTTTATCAAAAAAAAATTCCCTTCAATTACGTACTCTGCAGTAATTCTTTGTAAGGATTCTAGCTTATTTTTTTCTCCTTTTTTTGTTTGTTGATTTTCATCTTGCTAGGGTCTGCATAAAATATCCTTACTTGGATATGCCCCTTGAAGTTATCTCTACTTCACCACTTGTGCCACTCATAGAAAATCAACTCTGCTTTCTTTCCTTCTCTCCTCATGCCTTTATTTTAATTGAGGAGAATGGGAAGAGGAAAGAGCATTAGGGAAGGGGCTAAAAGGTTGCAAACTTTTGGATGGACCTTGCTTTTTACCCTGATACACAATAGGGAGCTGTAACTCTGCAGCAGCAGGGCCATCATGGGGCAAACCCAGCAGGCAGGCAGCCTCTGGGCAGTAAAGCCTGCAGAAGGCACATTGCTCCCCGTGAAGATGCGGCAGGAAAATGAGCATAACTAGAGCACTGCAATGTGCCAGCTATTCTTGGAGGCAGAACAGCCCCTCAGGAGCTATTTCAGGAGAGCAAAGCGAGGACAGCCCTCGGACTACTCTAAGGCACGACACAGGCATCCCCAGGAACATAACGCCATCCTCGATGGTCTGTCCTGCTGAACAGCTCAGGCTAAAGATACCATCTCTCTGCTGCTTTTGCTCTCCAAACACCTTCATTTTGCTGAGCAGACATCCCCTAAGGTTCCAGGAATATTAACATAAGCCACACACAAATATTATTTTAAAGAAGTGATTCCCATAGTTGTCCTATTTTTGGAGATGCATCTTAAAAAAGCTTCTCTAAGATACTGGAACAGGATCCATATTATCTCTTCATAAAAGGAATCCAACTTCTAGGCTTCTAAATTCATTGGTAAGCAGTTCAGACTTCCTTTTATACTGTAAGATTTCCTTCCTATAAGATGCAAGATATATAGCCTCAAGGGAAAAGCAGCTTTATGAAGAGGAAGCTACATGTGCCAGAATTGTTCTCTTCCATTACTTTCAACATCCTTTCTCCCTCCCACTATTTTAATAGAGTTGGTCACCAGAATAGCCCGCAGCAAGAATGCCAATACCCTCAGCAAAGCGTCTACCTGCCAAGAGCCCCAAATAACATCTGCTCTTCTGCAGAGTCTTCTCGATGTCCAGAAAACATATGTTTTCTGTGCATGCCCTATAGGCAGTTCCAACAGAAACGACTTTGCTAAGACTTACTTTCTGCTGTTTCCACCAGAGCAATGCTTGAGGAATGGATAGCTCACCAGTAATCTCCCACCTACATATATTTTTGTAGAACTTCATTGAATAGACGGATGAAGAAGGAGAAAAAAAAAAGAGAGAGAGAGAGAGAGAGAAAACACATTCAGTAATGACCAGTGTTACAGGGGAAAAAAAATGGAATTTAAAAAATTTGGTGTCTGATCCAGAGAAACGTTCCCCTCATGCATGCATATGCTTCCATGTAGCGTGGACTTAGTTACACACCCAAGTTCAAGTGCATACTTAAATGTTATGTCCCACAGGTCTTCCGAAAGCATGTATCAAATTAGGCATTTGTTGAAATGCTTTGCTAAGCAAAAGGATCAGTTTATGTACTTTCCCCGAAGATTCTGCTTAAATGAGGCTGAACAGTTGCAGTGGTACCTCTCAGGAGTTCCCCAGTTCTTCCCCGAAGCATTCACTTGCTAGGATTTCACTCTTGCACATTCAGCTTTGGGGAATCAGTATGGGAAACTGGGACCAGGGAATTTGCAGCATTAGAAATGACAGTATTACCAGGGGTAGCTCATGTAACCACAAATCCCTCCCATGGATCCAGATCACGCACCCCACCAGGGCCACCAACATCTCTTCCATTTCTTCTAAAATATTCTGAAATTCAAGCAGAGGGAAATCCAGGGTTCCACAAATCAGAAACTACTTGATTTGGGACAAAACACACCTGCTGCCAGGAGGACTGAATGGAGTTGCTAAAAATAATCAAATATTCCCAGTGTTTCTGTACTCCTCTCCCTGAAGTGAAATGATCAAGAGGATTAATTTTAGAGTATGCACAGTTTTAATGTGAAAAAAAAAAAACCCAAGTTGTATCTCAGCTTTTAAGCAAAGACCAGATGGAAAGTCTATCATTAGAAATGCCAAAGGGAGAATACACTCAAAGTTTGCTCCAGGATGGAAAGGTCATTTCTAGTCATCCTTGTTTTAAATGTTCTCAGAAGCACTCAAGCTTTTTGTAATAAGATGGTTTTCTTTCAGTTTATCAGCCTGATTTCCTCCAACATAAAAAAAAACCCTCCAAAACAAAATAAAAATCACCAAACAATACAAGACAGAAAATTTAAAGGCAGGCGCCAGCTCACTTTTTTCTTCTCCAGAGCAAGGGAGTCATTAAATTTTTAATGAATTATTGTTTAGATGACAAGAAATGCCACAAAGATGATCTGTTGATTCCACCCGGGGGTGTTTACTTAGCTTCACAGGGAGATTTATGAGATGACAGGCAACAGACAACACGTCAATGAAGTCTGAGAAGCAACACTTTGCTTATCAGGTACCGATGTCAATGAAGAACATGTCAAGCTGATGAAAAATGGATAAGGTTTTACCACTGTGTTCAAAGCAATGTCCCAAACCCCCAGCGAAGACCATATGCCAGCTGACCAATACAAATCTACCAGCCCATGTGGATCACAACTACCTTGCTACAGGTCATCAGATCCAAGAAGCTCAGTAAGGACCTCCTTAGGGCTAAAGATGCCTTCTTAACTCAAGTAGCTCACATTTGATGACTAGGAGACAGCAAAATTGTGACCGGTGATTTTCACCAGAGTTATTAGGGTGACTTGAAGATAAGGCAGTGCTTACAGCCTTACTCCAGTAGCTAACTCACATGAGAGCTACTGGGATTTCACCAGCCCCAAGCCTCCACATGCCAGCCAACTGAAACAAACTCCCTCCTCATTAAGATAAGCCCACAGCTGAAGTACAGTATGTGAATAAGCCTGCTGGGACAGAGCTTCCAAACCCTAACAGGAAAATATTTAATCAAAGACAGAAAACTCCATTCTTTTACTTCCCAACAAATATAAAAACCACATAGATATGATGATATTAAAATCAGCATTTTCACAGTAAACACAACTGTGTCCCAGTGCAGATCATTCCCAATGAGAACTGGACCTACTGGCTAAAGCTGAAAGTGTTTTTTACTTGCAGGCTGTGTCTTTTCTCATCTCTACTGGGCCAGCCCAGACAAAACGGATCTGGCTTCAGGTCTTCCTTGTACATAAATAAAAAACTTATTTGCAAGGTCCAGAGAGCTGCATTTATGTAAACCCACTCGGCGGAGCCATCGCTGACCTAAGTTAGCAGCAATTGGGCTGAGCAAGTGTCAGAGGGAAAGGTGACCTGCAGTGCTGCTGCACGAGGGACAGCCAGACAAAACCAAGATTTCATTCTCAAATGTTACACTGAAACATTGGGATCAGCAAACAAATGCTTTGTTGTTTCTTGGCCAGTTGCAAATGGTAATTATTCCATATGAAGTAATTAACAAACAAGCACAGACTCCTCTCCAAGGTCTCTTTAGAAATCTTCTTATCAAAACACACCCTCACTTAATCATTTACCATTTGTGATAGAGAAGGAGGAAAAACAAGAAGGTAAGAAATCTGAGACGATCAATCGTTCCCTAGTCCCCACAAATAGACATTTGCTGCCTTCCAGTAGATTTGACTAATTGTTTTTCTAAGTAGTCAAATGATTTCACAATTTCACAAAACGCTTACAGAAATAACACACATCTTCCAGCTTCTTCTGATGCCTCGTGAGTTTTCTGGCTCCTCTCATAAAGAGCTTTCATTACTCCGGGCATGACGGAGCTAGAACTGCTACAAGAGAAAGCTCCAATACTAGCTCCATCCCAGTCACCAACTGAATGCCCAGAACCTTCATCAATGCTCTTGGATCACAGGGAAAACAAAACAAACAAGAAGAGAAGAGTTTGAGTCCTAAGATAAGAACCACACTTGCTAGACAGGTTTGTTAGAAAAAAACAGTCTCTGGACTTGGTGTAAACTAAGCCTATTCAGTTAGGTACTAGGAGGTCAAATAGATAGGGAGCCTCACAATTCCCTTCCTGCAGCCTCACGTTCATGGTGACCATTGCACTTTCCACCAATGAAATGTGACCTTTAGGCTCTGACATTTAGGCCTGGATTTTCCAGCTTGTGTTACCTCCGCCTCCAGTTTCACAGGTGGAATTCATAGCACTTTAACGTTTAAATAGCTGGCAGTGTTCATCAAACACAAGCCCGTGTCTTAAAATGGAATATTCCTGCTCTGGAGACCCATGCCATGCTGGATGGTCAACTTACATAAGGTATTGGACATGCCATATCTCTTAGGAAAATCAACATGCCAAGAGAAAGCTCATCTCTCGAAATAGTTACCCTACCACCTTATTTCTCTTTTATTTGTTTCCCTGCCACAGTTACACAACACATTCTGGCTGGGGCAAAAGGGATCATTAGCAAGAGTACTTTTGGACTTGAATGACAGGCAGTGCATCAGAAACAGGAAGATTAATGGTCTTCCCACATGAGAAGGCATAACAAGGCAAATGGATCCTCCGTTAGCTTGTCTCAGTAATATCTCTGGAAAGCACCATATACTCAGAGTGGAAACATGGTGGTTCAGCAATTATCTGTTTAAAAAGTCCAATAGTGATTGTAGGGAAAGATCTTAGCTGTGATCATGCATCACATCTCTTGTCTTAGATTAGCTGCTATGTTTGAAGTTTTTCTGTCTGGCCAACAACAGCGATTTACTGGCATGGAGAAATAGTTTAAACATCAAGAGTTTTCAGGCTTAGCCAAACCAATCGTTATTGCAGCTCTCAAATACTCTTGTCTCTAATGAGGGAAGTGAACAATTGAACGAAACCTAGAGATCTGGCAGCCAGAGATCCACCATCCCAATTTCCTCCTGCTGCTGCAAGGTCACTTCTCCCTCTTGAGGGCACGTGGCCCGTTTTCAGGCACACAGGCTGAGCGCCTGATGCGCCAGGAGAAGTCGGTCAAGTATTCTCATGTTGCAAACCCAAAACTGCTTTTCCTGCTGTGGAGAAGGATTACAGGCTCAAGCTCCACAGGACCACTGTTGGCAGGGATGAGTTAACAAGGAAAATGGATTTACGAATTTAATCCAAATCTAAGGCACTAAGCAGAAGATGAGGAATATACTGCAACACTTCATACATTACCCATTATGGCTGTGTGGTCTCATGTCCATGTTGATACCAGAGGAGATGCAGGCCAGCTGTGATTTTATCCAGCTCACGCTTCTTTCACTTGTTGCGTCTTGTCTTCATGAATTCATTTTTAACTAAGACAGCTGTGTCAGACCTGAGCTCCCAAGTGCAATTTTCCTTCTACACTTGCAGAATGAATTCAGTCAGGTCCTATTTCTCCTTGGGCACCACACAAAGAATTACAAATGGCTCTATTTGTACCCAGTTGGTACAATAAGTGATGCCGAAATCATAATGGGAAGGAGGAAAGGACCCAACTACAAAAGCAAGATCTGTGAGATAATCTTGGTCCCAGGTCAGTGAGGGGTGGCAATCAGGAACATCACATCTATCTGTCAGTTGGGGTCATTCAATGAGCACATTACCGAGATGAAAGGTGGCACCTTGAAACGCCAATTACAACTTTCCAGACCCAAACTGTGCCTCAGCCTCCTCTGCCCCCTGTACCTTCATCTCTATCATGACAGAAAGGTAAGCCTGAGCAACAGGAATTCAGTTTTCAAGAAAGAGCCTAATTGTACCGCAGTTGAACAACCAATTAATGATTTTGCAGAAGTTGCACACTCCAGCTGTGGGGGGGCTGCCTGGCTGCGCTGAGGAAGTGCATGGTGTTGACTTCCCAAACTGAGTCACCGTTGTAAGCCCTGGGGTGGTATTTATAGAGTTGGGGGAAAATTTCCAGGAAACATCACTTACTGGCACTCACAAAAATAGCAAGGAAGCTCTTCAATTACTAAACTTTTAAGGAAGAAAGTCTTTCTTCTTTATGACAAGACAGCAAAGCAGCAGCCTCTATGATTTTCTTGGAAGCAGTTACAATTAATATTGTTCCTTATCTCACTTGTTCCTGACAGTAGTAGATGTTGCTCCTAAGCTATTAATTCTGTACAGCTGCAAGGTTGTTTTTTTTCTCCTCTCTTTTCTACTGATTATTTCCAGGATAAGACGCTGAAGTCAGCCTTGTTTCTGAAAACTTTAGTAATTCTCTCCTGAAACACGTCTGCAATACCATCCATAGGTGAACCCAAGCCCACACAAGCAGAGACTCGAGTGAACCCAGGTTCACCAACAACAGCTCAAGCACAGCAGCCCAGAGGTCAGCCTGAACCCTTCCCCCAACTGTCCAGGATCCTGATTTGGGGGAATGGTTGCAGCCTTCATTAAACCACACTAATCTACAGGTAAACCTGTTACTGGAAGTCAAGCTATCCCATGCAGGGATGAGCTGATCACTCTGCACAAACTAGACATGACCTGGGATCACAGAGTGAACAAAAGTAGAGAAAGGGGCACGGATTAGTAGCTGCATCAGTTACCTACAAGTGGCTGTTTCCCTGCACATATGCTGCAGTTTCCTTATGTCTCCTCAGAGCCAGGGACTAAGCCAGGCTTTCACAAACATTCTGTCCCCACAGTAGTTTTAAGGAAGCAACTGCAAATCTGGGGGAGGCTTGACCATCTTAGAGCATGCACTTTTCCATTAAACACACATGGATTCATGCTCTTTCTTAGTGAGAGTGTGCAGACTATCCCAGACATGGTCCCCTTCCCCCAGGCAGCCAGCATACCCCATGGGGAAGGATGTGGACTAGTTGACCACAGAAGTCCACCTTTCTGGAATAAAAAAAAAAATCATTTAAAATCATAAAGAAGGAGCACACGAGCTTGTCTCCATCCTGCATGCAAAGTGCAAACGGCTAATTTTACTACTATGACTCCCAGTCCCCACCACTGCCCTCCCCTCTGAGCCCTGGAGCCAACATTGGCCAAATGGTCTTTGAGAAGGCCTCAAAGATGTTTTCCTGCATGTCTTACACAAACCAGTAGCTTGGAAGAGGATAGAAAACCAGGATAATGAGGGAAGGCTGCTGGCATGAACTGGACCAGTACCTGCCCCATTTGGCCCCTCAGCTGGGCTGTCCCTGGATGGCTGCTGGGAGTGCACATCAGGTCCAGCTCTCTGCCAAGCTGTCAATCAGCATGGCACACAGTCCATGACACTCATGGGACATGACACCCTGTGCAATGCAATGGAGACCCAATAAGTTTGTTTTGTACATGCCACCGCGGCATCGGCAGATACAGCAACGTGCTTTGGCTAGTACTGACACGGGAAGCATTCAAAGCACTCACACAGAGATAAGAGGCTCCTCTCATCTCCTGCCTGAAAAATGCTGACCTCCCCTCCCTCCCTTCTCCCTGGCATTGTTGAAGATAATACAAAAATCTGCCACTTATTTTTCAAAATGTCTCTGTTTCAAAGGTTTTTTTTCCCCCTCCCCTCTGTTTTTCTGACGCCAATTAAAAATAAAAGTTTACCAGGAAGACAACAAGAAAAAAGTGTCTGATAACGTTGGATCCAGCCTATAAGGATCTCGCACATAAAAGAATTATGTCCCTGAGCACTTTCCAACAGACTTTCAGAAAATTTCATCTTTCTACTTCCCTGGCTGGATAGTCTGTTTGAGTAATTTTCTCTTTCTCCTGGGGCTGGTTGCTAAGAGACGTGCTATTACTTCTCCCTCTCTTATGACCCGATTACTGTGATCAGCAAAGACAGCGTGCAGACAACAGCCTGACACAGCTCCTACAAGAACATCGGGCTCGTTACAAAATGATGGACTGTATTAACACTCCCCAGCCCCTTTGCTCGCCGTGGCCTTTGCAGAATCTCCTGGCACAACTGGGGGCTTTTACTTCCCCGGCTTCTGAAGTGTGCGTTCAAACATTTTAAATTGCAGGACTGGGAAGGGAGAAGAATGGACTTTTACCTCCTGTGTTTCACTGCCTGCCAGCCAGAGCGGTGTTAATGGATCCTCGTTGAGAAACCCTTCTTTCCTTACCCTTCCTGAGAAGTGGCCCAGGAACTGCAATTACCCCTCTTCACCCCCCTACAAAAAACTTTACAGATACATAACATGCGTCAGGTTAGCACTTTCCCTTGAAGAGTTCAATGGCACATTGTAAAGTTTTGCCACTTCAGGTGCCAAGAGGTGACCTGGTCCTGCAAAGAGCTGAGCTGGATTGCTCTGGATGAAGAAAGCAGCTGGAAATGCACACAACTATAGGTGCACCGTGGTCCCAAGTTGGTGGTTCCAAGTTGGGTGGCCACTGGGACACCCAGAGTGCTCCCAGTACATGCTGGAACATCCACAGCCTGGCACTGTGTCCTTTGCAAAAGAGCTCTAGGTGATGGGGCCAGGGGGAGAGATGGGAAACTCAGAGCTCAGATTGTGAGCTTGTGCTGAGGGTTACGTGAGGCAAAAAGTTAAGGAAAGTTGATTTTGTTGATGTTGTTACCAACGAACAGGTCTGCTGTCAGCTGGTATGGCTCAGGATGGGGTCACCAACCTCAGAGACCACCAGTCTCCTCTTAGTAAGAATTTAACCCTCATCATATTCACTTTTTAGAACATAAATGTCAAACTGCTATAATTTCTTATATTTAACTTACTTCTGAATTATTGTGATTACTAGTACTGTTTTAGGGTCATTTTCCACTCTTGAGGGCCCCCTCTCCTCCCACCAGCTTGCTCCAGAGCAGCTCCCATGGCAGGACCCCTGGGAACACTCTCACACCACAGGTGCTCAGACTGTACAAAGCTCCCTGTCACTGCAGAATATCTGGAAAAGACAGTTGCTAAATCTTTCCAAATGGATCTTGTAACAGAGGTGGCCCAGATGCACAGGTCTCTCCTCTTATAATTATTTCCTCCATGGCATTTCCCATAAACGCAATGCTTGGCAAAACAAATGCCAGTTCTTACGTGAGTGATATTTCTACCATCCAGCCTTCCACGCCAGGCTTTTCATTATGGTTTGGTCATGTCTAGACTAAACCAAAACCTTTTCTTAGAGGTTCATCACAGGAATTAAGAGTTGAGAAAGATCTGTGAGTCTCTTGCACTTCACAGCTCCTCAAATACTTTGGGTAAATACCCTATTGAGCTCCTAGAGCATGCTTGCATATTCTTCCATGGCTACGTTTTTCCAATGTGCGTGCTAGTTAAAGAAGATAGAAGGGGAATTCTTAAATAGCAATGTCTGCTTATTAGGAACTAAACGAGAGCTGTGCTCATCCCCTCTGCAAAACCAGCCTTCCCAGGGCAGCCAGAGGTCTCTCAGTCCTAGTCATGGACCCTCAGCTCTTGCACCCAGTCCATCTCAACACCCTTTGCTTAGCAACAAGCATTTTGGGCCTTGTATATTTAGTCCAAATTGCAATTGTGTAGTGCTGCTGACCACCAGAAATGCTTGCTCTTTGGCCACGAGTACAGCTTATGTGGCTTCAAGAGTTGCTCATTCATTCTTCTAACCTTTTATTAGACCAACCTGTAATATAATCCAGTAGACATTTACTGGTTGCTCTGACTTAGCAGCACTCTGTCTGGCAGAGAAAAAAAGCTTTAGGGAGAGAAAAGGAAAAAATATAGGTATAATTATAACATTATTATACATTTATTATAACAACTAGTTTCCAGGGCATAGAAGAGCTGCATTGTGTGAATAAGGGCAAAAAATAAAAAAATATTACTCAGCTGTTAACTGTCATATAACAATTGTTATTATCTAACAGACTAGCATCTGGAGGATGTTAAAATTTCACATTAAAATAAAAGGGACAAGTGCTGCCTGTTTGAATTCAAGCTATTTCTGTATTAACATTGCACTCTTGCTTTGACTGGGCACCATAGCCCTTTAAAACGATATAGAGGACAAACATAATCTTTTTAAAAGTATGTTTTATATAGTTAATAACAGATGTTTGCAATTGGAGTTATAAAAAGATGGCTCCTTTCCATTCCAATGTATGTCAGAACGGTCTTTTTTTTCCTCTTTTTCCCTTCCCTTTTTTGCCCTTTTTCTTTATTCTACCCAAACTATTGTGGTTCACAGAACAGGCCACTGCAAAGATGAATCACTATTCAATGTTTGAAATAATCAAGTGGAAAAATTAAATATAGTATCTTGGAAGAACAGACGGACAGGAGGAAAAGAAAATGAGAAAAAAAATAGCACGGTAGAAAAAATTAAAAATCTACCTGCTGAGAAGTGTAATGTTTGCTTTATGATACCAAATAACAGAGAAAATACAAGCTCCCTCACCAGAATTAAAAACAAGGCTAGGCAGTACTTCAAGTAGTTCACAAATGAGAAGCAATGTGTTGCAGAGCCTGTGAAAGTTTAATATTTGTAATTCTAACAAAACACAGTCAGAATTGTTAATAAAACCTGGTGGCTTGACTTGACATTTTGTGAACTACAGATAAGTATACTGGTTCAATAATAGTTTTTATGCACCTGTTTTATGATGCATTTTTCCCAGTTCCATTATCTGAGGTGGTATTTCAAAAAAGAAAATGTTCATCCTGAGAGCAAATCCAAGAGCATGGACCCACGTATTTGTCTCTGACAAGAAAAGCAGATGCAGACACTATTACCCAGCCCAAACAGCAACAACTTCTGGGATGACTGCAATCAAAATGGTAGGACCCACCCAGAGCCAGTTAATTTATACCAGTGAGAATCACAAGTCCTGATACCGGTTCATCACACTGTGGACAACTGGGCAAAACTCCGTGTCTCCATAACTCACAAGCTGTCGAGCAGAGGGGTGCTGCCCAGGCACAAACACACCATCTCGGTCTCACACCTCTTCAACACAGCTCAGCTTGCTTGGGGCAATTTAAATCCGCTATTATACAAATGAGAATAACCACTTGTCTCCAACTGGTTTCACTTGGTTCTTACCCAACAGGGAAGAGGATGTCATTAGAGAGAAATCAATGGAGACTTCCGAAAGGCTGCTCCAAACTGGTTCACAGTTACCCCATAATGAGGGACCCCCACCTTCCCACTTGTTCTGCAGGGTTCAGGGGCTTTGTTTGTGCCTTAAATGCTCTTGCGTAGAAAGTAGCAAAGCCACCACAAAGAGGCCTGGAGCTTCACGTTCATTTTCACTGGCTGTATTTTGTAAGAGCCTGTGGATGATGCAGTCCTGACACTAATGAATAAAGTATTGTTTCATCTGCTCCATTTCATTCAGCACAAGAAACACTTGGAAAAATGAGAACAAGGATTAAGAAGGGCTTTAAAAGTTTATAATACTCAATTTTAAAAAGCTTTCTCTCTAAAAAAAACCCCAAAAAAACCAAAGAAAACAACACAGAGGCTGTGCTCAGGCACAGTCAGGATGATTTGCAACAGTAAGGTTACCTCGTTATTTCCACATTTTTCATCTCTGTGAGCTCAATCCTGGGAGGGATGGGACCATAGCACCCATTGCAATGATAAGACCAGAACAGGGTTAGAGCACTTCTCAGCCTATTTTTATGCTCCATCACTGAGCCACTGCCTCCCTCCTGGAGCACCAATGATTTTTTAAGCTGGTGGCTGAGTGAGGAGCGAGGCAGCAGGCAGAGACCAGCAGGTTCTGCTGGAAAAACTCTGGTACTCATAGGACTCAATTCAGCATCAAAACAACTGATTAACACCATATCCCCATGCCTCATCTGGGCTGCAGCAACAGTCTACGTGTGTAACTCACGACGCTTGTAAGACAGCGAGCCTCCACTTCCACCATGATGAACAACTAAATTGCCTTATCCCATGTTAGTGTTGGATGAGGTGCACACAAACCATCATCATAGTGTGGCTGAGACACAGCTCACTGCTCCTGTGCTCCCAACCTCCTTCCAATCATGGGCACAGCACTGCGAAAACTCAAGAGAAGCACCAAGGAGCAGATATGCCACCTCTCTGCCTCTCAGCCTCCCACTAGTGAGGATTCCTCTTGCTATGGTGCAGACCCAGCACAGACAACCAGAAAAAAACCCACAGAAAACCCACAGAATCTCCCAAGTCAGCCTGAATTTATTCTTTCAGGGCTCTCATCCAAGTAATGAATAGACTCTGGACCCTCTTAGCTTCTATGAACTGTCAAAGACTGCAGAGCGGGGAACAGCACAGCTAAAACACGGAGTGTCTAGTCCAATAAATCCATATCCAAGCTCCAAAAATTAGACTGAGTTGGTAGCAGCTGCTGTACACAAAACCCACTGTGTATGTCTGCCTATAAGAAAAAGAACAAACCAACAAACAGTCTGACAGTTGATGCTCTCAGTCCCCTACAGACATGGCAGAATATAATTCAGCAGTGCTCAAGAGCCTCCACAGGCATGAAGAGCAAGAAGGCAGGGAAGACCAAGCCCTGGGGAACCTGGATCCACTGGGTTCAGGCATACATATTGTTCTTAACCACATAACCTCACCCTGGAGCTGGTGCTATTCACCAGGGGTGGCAATTACAAGGAAAAGACATCAGCACTAATAAATATGGAATTTAGAAGAACCCAGCAGCATAAACTAAAGCAGCTAATTTTGTAAAGTGTCTTCTCAGAGCCTCAGAGGATGACACAGAAGCATGTCCAAGCACTGTGCAGCCCTATAAACCAATCAACTGTCCTGGGAGGGACGCTGTCTGCACAGCCCTTTCTGGCCAGGGTTGGCACTGTGGTATCTCAGTCAGTCTCAGGCAGCTTGAGAAAGACATGTGGACAGATTTGTATGAGTGAAAGACATTGCAAGAATAGGAAGAACTTGGTTTCTTGGGAGTGGGGATGGTCATCCTTGCAGCAGCAGGAGACCTCCTGGGTGCCAAGCAATGATCTGGCACTTGCCACCAGGTGAGGATGGACTCGTTTCCTTCCCTGCCACCATCAAATCATCCTTCAAGTGGCCACTCATGATGGCAGAGGAGATGTATTCGACCTGCAGGAGATGCGGCAGTGCTTGCGAATGCTGGACTGGGAAGCCCAACCCTGCAATCTGGCCAGGCTTCACCAGCAGTGTTATTTCTCCTGGACTTGTGCTGCTCATGTCTGTGAGGTTCAGTTTGGAGGGGATGGGCATGGGGAAAGACATAGGGAAAAGAGCTTTTGCAGTTACGAAAACAAACTTGAAACCAAAAGGAACCAGACCAAAAGGCCAATCACATTGCAAAGCCTGCCGCTCACTGCCTCAAACCATCCCACAGCCCAAAGAGCCCCCACACAGGCTCTTCCAAGCACCTCAGGCTGACAACAAATTTTTTCCATGTTTTCAAAGTCCCTGATTTTTGGCCTCAGTGCCATCCCAGTGCACTCCAACTGCCCCGCCACAGTGGCACTCTTTTAGGAGCAGCTGCCTGCTCTCCTCCTCATGCCACCAAGCATGCAAGCTCACACCGGCACCACCAGGCCCATGGCACTGTGCACAAAGCTGGTGGATCAACCATCATCAACCTTGCTCTGCACCACACACCTCCTTCGTCTGCCCTGGAGGCCAAGGCCTCATTTTCTGGGACTAGGGAAAGGAGGAGAAAAAGGAATTTGCCTCATCTGTAAGCTATAAATCCTCCCCATCTTCCTGAGCTCAGTGCAGACAGGAACATCTGTGTGGCAGTGTTTCCCTAAGGCCCCAGCTCTGTTGATGATGCTGAAATACCAATTTAAGCGTATAAACTGGAAAACAGGAGAGAAATAAGTGGCAGGGAAAGGAGGGAGGGCAACCATAGAATCATGGAATGGTTTGGGTTGGAAGGGACCTTCAATGATCATCCAGTCCAATCTTTCTGCCATGGGCAGGGGTTTCTTTCACTAGAGCAGGATGCTCAAAGCCTCATCCAGCCCAGCCTTGAACACTCCCAATGATAGGGTAGCCAGTGCTTTTAAAGGAAACAAAATTAATATTGTTTACTTGGAAGAAGGTATTATTTTGCCTAAGAGATTTTTTTGCTCAGTGAGTACAGAGGATGAGACCCACTATGCATGCTGTTGGACGGGGTCTGCTGAGGAACAGAGGGAAGAGGGAGGCAGCACCAAACGTGTGAGCACAGAGAATGGGGCCAAATACAAGAGGTGGACTGTCAGGACCCATGGCTGGATGATGTCTCATTCATCTCAGGACCCATCTTCTCTCAACATGCAGAAGATGCTTTTCAACTGCAAATGCATCCAGCTCCATCTATGGACCACCCTTGGCCCCAGTGCCACTCTTGTAGCACCAATGCTTGTATGTCTGGAAACCTAATTTTGATTTCCAGCCTAACTCATTAGCAGCTACACTTCCTCCCCATGCACACTCGTTTACCTTGTGGGGTAAATACAGAGCTGTGTAAGACATTGGGCACCTGTATGTCCCAGGGACCATGGTGCTCACACCTCCCAGGATCAGGTAAGGTTAATCCCCCGTGAACTGCTGCAGCAGGAAACACTAGCACCAAACCCTCCAGAAACCCAGCCCAGATCACAGCACGTGGAGGTCTGGTCCAGTGTTTGTAGGACCTATAAAACACAGCTGTGCTCACCTCTCCAGCCAGCTGCACAGCAGAGAACCATGCAAAACATTAATCAGAGCTGTGGTCCTGTTGATTGTTATAATTATTATTATTATTATTATTATTATTATTATTACTACTACTACTACTACTGCAGTCATACCTGGGGGCCCCCAAAGAGATCACTGTGACAACAAGACACGGTCCCTGCTTTGATGAGTTGACAAATCTAGTTTGAAACAAGTCGCAGTGAGTCAGCGTGGCACATCATGAGGAGGGGAGCTGGCAGTGCTGGGAAAATTGCTCACTTAGCTGGTCTAAGCCACGCACGCCTTGAGTGCTTCCAGTCACATTAAAATGCTGCTGGTTTATAAACCTCTGGCTCTTGCCATTTCACTTTTTTTTTCCCAGCCATTTAACCATTTCTAACTTCTTCTAAAATTCCATTGAGTAGCTTTTAATTTGGCTGATTTTTGTGGAGATCTTGGAGGAAAGAATAAACAACCTCAAAGTCAAGGTGAGGCCAAGGAAATGCCTTGGTGGGAGGAAGAGGGGGCTACAGCCATTCCCCCACCATGCACACAGCGCCCGCTCCACAGCCTGTCACTCCAGTGTCTTTCCCTGTGTTTTTGACACGTTCAAGAAATAAAACCACAAATGCTATCAGCCAAGCAGAGCTGCTATGTGTGAGCAACACACCTACAAAACAATAATGAAGAAACACGAGGCCAGAGGATGCATTTTCCCGAGTGCTAAAAGCAATGAGCTGAAGAAATTACCAGGAGCAAAATTTGCCAGTCTCCCAGAGAGATTCCCGATACCATCCCTGCAGCCTCTGGGAGAAGGGAACCAACTCCAGTGACACGGCTGGGGCAGGCAAGGCTGCGCCAGGCTGGGATGTGCATGGCCACTTTTTGCCCCATTACAGCCCAGGGACAGCCCTTCCCTGGGGTGGCACTGCTGCTCGCACTCCTCTCTGGCAGAAGGATGCTGTGCTGCGTGCTACCCGTGCGCTGGGCAGAAAGCCCATGTGGCTCCAGTGAAGCACCTCCAGAGGGGCAGAAGGAATGAAAACACACTGGGGTAATGAGGGGAGGCTGCAGCTCCTCCACCTACAGGCTCACAGATAACCAGATGGGAAAGACCTGTGACCAACAGAGAACAAATTTAGGCAAAACAACTTGCGGTGCTCCTTTACGCAGGGAACCAGTGGGGCATGGAGCTGTCTCCCAGGCTGAATTATTGCTGCAGAAACAATGGAGGTCATTGAAGAAACAATTAGGGAGCCTGGAGGAGAGAAGGGAGCCATAGAAAGTGAATGAAGCACATTGGACTAAACATTTTGTCACTGTCCCCCTTGCTTGCCAGATCCCAGAAGTCTCGTGTTCTCAGGGTTATATATGGCTGGGCTAATGGCTTTGCACCAGCTGCTGACACTGACCAGCAGCGTGTCACCTTCTGAAAGTGGATTAGCTTAAGCTGGAGGCACGCTGTCACACCATTAAGCCGGTCCCTGACCAGGTCTTGGCCAGCCCTTAGCACTTCCAGGCCTGTCAGATGAGGATGGGATCTCTGAAAGCCCAGCATCCCAGGCAAGGGACTGGCACTGAAAAAGGCCTCCTGTGAGCTCCTGATGTCTCCTGGTTTCTAACAAACAGACCTGGCTATGCTCAGCTGCTTGCAGATCTGGGTAGTCAGTGTTGCATGAGAAATGTTTGTGTGCCTTGTCTCCTCTTCCTGGTCTGCAGCATCTGCTCAGCTCTCAGGGAAAGTCTCCTTCCCCTCCCTTCCCCAGATGCCAAGAAACAAAGAATTTTTTAGAAGGTGATACTATTCCTGATCCACATACAATCGGATCTACAATCACTAAAGCACCGACAATTAAGGCATACTGACATTTTTCAAAAAAAAAAAAATAGCTGCTGATCAACAAGTTTTCCTGGGGGGAAAAAGAAAAAGTGTCATTTTCCATTATTAAGTTTTAAGAGATTTAGAAAAAGAAGAATTTCCACTTGACTTGAAGGTGACATTTTCATCGCATTTCAGAAACGGATTATTTTTTTCTTTTTTAATTCCAAATGTCTTTCTCTTCCTCTTACTTGCTAATGTTTTGTTACTGAACGCAACAGAACAGGTGCATATGACTTCGCTTTTCCCCTCCAACACATTTTCTTTTTTCGTTCTAAATTCTCCGAAGTTAGAGCGGCAGAGGGAAAGAAATGAAACACTTGTGAGACTTCTCCAACTTTCCTATAAAATGTCCTTAACTTTAGAAAAATCACCCAAGTGCGAGATTTTATATGCTGGTTTTTTTCCTTTCTATTATCCTGTAGTCTTCCTGAAAATGCATATACTTTCAAGAGACAAAGTAGAAAAGGGAAAAAAAATACAGATGACATTTATCTTATTGCATTCAACACAAAAGAAGGAAAAGTGGCAATGGAACAAAGTAAAGCATCCAAAACCAAAATCAAAAAGCTGGTTTGGCAATTTTCTTGAATACAGCTGAGTCTTCGTTTGGGGGGAGGATGAAGAGGAGGAGGGGGAAGAGTTTTCCACCCATTTCTAACCACAGTAAATCACTGGGAATAGAAAAGATACAACTGTGCCAAGACAGCTACCACTCTCTCCTAATATCCTTGGCTTCCACCTTGTTTCTGCTGCAGTAAGGTTCCACTATGCACTCTCCACTGCCAGTTAGGGCCATCCTGGTTGCTCCAACTAGCAGGTTTCCAGTTACAAACCCTGGTCTGTGCTCCTGCTGCTGGGAACTCCCTGCCTCCATGTGTCCACAAGCCAGGAACCCAACTCCCATAATTGCTGTTTGCCTATGTGAAGACAGAAGGACTTTTACAACAGGAGGTAGAGGAAGGCCGATGCAGCAGGCATTTGGCAGGCATTGGTTTTACTGACATAACAGCTCCAGAGGCTATTGCAATGGTCATGAAAATATCCCCAGAATTATATCTTTAAATTACTTCATATTGAAGAGTGTTCTATAGTGGAGGGAAAAGAATAAAACTGAACCAAACCAGCAGGCTGGAGAGGAAGCACTCCTAGATCCGTTCTGCCAAACATGTCCTACCACCACACTTACACTCGTACTTCCACAGCTTCGTCCCACATTCATAAAGGATTCCCATTGTGCTGGGATGAAAGAACTGATGCTGAAAAGGGTTGTTCAAGCCCCAGCTCCTTGGATCAACACATACCAGCAGAGACCAATCAAGCAAAATACCTTGAAAAGTACCAGTCTTGGACATAGGACATCTGCTTCCAATTAAGCACAAGATCTGTCCCCATGTTGTCCCCCAGACCTGCACCTCTCAGGAGGGTAGCTAGTTAGAGCAAGGGTAAGAGATACCTTCACATTCTTCTTGATTTGAATGATCTGAAACAGGGAAGCTTCCACAAACTCATCAACAAAGAGCAAGTGCAGAACAGCCTGTGTTAGCAGTCAGTTCCTCTGAATTAGGCAGTTGTGGTTCCTTCTTTAAAAAAATAAATACTTACCATCACCTCCTGGTTGCTTGTATGGATTGTACTTTGGCTTGGGGGCAACAACAGGTGCAAATTTCTTTGGTGTTTGCTGGGTGGACACAGAGATGCTGGGAGTCCCAAAGGTGTGTGTGGTCTCCATCCTTGCAGTAACGTGACCAACAGGCTCGTTGGTACTCTTGGGTGGCAGCCAGGACGGGTGCGACATGGTTCAGATCTGAGAGGAGAAGCAAAGAGAATCACATGTACGTTAGGAATTTAGGCTGGGAAAATAACATTTTCAAGCCTACTGCTTTGCTGGTTCATAAAAATCAAACCCACAAAACCCTTCAACATGTTTAATTTGGGCATGCTTATTTTTAAATATATTGGTCCTGATATATAGGACTTATGATATTAACTTGTCTTTCTTTCCCCAGTAGATGAGAATTACTGATCAGCTCATTGGTGGTGCCTGCAAAAAGTATTGCTATTCTCCTCTTCAAACCAAAGTGGAGGCAGGCTGATACCCCAGAGAAGACCATCAATCCCACCATGCACTCAGCACAGTAGTGATATACTTGCCTTTCCCTGTGAGGCTTTTGTGAGTACATTAACGTACAACAGTGCAGGTGCTCTGGGGACAAGTGTAGTTACAGATAGACACACTTCCCAAATACACCTTTGGCACTTTTTCACATGTTGTTTAGGACCCCATGTCCCAGTGACTTTGATTCAAACTTTTAAGAAAAAGGATTTCAAAAGCAGCTAATCATTCTTGATGCCTCCATTTCTGAATGCTCAGCTCCAGATATTTTAAAAGCATGTCAGTTCTGAAAAAATGCCAGAATCCCACAACCGCTGACAACCAGGCTCCTTTTAGACATCTTGACTTGTGTAACAGAAAACAGAGGCAGCCCAAATCATTACTTATTTAAGACAATCTTGGCTTTGGCCTCTTAAAAGCCTACATCACTTTTGAGAACTGGACTCAGACGCTGCTGAAAATGTTGCCCATAAAAAACCTGTTCATTGCAATGAACAAGTGCTTTTCACCACACACAAACCACACTCACCGGGTAGCAGTGATGGTCCTACAGTACCATCAGATGGTCCTACAGACCTGGACTTGAGATGTGATGAGGAAATGAAGACCCTACACAGACAAAAGCCAAGCCTAAGTTTGGAGCTCTTGAGCACCCAGTCACTTCTGCCCATGCTCTGCTTTGGTGCCAGGACACCTCAAGGCCACCTAAACCAGCAGGCAGCTGCTATACAATCAGGAAAGGTTTGTTTTGATCATGTAGAAGGATGAGTGCAAGAGCGAGCACCAGGCCATGGGAGACATTAGCAGACTGCCATTGCAGACAAGCACTTCCATCTGGCAACAACGGGACAAAGCAGAGGTGCTGCTGGATTTGCAAAGAAGTGGTCTCTAACAGCAGCAGCAAGTGCAGTCTGCTGGGGCTGAGATGCAAGAGAGAGATGGAGCTCTGCTGAGCGTCGCAGTAAAGGGCTGTATTAGCTGGTGTAAACAGTCTCAGGGTGGGAAGAGGAAAGGGAACAGACAAAAGGCGGCCTCTGGCAGGTGTAGACTCCCTTGGAGTTAAATCATAACTGAAGTCCACAGTGCTACAGCTCTCTAACTATTCTGACACAGCTCTACAGTCACGCATGCATCTGTTTGAACGGTTCACAAGGAGGTACTTCCAAAGCTAAGAAGTGCAGCCACATACAGTTCATTGATACCATGCAGGAATGCAGCCACAGGTCCACTCCTAGGCTACCTGGGCATATTCATGTTGCCTCACAGCTAAGACTTCCATGCACACATGCTTCTCATAGAAACAAACAACACTGAGCTCTTCAACCAGCCCCTAGGAATATATGGAACATGTAGGCAGGAAGAACACCTATCTGATAGCATATTTGAGTCTACATAGAGAAAACAAAGCAGAAATCACACTTCATTTCCCCTTTCTCCTAATTTGGGCTCACACATCACTAGAAACATCAAGACTAAGTTGTTGGGACTTAAGGGCAGAGCTATTTTGCCAGCTCATCCTGGCTGGCAAAGCATCTGCATCCTACAAGCTTCACGGTAGAGCAAACTCAGTTGATTCCTTTATCAATGAAGAAAATGAAGACTCCTGGGTATAAAGTAGAGAAAGTAGTCCTGCGGGTTCCTGCATGGAGAACCTTGTCCTAGCAATTTTCTGTTAGCAATGCTGAGTCAGTCTGGGGGAAAGGAGCAAGGACTCCACATGGTAGTGTGGGGACAGTACCTCCAGCTAACAGCAATGACTGTTTAAACTGATGTATATGTATGTGTGCTTATTCCATCCCAATAAGTTTATTCCAGGTAAAAGGTTTCCTACTTGAGGAGTCCTTTCTACTTAAAGTCTCAATATCTGACCCAACACTAAGAGACAGACAATTTGTGGTCATCTTCCACATCCATCATTCCTTGTAAGAGAGAGGAACTGGCAAGTGCCAAACATCATCCCCAACACTTGTGGCTCGTCCTTACCATGCAGTCTGACTGCTCAGTGGGCATGCAGTGGTTTCATGATCCCTACCACTGGAGAATGAGTTTGTTGTGCTAGACATCTGATACCAGTGAAAGGAAGCCACTGGGGCCAGCCTGGAGGGACTGGCTAGAAATGAAGTAGATGGGAGCATGGCAGGAGCACCCTGGAGATGGACAGGCATCCTTGCTGAGCTGCAAGGATGCGACTTTTCCTTCCCACATATGCCTTCCTTTTGACCTTACATTAACAGTGCGGAGCATCATTCTGAAAGCAAGAAGTGAAAGGCAGGTCTTCCCCACAAGGCTGGAGAGGAAACCAGCCGCGATGGGTAGGGGCAGAAAGCACGCAAACTGTGCTCCCTCTGTCTGGTACTTCCCGTTACCAACACCAGTCCTGATAGACCTAGAAACTGACTGCCGCTCAAGCAGTAAGATTCCCTACACTGCTGCCTCCTCCTCTCACATCCTTCAAAAACATAAAATGCAGCAATAAAACTCAGGCAACTACCTAGGTTTTAAGAGCAGAAAGCAATGAGGGCACTCAGCCTTGAGAGCTAAACTGGACAACTCCGCACTCAGCAGAGTTATTACATCCAAAGACAACTATACCTTACCTATTGCTAAAAGCATCCTGGAGTTTTATTCTGACAGGTTTTCAGCCCCTGGTTTCATATCTCATATGAAATAGCGTCCCACTGCAGGAAGCACCCTCAGACCCTGGACATTATCGCCATATTGATTCAAAGCAAAAAAAAAATCCCAGTACCGATCAGATTACTGTCATTCCTAGCAGCTCCCTAGTTGTTCCTAAACAACCTCCCAGGCAACACACCTAGGTCCCACTGAGCTCTCATGGTCTGCCAGGTTGATGGCAGGGATGGGTCCAGTGATGCACAAATCAAGGATATCTGCCTCAGTAGCCGGGTTGCACAGTGCTGGGGACAGCTGAAGACGATGTGAATCTCAATGAACGAGCTTAAAAAGCAGACTGCTCTGGTGGACAGTTTGGGAGTGTGAAGACCACACTGCTGTAACTCAACTGCTGACTGTAAGCTGGCACAGATCTCCCTCTCAGCTACCCTCTAATGCATTTGTTTTGGCTGTGGTGGTATTTTCTAATTGTTTCCCCTTTAGCCTTTTCTCTTCCTCTTTCTCCCCTTCTCATTTATGCATTTGCTGCAACTCGTTTTTGCTATCTATGCCTTGACAATGTTTTCAGCAAGTTCCCTTTTCCTCATCTGCTCCAGGCCAGGCTCCCTAGCCTCAATTCAATTTAGCCTAACAACTTTGCAAGATCATAAAGAAAGAAAATGAATTAATCTCTTTTCAACAGCTGAAGCTAAACTTCTGGGTTTGCTGTTATTTTTCCCCCACTTTTTTCATCTGGTAAAATATAAGGGACAGTGGCTTGCAGATGGGCACAGTCCCCCATCTCTCTCTGCAGACTTCTCCATGGTGGAGCATCCTGGCTAATTCAGGCAAAGCCATCAGTGCTCCCTCACCATTCCCTGCAATATTGCCTGGTTTTCGATCAGAAGCTTCTTTGGAACAGAACAGATGAACATTTTATGATGTGGACAAGTAATCAAAACAGTACAGGGAAACTTGGGCTTATAACCATTCCTCTTACTCTAAACTTACTCTTACACATGCCACCACCTCTACATCATTGTGGTTCCTGCACTTGGACAAGAACTTCCAATAGGTAAAGGCAGTGCTTTTCTGGCTGGCCAGCAAACACAACCAGCAAAAGCATGTTTCACTTTAATCTTTGAGGTGGTTCCTTCCAAAAAAAGCTATTTCTACCAGTTCTACATTAAACAGTATTGTCTTCAGAAATTTCTAACTAGATGTAGGATGTGGGGGCTTGCAGAATTCAGTGGTTGCAAGAAGGCTAAAGTCACTGAGAAACTCAGCAAATAAAAATAAACTGTATTGGATATTGTAGGCTTGAGAGAACCAAGGAACAGGCAAAGCACAATGAAAGGTGCATCAAGATGAATGGGCTGGGGGAACCCAAGAAGCAGGACCAGAAAAAGCATCCTGGGAGCATGCACACCAGCAGGGGATAACACGGTGAAGTGCCTCCACTCACCTTGGCTACCAGGGATGGAGCTGTTACAATAGCTGTATTACCCATTTCTAAAGGTGAACACAGCAACCTCTTCCTTCAAGGGTAATACTGAATGGAGTGAAAAACTACCAGACCCAATCTGATCACTTTAGTCCGTAAAAGACAATCCCTCCCATTGGAGAACGGTAAGTCTCACTAGCCTTTTGCTGGACAAGCCACCTATTGCTGTTCCTCGGATGCCAAACACAAAGGGCCTGATCCCTCTGCTGGACCACAGAGCTCCCACTGGAAAGTTAAACATTAGGTTAAATCTACAGTTGCCCCCACATTTCTGCTCCAAACAAATCATTTGTCAGGCATGGTTTGTCTTCAACAAGCCCTTTCCTAGCAAAACTGAATAAATCTAGCCATCCAACATTTAACACAGCCAGGCTGGAACAACCTTTGTCATCAGAGCCTGTGTCCCTGCGAACCTGCCCAGAGGGACAGCAACCTCTTGCTTTCCCATCAGTGCCACATCTCCCTCTGTCTTGGTTGGAGCCTTCTGTGTTCCTGCCTGCCACCCTCACAAAGCCATCCTCCTTGGTCAGCATTAACTCAAAGGTTCTACTCCTGATGTTGCTGCTACAAGCGTTTCCCATCACTCCTTCCTCACTGACCACTCTGGCAATATCCTTTTCCCAAATTCGCCGCCTGAATCCAGACAAAAATATTCTAAATCTTCCTTATGTCACTGCTTTGAAAGCCCTTCTCTTTGAGCATCTTGTCCAGCCCTTCTGCACTGTGCAGAACACTGAAATCTACCTAACTATTACTTCACAAAGCTTTGCTGAGCTAAAGAATATTGGTTATAAAGTATAAGTACCCTCAACTGAAGGAACGTGAGTATCAGAGAATCCAACACAGCGTTAGATAAATTGTTTGGGCAAGCAATTAAGCACCATCATCACAGCTTCTCCTTTATGCCTGGCTTTAAATTTATCTAGCTCCACTTCCAGCCACTGGATTTTGTTACGCTCCTGTCATCTGCATTACAGATCTGTGTCTCTTCCTCATGCAGATCCTTTCAGAACACAGCCAGGTCGTTGGTTAAATCAGATCAAAACATTTAAATTAAGTATCAATTAAACTCACTGTAAAGAGCAGACTTCTCTTGATTCATTCACATATATTTACTCTGAACTCTCTTCAATTTTTCATCTACCTTTTATGAAATGGTGGATGCTAGCTTAAGACCATTTTTTCAAGAATGGTAACTTAAAATGGAAGGGGTAAAACGATGAATAATATCAAAGGCAAAAACCAGACTGCAATCAGCTGTGGCTGCCCAAGGTTCTGTTATCCTTCCTTCCTTGGAAGCATTAGTCATCACCTACTTTTGGAGGCAGAGGATAAGACTGGACTAACCATGATAAATAACATTAAGAGCAAAGAGTGAAATCTCACTGCATAAACAAGGAAAACAGTGTGCTCAGGTTCTATCATTAGGATGATCTTAATGCCATAAGTTCAGAAAATTTTAACCATGAAAGAATACACCGCAGCAGAGGAACTGGAATCCACGAATCCCAAGATGAGACCACATTATCTAAAAATGTCAGACTAGGAATATCAATAGAAGATAACACCAGCCAATAATAAAAGCCTGACAAGGTTTTTTGTTCCTTTTTTTTCCCTCTTTTTTTTTCTAATGTGTGGGTATAAGTGCTTGTTTTTGCTTTTAATTACAGGATGTCATTAACCTTTGAGAAGCAAAGATGAAACAATGAGGGTTCCAAGCCAATTTAGCCTCATATCAGATAACCAATAGAAGGGAAGAGTACCAATTTGTCTACTCTCAAAATTGTTAGTACATTCATCTCTGAGACAGACTGGCTTTTCTGTGATTAGAGTGTACCCAAATAAATCTTCACTTCATTTTCGTATTTATAACATGGACCAAATACTCCTTGGATGTTGATGGACTTTGCCAAGACAGAAGAATATGTCCTCGAGTTAATTAAGCTAATGCTTCACAATGGGTAGCAATAGTGCTTAAAAAATGAGCAACAGCAGTCTGCTTTCAGTCTGCTCTGTCTTCCATCCCACTCATTCCTAAATCCACCGGCTTGATGTAGGTCCATAACATTCTGTCTTAGTATCACCGATGCACAGTTAACCATCACTCCTAAGGCAAAGGGATTGACCAGATACAGGGAATCTGGACCTTCTTTGCTGACAGCAGATGCAACTGGAAGCCCTATTGTGGCTTCCCTCCGATACTATTCAGGAACACGATCAAGACATCCCCTTCCCTGGATAACTCAAGTTTATCTCTAAGGGCTTACAAGAGCCATGTGTAGAAAGGCAGACTGCATCCCCCACACTCTCCCTTCTCTTCTGTTCATGTAAAAGAACTCAAAGGGGAAACTTATGACTTAACTTCACCTTCCAACTGAGTTTTAAAGATCATCTCTAGCACTGAACCAGGGGGACACTCTCCATGATGCAAAATCATGTCACACATTGCCCCTTTCAGTTACAGGTGCAACCTACAAGATTGGATGTTTCTACTCTAAGCTTATTTGCCTTCATTTTGTTTGCCTGAAATTCCCAAAAGCACAAATACAAATGCCTTGCTAAAATACAGCTCTTTGCTTTGTCCTCACCACCTCCACTCCACTAATTAGCCAAAAGCAGTAATTGAGGCTGACCAGAACGATTTGCGTTTTACAAACTCTCACAGCTGCTTGTTTCTCTTGGCACTGTTCCCCTTTGAATGCTAAATTAATTTATTTCTCCATTTATGGCTGATGATCTCTAGCCATGAAGCTTTCCTACTTCTTGTGGCCTCCAAAAGAGGACATAATGTCAAAGCTCTGGTCTCATTAGAGGTCTTTAACCAAACATAGGAAGGGCCATATGTACTTAGAAACTCAGCCCAAGGTCTCCTGGGATGCCTTTCCCACATGGTACTACTTATCCTCATCAATATGGGAAATTATCTGATTTAGGGAATTGAGATTCCTTTTGAACTCCCTTAATCATTGCTGATCTGTATAACATCTCACCAAATTTAAGTCCTGTACTATTAACCAGTCCAAAGAAGCTCCTCCCTCAAACCCTCCCAGCAAATTGACTGGCCCTTCATGCTCCTCAAACGTCATGTCAGCAACTTGGAGAACTGCTAAGCTGCAGGAACAACCCTGAGCACTGGGAATCCTGTGTGTGGGGCTGACATGACCAGTGAGCAGTGGAGAGCTAACAGGAGTCAACTGAGCCACCACGCAACTCTGAGATGTGAAGAAGAAGAATGAAACAGGCTGCCACCCTTCAGTGACTACTTCTTGACATATGCAAACTCGATGCACGTGGACTCCAACTCCTTGTGGCACATCTCTCCCTGAGATCATGTTTCTCTGCTTGCACTCATTTTACACTGTTCATGGACATTTCTTGATGTTTTGCTTTAGACTTTCACAGCAGGTGTCAACTAGAGAAAGCTTAACTCTCCTTCTCCCTCCAGACCCAGAGTTTCTTTCAATTGCCTGGACAGGGCACAGGTTTCAGCTCAATCCCCTATAAATAAATAAACAAACAAACAAAATAAATAAATAAATAAATGTCACTTCTTCAGTTAAACAGGGCTGAAAGCATTCACCAATTTCCTGCTGTGGGACATCACTAATGTAACCACAGGAATTAAAGGAGAAAGGAACTTAGTTAGAGCACTGCTTGTGCTGAATTATACCTCAAAGTACATAATCTAGTATTATCTCACTCTGGCTTTAACAGCTTTGAACAAAGGGTTGGCCCAGATGACCTCCAGTTCCCTTCCAAAATCAATTATTCTACAACTCTAAAACCCCATACTTCCAGCTGCGAGTTTATCTGCACTCGAAAGGGTTTGCAGCTGTATCTCACTTAAGATACACCAGCAATATCACCTACCAGCAATGCAACATTATATTCCTTATTCTCTAGTTGCAATGGTTTGCAAATGAACACAGCATGTGCCCATTCTTTTAACTAAATAACCAATACGTGGAAAATAACTACTTTTTTTTTTTTTTCCTAGCATGGCTGTATCCACACTTTGATTTTTTTTGCCAGCAGATCCACACTGGATTGGGTTGTGACTTTTGTTTTATGTACTAAAGTCACCACTACTTCTACAGTATTGCTCAAACATAACAGGAAAACACAAAATCCATCATGGAGATTTTAAAGATACGATGGTAAAGAATGGTCTCTTTGCACAAAGATGCTTGATACAGGTTAATGTCACCATGAATATAGTTCACCAGATACCAATCCAACATCATATTCATTCTTACACCAAAACCCTGCTTCTGGGACAATTTTGGTACCAACCAAAAACCTACCCTTTCTTAAGTTTCCTTCTTAGCTCATTTCTCTTGTGTCAGCTTCAGTAGTGGAAAAGGTAGATGGGCAAACTAAACATAAAACTTCTTTTCTTTTCCAATATAATTGCATTAGTAGTTTTGGGATTAGATGCAGGCTATTTTACTGCTGCTCCAAAACACACATAAAAGCTGATGAACAAGATCTTCCTTTTACAGCCATGTCACATCCTGGTGTTGGATGACAAACTAGGCTTTAAAATCCCAGTAAATTGAACTTAACTGACCCATGTGCATTGAAACAAAGAGATAGTACTGGGTCCCTGGAGACAGATAGATCTATCTAATCTAACACAACTCTAATGACCACATTATAATTTCACCAGAGAGCAGGCTGATTCTTGACTTAGGTGGTATGAGACAATCCTCAGCCACTCCAAACAATCATATTGGATAAAACATTAATCCAAGGCCTGAGCTACTTGTGGTCACAACAAACCCCAGGGCAAGTGCAGCAGAGGAGGTAGACATGGTGGCCGGCCGAAAATGCTCCCTCATATACAGCAAAGTTTGTGGCTGAACCTTAAGAGCTGAGCCAGGAGGTTGCTCTGAGCCAGCCAAATTTCTTCCAGTTCTTATAACTCCTCTTCCTGATAACTTGACCTACAAGTTTGTGAGGGCACTGCTGTGCCACAAAGTTTCAAATTGATGTTTCAGAATATCATATATAAAGTGGGAGAGGAAATATACTAACAGGGACAGCAAGAGAACAAGCAGAATGATGCAGAAAGGTTATTTTGAGTCTCAGACCATGAGCTCCCTTACACAAACACTGTTTTCCTGCACATGATTTATTTTCAAGATCCCTCTGCCAAAAAAAAAGCTGTCTTTATTCCTTCTGTACCCATATTCATTGTCTTGCCTATAGCACAGCTCAGTACTTGGCTTCTGACTTGAGCAAGGCACTGCCAAGCAACATAGAGCTTATCCATCAAATAAAATGGTTAAAGGGACTTGACTTCTCAACCAATGGAGACATGCTGGAATCAGGCCTACCAAGAGAGTTCCACAAGAGAGAAGAAATCAGGACAACAAGAGATGGGAAGGTTAAAGCTGTTGGAGCAAGCCCAGGCTGTTTGGATGCTGATGCTGGCTGTAAACAAGAAGGAACCGTGCAGAACTAACATTCAGCCCAGCAGTGAGATATCAACAAGACCCCAGTGGGACGAAATGGGACCATGGCAGCATATTGACAGAGAGATAATTGTGTTAGCTTTGCAGATTGCTGTGTGTATATATCTCAGCCTGGGGAGAAACAGCAGGGATCTGAGCTCAGTAGAGAGTGGGAAACTGATACAGAGTGAACAAGGAAGCAGTGCTGAGCTTGAGGTCCTACCCAGCAAGGCTAGTGTGGGTGTAGGTGGGTTTTTTATTTAAAATGGGTTCCCTGCACTCCTAAAATAGCTGTGGTTGCAGTAAGAGTCATCTGCCACCACCCCTGGAAGAAAACATATCTGCTATTGGCAGTCTGAACCCTAAGCCATTGAGAGGATCTCTGTGAATGGAAAAGGAGCTGCAGCCCAGAATATGGGTACAGTAAAGGCCCAACTCAAAAAGGACATGTGTGCAGCACCAACACCACTATAATCTTGTGACATCTCAAGGGGTTGGTAGTACAAACCAGACTTTGAAACTCTAATGCCTAAAAAGCAAGCAATTAAATCAATTAATGGGCAGGAACTATGTCCAGGATCAAAATCTTTAATCCTCGATTCTTTTCCTCCCACCTGATCCACTTAACTTTTCCTCCCTCAGATCACAAGCCATCCTGGAAGTCACAGTCTCGAGTATGATAAATCCCTGGATGACTTCTCTTCCTTCCTGAGCACTGCAGCAACCTGTGCCTTGTTTTTGGCAGCTCAACCCATAGCACCTTGCAAATAATCAGGGGAAATAGCCTTTTTCCTATGGAAAATCCTATATCCTAAATGCACAGAAGAGTGATAGCTACCAGATGGCTGGGAACTGATGCTGCAGAGAGATTGCTAATGGAAGCAAGATATTTGAGTGCAAGAAAACTGTAGGAAAGGAGGTACACTGACCCCTTTGTATAAACAGTCAGAAAAAAGACCACATTTCTCTGAGTTTCACAACAACAGGTGATTTGCCATCATCATGACACCAGCACCCCAATGTATTCTTCGTCTCCTTTTTGCAACACAAAGAAAAAAATAAAGTGCTTCTTCCTTTAAGAAGCTGAAAGCCTGCAGTACTGTCAGGAAAGAAAGCAGTTCTCTGCAGGTTACTGCTTTTAGCAGGAGACTAGACTATCACCAATGCTAGATAAGGCTTGCTGTGGCTTTGTCCGTGAAAACCTCTAAAACGGAGAATCCCGACTACTTTGTGACTTGTTCAAGTGTTACACTATTTTCCCAATAAAAATGTTTTTCTAACTCTCCAGTTGAATCTCCCAATCCACTATGCATGCCCATGGCATTATATTTTGCCATCTAGACAGAAGTATTTGGCTCTGTCATCTTCGTAATGCCCCCGGCAATAGTCACAGGGTGCTGCTGGATCACTTCTTTGCCTCCTCTCCATCCAAGACAGGAGGCAAAGCTCCCTCAGCCTATTCTGTATGCAATGTGCTCTAGGTCCTTGACTACCCCTCCTCTGGACCCTCTCCAGCTCTTCAACATCCCACTTCAACTGCAGGACTCAAGACTGGATAACAATCTCACCAGTAGGGATTAAAAGTGAACAATAACTCATCTCAGTCTACTGTCCAGGGTTCTCCTGAAGCAACCCCATACCCAGTTTGCTTTACTGGCAATGACAGCACACACTGGACTTATATTTGACCTGGTGTCCACTGCCTATTCTAGATCCTTTCATCAAGGAATAAAGAATAAAAGGCATATTTTGAGACGGTGCCTAAGCTGGAAGAGCTCCAGGATGTCTATCGCCACATGCATAGGAGGGTAAGTCACGAGGTGATGTTAGCTTCCCCTAAGCTATTTTCAACAAACACACCATAGAGCTCACTGAGAAGACAGCTGTTAAAAGAGAGGTGTTCTGGAAGCACAATGGGGAAATGGGTGAAGAGGAATATAAAGAGCAAAGGTAAGCATGCCATGATGCTCTGGAGCACATTAAGATAAAGCTCTGTTTTAGTAACCATAGGGCATTAGTTCTGCTCTGAATAGAAACTTGTGACTAAAGACAAGTGCTTGAGATTTGATTTTCAATTCTTCTTTGAAACACATAAAACCACCAAGCACCAGCCTAGGAAAGTGCTGCTCTTCCCTTTTATCTCAGTGTCTGTTTATTCAGGAACAGTGATACTGAAAGCTCCAGGAGATAATTCCTCAGCTGATGTAAACCACAGTGCCAGCAATGAAGTCCACCCAGCCAGGGATCCACACTGGCCTTGCAATTTTGCTAAACAAGCTCGTCATAATAAAAGGCTAATTCCAGTTGCTCCACCACTATCACATTGGTGTCTTCTGGTTTTGAACACCCAAATTAATCGTTTGTTCCCCTTCCCAGAAGTCAGCACGAAGCTTTGTTGTGGCAAAAGAGTTTCCACACTTGACTGGCCACATTGGTTCCCTAGATGTAAAATGGCTCAAATCTGACAGTCTCCAGGAAAACATTACAGCGCTCATCTATCTTCACTGCACCTCCTCAGAAGACAGAGCTGGGGGGGGGTGTGGAAGAGAGGAAATTAATCATGAACAGAGGGAATTTTTGGAGAAAAGGAAGAACCAAACTTTCAATGTATCTAGAGACAGTGATACACCGCTGCATTTTAGCCACTGCTGGCAACTGCTTGTGTTCTGCTTTTGAACTATACTAGGGCAGCTGGGCCATGCAGCCAGTAAGTGCACACACAGCTCAGTTAATCAAATGCCCTCCAACATTTCCTACCACTCTCTCACAGAGAGAGCAAAGGCAAAGCATGTTCCCACACACAACTAAGCGTCTGCAAGGCATTTCAGCATGCCTTTGCTGTGTAATGCACATATTTCTCTTTCAAAGTAACACAGCTGCCAACACCTTAATCATTCCATGGGGACCTTCAACCCCATCAGCCCCTTAAGTGCTTCATTACCTCCAGTGCACTCCTGCAGAGCTCTCATCCCAGGTGAGCTGTACGAGCACAGCTCCCTGTCAGCTGAAGAAAGCAGACTGAACTGCAGGAGATCAGAATCTGTGCAAATCAGGTCTAACAGCCTATCTACCATCACTCTCTGTTCCTGCAAGTTTGGCCTCGTTTACTGCAAAATATCTAGGACAAAAAGGCAAGACAGCAACAAGAAACCACCTTTGAGACGGAAATTATTGCATGTTTCTTTTCATGAGATCCTGTGGGAGAGATGTTTGCTCCTCTGCACGGACTCTCTAAGGGGCTATGGAGACCAGCCAAATAGCCTAACTGAGGCACCTGAGTAGTGTGCACATCCCCAAAGCTTTCTTGTTTTTAAGTTAGTGTTGTTTTTATTTGAGGCAGCAGTTTCTGTGTTCTGAAATTGTATTGATATGTTCTTGGCACGAAAAAAAATAAACTGCAAATGCAACCAGTACAGAAACTTGAGCTGCCCTTTGTTTCTGCAGGACTTAAAACACTAAGGGGAAATCCTTAGCAACAAATTCAATTGATCCATGGAAAGATGCAGTCTGTTAGGACTGGTATGCAGATATCTATTTTGAAACTAACTTGAGCATATGAAGGCATAACCTACCTGTTGAATTTTCTCGGTTGCTCCCATATCAGGTTCTTGGAGATGACACTGCTGGAGACCTCATCCTGAGAAATGGCTTTCAAGGCAAGTCCCTTTTTGAAGCAAGCTACCTCAGGGCCATTTTTTGTGAAGCAGCACCACCAGAAAACAGCTTCATCTGCTCTCTTCATGCCAGCTCTGCCCTCCCTCCTCTGCCCTCCCCTCTACAATCCATTGCCCTTCCAATTGCAGTTATGATCCATGGCACAAGATGATAGGATAGATGAAGTTTATTTAATCATGCAAGGAATACGAAGATATGCACATATCTATGCATACACACGTGCATGTCCTTGGTATTTTTTTTTTATTCTACATCATTTGCTTAGGAAACTGATAGAGGGAAAGAATAAGGAGAGAAACCAACAGTTGCTCACATGGATCAACACTTCCAGGCTCTCTCTTTTGCAGCTCATCTCACTCATACTTGTGGTTTCAACATGTGATTCACATTAGGCCCCTCTGTTCGCCATTTGATGGTTCTGTTAAACAGATGTGAATTTATTTAGTCACAGAGCCTGCTCTTTACACTGCCTCTTTGTAGAACAGATGGGCTTTTTTTTTTTTCCTGTTCAGTAATATTAAGATAACCATCATACCCAGTGCAAAGGTTTGCTTGACAATTTCGTATGAAAACGAATAACACATGAACAGAGACATGATCTCCCAGGAGCTCTGTGTTCAGCAGCTAGGAGATACCATAAGAGGTGATGGTACTAATGGAAAAGGCCAAACTGCAACATCTAGAGGAGTCCAAGATCCCATGGGTCCCTGAGGCCAGCCCCACAACTTCAGGCAAATGAGTGATGCACACTGCACCGAGCAGGGTCCGGAAGATACAACTCCACCAACTGCACATTGCAAAGCACATCTCCCCATGCAAAAGCTCTGGAGGAAGAGTGAGCTGAAGGGTAAGCTCCTGCAACATTCACGGGGACATGAAACCATGTCTCCTGGGACTCCTCAGCATGGTGAAATAGCCTGGAAGAGCTATTTGCTCCCTGTGTGGGCATTCTTCTTTCTGCACTGAGAATGCCTTTGGCAATGGATGAAGCAGAACTGCACAAAGGCCCTCTCAGAGCAGAATAAAACTGCCCACATGAGAAGTACGCTCAGAACAGCTATTGCACTTTAAATTCACACCCTGGCTTTGTTTTGCAATATTCTCCCTGTGCAGAAAGGCCCTAGGCTCCAGATTCAATTTCTGCCCATATTATCAATAGCTGAGCACTGCTCCCATCTGAGGGTAGGATATGGCTGATACAAGAGGCCAAAGTACAATCTGGGAGAAGGATGAGCTTCGCACTTACTTTGTGCTATCCTTTATATGGATGCGCCTCTGTATTGCTTTAATAACTGAACACTGATGACTTCACCGTAGCAAATGGCCTTGCTATGTGGGTAAATCATCTCTGCTTTACCACAGAAACCAAGCACAGGATGTGTAGATGTGGCACACATAAAAGTCATGCCCACACCTGTGCAAGGATCTTATCCCTTTCCAAAAGCTGCAGCCCTGTCCCTCAGTCACAGCTTTGCCCTCCATGCATTGTCCACCTGTTACAAAGATGACCTCGGTTTCTAGAAGAATTAACTTGAGCCTTTCATTAACTCACCAGAAAAAAAAAAAAAAAGTATATATGTACGTATGTACACACACACAGACTTTAAATGTGATTATATTAAACCCTGGGTTATCTGGAGAATGAGACTCCAAGTTTCAGAAGAGAAGTCGAAGTGGAATTCTCTGCTTGAAAGGCACCCAGGACATGGCCATTAACACCCTCCCTGGGGGCCCCAAATCTGAACATTTACAAGAGCAGAAAAATGTGTGGCTTGATTTTGGGGCTGTGTGCATACAATTAAGCAGTATTAAAAAGCTATTAGGTATGAGGAAGTAAAATATTTTCAAGAGAAGACTGGAACAGAAAAGGACAGCTAAGTCCTTGCAGGGTGACAGGCACTTCCAGCTACAAAGCACCTTGTGTCTTCTGAGAGCTTTTTCTTTCTTTTTTTCTTGGCAAGTTCTGAGCCACCACAGTGTAATTTTCATTCCTATTAATGACCATGCTATCCAAATATTCTGTGTGGACCATACACCAGCACTTCACTCTGCTGTACATCTTAAGAAGACATGACAAAGCAGAACACTGTGAAAGACTTTCATAAGCGTAAAACAAATTTATGTGCCCAGTTCCCAGCGGCTTGTTGCCTAACCTTCAGTATGAGTCTTCAATAACTTTCTCCGAGCAGTTGAACAATGTGCTTTCTTTCCTCCCTGTAAGTAAAATGAAATTCCCTCCTACTTTGCCCCACCTGCTCTGCAGACCTGGTGGGGCTGGTGCTCCTGCTGGGGCAGGACCCGTGACAAGACACATCCCCTCCCATCCCTTTGGGCCATGCAGGAAGTCTTTCCAGGCATCACTCTCCATCTGCATCTTCCCTCCCCCCTGTCATCGCCATCCAGACACTGGGGACAACATTTAGCCCCTTCTTTACAACACTTTGAGCTCAGAGGCAAAAAGTGGTCTGTAAGGGCCATCCTGCTGCAAAGTGAGCAGAGCCAAAAGGTATCCAAAATGTAAACTGTGGATATACAGATTTCAGGGGAGGGTTAAAACTGAGGGGGAACGGAGCTATCTCAGCTGGTGAAGGCTCGTGATGGATAGCAATGAGCTGTTCAAAACAAAATTAAGAAAACATTTTGAATGCCCTCCTAAAAAGGAACAAATAGGTCCAACACTCCAACAGAAGGGGATTTTTTGTGTCTCTGAATGATAGTGCTTTGCCTTTATGGCCTGCGGCTGCTTGGGAAATTCAAAGCTATTTCTCTGAAGAATTCACTTGGACAAGCTTTATGGCTTTGATCAGTTAACTATTTTTTAATGCTAATCCACCCCAGTGATATTTGTCCTCCTTTTCCCCATGTGCACAGAAGCACAGACACAGACAAATACTACACAAAAGCAAACATTAGCCAGATGAACAGCCAGGAACAATGACATCCAGAGCCCATAACCAAACACCAACTTCATTCTGTTTTATTCTTTTCTCTTCTAGCGGCTCAAGATCCTCTGGCCCAGTATGACCTGCTAATGGAAATTTAGGAATCAAATTTCGGTGCCCAGCAGGTATAATGCTCACACAGTGATTTGGCCACAACTAATCTTACTCAAGTAAAAAATTTAAATACTTTCCTCTAAAAGTTGCCATAAAACACATGGCTGAAAGGCTTTGAAACTTAACACAAACCCCTGCCCCACCCTCCAGATAAACAAATAAAGGTGCAGAAATAGCAACTTGCTTACATTTATGGAGCAAAGATTAAAAATGAGTCAAGAACAGGACTGAAGTTACTGGACATCCACCATCTCACTGGAACTGCTCTAACCTCCCCCGCAGTCTCAAGCTTAGAACCTGAACACCTCACTAAGCAAAACTCCATTTACAATCTCAGCATACAAACTTGCCTCCTTCTTTAGGGCACTGAAGTCTGGAGATCAGTCCAACTGTGTACCGGGAACACACTGAGTATCTAAGCTAATACTCAGTCATCTGTCATATTAGTTGCATCACTGTGACATATATAGTACCCACTACACCAAGAAGAACCCCAAGTAAGGGACAGTCTCTGCAGTACCTTTGGTATTCAGACTACTATCTAAACTTTGATTGCTATCTTTGGGTAACAGATTCAGGCAGTATTTCCTGTGGCAGAGAATTACACAGGCTGATTACCCTCTGAGAAAAATGAAGAAATCCTGGAAGCAATTTTGTGTCTCAATTATTCCCAGAGCTTTTAGCCTTCTTCCTATTTTCTGCTCAGTGCCATCCAGGCTCAGTGGGTAGAATCCATCACGACAATGCCTCAGATCTGGGTCCCCCAAACACTCACGCAGGTGAGTAGTCCTATAGACTTCAACTTGCATCAGCCTTGAACTTCGCCATAGATTTTTTAGAGGACAAAAAGAACGAAAGGAGATAGCTGAGAAACTCAAAGTACCTGACTGAAATGCTCAGTCCTAGGTAGGACCAGGCTTATCTCAATAGTATAACACGGATAAAGAAAGTGGTTCTGATGCACATCTCTGAATCTAGCTGTTTCAAAATTCATTAACAGATTTTGAAGGAAATCAGGAAAGTGAAGCTGTACCTGAGAACTGTGCATCGCTCATAAGACAACAGATCATCTTCTCAAAGTAAAAATTTCATTACCATGGGAAAAAAAAAAAAAAAAAAAAAAAAGGACAGATATTTTCTATGGGGAAAAAAACCCACACCACTTTTAAGAGAAAAATCTAAATGCTGATGGTTTTCTACCAGAGCCTGAAAGCATTCCCGTGCAAAACTACCACCACAGCACCGACAGCATTTGTAGGCATAGAAGACTGGTTTCCAGTTTCTGAAGTACCTCTGTAGACTACACGAGGCACCACCATCCTCGTGCACTGGGGACAGCCAGGCTGCATGGACTGAGAAGATGCGGTCTGACTACATGACTGACCCACACAGAAGGAGAAAGGACCAGGCACTGCAACCCAACCCACACTCCCCAGCTATGCTGCAGCAGTGATTCCAAATATGTATTTTTCAACATTTTAACAACAAACACTTTTCATCCATGTACACACCCACACACAGAATTATTCAATCAGAACCTTATTTTCCACCCAAAAGAGTTTCGATAGAAAATGTTCAATTTGCCCTAATCAATGGGGCTTAAGCATCCGTCAAAATATTTTCTTGAATTGACACCATCAGTGCCAGAGTGGGAGAACAAGCTCTTTAGATAATCTGCCTCCAAAGGCAGGTACTGACCTTTCAGTTGTGTTATTACCTTTTTTTTAATGAAAGTAACATTTAAAATATTGTTGCTTTTCAGGTCATGCTGCTGGGAGAGAGGGAGGAAAGGGGAAGGGGGCTGCACGCCTACTGCAGAATTGCATGGCCAATCTTAGTATCGCTTAATTTTCAAATGAGGAATTTGGTAGTAAACAACCTTTTCCTTGTAGACAAACATTTTTAATTTCATGCCCTGCTAATCATACATCTGTTAGAGCTCCTTTTCCATCCAGTGCAGTAACGATAATAAAAGAAAAATCATCGCACTAACAATGTGGTTTGTCTAAAATGAAAATTGAATAATAATCAATTTTCCTCCGTGGGATGAGAGAGCACAGTAAGCAGCAGTACTCACTCAATGAAGGTGACAAAGACACCATTTGAAAAATGATGCCTTCACACCAGCCCTGCCAGGCCACACCTGCCCACACCAGGCCCTCGCTGCTGGCAGCCCCTCTTCCCCGGACACAGTTGTGTAAGAGCCTTTTTGGGACTGGCTTCACTGAATAGCTTCTCTCAGGCTTCCTGATGGTCCATGCCAGGCACCACCACCAGCAGAGCCTCTTGGGCCATCATCAACACCTTCATCAGCCACTTCCTTCCCCCTTCCTTTCCCCTCTATTTTTTCCTCACCTCCTCTATCAGCAGGATATTCCTGCGAGAGATGCTACAGCAATGCCTCCACCTTCCCACATCTCTTTCCACTGGTGAGACCTAGTGGGCCTCAGTGTACCGAACTTCAGACATGTTCAGTGCCCCTCCCTGTGCCTTCTACACACAAGAGCTAGCTAACCTGCTACTCAAAAGTGCACTTAAACATGCAATTACACCCCTGGGAACAAGTTCTTACCATCTCTTCAATAACATCAGTGAAAGAGTTGAGGTTGTTATTTAATAGACATGCCCAGCTGAAATGCCAAATTAATCCGAGGCCCCAAGAAACACACACAATCAAGAACACCATCTGATTTATCTAAGGAAGAAACTTTTTACAATGAGGCACTTGAACAGGTTGCCCAAAGAAGTTGTGGCTGCCACATCATTGGAAATGCTCAAGGCCAGGCTGGATGGGGCTTTGAGCAACCTGATCTAGTGAAAGATGTCCCTGACCATTGCAGGGGGGGTTGGACTAGATAATCTTTAAAGTTCCCTTCCAATGCAAACCTTGCTATGATTCTAAGATTTACTGTCTTGCATTGCCTACACTCCACTTTTCTGGACTGCTGATACACAGCTTTTGCCTTTTTAGACCCCTCCTATTCCCATAGCTGTGTTGGGTCAACTCCAAATCAGAAATATTGCACTTGTAAGACCTACGCAATGGTAACTCAGAGTTTTAATAAGCAAGGGGAATTCATCCAAAGCCCCAGGCAACATGGCACAACAACATCGTGGGCAGAGGTACATGGCTCTGCTACACCTAAGACTTCTCTTTGGCCTCCAGTCTTCATAGCAGCATGCTGAACCCTCTCCTTCCAGAGGCTGCTTTCTAAAGCACAGTTGTCTACACAAGCTCTGCCTTGTCTTCATCATGAAGTGCAGCTGTTTGAGTAATCGCCTTTCAGCAGACTTGCGAGTTAACTAATATCAATTAATTACTCCCATTTTGCAGATAAGCAAACAAAAGAACAAAAAAAGGGAAGTATCCCAGCCTAAATTCACAGAGGGGAGTTCAGGGCACAAACACACTCCTTGACCTTGGTTCAGAGTAACCAAAGCCACTGGGGAGAGGACCTTGGCATCCCGAGCCCCTTGCCTCCTCCTCCTGCCCTGCACAACCACCCCATCAGCTCACTGAGGATGCACAGGCAGCCCTTGAGTTCTTTATTTTGCTTGTCCCTTCATGCCAAAGCTATAGGGATTAGAAACATTACTGTACAAGCCAGTTTTTGTTACTCAATGAGCAATTTTGACTCAGCTGACCCAAACAGAGTTATTTGGAAGAATCAGTGCCACTCAGATCATCTCACTCAGGGCTCATCTCCACCAGCGCCACTGCCTGAGCCTCAGCACACACGGCCAGCTGGCTTTGGGGATGGCTGCCCAACCATCTCTGCAGCACACTCCCAGTCCCACCAGAGCTGCTATCATGAACCCAAACCAGTAAAGTCTTGCAGCAGAGCAGCTACGCTGGGGAGCAATCCCCAGGCTGGCGTTGGGAAAGCCATTTTTAATCCCAAAGCAAGACTTGCACTCTTCACCCAGAGCATCCCTCCATTCCCTTCATAAGAGAGAGATGCTTACATCACAACACTCAGTAGTCCACAAAAACGCTACTCGGCTGGATTCTCCATTACCACAGCCCATGTGCACGTTATGGCCATATATATTAAAATCAGAGCATCCCACCTCCCAGTCACAGCAGGCTTGGGGCAAACACTGGGGACACAAGGTGATACAAACCAGGCTGTACCTAAGACTAGGTGACCACAATTGTCATGAACGCAGACACTGATACATCCCATCTGCCAATACACAAAAGCATTCAGCTCTGGATTCTTCCAATCTCTAATCAAAGTGCATTCAGTCAAACAACTCTACCAGAATTAACAGTGAAAAGGGAGGGGGAAGGAATAAAAAAAGACTTCGTTGAGCAAAAGTACTCTGAGACACATTTGATGTAATAGTCATATGATTAACAAACTGTCATATCAAAGTTTTCTGCAAAGTAGGAACACTCTGACAGTTCATATTTTAAAAACTGACATTTTGATTCATTACTGTAAATAGCACTCTGTATTAAATATTGTGACAAGGCATACAGTGTATTTTTTTGAGCTCTATAACATTTAGGAAGTACTAGAATTTTTTTTTTTTTTTTCAAAAGTATGTATAATATCAAAAGCAGTTAAAGCAGAACTCCAAGAAAGCTTCTAGAAGAGAGAATCATTATTTCTGAAATAACCTGCTTCTTTGCCGTCATCTTGAGCACTGCTGGGAACTTTGGCCCACAAGGATCTTAATGTATTGTTTGCATAATAAAATAGGGAATTGTCTCATGGAACAAAAGAGCTATAAGGAAAGTGGCTACATTAAATAATGTAAAATTACTCAGTAGCAAATCATCCCAAAGTTGGCATAAGGGGAAGAACACTAAAAGGTGCTGAATTACCACTCAGAATATCTGAGTGCAGGTTCATAGCCAAGATAAACAATGTGAGGTCCAAATGACTGCCCAGATACGCATCTTGCTTATCCCCTCAGACTCTAGCCACGTGTTTTGCCCCCTCCTCTGTCTCACCACTTGTGCCTGTAAAGGATAAAAATGACTGTATGGGCAGAAATCAGGGTCAGGGACAGACAGCAGGACCACCTCTTCTAGCAACAGTACAAACTCAGACTAGTTGAATGTGCTCATCTTTACCACTTCCCACCAAGTTCCTCCCAGCTTGTGGATCCCTTTCCCTGGATCACCAGTATTAAGGCAAACAGAACTGGGCCCAGAAGCAATAATGCAAATGTTTTGCATTTCCTCAAAAGCAACATGCATGATTAAAAATCATGAGAATTAAAAAGAGAAAATAAAAATCATAGCTCCAGCTAATGCAGAAAGACCTTGATAGAGCAGCAGAGGAAAACCAGAGGCTGCCTAGCCTGTTTGCAAGGTGTTCAGGTGTTAATAGGACTTCAGTCAAGGGCCTTAGGAAAAAAAAAAAATGATTACCATTATCATTACTTGCAGCCAGCTGCAAGTGGAGCTCTGGGCTCAGCCTACCGAGAGAATGGATATATTGCCATAAACACAAGCCCAGAGCCTGGTCTGGGACATGGTGAGGCAGTCACGCACACTGAAGATGGATCACAACATTGTTTTATCAGGGGTCTGTTCCAGCACAGCCTGCGTTTCCCCAGGAGCAGCTACACACCACTCACATGCTGGAAATCTTGTGGATGTGTTTGCATACCAGCAAGTGTGGTAGTAGTGGTCTAGCCAGACATCCAAAACATATTGGCACCACTATAATTTGTCCATTCACCAATATGTTTTCCTAAAAACGCCCATATGCTTTTCCTGCAGTTCCCATATGCTTTTGCAAAGAGAAACAAAAACATTTTGTTAGTTGCGAGCGATTGATCGCCACATATTTCACAGAAGTCAAGTAGAAAAACAACAACAACAAAAAGCAGTCAGCTGCTTCCCCCTCCCTTTCCTCTCTGTTCACGGAGGGAACTGTGAAGAGCAGGAAAAAAAATTCAGCCCACAGCAAAATACACAGAGCTCATTTTTGCACTGCAAGATATTCTAGGAATTACAGGAGGAATCTTCATTAAAAACAAGCTATCAAAGATCTGGCAGCCAGTGGCATACCAGACAGTAATTCAGTGTTGGGTGTTCAGCGCTAGCTCGGGTCCTCACCGCGGGCAGAGCAGCCCACAGGAACACAGGCTCCCGAAGGAGCATGGTAAATGAGCCTGGGGGTGTGGGTATAGCGTGATAAAAAGGTTACAGCCTTTCCAATTCACAGGACAGCTCATTTGATGCCAAAACTAGCTATACCTGCAGGTATAAAGCCCTCTCTCGCATGTAGGGCTTCCCAGGGAGGTGCTGCCTTGCTAAAGCAAATCCCAAAGCAGTGAGAGTACAAGGGGAGTGGGGAAGCTGCTTGGTTCAACTGGGAACAGGCACGTGGGTGTACAAGTATGCGTGTGTCAAAGCTGGAGCATGTGGGAACCGTAGCTGCTTCGTTAGAGACTCATTAAGAAATGTGGCAGACCCAGGGCCAGCATTCAAAGAGGAGCAGCGTGAAACATTTCTCTGGAGAAAGATTAGCGCGTGTTGTTCTTTACACAAATAAAATTACAGAGAGAATCATAATATGGACAAATCAATTAACTGCTGAAAAGCCAAGGGCACTGCATGCAAGAGCAGATGAGAGGGGAAGAGCTTTGTTACAGGGACACTGAAGCAGTGGATGGCCTTTCTTCCCTGGAAATGAGATTCAGCCGTTGCTGCATGAAGTTCAGAAGTCAGCCCTGCCTTCATCATGCTCACTGTTACAGGACCACAGCTGCTGCCTTCCCAAAATGGCCATACACATACCTGTATATTGCTATAACCCTATGCACGAAGAGCTTGAGACCATCTCTGTGAAGACCATAAAAAAATACATGAGGGTAGATGCCAAAGCACTACTGGAGTGCTTGACCTGGCAGTTTCAGCCTTAAGGTAGGGGTTTGAGGCTGACCTTCTATACAGGACATCCAGAACAGCACACACCCTTCTACCAGAATAAAGACTTTCTGTGATGCAGTCCCATGCTCTACAGTTCTTCCACAAATTTAACCAGGAACGTTCTTTGCAAATTTAACATGTTCTTACAGTGATCTAATCTCACAAAAAGCCTAATGAGAAGCCAGATGCAACAGGTCAAGAGCCCAATTTTCCACAGAAACAAAGCTGAAAAACCAGTCCATCTCTTGCACAGGACACAGAGTAAAAAAAACTATTTGTCAGAGACAGCTTGGTTGGCAAGGTACGTTTTATGATGTGTTTTTGTCCAGAGAAGAGTTGTAAGCACCTGAACATCTGACTTCACCACTCACAAATATATTGATGCTGTTGCTTAAGCTGTGAATAGAAAACAAAACTAATATTCTCTCATTTAGTTAACAGTCTATAAGGATGGGCTTCTTCCTAGATTTCACATTTAAAGCAACCGACTGGGACAGTTATTAGGCTTAGCCAGGGAAGCTGCCACAGAAAGAGTGAGACTAACAGAAGAGCTGCCATCAATCTTCCATAACCCAGCAACTGGGAAGACCAGGCCTTGAACCGGTTTCTACTCTCTTGCTATTAATCTCCTGTCCTCCACTTATTAATCCCTTGTCTGTCTTTGTCTTCCAACATTAATAAATGTCCCCAACTGTTTGCAGTAAACAGGATGCTGAAATCTCATTTCCAGCTAGCCATAATTTACACACACAAAAAAAAACCCAACAAAAAACCCCCAGGAAAAAAAAAACAAACAAACAAACAAGAAGAGGGTTAAGGAAGAAAGGAGAGATGTGCATTGCATATCAAAAGGCCAGAATGAAAATACAGTTGCATTCAGTGACACAACAAGGTAAAGAACAGGCACTCCTGATTTTGTCGTGCCATACTGAAGCTTAAGATTTTCAAGTCAGGTAACATCAAGGCAAACAAAGTAGCTCTACTAGTCAAAGCCACCACGGTAGTGGAAGAACAAACCCCAGCACACACCTTCCCACATGGCAATGGGTTGCTCTGGACCCATGCTGGCTCCTAACACAGCCCCCAGTGTCGTTCTGGTGCTGCCACAGGGCTCGGGGAACCACCACGACAGCAAAGAGTGCACAGAGCCACTGCACCCTCCTGAAGCACGTCTCCTCCTGGAGAACTTTATAGACCAGCTATCAGCTATCCTTGGTCATGCGTTATCCGATTCTCAACGGGGCTGCTCACTGCTTTCTTCCCCCCCAGTTGCCATAACTTCGTAGCACCTCTAGCACCTCTTTTGCCTCCTGGGACAGCACAATTAAGAGAGGCTTAAGGACATCTACTGGACATCCTTTTTTGCAATATTACCCTCACTGCAATTGAATCATCATATCATGAGATGGGCACAAAGCACAGTTCATGTCCTACACACAATCCAGCAAGGGACTCCTACTAAGGGGTAGTTTATCGGGGTGACCCTTAAGTCACAGCTAAATATCGCTAGTGAATTTGATGGAGCTGGCAACTCTGAAGAATTAATTTGCTCCTCACACAAATTTCTATTCATGTTATTCTTAATAGGCTTATATACTCTTCTGCTTTTGTCCACTGAAGCACTGTTAGATTAAAGCTAGTAACACAGTAGGCTCTCCATCATCAGCTGGGAGTGTATCCAGGCTGCAGAGAGCCATGCCATGCATGGGGAAGGAGTTCAGGTCCGTGAGCAGAAAAGTCTCGTTCAAAAAGAAGTCAAAGTAATATGGCCCACAGGACCACACAACCGTTCCCATGCAACACTCATTCCCAGGAGGGCCTGCATGTTTGCTGCTTCCAGACCTGGACCCAGAGACAGTAAAACCACCTCAAGCCTCTTGGGTCAGCCTAGCCTCCCACCACCCAGGCTTTGAAGAAGTGCCCATAATTTACTGAATGACTGAATGTGGTCCCAGGGTCTTCTCACTCTCTCTAAACTCAGCAGTTGGCAAAAGCTCCAGGACCCAATCCATTCCTCACCTGGAAGCAAGGCAGCCCTGTTAGGCACCCAGACGGACGCACAGACAGGCTTTTCCAAGGGAACTCTGTGGGTGCAAACAGAAAGGTCAGCATCAATGTTTTGCTCATCATAAAAGCAGAAAGTAAATCAAGCTGGCTGTGACACCTCGCCAAGAAAACAGCCCCAAAAGGGCCCATAACACCAGCTGCCCTCTTCTATGGAGCAGGACATAGCTTCCCCCCGCCCCCCCCCCCCCCCCCAATACAACTCATGTGTCAATCTGTCCTTGTTTTGACCCATATAAGGCTTTTTCACATGTTGGCAGGACAGATTACATCTAAGCAAGCATCGGAGTAACTGAGGTTTATTTGGGAGAGAAGCTACTTGTTTTAAATCATTGCAGAGCTGTTGAAAGGCATTGACGTAAGGGCTGCAGGTAACAAAGTCTCTTTCAAAGCCTGACCAGACACCCTTCTGCCTCTCATGCTTAAAGGGCCTCTTCTTCCTGAGCCTCCTGCACTGCTCAGGCCAATGGTGAGTCACCCCCACAGTGTTGGCTTTGCCATGTGAGCACCAAGAGGAACTGAAGCTGAGATGCGATGTGCTAAAAGCACAGCAATTGTGGAAAAAGCAGCAGAGTGGGACAGCCCAAACCCCACCTCCACCTCCTGTCCTGGTTTCTTTTTGGGTGCCTCCAAAGATGCCCAGTTACAAAGAAAACACAGGTTTTCTAAGTTACCACAAGCTGCTTTCAACCAGCAGCCTTTCATACTTCCAGCTTATTGATATCTGAGCCTACTCTGGTGTTTTCTATTTCCTTTCATCTCAGTCCTGGAGAAAAACTAAGCTTAAAAAATACCAGTGATGATTAGTGAAAGGTGCAGTCCACCTCCGCCTGCCCCAGCTCTCCCAGCCTATGCTCTCAACCACCACAGGTCACCCCCAGCTTTTCCTAACTGCATCCTCACCCTTATTTTCCTAAAGCCTAATTATCTCTTAACAAACATGGCTGAGATTAACCAAGGAGTTAAAAACCATTAAAGAGAGGGAGGAGAGACATATCTAGACAGTCACATACACATTTTTTTTTTAAAGGAAGCCATCAGCTGTCTTTGATCAGGAGAACCAGATCTAGCAAGGCAGGAGCTTTGCCCTCCTGGTCCATGGTGGAGGAAGGAGAACACAGGGGAGGAGAGCTGCAGCAGTTGCTTCAGACCCACACTGAAGGACAAGAAGCACAGAGAAATTTTCTGAGGAGGTGCCCACACGGATGCTGGATATTCCTTTCATATTTGCCATGACGAAAAAAATCATGTTAACATTTTTGCAAGCACTGTAAGCCCATATCAAGTAACGGCAAAAAGACAGACAGGTGTCCTGACCACCGAGGAGACAGCATATGCTAACAGTTTGGAATTTATTATTATTATTATTTCTTAAAGGAGAAAAAAATCCCAGAGATTTTTCTGTGCACGATACATTTTCTGCTCCCTGTTTGATGTTGCTTTCAAACTGAAGACTTCAAATAGCTAACGTTAACCTATGCCTCAAGCCTGCTTCAAATTAATGCCCCTTATGTGACCAGAAATGAATGCATGGTGAATCACTTATGCCACACACAGTGTGGATGACGAGTGGTGATTGTCCGTGTCTCCTGACTGCCACATGGACACAAATACATTGAGGGAAAGGAGATCCCAGCTCTCTCTGCCTTACAGCCTGATAATTCAGCAGTAGCGCCTTCACATTTTTGGAGCTGGCAAGCACAAGCTCAAAGTCAACAACCCAACCATGAGCAGTCAGAGAGAACAACATAACTACTGGCATTTTCTGCAAAGTATGTAGAGGTGTGTGTATATATATATGTATATATATATATATATATGTATATATAATCTGCATAGGCTGCACCTCCACTCTCTCTGTCTGCCTTTGGGAGATGCTTAAGGGAAGTTCCATTTTTATTATTAGCCCCAGTCAAGGGAATCTGATCTTGACAGCAAGGGAGAGAGAGCGACCCAAAGTTACAGACTTCAGGGTATCTGGGTCCCAGGTCTTCGCTGCTTTGCTGATGTCATGGTTCCAGGAATTAAATCATAACCCCATTTAACTTCAGAGAGGTTGCAATTTTCGTCTAAAGCACCACCAAAGCCTCAGTTGTAATGAACAGATACAGCTCCGTTGAAATTGAAGGAATTATTCTGATTTTGTCTGGTTACAGATCTACAGACCCATAAACATTACAGATTATCCAACCTTCAGCTAAATATCTTCTAACACAAGACCATTATCTTTGTCAGATTGATTGAGATAACTTGTTTAAAGCACTCTTGAAGACTCATTAGCATCATCGGGTTTTGGTGGTTGGATTTTAAGAATAAACCCCAGCAGCTATTCAACACTTGAAAAAGGCATCTTAACAGTTTACAAACAAAGCTGGAGTGAAGATATAACTATGTTTTTCGATTTTCATTGGGAAATTGGTAAACTGGAGGGAGTAAAGAAAACAGAAAAATGAAGCTGAGCTGTGCACACACACTGAAAAATCACTCATGTTATTTGACAGATAATGAAATGAAGAGAAACACAGGGATGAGGGAAGAAAATCATGATAGAAAAACCCAATCCTCTCCTCCTTTTGAGCCTTACTAAATTGTATTTCAGGTATAGTGGACAGACAAGACAACACGCACCCCAGGAAATACAGATGCACTTCACTGGCTGTCACTGGCCGTAACAGCTATCTCAGGTCAGCCTCCTCGCACCCCCCTCTGATAAAGTATCCAAGCAACAAGCTTGTACTGACCATGCTCCCCAACAGCAGAGCAATGCTAACAACTAGTTTTACAGCTCTCTACCCAAGTATGGATGTTACTGACCATCATTACATCCATACCATGGACCCATGGTTGTCTTCTTTAAACCATCTCACCAAATGAACTGGTCCCCTTGGGCAAAAGGCCACCCCATCCGCTGTAACCAAGCTCCTCTTCCAATTGTTGTGCTGCCATAGCTTTGTTGATGAAACAGACTCTTAGTTTGGTTGTTTTTTTTCAGTTAGGCCTGCCCAAACTGTAATGCCAACCAACAATTATAAGCCAAGCCTCAGCCAGGGAAAGGAAGAAGAGTCTTGCTTGACATTTTGCAGAAGATCCATGAGCATCCCAGGCTCTGCCCCAGGGTTCAGGTGCTGATTAGGAAGGGCCACCAACACTTCACCACAAAGCCCTTTTTAGCAGCTCCTTGACCTGCGAGCCCTCCGAAGGGGCAGTCCTGACTAGCGTCACAACCAGGGTCAGCCAGATGCAGGAGTGGAGATGGAACATGGAACGCTGGAGCTATTTCCTCATCTGATTTTCATTTCATTCATTTATCACTCAAGACAGGGAAATACTCTGAGATCCTCATGTTTGGGCATCTCTCGCTTCAGAAACAGCTTTGCACGCCAGCATGTTAAGCAAGGCAGCTGAGCTGCTAGGTCCTGTGCTAAGAGAGTAACAAGGGCACTATGGTGCCAGCCCAGAACTCGTAGCCATCGGGCTGTAGGATAGCAGCAGATGGGAGCCACACATCCCATCTGCCTTTCTGGGCTGGCACGTCACCACACTTAAAGATACGGCTGTAACACCCACACAGGTGCTTGCAACGACCACAGCTCTCCGCTGGCTCAAAAGGGAAAGGGCAGAGAGCAAGCAGCACAGCCACACAACACGCACCCACCATGCACCCACCATCAGTGTGTACACAGGAGTCGTGGGGGACAGGGACATTTACAGCCCCTCAAGGTGCACTCCATCGTAATTCCTTTCTGCTCTTCCAGCCCTGGATGCGACCTTAAAAATCCACAGCTGCAGACATCGAACCCACATGCTGCTACTCCCGCTCAATGAGGAGAGGATGAGCTCGGTTTTGCTAGTCAAATGGGAAGGGATTAAAAAAAAAAAAAAAAAAAAAATTAGATAAAAAAATTACTAGTGGTATTTTGTTAAAATCAAACAAACACACCTCCAGCAAAACAAAGACAAAAGAGTGGCAGAGAGCAGCTCCGCAACCAAAGCTCACATAGCTCAGGTGCCAAAGTAAAACCATCACAGTCTGCCAATGTCATGCTCCATGGTACTGTCCTGTACCAAAGTGCTACTAAACCGTGAGAGCAGCTCATCTGGGAGTGGAGAGGGTGCTGGGACACACTGCTTACTGCTCCCCAGCACTGTTTGCTGAGCTGGATCTACAGAAACAGCAGATATGGGACAACGATGGCACACATTCCTCTTGCACTACAAATCAATAGCCAAACCACAACTACCCAGGTACAGAGGGCACCATGAGCATCCAGGGCTACCGAAGAGCCAGTACCCGAGTAGGCAGGGGCTGCCAGCCCCTCACCAAGCCCCTGCCAAGCACAGCATCTCTAACAAGCCTTGGGTGGGTTTTGTCCCTGCCTGATGAGGACCCTCTTTCCCAACAGCCAAGTCTCCCCATTGCTATGTAGGAGCTTCCCGGAGAGACCAAAGAGAAAGTCAAGCATAGCTCAAATAAGCACCTGGATCTACAAACAACAGATTAAATTCTCAAGCTACAAAACTATGTTTTAGCAAAAGTGCAATTGAACTCCATGTACTTGTTACATTTCTAAATATACTCTGGTTGTCAAGACAACAAAGAGACTGATGGATCTCTAAAGTGTACTGCATCTATTTAATTGTCAGCATTTCAAACTGACTTGAGGAGGGAAAAAAATGCTGCGTGATAAGTCTAATCGTCATGGTTACCAGTGGCTAACCCCATAATAAAAATATATATATTCTAGCTAAATGTGCCAAGCCATGTGAGGAGCAGATGGGAGACATTCTCATTACTGCGACAGCCTCCACTGGAAAACTAAACTTGCGGAAGGATGCGAGAGACTTTACAGAGATCTCAGACACAACAGACATCGTGGGCTGTGTCTTCCCAGCCATTTGGCATCAGTTGCTCAGGCTTTTCCGCTGGGCTTATTCGCCCCATACGTCCTGGGACAACCCGTGGGACTGGGGCTCCCTAACTTGCGAGTGCTCCTCTTTGGGAATCTCATTCATCACACAAAAAAAGGCCAGAGGTGTGTGTTGTTGCTCCTTAAAAGCCTCTGACAAAATCTTATGTGCAACCACCTTGGATGTGCACTCCCACCCTCACCTGCATGCTCTCCTCCCTTCAGCCAGCCATATCCGAGCCCATGGGCATGGCTCTGACAGGAGGCTGCTGCAGCCCAGCCTTCTGCTCTCGTATCATTAACAGCTAAAATGAGGGCTAGGTTCAGCCTTGGAGAAGAGAAACAAGTGGAAAGAACACTGCAAACACACCAGCCTGAGGCTGAGCTGGGAAACATCACACACCCGTAGCCAGCCTCTGCACTCCATTTGACAAGCAGGATCCAACAGCATGGAGAGCATCAATATTCAGGTGAGGTCCCTCCTCAAAGACATAGTTTCCAAAAATACCCTCAAACATTGGCTTTTTACGTGGAAGACCTCCACAGCAACGTCCAAGACATCTATCTGTGTATAAAATGACTGTGGCTTTCCTTTATTGACCAAAACTCATCCACCTACGCTTAGTTCTCACTTTTCTTTCATTAAACCAAAGTTGAAGTTGCAGGAGAAAGGTACAAGTTTCATGCAGGTATGAAAAGCAATGGAAAACAACTCATGTTCACCTGGCGAGCACTGATGCCAATAAACGGTCAGGTTTCCAATTAGTCTGAAGCTTCCACAATATTTCTGACAGAAACCACATCAAAGTTGAATCATCCTTAAAAATCTCCCCAAAACTGTTTCACTCCTTCATACAGATAAAAGCTTTGTATCTCTGTTGTCAGATGCTTTCTTGGAAGCCATAGGGCACTGCCTAAAACCGTCTCCAGGAGAGCCACAAAAGAAAATTCGATCTGGTTGGAAAACACTACTTAAGAGAATCACCAGTTTACAGGCACTGCAAGCAACATGTTTGAGTTTGTGATCTTTTCCCTGGAGCTTGCCCTCACTCATCACCAAGATGAACAGTTTCTGAATTCCAAATATGAGACTCTCGGTGATGTAAAATGAGCTTTTGTGCCGACCAATACAGTCACCATGCAGTTCACCCTCGCATACTGCTTCATAGAGCCATCTGTGCATGGAGATGGGCAGCGAACATCAAAACAGAAGTAGCACAGAGGTGTTATTTCCAGGGTTTGTGTGAGAATTATTTCAAATACTACTAAGGTTAGGAGCTAAAAAGGAGTCTTAGGCACAAAGAAGCCTATGACTCAATTAAAGCCAAAGGGTCTTTAAGGCAACTGTTTTTTTACAAGTATTTGGGTACGCTCAAAAGTGAAGCAGCACCAGTATTTCATCTCTAGGTGCCCAAATAATTTTGAAACTAAGCATTACCTGTAAAAAACTTCAAAGAGATTATAGCCCTTCTGAAAGCTGTATCCAGAGCTTAAGTGAGCTGAAATTCTAAACAATCGAGAGCTTAAAATCATGCTCCAAAGTGTGTATTTCAACATCATATGGGTGCAGGAACCTAACTTTGGTTTTCCTGTTACTGAAAGTGCTCGCCTAGGGCACCCGGCTCTTACGGTTATGGCTTTGGGACAACTATTACATTCTGTTCTAATAAAGTATGTGCTCTCTGGAGCAAACTCCCCAGGATGACTCCTTTGCTTTGGCACAAATGGACTCATTTGGTTGAGATAAAAGGATGCATCATTTTCATTTGATTATTTTTTTTTGTAAGATAGAGAAACAGTTAATTTTGCTAAATGAGTGCTCTGTTGCCATGACTTCACTGCAGACAAACACAAAGCCATCAAGCTCCTTTTCCTTGGGCGTTGTTTCTTTTTTAAACAGGTATTTGATCATCTTGATTCTCTTCTTTCTTTTTCCAACATCTGGATTTCCACAGTCAGACAGATACATAATGGCAATAGTAACTCACTAAATTAGAGAGATATTCCCGCACACATTCATCCCCTCACAGTCCACCTCTGCGTGCTGTGCCACTGTGTCCTCTGTGACTCTGGCATGCAGGCAGCAAATCTCTCAATATTAACTAAATATTTGGGATTAGTCCTTGAAAGTCAAAATTCCCACGCTCCTGCCAAGGATGGCTCCATCCCACTCACTGGCACGCCAGCTTGCTGCCCAGGATTTTGCCCCTGTCTAAAACCAGAAGCCTCAACTAAAGTCCTCCCCACTGCCTCAGTTTCTCAGACAGATGAAGAAGCTGCATGTACGTATCATCTGCCTTCATGGGGTGTTGCAATATTCGCCAAGTTAATATTCATCGAGTACACTGGGGATTAAGAATATTATAGACTTTACTGAGGCAGAAGGGTTGGTTTTTTTTCGATTTTTTTTTTTTCTTTTTTAATGTTTGCATTGAATAGACAGACTAAGTAGAAACGGCATTTGTAGCCTGCAGCCATTATCCTAGTAAATGGCTTATTACAGCTTGCAGCCTACCAGCTCACCTCCATCCTGTCTCACTTAAACGCATGTAGGTGGAAATGCTGCTCATTCCAGAGTACTTTCTATTTCACTGTCTCTGTCTGATGGAGACTCTTGATAGCGGGGCTCACAAGACAGGGCTTAGGATATAAATACTTCAGTACGAGCTTGTTGTTTAGTACCTATTTATGACAATCACAGAACAATTAATTACTTCCCATCTAAGACTAATACCTGTCTCTTCCAAAAAGGCTGAAAGGGGGGTAAGTTTTGTCTCAAGACTTTCGATTTCCTGATGAGTCACAGCAGATCCACTACAATAAGTTCAATACTTCAATCAGACTGTTTCTTATCAAGGTAGATTCAATAGATTATGACAATGTGGTGTGTGCTATTTTAAGGGCTAATTTCAGGCATTGTATGCATAATACCTTCTCATCTGAACACACACTTTCTCCTGGACAAGACAGATGTACCTCCTGCACCACCCTCTCTTCCCACCGTTCCCCCCACCCCCCCATCATATAGATAAATAAACACTGCAAGAGCAGAAGGTGAAGAATTGTGCATTTGGTGCACTGATCTTCACAACACATAGCCCTGCAATAAGTAGCCCTTTCTCCCACTTCATTAGTTCATTCCCTGCCCTTCGGCAATAAAATCACTTATGTGACAGCAGCACCTGACAAGAAGAAAACATTCACAGACTGCACGGGTTGCAACAAGTCCACAGCGTCTTGCTTTCTTCGTTCTAGGGCCAAGAATCATACATTTATTTTTCTGCCCCAGGGAGCAACACTGCATCCCTGCACGAATCCTCAATTGTCCCCAGTTCCCACGCCACCCACTCACAAGCTCCCAGGCTCCATCAAGCAGGCAGGAGACACCTTGCCCAACCTCCGAGCAGCAATACAGCTTCTGGGGACCAGCAGGTGCCCTACGGTCCTCATTATTTACTTAATTTAACAAACTCTTAGACATAATTTATTGCATCAATTGGGCAATTGATCTCAGATGAGTTGTTTGAGTGTACAACAGGTTGCACTCCGCATCAGCCTGACCACAGTCAACTATAGTGGAAACTGCCTCATACAAGAAGACCATGAGGAGCAGAGCCATGGCCACATCTCCCTGGACCATGCACAGGCCTAGGTTCTCACAAGCGATGCAGCTAAAAGCTCCCAGACATCAAAACCTGCCTAAAAATGCATAGCTATGATGATAAATAGGTTAAGGACCGGGTACAGGAGACAGACAGCTATGCTCTCGCTTTTAAAGTCATTAGCATACCATCAAGGGCATCATCAGCTGCTCTAAGAGCAGTCACTGCACAGACATCACTTCAAGACTACACTTGTGCTACTTGCTAATGGCAGTTTTCCCCATGGCACAACTGGACTATGCAAACAGTTTCTGTGCAAACAGCAGCAGCGCCAGTTTCTGCCAAGCCCATGCTAATTGCAAGTGATTCCAGCTCAAATTCTCTGAAGTCAGAAAGTATTTAGGTGACGTGTAACCAAGGTCTCACATTTGTCTCACCAGCTCTCCAGTGGTGAGCGAACCTACAATCAGTTAAGACGACCTGTCACTGTCTCTCTTATTTTCTTCTCCTTGAAAACACTTTCACGTAAATTCTAATTTTATGCCAACAGAAATGCAGAACATTTGTGATCCTCACAATGCCCTCAGCCTGTTTGTGTAATTGAACTGTCAAAGCAACACAAATGACACGGCCATGGATATTCCATTAAAGTCAACAGATCCTCCAAGGCTCAGTGGCTCCTCAGGTGCTACTTTCAAAGTGTCAATGTCTCTTCACATATCACATTTATCTAAAAACCTCAGGGCACCTTAGGAATATTTGACCAGTTTCACAAAGTTTGTGGGAATGAAGAGGGAAAGTGGTGAAGGATCATTTCACACTGCCAAGTCCAACTTTGAAGAAAATAGACCGAGCTGAGCTGTAAGTTTAAAACATGGCAAATCTCCTCTTGAGTACTCTTGGTTAGTTAAGGTCACTTTAATTAAGGTGAGGATACTTACCCAAATTTTATAAATACACTATCACCTCAGTCTGGGTGTTTACGGGATGGGCAGTAAGCTCCACAAGATCTACAGTGACATTTACTTTGAGCTGCAGATGACAGAGCGACACAGCTTTGAATATATACAAACACACAGCTGCAATCTCAGCATCTGCCCTCTTCATTTAGAGTACGTGTGATAAAGTTTCTTGAGCGAGGTTGGACTGGACTAAGCAGCATCCATTTCCAAGATGACCAAAAATGTGTGCTAGGCTGTGCAGCTCTCCTCTTCTGCAGGTGGCAACCAGCTCCTCTGAAGAAAGCATCGGGCAGCAGCAGAGATCGTGAGCTGATGGCCTCAGCTGTGTCCCAGAAAGCATCCACAAAGTCACTGCCTCAAGATAAGTGCAAGCAACTTTCATAAAAACTATTGTTATGAATAAAGAGAAAACAGAGGACTACATTAAGAAAATTACAAAAGAAAACCAAAAAACCCTTCAACTTAAAAGGTATCATAAATTCTCTTTTTTTAGACAATATTGGTGGTAGCATATGGCTCTGCAGCCTAAACAGACAAGTGATGAGATTCAGGCTCATCTTGTGTTCTTAAAACATGCAAAACCAGGATTCTCCCATGCCAGGCAGTTAAGTCCCAGTGTTTTTTCCTAAAAAGCCATTTGGAAAGTTTCTAAATGCAGTAGGAGAAAAATATCCTGCTCGGTCCACGCCTGCTTCTCCCTTTCCTCCCATTTGCACACAGGGAGAAGGTTGGCTTAGAGCAATAAAACTTTTCAATTTGAATATGAATCACTTCTCTGGTGAGAAAGCAAAACAGAAGCTCATTTCACATGAGCCTTATCTGAAGATATAATGAAAACCAACACATCTAACAGGAACAACGGAAGCAAAGCACAGTGCAAACACTGGCTCAGACAAACAAACAACAATATTTTCTGTCCTAGAGGATCCCAAAGTGTTTTCCAAGCTTACAGAGTCAGAAACCTTTCATCTGTGACTGAAACGTGGTCACCTCTAGGTGGGTACTTAGCTGAGCACCACACCGTAGTTCATGACGGAGGGAAGAACATCACTGAGCAGAAACTGCCTGAGAGTTTAGGAAGGCACAATCCTTTGGTGGGAACTGAACCACTCTCCTGGAATGTGGAAATTGGTTTAATTTTGATTCAAACAATTCAAAACGGCATTATGTGGGATGACCAGGTGAACATCAAGCACACATGATGTTGTACTTACAAGTGACTGGATGTAAAAAGGGTGGAAATCAAATGCACATATGCTGGTTCTCTCCAGCTCCTGGTTCAAAAGGTTACAGAAAATGCTGGCAAGGGAAAGGATTAAAATATTTGAACCTGCTGGGGATTACAAATGAATTTCTTATCATCCACAGGACTGAGAGATCAGGATTTCCTGCCCCTGGTTCAGCTGCTATCTCCACATGGAGCTTAGGGTAAATCTCTTCTCCTCTCCCCAGCTCCCAACCAGCAAGCACAGTGATATTCAACCACTATTAGGAACAGTTTGGAAGAAAGTAAAGCATTACTACTCAACGCTGCTTCAGAAAGCAGGTCTTGCCTATACCAGCTTTGCTGGAACACTGACAAAAGCACCATTTTCATCCTCTCTCCTGTGCTCTTTCACTCTTCCCATCCACCTGCGGTGCCTGCAGTCCATGCTGTCACGTCACCAGAGACAGTCATCGCCTGTTGTTACAGCATTGATCAACAAAGACTTGATTTAAACTCAAGCCTTTCACATGCTTCTGCATGCAACAAACCAGAAGTACAGAAATCCTTCAAGTAAGAGGCCCTGAGCAAGTGATCTGCACATTTCCAGAGGTAAATGTTTACTTCGCCTCCTGGCAGCATCTGGAAGCTTGCAGCATATTTACCTGAATCTTGGAAACAGCTATTTAATCCTACAAACACATCAACAATTCACCTTGACTCAAAAGAAATGTTTTCTGAGCTCTGAGGAAACAATGAACAAAATCATCATCTTTTTTTTTCTTTTTGGCAAACGTCTGATAAAGCTTTTCTGAAAGGAGCTTACTTCATCAGTTCCCACATTGTATTCTATATGCAGCTGCCATTCCAGTAACAAAACAAAACAAAACTTGGTGCACAAATGCAAACAAATCAGGGTTTGGCCTGATCTGCCTAAACCAAAAGCCAACTTCCTCCCCTACTGGCTCTGCAACAGAGACCCAAAGCCAGTGAGTTCCTCGCATTTCTGAGAGGCTGACTTTTGGATGGGTTTGCATGAGTTTGTCTTCAGTGCCTTAGGACTGCATGATAATTCAAGGGAAAATGTCCTTAAAAGGAATATGCATGGTGATGCATCGATTTGGACAGCCACAACCAAGTCATTTCCCTGCAGAAGTGGCCTCTCTTCAACCACACAGTCACGTTCTCACCAGTTGGAGACTCATTCTCATCTTGGTTTAAACACAAATAATTAATTTAGTTTTCCTAGGGGAGGGAGAGTAATCAATAAACAAGAAAGGAAAGTTACAATGAGCTGAACATGATTTGCAGGTAAAGTGAATTGCCAGGGGATACAGGCAAAAAAATTCATCGCTGATTCATCAAACAAGTCATTGAGATGTCTTAAGAACAAGCTATCAAGAGAACTCGCTCTTCCTCCCCACCTCTTACTATTATTTACTGCTGGAAGTGACCTTTTCTGCAAATCTCTAGACCATTTTGAAGTGCTGAAGACTTGAGGAAGCAAAAATTAGTTCTTGAAAGGAACTAAACTGCTTCAAAAACATTTTATTAAAGGTTGCATCTTGCTTCTCACTCACCCTTGGGTATTTAGGATGAACTACCCACTACAAGAAAACAGTCTCTGCAGTGCTAGCTGAGAGACTCAAATTCAGTGAAACAGGTGCTTATCAAGTTGTATAAACTGAAGGAGAGAGAAGTCACTGAAAACAAGGGAGAGGGAAGCTGCCCGATGTCACTGGAGCAAGCCAGTAGCAAAACCCTAGGAGAACCAAGGAGTCCCATCCAATAGCTCTGCCTGCTACCTCGGGAAGAGCTCAGGCAAGGAGCTGGCAATGCCTGCAGCCAGCACGGAGAGCATGCCTGACTCCAGAATCTGCTCAGCCCGGCAGAAGAGTGGGAGGTGCAATTGCTGGCAGAAGCAGGCAGAGAAGCAAAGCTGGTAGAGATCATAAATGGAAGAGTGTTGTAAAACATGGAGGTGAGCGCAGACTGACACTCACCTTCACAGTTCCCCCACAGAAAAGCACGCCTCGCTAGACTCTCAAATCTTTGAAACGCATCCAGCCTTCGCTGGATGGATCCAGGAACCTCATTCGTATGCATGTTTGTTCTCACACACAAACACGGCAAGGTTTTAACCACACGCATTTCACACAACTCCCGCAGGCCCAAACTTAACAAGTTACTTGGGAAACTTGGTCTTAAATGGGATTGTAAACCAAAGGAAAGAGATTACAGATAAAGGCAAAGACCACAAAGAACCGCAGAGCAATTTGGTTTGGAAGGGAGCTTTGGAGGAGCCCAACACAGAGGTTCCCCAAAACACCCAATCTTCAGAGGATCTTTCTCTTAAAACAGGACTTAACTTAAAAGATTGCACCGTCTGATCTTCCAAAACTGATCAGTCACGTGAAAATACGGGCTAGGCTCTCTTCATTTAGTATCACTGCCAAGTGGAAAGTTCTCATCAAAGCTGTAACATATTCATTTCCAGCAGAACAGTTAGGTGGCATTAGACAGATAGTTGTAACTCTCAGAATTAAATGGCCTTGCTATTTATCAGGATGTGCTGCGCCTTTAAAAGTTTTCAAAAGTGATGGGTTGGGTTTTGTGTGTGCTGGAATATTCAAGAGCATTTCATATCTACTCTCATATCAAGAAAAGAGCAATTAGATCAATAATGAAACAGGAGTGCTCCCTTTTACTTTCTGTGGTTTGCATAGAGGTTCATGTTTCTGTGTGAGCACAGCTCTTGTTTTAGTGATGTGAAAGTGTGTGGTTTGTGCGATACCCAGTTTCTTCTAATATTTGAGTTTCTGTTGTTATCTACCTACAATTTACAGTAAAGCATCTTTTATTCTCACACCTCTCAATCTCAAAATTAGATCGATTTTCCCAACAACAAGATTTTATTACCCCTTGTAGACCTTTTACAAACACTGGAAAGCTTTCCGACGACACGCTCCTCACTAATACAGCATGAAATCACAGAAGACGGTGTTAGTGTTACCAAGTCTACCTATGCGTGCACCTGTGTATACAGATACATGAAGCAAACATGAGCTTTTCCCTGGGGAAAAGGACCGATCTTGGAAAAGCAACTAGAGGTCTGTTGCAATCCATGCCAAGTGACGACATGCAGTGGGTAAAGATTACTGAGTAACATTTGAACCTCTGTCTATACATCACTGTTGTGCTATTCATTGTGATTAGATTATTACAATTTTCAAAAGCATTCTAAATATTTACAACAGGTTTGGTTGTTTTTCTGTTCCCCTGCTGCAGAGTATGAATCTAATTCTAGCAAAAATTTCTTAAGGACCCTCCAAACAGGAAGGACACTGCAACTACAGGGGATGGGTAATCTGCTGGCTCCAACATCCAACCAAACCATGCCATTTATAGCATTTTGACCCTCTCCACAACAGATGACAGCACTGACATTTTAGCCAGAAATGTTCATTTTCCAGATAGCTGTTTCTGGCCATGTGCTCTACTCCAGAATCCTTGACTGTGCTATCCCTATGGCTCTCAGAAAAAACCACATCTTTGTCAAATACATCAAAGGTCCCAAAGAGAGAGGTCACCTACTACTAAAACACAAACAACACAACAATACACATCTCAAAACAACCAGAATACTAAATATTTCTGAAGAAAGTAAATTTAGGAGGGATGGCAAAACAATGCATTACCTAGTCATCCAGCTGCTTCGACTAAGATTAATTCAGGCAAGTCAGGATGCAAATGTTCAAATTCCTTGATGCATCTTGCACCCACCCAGGGAGGACCTGGCTTTCAGCCAATCTGCATAAACCCTGGTGGGATTAGTCAGTGTTTGAGAGGCTCCTTTATGGGATCAGAAGGGAGGTCAAGCGCTGCGATCTAAAAAAGGTCATGATGGGTGTACATAATCCCCCACAAGGCGCATCCCTCCACCCATTACAGACAGCAACAGGGATGACTAAGGGCACACAGCAAAACCATTATAACCAAGGCCATAGAAACCAAAGTGGCACACGTACCATTTACTCTGTCATCTTATCATGAAGCAAATATATCTGACTTTATCATCAAACATGTTAAAAATGACATGTTAATAGAGATGCACAGAGAGAACCATGAGAATATTGCTTACTTGGTTCTAGCTGGAGCAGAACTGTTGAAACCTTCCAGTTTCATTCCTTTGGGTTCCCTACAGATAGCCCTGATGCTATTGGGAAATCGCAGTAGGTAAATCTAACGCAAGGCACTTCAAAACATCGTTCTCAACTGTTAGAGCAATGCTCAATAAAATTAATATGCACAACACACTCTGCTGTAAAAGTACCCCAAGTCAGGTGTTGCCACTGTGGGCAGCCATAGGTCAGAAAGCGCCATTTGACCAAATGTTTAAGTTAAGGATGGGTGCTAAACCAAAAATACTCTTCTAAATCACAACAGATCACAGTGACCACGGAGCTCAAGCATGCCAAATTTCATTAGCACCTCATTTTCCCACTGCTATCTCCATGCAAAAGAGCTGACTGCCCCCCATGCCCAAGCCCCTCCAGGCCCAAGTATTACTCAAAGTTTGATGACATTGTGGGATCTTTCTTTGGAATATATGCAAAGACAGACTTGATACAGCAAACAGACCATGCGAACAGCTTTGCTTATTTTAACACAAACTCCTTAAACACCTTAGGAAAGCCCTCAGCTGGCCTTTCCCTCATCAAAACACTAGAAAGGAGCTCATGCTGATGCTGAAACTTAACCCAGTGCTGGGAACAGCTCCAAACACCTCTCTGGAAACTAGCATGATAATAAAACTTCTGCTGAATCACATGGCTCTCAGGCAGCTCAAGATGGGCTATCAGGAAGTGGGACCCATCTCAAACCTACCACAACCTCTTTGCCAACAGAGATTCCCATCAACAACACAGCACCAGTCATTGCCCTCATCTGAGCACTTGGCCATTAGAAAATACTGGAAAAGCCTCTTCCATTTTCCTCCTCCCTCACACAAGTTCACTAACTACCACCACTGGACACCAACTGCCTTCCCTCACCACTAACCTGAGCAGGATTTAGACCACTGCATATAAGGCGAAAAGTTTTCTTCTACCCTCCAGACCAGCCTGCACACCCTCTCCTCCCATCCCAACTTTAACAGTTTGTCATCGACTCTGAGTGACCTTGGCACGAACAGTAATTCTTGCCTCTCTAAGCAAGAACTCGGAAAACCAGCTTTTACTGGACAGATATGTCTGCCTGAGATTTGTGATCAGATGCAATGCACAGTACAGCGTGTGACCTGGAGAAATACTACCATCAGTTAACAACAGCACAAATTTCTTTCTTCCATGTCCTTCATTAGCCTCAGAAGCTGGCCTTGCCAGCAGCAGTAATACAAGCTGAGACAACAAAGCACATTAATGATGGGTCCCGTCATGTTCTGTATTAATTACTTTAGCTAGCAGTAAACTGTTGGTTATAAACTATATTTTGATAAACTGCCCTTTCTTTGACAAGCCAGCTCCAATGTTTAACATTGCACTTAATCCTCAGATAATACGCCAGGAGTCCTCGCTGTACCCAGCAACAAATCCAAGCAACCTTCAAAAGGCTGCCACAGGTCCCCCTTTCCTATGCACCCCGACCTGAAACTATCCCATTGCACCAACTTCATTATAAGACAGCTCCAAAAGCTGAGTTGCCAAACTCAGCAGCACACTCAGTTACCAAGGGAGCCACAGAGGTGCCCCAGCACTTCTCTGGGTGGGGAAGCAAGGCAAAGGTCAGCGTGGAGCATGTTTACATACATGAGCATGCTTATATACATGTACAACAGTTTTCCAGAAATGCTGCAGTATCACAATGTTCTGCAAAATAAAATAGGTCGTAATCCCCAGAATTTGTCAATATTCAGAAGAGAGAAGGATTTCTTCTACCCAGGACCGAAATAGTCAACTAAAATCTTTATCTGAAAACATCATATTCTTATTTTCGTTTCTTTTTAATTCAGTGACATTTAGCTAACAGAACAGCTGTTAGCAAAGGTCTAGGAGAGGTGGAATCCCATTTTCTATATAAAGAAAAATGTTTTGGAGGAAACTGCAATTTGACAAAAATACCTGTTTAGCAAAGTACTTTTAAAAAGTGGAAAAATAGGTTTTGTTTTTTTCTAAGGTAGCAAAATATCCACCACAGCTCATGAAAAGGATCCTAAGTCCTAGGAACAAAGGTATAAAATTATTTTGCAACATGCATCCAGGAAAATAAGGAGAATGGACATGCCCTTTAAGAAGCAGCATGGGGAAAGACCCTTCTTCATCTCAGCCAGATGTGTCCATCACCTCCCATCACCATCAAAACACATGAAAAAACTAGCCACGGTCTTCCCAAAGAGCAGGTCCAGTTCTCAGTGGTGACAACAAGGAGTTTGCAGCTGGCTTCAGACAGAGCTGGGTCAAGGCTGGCACCCTCCACACTCTCCTTTATTTTACTCTTAAGGCACAACTCACCACACTGAGTAATGACAAGGCATTGCACATGGGGTTTACAGTGCTGAAAACCCAAAAGCTCAGGCAGAAGATCAGCAGCAGCACTGGAGAATCCCATCCTCTCCTCCTCAGAAGGATGTGAAGCCCTGCAGTCTCACTGCAAGTTAAATATTAAAACTGCTTACAGCAGTCCAGAGTTTGGTCTTGTTCTCTACCACTGGCGGCAGATGGTACGTGCTATTATTAAATCATAATTTCCAGCTTATAATAGTAATTGTACGAAAACTTCTACCCTTGGACAACAACTCACTGTCTTTATTTTGGGAAAAAGCAGAAGAAATCTTGCAGTTAAATAACTTTCCTATTTTAACAATTTAGAAAAAAAAATAAATCATAACATACTTCTCCTAATTGAAAACACACCGAAAATAGGATATTAGCTAAAGGTCAATGCACATTTACCCACCTCTTTTGAAACTGACAGTATTCTCGTGACAGCCATAAAAGCTGCTTTGAATTTTAGTTCCCTAGAAAGTAAATATAAGGAATCCCAAAGCCATAACCACAAGTGCCACAACCCTTAACACTGATGTCATATTCAGCTTAATGCATGCTGCAGAAGTCAGGATGATAAAGTTTCAAAATCGTCTCATCTATGGCATATGGGAAGAAAACAGTAATTATCCCCCAGCCCATCGCCTCGGGCATGTACCACATTGCCTTCACCTGATGCAGCATTAACAGCAGGACGTGTTTTATTCCAAAGCATTTAGCGTGGGTCACTGTGGGGCTGGTGGGATCATTGACAGGGTCTGATGCAGCCAAATATCTCATTCTACTGTACATTTAATTTTGGTTTGCAACTGCTCCTTCCAAATCCAACTACCAAACAAACATTTATTTTTTAGGAACCAGTTTACATCCTCTTGCGCCAATTTGGTTTCATATTAATCAGCCAGGGCAAAGAGTGTTGCCTTTCAGACCCTTTTCTGGTACGATAGATGTAAGGGGACAGTGTAATTAACAGATGTCAGGCACAGACCTCCCTGATGCATTGATTTCTTCCTACTTAGGAAACACTTAGGAAGAAGATGATCACCCCTGGCTGTTAGGGGTCCTCATAAAATCCATAGGCCTGGATTTACAGAAATTGCTGATCATTTTGGATGCTGAGAAGGGGGAAGGCAGAGTATGATTCTGTAAAGCAAAGGAAACATCTCATTAACTGTAATGCCTTAGCATGCTACAAAGGGAGCTTACAGGAACGCAGAGCTGGACAGCCAAAAGACTTACAAAGCAAGAGGCAACTAGGGAAAACCCTTTCGGTCCCAACCTGCAACAAGGGAGATGAGAACACTCTCTCTGAGCATGAAGCATCATCATCTCTGAGGTGCCCAGACCAGGAATCACTGCAGCCAGCCCAGTTTGTTCTCCTCTTCCCTCACTATCACACCGTATCACAGACATCACCTTTCCACCACATACAATTTGGATTTCACTGAGCTATCTATATATAAAGTTGAACTTCTAGGAGAGAAATAAAAAATAAATAAAAAAACCCAACACATTAACTATTTTCTTTTAAGGTTTAATTTTTCCATCTCATATAATTTCCTTGGGGGTGTGTGTGTGTGTGTGTGTGTGTGTGTGTGTAAACTTCAGCAAAAAACCCAAACAACTCGAGATATTTGATTTTCATCACTCCCTAGTTCTGCCCAGGATTATGCAGCTAACAAACCACGCAAGACCAATATTTGTGCAAAGCTAGTTAAAGCTAGTTAAAATATTCTCATTCTGCAAATACTAAACCTCCCAACGCACACCACACAAATAAAAAGCACAGAACGATGACAGCCTGCAAGCACGTCAGACAATCTCACTGAATATTATGCTTAGTGTGGCACAAGCAACAAAGCACAAAGGCTCCAGCCCAAAACTGGCTACCTAGAATGGCTCACTCCTACCCACCCCACACAGCACAGGAGACCAATACTAGTTTTAAAGAAAAATTTCCTTGCTTTGATTTGCTGAGTGATGCTGAGTCTCTCTGGAGAGATAACAGCACTTTGGCTGGGCACTGTGTTTTAATACAAGATGAGAAAGGGAAGAAAGGCTCTCCAAGCAAGGAGATAGTGCCAAGCAGCCAGCACGCTGCAAACCTCTATTTAGAACTAATAAAAATGGCAAATGGTTACAGCTCTCTCTTTAGAATTAAGAAGTCAGAAAACACCCCTCTTCAATGCTTATCTTAAAAACACTGCTCTGTGTAGTCATCTAGACAATCCAGTGATGTGGTCTATGACACACAGAGACGTATGGTGGAGAAGAGAAGGAAGTAAAGGCTGTTCTGAAACAATACCATACACGCATGGTCCTGCACCACCACCCACCAAAGTACACATCTACCAGCAGCTCAACCTCTGCAGCCTGCAGCTGCTGAATGTCTTTTGCACTGGAAACCTTTCTGTGGTGATCACCTACTACAGAAGGAAAATCACCAGAGAAGGACACCCGATAGCTTCCAGCCAGAACACACACGCCTTCAGCGAGACTTTTGCTTTTCACAGGCACACACTGAAGTTGTTCTTCACAACAAAGAACAGCCCGTCTGTTGCATAACTAACCTTAGGCTGCATTAGATAAGTCATGCCTTCTCACAGATCAACTGACCTTAAATAATGTCCCCAGTGTATTCAGAGCCAATAGGTTTCTCTTTTACAGCTCATCTGACAGGTCTTCTCCTTCCAGCTATTTCTTCAGAAAGGCACACAAAGAAGGTTTCAAGAGAAATCTCATGCTTAGTGTTCCAAGAGCAGCTTTCCAGGCCAAAAATGAAGCACAAGATCTCAGCTCCACAGTCACATCTCCCTTTGAAGGCTTCTTCCGCGCTTCACTGCAACAGAGCAAGTGAGAGCCTTTGCAGGACCAAATGGGGATTGAAGTGGATAAGAACTGGAAAACCCAGTATATCTCGGGAAAGCTTGCTGCAGTTCTGCCACTGAGTCAAGCCAGAAGGAAAACAGCCAGCCATGCCAATAAAGGACTGCTTTGTTTCCTGGGTAAGGCAAAACAAAGGTCTGAGGACTCCTCATCACCACATGTCATGCAAGGGTCAGCAGCAGAGGCAAATTCCATCATGGCATTTCCGTTCAGTTGCCCAACCCATTACTAAGAGTGGATACAGCAGGATCTTTCATTGCTTATCCAAAACCTCCATTTAACATAGCTGTGCAGCATCACCCCACTGCCACATTCCACTGCAGAGGTCGGATATCAGTGTGCAAGGGCAGATGAGCTCTTCTTACACCACTTCTCCAACCTCCCTCCTGGCAATGAGATGATGCAGGAGTTCTGCAGCAGCCTAAGAGGTGGAAAAGCTTGGGACAAGACTGTGAAAGTAAAGAAAGTCTCAGCACCACTCCTGGCAGGTCGTTTCATTGTCCATGCAGATGTATGCGCATTCACCAGTGGTGGGAGTGATGTTTTCTGGCTATTTTCTGACACTGGCCGAGCTGTCATACAGCATCCACTTGAGCACCAATTTCCCTACTTAAAAATCACGGCCAACAGGGCTTCCCTTCTTGCTATGCGTTGCTCCACTCATCCAACTGCTGCTCGATGAGAGTTTTGATGTAAGGGCAGATATAATGCACACGTGCAGCAACTCCTGGCCTCTTCTAATGGAGCACAGTAGGGCAGGAGCCCTTCCTTATCTCTTGCAATCAGCCAAACCAGGCTTCATTGATAAGGCTCTGCCCTACAAAAGAGCCACATTATTTCATGTACAAGTCAACATCGCCTCTGGCTACAGCTGCAAGAGCCCAGACTTGCAAGGGTTGTTCATGTCAGAGGAGCTCCATGGCCACTGAGGAGCTTTCTAGTAAACTGAGCCCTGAACACGAAGCAAACGGCTTGCAGAGCCAAGTTACTGGAATCTATTCCTCCCGCATTAGTCAGCACAGATGAATACATCCTCTTGCTTCATTAAATTTTAATTGGAGTACATGTGAATAGGTTTTGCTAGTTACTTAATCAAGTACAAGGTGTTCATATAAAAAGCTAGAAAACAACATCCTTTCTAGCTTTTCTTTTGGATTTTTTAAGCATCCATTCTCGATTTCTTCAGGTCAGTTGACATTTTGGGGCTGCTGTGAAGAATCACGAAAAGCAGCCACAAAGTACAAATAAAGCACTTTGGAGGGAAACCGGACACAGATCATTAACCCTGCATGCCTCGTTATTATCCAGACAAAAATTAAACGCAAAATCCCAGAGCAGCTGTTGCATTAGCCAGCTGATTTGTAGTGCTAAACACAATGATGACTTTGCTGCTGTGTCTCATGCATGTTTGGGCTGGGCTGTCTGGAGTTTCATTATTTTAAGTGTCCTTAGGTACTCTGAAACCACAGCAGATTTCAGCCTATAAAAAAAATTCTACTTGTAAACTCTGAGATTTCCTCAGGAATCATCTTCTCTTGTCCTGCCACACAGATGCTTATTTGTTCACACATGCTTTCCTTCAGCTTAGAGAAACTTTGCATGTACTTTCTTGCCTGCCTAGAACAGGACGATCATCTCCAGAACTCCTTCCTTACCAAAACCACGAGCTGTATGACCGGATTCTCCACTTCCATAAAACCCACATACTTAGTACAGATTGAATTGACTTACAGCAGTTTACACCAGCTGAAAATCTACCAGTAAAGCAATGCTAGTCTGCAAGAGGCACAGCTGGGGATGGGAGCTCAGTGCCTGACTGCGTGAGAACAAAAAGCAGCTATGTTGCTCTGAACAGCACTGTTTGCTAAGTGAATCAACAAAAAAACTCCAAACAAACAAAAAATTGCAGCAATTTAAAGCCACAACAAAAAACTTACTGGACTGCTCCTGCACACTTGCTCAGAACTGTATATATTCTGTACAGTGATAGGTTCTGGCAGCCTGGGACTCTGACACACTTTCTATGGCAATGTCCTAATATTAGAAAAATTTGGTCATGAGCTAAAAATGTTACAGAAATAGCATAGGATCATAAGTTAGCAGCTGAATCAGAACTCGATCTGTGACTTGACTTTTATACTATTTTATACTTTTTTTTAAAAAACCAAGCACATCACACAGTGGGGGTTTTTAAAAACAGTTTGCTTCTGCCATCACTTACAATAAAGAATGAGCCTTTGTAGGGGGGAAGCTCTTGTGTGCTACTCAGAAAATTCACTCAAAATGGTAAAAATCAATCTACAAGGAAGCAAAGGACACAAATCCCCTCATATACCATAGTCATGTGTGCAGCAAGCCCTTCACTAACAACACAGCCCCTCTGGGTGCAAGCTCTGGCAGCCTGCCTTTTGCTCATGCATCTACAAGGAGTCCTCCGTCAGAAGCCCAGGAATGGTGACAGAATTGTACCTGGTAGCACAGTGGCATGAATACCAGGAATCTTAGGTGTGCAATGCAGTCTTCAGTACAAAAGCATTTTATTTGCACTCTGTAAACCATTGGCAAATAATTAACAGACAGCATAAGCATGTAACAGAACTGACTTGCAGGTGTTAGTGAAGGAAAACTGCTATAAATGGATATGCCACAGTAACAAGCCACCTGTTCACCTGTTGGGTGCTGTAGAAATTAAACAATTTAGTTTTCATAAATTAACCCCTGACACCCAGAACCTTACTGGAAAGCACAGCCATACTTCTTTTCTATCATTTATGATTGTAACTTTTCCTCTTTTCACAGCCCAGGCAGTCTTTAAATGAAGAAACCATGAATTGCCCCAGGCCCCTGCTTGCCAGGGAGAACCCCAGGGCCACACACGGGCCCATTCATCCCTCCAGCGGAGAGAAGGGGAGACAGGAGCATTGCCCCAGCATCCTGCTGGGAGCTGCCGGACTCACCAGCTGCAGCAACAGGAAAGGATTTACCAAGTACAAACACAAGTGTGACGGAGGAGGAGACCCCCTCGTTCCACATCTCTTCAGTTTCTCCCTCTCTCCTGCTGCTCCTCGTGTCCTACAGGCTGCTTCTGCAAACACAGCCCAGCAGATTATTTTTTTTTTCCTACATGTAGTAGTAAGGTAGAGGAGCAGAAATCCTCCTGCCAGGCGCTGCGCTCCTTAAAACATCGGAGACGTTTGGCATCGCAACACGAGCTGCAAACACGCAGCTGCCTGAAGGGCCACAGGCAGACGCCTGCTAAAACAACGAGGAAAGGGGAAAGGATGATTCCTTGGAGAAAAGTGGATGAATAAAAAGCTATCCAGCCCAAAGCAGTGCACCAAGGAAAGTAAATTGTCACTGTCTCGCAATTGTTCGCTGCCTGTGCCTCAGAAAATACTCTGATCCCGGCTCATCTGCCCCTCTGCTGGGAAACAAAACCCAAAAAGGCCCTTCTCTGACAATAACTTCAAAATGTTTAAGCTCATTTCACCATGTTTGTTTTGGTTATGTATACAGTAATATACAAGCAATGCTTTTTTTTTTTTTTTCCCAAAGTACAGCTCCCATAAGCTCAAAAGTAAATGGGAGTGCTTTGCTTCCTGGGGTATGTAACTGGAACATTTTTCTAGCACCTAATAAAACATTGTTTGGTTGATACTAACCATTAAAATATGTGTTTCAAGTCATGTAATGTTCCCTGTGAAATTTGCCTTTTTGCTCCATGAAAAAAAGGGCACTGAAAGGAATCCTGCAGCCATAAGGATCTCACTTATTTCATGGAAGTATCATTTTAAAAGCCTCACAACATGATCAAAGCACTGTCAAGAACAGATGTTCCAGGCTTTACAAATTCCAGTGTAAGTATTTTTATGACATTTATCACTGCTAAATTCTTTCAGCCAATTTTTTTTTTCCCTGCAAGAGGCATGCAGGCACTTTCCTCCTCAAGGAGGACGTGCTCACGCATGGTCTCAGCTCCAGCCACTGACCCTCTGCTCCCATCACCCCTCCCCATACATCATGAACAAGAGCCATGCGGTACCTTCAGCAGCTATGGTGGCAGCCAGCCTCAAGCAGCACTGGTCCTGCGGAGCTGGGCATGGTGTTCCCTGCTTCATAAGGGGAATCTGATGCAGAACCTGTGCCACTGTAGTGCTGAGACCCCAGCTCTCAGCTGAATGTTCACACAGACCCTCTCCCAGAAGCCTCATTGCTCCACTACCTTGACACCAGACTATAGCCTCTAAAGTCCTCCATATGGTTTCTTCTTCTTGACCAAGGCACACACCATTACCAACCCTCAAGATCACACCAGACCACTACTGCCGTGACTAGCCCTGAGCAACCTCACCCAACCTTGAAGCTAACCCTGCTTTGAGCCAGGGGCTGCACAAGAAACCTGCAAGGTCTTTTCTACCTAAACTGTTGGAGAATGATAAATCTCAGGTAGGAGCCACATGGAAATGCCCTCAATCATGTCAACACCCCAAAAAAGCACCTTCCCTGGTCCCCTAACTCCTTCTATGGATGTGGGAACCCTCTACCTCTGCACAGCACCTAGAAGGGTGCTTCCCTGGCCTCAGCAGAAGACACACACCACTGCCTAGCTACCAGTCTAAATGCAAGCAGGAGATGCTCAGGTAGCTAATGTGTCGAACACTACTAAAGCCAGACAAGCAGAGCCAGAAGGAGCGCTAGCGGGGACCTGCGGGACTGTGCAGGAACCCTCTTGTTCTTGGGAGAGCAGCAATGAGTCCCCATTCCTGGAAATGACTCTGGAGGCAGAAAGTGCATATTTCAACTGCAGTTCAAATCACAGCCAAATTTCCACTGAGAGCAAAGTTCCCGGGAAGTTTAGCTCTCCAGAGTCAGTTTCTGTGTATTTGATCTTCCCAAGAACATCACCAAAATTCTCTGGTTGTCAGAAAGCTCAAACATGTCCATGCAGTACTGGGCTGTTTCGTGAGAGTGAGCTGTGTACTAACACAATACTTACAACTACCCAAGGATCTGAAACACAGTTTATCTCTGAAGAATTACGTGGGGTTTTGCACCCCTGAAAAAATGGGATCTGAAACAACCAGCTCCTTTCAAATTTCACATCTTCACAGAAGAGGCTGTTTGTGAAGAGGACTCCACAAGCACATCACTTCTCTAATATGTACCCAGTTTAGTTTCACCTGTTTCCATACGCTCCCTTCCCAATTCCTACAACCTGCTTGCACATCCTGTTTCACTATGAACATGAGCTTCTGCCCTGGGGCAGCGCTGCCTTCACTTCTCCTCATGGGGTGAGCTTAGATAACCATCAAAACGGGAGCAAACAGCCCACACAGTTTACCCCCCTTGCCTGTCCAGGCTGTGAACCCAATCAAGGCATTGCCAGGGCAGCTCTTCACCATGGGCATTGAGCACCACCGAAATGACAGATAGTGATAGGTCCACCATAAGTCATCAGAATAACCTCTGAAAATGCAGCACAAGGCAGAGGGGGTCTCTCAGAACAAGAAAGGATGAGGAAAACACATAAGAGGAGAGAGACCCCAATTTTCAGTGATAGGAAGGAGAACAGAGATGCTAGAAGTGAGTAAAGGTGAGTGAGGAGAACTGAGGGTGACAATCTGAAGAAGTCAGGCAGAAGCTGAAGGGGCTGAAGGAGCCAACTCCAGCAGAGGGGGGTCTGAAAACAGCCTCCACCAGCAAAGGAATCACAAGCAATCACAGCAAGTCTTCCTCTCACCAAATACTTGTGCTTTTCTTGACGGACCTCTTTGTTTGCGGACTTCTTGTGTTGTTTAAAACTCATTTACTTCTTCACTTATGAAGTACAACTTTTATTTTAAATGCACATTGAAAATTTGCCCCCGAAGTGCCTTTTTCTGAAAATTAAAATTCACACAGGGAATCTTGCTATGCTGGCAACGGGGACTTTCTGTGTGTACATGCATAAGTGTGTGTGCACACATGGGTGCTTGCACACAAACAAATGCACATTCGTACCTCTGCTACAGCTTTTCTGGAAAAGGACTGTTCCCCTACATGCCATCAAAGAGAACAGAAAAAGTGGGAGCGTGTAGTGCTGTCACACAGCCACGTTGTGCTCCTCCACACCAACCTCGGAGACAACCAGCACTGACAGCAACGTCCCATCTTACTGCAGGTCCCGTCTGGTCTCTCCTCCAATCTGCAGAGCACACGCCTGTGTCATCCCCCAGTCTGCAGCCACTGCCGGGGCGCGAGGCTGGGCCATCCCTGCCCTCACACTGATGGAGGGGGAGGATGGTGTACTTAGAGTCCATGATGCAATGAGGGGATTTTCAAAGGGCGCTCTGGACAGCACCAGTACCTATAAAAATTGTTCTGCTAAGTTATTAACATCACAGCCTTGCTCCAGACCTGAGTTTGTTTCATTTTCTCATCTTTCCAACCCAAGCGAATTTGCTGAGCAATTTTAAGAAACAGAGAAAAAGGCTGTGACCAATTTTCAGGCCTCCTGATTTAGCCATCAAAAAAAGAAAAAAAAATAAAATCTTACAACGCTTCCCTCTTGTTTTTCTAAATAAAAATAATATATAGCCCTAACTTGATAATAAATATGCTCAAAATCTGTCCTTAAGTAAAAGCTTTTGATAACAAATTGCCTGTGCTAACTGCTATTTTGCTGTTGAATTTTTTATTGTTGCTTAAGCACTGCAATTATGCTAATAAGCCGGAGAGGATGGTACACTAAAGCATTGAATGTGACAGATATAATACTCTATAAAATGTTAATCTTACCTGAAAATTGGAATCAAACAGCCTTATTAGTATTTATGGATATGGCATCTCCAACATGTTTCTTAAGAGGAATACATATATGCAATAGATATTTCCAAATACACCCTGCTATTTCTCATGCCCCCATATGATTTAATTCAAGGTGGCTATTACCCCTGCTGCTAATTGCCAGTCCCTTCTGGAGTAAGAAAAAAGTGTTGGCATCTGGGCTATGCTAAGCTCCTGTGTAGTGGAGGGCTTTTCCTCTTGGCACCTCGAGGATGGCAGCTCTCCATGGGGATGGGGACACCACTCCCCAAGTTACAACAGGGACACCGGGCTTGGGAGGGTGCAGCAGTGCACAGCAAAGATGCTGCTCTGCCACCCTCAGCCATCTGTTTTTCCAAATATCTCGAGTTTTATGTGCAAGGCTGGTAAATCCAGCAAAGGGTTGTTAAGTTATTTACAGGTGCTGGAGAAATGGATTTTGGATTTTAAGATGGGACTAAACACTGATTTATTTATTTTAAACTTTTCGGTGGATGCTGACAAGGAACCAGACCCTTCTGTTTGGCTGCAAGTGATGGCGTTGCAGAGCTGGACTTAGAGCCGCTGGGCTGTCGCAGGGGATCTGTCACTGAGGGGCCACATGACTTCCCACAAGTCACACCGCATTTTGCACTGTTATTTCACCACCCAGTCCCAGGTTGCTTTTTTAACTGACACCATATTTTTTTCAGGGAATGAGCTGCCTTTCACCACATATAGATTGGGGGTTTTTTTGGCCAAACCTATGGGTCTCAGACCCAGCCTTGGGGTTCCACCACTGTGTGCTTTCCTGTGGGTAGAGCAAGCGGTCTTCAACCTTCAATTTCTCTTCTATGAAACGAGGAGAAAATAACTAAAGAGCCACATGCTTCTGACAAACTGTATTTACATCCATGTCTAGTCTCTAGAGAGAGAGCATTTCTACGCAGAGGACTGGTGTGGTTTTCAAACACTGGAGGTTAATGCTTAAATAGCAACTGCAGGCTTCCAGATCCTCTCCTTGTCTCCTCTCACCCACCGAAGTCAATTCTGCTGACAGGACCACAGAAACACCACTAATGAGCATTACACCTTCTGACAGGCAAGCAAGATTCTTGCTGCTGGATGCTGTAAGCCTTCTTGGTGGCCAACATTAAGTGGAAGACGTCTAGGAATTGTTTTGATGAATAGTCATAGTGGGAAAAACCCAACTGCCTGCCCACCAAGATCTGGGATTCCCAAAGTGCTCCCAAAGATCACAATGAGCAACCCACTAGGGCACTACTCAAAACACACCAGGACACACTGGGACTTTTGTGGTCAGCCCTTGCAACGCACACCAGCTTGCACCCAGAGTGCAAGGATGGAAATAGGACTGTTTTGCAAGACACTGAGCTTAAAGCAGCTCCACAAAACCTCGTTTGCAGGTGTAAGCAAGGAGTGCAGCATTAGAAAAAGAATTTTCAGTTGCAAAATCAAATAAAACTACTAATCACTTGAGATCTCAGAGAGCTGGGAGACACTCCTCAGGGCTCCTCTGCCCTAAGGTAGCCCCAGCACAAGATGCCAAATCTTCAGGCATAGCCATCAAGTTAACCAGGCACACAGCTGCAACACAGTAAGGCAACCAGTCCCATAATGGTGGCAGGACTCATCTCTGCCACGTTAAGTGAGTCTTGTCATTATTTTCAACCCTGGAGGGAAATCTGAATTGAACTTTGGCATATTGTTTTCTTTTGCTATGCAGCAACACTTGAATGTTAACTCCGGTCCTGACAGGCATATTTATGGAGTATTCTTTGCAAATAATCTCACCCTGACCAGTCCGAAAGGTCAGAATCATAAAAAATAATAATAAAAACAATAAAAAAGCACAAGGCAGGGAAACCATCATTGCCATTGGCACAACCCCTCAACTTATTAACCATCCTTGCGACAAGGTGAACTGCAAGGTCTTAGATTTATTTGATTGATTAAGATCAAAAGATCAGGGGGCACACAGTAAATTGTATCTTTCCATGAATGCATTTTGCTTTCAAGATTTGAGCAGATAGTTGCAGGAATTGAAAAGCTGAAGAGGGAAAAAAAAAAAAAAAAAAAAAAACATGTACAAAGGTGACTTCAGAAAGGCATCCCCTTATTTCTCTCTTGACAACATCTGCATTTCTTAGAGCTATGTGAAAGCTTCTTCCATGTTCCTATACCCTTGAGACACAACAGCTTATCTCTGCTAAACAGAAGATGATAACAAACAATAAGACACTAGTATAACTCCAGGGGAGACACCAATATTTGCTGACATTAAGGATGAAAGGTAAATCTTAGAGAAACGAAACGAATCCCAAACAAAGTCCAACAGGAGGTTGAAGAATTTCCCACTGAATTTCAGGTGTCCTATGAGACAGGACAGGTATCTCAGTGTCCTTCTTAACCACACAAGCAAGATGAAGCACCTGAACCCCGCTCCTCACATCATGATGGCTCAGAGGCTGGGATAGGTTTGTCATCTGCAGCTCCCAGTGGAGGAAGGGAGAAGCAAGGGAACTAAGTGAGCAGCCATCTTCAGGACATAATGTCAAGACCCAGCTGGTGAGCTAGCATTTCTAAGCACAGAAAAAGCCTGTTGTGTTCACTGTCAAGAAAGGACAAAGAAACACAATGGAGAACAGGAACAGAGGAGCAAGAAAAGAAAAATGAAACTCTCCAATATCAGCCCCTGGAAACAAAGAGGAAAAGTAAATGTTTGGTTCCTGTGTGTTCCACATGGTATTTGCATTTTGCTCAGTATTCTTGAATCTGTAGCATTGTGTTCTTATGTCACAATGAAATAGATGAGACTAGCCACCTGGGAGTAAGAGTAAAGTCCTTACACAGAACACAGAAGAGATCCAAACTCCCAAGAACTTGCTACAAAGCAACCAGAATTAATATAACCTCCTGTTTTTATCACAGGTTTACATTACATGCCAAGGACTGAATTCCTTTTCCATGAGCTTACACTTCCCTCCAGGAGAACATTAGCATTCAGGTAACAAAGACACTGAGCACCAAAGTTAATCGCTGTTGCATGAAAGCTCATCATCAGACCAGGCAGCTTCTTCTGCACAGATACACTGAGCTTTGCCTTTTACCTTATCAGTTCTGAATACAGTTACAACAAGAATTTCACATTCTCCAATTTCTAACCATCAACAGGTTAGGAGGACTCTCCAGAAGTCATCCAGTCCACTTCCCCACCACATGGAAGGATCAGTTCTCCTAAAAGCAGATCTGACGGAACTTTGTTAACTTGCTCTTTCCAACAACTGAAACTTCCTAAGCTTCTCGGGCACTCAGCTATTCTTAAATGCGGAAGATCATTTACTAATGTATCACCTAAATTTCTCTTATTGCAACTCAAGCTCAAAATTTGTCTTATTTACAGTGGGCAGATTTACAGTTTATTCCTTCTCTCCACAAGTTCACCATTTCCAAAATTTACACGCTAAGGCACCAGCATGACTTGCCCTCTCTCTGCCATTCTGCTTCTGCTCAGAGCATGACCTTAATCTTGTGTCTCTGCATGTGTATTCCTTTTCTTACCCCAAGAGAACAGGCAGCTTGGATATCACAAGGCTCTTTCAAGAGAAGACGCTCACATCCAAAGGCTGATGCATTCAGGCACACCCAGTTATAAAGTATTCTGAAATAAGAAAAAGAAAGGATTTGTCTTTAGGATAGTAGGCAGAGGGACCAGTAGTAAGGGAAAACCAACATCACTGAAGGGCAATTTCTTCCACCCTGTTATTAAACAGATCTTGAAAAGCAACATCAATGACTGTAGATGCATCACACACCACCACTCAAACTTGGCCACATTTTCTCTCACAACCACCATAAGGGTTTGATAAATCTGTGTTCTGGGAAACAAAGTGCTCACTGACTTTGCAGAAAGTTCTGCCAAGCTATAAGCGATACCCACTACACATCAAAATCAGATGGCTCCAACTCCAAAGCTTTATTCACTGTGACAGAGGACAAATCTTAATGTTGCCACTGGCAACTTTATTTACAGTGTCACTGAAGCCAACAGAGGCACGACTTCTAGCTTAGTCTGAGATTTGAGTGTGTATAATTATGGGAGAGACCCAGAGGAGAAAAGTCAGGTCTGATGAAAGATCAAGTAACTTTTGTGTTCACAGCATAGTCCTTACCTCCCAAACTTCAGGATGATCTATCTAGCAAAAAGAAATCTCTCCTGAACCCAAAGGTTTGGTGACAATGAGGAAAGAATAAAGAAAGGATTTAACATGAACAGTATTGGGAAGTATGAGGGGGGGGCTCCGAGTTACAAAAACATCCCAAATTTGATGAGCGAGAACAAGCAACAAGGGACAGCACTGATAATACACTTGCCTTCCTAATTTTGGAGGCTCTCAAAAAAACAGAGCCAGAGAGTAGCAGACCATTTGCCACAACAGCATCTTTCACCAGTGGATCACCTTTTGCACCCCATCTTGTCTAAACTCCTGTCTCCCCTTGGCAGAAGCTGCTGCTAACCCCAAAGGATCAATGGCTTTGCCTTTTCAAAGATGCCTTTTCCGAGGGCTGAAGCCAAGAGACATTAAATTTGCCATCTGCTGCGAAAATAAGATGCCTGTTACACATTTAAGGATATGCCAATGCAACAACTCAGTGTCTTCTCTCTTGCCTGCACCATCCATCTGACGATCCCTTTTCCTGCTGCATTTTTTCCATCGCCAAGTTTCCACCTAGGATGTTTTGGATTTTTCCTTTTTAATTCTTCTTAGCTGCCCTGGGCTTTTGCTTTTCTTGATCATTTCCACTCTTACCAATGCCAACACTTACAGCTGTCAGCACAGGAAGGTGACACACTCCTATTTAGCACAAATTTGATAACAGAAGTGCTGTTTCCAAGGCTGAAGAGGAATACCTGCACCAATAATGTCCCTACAGCACACAGTAGCTGAGGAGACTGAGCAATAAATGCCTTTCAGTGATGATGAACTCAGAGCAATCTCAAACTGTATGATGGCCAACTTTAAGGGTGAAAGTAGCTCCAAGGAATTCAACAAGACCATCTGCAGCATCAGACACAATACCTCCTAAAATACTAGTGAGGTAAAAGTGTTCGGCAAGGGACAGAGATATGACGAGTGCTTCCACCAAGAAAATATATCCATTTCTACGGCTGAATTACAACAGCTGTTGAAAACCATGGAGTAGCATTGAATGGCAGCCCAGGACAAGGAGCCAAGATGACTACCACATGCAATTGAAACTGCCAAGGGATTAAGTTAGGTCAAATGTAATTACACAAACTGGAACCTGGCCAGGGTACTGGCTGGTTTAAGAAAATTAAAAGAGGTGTTCAAAAGTTTCAGAGATGGAGTCCTCCTCCTGTTAATTACTTGGTGAGTCAGTCACTGAAGCCTCAGTACTCTGGGAGGCTGTCTGAAAAAGGGGAAAAATGAGGCATAAACTTGAAAGGCATTAGAAGCGATTAGCAAAAGCCTTTGTTCTCCATGGCAATCCTTGCTGTACTAGTGAGCGAAAGCCTTTCATGTTCATGCTGAAAAGTGGCCTTAGTTCCTTTGATACATCTGGGAGGAAGCATTTAAATTTACAAATATCCCACTGTCAGAAGTTACAGACAACAGTCGAGGAACTCCCAGCCAGGTTATACCTAACCCTAAACCCAGCTTGCAGGCAGACAGTACTCCCACTGAAGGGAGGAATACAAACAAGGACACATGGAAGCTCACTGAGACCTGGAACAATGTTTACCCTGCGTACTAGTCGTGTACAAAAGCAGGGTCATATGGAAAAGGAGGCTGCAGCCATGTGGGACAGTGGCCTCCTGGCCTTCATTCAGTTTTCAGAAGATGGGGAGCATGCAAGGCAGGCAATGGTAAGCAGAACAGAAAGGATGCTAGTCTGGCAGAAGAGTGTCACTTTGAAAGATTACATCTTCTAATCTTTTATTTAGATAAAATTATGCCTCTGCCATAAACCTCCTGAACGATAAGAGGAAAGTCAAATATATCAATTTTTTCCTAGATATTTATTGCTGTGCCTTTTCTGGCTAACTGAAGACAGAGAGACCACGTCCAGAAGAGACAAGGACTACCAGTTGTGGATTGAGATCCTCTGTTCAATCTCTAAGTGAGACTTGTATTATAACCACGTACAGCACTACAAAACATGAAGTGTTCTAAGAAAACAGGCCTTGTAACTCTCAGTTTTGGCACCTGAAAGTAGTAGATGCCTCTCCTACCTCTACATCTGAAAATTATAATTAGAGATACACTCATTACTGTCTTTGAAGCAGTTGGATGTGACAGTAAAAGCACTATGGAATTGGAGATTAACCTTTTGGGGTAGTTTATTCAGTGAAATGTTCAGATGATGCACATAAAATAAATCAATTTTTGACTGATATAAAAAAAACTCAGAAAGACTAAATCGCTATCTTCTCAACAAGTGTCGTACAGCAGGCGTGTTGAGTGACATGGTTTCCTCTCAAAGTGACAGCAGGTGAACATACAACGGAAGGCTCTGCCATATTGATTTCATGCACTCTTTTTTTTCCCCTTTTCAGAAAACAAGCCAGGAAAAGGCAGACATTTCACAGCACAGATTGGTGCAGTTTGTGCTAATGACCCAAGCATAGACGCAAGCAGCAGCTCGCTCCTCTTTGTGGAACAGTCAATGGGGACAAGTTCTGCTGGGACAACTGCTACCATGGCACACCTTGCCCCAACCCAGCAACACCTCCTCCAACACACAGCTCCATAGCACGGCAAGAATTAAGAGCACAGGAGAAAGTCTGTGCTGTCTTGCAATGGTGTGCAAACACCAGGGGCAAGCAACCGTAGGAAAAGGTTGCAGTCTCTGCTGAACATGCGCAAGCTGATGCTCTTCCAAAACGCAGAAGTGTAGTCATTCTTCCAGATAGCAAAACCACAAATGCCCCAAATCCCTCACCCCTGGCACTCCTCTGACAAGGCAGGTCACTTCCTTGGACACCTCAGGCATCACAGAGATGGTGCAAGTCATAGAAGACTGTAAGCTGCAGTATTATAATGCTTTTTGAGTTTAAAATATTCAGCAAGGTCACCATGGAACGTGTAGTTATCTCCGGGCCTGTCTATGCCACAGGCTATACGCACCCACAGCGCTGTGCCACAGGCAGCCACCTCACCCACGCTGGGGCTCTGCAGCAGAGCCACCAGCAGCTCCCAGCCCTAAGCACCCCTAATTAGCAAAAGGTGGAGAGGACACTTAATGACGATGTCATTGCCCTGAAGAGCAGCATGTCTCATCCCTTCTCCTTGAGTCAGGATGAAAAGCCACACAGTGCATCATCCTTGCAAGGAGCAGCACTCACCCTGCTCCTCAGTCCACGCTATTGCTAGAGACACATGCAGGGACCGTTGCACATCAGGGGAAAGCACAGCACTGATGCTAAGCAGACCACAAAGAATATATCTTTTAGCATGACCACACACACCAGGCCAACCCACACAGCAGAGGCTGGGGAGAGCAGGGCAGATCAAAGGGCTTTGTGGCAAAGAGGGACCTGCTGCTGAGAAGACACAGTGGACAAGGTGGCTGGAGCATGCAGGGGGAGGTCTCTCTGCACGGCAGCAGTGATCAACCAATCCTGGTAATGGACTCTAGTGCCTGAAATGAAGCACAAGGACATGACATGGCAAAGACTAATGCCAAGCACTAATAAAGATGAAGTCAGGGCTGTTGCTCAAGTAAGAAATTTATTTTTTTTTACCTAGGTTACTTGTTTAAAAAGTTTCCACATGCAGGGACATCCTGTTCACAGTATTAAACTAAAGGGATGATTCAAGAGGGAACAGCTTTGGGTATGCAGGGGGGGTGGAAATCAGTTTCAGGTTGCTACGGACAACTGGGCTGTCTCCTATAAAACTAAATCAGATTCAGCTCTAGGAACCTGAACGCTAAACAGTCCCTGAAACACTAGACACACATTCTCTAAATAAATAAATATGATAAAATATAAACTTGTGTCATCTCTTGGCTTTTTTTGTTGAACTAAGGACATGCTCAAAACTGCTAATTACTGCAAAATTACTCCAAAAACTGGAGTTTTGGCTCAGCAGTGCCTTTGTGACTGCCAGTTCATCACTGACCACTGCCTCACAGGGGAAAGGATATTTAATGGCAGAGTGGCATTTGGTAAAATGAACCAGAGCAGAGCAAAGATTCACCTTGCTCTGGGCTTGAGCAAGGTCTAAAACAATGTTCTGCTGATCCAGGCTCCTGCAGAGCTCAGCTACCAAGGGCCAGAGAAAGCTTGGCTTGAGGCTTTCAAGCATGTCCTAGCTGATACTGGATGGAGGTGGCTTAACCTGCCTGTGGTCCTCGAATAGCCTGAATAGAAACACATCCTCCACCTGAGCAGCTGACCTGTGGTCACAGCAGCCGGGTAGGAGCCTCACATGGAGGGACCGTTGGGGACAACACGGTGGCCATGGCTTTATGGCTCTCCTCTCCCCTTACCTTAATCTGGAATCATTTTGGACAGGTTTTAGGCACCATGCTCACTCCCTGCAACAAGTAAAGCTTTGTGAGCACAGGGCTGCATCACCTCCACATCTGTGAGACATTTTCCTCCAGCATACCCTCCACCAGCAGCCCAGCACAATGCACTGAGACCCCCTCTCCAAATCACAGATCCCCCAAGTCCTCACACACCCCTGAGCAAAGATAACAGGGAGCAATGATAGCCCTGGGAGCTTCACCAACCTTCTGTGCTGGGCACATGAATCCCTGCAGCCCTGCAGGGAACTGCAAGCTCAGGAGACACATTTAAGAAAGTAGAGGCACGATTTGGCAAAGATCAGAGCCACCAGCCAGGAGCTGCATTAGGCTTCTTGAGGGTTGGAAGGAAGAAAATTAAATTGGGGGAGCTGATGCCCCATGAAATAAGGGAATCAACTGTTCACTACATGTGCAAGCACCCACGGCAGCATGCCGGGCTGGACCCTCACAGCTAGTTATGATCCCATAGTCCCATTGAGCTCAGCGCCAGCCATGAAGCATCCCTCTGCATCATAGACAGACATCAGGCCCCTGCAGCAGCCCATTGTGAAAACAAAGGGTAAGAGCTGGATGCTGAACTGCAAACCCCTGATCAGGGAGGCTGGAGCAGAGGGGATGAGGTATCCGATTTTGTACCCTTCCCCAATAGCTGTTAAGCAATCAAATAAATCCATCTAGATCAATCTCTCCATCAAGACAACAGGAAACATTCCCATCCCATGATACTGTGAGTCTTAATTTTATGGAACAGTTGATGCTTTTCCAATGAAATGTACCATTAAAATACAAGGTTTTACTAGCAAAATCAATGACATGCAGAGACACTTCCTTATGGCTTTTTTTAAAAAAAAAATAAAAAAAATCTATGAATACTTATAAAACCAACAGCCATAGAGATCATTGTGCAATTATTACAACTGTTTTACAGGATTCTCTAATAATGATGGCTCCTACTTCTGGTAAGACACTTTAAGGCAGTACCACAAAAAAAATATAAATACAGAAAAAGCAACAGAAGCTCGGCATTCCCCTGCACTTAGAGAGTGCAAACATGCTGCCTGCTTTGTGTTTATTGAATTACCTTTTTTTTTCCCCCGATCAAGACAACAACATTCTGGAAACAAAAACAATACAACATTTACAGAAATATTTACCAGTTGCCTGTCTCTTTCTCCTTCTCCACTACTTCCAGTCTTTTGTTGCCCTAGAAAAGCAACTGGGGGAGATCTACTCCCCATATAAACCTAGCAGAAATGGAAGCAAGAGAGAGCCTGTGACCTTTCAGCACCCACAAAATGCATGATGGTCCTTAACCCTGCACCCAGGTCAGGCACCTGCAGCATCTGAAAACCTTCTGCAAGCAATACACTCCCTGTGGACACAGGAGTGGAGTCCTGACACCCATTCCCCCCACCAGGCTCACTGGCTTCTTATGGTGTGCAGTCACAATGCCTGACCCACAGCCAGGTCTTTGTCTGAGCCCAACTCCCTTCCATGAGCATACTCAGTCCTCTCAGCTTGCCAGCCTCCTGTTCTCACCTGGTAGCCATCATCCACATCAATACCATTATAAAGAGCTCAACTAGTCAAGAAATTCAGGCACTCCAAATGCAACATTTGCCAAGCCCACTGTCCAGCTGATCAGTGAGCTCTGGCTCAAGGACCACCATTAAGTCCCAGATATTGCAAAGCACTCAAGAACACTCTTATGTGAAGTGGTGCCATAAAACAATACCTGCCAGTTCTACCCCAATTTTTTTGCCTTGCACCCACAGCTATCCATTTGCAGAGCCCAAAGTCCACTCAGAGAAAAAAAATAAAGTCTCTTTACTCCACCTGGCTTTAAACAACCTCCAGATGCATGTGTGAATGGAGGAGGAAAGAGTAACAAGAATACTCAACAGATGTTTTCATTAGCATAAATTTGCCATTCATTCTGCTTTCCTCTACCATCAAACTCCTCTATTATCCTCACTGGATAATTTACAGAGCTTGTTGCAAAGTACAGCCTCTGAGAATAGAGACAGCATACACTTGATAATGCAGAAGTTCAAAGAGCTAAGCCATGCACGACCTGCAAGCAGACTGTTGCTATTTCCTTGCATGTGTAAAAGGGCTTTGCCTTCATGCAGTGCTGGAACTTGTCATCATGAAACACCCTCCCATTACAACATGGCCCAGAGGAGCTACTATTTTGGGTCCTAATAACGTGCTTGGTTTTACAGGAAAGCAAGAAGGCAAGTAACATCGAACAACCCAGCTGTCAAGTGGCGAAACAGATGGAATCCTCGCAAAGCTACACAGATTGCCTTAGTCAAGTGCTGTCACAGCCCATCCTCGAGCTGGGAAAGCACGATGCAGGAGCTAGATGAAAGGAGCTTGTGAAATTAAGCAGCATCATCACCTATACAAGGCCTGTGAAAAGACAATAGAGAACTGCTTTCCAGGCACGCTGATCCCAAGGCAATAAAACATGACTCAAAGTCATTCGGCTGTTTTCTCCCCTACTAGAAATGCCTTTTGGCTGAGTGACAATTGCCCAATTTTCCCACCTGCTTGGCCCCCATGAAACACAGAGAGAATCCTTGGAAAGATGCACCAGAAAGCACATGTCATATCTATGGTCTTGTAAGAGCTCTCTCTTTGGAAGCAAGCATAAACAAGGCTGGCTGGAGGTGTCCATGCTAGCGTGGCCCCAGGTGCTGGCAGGTAGCAGCACCATGACTCACTCCGCCATGTCTTCCAGTCCACAATTTGGCTTCCAAACAATCTAGGAAACCACAACACCTGCCATGGCGGTTCAGCTCCCATGTCATTGAAGGAGATGCCTCTGTACACCATGAGTCAGTAGCAAATCAGGAGAGGTGATGACTGGCCTGACCGTCCTCATTCAAACTAACAAGAGGATGACAAACCCAAACTAACAAACCAGTGCTTTGGAAACCAGGCAGACTTGGAGATACCAGGGCCCATATCTAATAAATCTGGAACCTATGCTTCATACCTACAGTCCGAGCACAGACTAGGGCAAGCCCTGAGCCCAGCTGGCCATTCATGCCTTCAGTTATTCCAGCAACAAAGGCTGCACGCAGAGGGAAGGCTAGAGTCAGATTATGAATGAAGTACCGGGATCGATTCCCTTATCTACCCTCTGTCTCTCACTAACTGGAAGATGCTGTTCAGGGAAAATGTAATTTAAAGGCGGAGGCTAATGATGGATCAGATTGATTTTTAGGACAAGAAAATAGATGTCATTGCAGTCTACCTGCTTGCAGCTTGCCAGAAGTCATAGCAAGTTTCAGGCCAGCCCTGCCTCCTCTCCCCTTCCTCACCTCAGCCACTTTCCCCTCCTCTGTCCCCCACCAAAGAAAGATAAAACCTTCACAGAAGAGAAATCCCCTTACACAGACAATTAAGTGTTGCCAGGAGCCAGCTCAATGCCAGCTCCCCTCTCCCTGCTAAATAGTATAGAGCCTGGATTAATGGATGTGCAGAGGGTCCACTTTCCAAGGAAAAGCAAATTCCGAGCGTGCAGCTGGGAGGAATGCATCGTATGTCTGGTATTCAAGCTGCGCCCTCTTTTCCTCTTCCTTTTTTTAGCCGAATAAGGAGCCGAGCACAGCAGGCTGGACCGGGGAGCACAGCATTCAATGCTGTTAGACTTCTGACTTTGTCTTTATTGGAAATCCAATCAGTCCATCTAGGAAAAAAACTACTGCATACACCTCAGAGTGTTGGGCTCAGACATCATGAGCCTGAGATACAGGATAAAAAGAGAAGCAAGCTGAAGACCAAGGGTTGCCACAAAGATGCATGCACACATATGCACAGGCAATAATTTTCTTCATTACACTAGAGGAATGGGAGATACTAACTTAAAAACTTGAAACTAGTACAGCTACAGTCCTAAAGGGTGGTTCAAGTCTTACCTGCACAGAAAATAAAAGGCAACCTGGCCTTCAGTGCATGCACTCAGGGCCAGGAGGATCACGTGCCCTCAGCCATAGAAAAATATGTCCTCTAACACACACAGTAGTGTGGGACCACACTTTAAAGACACAAATCACTGACATTTTTTTCCTGAAGTCCTAACAATCTCTAAGTTAGTCTATTGCAGCAATTTCAACAGCAGACTGGGATTTCCATATCCAGGGTGCAATTGCAATATTACAATCTAAAAATTAAAACCTTTTGGCTATTGCTGCTTCTGCTGTAAACAACAGACTATTCCTGTGGGCACCCAGTACTTTGCAGAAGCAAGGAGAAAGATATGCTCCTCTGCCAAAGGCAGAAAATCCTGGACCACAAATATCCAGGAAGAACCTGCATCAACTCCCCTTTCTCAGCTCTGTTTGGCATTCAGCAGTTCTCATTTCAACTTGCAGACAAAAGTGGTGACAACAACCCCAGGGATCACCATCAGAGCATGGCAAACAGCCCCAGTAAAGAAGGAAGTGCACAGACACACTGCCAATGTCCAGATTGTCTCCAGTTCAGTCCTGGTTTTTCCTCCCACTCGGAAGACCTGAAAAGATCTGCACACCCATCTATGCTGTTCCTTACCCCAGCTACTTCAGAGCAATATGGTTTTGCCTGCTTCCCTCAGCCAGGCATCAGGGTCCCAAGCAAGGCCACGACAGAGCTGGCCAGGAAGAAGATGGGGAACCTTAAAGAAACCAACAACTTGGCCCACATCCCCAAGGGTGTTGCCTTTGACCCAGGGTGGTTCTCAACACCTTGAAGGATGATGCAAATCCTCCATTACAGGCATGTTCACAGTCTTCTTGCCCCAGATACCATCTCATTCCAGTGTCCAAAATATAAAGTTTGAGTTAATCCTGAGGAAGGAGGTTTAATCTTGCTCCCAATTTTATTTTGTTCTTTTGCCAATAGTCGTTAGCGCTGAATTAATTCTTCACACTCACAGAAGCATCTGGTGTGCCTTTGGATCTTAGGTCATTGGCCTCAAGAGCCTCCTCTAGCAACAAGCCCCATGCTCCAAATTACAGGTTGGGTGACAGTGTTGGTTGGTTTTGGTTTTTTTTATCAGCTTCAAGATTCTCTTCTTTCAGCTTCAACTGACTGTTTTGCCAATTACTAGGCCCAGTACAAAGGACACAGCCAGCAGCAGAAAAACAATCCAGTAAGCAGATTCTATTGCACGTAGAGGAGTCCGTATATAGGGGATCGCTGGGGGTACAAGTCAGACAGATCACAAATAATAGACATCAACCCCAGCGACCCCAGGAATGACATAGCATGACCCATAATGGATGGAATAAACAGAGATACAAGGTATCCCATAGAAAAAACGGGAGACAACCAAGTCAATAGGCTGATCACATACGATAGAAGTAGCCCCATGCTGCCTCCCCACAAAGCCCATGTTTGTAAGTGCCAGACCTGACTGGGATCCACTTGCATGAGGAGCCAGGAGGTCCTTCCCCAACAGGAAACTCTGCGAAGTGCGTCGACCTCACAGACAGACACTCCAACTCTCCCTGCAAGTGGTCCCAGCTTTTATGCCCAAAGCAGGACACCTGGCACTCATTTACCCAATGCAGGGCACCTGGGGCTTGTTTACCCAAGGGCTTTCCTTACAAGGTTGGCTGCACCTTGGAGGAAAGCCAAAAGGCAAACTCATCCCCTCCTCTTAAAGGACCATGGGGACCACCCATATGTCAACCTTAATTCAGGGCTGGGGGTTCAGACCCCAGCACTTCACTGACCATTGTATGTGTCTGCATCAGGACAAGGAGAAGAGACACACCAATACTGCCTCCCTGTTTACAGACATCTGTGCTTCAAAGAAGACAATCCTAGTGCTTTAAGTTCAAACACATTCAGAGGGCAGGACACTGCCTTGGCAGAAGTGTGACATTTCCCATCAGCACCGCACTAACTTCCCTCTCTATGGAGACTGATGGAGACTCTATGGAGACTGCCCCATTGGGTGACAACACCAACTGTCAGAGCCCCTCATGCTTGGCAGCAGGTCCATACCAGCATGCAGCAGCTCATGAGCAACCTGAACCCACCCAACAGCCCTGCCCTGACCTCCTCCCTCTGCCAAGCACATCGAGTCCCATCCTCTCCCCAGCACCAGCATCTTTGGGCTGCAGTTCCCCGCTGCCACCCTCTCCTTGGAGGTCCAGTCCCACCTCCTGCAGCTGCGTGCTCCCAACCCTCCATCTGTGCAGAGCTGCCTGCACCAGGGAATGGGAAGGATAGTGGCCAGAAACCTCTTTGTGACACCCAAATACAGTCTGCAACTTTCCACCTGTTGTATTCAGATGGAGACAGGAATGCTCTGAAGCACCCAGTGGAGTGACTTGGATGAAGACACATGGCTGAAACTTGACTGGGGGAGGGGAAGATTTCTAGCCTCATTAATAACAGCCTGAAATTAAAAGCAGAGCTTGTAGTACAGCTGCAATTCCAGCTACCCCGCTGCTTGTTTTAACAGTGTGGCTTTATTATGGTCAGGGATTAAAAACAGCTCTGACAATTAAAGAAGGAAAATACAAAATAAAAAAGAACAAACGAAAGAACCACCACCACCAAGAATCAGTACAATAAAAAAATTCCTGTGGGTGGAATGGTTAGCAAAAAAAAGTTGTGTGCCATGAGGCGCAAGAGTGAATGCTTCCTTCCCTGCTGCCAGCAGGCCCACACATGCCCCCCACCAAGTATATCGGTCCCTTACCCGTGGGAAGCCACCCAGTGCCCTGTGGCTCAGCACCAGCCACCGTCAGTCCCCCACAGGGTGTCACCTCCTGCGCCAAAGTAGGTGCTCTGCAACCACCCTGCCTCAAGCAGACAGCTTGGAAATCTTCCTCACTCCTGCTGCCTAAATGCTACGGCATTAAGAAGAAAAAGGAAAAGAAAAAAAGTCTTGCAATAAATTACTAATATGCCTGGAACTTCTCAAGAGGCACCAGATCTCACTGAGCAGCCAGCAGAGGGGCAAGATGTGCTTCAAGGTGTGCTGGTCGCTCAGTGGTTCCTCAAAAGACAACTATCCTGTGTGCCTTTGTACTATGTAGATATAAACCCAAGGACTGTAGGACATTCAGAGATATGCCTGGGCAACAAATTCCTGCAGCTACCACTGAGCTGCCATGCTCCAGAGCCAACCTCCCGACACAAGTGATCACTGGTTCTCCTGGCTGCAGCACCCCAGCAGTAAAAGGAACACTGCGAGCACCGAACAGATCTGAGCTCTGGGACAGATGCAGAATCATTTTCTATAAGGGATCGAAGCTGCCTTAACAGGGATGTGACCAGTAGCTGACAGAAAAAGTCTTTACCAGTTTTGGAGACACAACAGTGGATTCAGGTAAGTTCTTGCTGCTGTAATGAAGGATGATGACGCCCAACTCAAATGAAGTTCTGTAATCATATGACAATGCATAGGTCTAGACAGCTGTTCTCAAAAGCCTGCCAAAAACATTTTACACTGTTCACTTTCATAAGCTCAGAAACTCCAAGCCAGGCTGTGCAAACCCTTTATAATTCCCTTCACTACAGGGCTACAAAGGGCTTCAATAGAATTGTACTTGAAGCCGTGTCTGCAAAAATATCACAGCTAAGGTGGCAAGTCCCCAGCAACCACACAGCTGTCCACACCATGTCCAGAGCTGGTTTGATAGCGTAAGAAAACCAAAACCTCCTTTCTTTTTCCCAGTAGAAGTCTCCAGCATTTCAAAAACATTTAAATTAAAACTCTTAAACCCCACAATATACTTTCTCAGATACCAGAGCACTTTCTAAATACCAAGGTGACTGCAAACAAAAGTCACTGCAGCTTAACAAATTTGGGTGAAGTAACTTCTTGGTGGTTTCAGCTGGAGAGCTTTGCCTCACATTTACAGCAGGATGGGAGCGTACATGGTCACCAGAGCTCAGCCAATGTTCAGCTGTGATAAAACACCAGCTCCCTGCAGCCTCACAGCCTCAGTTAACAGCTGAGGTGCTGCTGACACCCCAAGGAAGAAGGTGATCCTCTTTCAGAGCACGTTCCCTTCCAGAGCTTCAAAGCCCCAGTGAAATAGCCACCTGCAGCTCAGGACAGAAATCAACACTGGGACCAGTAGCCCTCATGAACTAAAATATCTCTAGAATTTGCCTTAGAGCATTATTGGAATTTATCAGGTTTAACACGCTAATACATCAAACCCACCAAGGACTTAAAACTTTGTACTGATACAGTACAAGAACACATTCATTACAAATGTCATAACACACCTACAATAAACTATTACTGCATTTCCAGAGATGGAAATTTAGGCACCCAGAGAAGCAGTGGATTGTCAGAGATTCGAAGTACTGCATTCAAGGAAAGAACTCAGGTTTGCCCCATTTTCCAGCCTATCACAGACACATGCTCCCAAGAACTCAAGTCCTTCCTCATTAAATGAGGCACCAATCACCCTTCTGGGGTGACACCCTAAGCTTTGTTTTTTGTTCCCATTTTAGTGTGTGCAAGTCATGAGGAGCTAAGGGGACCTGTGAGCTGCTGCTTCTCAGAGCAGACACTCCTGAACAGCACCTTTCAGTCGTTCAAAGCTGATCCCTTCCAGTTTCTGCCAACTTCCTTGTTTCCCAAAAGACAGTCTCTGGTTCTCCTTCTAGCCTGACAAGTCTACTTTTGCACTAGTGCTCTTATAAAAACAAATGGACACGTGATGCAAATAAAGAAGCACCAGTACAGCTAGGAGATGTCAGCATTGTGCAAACAAGCCTTCAGCACTACATCATACGTGGAGATGAAAGACCCAAGGATCCTGTCCTCCTCTTGCTAAAGTAGCATGTGCATTAATGTGACTTAAAACGGGTTTTAAACATTAGCCGAGAACTTTCCTCAGTAAATGGGGTCATCCAGGCACCTTGGCAGGAGCAAACCTCCTCCTTAGGGTGACCTGAAGTTGGAAGGTTTTGCTCAAGCCAACACTGGAGAGAGGACTCGACCAGAAAAGCAGGTAATGTCACTGCTGGTCTTGGCAAGGTTGGATTTACTACAGTGAGGACTAGAAAGAGGATCTGCCTAGTCTGGAGGCCAGAGGTCCAAAAGGCAAGCCAAAAAGTAACTTGTTCCCTTTCCTAACAAACTGTGTTTTCAGCTGGAAGTTGCTTGGCAGCCTTCCTACCAGAGGATGCGGCAGGTCAAGACAAGGGTTCATTCCCGGCCAGGCCGGGCGGGGACACGAAATACAAGAACAGATAGCGCTTTGCAAACATGGGCTGAAACACCAGGAAGACTGCATCTGCTGCGCTGCCCTCGGACAGCAAGGGATGCTGCTGGCCAGGGCTGCTGAGCTCCAGGAAGCAGTGACCTGCAGTAGAGCAAGGAAGGGGTAAGTACCAAGGCACACAGAAAAGTAGCCAAGGCAAGTGCTCAGGCACCCCGCTGCACCAGACCTGCACCTTTGATTTCTTATTTCTGTGAAAAGCAAACGCGGTGGCATTCTATAAGAAAAATGTCACTTAAACTCCTTATTAAAGGTAATTTCCTCTCCCACCCCTTTTCATTAGCAACACTCAAGCATTCAAACGATCCTGTTATTTCCAGGCACAACATTAGTCTTCTTACAAAGAACCTACATATGTAGCACCACCTATTACTGTAAGAAGTATAGGTAAAAAGTATAGGTAAAAAGTATTACCAAAAATCAATTCAGAACCTGAGTGTCCCATCCACCTAAATAGGAATTTACCCAAAATAAACCTCACACACAGGGAAACCCCATAAATGCTTGGGGAACAATGCTAATATGGTGAAAGGATGCAGCAGTAACCACATTACTTTTCCCTTCTAGGCAGTAGCTTTCCGCTTAAATATTATACGACACACCTGCTTATTATTCTTATGACACTATGCCACATTCAAACCCATGCTGCAAGCATCCCACTTGTCACAAAAAGACTTCAGTAAGGCAAAAAAAAAAAAAATTGACATTAAAGGAAAGTAATGTATAGTAGCACATTACACCACACCAATTTCAAGCAGGCTGTCATTCTGATCACACCAGATGGCATTTCGACTCCGACAGTATCCTTCAGTGAAACATCCTTGCTACAGCATTGTTCTTGCTACATGGAGCCCTACTGAAATGAATGGCACAAATTCTCTTAGTCATTTCAAAAGGACTGTATTGCTCAGAGCACTTTAACTTCTTTTCCAATAACTTGCAAAGCAGTAAGGCCAAAACAGGCCATCTTTAAAGAAAGATTGAACAATAAATACATGCCTTGAGAAGGAACCACAGAACAGGGCTGTGAATCCCAACTCAAGGAAGCCTTATGTGCCATTCCAGACCCAGACCAACTCAATAAATCACTTAAGTACATGATTAACTTTAACATGCAGTTAAGTTGCTTTGACTTCAGTAGGACTTAAACATATACTTACATGCTTTCCTGTACAGAAATACTCTCTTAAACCAGATCCTGTTTTGTAGGGATGCTGCATACACACACATGCATGTGCAGCTCATGCCCTCAGGAAAGTTCTGGCTCCTCAGCTTAGCTGCAAACCAGACTGCCTTAATTTTGTGCCCATCTATAGACCAAAATGTTTCACCCAGAGCTTTAAATAACCACCTTGAGGTTTAGAAGTGCTTTATCTGGGACAGAGACTTTATGAAGGGTCACCTCTAGGTTTTAGACCTGGTAAGTGATGCAAAGGCTGATGAGACACACAACAACATGCTGGTGTTGCAGATCTGTCCAAGAAGAGAAGATCTCCCTGAGTGCAGTTGTGTCTGCTCTGGACCACATTGTGGGCCAGTTCTGAGCTGTGCACCTACAGCAGGTACTGGGAGGACCTTTCACTGGTCCCTTCTGAGCCACCACTGTGAGCAGTTACTGGCCCATGCTATGCTCACAGCCACCACCACGCAACCCAACACATCCCCCCCGCCACGGCAGGTAGTGCAGCATTGTCTCACATAGGCAACTGCAGAGCCAAGAGCAAGGAAGGATGCAAAAAGTGACAGAAAACACTCTTTAGTCCTGCTCAGCAAGGTGAGCTGAAGGATGTGTGTTCAGGAGGCATCTGAACCAGCCCTACCACCAAGGAGCTCTGACCTTTCAAGACAAAAACTTGGCCAAAAAAAGCCCCTTTGCCCAACCCCTGCCCTCACCAGCTACTCTCTTGCTATTATAGTTAATTGCAAGCACATTGTTCCTACAGCTTGTCTGATAAAAAAGAACTCCTGCTATACAGGGGCTTGGTTTTCCCATTTTGCCCATTCTCAAGGCAACACAATAAATTATTATTATATATGCTGGCTTTGCAAACAACTAAAGCACCCATGCTGAGTGCCTGTGTGGGGGCATGCTGTTTCTCAGTGTGATCCAAAATAGCTAAGATACTAAAATCCCACCAAGAACTGAGTTTCTAATGGAAAAAAATGATGGGCCAGATGTTGACACTGATGATTATTTTGCTAGCCTGGGGCAGAGCCCAAGCCCCTCTAGTTTAGAGGGCCTCACCCTTCCCCATTCCTCAATGACCCACATTACAGTCTAGCTGCTCCCACATCCACCGACCCCTTGGGTTACTCGCCCAGAAGAGTGATGCACACTATCCTTTCCAAGCCCTGGCCCTTCCCCTGCATTAATCATCACTCGCAAAGCACCTGGATAAGTGATCAACAAGCTCTTCAGTGCTGAAGTTGGCATGGGAGAAGAAACACTTCACAGCAAGACATCAAATGCTGCATCCAAGTTTTGGATTCCACCAGCTCAATGGCTCCACACAACCCTCCATCTGGAGAGGCCTCAACTGAACAAAACCCAAGTCGGCTTCAAAACTCTGTTCAGCAGTGCAAGATGACTTCATTTTACCTCTTCAAATCCCTCTTTTGGATGCCACACAGTAAAAATATTATGAGAAATCTCTGCAGATTCAAGATCTCAAGATCTTAAGATTGAGCCCTTTGCCAGGCAGCAGGAAAGGACCCGGACAGCAAACCACACTCTCCCAGTGCACCTACAACTTCTCTGTGCCTGGGATTGGTATCTGATTCAAACCCTACACTAGCCTTTTTTAAACTACTTCTCCCCAACATGGCAAACCAGGCTCCAGGAGCAATGGAGCTGCCTGACCCATCAGCTTTGTGTCCAAAGCCAAGACCAGAGGGGCTGCTTACCAGTGCAGCAAACCAAGTTCACTTACCAGTGCGGCTTGGTGCAAACCAAGCACCATCCAAAAGTGCAAAGAAAACAGGAAAGTTTACTGCCTGTGTCATTTAAATATGGATTTCTACTACAGAAACACACCAGGAGCCTGCCTGCCTCCCTCAGTCCCTGCACGGAAACACATCACCTTCCTCCAAAGGTGACAACAGAGCAAATAAGACCAGGATTGACAAAGAGGCAGGAGGAGGAGAGTTGCATGGTGCTCTGACTTCCCATCTCAAAGCAACAAATTATTTCTACCGTTAAGTTCAGTTGAGCATCAGTAAAGGGTAAGACCTGAGAAAAACACAGGTAGTTTCATGACCTATACTTGTGCCAAGTCCCTTGCCCAGCTTTTCATTATTTAAAAAAAAAATATTAAAAAATCAGTGCTTTTCAGTAGCTTCTTTCTCTCCTGGTTGCTGTGGGAAAGTCTTGCACGAACTGTGGTAGAAACTAACCACTTTGAAACACAAACATGATTGCACACTTCTATTTAACATGAAGCAAAACTGAAAAACATGGTTTTCCCCGAATTATAGTGTGAAATTTCAATAGGAGGGAATGTATTTTCTTTGAAGCCAGCGTAGTCCTTTCAAGCCATGCTTCAATTGCCTGAATCACGTGCCTAAGACCACCGTGATGCAATTTCCATCTCCAAAGCTTTGGTCTTGTAGGATTTACTCGTTTAAGCGGTGAGAGAAGGAAGTACATTACATACTGCTGACAGCATGCATTTGCACATGTGAACACAGATGAGGATGAGGTGAGATTAGGACAAGTATGCAGGAATTAGCCTAGTGGGTTATTTATTCCATGACAGCACAGATTACAAGGGCTGACTGTCCCTTCAGACTTATGAGAACTCATGTGAGTTATCAAGCACGTTTTATACTGGAGGGAAGGGGAGATGTTATCATGCAGGTAAATATCTCAATAAATACACAGTTGGTGCATTCAACGAACAGCACTTTGCATGTGATTAGCATGACATCTCCCAGGCTTCTGAAATGCCTTACAAAGAAATGCTCTTTCTAAGCCTCCCTGGGGTGGGGTCCTCAGGCAGGACCAGCCTTGCCCAGTACGCCCCAGTTCAGCAGCATGACTCACAATCAAAGCTTTCCAGTCCCACCCCAGCATGGACAAGCTCCTTGCTCATGCCCTGTCCTACTGGACTAGGCTTCCCCAAGGCTCTCGAGGGATTTAATAGCAGAAACCAGGTGGCCTCATTCCTACTGACCCATTCTCACTGTAACATATTACTCATTTCCAAGAGACTGGCTGTTCTCTCTTGGTTCTGGTTAATATTATTTGTGTTCTAATGCTTTCTAGGAACCATTCCAGCTTTACATCACAACAAATACCACTGGGTAGGGGAAACACTCAATCTGCCTGGCTGTGCTTTGAGTACTTCACTTTAGGAACTGGTCCAGGCAGTCAGATAAACAGCATCGCCTGCCCCATGGCCTGAGCTCTCCCCACAAACCCTCAGCCCCACTGAGTACATGGCCTATAGGCCTGAATTTGGCTTTCACCAAGGCTGAATTCTGGAACTCCTCCAGAAATCCTCCAAGGACCATGAGCAAGCAAAATAAAGAGAAACTCACAAAAGCTTGAGATCAAAGGACTCTCTGGGTTCCTTTTCTTTACCAACACATTGTTTATTTGCCATTTTCTTCCTTTTGGTCTCACCAGCAGCAGATCCTTCCACAGCCGTCATTGCCATAGCACGTGTCTGACTGAATACTGTATCAAGAGAGTCAATTCTTGGTATCTTCATCCACTACCCTGCTGCAGAGGCACTGATCACACCAGACTCTTGTGGCCACCACATTATGCTAGGAGCTTGCGCTGAACTCCTCATTGACACACATCTCAAGACTCCTTTTCAGAACCACGTCTTTAAAGACCATAACTCCCATCAAGGTTTTAACTCCCTTTTGTTGTCCCTTCATTCCCATCCTCATGTCCAACTCATGCTTTACAGCAAGCAGAGTGACCTTCAGGTCTGCCTTCACCCAGAGGAATGTTTTTTCAAGCCCAGGTTGGTTATGGAAGGCTTTTTGGAGTGATGTTTCTCTTTGCAGCACACATCCTGTTCAGATCAGGAGGAAGTAGGCAGGAGAGGTGAGCGTGTATCTGTCACATCCACCATGGAGGCCTGGATGCTGCTGCTTCGCGATGCAAGTTTGCTCTGGAAGCTCAAACCAGATCCCAACCGAGTGCAACTGTTTGCACAGAGTGGTTTTATTCTTGTACCAGTTTGATCCAAAAGAACTCACTTAACCTGTTTTCTTTGCTGATCAGGGATGTAACCAGATCAACAAAGATTTACGGGTCAGCTCCTTGTCAGCAATTCCACCACTCGTTTGTAGTTTGTAATTTATTTACTCTCACAAAGAGGAGGCAAGAGAAAACAAACAAACAAAAAAAAAAAAGAGAGAACCCAATCAAGGAGATCTGCTCTTTGGGACAAGCAGGACAAGCTCAAAAGGGGAATATCCACTGTCACCAGTCATCCTCAGGGAGGGGAGAGGAGAAGGGGAGCTCAGTGTTACACCATGTTAATTATTTACCCACAGATTTTCTCAGGAACTTGTAACCCACACCCAGCATCTCAGGAACATGTTCACAGGGTGCAGGCAATGAGGAAATCAGGGAGGGAGAAGAGGAGGAGATACCTCAAATCAGCAGGAAAGCGTTAAGAGTTTGAAGCCAGGGATTATCAACCAGACATAATTACCCAGTTACACAGCTGACAGGAGGAGGGTAGAAACCACAAGGAAGTCTGAGCACTGGTAGGTTCCCAAAATACACAAAGCACAGAACAGGCACAGCCAACCAAGGGCGTTACACAGCGTTCACCAGCATTAAAAAATTTCTCAAGAAACTTAACCTGCCTCTTTCCAGCAAACCCACACAGTACCATGGAGCAGCTGAGAGTATCTGAGCTCTGGGCAGCACCTGGAGGTCTCTCATGAATTTATTCCCCAGGAGAACTCTGCTTATCTCCCACCACCAAGTAACAACACTTGTGCACAAGTTTTTGCCTGTATTTCAGTGTTTTGGATGGGAGGCAGCTTTGTGTTGTACTGTTTTTCTTAAACCAAAGAGGAACTAGAAAGCTTGAAAGTTCAGATTCTGGAGAGGTCTGTGGGTTTCACCAGGGGCAGGGGGGAAGGTGTTCAGGAGTTATTTTTTGTCAAAAACAGGACGTGCTTTTTCCTGTTTCTTTCTAAATTTTTCCCCACAGACACGAAAGCACTTCCCTTTTTCCACCAAAGCGCTAGTTTTGAACTCTGCACTGCAGCACTCTCTGCTCAACCAGTGATGGTGGGGAGCACTTTGACAGGCTTGCACTACCCCAGCATTTGCAATGATGTCCTTCCAAACTCCAAGTTAATCCCCTGCTCATGTTAACATCCATTCTTTTTTCCATCAAATTAACCATTGCTCCTTCTCTTATATATTCCGAACCAGTAGATTGAATGAACACATTTCAGCTTTGGGAGGAGGAATCATTTACACCACCTTGTTTTCACACCAGAACCACCAACTGCACCACATCCAGCCCTGGCACATCACTCCCCTCTGCTCCTTCCTGGGCCAGTCCACCTCCCAAGCATTGCTTTTGTGTAGGTTCTACAGTCCCACCCACCACACAATGTAGCTAATGCTTGCTTAGACTTTTTGGTTGGTTGTTTTTTTTCTTTAACCCAAGTGACATTTTACAAACCAGATGACTTTTTCCACTTTAAATGTTAACAAGAGAGTGTAAGGGGGGGAAACGGTGAGGAAACCAATCAGTTCATCTTTCTCCTCTACTTTGATGCAACCCTGCCCTTACTCTTACGCAGTAGCAGCACTTTTCAAATATATTTATTTCACTAAAATGGTTGAATACTGCAGAGAAATTGTCTACTAAGATGACTGGACTATACATTCTCTTTTGTACCACTAGTCAATCAGCATTGATGAATGCATTAGAAATAGATGTTCCCTAGTGTCTTTTACCAAGCTTCTTCACATCATAAACAAAGCCCCTCCTGCTTTCAAATGCCACAAGGTGCAGAGCACCTCAGGTATCAGCAACACACACCAGATGAATCCTCTAAAGCCACTCCAGACTAACACACAGGAATGAGGAATGCAAGGTTTAGGACTAAAGTTTTTAAACTTACGAAGTCCCTTGTGTTGTCAACAAAAGTCAGCCACACACTCAGTGAGATTATTGTACCACATCACCTCCTCAACCTACTGGAGCATCAGCAAATGTCTGACACAAGACAGAGACAATTTTTGTGCCCTCCCAGGCATGCCTATGACAATAGTTACCATTTTTAGCCCAGTTCATCTTCCTGCTCAAGCAGGAACCACACACCAGTTGGTCCTGCCAGATGAGAGCACTTCATGTTTGCCAAGGTGAGCAATGGGGAAGGAGGGCTTCTCTACATGATAGAAGAGAGGGAAACGCACAGCTCTTGACCTTCATGCATGGAGCACGGAGCAGCTTTAACCATGGAGCCCACTTCAAGAGATGTCCAGGACAGCAAGCAACTGCTTGGACACAAGGAGAATAGGGAGGGCAACCATCTTATATCCACAGTGACTTCTGGCAGGGAGAAGTGAATGGGTTGTTCTAACATTCATCTCCTATGCATTGATGCAATACTTTTTGTTTTCTTCCCTCCTCAGATGCTCTCCTCTCAGTCCCATAAGTTTCTAAAGAGACACTGCTTTCTCTCCTACAGCATACATCAATATTTTGAGAGCTCACCAGCAAGTCCAGTCTCCTCCTGATAAACTGGATGGTGAGCCCTCCCTGATTACAAGCCCCTGGTGTGCTCCATACACCACTCCTAAAGCAGCTGAAGTTCTCAGAGCAACCTCAGGAAAACAAAGGTAGGTCCTCCCACACTGCCACCCTAAAAGCTGTTCCTTGTGACTACATTTAGCTCAAGTCTGTAAAATGCAAGATTTATTTAGAATGGGAAAAGAACATGGCAGGATTAGACCACTGCAGTCACCAGTGTACTCTAAGAGCCTCCCCAATTTCCACTCCAACTTTCTTTTCCTCTAAATCGTTCCCCAACACACTTTCCGTTCCCTGCCCTCCACTGAAAAAAAAATATTAAAAAATAAAATCAATCTGGGACCCAGCCTAGATGTTCTCCCCATATAATCTGTCCAAACTCTACAAACTACTGACTTGTGGTCACCAATGACATAAAGAGGACTCAAGCTTGGAAGTGAGAAGAAAAACCTCATCTGTTTTATATATGCCCTCGTGGCAATTTGCTCTCACTCACTCGTGTGTCCATCCATCGGCTGCCAAGAGCATCTCAGCTCCTCACCACTGCCCTTCTGCCAGTGGGAAGGTGTGGAGCAAGCACCATTCCTGATGGTCAATCTAAATGGAAGCCCAGCCTGCACATTTTTTTTTACTAATTAGCCACCATCTTGCCTTCTGGACCAAGGTCTGGCACCCAAAAGCAAGGATTTGCTGTCACTTCTGTTCCAGCAAATGCTTTTTCATAAAGCAAGGAACAAGGAGGAGAGGATCCACTGTCACTAGTAAGGAAAGCCACAGGCTCTCCATCAGTGCATACTACCATGGTCACTGGGCTTGCAGGGACAGGAGGTGGGGACAAGCAGTTTGACTGTTGACATTGCACATCATGGAAATTCAGCTTTACCTTTCCCCTTCAGTCCTTCTCTGTCCTTTTCCAAAAGAAATAAAATAAAATAGGAAAAAAGCACACTGGAGGTGTCACACTGCTTGTGCAAGATGAGTGACAAGCCCTGCCACTACACCCAGGTGTGGCAGAGGGAAGAGAAAGTTTTGCCACTGACCCAACTGATCCAAATGCCAACACGTGAGTGGGCAATTAGCCCAGTCACAGATCTCACAGCCATTCAGCTCCGCTTTCTCCTGGGAAACATGAGACGAGGGGGATGCAAGTGTGTTACCAGAGAAGCAATGGCAGTTGGGTAACGCCACACTAAACAGGAGGCAGGAGGGGATACACAGCACCGTGGGAAAGCAGAATGCAATCTCAACATCCCCCACTGCTCCAGCAGTCTGTAGGGATGGGCCATTTCACAAGCCTAGGCGCTGCTGCAAAGCATCAACCACCCCTGCTGCACTGCCTGCTCCCCTGGCCACCAGCTCCACGAAGGTTTCTCACTGGCCAAGAGGCCCATGACTGTTCGCAATGTCACACTGCTCACCCAGAAAGGCAACGCTGAAATCTACTCATGTTTTCCATGAGCTAAGCGAAACAGCTTAAATATTACCCAGCGCTGCCAGCCCTTGTGATGGGTAAATGCTTTTGGGATCAGGGGGACAACTTTATTTAAATGGCATCCGTACGGCAGATGGAACATCATCTTCATCACCCAATTCATTTGTGTCAAACCCTTATGCAACCAGCCGCAAGTATGCCCCGTCACTCACCCAGTCCACTCGTACAAAAGGATGATGTGCCAAGCCGGGGCACAGAAGGCAAGCACGCTGACCCCTCTATTAAAATCAGCATCATCCAGCTTTTTATAGAAAACAGCTGATCTCCTATGGACTCCCTGTTACTACAAAATGAATTGCAAATTCAGGGCCAGGGCACAGCTTGAGATATGCCTGCCCAGGTAGGCAGAGACTTCAAAAGACAAAAAAAAAAAAAAAAAGAAGAGATGCCCAACACAGGTCGCCTTATTTCAGGAAGTAACAGAGCTTTTTTCTCCCGTGTTATAGCTTACTCCACCTTCCAAAATAGCCTGAACTAAGTCAAAAAAGGCATGTTCATTTTGGAATGAAGCAGCATGCATATGAAGCGCTGGCAGAAGAGCTGTGGCAGAACAACTTGTTCCTCAATAGCTATTCTGAACCACGGCTTGGTAACAGATCCAGAGTACGTCTCCATAAACGAGACGTCGTGTTGATCTGACAACCCCGTTAAAGTGTGGGTAGAAGCTTAAAACATTCACAAAAGCATAAGCTCTCGCTGACAATTCCCTTGAACGAAGGGCACACCAACCCAGGAAAAATCAGACATCATTCGCTTCTTTTCTAGAGACCTGCTCTGCAACCTCAAGTGTTCAAAAATCATCAGTCCAGCCTCAAAGTTAGTAAGACTAGCTCAAAAACTACACAATAAAAAATAGTGTGTTTAAAGTTTTCCCCCTATTGGCACTCTGTATAGAGGGTCCTTTTCCAAAAGCTTTCCTACACAACCACAAGGCCCAGAACCTTAACTTTATCTTAAATGAAAGATCAGTTATTAAAGGAAATTACACATTTAAGGGAGCAGGGACAATAAAAGACATGATACAGGGCATAGCTTACAACAAGATGACACTCAATAGAAATCACCAAACACCTTGAACATTAAAGCTAAGACACTGAACATCTCAAATTAAAACCCCCTTTTGCTTGTTGCTATTAGTTGTGATTGCAAGGTCCTGGATCAAAAAGTACTTCAAAAGAATGACCTTTATCCTTGCTGCTTTCACACAGGCTGAATGCTGCCTTTCTGAAGGGAGACCATTTATTGAGCTACAGTGTTAGTTTTGTTTGGGTTTTTTTCCCCCCTTTAAAATTTCACTCAGCATTACAAGCACTAGTTAATGCAATCCCTTTCTACATGCTCCGTTTCGCAGTCAGTATTCAGGTCTCTGGCATAGTGGGAAAACCTTTAGGAAGTGACGCTTAAACAAAATAAACTGCAGAAATTTTCCCCCAAAAAGGTTTCACATGCTTAGGGTTTTATATAATAGTTTGTTTTGACAAAATGTAAATTCAGAATCCGGTTTAAATCAGTGTCTTGTTACAGCCACTCTGCCTAAAACATGCACTGACTTCCTTTTCAGCAACGTGAATTTTTTCACCATGGCCAACACATACCACATCCATATATTAGATAAATATGCACCTGTATATATATATAGGTGCATGCTGTCTCATCTGAAGCTAGCTATGACTGACACAAGGCTCATGCAGCCAGGAGGAGGGTTACTAAAGAGTTATCTGCACTCAAAGTGGTTTAGTGTTACTGGGCTGAAAGGAAACAGAGACACATCCTGTTTATAGGCTGTAGAGCCCCAATGGATAAACAAGTGCACCTCGAATAAAAGTAGAGTGGGGGGAAAATAAAAACAGAGAAGCAGAAAGAGAAACCTAGCAGGTCTCGGGATAATGTAATACCAGCTAAGCTGCATGCCTGGCAGCAAAACCCAAGGCTGCTGGGCAGCCCCACGTGCTGTGGGGCAGCAGAATGTACAGAATGTGCCACCACGCCGGGGCTGCCAGCTCCTCCGACCTGCCATGGCTGGACCCCACTTGTCTTTCACCTCAATGCCAGGTCGCTTCCTGGCACCCAGTGAGGCAACACCAGAGCTATTTTTTCCACCCCCCTCCTCTCTGTTTTCCCAACACAGGCCTGCACTGCCAAAGCTTTCTATGTATTTTGCTTTTCAGCCGCTGGCAGGGCTGTACCATGGGTGTTCACGGGTTTTGCAAGGTCAGAGTGGGAAAGGTGTAGTGCAAGGTCAGGGCTCACTGAGGCCAGCCTCTCTGCTAGCGACACAGGGAAGCTGACAGCCTTCCCAGGGACAGAGGTGGACATGGTCTGAACCAACCTGGTGTCACTGCTGTAAACCCAACCCCCAGCTACAACAGGGAGGAGACAGCCCCAAAATGTGTCCCTCCCACTTCTGTCAGGAAAACACTGAAGGTCCATCTCCTGGTTAGAAGGAGGTACCAGGCTTAATCTTGTTTGAATTATCACTTGCATACATTGGCCTGGCACAAGTGAACAGGTCTGGGCCAGAATTGTGGGATGGATGGAAGAAACAGATCTACAGAAAACCCCCTACAAACATCCCTCTGCTTCTGATGTTAATGATGGACTGAGCTAAGAGACAGAAAAGGTTGAAGTTCTACCCTGGTCTAGATTCAACAGTCCCTTGTGCATCCAGTGAGCATAAACCCACAATACTCTTCCGCTCTTGGGCTGCCCTTTAACGGGAAGCAGAAATCTTCTGGCTGTTCAACACCTCCCCAGGCACCACTGGGCCAGTTCTGTGGAGCTAGAGGCCACCTCCAGCCTCTACAGCAAACCTTATCCCAATAACACCACAATTCTGCAAAAAGCTGGAAGACAAGGATGCCCAGCCAGTGTTGACAACACCCTACCAAGCAACGGTCAAACTGGGCAGGGAACATGGCATGCCTCCTGGGCTCAGACAAATTAACAAGCCTCACTCTTGCTACCTGCTCAGTCTTCAAAAGAAGAGTCAACTGCTTCTAATCCCACTTTCCACACCTTTGCTGCTCCACTGATCATTTTTTCCCCTCACCAGTGAACATCAGAAATGAACCCACACTCAAAGCCTCCATCCTCACCCACCAACACAGAATGGAAGGTTCTGGCTCCCCTGCTTTCAGTACAAGCACACAGAGGAGGATTTGAACAGAGCACAGATACCTCAAAGGGTAACCCAAAACGTGAGAACCAGGTCAAGGTTCAGGTATGACTTCTCATATCTCTATTGCCTTTTTGTTTTTCACTGCCTTACTTTCTTTATAGGCCCAGGAACTCTCTGGAGGTACGAACCACAACACATTCTCCAGCCCTTCCAGTCTGAAAATCCCCACCCAAACCCAGTCCAAAGCATGAGCAATGGAGAATACCCCTGCGCCTACAAGCAGAGACTGCTGACAATGCCAGGGTTCACCCTCTGAGCACTTCCATCATAACGTGGCTGGCACTGCCAACACTTCACAACCAGCAAAAAAACCCCACAGCTCTGCAAGGACACATAAAAATGGGACTTGCCCACACTGAGAGCTCCTGGGGATGAGGCAGCACTGCCAGGTCCTCGGCCGATGAGCTGAGACCTGAGCAACCCAAGAGCTACTCCCAAAAGAAAATCCTGAGCGAGTCATTTCTCATTTGTTTCCTATCCTACTCTTTGTCTCGTGCAACCGAGACAGGTCTGACTCATACCAGGTTTCCGCAGGGCCTGACACAACAGGTCGACAGACTCGCCTTGAAATAAAACAACAGCAAGTCTGAGGTGACTGTGTCTTGGCCAAGAAGGACCCAAATTCAAGACAGCCCTCTGAGGCACAACTCCAAGGTAAACAATTGTTAATGAACTCCTTGCTCATCAGCTCTGTGTAGTCCTGAAGCCTTTATTTTGCCTTCCTTCCAGCTGGAAAGAAAGTTCATTGAGAATGAAAGCTGGTGACTCGCAGGCAGGAGTGACAGATGCTGCCTGCCTGCATGTGTGAAAAAACTCTGACAGGCAGAAAAAATGCACCTCACACGTCTTATGGTGGCAGTGAAGCAATAAATAATCTAATAGACTACTAAGGCTCATAGTAATAATGTTGTGCTCCCTTTTCAGAAGCCACTCCCCACGCCAGATGACATCTGCCGTGGTATAGATGTTCCTGGAACAGGGAGATATTTTTAAATCTCTCAATGTGGCACAAAACTGTGAGTGTATCAGCCAAAATACCAGCCACCATTGCATTTATATATAGCCTTGCACATACCATCTATAGATGGGAACACAGACGGATACGTGGTATCTAGCAGCATTACAAACAGACATTCTTCTGATGGTCTTGAAACACTTGAGAAGAAACTTCCCAGCCAGCAGCTCTGCCCGTGTCACCCTGCCCCGTGCATCTCTCTATCGGCTCCTGCTCCTCAAGTGTGTTCAGTACTGCACCTCAATTCTCAAGGATCATCTAAAGTCTGTCCCTCTCCATGTGTCCTCTCTGCTACAGGGCACTGCAGTGCTGCTGTGAGGGTTTCTCCACACCCCTGAGCATCCCTCCATACACACACCTTCCAAAACAGAACCCATGGGCCCCAAAACTTCCTCCCTCCTTGCTGAGATGGGTCCCAAGATGGGGTGAGAAGATCTTCAAGGCAGTCCAGTTCCCTCTGGAACACCTCCATCTGATTCTAGGTATGGTTCCTATTAGAGGCAGAAACAAAGAGCTGCTCGTAAGAACAGAAAAGGATTTGAAAGCTCAAAACTAGCAATAAGCTCCCTGTGGAGCACCTGTAATCGCTTCCCAGGAACCCAAGTTATTGCAGGGAGGAGAAAGAAAGAAAAAAAAAAAAAAAAAAAGTGGCTTGAGATAATGCAGTACATTTTCTCACGAGCATCAAACGTGCATCAGCATTTCAAACAGAGCACCGCAGCCTTCAGAACCAGGTTGATGTTTAAGCTCTTGATACAGTTATCTGCCTAATAATAACCCCAAAGAGCGCTCCTTGCCTGGCTGCCTGCCAGACCACATGCAGCCTCTCTGCCCTTTTTTCTTTTCTTTTTTTCTTTTACTTTTTTAAACTTTGTCACACATGGAAATGTTGACTAAGAAATTCAGCCTCTTCTGTGAAACAGATTGGCTGAGACTCTTTTTGTTGTTGAGGAAACCATGATCTGGGGGCTGGGGAGGGGAGACAAAGGGGAAAACTCGTATATTTTGCCTTCACATGTGCTTTATTTTCTCCTCTGTCAGGAAACAGTGAGAAAGCATCTGACCCAGTTGCCGTCAGCTGCGTTGGAAGTGATTGTATCAGCTCCACCAGTTTAACATGGGCATTATTCAAGACTGCAAGGACAATGATTTGGAGACAAATCAGCAGCGACTGGAGTGTTCTCCAGGGACAAACACAACACACTTGTGCATGACACAAGCAACCCTCAATAGCAGGACAGTCTCAAGGTTGGAAGGAGGAAGGAAAGCGGAGGTGTGTTTGTCTGGGGAAAAAAAAAAATAGATTTTACAAGGAGATCACAGCTTGTTCAAACATTTCAGAGTTTGCTCCATGTTAATTCCAGTGCTCAGGGGCAACAAAAGAACTGTACCAAGAGATCTAGCAGCTACAGCTCAGGGAGGAACATCGTGTCCGTGTCAAGCTTTCAAAGCTTTATAAACTGTGAGGGGTTCAACACAGTTCCTTTATATTCAGAGGAGAACAGCCTTGGCAGAGCAGGCTGTGAGGTTACATGCTTTGCCATTCATACCTGCTATGGATCCAGCCCTGTGCACCTCTGAGCTCAGGTATGGCACAGCCCTGCTGAAGGAGGTCCTGCAGACTATTCCTTATAGCTGGCCTACTTGTGAAAGCGGTATCAAAATAACAAAGGAGCCTCCAACAATTATGTGGACAACAGTACAGCGTTGAGCAGCCACTGACAAAGCACCACAGAGGCACTTAAATGGTGTTTGAAAAGATAAAAGGCAAAAGGGAAAAAGTGTACCTTTGCACGTTCCAGCACAAGCAGAAAGCCCCGGGTCACTGCTGTAGCTAACCAGGAGGGTGACAGTGGTGCTCGCTGTACACTTTGAAGCTCAGCAAGGCTGGTGTGAGTGGGTGCGCCCCACTGTCACCACTCAGCACAGAGCTCTGAAACATCCTCATGCCTTCTTTTTTAAAAAAAAATTTAAAAAAAAAAATTAAAAAAAAAAATCAAACTATATACAAAAAGCATCGTGTTCACAGGAGGCTGCTGCTCTGACATCCTGCAATCTATACCGCCAGTAAGACCCTGAAGTTTCAATAGGCAGGTCATGCCTGCAAAGATTTTGTCACTGCCTGTTCTGCCTCCACCATGTACCCTGTTCCCCAGTGACTCTACTCCGCCAATTTTGCAGGCTTTCACCAGAATAGCTGCTCCGAGAAAGCAGCCTGCTCACAGACACAGCATGTACAGCTCGAAGGGAAGAAAAACCCTTCAGCCCATTCTACACCTTATTCCTCTGGGATCAGAGTAAATAACAACATCTTGATATCTTGTCCAAAGCCCTGAGAAATGCCAGTGTGTTATACCTGCCCCCTTCGACTGCTGTATGTACTTCAACACACTTAAACATACATACCCCCCCCCCCAACAACAATGCCAAATGACTCTCCACCAAAACAAATTACATTAGGCACCAGATCTCATGACCCCAATGGGTGACTTTTTGTATGCATTTACCACTTTTGCCCCTACACAATCAGGGAGGTGGAAGCAAGCCAGGAACGAAGGAAGGCATCGCCCTTCGCAAACACCTAATGAGCCTAACCAAAACCGCCAAGCCCAGCACCTTCAGAGACATCCCCCCACCAGGGCAGGCGGTTAGAGACGAAAAACACCCACCAGAAAAGCTCTTCCATAGGAGCTGATATTTCAGCTACTAAAGAAGTTTCTGTTTAAACAGACATTAATTGCACACACTCAGGAATTTCTCAGTTTTACCACTTAAAACCCACCCAAAGCCACTTCGAGGCTTTTCCTTTTTTCTCTCCCGCCTTTATTTGCTCTGTAAACACATTTGTGTGCACCCTGGATCCTGTAACATTCAGTTTCTGCAACAGCAGCTTCAAAGCAGAGCAGCAGCTACTAAGACAGCTCACCAGGGACTGCCAAGCATCCTAGATCCTGCCATAACAGCACACCATGATGCAGAACCCTGCATCCTCGCAAGACCTTCTCCCAGTGCAGGATGAAGCAGAAGATGCGGCTGATGCTGTTTGTAATAACAGATAATATTACCAGGAGTGAGTGCCCATGTACTCAGACACCTCCCTCAAAGACTGAGATTGCCCCAGCAAAACCCTACCTGTTACCAGTGGGGTTTGTTTATTAAAGCAATGTTGCAAGTTTATCAGCAGATCAAGGCCTTCCTTGTGGCAGGTGGAACATGTGCTATAACCGCAAATACTTTGCAGCCTTTTGAAGAGGCCGTTGAGGTCAGCCAAGTGATATTTCCCACCCCAATCATAGGCATATGGCACTTGCCATGCCAGGCAAGAGCACTGGCTGGACATCATCTGATGGAAAGAGCTCTGGAGCAGAGCTCCCTCCTGTGCACCGGCACAATTCTGGCTAGCTGCTACAGCAGGGCTGCCCATAAAGGTGCCCCTGAAGATCCCAGGAAGGACAGGACAAAGGGAGTCAGGAAACTTGGATCAATTCTTGGCCTTGACATATATGTACATACGCATGCATACATATGAATGCACATCTGTGTAGCTTTGGGCAAGTCCCTTAGACTCCCTCCCTTACTGGTCAGTAAATGGAGGGTAATAACACTGCCCTAGACGTACTTCAAAAGCCAAGGACTGTGTAGACACCTGCAGGCAAGAGAAAGCCCAACATCTCCATCTCCAACCCATCACTGCAAACGGCAAGGACACACCACTGAAACATCTCATCAGCCCAAGAGAGCAACCAGTGGCACCAGCCCAAAGGGGCTGCTGGCAGATATTCCATGATATTTTCTATTATGCCCCTTGATATTGCCTTATGCCTTGCACATCCATTGGCCTCCCTCCCAAAGAGGAGGGCTGGAAGTGACTCCTCTTGTCAAACAGGTCTTTTCCATACCTCAAGCGATGTAAAAACCCGAGAGCAGCCAGAAACCTCTTTCCCCTCTTTCCCTTCATCTCCACCATGCTCAACCTCAGCCCACTCAGAAAGTAAGGTCTGAATCAAAATTCAGACACGCTTTTGCTGGACTGGCTATGCCACCAACCTACATGCACCAAGAGACAGTACCACAAGGTCTAGCAAAGCAGCCTCTGTAGCATCTCAGAGAAGGGGGGAGGGGAGTAATTTTTGGCAACGAAAATGTAATGGAACATTTTGTATCGATCTATTGTGGAATGAGTCATTTTTAAGAGTGACTCGCCTCCTCTTCCCCTCACTTCTCCACACCCAAATTATGGACTGCAAGAAATGAGCCGAGATAATGGGCAATTTCAGATGTTCTAAACTCAGGTTTTTCTCCAGCTGGAACAGCATGTCACGACGGTAGATGGACTGAGCTCCAGAGGAGATGCCCTTCATGTTCCCATGCCTTTTACTGGCTACAAAGAAGTTGTGTCTAGCTAACTGGTAATGAGGAAAGGTCTAGAAGGATGGAGGACTACTTTGCAGAGAAAATGAGGAACCAGAAGGAAAATCTGCAGAGCATCAGCAGCGAGAGGAGACCCAAAGAACAGATTGGGATCAGACATGAGCCCCAATAAAAGATAAGCAAGCTGGAGGGGGATCAAATTGGGGAGGGAAAGGGCTTAGGTGAAGCTACTACTGTTACTCCAGGAGAACTCTGTGGACTTTCTACTCTATAGGCACTTTCCAGGATATAAATGACAAATATCAAGGATAACCACTTCCAAAAAGAGAGAAAAAAAATCAGAGAAAGGGATGTAAGGCTGGTGACAGTAAATTCTTCCTCGACTCCTTCAGTACTTGAGGATGAAACAAAACTACGTTTTAGGGAACTGAAAGCTGCACACATAGGACCCAGATGACCAGTGAGTTTCATGGAAGTTAGTGCACAAGGTCCTTTATGCAAAGACTACTGCTTTTATACTGGGGAGTGAGCATGGTGCAACTTAAACCACTGATCCCAACCATAACCCATCAGATACCACTGAAGGGCAGCCCGCTGCACTGAAAAACCTACCCATACCATATACACTGATACTAAATATATACACACATATATACGGACACACAAGTCGATCTCCAATTTGTTGTCTGTCTCTAGAGGACTAACTTTGATGGCCTTAAGCAGAAAGTGGCAAGTTACTTATGCACTTGCCTATTAAGGTTTGGCAACGGTGCGCACACAGGCTTGCACGGCGTGTAACACCCAGCACCCCACCAGTCGCATGGGGCATTTGAGCCCATCCAAGAGATCTTGCGCTGCTGGACTTCAGCCAGGACCAACAGTCTTTATTCAGAGAAGAAACTGGTACTTTGTACACTGGGAGATGACTAATCCCAGTAGCTGAGTTACAGCATAGCTTTTAACACACTATGAAGAGACATTAAGGTCATCTCAACTCTCATCTACACCGTCCCACAATGTCCCCTCCCACTGCTGACTCTTGCTCTTTTTTTTCCTCCTACTTCTTTTCTCACTTTCTACCCTCCCCTTCAACCTTCTTTCCTTTCATGTCTTCTCCCCTCCTTCCATACCCATTTACCCTCCTCTGTCTATCCAGTCCTCCTGCACCTTAAACATCCTTCTCATCACCCACAACTCCCACCTCAGAAGTCCTTTTCTTCTAGGAATCCGCTTTATCTGGATTTCGATCTCCAGCAATTACCTATGCCCTCCCTTCCCCAGCCCTCAAGAGCATATTTGTCTGCCTGGGATTGCAGACTCTTTAGGACAAGGACTGTCTTCTTCCCCACTTTAAAGCACAGTATAAATTTATGGGGCAGGTAAATGATAAATAAGCAGTCTCAGCATTTCAGGTTAGCTTAACATGGGCTCCCTCCACCAAGGTCCCTTGGTGTTTGCCTTCCCTCCACCACAAACTAATCTACCCATAAGACTTTTTCTTCCTTATCTCTCAGCTACAAGACTATCACTTAAATGTATCAGCATTCCTCAAAAAATAGTTGAGAAAGGGAGATGGGGAAACAAAGGGCCTTTACCAGCCCTACTCACCCATAAGCTCAAACCCTGAGATGTAGAAGAGCTTGTGGGAGCACCACAAGGGTAGAACATGGCCAGAAACAACTCACAGGGATTATTTCAAACCCCACATGCCTCATTTCCATTCAGTGTTCAGTGGGTTTCTGGACAAGCAGACATACACGGCTGTTTGCTGGGGTAGCATCTATCAAATCTACATTGGCTTCCACCAGCCAAGTGTGTCTCTGCCTTTGGAAGGAGGCTGGAAAAGATGCAAGTGGGATGTTGAACTGAAAAGCTGGGGTAAGGAAAAAAAGTTATGAAGAAAAGATTAATCACAACACACAGGGCACAAAAAGGTGACTAAGAGGCAGCCCATACTCCAAGGGGAAAAACAAACCAAAAACTGAAGGCAAAAACCCCCCTCAATGTCAGGGCTGAGCTGATGCATCAAACCAGCTGGCTGTTTGGCAACAACGGCCACACGCATTGTTAGAGTAGCACTTCTCAGGAATCAATGTGATAAAATGCTCATTCAACAACAACAAAAAAAAAAAAAAAGAAGACAAGAGAGCAAGAGTACTTGCTAGACAGTTCACAGAGTTGATGCTATCAGCTGGTTCCTTATCTCATGAGAACCTGTGTTTTCTGGGGTTCCCCGACCCCTGCACTCCTCCACTGCATGGACTTCATTCCCTGCCTCCCCCTACTCACCAGCCCCTCACCTACACAAGGACATAGCCTCAGTCACTTTGAAACACCCATCTCCAGTGCCCTCCCAGCTTTAAGAAATCCTTCACTGGGAGCATGCTCAAAAGCCACGTCCTTCTCTGTCCCTACAGTCTTAACAGCCTCTACGAGATTATCTGATGCAGCTTTCTTACACTCACACAACTCAGCGGAGAATTAACTGATAACTAACAAAGCACTGCGGGTAGCACATGCGTCAGGAAGTATAACTGATAACACCATTACGTTATGAGAAACCTCATCCAGACCCTCAGGAAAAATTACAACTTTTGTTACGGGTTTCATCTGAACTCACCAGCTATCCTGAGGCTGCACAGCAAATGGGAAAGCCTTCAAGTAAATAATCTGGGGGGGCACTCAAACCACCCTGTGATTAAAGGAGATGGCCACTGAGCTGGAAACAAGCAAGACACAATGAAAATTAAGAACAAGAGTTGAGGGCAAAGCAATTGCCTAGAAAACAACAGGAGATCACATAAGAACAAATCCAACCAATGAGCATCCTTTCCTTCAGGCTGTAAGTATTCTTCTGTGTAGCAGCATTCCACAGCATAGAGGTTGAAGGCCTGGTGCTTAACACTGCCCCTGGAGAATTGCCCAGAAGTTTTTATATTGCTCAGCACCCTGTGAATAAAAGGGCAGCAGCAGTGACAGTCCTGGTGAACTCCTGCTGCCCAAGCAGGTATATCTACAAAAGCCATTTTTGGAAAATACTGCCTTTTTATAGCTTATCTCAGTACAGACAGCTGCCTCACATCTCTAGAAATAGCAGGATTTAACAGCCATGTTTGCAGGGACAGATTTTAAAGGTTTCATCTTCTAAGAAACAACCTACACATCCAGAAAGAAGAGGCCAGATTTGTTGTGATACTGGAAGCCCCTTCCATATGCTAAGCATGCCCACGGATTTGCAAAAAACCCTGCTCTGAAAATGGGATGTTCATTCAGCAACAGGCGACAAGCAACTTGCATTTGCCTTGATACAGAGTCTGTTCCCAGTGCAATCAGTGGCAAAACAGCATGCGATTAAACTGATGGTGCCTTTTACTGATAACCCCTGGCATTTTATAAGTAAAATAGTGGTGGAAGAGAACATTAAACGCTGGAAAAACAAGACTAATAAGAGTCAAGTCAAAATACCCCGCAGCTACAGCTGATCAGCACCTCCCTGTTGTTCCTCTTTGAATTGAGCAAGCCAGGATCAGATCCCAAATGTTGTTACGATTCGTTCGAGGTGATAAAAACAGAGCAGTGGGCTGTGTTCCCAGGTCGGTCCCACAGCTGCAAATCCCAACCCCATGAGCCTGGAGGAGCCTCTTCAGCCACCCCACCTCCATGTTTCTCAGTGCAACAGAGATAATGTTTGCCTACCTTTTAGCAACAACAGGCTTTTTTTTAGATAAAAGTGCCAAATTCCCATTAATTTAACACTGGAAGAGCTGATGCTAAGGCTATAAATGGCTCTGAATGTAACAGAGCCTTGCAAAACTTCCATGGTGCCACCTTTTACTAGCAACAGTTGGACCAGTTGTCTACAGCACCTTTCTCATTATGAGATTTTTTTAATTTATTTATTTTTAAACTGAATGAAGGGGTACTAAAGACAACAACCTGCTGTGAAATGACCGAAATTCCCATGCAAACAACCCATTAGCAGTGTTCAAATGCAATTTAAATTACTAGTTGTTAAAGTGCTCCTCAATTTCATGGTAAGTTTCCAAGGAAAATTACATGCTATGTACTATTTAATTGATTGTTTTCCACTTCTTAACATCCATTTACTCCCTTCTCCTGTCCTTTCCTTAATTTCAAAGGATGATAATGACTTTTTAGGGAGGAAGGGTGAACAACTAACAGACTTTAAGAGGGATTTACCTGGAGAACAAGGATGCAGGAGGGAAGTGGCTGCCAAAAATGGGCAGTTTCACTGGAACTTATCCCTGTGATATTTACACAGTGGGGGTGAGAGACAACACAGCACAAGCACTTCTTTCCTCCCCACGGCAGGCAGCCAGACTTTTGAAACCTCATGTTTCTTTAAAACGTAGTCACCCCCCCCATGTCAAGCAATAAGCACAGTTAACAATTAGAAGACAGTAAAGCAACAAGAGTAACTCATTTTCTGCTCCTGAGCACACTGATCCTTGAACCAACACACTCACTAGAGGCAAACAAGTTTCTCTCATTTGGGAGATCTCATCCCAGTTCACAGGAGCACATTTTCCCCCAAAGTTGACTGAAGAATCAGGCTTTGAGTGAGACCTCCTGCTGCTTGCAACAGTTGTTACACAGAAATGTGTATTAGAAAGCTAACAACAACAGATATTTCTTAAAAGCCTGCACTCTGCTCAGATCCTTGGAAGGAGGCAGTGGTAGGATCACATAAGGTGCCACCCAGAAATTCCTGGAGTAATGATACATGTTGGGATCATGTCATACACCAGCAACACATATCAACTTCATGAAATACTCAGTACGACTTGGTTTACCTTTAAGCAACCAATGCAGAAGTATTTAGTGCTTGGAAAAGTATGACTTTATTAGAGTAACAGAGATAGGTGTCACAGCACTGCCTGGCACAAGGTTGCGAAGCGCCCGCCTAGCTGTAGGGGCTGAGCGTGAATCTTCATGTGGAATCCAGAGATTTGCACTTTTCCCAGATTTGCCACTCAATGCCTCAGTTTCTACACCTGCACACCAGGATAACACAGCTTTCCTCAGCCTGCAGGCACAATTCAGTGTTTAAGGGCTCCAAAACCTTTGCCTACAGAAATGCAGAGTATCAGATGTGTAGAGTCGAGTCGTGATCTTGTCTCGCCTTCATCCCTTCCATGCCCACATACGCTAGCCCCATGCTATCTGGGTAGCTTACCTGCTGTGGGGCACATACTCCCAGCCCTAGTACATGCTAAATCCCCTCACAGCACCCAAGTTACACAGTGATGGTGTCACCATTTCACCACGTCCTGTGCAGTCCTGGTCCTGGATCGATCAGTGCAACAGCCAGGATAAAGGATAGGCTGTGAACCAATCCTCCTTACATGGGTGCTAAAGCAAATCCTCTGTGTTTAATACATCATTAGAAGTAATTGAGAGAAGCTTACAAAAGGCAGGCATGGAGCTCTCCAAGCACGCTCTAGGTCCATGGACAGAGTCAAGTGTTTACCGGGTGCCAGGCTGCAGGAAGAAAAATCTTTAGACAGCTTTATTAATTTACAGATCAGTCCCTAATGGCTCTGTTCCTGGAGCAGAAGAAAATCCGCTGTGGATCCTGGTTAGCATCAGCGATCGCTGAATCTGCCCAGGTCCTGGAGAAATACCAGACAGAACCCTGGCAGCCTGCAGTCCTGACCATGGGCATCCTCCATCCTCCGGAGCTCCTCCAGCCCTGCCCAGCATCCACTGAGGGGACACAGGTGGCACATGGGGAGCTCCTCATCCTTCACAGTCCATCCAGCTCTCAAGTCACATCCTCACAGCAATGAGACGTTGCACAGAGAAAGACTGGCATGTGACGATTAACGTCCCCAGTGTGCTTCCCCCAGTGTGCCAGAGTAGCACTGCCCTGAGCCCCGAGTTATGGCAGCCAGGCATTGCTTGTCCTTGTCTTCCAAGAAGCAGCCTGTCCTGGCGAGCGGGAAAGGGGAGGAAACTGAGAGGAACAGAACATCATCATTTTCAGTCCTGCCATACTGTCCCCAAAACACCAAGCTTGGCCACAAGCAGCTGGCGAAGCCTGGATGTGCCACATCCAAGTGCCACCAGAAGCAGGGGCTGATCCATGGCACGACTGAGCAGGGGAAGCACTGAGCGGGGAGGAGGCATCGCCCGTTGCACAGGGGTACGCGTGCAAAGGTAAAGCACAGGGCACAAGGAGCAACACAGACCGCCAGCTTGCTGCCCCTCAAGGCTTTGCATCACCACGCACGACAGAGAATGGGTGGCGGCTCCTTGGCGAATCGCTGGGCTGAGGCTTCAGGTGCTGCAACAGCTCCATACACCTCCCCAGCACCCTGTTTTCCAACCCATCACCTACACTGTCGTTCAGGCTGTGCACTCCCTAGGACAGCAGTGCTTTCCTTTGCCCCAGTACCAAGCCCAACCCAGTAGGCCCCTGACCCCAAAACCTGCATTAATCCACGCAGCTTGTTGAAACAAGGATTAAAACACAGCTAAAGTCTGCAAACTCCTAACACGTTCCATCTGCAGGAATAGGCTCCAGCAGTCCCTTCATCATCTTTTGGGGCTGAGTGCTTTTCAGCTCACATCCCATCCTTGTGCAAACTAAACCAAGTATCTTTCCCTGCCCAACACAATTAGGGCAATTTCACACCTCAAGGACCTGCAGCAAATCCACATCTCTGGAAAAAACAAACCTCACACTGAGTATTAATCCCTATTTAAAAAGCCAAAAGAAAACCAAGAGATTTAACTTTCTAACAAAGATGTTCATTTTAAAACAGGGAGAGTATGTTAACACAGCCTACAAATACCAGTTAGCTGAGAAGATACAGGCATCACTAACCAGCAGTAGGAACTATAAATCATGTTTCACCAACGACCCTTCCCAAGTAAAAGGGCGAAGTGCAGCGCGGGACTAGCTGCTACGCAACCCCCAGCACAGCGTTAAAACCACCCCACACGTTACACGCTCCAAAAGACATGAGGAATGCAGGATGGTAGATCTCCACTCCAGATTCCCCGGCATGGTTTTAGCTGCCATGAGTAAAACAGGAAGCAGAGCATCTTCCAGGATCCCCCCACGCCCCTGACTGTCTGGATGAACTGTAGTTTCCTTTCAGGAAAGAGGGGAACAAAAAAAGAAAAAAAAAAAAGAACAAAAAAAAAAAAAAAAAAGAGCAGCAGCCTGCTGCAATATCAGACAGATTAAAAACTTCACACTAAGGAAAAATACAGAATAACAGGAAAAACCAGACACTGAACCTTCATCCAGTTACAGCAGCTACACTTCTTCAGGTCCCTAATAAAACAGAGTTAAATATTAACATTTGAGAGAAATATATCCATACGTTACACAGCCTTTTTAACACACACTCTTGCCTAGGAGACAGAAATCATACTTAAGCTATATTTTACTTGCTGACCGCATGCATATTTACTCATTTAACTCTACAATGCTCTGCTGCCTTGCTGCATTAACCAGTGAAACTAAAAGGAAGAGTGCAACTGAATGGGAGCTGGCTTAAATTATCTTTATACCTAGGCCTAAAGAAACATTTTGCCTTTGAGACCAATCCACTAAGCCAACTTTCCCCGCTACAGAAGGTTTCATTGGGTCCCTTGCTGTTGACTGGTGATCTACATGCCTGCCTCTACCAGCAACACACGCGCTTTGATGCAATCCATCTGACTAAACAAAACAAAATAAAAAAATCCCAATTTTATTGCTAAAGCAGCAATGATGCACTTACCAGCATCCAGGCAAGCTCCTTCGCTAGCACGCTTCCCTCTCGAGCAGATCAAATTTGGAACAAGGTCCAGGAGCAAGAGAGAACTGAAAACTGACCACAACAAGCTTCCAAAACAAGAAAGGGGGGGCGGGAAAAAAAAAACCTTACTACAGGAATTCAAATCCTGCTTCCACCAGACCCTGAGTCACCTCCCCTCCCTTGCAATAGATCAGAGCAATGGGTAAACATTTCCAAATATGGAGATCAAAACTCCAAAGGATGTCAAAAAAAATCACCCTTCTCTCCCTGGCTTTGGCACAGGGATGACTTGCCCCTCTGGAGCCAGTGCTGAGCACGTCGCTGTCGCTGACCCACGCACAGCCAGGATACAGGGTGACACATCACTGTCTTGACCCACGCTTTGGTGGCTCCAGGCTCAGCGGGTGACATTGCATCTCTGTCCCCTCCCAGGGATGCACAGGAAGACGCAATGGGGGCAGCTCCAGGAGCCGTCCTCCCTCTCATCCCTCGACTCAGCCTCCCAGAACTACTTTTTAGAGTGCTCTTTGAAGGCAAATAGGCAAATTCAGTCTGTGTTTATAGTGACACCATGTCGACACCAGAAAAGTCAAGGCTCAGCCACCAGTCACACTAGAGACGTCCTGCTGCTGGGTCCCATACCAGCTGCTCATCTGAGGCAGGGAAATCCCCCCTGACCTGGTTGACGTAGTTGGTGCTCTGCAAAAACCATGTATTGAATTTTGTTTTACAAAGAAAAAAAACACAGCTCGGTAGAAAGGAACATCTTGGACAAGGCAATATCTCCCTCCAGGAACAGGGAGCCCTAGGATGGCAGCACCCCTCTAAACCTGCTGGGACACACAACGCAGCACCCCTGGGAGTGGGACTTGAGGTTCAACACTCAAGCCCATACAGCATATTTAAGAGGCAGAACAGCTATGCTTAGAGGGCAGAACTGTCCCTGCAGAGCCCACCTGCACGTGGAGGCAATATACCCATGCCACCACTCCCAGAGGCATTGTTTCTCAGCTGCAACCTGCAGGCAGCAGGGAGGTGACTACTTCTGCCAGCACGGACAACAGCCTCCTGGTAGCTGCAGCCCTCTGCTCCAAGAGCAGGCAGCCTCTCAGGAATGTGCAAATCAGGACGTTTTCAAGGGGAACAGGCTGCCGAGGCAATTCAACTCGACCAGAGTGATTCCCCAGCACCACCCACAAGATGCTATTGAATTTATAGGGAAGGAATTCCAGAGCTGACTCTGCCCATGTATGGCCAAAACCAACTGGAAAAAAAGCGACATTATAGTACATCTGGCTTTATCTGGTATTGAAGCACAGGCTTCAGGAGGAGTCAAAATCCTACAGTGACAGAGGCTGCACAATTACCTCCAGTACCTAGGCAGAGCTCAGGGGCCCATGGGAGCACGAGTTTAGCACCCAATATCACAGGTGACAGAAAACATGCAAACTTTTGCTTTACAAGAAAACAAAGCTTTCTGCCTTTTAGAACAAGAGCCACATTTAACTTAGTGATCCATCACTACTGCTGCAAAAAATAAACCTTTCCAGGCCACACCAGCACATGGGAGTCACAAAGGCAGCTTTAAAGAGCCAACAGTCCAAGTGGCTCTGAGTGGTACACCAGGACAACATCAATGCAATGCAGGCTGGGACTAGCTCTCAGTGGGCAGCTGATCAATTATTTTTTCTAAAAACCCACTACAACCTCCCCCCAAGGCCATGCACTTCAGCTGGTAGCCAGGCCACCAGGAACATTCTCCATGGTCAGAAAATGGTAGATATTCTGAGCACTGTACTCACCATGGTAGAAGATGCTCTAAAACCAAGGTAAGAAGGATCAGGTAGGTGCAGGTTTTACAGACTCTGACTCAGTTTTCCAGCCCCTTGCAGAAAACAATTCCCAAGGTATTGCTTTTTGCAAGAACAAACAGTGGGATGAAGTAGGGAGTAATGTAAGTCAAGGAAGGGAACAAACACCTGGAGAAGGAACACCTGGAATAGCAGAAAAACCATCCCAGGTGTGCACCAGCCCTTACTGTTCTGTGGTCCTGCAGCACGGACAGATCAAGGTTCTCCTTAACAGTTAAATGCCACTACCTCACCTGTCCTGCCAGCAAGGGAAATATTAGCTGTGTCAGCTCGAGAGGCACAGGGCTTACCGAACGGGAGAGGAATGCAGGCTGCAGTGGCACACACAGTGGGTACAGGGAAATGAACACAGGGGAAGGAGGGCTGCTCGTGCTGTGTGCCTTTGCATAGGGGTCAGGCAGGGTACATTTTATGGCTCCTGGGGTTGAAATCTGGGACTAACAGCTTTGTGACCTTAGAGGGACTCTCATGCCAGAAACAAATATAGCTGTTAGAGGGGCCGGGAGCTCAAGGGCCTGAGCACAGGAGGACAAGCCAGTTCCCAGCTCCTGGCATACAGCCCAGCACTGCTTTTCAATAAGGACAAGTTGTACCCATTGGACCGGGAATAGGTACGTGTCTTCTCCAAGCAGCGTTTGCTGATGGGAGACCCACAACACAGCTATTCCCCCAGCTTCATGTTTCCCAGGACAGCATTAGATTCTCCCCTTAGTTTCCCAGGCATTATACCCTCTCCCTTGCTACTGTGCTTACTTTAAACAACAGTACCTAAGCATGAGCTGGTGTTCAGTGCCTGTTCAGTTCAGAGTACCTTCCACTCCAAATGACAGTAGAGAAACCAGATGGATGGACACATCCATGTCCAACCACAGCCTAACCAGGAGCTCCTAGCAACATGGCACCATGAGTCCCTCTCCTTGCCATCCACAGTCCTAACCCTGGAAAATAAAAGCCTGTGGGCTTGGGAATAAAATCCACCTCAAGCCTTCTGCACAGCAGTACAGATCATTATCCGTCGGCCACTGGGTCAGGAGTGGCTAGTTTCATTTAAGTGACAATACATTAACAGGACCACTCAGAATATTTGATTCATAAAAATGCCTCGAAGGGGCAAAGAGCACAACTGGCATGGCATACATAACACAGACTGCTGCAGCATCACAGGCAGATAGACCACAGAGAACTGCCGAAAACAAGGACCGAGGATGCTCATACGCACGCATGCACAACTATGGACACATACACCTCCTACCCCAAAGTGCACAAAGGCAGAGCTGGGACTTGCAAGCTGAAGTCTTGCGCAGCCAAAAGTTAGCACAAATGTTTGTGACAGTTCCACTTTGCAGGCAAAGGCAAAAGCCGGGTGCAGAGGAATAAATATAGAAAGAAGTCAAGCAGGCAAAGCAGGTGCTGGCTTGTAAAACCTTGGCCAGAAAGACTCCCCTGGAGGTTGAATCTGGTAGTTTTGCAACAGCTCCAGAGATAAACAGAAGAGACAGAAAAAAAAAAAAAAAAAAGGAGAGAACATGAATGCATATGCATTCTTTTATCGCCATATATAGTATATACAGACATTTGGTATATACACCCCCAAGCTCTTACACGCCACTGTATAGTATATACTATATATGCACTGCGCATCTTTGTTTCCACGTGCCTAGATTTGTATAGTGTGCATATATATATATATATATGTATGTATGTGCGTTTCTCATGCTTTTGTCATTTCCCCCCACATCACCTATCCCTGTGTGCTGTCACACAACATACCGCTCAGAGTGTGTCTAAAGCCTCACACCAAAGTCCGGGATGAATTCTGAACACTCACAGCTTCTAACTGCTGAGTCCATCCCCACCAAAGCCTCTGGGTGTGAGCACCACCAGTCCGTCTCCTATTTTCCAATGATCCCACCCCTCCAAATATACTCCATTAGGAGAGGACTTTATTTTTTTGCAGAGAGCCATGAACAAAGTACCACTGTCAGAAAAGCCACAGATCCTTCTGAGAAGCTCATGCCCGTGAAAGGTGTTTACATACCGGTTCTCACACTGCACAACCTTGCTGGTGGGACAAACTCACAGCGGGGCTTTTGGAGGCATGCAGGACTCCACTGGAGTCACGACTTTGGGTTTCTTTCCCAGCCCTGTGAGGAGAGAGAGATAGCCATGTGATGCATGCCGGATAGGCCTCCCGACAGCTCATCTCCAAAACTTGCAGTTTAACCCACACAACTTCTGGGAAACGCAGCATTTTCTTCCCTAGCTTTCCTAGGCAAAAGCCTCCATACTCCTGGACTCCTTTCAACACCCCCTAAAAGCAAGCATTCCCACCTCAAAGTGGGCCAATGACCAGCACTGGCTGTCATCTGCCACAGCTTGGCCAATAACTTGCACGTTCTCAAGTCATGGCTCCTTTACTGCTCTTAATGCCCCTAAGAGGGAGGTAAAAGTAGACATAAAATGAGGCATAAAATAAGAGGGTGAATCCATCTCTCATCTCTGTGACCTCAGGCATCATTTAATTCAGTTTGAAGCTCACAGCGTTTACCACTACCGCGAGCAGAGCTACACCACCATCTAGTTCACCCTGTCCTCCCTCTTGGCACAGCCTTTCCTCTGAGGAGCTCTGCCCGGTTCCCACCAGGGACTGCCTCACTCTTTCCTGTACCTGCAAAGCAGACATGACCCTTTTTCTGAAGTGACCAACTTGGTGCTGTTTTTCCCCTCTGCAGAAGATGAAGGCAGAGCAAAAGGGACAGTCAGGCCACGTGACCACTGTCTTGCAAGTGGCAGGCCAGCACACATCACTGGGTGCATCCCACAGAGACAGGCGGCATCTGAGTCTGACACTCCTTCCTGCCCCCGCCAGCCCACAGCTGGCATCCCGTCCTGGCCACATCCTGGTTGCCCTGACAGCCCTATATCTGCTAATGACAAGATCAGGCTTGCCTTGTCATCACCACTCAGCACAGAAAGTTACTGCTATGCTACCGTAATGATGGAAATGTTCACTGCAGGCTTGTGTTTTTTGTACCAGTGCTGCTCACAAGGATGCACGTGAGCCCACAAGTCTACAAACAACATGCAGAAAAATGCAAGAGTGCTGGTGGCTCACGGTCCAGGTCCCTCCTCTCTGACACCTGGTGGCACAGCTTCCCACCCCTGACAGCACCCCTTGCCCCCCACGCCATGCCTGATGCTACAGCAGCCAGGAGAGCAACAGGGCTCTTGCGTCTCCCAAGCAGTGGTAGATCTCCATTGCACAAACACCACAAGAGCATGCCAAGGTCCACCCTGACCCAAGAGGCACCTTCCCAGTTATAAAAGTCTCCAGGACCCTCAGCACTCCTCAGGTGTGATCAGGACAAATTCAACCGGTGATCACCATGGCCTCTCCCACTCACTGCAGGCTTGGGATGAAGATGAGTAACTGCAGAGTTTTATTGCTGGTGAACTCAGCCAAGGAGCAATTTCTCTCCATCCATCAAGGAGAAGACAAGTACAAGCAAATATTATGGTTATGCATGTTGACTTTTCATTTTAAAATGATGTCGACTTATATACAATTTAGGTCCTTCCCACAGGCTCCTGGCAAAATGCCCTTCGGTCTTATCTGCAAAGGCAGAAGACAACAACATTCCCCTCCGATTCCAACACCATTTCAATTCAACTCACAACAGCACCTCGGGGAGCTCCAGGTAAGATAATATTTCTTGGGACCCAACCTGTGTTTAGAAGATCTTGGCTCAGGCTTGTCTTTCACCAGGTTTAACTCAAAAAATGTTTACAAGATCAAGTTATAGGACTCAGCAGACTTGGCTAGTGTAACCACATCTGCCTGGCTTTACTTTCCACACTGGCTGTCCCTGTCACCTTGTGACTGGGGTTCCTGTAGCTAGGTGAGCAGGACCCCACATGCCCTCCCCAAGCCACCCAGTTAAAGCCTGCTGTGAAACCACCCTCCTCAACAGCACAGCCCCAGAAGGGCACCAACCTACTGATTATGCCCAGGCACACACTCCCTCCTGGCCATACAAGCACAGCTGGGCAGAGCAGGGACAGCCTGACCAGCCACAGCAATATCCACTGGAGCTGGTCTGCCAAACTACTTCATTTGTGACCTTATTTCTTTTGCAGAAGGCTGCAAAAGTCAGTCTGGGTCTTTGAGCACAGGAACACCCAGACGATAGATGTAGAGGACAGACCCAAGGTAGCAGAAGGGCTGCATGTCTTCTGCATCACAAGCCATCAAGCCACAATGTCACCACCAAACTGGAGCTCTTCAAGAGATGATCTCAATAAGCATTTCTCATTGGGGAACATTTCTTAAGACTCGATCGAGGTCCCCAAACCAGGATCAGCAGAGCTCCTCTCCCCAGAGTGCCTCTTTTCAGTTGCTTGTACATATCCCTCTGCAAGAAGCACCCCCAAGAGCCTTGCACCAGAGAGCTACACAGAGGCTTAGCAAAGCGATGCCTTAACTACACCAACTCTGCTGGGCAAGCAGGCAAGAGATACAGATCTTGAGAGACAAGAAGTCCCAAAAAAGGGCCCATCCCTTGCAGTCACGCTCGTTCCTGCTTTGGCTCAGGTAGGGAAAGACAAATGAATGCAAATCAATTCCAGCACAAGTCTTTCCCTCACTGAAGTCCCCAGAGAACTACATGCAAAGACTGTGCCTGAGGAGCCACCTCCGAGTTTCATACATCCCCCAACAACCTTTACAGGGAATATCCAAGTGCTTTTACAACAGAAATAGTAACAACGGGCAGGCTTTTAGCTCTACAAACTGAGGTCCTCCTAGTTCAGAGCCACCGCAACAGATGCTCAGTGATCTGTGAGCAGCTAATTCCGATTTTCATCTTACAACAAGAAATCCCAGCTCTCTATCACAGCCCTGCAAGAGATAACAGCAGGAAGTCTCTTTGGTAAGACAGCTTTACACTGTCAAGCTCCCATCTGGCATAACTCAGTACGACTCTTCTGCCTCCAAATCACCAGCTACAGAGGCTGAGACTTCAGAGGCTGGATACACCTATGTGTGCACATCTGCATCTTCATTTTTATGCTTAGCACAACACAGACCACTTATTTTAATGCACCATTTCAATAGATAATTTATCATTTAAAAGTAATTTAAAGCAAATGCCCAAACAGTAGGAATCAGCTATGACATTCAAAGCCCCAAGTAGAGTCTGTGAACAAACTGCTGGAACAAGAATTTACCAAAAGAGCACATCTTTTGCAAAAATATTCATTTCATTTGGTTTTGCTAACTAGTTAAATTCAACAGAGTTCATAAGGGGCCAAAAATGTGATTAGAAGTTAAAAAAGAGGTCCCAAATTGAAAAGAAAATAAGGTGAGAAGCTGAGATTTATGAACTCTAAAATCCTTAAAGGCGTGATGATCAGAAACAGTCCATTCACTCACTGGCTGATATTATTCACAGCAAGAATCAACATTTCTCAAGACAAAAAGAGACATAAATTTAACACGCAAGTAGAGTACAGAAAGCAAGGTTTCCCGTTTGCAGATTTACGTCTAAAAGCAGGAGTTTACAATGCCTGAATTTAAACATGAATCCTCTGTTATGGTTTGAGTTTTCTTACATTGTTCAGATTTGCCAGAAATGGACAGTTTAAAACCTTTGCAAAAATTCCAAGTGTCAGAGAGGTGCAGTCAGCACTTTCAGAAAAACAGGAATCCCTAGGATAACTCTGCAGTGGTCACTTAGAAATTGAAGTAACCAGACTCCCCAGTCCCTTTAAAAGAAAATCTTACCTGTGAAACTAATTTCAGTAAGTGCTAATTACAATTCTCATGTAACAGCATGGCTGAACAGCATCTGTTTTTCTGACTGTTCAAAAGTTGCATTCACTTTTAAATCTCCGTAACACTTAAAAGCATTACCAATATTCAGATTTTCTGTTTTTAATTTTTTATCTTTTTCTTTTTAAAATCAGTATGGCTATACTTGTAGAAGCCCAAGCACGAACACCAGTTAAACTGGGACAAAACAGCCTCTGCTGGGATCCTTCGTTCCTCTTCCTACATGGAGCAGATGGTTCAGCCTGACCACCACAAGGAAAATTGCTGTTTTAACTGTTCCAGTCACCAATTTTTAAGCGCAGCCAGCCATCAGCACGAACCGACACAAGTCCCCTCCTGTATGACTGGCAGGTACACATACAGGTCCCCAGATGACAACCCTATTCAATCTGACCTTTTCATTTTAAATGAAAAACACTTAAAAGCCTGCCCTGTTCTGACATATGCATTTTTATGTCTTTCCTACACTGCCAATTTGTTATTTGCTGGCTAAAACCCCCAAACTCAGAAATCTCACGTTATCTCCTTTGCTGTGGGAGCCCTGACCCTCAGCTGTTCCAGCCACTGCCAGCGTCGAGGGAGCTGTCCGAGAACTCCATGTCCTCACACACTGGAGAATCAGACCCCTTATATGCAAACCTCAATTCAGAGTCCAACTCCAACTAAAAATTCAGCTCATATGCATGGGTAGCTTTACAATTGAACTCAGCTGCCCAGAGACACAGACTGATAATGCTGTCCCAGAATCATAGAATCACTATGGTTGGAAAGGACCTCCAGGATCATCAAGTCCAACCTTTATCCCATCATCTCCCTAACCACTAGACCATTAGACCAGGGCCTCAAGTGCTTCATCCACTCATTTTTTAAACACCTCCAGGGACGGCGACTCCACCACCTTCCTGGGCAGCCTGTTCCAGTGCCTAACCACCCTCTCAGTAAAGAACTTCTTCCTAATATCCAATCTAAACTTCCTCTGATGTAACTTGAGGCCATTTCCTCTTGTCCTATCATTAGTACTTTTGGAGAAGAGACCAACACCAGCCTCACTACAACCTCCTTTTAGGTATTTGTAGAGAGCAATGAGGTCTCCTCTCAGTCTCCTCTTCTCCAGGCTAAACAACCCCAGTTCCCTCAGCCGGTCTCCACAAGCCCTGTTTTCCAGACCTCTCCCCAGCCTCGTTGCCCTTCTCTGGACTCGCTCCAGCACCTCAATGTCCTTCTTATACTGTGGTGCCCAGAACTGGACACAGCACTCAAGGTGTGGTCTCACAAGTGCTGAGTACAGGGGCACAATCACCTCCCTGCTCCTACTGGTCACACCATTTCTGATACAGGCCAGGATGCCATTGGCCTTCCTGGCCACCTGGGCACACCGCTGGCTCGTGTTCAGCTGGCTGTCAGCCAACACCCCCAGGTCCTTTTCCACCGGGCAGCTTTCCAGCCACTCTTCCCCAAGCCTGTAGCGCTGCATGGGGTTGTTGTGGCCGAAGCGCATGACCCAGCACTTGCCCTTGTTAAACCTCATACAACTGGCCTCAGCCCATCGCTCCAGCCTGTCCAAATGCCTTTGCAGAGCCTTCCTACCTGCAAGCAGATCGACACTCCCACTTAATTTCCTGTCGTCTGCAAATTTACTGAGGGTGCACTCAATTCCCTCATCTAGGTCATTGATAAAGACATTAAACAAGACGGGCCCCAAAACCGAGCCCTGAGGGACACCGCTTGTGACCGGTCTCCAACTGGATTTAACTCCATTCACCACAATCCTCTGGGCTCGGACATCCAGCCAGTTTTTAACCCAGCAAAGAGTCCACCTGTCTAAGCCATGAGCTGCCAGCTTCTGCAGCAGAATGCTGTGGGACACAGTGTCAAATGCCTTACTGAAGTCCAGGTAGACAACATCCACCGCTTTTCCCTCATCCACTAGGTGGGTCACCTGATCATAGAAGGAGATCAGGTTGGTTAAACAGGACTTGCCCTTCATGAACCCATGTTGGCTGGACCTGATCCCCCTGTTGTCCTGCACTTGCCACAAGATCTCCCCCAAGATGAACCATTCCATAATCTTCCCCAGTACTGAGGTCAGGCTGACAGGTCTGTAGCTCCCCAGATCATCCTTCCTGCCTTTCTCGTAGATGGGCGTCACATTGGCAAGTCTCCAGTCATCTGGGACCTCACCCGATAACCAGGACTGCTGATAGATGATGGAGAGCGGCTTGGCAAGTTCCTCTGCCAGCTCCCTCAGCACTCAGGTGGATCTCATCTGGCCCCATAGACTTGTGGGTGTCTAATTGGCTTAGCAGGTCCTTCACTATGTCCTGGATTATGAGGGGTTTATTGTGATCTCCATCCCAATCTTCCAGCTCAGGGGACTGTATACCATGAGGATAACTGGTCTGACTGTTAAAGACTGAGGCAAAGGCAGCATTAAGTACCTCAGCCTTTCCTCATCCTTGGTAACAATGTTCCTCCTCGCATCCAATAAGGGATGGAGATTCTCCCTGGTTCTTTTTTATTGTTAATATATTTGTAAAAACTCTTCTTATTGTCTCTCGCAGCAGTAGCCAGGCTGAGTTCTAGCTGAGCTTTTGCCCTCCTGATGTTCAGTATTCTTCCCTGCCACTGAAGGAACTGAGGAGAACACCACCTGGGCTCCTGATCCCTCAAGTGATCTCCCCAGGGCCCTGAAGTCTTTTTTAATTGTTTTCAGGCTCCTCTCTGAAACATCATCACTACCAACCTGGATAACGAACAGTGGGTAGTAGTCTGTTGGCCATACCAGACCAGGACACTGATGTCTGCATGATCTGGCCCTAACAGCTTCCTTGTGTTTGCTTCTGTGCATCTCAGGTGTCATTTAATAAAATTAAACTGCTCAATTCAGAAGTACACTGCTGAAGTTATCTAATAAAAGGATCACACAAGATAACAAAAGCTGGAGACACATTTCCTCCACTCTACTGCTGCCAGCAGTGGCACCTGCTCAGAGAGTCATCAATACAAACAGCAACAGCTAATACACATGGCTGCTGCCTTTGGGGAGGGCAGATCCTGTGCTGGTGTGAAACAGCAACTATGCGAATGGCGAGTTTGGATCCACAAGGAAGCACACACCCCCCTTTATCACCGAGCTGCTTTTAAATCTCCTGCAACCCCATGTGTCAAAATTGGCCATAATGGGACTTATCGCTTCCGAACTCCTGGCCTGGCCCTCGTGCTGGAGGAAACCTGATGCCAGCCACAGCACTGACCATCAGCTCTGATGGGGAAAATTAGCTCCCATAAAAGAGCAAACTCGCTGGCAGCCCCCACATGCTGCAGAGCCTGGTGTCAAAGCATTGCCCCACAGGACCCTGGGGTTCTGCAGCAGCAGCAGACCTGGCATAGGGGCCAGCAAACTCATTTTTATCTTTGCTGTCACATTTAATTTTTGGCTTTGTCCTGGGGTTCATAAAACGAGACTAAAACACGAGGGAAAAAAAAAAAAGAGCAGGAGAGTAGGGGAAAGAAGAAGGAAAGACTGCCCTGCTCCAGCAGCACAGCAGCACCAAAGGGATGGCATCCTTGCATTGCAGGGATGGCATCCAGCTTTCCCAGATGGAGACTGCTGTATTTTAACAATTAAAAAAGTCATTTGGGGCAGGACAGATTTAAGCAGTGGCCAAGGAAGCTGTGAGACAGCCCTACCTACAGCACCCCCGCAGCTGGGCTTTCAGCTGGAGCCACTGTGTAATGGTTGGGGACCAAGCCATGTCACCCCTGTTATTTGAAATGCACAAGGTCAGCTAGAAAAGAAGAGTGGCTAAGGAATCAGAGGAATCAGCACGTCTATGCCAGAAAGCCAGCGGGTCCCACGCTGGAGCGACCTTTCAGCAGCTCCCTGTCACTGCCAGCAGCACTGCCTGTGATTTGCGTGTCTGTAATTGACACCAGGATTGCACCCTGTATTTTCAAGCACAGACCACTGGCCTCATGCTGTTTGCACTCCCTCAGCCTACTGGAAATGGAAGATGTTCAAAACAGCCTCATAGACTTTTATTTTTCTTTCCTTTTCCCCCCACCGTTTGCTGTCTGTATTTCACAAAGCCTGGTCAGAGAGACCTCAAGCAAGAGAGGGGCAGTTTCACTTTCTCACTCAAATGCACTCCAGCTTCTTGATCAAAGAAGGATAATTGATTTCACTTTCAAGTTCTCATGCAGCATCAGAGCACCACAGAGCCTGGGTTTCAAATAAAGGATAATGTTTTGCAACTCAAACCCAAAAAAATGTCAAATTTCCCACCGCCCCAGGAACAGCCATTCTCACCAGGCAGCATCAGCAGAACGCTGCCCTAACACGCCTCCACATTTTAAGATGCTTGGTCAAGAAAAACAAACTAACAGTGACCAAGAGCACAAGGGAGCAGAGGAAAAGTGCTGTGCTCCAAGGCACAGGGGTCAGGAAGGCTACCAGTTCTCCCCACTGCCAGCCTAGGGTCTGCAGCAACCCACCTTTAGGTTGAAATCTCCGAGGGCAGACATGGCATTTTTGTGCACATTTGTACAAGTCCAAGGGTTTTATTATAAAGTTTTATAATCAAAGACAATGTTCCTTTAACCATTTGGGTTTTAATGGCCAAAATTTGAAGGTGAAGCTCACCTTCTCCCAGGCTTGTTTGGGTACCACCACAATGAAACCCACAGCACCATGGCAGGCTCTCTTATCATTCTTCTTAAAACCATTTGTAAATTAAACACTTCTTAAAACTTGGAACCTACATGACCAGACAGCCTTTGTGTTCAAGGCTGCTGTTTTATCCAGTTTTGGCCAGATCATTTGAAAACAAAAACCTGGATTCCCCACTCAGCCTAGGTATTTTTGAAAGTGTTATAATCCATCATGATGTTTAAAAAAAAAAAAAAAAAAAAAGCACAGTCAGCCAGGACAGGACCAGTAAATCTCTCCATCCCCTTCTTCCCCCATCTCCAAGGATGACCGAGCATTAGCTAACTTCTTTCATTTTTATACCTTAATAGCAAACTGCCCCAGTTTCAGCCTTAGAACAAAGACCTTCAGATGGGATGAGCAACAAGGGGCCTCAAATACCTATATTTAAAAAAAAAAAAAAAAAAAAAAAAGTTTCTCAGTGTAGCTGCTCCTCTTCCCAAACAGCTGGGTTGAGAAGGAAGCTTATTGCTTCAAAACCAGAAAAAGTCCTGATGGGGCAGAGAGGTCCAGGTTAACATGGAAGACTGTCAATCAGCCAGCAGAGTGGAATGGCCTCACCACCGACTGCTTTTCATGAAAAAATATTTTGTTTTCAACAAATGTTGTTACCATCACAAATAGAATATAATTAAAAAAAAACCCTACACCTTTTTTCCTTTAGAGAACAAGAACTGAGTTGCAAGCTGATGCTTCCTGCAGAAAACTCCATTATGAGAAAAGAGCCATTTATACCAAATATAGATAAAAAATTCTGGAGTGATTCTGACAAGCCCTAATAACTGCTCTTACTACATTTCAAAGCTAGGAGGACCGCAGATGCCTGTGGATGCATCCACCTTCTGAATAAGAAAGTACCATTACTCCCATCATAGATGGGGACTGAAACATACAGAAAACACATTAAAAAGCTGGTTTAGTTCCTAAATTACCCTGACTTCAGCTGGAAGCCAGACTCTTCATTGAATTCAGCCCTTATCACAGAAGGGATAAAAAAAATAAAATTCAAAAAAAAATAGCCAAGGCAGTGTTTCAGGCCATGCTTTACAGTTTTCCTCCCTGTGATGGGGAAAGTGGCCAGCCACCACAGAGCCTCCGCTCCCGGGCTGGGGAGGGATGATGGCGAGGATGCTCTGTACAACCCCTTGCTCTGCTGCAAGGTAACACATACATGCTGTTAGCTTCACACAGAGCCACCAGACCTTCACCGCAGACAAAGTCACTGCCCCTCTTCTCCCCAAAGGACACCTGGACATCATCACCACCACCCCTGGGGTGTGCAAGCCTCAGCCTGGCACTAATAACTAGAAAAAATGGGACAGAGATGATCTCTGAGCAGCACGATAATGGGAAGGAAAGGCCATCCTAATCCTCCGGCTCAGCAGGACCCTGCACACGACAGCCCACAGCAAAGCTGCCAAATGCCCATCTGTCTCAGAACAACCTGGTAATCTACCTGCATGTCAGGAAGGGACTTTCTCCCCACCCTGAGACAACAGCGGTGGGGACAGGGGACACCAAACACACAGCCGTCATGCCCTTTGCCCAGCACCCGGCCCTATATGTGCTCCGGTCCTCCAGCTGGGGCTCGGGCTCAAGCAAGGGGAAGGCAGCAGAGCTTGGACATCCCTCCATTATCTTGTGCAGGAGAAACATCCGTGCAGACATTCATGGGAATTCTGCAGATTATCCTCTCCCCAAAGGAGCTTGTAAAAGGGGTTTGTGATTTATCACGTAACTTCTTTTAGCAAATTAAGTGCAAGTATTGTCATGTCTTTCCTTAAAAATTCAAGACAGCAAGTCTTTAGCCATTTTGTCTCCTTTTATCTTGACCTGGAGAAGGATATACACTGGACCTGAACTGCATTTCCTTTAATTTTTGCCTAGCACCAACAGCAACTACAAAACTGCACCCCTGGACCTGTACAATTTAGTTCACTTTGACCGTGTCCCTGTTTCTTGGTGGAAAGAGACTTTTGGTTTGCAGAATGACAAAGCTCTCAATTAAACATCCTCAGCACCCTTACTGGACCTCAACAGTACTCAGGGAGAGATCACACTTCTTCCCATGTACCTGATGGTTTCTCAGAACAAAGTTTTCTTGGCTACTAATCCTCTGTGTTCTTTCCATGACTTTGCCACGTGATACCCTCCAGCCTGCTGCACCTGAGCACTGTATTTTGGAAGAGTACCTGCTTGTTCATTTGAAACATTAGCTACAGTGCGTGGGTGCAGCATCACACCAAAGCTACAAAACACTTGAGACCAAGAAAGGTCTCTTCAACCTTCCACCTCGCTGGTGTGATTCACAGGAGCACCTAACAGTGTAACACCACCATCATACCTGTCCTCGCCTACTCCTACCCGACCATACTGAGCTTGTCAGCAGGAATACAGTCGCCAGCCCTGAAGCCAGCATTTATGTTATCAAGCCAAGTGTTTTTATTTTTTCACTTGGCAATGGGGAAAAACAGAGAGGAACTGCAGAAGCTTTTGGAGACAAAGATCTCTCCAGGATGTGCCAGCTGATATTTTCAAAGGCTGACTTGGCACAACAAGAAGGAAGCCAGCATCCAACATGCAAGCAAGCAAGACCAGCTCCGTACCAGCCATCAGCCCAGCTCAAGGCATGTTAATGACTGCAGTCAGGAAGAATGAAGGAGAGAAGGGAAGAGAAGACAGACTAACACTGCACCTGTCACAAGAGGTACAGCCACACGTCTGGAAGGAGAGACAGAATAAAATGGGGTGGGACCTCTATGAGCAACCACAATGTCTCAGACAGCAGCGGCCATGCACAAGTCAGCACCCGCCGAGACTGACCACGCAGTGGTGCATGAGATGCCACACTTGGCCTTCAGCCTAGAAATGAGACACGTGTGGGAGGCTGTATGGGAAGAGCTGGCAAGTGAAGACTGTGTCCTATCAACCCTGCAAATCTGCACGATACACACAGAGGTTCACATAAACCCATCACCTGTAGCCACTGTGTATCTAGTTACAATCCCCAGAAACACAGCTGACTTGATCACTAGGCTTTCATCGGCATTCAGAGAGACCAGAGAAGGTCAAGAGAACCATCATCCATGAACAGAGGACAAGCACAGTGAGCTCAATGGGAACTTGACAGGACAAGAATGACCGCAGTCACGAAGGACCAAGGAGAGCTCGCCCTCTTTTTCTGAGGCTCTCAAAAGACGACAAAACCTCTGACCTTTGATTAAACCACGCTACTCTCAGAAGAGGGGGCAGCTTAGGGGCTCAGGGACTCAATAAGAAACTATTTATCTCAAGGTCATAGGTTCATACCCTCTTCAAGTTCTTTTTTTCTTAGTCAATTAAAACAGGGGACTTGATCTACATTAAAAAAAAACTGCTACTAAAGGCACAGCCAGATACTGCCTCATGAAACAGGAGGATTAAGAAAATACAACCCCTTTGCCACTCCTTTCAAGCCCCGCAGACAAGCACAGCAACTTTGGGAACGCTCCCTGTGCAAAGTGAACGCAACCTGCTTTCACATCCAGGGTAGCAAAGGAAGGGACTGTGGGCCAGCAGGCCTGGCTGCCATTGCCAGCCCACAACAGCAGGTTAGGCACATCCCCCTAAGGAGCTTTATAGATGGAGCTGATCCTGTCCCAACCACTGAGCCTGGTCTTGGGAGATTTCTACCACTGCTTTGAGAGGAGGTACGTTCAGCTGGTGACTGCTGCCCAGACAGCTGTTCCTCCTACATCACCTGATGCTCAGAGGCCAAAACCCCACCAGGAAGTCATGGTGGGCATGAGTAGCAAGACCAGAGATGTGCTTCTGCCTTTGCATATACAGAGCAAACAGCACCCACAAGTCTCCAGCCCTTGCTGCCCAGAGCCCAACCACTTTGGACTGGACACTTTCCAGCCCTCAAGTCAGTGGTGACACTGGGCAGACCCTCTGATGGGCCAGTTGCATGGACCAGCTGACCAGTTGAAGGGAGGAGACCCTCTGCCCTCCTCCTGCTGCAGACCCAGCCTCAACAGAAACATGACAAATGCAGAGGTTTAGCAAACAGGGAGGAGAGAGGACACCTTCCACTATGTCACCAGGCCCAGAACAACACAAGAATCAAAATTAATGTGTATCCAAAACCAATTAATGATAGAAACCAAACTATCTAGGAACTCCAGCTGCTGCATTCAAGGCTCCTGGCAGCGAGGACAGACACAGTCAAAACCTTTTCTTGTTGTTGTTGTTTTAGCCCATAGAAGATCAAGATAAAAACATGCTCCTGTACACGGGGTGTACACGCTCGCCTCTGTTGCCTTTAGTGGTTTCCCACCAAGAAAACACAACCCCTCCAAATGCAATTATTAGGTTTCTTATGATTTTTGATAATTCCACACTCTTCCTGTATTTACCCCTTGGTCCAAAAGCAGAGAAAGGATTCAAGTGCAAACTCCACACACACCAGGACAGAGCCTCTGGCCAGTGCAAGAGTAACGGGGCAAAACAGAGGGGTTTGGAACAAATGGGAAGCAAACAGAGTTTTCTTCCAGTCACCAAACCCAGCAATTATTTTGGAGAGGACTGCATATCCTTTTGGCTTTTAATTAGTGGCAAACCAAGTCAACCTCGGTTCATATGAGTGAGAAACTATCAGGGGCTACAGATCTGCAGCCAAGGAAAACAAATCTGTACTGGTCCTTCACCCCCAGAATAACTTCTGATCATCAAGCACAGTTACCAGGAGAATGAATAGCTTCTCCTGCAAGCTCCTCACTCAAACTAATGCAGACAAAAAGGCCAGGCAGCAGCAGCAGGCAGCATGGGGCGAGTCAGATGCATGCACTGGGTGCACACAGAGCAACCACAGCAGGTTCAGAGGGACGAGAGAGAAGAGGAGGGGTCCACAGCCTCCGTCATCACAGAAGACACTCAAGGCTTCTCCTTGAAATGCTGAACGGCAAGAACTGCTGCACCCACACAGCCATGAACACACCCCAGCTTAGATGGGCTCTTCTAGCAGGTGTTATTTGAATCCTAGACATCTCTAGCAAAGTGCAATGATATTTAACTTCCTTGTGGGCTCAGGAGGCTGCAAACATCTGTCAGAATTGGTTCATGTTTGCAAAGCGCACACAAATGCTATCATAAGGAAGGGGCTGACCTATTTATGGATGCGAATGCTGGACCAAGACCCAAACCCACATACTATATTTGCACATACAGCGGTATGTCCTCTGCCAGATTTTACTGTGTGAAGCTAGGATGGAAGCATAAGGTGTCACCCATAGCTTACAGCCCACTTTCGGTCACTGCTAATTTAAGTGAGTCATACTGCTCCCTTCCTCCACTTTACCCCATCCAATTGCACAACTGAATTTTGTTAACAGGCTGGGCTAGTGTGGCTCTACTAGGAGCCCCCAAATGCCATATGGGTTGCCCTTTGCAGGAGAAACCTACCTTCCCTCAAGCCTCCATCCCACTCCTTGGACCACCACCAGGGCTGCAGATCACAGAGTCTCAGCCCACAGACCTCTGTCAGGCTCCCAGAGGCCAAGCTGCAACAGATCAGCCACCCAAATTCCTCGTGGCAAGGGACTCTGCACAAAGTTTCACATTTCTCTTGGGTGTCCCTCCCTCCCACACAGGCCTCCTATGAGTAAGGGCTGAGGAATGAGACAGCGAGCCTGCACAACTCAGAAACCACAGTGATAAATAGCCATGAGGGAGATGAGCTCCATAGGAAGGATGGGGAAGGGCCCAAGTAGTTTTTTTAATGAAACCAAGCATTTTTGTTAAAGGGATTATAGGTGGCAACAGCTTGTGATGGCAAAGCCATGGGAGCTGCACATTCCCATGACTCAGAATTGCTTTGTACCAAGTTGCAAATCCCAGACACACAGCTTTGCTCTGCCAGAAACTCCTGCTCCCCTTTCCTCCACAGACATTTCAATACTTACCAGGTCTCCATCTTAGTCACATTCTGCTAACACACACTTTTTACATCCTTTCCATCTTCCCTCATAATCATCTCTATGTCCCCAAGTCAATCACTCTGCTCTTCTCTCACCATCCTCTGCTTTATCTTCATCTCTCAGGGCAGAAGCTCCTCAGACCCAGACACTGCTCCACAGGTGCAGATTGTGCTCTTTGCTCAGGTTCACAGTTTGGCAGACTCGCTACTCTCCTTTGGGTAGCGTAACAAGTGGCAGGCCAAGATGCTACAGGTCAAATTTAGAGATATGGACAACACAATAAAATGTTGTCCATGGGACAGGGAAGCAAAAACAAAGAGAAGGATGAACAGGAGCCCAGGAGCACGCCAATACCATAGCCAGAATTACTCAGGTCTTTCATTAAATGGATAGGCCTAGTCTTGCTGTAGAGATCAAGAGCACATGGAACCACTTCCATTACACACCTGGTAGAATGTGCACAACTAAAACATACAGAAAATACTCCCATCCTAGCAAGTGCATCCACCAAGACAGCTGGGAACTAAACCAACCTTTGTACATCCAGTTCCACCCAAGAAACTGGGCACACCCTTAATCAGGTATGAATCAAATCATCTCAGATATGAGAAACTTATCAAATGCTGTTGCAAAAACCCATAAGGTTTTTTGTGCCTCACTGCACTTTACCTTCAAGGGATGGGGAGCAGCCAACGCAGGCAGACAGCTGCCCTAAACACAACAAAGCTGGAGGAGATCACTTTCACTAGGACTTCTTGCAAGTCATGGTATGAGCCAAGAGCTAAAACACAACCTAAGGCACGCAAATGCACACACACTGGAGGCTTGGGCTATGGCATCCAGAGAACTCCAGTGGGCAGAGAACCAGGGTGGTGCAGGTATAGGTATGACACCCTGGTGAGTGGCCTGACCATAGACAAGGTGGGGCACTACAGCACAGATGATCATTGTAACACAACGAGCACGAGTCCTCTCTTTTTCACCCCAGGGCACATCACAGCAGAGCAATACACCAGGCAGTGCAAAGGAAAGGTGAATGCCAAGCCACCTGCCTTGCATCCTCAGAGAGATCTGATACTCATCTGTAAAAACAGTTACCACAAAACACTGCACACAGGTTGTGTGTGCAGTGAGGGATGGGAGCTAACTTACACAGAATAACTTACAAACAAACCCACTAGACAGGGATCCTCATGCTCTAGGGCCCCCAACATAAGTAGGACATAGAGCTCTTGGAGTGAGTCCAGAGGAAACCACAAAGATGATCAGAGGGCTGGAGCACCTCTCCTATGAAGACAGTCAGAGAGTTGGGGTTGTTCAGCCTGGAGAAAAAAAAGGCTCCAGAGAGAGTCTACAACACCTTCCAGTACCTGAAGGGGCTACAAGAATAATGGACAGGGACTTTTTACAAGGGCATGTAGTAATAGGGCGAGGGGTAATGGATTTAAACTGAAATAGGGTAGATTTAGATGAGATATTACGAAGAAATTCTTTACTGTGAGGGTGGTGAGACACTGGAACAGGTTGCCCAGAGAAGTGTGGATGCTCCATCCCTGGAAGTGTTCCAGGCCAGGTTGGATGGGGCTTTGAGCAACCTGATCTAGTGAGAGGTGTCCCTGCCCATGGCAGGGGGGTGGGAAGGAGATGATCTTTGAGGTCCCTTCCAACCCAAACCATTCCATGATTCTATGTGTACCAAGGCAATGAGCTCTGCTCTCATAGCTCCTTCTCCTCCCACACTACAATGCAGTTCTTTAAAACTTTGTCCGCAGACTTATCCAGCCTCTGCACACCCTGAGTTCACAGCTCTCCCCCACAGCAGAGCAAAACACACCATGCCAAGCCATAGAAGGAGGTCCACAGGCACTCTGTAAGCTGCTGTCCTTTCACCTGGACATTTTGAGTACCTGGGTGGGCAGAGTGCTCATTTATATTGAAGTTCACCTGCTGCTCTGGCCTCATTCCCACATGTCATATGCGGAGGGAGACACTTGAAGCGCCAAGGACTCCACACTCATCCCTGCAACAACACAGTGCGTCCAAGGCATTATTCCGTACTTCCAAAGTACGCTTCTGCCCCACAATTTGTCACTTAATGCCACTGTTAGAGGCTTGCAACTTGTCTGCCTCACTCACAGTACAGTCTCCTGCACTGTATGAGGCTGGCTTTTCACTGAAGCGTGGCTACAGCCATTCTCTACACTACAGCACTGTTTCAGAAGAAAAGCCAGACATCTCCCCAGACAACTTTAACCCTTTTGCCCATCATTTCTTCCCTGTCTGTCTGCCTTGGACGTGAATTAGGACTTGGGTACAGGACAGTGCTTAAACACTTGCTTATCTTTAGGCATACAAGTAGCTGCAGAGAGTTCAGCTGGATTACTCATTCACTTGAATTTCAGACTTGCTGTGCGGAATGTTCACCGAGCCCTCCTTAAATGGCAAAGATGCAATGCTGTGTTTTCGAAGCTCGGCTCTGTGCATCCCAAGGAACCTGAGAAACTGAGAACTCTGAAAAAAACACTGAAGTGCAACTGTGCTGGGGAAAGCATAATTCTCACTCTCCAAAAACTATAGCCTGCAGGTTCCAAAGTGATGGAGAACCACCACGGCTTTAAACGAAGCTTAAACTACCCTAAAAAATGGCAGTCTAACTGTACATAGGAAAACAAGCCACTGAGGAAGCATCCAGCTGATGATGTGAAGTCCCCATTACCCTTGTTCTACTCTTTGAAATATGTTTTTATACATAAATACCACCTGGACCTTAAGTAGTTTTGTGGGTCATTTCTGGATCTCACCACCACCATGTTTCAGATTGAACAGCGTTAAGATGCCCTGGTTTCTAAATGCCAAAGGCACAGACCAGCTTCCACACTAAGCTAAGCATTTCAATACCCACACAAGATAAGTACAGGCCTTGCCCCCCAGTCAAGGATGATGATGATAATGCAATAAGAGGCAGGTAAAAGCGGAAAAGATGGGGGAGATGGACTGTAAAGATAGGCATAACTGCAGTAAGTTCAGAGTAATCTCCAGAGTTGAGTGGAAAGGATGCTGACTTCAGTCTGTAATTACAAACAATTCTTTTCAACCATTTCTCTGATCATCAGTTCTGACTGCAAAGTAAAGAGAATAACCCTGGTCTAACTGGCTTTTTTCTCCTGGATTTCAGTGTTAGGGATGGCACAAAACTCCCAGCCTCACTCCTCTCTAAGTCTCAGTGTCCCATCAGTAAAATGGCAAGAATAATTTTCCTTCAGCTCGGGAAAGCACTGCAAAAACAGCCACCCCATCTTGCAGAGTGCTCCAAAGAAAGAGCTAAGAGCACTCCAGAAAAGCACAAAAGGTAATTAGCAATTCTGCGTTCAGAGTTTGAATAGAATGTAGTAAATCAGGCTTGGGGCCACACACTGCACAAAAGAAACTGAAAAGCTGCTCATTAAGTATCACCTTCCACTCTGGGCAGAAAGAGTAGGTGCTCTGGAAATTAGGTGGCTGTATAATAATACCTGCTTGCAAGGGGGTACAAATTAAAGTTTCATCGACAACCTTCATTCTGGCATTTCATAGCTCTGGAGCACTTGGACTTTGCAACTTTAATACTATTCTTTTAACCAAGTGCATTGCTCATAGTTAACTACAGGTCTGCCACATGGCTGCCACAATCACTATCTGTTTCCCTTGGGAAATACAGATTAAAGGCTTGTCTTGGCCACAGGAATAGCTTGAGGTATCTCTCCCCATTTGCCCAAACCCATGAAAAGCAAATCAAGTCTCTACCTCAAAAGATGAGGTGTGGTAATTCAAGCCAGCTGATCTCCTTTGGGGCTGAGCTGAAAGAGGAACGTCACTGACACCCAGGCGAGTGAGGCAGGGGAGATACAGCAGCTAGAGTTACAACCATTTATCAGCTGCTAATCCAAGCAGTCTCCCAACCCAGTTTCTGCATGCTGCACGCTGTCTGGAAGACTCCTCACTTTCATTCAAGCTTACCTCATTAAGTAGAGTAATTCAAGTCTATAAAGGCGAGGTAATAAACTGCTGAAACCAAGAGAGCTCCTTAGGGTACATGCACACAGCACATGGAAGATGTGCATGCATGTTACTGAGATATAAACCACCACAGCTGGGGTACAATAAAGAGCAACTGCAGCGGGACTGCCTGCAAGTCACCCATGAAACACCCCAAGTTTCTCTTCCAGAGAAAAACCACCTCACCAACTTGAGTTTCATGCAGACCTAGAGGAGATGCTTTAAGTTTGCTCCACTATGCTTAACTAAGGCTTGGAGCTGGATCACTTTTACCCCATCGTGCTGTGCATCCCTACCCACCCCAGTGGGCTCCACAGCCCTTCTTCAAGGTCTGCAACACAGTCTGTTGGCCTCCTCCATCCTGCCTGCCTTGGCCCAACTGGCCAGGCTGGTTCCACAGCAAGGCAGCTGGGTCCTGGGTCCTCAGCAGTGTCCCAGACCCCAGCCACACAGCCCTAGCAGAGGCTCTCCAGCTGAAGGAGAGAGCAGGAGCAGAGGAAGAAGAGGAGACAACTGCAGCTCCTCACAATGAGATCCATTGGCCTAAAAGGGGGAGGGAGTTACAAATTGATACATAAGCAAGACCTGACTGTGTAATTCAGAGCTAACAGGGTAGTTTACTGAATGTTAATTAAATCCTCGGTGCCTGTTACCAACTGTGGAGATCAACTTATTTTTAAATTAAATAAGCAATAAATGCTTAGATGAACTTCTATTAAATTTCACCCAGTGAATGAAGTATGTGGGGCTTTTAATAGACATTAAACAAGATAGTTATGCCAAGTTAGTTGATATTTTATTACCTAAAGATAATGGCCATATTAAATCTTAACTAACTATTCCACTGGCGGCACAATCATCCAAGACTTGGCGGAAGTTTGCCTGCCTTGAAGCATCACTGGGCAGCAGTAGTGGGGGGGAAGGATGCAGCCAAGTGCTGAATGGCACCTACTTAGAGGATGCCCAAGCACATGAGCCCACGTAGGCACAAAAAGGGATCTGTCCCAGCCAGATCTAGAAACCCTAAAGAGGGCTGATGAGCTCTCACGGAGAAACAAAGCTGCCATAAATCAGAGATCCTCAAGCATCCCAATCCCCCTAACCCAAACAAAGCAATTTCTAGGGTGACTGAGGAATCACTGGATTTCAAGGCTGCCTTATTGCACCAAGGGCAACAGAAAACATCCTCACTAACAGCGTGCAATGCTCAAAAGTTTGTATCTTTTTCAAAGAAAAGGTTATCAATCAGCAGCCCACAACTCCACCGATGTTTGTTTTCCCTTCCTGGGCGTATTGCGATAGTTCGGGAGTGCTTCTGAGTGACTCACACGTGTGTCACTGTCACCCACAGATCCCAACAACAGATACCGACAGTCTAAAACGACAGAGACTTGCTGACAGCTGCTTAAAAACGATCATTTTCATGCCAGCCCTTGCGCTTGCTCAGAACTTGATCGAAACCAACTCTTAGAGATGAAAGCAGCATCTCCACTGAGGTGTCTCTACCCATAACCTTAATCACAACGATTAAGTGTGGGTAGTGGGTTGTTGGTTTGGTTTTTTTTTTATGCCTGGATTGGAAACATCGCAAGACTTACCTGCCTGCCATGCCCAGATGCAGGAGGGATGGAAAGAGCTGAGCCCTGCACCCCGCTAACCCCCGCTTCACGGGCAGGCACAAGCTCTTAAAAAGCTTTTAAACTTTGTGGGGTTTTTCTGGTCTGTGGTTTTCGGTTTGATTTGTTGATTTCTTTTTTCTGTTTGTTTCTATTTTACAAAACAAAAAGCTCCCTAAATTAAAAAGAGGAAAACACAGAGCTCTTCTGACTTTACCGATGCTCTCCTCCAGCATCCCAATGTACACGTGAAAGCTGATCGCAACAGCTTCCCTCAATCCCTCCTCTGGAGCCGTTGTTCATAAAGTTATTTCAAGTCCTGTATTTTCCCACCTATAACCCACACTCTTTAAAGGTATTGTTCCTTGTGAATCCGTCCCTCAGATAACCCACATCCTTAGATAAGCTATGGTTTCTGTCTCCCCTGCTCCTGCCTGCTTTTGAAGCGTGGCTGCAGTTCCAGTAAGCTCTCTAGCTTTTAGCAGAATTACCCCGCTACGAGAGCGAGAGCAAAGGGAGATGATGAAGCTATCAGGGTAAAAAGGCAGCCGCAGAGGACCAAAAGCAGGCAGGAGCATCACTGTCTGTCTCACACATGCACATAGCAAACACAGATGCTGAACCCTAGACTTCTGGTTGGTCATACAGATTTAGTATTCATATTGCTTCCCTAAAGGCTTCTCTCCATAAAATAACATAACTAGAAGCACAAATATACCTAAAATAAATGTGCATTTCTTTGTCATCCCAATGCTACCTTTCAAAGCTCTCCGTGAATCCACAGGGACTTCCCTCCACCTGAAGGGATTACCAGGGCTGCCACAGACTCCACAGGGAAGAGCACAGACAACCAGACAGAGGTGAAACCCAGTGTGGCCCTGGGCCAGTCGGAGCAGAAGGCGCGGATGCTGCCCAGAGCAACGTCAGGGCCAGAAGAGTTTATTAGGAGAAAGGCAGAGCTCTGTGGGTCAGGCTTTCAGGAGCTTGACAAGGAACAAAACACCACCAAGGATGCATTGTTCACACAACCATGATGGGCAAAGGAATAGAGAAACCACTGTGGGCACCCTCAGGGTATATGTTTCCACAGACGCGTGGAAACTGTCTTCTTGCAAACAATTTGTCATCCACCCAAGCTACTGCTTTTCTCCAGCTACAGTCAGTAAGCAATGTTTCAGAGAAACCTGCATGGAACAGGCTCTTCTTTCCAAGTAGATGTTTACGATGAAAGAGCCATCACCATTAGCTGGCATAACTCTGAGTGTACCTGACATTCATAAAGCCGTCCTATCTCCTTTCCAGACTTGGCTAAATTCTTGTCCTCAACACTGTTCTGCACGATAAATGCCACCATTTAGTTACATGGAAAAGCACTTTATTTTGTTCCTTTTGAATCAGCCACTTTTACCTTGGCTTGCATTGATACAAATGAACACAGACCCTTTTTCCACTCACAACAGCCCTCACTGCTTCTGTGACACCCTTCTAACACTTGTCCTTTATATAGGAGTCCTCCCAAACTACTCCGGTCCCTCAGGTTTTCCACCTCCTCACCATTTTTACTATCTCTCTCCAAATCCACATGCATTGGGCTTCCCTGATCAGAAGGGAGTCACTTATGTTGTCTAGTAAGACATCATACAAATGAATACAAGCAGCACTTTTAACAAACGACAACAGTCAGGCTTCAAAACTGAGTGGTGTCTCTACTCCGACCATGAAACTTACCAATGTAATTTGTACTATAAGTTATAATTAAAAATACATACCGATGGTCATATTATGTATTTAAAAGCACTTCAGCCCCGGTGAGACTGACACTATGAGGTACCTTGCAAAACTCACTAGTCCAGCTCTGGAGCTTCACCCCTCAACAACCTAGAGAAATGAGTGCTTTGGCAAGGAATACACACCTGAACCTGCACTTTCATTACTTGAAAGCTTTAATTACACTGCACTGGTCCCTGATTCTGCTAAGACAGAGCACATCACCTCTAACACAGGACACCTGAAGGCAATATTCAAAGCAACACAACTGTGAGATCCCATGTGCTCTACAAGTTTCCAAGAGACAAGGCAGCTAAACTGCACAGGAACCTGGGATTTTCTGAATTCTAACCATGACTGCTGGGATACAGGATCTGAAATCCACTACTGGCCCAACCAGTCTAGAGGCAGTTTTTTCCCCAGTTTCCCCTGGCTGGGACAGGACCCACAGAGCTGGAGCCTGCACCAAGGTGTGCATGCTCACCACTGTCCTGCCCCAACAGCCAGGCTGATCTCCAAACACACTCCAGAGGTGAAAAATCTCACCTCAGTGAAACAGGAACTGGAGCTTCTCTGTCCAGGCAGATAATGGGGCAGCAGCTGGTAGCAACCACACAGGGCAACTGGGACTTGCACGACGGAGACAACCATGCAACAACAAAACCAACCCGGGCACCACGCACCATGGAGACTGCGCAACAGTGATGCACTACAGTTGGGGCTGTACCTACAGAAGTTTCAATGAGACACAGTTTTAGCTTCATTTTCCCAGATGTGTCCTCCATTTCCACCCAGGAGCTTTACCCAGGCCGTGTACAAGGGCCACATACCCCTGACTGGAGCTTCTGGACAGCAGGACCACTGGCAACACAGGACATGCGCACAGCCAACACCCATAGCCTCCACACAACACACACATTCTGGGGCTGACTTTTGGGAAGAAGGCATTAAGAATCACTCAACTGCCCTCTCTGTGCACAAGGAGTACATTTTCACAGTCCAAAAGACTCATCACACACTACCTATCCACTACCAGGCACCTCTCTCCAGCCAAGAGATGCACAAAAAGCCTAGTGTGACCTTCAGTAACCCATGTGCTCCAAACAGGCCCTCCAACTACAGTGCTAGGACAAGAGCCTACAAGGACCAGAAGACATCTGATGGCAGCAGAGCCCCCAGCACCATATCTGATGAGGACTTTGCACTGCCACCGTCCTGGACCAAGTTCCCGCAGCTTGGTAGCTCTTCCCAACAACAGCTAACACAAGCCGATTCAGGTGGATAGGGAAAAAAAAAATAATGAAGAAAACAAAGGAAAATTACATATGAAACTCAACAGTTAGAGGGCAGAAGGGCTGAAGGCCCTGTTAGCAGCACCAGCATCTCACTGGAGCTCCAAGCTGAGAGTAGGAGCCCATTGCCAGGTAGCCCTATGGCCCATCACCTGCTGACGGCCCATCACCTGCTGACGGCCCATCTGGCAGGGAAAAACCCTCCAACAAAAGCTAAACAACTGAAAGAGGGGAATAACAGAGCTAATAAATTTAGGAGTGAAAGGTCATGGGGTGGGCAGGGGGAGACAGTAGGCCAGCAGGTAGAGAGAAGTTTTCAACAGTAAATCTTTATCCTCAGATGGAAAAATTTCCCAAGGGAAATCCCATATTCCAGAGTATCATTTAGCCATGCCCGGGCCAGTCCTGCTGCAGCAAGGGTGGGGATAACCAGAAAGTCCCTCACATCCCCAAACTGTGCTGCTGAGCAGCAAGCTGGGATAAACACAGGATGGTGACCAACATTTTCCAGCAGGAACATGGCTGGTAATGTACAGATGAAATGCTGTGTCCCATTTTCTGTCTCCAAGTGTTCCCCTGCCTCCCTAACATCCCATATCTGTAATTCCTTGGTGAGCCAGCACCTGCTGCGTCACCTAGCTCCCATACAGCCAGGGACTCCCCGCTTTCTCTCTGATCTTGCCCCAAAAAATTCCTGGAAGGTATAAGCACAAACTCTAGAAATAAATGAGACTAAGGAAGCAAAGAAATTCTCAAATCTAGGGTGTTTCCAAAAAACTTAAGACTTCAGTGTGAGACCTTGCATTTCACATGGGTCAAAACCACTGTGTGCACAGGGGCCAGAGTGCTGTGGGTGTGCAGGCAGACCCACGGGCAACCGTGACAGTTCCCACGAGCTCTTTAAACTTTGTGTATCAATTGCCTAGCAAGAAAGTTACCAAACAGGAACCTAAACACTAACACTAGTGTGAAAACACTAACAACTGGGCCAAAAAGCCAAACTCGTAGAGGCATAGAAAAAAACCAAACAAACAAAAAAGATATATAATCAAAACAAAAGCAGGAGATCCAATTTGTTTCACCAACAATTTGTTTCAAACTGCACCTCGAGGTACAGCAGCCGGAGTAATTACAGCGCGAGTTTCTCCATCAACACCTCCTCCTCCAGAGCGCTGCCTGCTGCCCAGCACAGCCCCGGGGCGTGGAGAGCGCTCCCGAACAATGGCAGGAATCACAACTGCCTGTTCCAAAGGGGAGGGCGAGAGAAGGGGGGAGAAAACAAAAATATTAAAAGATAAAATAAATTTTTAAAAGCCCAGTGTGACGTAAGGATGTGGGAAACTTTTACGTCCTTACCTGCCGGGGAGGAGTGGGGCCCCCCTGGAGTATAAAAAGCTGCCAGGGCTTTACTCAACTTGTGATTTAGCAGCGGGGCGGTGCTGCAGCCCCCCCGGCCAGGTGCACCTGCGGCCTGCAGCACCGAGCCCGCACCGCCCGGCCAGGGGTGCCCGGCCCCCGAGCAGCCCCCACCCGGCGCGGAGAGCGGGGGAGAGCAGAGGGGCAGCAGAGCCGCTGAAGTATCGGGGAAGTTGCCCCCCAGCCCACACCCCGGAGCTGCCCCCGCACCGAGGCCGAGCTCACACCGCACCGGGCCGGGATGGGCCCCCCCCGGCGGCTCGGCGCCCTGGGCGGAGGGAGGAGCCATGCGCGGCCCCCCCCCGGGCAGCGGACAGCGCTCCCCGCCCCGGCCGGGGGCTCCAGCTGTTGCACAGCTGCCTCGGCGGGCGGAAGGGGGGGAGAGGAAGGGGGCAAGTTATTATCTGCAACAATACCTCGGGGGGAGGAGGCAGCGGAGGCGAGCGCGGCGGCGGCTGCGGCGGGAGGAGGCGGGGGGGGTGGGGCTGGGGGCGGGGATGGGGCCGCGACAGTGCCCGGGACCGCCCCGCCGCGCCCGCCCCCCGGTCCCGCCGCCGGCCCCTTCCGCCTGCCGGCCCCTTCCGCGCCCCGCGTTTCTGCCCCGCCGCCTCCCCCGGGTAGCCCCTCCCGCGCCCCCCGCATCTCCTCGGCATCCTCCCCGCATCCCCTCCGCCGGTCCCTCCGCCCCGCCCCTCCCCCACCCCCCCCGCGCCCCTCTGCATCCCCCCGGCCGCGGTGCCCTCGCCCCCCGCATCCCTCCCTCCGGCTCCTCCGCCCTCACCTCCTGTTGGGCGGAGGAAGGGGGGGTCGGCAGCCCCCAGCTCGGCGGGATGCCCCCGAAATAAAAAAGCGAAAGCGTCGGCCGCTGCCTCCCGCCCCGCCGGGCTGCCGCGCTCTGCCCGGGGCTGACGTCAAGGGCCCGAATTCCTGCCTTTCCCTGCAGGCAGATTTGTCCATGTAAGGGCCGGGGCCGGGGGGGGGGGGCGCCCGGCGGGAGGGGGCGGCGGTGCTGGAGGCAGCCCCGACCCTGCAGGCATCACCCTCCTGCCCTGTGACGCGGGGGGTTCGGCCCAGGAATGCGCATCGTGGCTTGCAGCATTCCACTTTTCCCGGAGAAGTTTTGTCTCGGGCTCCCTATGACTTTTTTGGGTGCTTTTCCAACCAACTTTTTCTCTTCCCCAACCGGGGCACAGAGAAAGTGTGGGGGGGAGGTAAAAGATGCTTGGAGCTACAAAGGAGCTGCCTGTTCCGAGATACAAAACAAAACCTGTTGAGCATACTAAGGAGAGGGGGAAGGGAAACTGTGTTTTCTGATCGCTTTCTGTTTGATTGCGGCTATTTATACGGACTGCAATTAAAATAATTCGGATTTGGGGTGTGATTATTTTTGTAATGGAATGTTACCCTTTCCGTACCCATCGGGTGTCTGCATTTGTCCCGAAGAGAAGGAGAAGGCTGAAGGGTTACGTTGTGTTCAGGCAGCGGAGGGGAGAGTTGCCAAGCCTTACTCATTTGGAAAGAGATTTCTGGATGAGTTTTTAAGCACTTTAAATGTATTTCACTTTGACAATAAAGGGCTCTGCTGCACCCTTTCAGAAGATGTTTACAATCTTATCCCATTACCAGCTTTAATGTCCACAGTCACCTCTTGACAGCCCCAGGAGGGAAAGTTTGCGTGTAAGGACCCAAAAAAGGACATCAAGTGCCGAAAAGAGCTCAGAAGCTGGAGCGCCAAGTTGTGATCCATCCTCCCTCCCCCTTCCCTGGCTGCCAAAGTGTCTAAAACAAGCAAGTGTGCTCCCGGGTTGACCCGAGCGCACCAACAGATCGGAGACCCCCAGGAGATACCACCCCACCCCAACAGGCCCCGCAGCAGGCGAAGCATGACACAGCCTGAATCTAGGTCCCGGTGTAATCCCACATCTGTGGTTGATTCGGTGTCCTGCACCCCCGTGCCCAGGGTGCTAAATTCCTCTCGAGGGATGGAGAGGGCTGCTGGGGCCAGATGCTATCTTAGAAGCACCACAGCTAAATCTGCATAAGCCTGTCACTCACTGCCACAGACATTTTCTAAGCATTATGACTATGACTAGAAATACCCATGCCTTGTCCTAGCCACCTACCCTGTGTTTAAACCCTGCTGAGATCCAAAACCAAAACAGAACAGTGCATGAGTCACTAGGGCCCCGTGCCGTAGGTGTACCTAGAGCGCCGACAGTGCTCTGTGAACACGGCCTGTTGTGAAAGACACAGGCATGGCTGCTTTCTAAAGCACTGGTGGATGAGACTGTAGCACAAGCTGAGCAGCCAAAGCCTTTGCCCAAGGCCCTGTAAACCTGGGTTGGGTCCCTCCCTGGAGAACCTACGGTTCAAGTGTCTCCTTCCAGCTGAGCACGTTGACTGCCAGGCTGCAAGGTCATGCTCCTGCTTCACCGCACTCCGAGGAAAAATCATGATGGTATTTTGTGCCACAGGGGACAGGCAGTTGTCACAAGGGACTTCCTAGCACTGATGTCTGGTGGGGCTCTCGATGGAGTTCTGGTTTGTAATGCTCCAGAGAAGCACATTTACAGGGGGCTTGTTGCCTGCTTTTTTTCTTGTCCATTCGATCTGTCTTGCAAATCTGCAACAACCCTGATGTTGAGTGGACTCGTATCTAGGGGAAGCATCTGAAAACTGAAAGAAACTGTTTGGCCCAAGATGAGAGACAAGTGTTCTCTATTTAGTGTTTCAGAGAAAACCAGTGGTCAAATATTTTCCTTGTCCTGTATCCAACAATTATTGCTTCTTTATCCATCAAGCTTATGCAATTTTCCAGTCGTGTTAACAGAATACTTTGCACATCTGAAGCAGCCTCCTTTGAATGATCCCAAAAGTTTTAAGCTTTGAGCCTCCAGAATGTGAGATGATAGTAAACCACTACTACCTCCATTTTGCAGGTAGATGAACTGTGACTAATCCTCTGCAGCACAGCAGCAGAAGTTTGGTTCGCAGCCCATTACCCTTATAACGTGCTGCCCAGACCGGTCACTTCCTTGTCAAGCACAGCATTAATTTTCTAATTTTTTTCAGTTTCCTATCATGACTGATATCATACACTTTGGAAATGAAAGTAGAAAATTCAAGGTGTTGAGACTGGCTGTGAAAATCCACTCTTTGCCTGGAAAGAATCAAAAATACTGGCAACGTGCAATCATTCCTTTGGTAATATCTACCGCACCCTGCACCATAGCAGCAAAATGAATTAAACAGTGAAAGACTGAAATGCCTGACATTGCAAAGGCCACTGAGGAGGCAGTAATACAAGAGTCAGGCTGGGCCGATATTAATTCAAGGAAATGAAGTTTTTTAGTGGTTAAGGTGCATGACTGGAAGCCTGGAAACCTGGCCTCTGTTCCTACTTTTCCTGTGTTGTATGACTTCAGACCAGTTGGTTCACCTCCCTGTGTCTGCTTTTCAGAGCTTGGGTCTCTGTTATTTTGGTGAGATTTCAGATGTAAAATCAGAAAAACAAGGAAGGGAAGAGCCCTGGGGAAGCCACGGGAATTCAACCCCTGGGCCGTGAAGCAGGAGCAGCATTGCCTAAACCAAACCTGACAGAGGTTCACTTACCCTGCTCGTACGGATATCTAGAGGATCCATTCCAGAGCTTCACAGTTAGAATAACTTTCCTTATCTCTAACCCAAGTCATTTTTTTTCTGCAATTCCGCTCTTAATCAGATGAAGTTGTGGGGATCTGACGTATTCCCTCACTAGCAGCAATTCCAGAACAACAGGAAAGTCGCCCACCTGGTGAACTAATCCTTCCATGGGTAACAGCCAGGGAGGCTGGAAAACACACGAAGCACGTGTTCTTCAGAGACTTGCCACCTAATTTGCAAAGATCAGATGCAATTAGCCTTAGATCAACTGGAGACTCGTCTGCCCCAAACCACAGCACTTTTCACCCACCTTGCCATGAGGACACCTATTTCCATCAAGATGCACGCTGCAGGGGCACCCTTGACCCTTTGGTGTCCAAAGGGCATTCTTGGAAGCACATGCAAAATCTAGTGGCACTGGGGAAAGAATGAGGAAACACCAGCATGGCAGACAGGAGAGAAAAGACTCAACCTGCAAGTCTGAATTCACTTCCAACCAGTGTGCATGTTCCTGATTTAGAGATACGCGCGTGCTTGCTGCCTGGTGGAAGGAATCTAGGAACAGCAGTGGGCCAAGCTTTGTTGTTCCCCATTTTACAGGTATGTTTACATCCAGACAGGAATGCAAGGCACGTACTGGGCAGGCATTAGTAAATCACAGATCACTCACAGTGATCAAGTCTGGGCCAGAACCCTGAGAGAATCTTCACTGATGAGAAATACAATTTCCAACAACTCCCCACAACTTTCCATGAGTGTATCAGAGAGAGTGACCCTCATCAAACCCCTCTGCACACATCTCCAAGTTGCACGTGGTTCACCAGATGCTTGGTTTTACCTGACAATTAGTTCTATCTAATTCCATATCATTTCACTGCTGGCCATGGTGAGTTTTGAGTAGCTCAGGAAAGTATAACCCCCCCTGCACCCATTTCAGGCTCTGCTCCCTGCTTTGCTCCATCCACCATACAGGCTGTAGCTGCCTGTGCCACACTTACTTAGAAGAAATGGTAAAGCTTTGTAGAATTCCTAAATCCTAATGCTGAAAAGTGCAGTTGAGCAATGTGCCAGTGTAGCATACTTAAAATTAAGGACATATTAAATCCAATTTGATCCCAGAGAGCTTTTAGCTTAGGTTTAAGCGTTCTGTTGAACAGGGGTGGATTTAAGGATTGCTAGGCTGGATCTTTGGTTAATGAGGAAGGAGGGTTGCTAGTGCCGAGAAGAAATAACTGCCTGGAGCTCTGTGGCCACAGGCAGGCCATAACTAGCACTACTCAGTTTTTCCAATCAAATTTGATGAATTAGCACATGGAATTGGTAAAGAAGTTGACAATTCCATTAAGACTCCTCGCTCTCTGGGTCTCAGCTTAGTGGGGAAAAAAAAACAGGTTTGTAGTATCTCATCAGAGTGATGTGATATAATTAAAGCAGAAGTCACTAGACTTTGTGTTTTATACCATCTGTTATCTTGCATGATATCTCGCTAATGGTGAATGTCTCATATCCAGATTTTAGCACTGAAATCATGAGTGCTTTGTTTTACAGGAAGGGAATCGGTCAAATTCTTTAAGGAGTCCACACTGAATAAATAAAGAAGTACCCCAGTCTTAAAAGAAATGTTTGTGGTAATGAATATTTTGGGGGACATTTTCTGCATAGGCTCTGACCTCCCTGTTGAGAATCAAAGCAAAAATATTGAATGTACTAAGCAGATGTCTTCTCCTAGTGACAGCAAGATGAGCAGAGACAGCTGGTTAGAAGAACAACAACAACAAAAACACATCATCATTCCTGCTTTGGCTCCAAAAAATCTTGGACTTGTTGTCAAGGAAGAAAGCTATGTATGTAAGAAGCCAAGAAAGAGACAAATATTATTGAATCTGGTAGCATTTTAGTGAATGTGCTGGAAATAACTTAAGTAGGAAGAAAAACTGGATGCGCTCCATTGTTTATTAGAAAAATGCCTCTTCTTATTTCCACAGGGACCTATAGCCCATATAGTCATTAACACATTTACAAGATGTATATTTTAAATATGTTGCCTCAATCATCAATCTTCTGGGCTCTTCTTCTAAAGTAAATAGAGTTACAGCACGTAAAAATGTATACAGCCACATAATCTCTACAAGCTAGAGATGCCAACTGTGAATTTCGTGTGCAGCTCCTTCAGTCAGGGAAGATGGGTGTAGTACAGAGGCAGCTAGAGGGATCAGAAGTATTAGGAAGGGAGGAGAAGAAATAAGATTCCCCCTGGTGAAAAATATGATAAATAATTCACACACACAAAAAATTAAAATATGAAGAGCTATTCTGGATGAAAAACAGTCTGAGCTGGGTTGAACAACAGACCAGAGAGGAGCTGTTTGACAAGACTGCAAAATAAGCCAGTGACCTTCTGGCCTCCCTGCACAGAGGTAATACACTCTTTCTCTTGATAGTTTTTGTATGAACAAAACTTGAACTCTCTGCTCGGCCCCTGGACAACTCAGTTTCCCTGAGCTTTGGGCAAACTTGAGGGAAGAACTACAGGATTGATAGGAAGAGTTCAAAAACAAAAACAAAAAATAAACAAAAGCTGTGCAATTTGGCTAATTCCAAAGATGAGTAACTTGAAGTGGACCATTCCAGGAGGAGCAGGTAGACCCAAATCCCATGCCATATGATGTTGCCTTGTGCAATAGCAAAATCTGGAGGTGCCTTCCATGGAGTACTTCAAAATTCCCAGCCGTCTCCTATAGAGGTCCTAAGTAGTTTAAAACCTCAAAGATGCAAAGAGTTTAAGACGTATAGGTATAAGAGGTGTGACCAGTTTGACAGACCAGCTTGTAAACAGAGGACAATGAAGACAAAAGGGGATGACACAGCTGCTGGGTCTTCAGTTCTTGGCTGCCAGCTTTGCTTGTTCTCAGCTATGTGATTAGGCAGCCTGTGTACCATCATTTCCTTTGTAGGAAACCGGGTTTAAGACTCTTGCTCTGCAACAGAACAGATGTGGGACCTTGGGAAAGTTGCAGATTGAGCTAAGCTGGAAACAGCTTCCACCATTTGCCAATATCTTGGAGAGTCTGGAAGCTTTCCCATCTCTACTGTGACAAAAAAAGGACTTCTCAACATTTTTGGAGGTCTTTTCTCTCTTGTAATACAGGACAAAAAGCCCACAATGGAAAACAAATCACAGTGCCAGATCCAACTGAGGAACAGGGCACCTTTCTGCCTGCTTTCCTTCCCCGTCTTGACAGCTTCAGCTCTAAGAGCTGACCTGCAGTCTCCCAGCCGCTCCAAGAATGACCATGCCAGAATGGAGGACCATTTTGGCCAGAAATTCCATGCTGATTCCAAGAAAACATTTCCTAGAGTGTCTTGCTGAAGTGGATACACTCCCACATGCACAACATGAAAGGAATCATGTCTGACAAATAAATATTTTCTAATGAGAAACATTTAACCAACATGTTCCTCCCCAGTGACTCTGGAGCTTTGTGCCTCAGTGCATCATCTATAAAAAGAGACAACAGCCCTTCCTGGCCTCTGGGAGAATGATGGATGATAAAGCGATGGACTCGCTACCTCCAGTAGTTACCCTAAGAGCTCCATACACCTTATAGCACATAAGTATAGACTGAATCAAGATTTTTTATAGGCCTGTTATAACGCACGTGTTTCCCCTTGACCATCAGCATCTGTGCCCATGGGCTGCTCCATCTGTTTGTGGAACACAGAGGTGATACAGGGCACCCCAAGCAGCCCTGGGCTGAGCTATCCTCACATATGCATTTCCTCACACCATCGAGAATTTGGATCGCCAAGGAGCCAGCCCAGCCCTGCTGCCAGTGAGGTGACAGATCCCTGGCACTGGAGCTGGGCTTGAGCTCCTTGTGAGCTGCTTGTGGCTGGAGAGGAATGTCTGCAGAGAGCTAAACCAGATTGCTCATAGATCTCTTCCAAATTGTTCGCCTCTAATCTAGCAGACAATTTGAGAGTAAATGTGCATGGGGAGCACCATCTTCTCCTCCCACTTCAACATAATAACCTGAAAACATTGAGTTTGTGCACGGATATTATGAGATGGCTGCACTGGAGAAACCTTAGGATCCCACCCAGGCAAGTGCATAAGTTGTCAGAGCCACCGATGCATATCCTTTCTCCTCTTGCAGGACACATCCACATCAATTACTACTTTGATGCTATAGACCCACCACAGCCACTGCAGCTGCAGGAGCATGGCAACAGTCCCAGCAAGGGCTGGAACTCCAGGCTGAATTTATGAAGATGAAGTGATACACTTATAAACACATTTTCTGCACAGAGCTTTTAGAAAGGGTCAAATGGCTTCAAAACTTCAGGAAAGCCGACACTTTGGTATCACTCATATATTTCAGGCCTGCATCTTCTGCAGGGGTAAAAATAGAAGTTTTCATTTGGTATTTGCTTTATCCTTCCTACGTTTCAGCCGCATGGTTCCAGCATTTGCAGAACTTCTGGACACCCATCTCACATGTTCAGCATCTCACCCTTCCCGAGCGTAGGCTGAAAAATGCCACTTTTCTTCACTATTAAATCAAAAGCTGGCTACACCCATGTGTCAGCCATTTACCACCCTCTGATCCCTCCCTTTGGGCAGCTGACCAGGGATAATGACCTATATCCTTGAATCATTTGTTTTATTTAGCATCACAAAGAAGGAGGGTTTAAGGCAACAAGCAACCTAAGAATATAATTGTTCCCACCCTATCTTATTATGATCAGAGAGATCAGATTGTGTCTTCACTTGTGAGAACACAGCAGAACCACCCAGCTCAACCCTTTCAATGTCCAAGACTTCATCTGGGCTCCCTCCTGCTCTGACTTTGTCTTAAACAGACTGGTTCCAGCGCCTTCCAGTTAAGACCTTTCATTCATGCTTTATATTCAGATAGGAACAACAAGCTTCTCGGCCGTGCTTTAGCAACATGAGCACTGCTCTGGAGGTGCCTAGATGAGGTGGCCACCCTGCACACGTGGGAGCAAGGTGCCAATGAAGAAGCACCAGGAAGTGTCTGAAAGCACTGGGACTTTGCCATGGCCACCCAGAGCATTGCACCAGTTGACACTGATGGTGTTGAACATCAGCTGCAAGCTGTGAGCAAGGATCTGGGACTGGCACACACCCTGCATCAAGCCTCACCCCGCGATGAGACAGGCAGGCAAACTAGAAAAATAGGGCCCTGGCCCCTTCCTGTGATTAGATCATTATAATGGGTAAATATTTTCCTAGATAGAGAGCTGAGATAAAGGACTTCTGATACCTGAGAGGGAGTTTGAACAAGACTCAGAATGACTATCCCTATCTTGTAGTTCTTTGTAATGTGATTTTACCAAATGAATGCCTTTTCCCCAGAAATACCTAGGAAATTAAATGGGAACTTGTTAACAGCTAAAGATGAAGAGGTGGATCTCATAACTGCATAAGAACTACAGCTCAGTTTTAGTCTACAGTCAAATTGTTCACCATTAAATATACAGAATGGATTTAGTAACAGGTACCAAGGGTTAATTCCCAGAGGACGTTACAGCTCTACACCATTCAGTCTAAATATTTACTGAGGAGTAGAGAAAAGTGTCTGAGTGGTAGAGGCAGAGTCCCAGAGATTGGCTTAGTGAAGCCTCTTCAATAAGAGCCTGTTGCTGCACAGAAAAAAATTATTGTGATTTTATTTAAAAATTAAAATCAGTGTTCACGTGCTGTAGCAAACAGTGATTAATCATTCCCTATTCCTTTTCCCTGCATTATTCATGATTTTCCGACCTCTACTCTATCTTCTCCCTTGGTGTTCCAATCTCACCCTGAGGTTTCTCAGGGTTTGGGGGCTTTTGTATCAGAGAAACTGGTTTATAAGCCTCCTTAGTCGAAGGTTGTCTTTGAGGAACAAGTCTGACTTAAATCTCAATATCCAAGAATGTTCTCTGGTATTTGACCTCTTCGTGCTGAAACAACGTTCTTCAGACACAATAACCACAGTGTTTCCAAGCTGTAAAGAGCAGCTCTAGAGTTCTCAAACAAATAGGCTCAGGGTTCCTTGATGAACTCTTCGCTACTGCTCCCACGTTTGATTGCTTTGTAATTACACTTGTAAAACCTGTGACGGGGTTACACGGGAGGGGGAAAAAAAGAAAAATAAAAAACCCCACATTTCAGAATAGGAAGGGATTTATGGGAGCTGCAAGACAAAGAAAAACCCACCTTTCTTTCTTTCTTCATTGTTTTCTTTGGAAGGCAGCCACCGAAGTTTCCTTGTCAGTAATAAAGGGATTTGTAAATAGAACAAAGAGCTTCCTCGCGCCGAGGCTTATTATACAACCCAGCCCAGTCACGGTGTGTCTTCGCAAGCAGTTCCCTTGAACTTTGCATCTCGCTCCTCCTGAGAACAGTCCTGCATGCCAGCTTGAACAGATGTGGTTTCCTTTAGGAAGGGTTTTCTGTTAGGGTCATTCTGACTTCCCTTTCAGAGCTTTCCAGCCTCGTGTGCTCTTTGCTCATGGGATTACTGCAGTGGCCACTAACTCTGTGTGCTACTGTTAAGCTTCTCCTCACCTGCTGGCTGAGCTGAATGAATGCTGAAATCTCTGTTCCACAGAAAAATCTGACATTTCATGTTTTCCTGAATCAAACCGGAAAGTTGCAATTTCCTTTGAACACAAATTCTGAAAAACGTCATTTCAGAAAGAGCAAAATGGCCTCACTGCAGCCTTTGTTTGGGTGTGACCTACAGGTTTTTATATGAGACTTAAGTGAGCTTAAAATGCATCACATTCCAAGTGATCCTAAATGCACCCTGGCAGCACCCACTGTTCCTGGAGACACCCAGGGACCCACAGAGTCTGCCAAGGGTGCTCTGCTAGAGTGATGTACAGAAACAGCTGGAGATGTGACACTGAGCCAGATGTCTCATGTCTCACCCCATGTACTTATTCTAGTATTGTCACGTCACTGCCTTGGTTCCACCAATGCACTTACATACTTTGAGCTTATGAGCACCTAAATTCTTATTTTCCAGCCCCACTGAAAACAGAGGCTTTTACTATATCTCACTGAGGATGCAACTCAAAGATAAAAGGTTGTACAAGCCCAGCATGGTATTTCTTACATATCAAGTATATATCAAATTACATTAATTTAAAAGAGGGCAGCTTTAAGAAGTTTTAACTAAATCAGGTCACAAGCCTGTTCAGACCCTCTTATTTAAGTATCAATAGAGCTGCATTTTCAGCTCTAGTTGGTTAGGGAAGTTTTTTAAATGAACAAGAATAATACATTCTACAGCTGAGAAAGAGCATCAAATGCAAAAGTTCACACTGGCTGGACAAAACTGAGATAAGCTTGTGTGTAGGCAGCTCTGAAGCAGCAACAATAGGGCAGGAAAAATGGCCCTACCCTGTGAAAAAAATGAGAAAAACAAAACAAAGAAAACAATGGAGGAAAAGCTGCAGCTACCTGGCCTTCATGGGAAAAAAAAAGGGGAAGAAAAAAAAAAAAAGGAAACAGAAAGGAACTACTTCAGAAAAAAGTACTTCAAGACCAAAATCTCATCAGACTCAAAATGGGTGTAACTCCCACTTTGCAACAGTTTGCAGGTCTAATAGACACAAAGCTGTTCCTTCAACCAAAAACCAAACACAAAAGCCACAGAAACCAATCATGCCAATTCTGTGGCTGCTTTCCAGAGCAGAGTTTCTTTAAATGTCACTGTTCCCTTTGTTCTGTGCACCCTTTGTAATGAGTCTATCATCTGTTTGGTAAAAGATCCAATGAAATATGTAATAAGGTTATCTCACCATCTCCCTCTATTGTAAAGCCATATCTCTTCTTCCAGTCATTAATTATTGTCTTCCATTTCCTGTGTCAGGTCTAAATTAGAAAATAAGGACTCAAGACTTACAAGCTTAACAACTTACCACATATCAGCTGAGCTGGTAACCCTCCATGTGCTCCCTCTTAGCCTGTAATAAACAAAACCATTGTGACTTTGTGGTGCATAGACACGCACTCTATGCAATTTAGCTTAACCTCCTTTTATTGTCAGCTAAACTGACAGTGATAATTACCATGGCTCACCTGATGTTCAGTCCTCATATTGCAAGACTTGGCCTTAAAATCTTGGGAGCAGAGCTCTACCATTGTAACTATCTGGAAAGCCACAATGATTTATGTGCTGTCAAAATACGCTAAAAAAAGAAAAGTAAAAAAGCCCAGCACAATTACATGATTATCGGCCAATGCACCTTGGTTTGCAGTTTTTCAAGCATGAAATGCTCAAACTTTGGATCAAGAAGTGAAGCAATCTGTTTCTGAAGTGCAAACAGGGAAAAGTTATATGAGTCTTCTAGCAATTTCAGGCAAATATATCACAGAAGCAGCATGCTTAGCCTTTTTACTGTGCATCTGTCTGAAGTTTCCAGTAAGATTTCCCTGATATATAGTAAGAGTCAAAACTCTAATCTGTTTTAACTCTTTTTTATTGTCTCTGCAGCACTAACTTTGAAAAATGGCCTTGTCCCCAAAGAACTGCACACAGTCCATGTAGGGAAGCTGTTAAAATAAATGCATTACATAAAAATATTGCAGAGGAACTCAGCTCTGAGGGTTTGGGAGCTATGTCATATAGATATAAAACAGAACTGCTAAAGTATGAGTAGAGGTCATATTCCAGGAGAGAAGAAGGGAAGTCCCCCATCTGGCAGTTGTTGCACACGATCTCCAAAATCAACAATTCCTACTCTTCTTTCTCAGGGCTGCGGCGTTTTAATAAATGACTCTCCTCACTGACCTCAGTACACACCGAGCTGATTCATAAAGCTGCTTGTTTCTCTGTATTCGAGTGCTTTCTGGAGACCTTATTTCTGCTGTTCTGCCAGTGAGACATCTAACAGATTTATAGACTAAGACACAGTTGAGCGCTGCGTTGGTCACCCTACCTGAATATTGTATTTCCTACACACTGTGTTCCTATCTCTGCCTATGCCATGGTCTGATGTCAGATAGTCTGTATGTTGTTCAAAGAAGAGTGCATACTTTTTCCTTCTCAGAAAAGCTTCTGAGATCCTCAGGAGTAAAAATGTGCTTTTCCACCCATCTTCCTCGCAGAGTAGTGATATCTGTCTAGACACTGATTGTGGAAGATCAGGCAAGGAATAATGTGCAAATGAAAACATGATTCAGTAGTGGGAAAAAACAGACAAATACCAGGTGCCTCAAAAGGCTGAATCACAAAGAAGACAGCAAAAAGATCTAAGAAAGCAGGAGATGATGGAGAAGCATGGCTCGGCGTTCATCTGTTTATTCCAGTAGGATATGCAGATTCCACCCTCATGACATCACTGTATTATCTCGCCTCATCAGTGCTTCGTGACACATCCCCTCTCCGTAGCACTGAGTCAGCATCATTGTGAGATCTCCTCTTGGCCATGCAAGATGGGGAGAAAGTCTGTCCATAATGGCAGAAAGCTGTGACCGATCTCTCAAGAGGTCCCCAAAGGGATTAAAAAACTCATGGTCATCTCATGAACGTGATTCCCAGGAAATAACACAGGCTCCAAAAATTTCTCTGTGTAGTGATATAGCACTGTGCCATCATAGAATCATAGAATGGTTTGGGTTGGAAGGGACCTTAAAGAACATCTCATGCCAACCCCCTTGCCATGGGCAGGGACACCTCCCACCAGACCAGGTTACTCGAAGCCCCATCCAACCCGGCCTTGAACACTTTCAGGGAGGGGGCAGCCACAACTTCCCTAGGCAACCTGTTCCAGTGTTTCACCACCCCCACAGTAAAGAATTTCTTCCTAATATCTCATCTAAGTCTAGCCTGTTTCAGGTTAAAACCATTACCCCTCATCCTGTCACTATGTGCCCTTGTAAAAAGTCCCTCCCTATGGAGGAGCTCCCACAGCAGATGGAAGAGTAAAAGTAATACTGGGGGTTGAAACGAAGGACAGAGGAACACCTGAACTTAGCTCCTGGAGCTCCAAAATAAGTTGCAAAGTACATTTTCCCTGTAACCAACAGGTAGTGCTGATTCTGGCTGCTGCGCTCTTCTAGAGGCCTGGAGTTGAGAGAACATTTTTTAAAGCATCAGACTCAGTGTGGGGTATTAACCCTCTGCTCCCCCAGGCAAACAAAAACTTCTTCCTATTTCGGCAAAAAAACAAATTGAAAGAATCTGAAATATTCATGCAAGGGTCAACTTATAAGAGGCAATGTAAAGAGCAGCTTTGTGTTAGAAGAAACCCAGCCACACAGAGATTAAAGTACTGGGCCACTGCCCCCAAGTCTGATCTTAAACAGTCCCTGAGGCTTGAAATACATCCTGAAAATGTATCATGCTGCACCTATATGTGCAATTCTGTTCAATAGGACCAGGAGGAAGATCTCTTCCTGGAAGCACCAGGCCCAGAGGCCAGGAGGCTCTTGTCATATTTGCACGTACTAGTCCCTTTTGTTGGGGGATTTAGGTCACAAGAGCGTAGGAAAGGCAGCTCTGAATCACCTGGCTCTTGCACGTGTTGCCTACACATTGTGCAAAGGTTTCTGAACTCAGCCTCCTTTCAAGACACACCTTTTGTTTGTTACTTTCTCTTAGGGCTTTTTCGCAACCCCATCCACTGCCAACATAAACAAGGTTGCAACATATTCCTCCAATCTGTCTTGCTCTGCTGTGCTCTAAATGTCAACCAGCAACATAGTGCTGTTCACTTGCTTAACTGGGTGAAATACCTGCTGTTGCAGCCCCATGTCTTGACTCCCTTTGGGAGAAAGTTTCTTGGGAATGGTAAGTGACAGAACCTGCAAGTCCATCTTAGTCACACTGATACCAGATACCAAGAGTCTTGGGCAGGTAGAACATGCAACTTGGCTTTGCTGAGCAGCCATCAAGCATCTGTAAGACACCAGGGAAGGTCAGGCAGAGTAATTATCAGCGATCACAATGGCTTGTAGCAGTTGTTTCTGCAATTGCAGTACTTTCTACTTCTATATGCATGCTCTGCAGTGTGTACCCTGTGCACTGAGTGCAGGGGAAAGAAGATGCTGCCATTTGAATGGGTGGCTTTTCTGGAACTTGGTTCCTTTCCTAATAATTGGGATAACTAGAGCAGATCCCTTCTCATGAGGTGCCACAACAAACCCTCTGTGAGCACTGTTTGTAAATAGGTAGGAGACATGGTCACCCTGGAGACCCTCTTAACTCTCAAGTCTTATCCACACTAGAAAGACACCTATAATGCACTGAACAGAGGATATCTAGCAAGCCCAGGAAAATAGAGGGTTGCATGATGCCTACACTCAGCCACTCCACACAGTCATTACCACTGAGAGATTAGTACAGCTGCCCTAGGACTCCCTCCGGTGTGGTGTGTAATATATGTTTGTATCTGTCCACGTTTTTGGCACGGCCTCCTGCTCGCTCAGATGGAGCTGTTCTGTGCGTGGGATGGGACAACATCCTGTTATGCTCTTACCCGATGGGCACACTCACCGTGCTGGGCTGTCATTAGCCACCTGAGCCTCTGCCCAGCCTGGCATGCCAGAAGCCAGGCTGTGGGCAGTGCTGCTCGCTGGCTGGAGGCGGTTGCTTTTATCAGCAACCTTGATCATAGGGATTTTCTCTTATTTCATTCTCTAGCTTCCTTCAGCCTTGGATTTGCATAAGATCCTGGGTTAGGACTAATCTGATCACAGGGTGAGAACATTGCATCAGGCCCAGCAAATCCTCCATCCCGAACTGGCTCTTGACTGGGTGTGTTGGCACTGGAAACAAAACTGTGCAGGGACAAACAGTGGCTTGAGTTTTCCTTAGTACTAGGAGGTGCCTTGTTTTGTTTCTCACTTAAACTCCTGCGTGATGTGCTGGATTGCGGCAGCAACTCCCAGTTAAGTCTCTATTTGTTTACAGCCCTTGTTGCCACAGTAGCCAGGTGCTTTCCATGTTCACTCTTGGTTGCTGAAATGAGAAGCATGTCCAGCCTCCAGGGCTTGCCAACAGTTATTGGCTAATAAGAGCACATTGTCCTTGGTGACAGTAAGTAGCATCTTGCTTTATGCATTCCCTGGTAGGCAGCAGCAGTGGAGAAACAGAGAAGTCTCACTGCATAGGTAAGAACATGAATTCAAGTCTCTCTCTGGTCATACTGATGAATGCCCCTGGTTGTAAATAAGTATGTGGTCATTTAATTTGAGGAGTTAAGGATAACAGGTTGCATTAGTAGCTGTGACACCTTCTGAGGGGTTGTTCACTATGGACATGTGTCTGTTTGGCTTTTGTAGGTCCCACCAGATCAAATCCATGCACACACTTGGGGAAGTGGGGGTGACCATTCAGGCAGGGTTCAGAACTACTCTTATGTTTTTCACTGGGTAAAATGACAGAGCAAAGTCAAGACTGAGCAGTGCCAGGATCTGATATAGCAACCACCATCTATCCTGTTCACCTTTCCATCACCACTGTATGGCCAAGAAGATGGCCCAAGCTCTTTTCTTGCTGTGTGCTAGATTCACTTTCTTCAAGAACAATTTGACATCCTGACCTGGAGCTGTTTTTATAAAATAGAGACATAGGCATGTACTATTGCAGGACGTAATATGAACATGGGGTTGTGAATGACACTGGGGTACAGCCTGCCTCGTGGCCTCAAATCCCTCAAGACAGTGCTGATCTACTGTAATACACTGATTCTCTTGCTGCAATATAAGATATACTTCCTGCTAAAAATGGCATGTTCCTCTTGCCAACTAGACGCAGTCTAGATCTGTCTCTGTCATTGCAGTATCCATCATGTAGCAAGCCAAATACTAACAAACTCCGAAACTGAAGACAGAAAAAAGACCAGTGGGATGGCGCTGTTTGGGTCAGAGGTGCTTGTACATGCAAGGAACTCATCCATCCACTCCCATGAACCATCCTCCAGTTCACAGCTGGTCCAAATGGATATGTCCTTGGATGGAAATACTGTTATTTCAGACATTAGAGTATACACAGGCTCAGCCAAGATGTCACGTCATGAAACTAAATGTGCAATTGCAGTGATGGGCAAAAACTCCAGTGCTTTGTTTTGTATCAGCAACGCTCAAAAGCCAAGAGTTCCTGCTTAGAGCATCCAAGAAGTAAAATACCCTGTACTTTGTCCAGTTACAAGCAATACAGTGGCTCTACCTCATACCAGAACATCAATTCCACAACATCATATTTGTTAGAATGACAGAAGATAAAAGATCTGCAGTTTTTTTTAAGAAAAACACAGTATCTTTTAACTCTTAAGACCCGGGATCTTGTGATTGTAGTGGGAGCTTTCCCACCTCGCTACTGAGAGTAGCTTTCTGTATGTATTTTCAGTAGGGATTTTACTCCATTGAGAAGTTTTCTGTTTTATTTGGGGGTGTTTTTGTCCTGATGACAATTTGGGGTCATGCCAAACCTCCACGTGAACATCTCAGTTACACAGCTGCAGCCCCACCTTTCTCCGAAAAAACACCGAGAGCATTCCTCCCCCTCACAGGCAAATAGAGTGAGCTCTTTGCCCAGAACAACAGAAGAGCCTGGCTTTCGTGGTAGCAAATACCTATTCATACAATCATCCAAAGGAGAAGATGTGTTGGTGACAAGTCTTTTCCTTTTTTTGTTCTTTCCATGGGGAAGGGCATTGTTTCCTACCTGAATTCTGATTCTGTTGGATTATTTTTCTTCTTTCTTTCTTGTTTTATGAAATAGACATCACTATACAGAGGGCATTAAGCTGCTGTTGAACCCAATTGATGGTGGGAGGATGACATTTTGCTGCTCCTTCTTCTGCAAAGCTGGTTCATGGAGTTGTATTCTGAACTGTTGACAATACATCACATTATGGCTTTGTGGCGTTGTGTAGATGCAGTTGGCTCAGCGTAGTGAGCCTGCCCCACACTGCACAGTCTTGTACCACTGAGCAAACAAAGTAAATTAAGAAAAGAGTTTGACAGTTAGTTTGACAGCTGTAGTGAAATGACAGCATATGATGATGAATAAATAAACTTAAAGAAAATTTATCAGTGCTTTCCCTCTGAGATTCAGGCTAGCAGTAATTAAAGTTTTCTAAACGCCATTTATAAAGTCATCTACATTTAGGTAAACTGAGCCATAGAGATTTTTCTGTTGGCATAAATATAAAACAAAGGCAAGAGTCCCAACTCTCATTCCTTCCTTCAGACTCCTAGATGCCAACCTTCCTTCTCCATGAGGACAAAAAGAGAAGTTGGCTCTAGAAAATGTAGTCGGTGTTTACATTTTATTGAACCACTAGACATTGCTGTTGGCCACAATATGACAGCAGTGCAGCAAAGAGCCTTTCATTTGCCTGTGCTTGGCAGAAAGTGTCGTTCTTTGGTTACTCAGCTGAAGTTGACAAGTTGCCCAGTATTTTTATTATCAGGTTGTCAGATCAATCTCACTACTGCCCTCTTAATTTATTATTTTGCATTTCAAAATCACAGGTGTGACTCATTGCACAGCCAGAGGTTATAATGAAGTATCCCACTCATCTTGTAGCTCACCCTTTGTTGTAGACAATGCGGATTGCAGAAGGTTTCTGAGGAGGTAAGAAGATTGCAAAAGAGCCAAAGACTCCTCTTTTATCTAACCAATGTGTGGGCAGTGAAACTACCTGATATGAAACCAGTTGGGTGCAAAGGTGGGCATGGAGGTTCATTTGTCATTATGGTGAGGGCAGAAACTCAGAAGACAGAGCAGCTGTAATTGAAGATAGGCACCCAAACTTAAATCACTTCGCCCTGAGGATGGGGCCAAAGAGGGAATCCTAGGATAACACACTTCTCTCAAGATTTCCTCTACTCTTTAGTTTCCAACAGGACAGAAGATAAAAACCAAGCAGCCAGTTCCTTTTCAATTAAAAGGTCTTATTTTCTGCATCTTATGATTTAAGTTGGGAAGTAACTCTAAGTGCTAGATTTTGAGGTTATTTTTTTCAGCCATCATTGTGCAAATGAGAATTTTGTTGCATTAGAGGTTTTAAAATATAAAAAACATATTTCTCAGCACAAAATGATGTAGTCATCTTCTACGTTTCTCCTAGAAGCATCTGAGACAGGGTGATGGGGAAAAGGAGGATGGAGCACAGTTCTATTGGAAAGAGTGTCTTGCTGCTGACTATGAAATCATGTGGAAATCATGGGATGAATTAAGGATTTGTCTATGTGGGAAATTGATGGGAATGGTTCCTGTAATCAACAGCTCATGCTAAGCAGAGGAAGAGACCCTCTTATTCCAGAAGAAGAGAATCCAAATCCAGAGCTATTCTGAATCAATTTGCTCTTCTAAGTGTCTTCTACATGCAGCTGGCCCCACAGCAGAGATTCTGTGCTCATTCTAGAAGAAAGAAAACTGCATAAACTTGAGAAGGTAGGAACACAATTTGTTCCTAACAGGAAGAGCTTCCAAGTTCATCCTACACAGTGTCTTGGCAATTCTTATCTCCCTTCCCAGGGTGAAGGATGCATGCCTTACTGCCAGTCAGGGTGCCCTGGAGCAGTGACAGACAGGGGCAGAGTTATCGGAACACGTGAGTTTTTTAAAGCTGCAACGCAGAGCTGTGGCAATGCTGGGTGTACCGAGTCCCTCTGTCTCACTGCAGGGGGGCGAATTGTGACTCAAAGGCTGTCCAGTGGCAACAGAGAAAACTACACCAAGAGCACTTGTTCAGCTCTGCCATATCCAATTTCTGTCAAGTATAGAATAATAGCTATCCAGCGAGCTGGAACATGCTTTACCAGCATCAATAGAGTTGTGCTTCAGAGCATCCCTCGAGGTAGCAGAGAATTATCCCCATTTTATAAATGAGGTAACTCAGGCACAGGGATTAAAGCCAAAATGTTCCAACCTGGCTGCCTACTGCTAGGTACCTACACCCATATTTACGCAACTCGTGGCCTGATTTTCAGAAGGGCAGGGCAATGAAAATTTTGGCCTGAGGGATTTGTTCACACAGTTTACTGGTAACAACACCCAGGATGGAAGCCTGGTCTCTGCTACCTGTCTTATGTCTTAACCACTAAAAACATCCTTTCTGCCACTAGCCAACAGTTGGCAAAGGTTCCTGCTGTCCCCATTCACCACGCTGGAGCTCAGAATGAGCAATGCAGACTGGCTGCCTACGTGCTCACAGCTAGAGACTTTTAAAGAGCAGCAGCAGGCGTAAAACTGATGCAGTTTCTTTGCTTCCCTCACAGCTCTTCCCAGGCACCTTTGCTTGACTTGCAGTGCTTTGCTAAACCAGCAAGCCTGGTGTGCAAAGTTCTGTTCTTCCCTACATGTGGCATCCTCCTCTCCTCCTGTCTCTGCACCACGTCCTGCTCAGGGCACCTCAACTATCAGAGCACGGGTCCAGTGCAGAGCCAGTAACAGAGCAGTAGGAGAAGGGGGAAAACCAGACACATGGATATCCAAACTATTGAAAAACACAAGCACTAACAGGGTGAGTTAATCCCAGTGTCCCTTTGCCTCTATCCTGCACTCTCTTTCTGGGGTTTAACTGAGTTTCAAAATGTGCCCTGGTTTATGGGAAACTCTTGAGAAGCAAGAAAATTTAGAAAAAAACCTCCTCCCATACCAACAACCAGCAGAACCCAGGAAGCAGGGCACTTACTGGCTGGCTGGCTATAATTGAGCTTTGCAAGTGTCCCTGCTAAAATCATCCCTGCTGGGGGCTAATGTGATGCTTGTCTTACCTTGTTAGAGCCTCGCTGTCTTGAGACATGCACTTGAAAAATAACACTGGTGGTTGGTTGCTACCTGAGGAAAGGAGGACAAAGGATCTCAACTGTCTCTCTGGAATGGTCACTGGTCAGGTCACCTCAAGCCTGATCTGCAATGCCAAATGCATGCTGCAAGTCCACTGCTGTCAGCCCCTGTACCTTGTCTCATCTGCCATGGAGTCCCAGCCACCTCTGACCTCTTCTTTGCCTTCCCTGAGGCCGTGCCCTGCTCATGGGGCTCCCACTCAGCTGCTCTGTAGCATCCCCTCATGCAGAGGGAAGATGGGTGAGAGGAGGTGACAACTTTCAGCAAAGGTTAAGGCTGGAAAAGAAGGAAGCGTCAGCTCAATCAGGTCGGCTCAGTCATCTAACTGCTTCTGTAATCCCTCTGCCCCAGGTCCCCACACTCTTCTGCCTGTGTAGTGGATGCTCTTGTACAAGCAGCACCCCTTCATCCTGTGCCCATGGTACTGCCAGCGTGCAGCATCCAGGCAGGGAGGTGGGAAAAAGGGCTAAGGAGGAAGCAGCTGATCATCGAAAGCTCCCAGCACTGTTTCCAGCCGTCCACTTTTCAGTGCTTGTTGGGAATATGGACTTTGAGATAGACCCTACTCCTACTGAAGGTCAGAAGCCCAGGCTTGGCACTCCCTGATTTCTTCAGAAGAAGGCTGAGAGCCAGATCTGAACCAATTCTTGTGCATCAGCTCAGCCTCATATTCCCATCAGACACAGAAGTTTTGAGAAGTGGGTTGTAAAATAGCCCCAGATCCTTCTGCCTAGGTCTGAGATACCTGTTCTGGGATGGAAACAACTGAGTCTTGCCAATCTGTCAGCAACCAGGAGGAAGCCAGGGAACACATACCTCCTATTCAATAAAAGTTGGTGCTGCACTTTATACGGCAGCCAGTGCATTATTCCACAGTGAAAACAAACCCTATTCTTCTCTGCCAGATAAACACACTTGATCCTACAAAGAGCAGCATTTCTGACTGTTCAGCAGCAGCCAAACTCACGATGGGAAAAATAACAGGTGTTTGTTAGGCACTCCTTGTTTATTCACAGTGCTTAAAATACTTGCTTAAAAAAATCTGACAGAGATTTAATTTTCTATGCTCCTACATTTAAACAAAAATAAAAAAACCCCTAAACTTGGCTCAAGGTAGTTGAAGGCAATTCATTATGAAAGAGGTGTTCTTTCTGTTGTGGTAGCAAAGAAACCTGCTTATGAAAGCTCCAGAGGAGCAGAACAGTAGAGCAAATTCCTGCCTAGAACCAACACCTCCCTGTGCCTTTCAGCGAGCTCTCCAGGTGGAAGCTTTCGTTATCAAAACGTGTAATTTTATTGTAAAAGTGGGACAAGCAGGGATTAAACTCCTCCAGTCAGTACCTGTCATTGGCCATCTCCATCACTCTGCCTTTTAGAAAGCTCCCCAGGAACCTGGAGGGAGCCTGGAGGGACAGAAACCCACCCAGGAACATCCCAGTGCTGTCCTGAACTCCAGCTGCTGCTTCTGGTGGCTCCAGGGCTGCTGACAGGGTCACGGGTAGATGTAGCCACAGCTTTCCTCCATGTCCCCAACATGAGGCTGAGACCCCCAATGCAGTCCGCCTGATGCAGGTACAAACACAGCCATGTTTTAGTCTCTACTATTCCTGTGAAGGTGCAGGACTGGCCACAGAAACCAAACCTTCTCCCTGGGAGGGGGCAGGACAGTGGACATGAGAGACAGGCCAGACTGCAGTTTGTGTGGACAAGGGGCAGAGAGGGGACATGGCTTACAGCGGGGCACAGCTTACAGCGCTGTGGTTATTAACTGTGTTACAGCAGCATTCCCAGCTGAGTCCAGGCTGTCACAGTACCGTCAGGCTTGTCACACACTGCAGCCTCCAGCCTGAGCAAAAAAGACAGATGAAAGCCAGAAAGAGAAACAGAGGCATAGGGGAGAGCAGTAATTTCCCGGAGGTCAGGCAGCAGAGCAGCGGTCGCTGCTGGCACGTCGTGGGTCGGCACGGGGCTTGGCAAGGCACCTGCTGCCACATGAGATGCAGCAACAACATGCCCCACTGCAAAGGGGGTCCTCAAAGAGCAATTTGGATGAGGCTGACCATGGCTTTAGAAAGGGCATTTCCATGGGCAGAAAGGAGAAGATGAAAGAAGGGTGGCTGCAGCGCATGGCAGGGTGAGATGAAAGGGGTTTGAAGGCCAGAGGAGCAGAGAGAAGGGACTGACTGTGAAAGCAAAGCCTGTGTGTGAGAGGCAGTGGCAGCCACCATGCACAAAGCAGCTCCAGTATTAGACAAAAAGCAGCACTGCAGCAAAGGCACAGGTCTGAGAGGGCAGCCAGCACAATGGAACCAATCCTGAGCCCAGCTAGAGTGAAGATGTCTGAACAACAAAAGACTTTGCACTTCTCAAGAGCCAGCCATCAGAGCCCTGCAGAGCAAGGCAAGGCTTTATGGGCACAAATGAAGCAGAACCAAGTCCTGCATAGCTGGTGCATTGACCAGAGCAAAAAGCAGGGAGATGGGAAGAAAGAGCAGGGTCTTAGAGGAGAAATCAAAAGGCAAAGCAAAGCTTGTCCCTTCACTTTGGTGCTGGTCAGGCACCAAAAACCCATGAAACATTATCCAAGATGGCAAAAACCACATAAACAAGTGGCATTTCCCAGGCACCCGGTGCCTTTCAGCATCCGCCCGTGAGCTATTTGTCATCAAGCCCCTGAAGCAGGTGTAGGTGCATGAATCTCCTTTGCCACACAGGCAGTCACCAGCCCCATGCAGCATTTCATCTCCACTGGAGCGATACTGGTGACTCAGCGGTTCCCCTGCAAGGCGCTGCGCTAGCCTTGTGCCAGCGATGGGATTATAGCAGCAACCTGAGTATACCAGCAGTGCAGCTGAGCAGCATGGATTTATGAGCGGGCAAAGAAAAGGAGAATTGTAGGTGTCCAGTCCCTATGACAGAACCACCATATATTTCCTCTAACAAAGCGTGTGACAACAGCTCCATAAATTCACATAGTAACAGAAGCGAGCGCCAGCTCGTCATCACAGCTATTTAAGGAGCCAAGTACTCTGTACTTATTGCAAAAGTTCACAGTTAGTTAAAAATAAGCATTACAAAAAGTCACTTTTGGACCCTGGCTGAATAAGGCTTTTTACGCAAGATGCCCAGCATTGCATCCCGTCTCTTCTCCTTTTATGCCTAGACAAGCTCTCCTTTGTGGCATTCGGTCTTAGGCACTGCCAGCTTCCTACTGAAGTAGCTTAACATGGGATGTGCCATAACCAATTGTAAAACTTAGCAGTGAGGATGAAATACTTGATCCTTTTCAATTACCAGCACCTCTGAGATGTGCTTTAAAAATTCTTTAGCTGCAACCTGTTAAATGTCTAAGCAGAGCTTTTCTGAGATGTAATTGCTGAAGAAAATAACCCCAACATCCACAACATGCTGAATTGTTTTTTTTTTAATGCTGTCTCATGATTAGATTATTTGCAGTACCTGTCAGCTAATGTGCTGTTTTCATTGCTAATTTAACACTTCTTCCTAAAGGGAGAAGGGGGAGAGGGTGAAAACAACTCTTCACAGTGAACTGCAAATCAAAAAATAGCTGCATGCTTTCTTGTCACTTCTGCGACTCTCCTTTCTGACATATAAAGAGAAGCTCACTTTATAAAGACAAACTCACCTTTTAAACATGAGAAATATCAAGTTTCTCTGAATCCTGTGGCTTTTTTCTCCTTGAAGCTTTGGGCATGCTTTAGAAGAGACATCTCAGCCAGAAAGAAAAGTTGGAACATTCCTAGGTTAAGGCTTAACTTCTGCAGCAAGTGGAATATTTTCCTATAAGAAAAAAATCGGCATCTCAGTGAAAAATTGAAAGATAGGAAATGGCAATTAAGGCTTGGTGTCTGTGGGCTTGGAGCACCAGGGTGCTTAGCTCCATTCTGCCCCAGAGCCATGCTCAGACTTGGTTTCCCATGTGGCACTGGCACTCCTGCCTGTTATTCCCCATCTTTTGGGAGCCCTTCCTGGGCTCAAGACAGCAGATGGGAACCTGCTTCTCAGAGGCTGATGAGGACTTGAGGTCTTTGAACTAAAATTTTGCTGAGGCACATCCTATGACATTTTCCCAGGGTCAAAATTATTGAGATTAGCAAAGCGAGAGGAGATTCTTGTTTGGTTGGTTTAGTAAGAAGTTGATGCTTTGTACAGACGTGATGTAACTTTGGAGGAAAAAAATAAGGTTACTCAAGAGCCAGGTTAAAAGAAAAATGTTTAATGGAAAATTTTCAGCTAGACACACTAGGATCCCTTCTTATTCTCCAGGTTTGGAAGAGCTGCCACTCTGCTTTCTGCGGTGGCCGGTGTCACATTGCGCGGCTCCTCCAAAGGCAGCAAATTGCTTATGCATTAGTTCTTTTGCATAATACAGAATCACAGAATGGTAGGGGTTGGAAGGGACCTTCAAGGATCATCTAGTCCAGTCCCCCTGCTAGAGCAGGATCCTAGAGTAGACCACACAGGAACACAACCATACAGGCTTTAAATGTCTCCAGAGATGGAGACTCTACGACCTCTCTGTGCAGCCTGTGCCAGTGCTCTGTCACCCTCACAGTAAAGAAGTGTTTTCTTCTGTTAAGATTGAACCTCCTGTGTTCCAGTCTGTGCCCATTGCCCCTTGTCCTGTCACTGGACACCACCAAGAAGAGTCTGGCCCCATCTTCCTGACACCCACCCTTGAGATATTTATAAGCATTAATGAGATCCTCCCTCAGCCTCCTCTTCTCCAAGCTAGACAGACCCAGTTCAGTTCCCTCACCCTCTCCTCATATGGGAGATGCTCCAGTCCCTTTATCATCTTAGTGGCCCTGAACTGGACTCTTTCTAGTTGTGGGGTCTGGTTTGTTTTGGGGTTTTTTTTTGTGGGGAAGGGGGGTGTTGTGTTTTTTGTTTGGGTTTTTTTTTGTTTGGGTTTTTTTTTGGTTTTTTTTTTTTTTTTTTTTTTTTACACATTGTTCACTGCTAACAAACTCAGGAAGGAAATTTACAGTCTTGAGTGGCGAGCGAGGTCTGCAAGGCGTCCCCAGCAGGACTACACAGCTGAACTTTGCAGTGACTCAGACAGCACAGGAAACTTTTGTTCTGAGCAGCCCCATCTCCTTTCTGTCCCCCTCTGCCTCAACTGCATGGTTTAAAAACAGGTTGCAGGAGTTTCTTTTAATTTTGCTTTTGGGGTCATTTTTATTCTTTTTCTTGGAGTGTTTCACTGTTTTCTGCATGCACGTTTATTTACTAGCAATAAATGGCATTAAATGGACAACACGCTTGAGCAGAAAGTCTTGGGAAGGGGATCTTCAGCTTTTGTGGCAGAGAATCTACTATTCTTGGTTGGATGCTGCCGTACTGGTTATGCTAAATTAAATGCCCTTGTTCTCTACCTCCCTGCCCACCTGGGAGGCTAAATATTGCATACACAATTGGACGGCTGCGTATAAAAGAGCAGTACTCAGACAAGAGGGGAGGACAGAGAGGAAAACAGAAATAAAAGATCAGGACCTGGGGTTTCGTGCAGAGCACTCCAGCTACATTATTATATTTCTATCTGCCAGCAGCTCTTCATCTTTGGCAAATTCACCCCACCTCACCGTTCCCACAACTGACATGTAACGAAACCAATTAAAATACTTGTTAAAGTAAATAAATAAATAAAGGCGCTGTAGAAGATGTGACTGTTCAAAGCCTAGCAGCTTGTACTTGTACATTTTTGTCTCCTCATTAATCTGTTTATGAAAGAGTTTTGATTAGTTCCATATATTCAGCTTCTAAAGTTAATACCTTAGCGGTCTAAGGTGTTTATACCAAAGCTAACACTGAATTCTCTCAGCTGCAATAAACATGCAAATCTGAACTGATTCATGCATGCAAAGCAAGTTCTAAAATTGAGTTCAAAAACGTTTTTCAAATAATGTTTAAAATGCTATGCTAAGAAATGGCACAGGACACCTGCTAGTTTGTTCTGGCCAGGGAGACTTCACACAACCCTATATTTCTATATGTATGTTTGTGTCTGGTACAGTGACTGACATCTTAATTATTACTCTATAATTTAAAAAATGCAGCAGCTCCAAAGTTCTGTTCAGCTCTTAACTCAAAACCATAACTCAGCCCCTATCTGATTTGTTCCTCATCTGCACATACACGATCCCAATCTGATTACCACTATGTGCTCCTCTCTACTTGTTGCAGCACAGCTAAACTTTGTCATAAAGGAGACTCCCACCCCTATCAACACTTCAGCATGTGCTAAGCTTCATTCCCGTGGCTGGGGTGGGTTGGTTTGCATGCAGACAGTTAAGTGCATGTATAAATATTTACAGAGTTTGAGACACGGTCTGCCTAATTAGGTTTCCGTAGGAATTAGCCCAATATCTTGATTAGGACCTGAGGCTGCTTCTATTATAATAAAAAAATAATATAAACCTCATTATATTGAGATGATGAAACCAGAGCACTCTTACAAGAAGAGAGTAAATGTTGGCTCAGAAGCAGGCAACGGACTTAGCAGGGGCATTGTAATAAAACAAACTGAAGCGACATTCTGCAGCATGTGGAAATACTGTGCATCCAAAGACAGAGTTACAGAGGAATTCAGCATCTTTGCTAAGAGAAACCATAGCACTGCTTTTCCCGAGTTTTAGGCCCACTTTCCATTGTTGTTTTTACCTGGCATTCTTTGAGGAACAGGGTTTGCTCACATGATAGAGAAATGCCTACAGCTTTACATTTATCTCAGAAATTTTTATGTGGTTTTACCAGAGGTTGAATTCAATATTATTAGAGAACTGTCACTGAAAGTGCCAAATACATGGTCAGCAGAGCAATAACTTCTTCGCTGAGAGAGCATTTCATGTCTCAACAGTTACTAATGTTGTACATATTAATTACCATGAGCAACAATCCATGAAGAAATTGCATCCGCATAGCAGTTGTACTTGTGCTGTAGGTCTGCTGCAGCAATTACCGGAGAGGTCAGCACTCCCAGCTGTTCTGGACTGACAGACCACATACGCACCAGACAGACAGATGGACAGGAAACTAAAACTGCCCAGCCTGGTCTCCCCATCCCACATCTGCACTGGAGCCAATAGGAAGGGCTGGCAGTAACCCTACAAAGCTCCCGTGACTTACAAACACCGACACTGCTTCCCACTGAAACCAGCCTTGATCGAGTGTCACACCAATGCCAAATATGCTTTGCCTCGTTTAGTCATTTGGACATAATTATTTTTCTTTCTGCATCATGAGTTTTCCTTTTTTCACATACGATGTTTCAATACAAATTAAAACAGAACTCTATCCTTTTTTAAAAAGGAAGATGCTGCAGAGTATCATTAGATCCACAGCAAATCTAGATTAAGCAAAATGGCAGCTCATTAGCCTTCATGGACAGGCATTTAAAGTACTTAAGAGGGGACATAGTGCGCTGCCCTTTACATTTGCTTTGGCACTAATATCAGATTAAGAAGGGAAAGGTTATTAAGTAAAGGTAATTGTCTGTTTTGTAGAGGGAATCTTTCTGAGGCACAGCCTGAGGCACTTAACTTTAAGAAGGTTAATTGTCTCATGGTGGAAGTCAAGCTATTACTGTTATTATGGACAGTTAGGAAAAATTCAGCTTGACATCCAAAGTCCAATAACGAGCCTCAAAAATGGAGCCGATTGGCTGATAGCCACAGGCCTATAATTAGAAAAATTGGCATTAGGAAAATAAAGATGAGACAGTGGTGAGCCCTATCTGTGCAGATGTGGCACAGCAGCTGCAGCTGGAGAGCAGCATGATGCTGCTCCAACAGCCAGCCGGGAGCTGAGTTCAGGAAAAGCCCTTGAGCTGAGCAAGTGGGGGAATGGCCACAGAAGAGGCTTCGAGTGGGACACAACGCTGTCCCTGAGTGAGGCCAGGGCTGTTCGTGCTCATTTTCACACGCGATGAAAACAGGCACTGGCCACAAGAGCCTTAAAGGTTTGACTGGGACTTTGGAGTTGCAGATGGTTGGGGAGAAAACCCTGACTCTCATTTCCACCCTATCAAAGAAGTTGAGATTTTGTCCAAAATACCCCAAAAATGATTCAGGGTTTTAATCTTCCTTGCTCCATTCACACTCATCCTTCACCCCCTGTTCAGGCTCCCCCACCCCAGTGCCTCTATATTAATCATAGAATCATATAATAGTTTGGGACGGAAAGGACCTTTAAAGGTAATCTAGTCTAAACCCCCTGCAGTGAGCAGGGACATCTTCAACTAGATCAGGTTGCTCAGAGCCCCATCCAACCTGACCTTGAATGGTCCCTCTTCCTGGTTGGATTAAGACAAACAGCAGGAACAAGAAGCTCAACCAAGCCTGGATTTAACTCTGGAAACATGCTGAGAGTCAAGTCAAGGCTTCTTCTTCACCTCTCTTGGGCACAGGTGGGGAAGACTGAATACTTAAATGTACAAAAAATAGGAAAACATTCATACGCACGATTCTGGCTCAGACTTACAACCTGCTGGCAGAAAGCTCAGCAGGAAGCCCACTGCAAACATCCCCAGGCATAGAGTTTCTCTCCATTTGCAAATATTTGATTTTGGTAGGGAGGCTTGAATAACGAAACTCCATCTCCTGGACAGCAAAGTGCTGGCTCAGCAGCTTTCTGTCCCCTTTCCCTGGAGAACCCCAAAGGCGAGGTTCAATTTACAGCTCTCAGCATTTCCATCTGATTTTTACCCCCAGGCTGGAGTGAGGGAAAGCCTTTTCCTCTGTGAATCCATGTTTCCTTACTTTGCTTTCAGCTTTCTGGGCTTAGGCAGGCAGGAGATGAGGGTTTTTCACCATCACAGTTACTGTGTGCTGGTACCAGGGAGGAACAGCTGTGACCTACACAGCACTGGCAAAGAGCTCTGGGATGTTTTATGCCGTACATCCCTCGCCTGTTCCGGAAGAAAGCAACTATTTCTTCTGTGTTTGCATCAATATTTAAACACCTCAGCGCATCCTGCTGACAGCTTAATGGTAAAAGTCAGCTTGGACATTTTCCTACCCCGATTCTCATCCTCTGAAACCCCCAGCAACCAGTGCTTTTGCTTAATGGTCCTGGGGCAGCCTTCCCTTTTGAAGGGGGCTGCAGCCCTGAAACCAGGGTACAATGGGAAGCAGAAGCAGCCCTAGGGCTTTTCATGGCAGCCACATGGAAAAGAGCAGAGAGACAGGCTAAAGTACAAAAATAAATCAGAGTCAGACAGGTTAGTCGCAATGAACAGCGAGGCAGGGACTGATTAAGGAGTGAGGCTGCTGTTCCTCACTCAAACACTGCAGTGTATTGCCAGGAGCCTGCCCCCCAAGACCCTGGCTTTTGAGCTGCCTGCAGACAACTTGCTAAGGACAAGAGGAAGGTGGATGAATGTCCTTCGGTGACACAGCTTGATTCTTGCAGAGAGACATGTTTTGAGTAATCTCCCTAGACAGGGCAGGCCAGGTCAGTGGGATGGCTGCGCTCATGAACAAAGTCCTGGAGTCACAGAAGCATAGAATAGCCTTGGTTGGAAAAGACCTCCAAGATCATCAAGTCCACCCATTAACCTTGCACGATCAGTTGCAGGCTGCAGAAACTATCTGGGACCCAAAACCATGCAATTCCTCAGAAAGCATTGTGGGTGGAAACCAAGAACAAGGGAAAAAAGGAGAAGGGACAGACATGGGCTTATAGCCTAAGCAAGTTTTGTGGGGAGAGGGCTGTCTTTTTGTCCTGTGCTCCTCCAAAGCCTAATGTGAAGTTGGCCCCAGAGCTACTACACACTTTAGCTGTGAGATGACCAACCACAGCAAGGAGAGGTGCTGCACCTGCCAGGGCTGGCAGCAGGGCACTTGCAGAGGCACCACTTGGCAATAGTAACAGGAAAACAAACTGGAGAAGGCCTTGGGAAAGGCTCTGTTCTGGAGCAGAATGAGCTCTTTGGGAGTCATTTCTGTTTTACTTGTTCCTTACTTAAGACTTTTTTGTTGAGTTTGGCCCTGTGTTGGTGAGAAATCTTTCACATCATCCTCATTGCAGAAGACTATCAGAACCAAACCACTGCAATTATATGTTCTTGTTTTGCAGCTGCTAAGACGTAGGTAAATCAGGAAAGCTTCAGGACTGCTGATTGCAGCATTTATCGAGTAGAAGAGCACAGCCTCACACAATATTAGACAGCTTATAAGTTGAATCAGAGCCTTGTTATACCTTTGACCTTAGTGCCTGTACTACAGCAGGGTCCCCAGGTGAGTGCTGTGATCTGCAGTGATAGCTGAGCTCAAGCTTGAGAAGACATCTGGCAATGAATGGAGCAGAGTCTTGTCTCACATGTTTTCCTCTGTGTTTTTTGAAAGGACAATTAAGCCACCTGAAAAGAGAGCAGCATAGGGTCTGATAGTAAATATTTTGCACTCTACAGACAGTGCTGATTCATACCACCAGAAGGTCTTCCTCAGATATTCTACCTGAAAAAGTCAGCACAATTAATCCTTCCCACTTCAGCCCCTGAAAAGTGCCTTTCTTTTGTAGGACACCAACAGAGTATTGTTTTACAGCTGGAGAAATCAAGGCATAAGTTGATGCAGTGATTTCCTTGGGGCCACACAGCTTTCTCATAATGCCACCAAGGAATGAGGACCAGTACATGGCGTGGGGCGATCACTGCAATCTCTTTTGCCCTCGTAAACTAGGACAAAGAAAGCTCAAGCCTCTGGACTTCCAGTCTAACACCATATCCAATAGTACATGCTGCCCTTCTCATTTCTCCTTTTCAGGTGATCAATTTTCTCACTGTCCGTGCAACTGCTTTTCCAAGTCGGCTTCCCCTGGTGCCTACAGCTGCACAGCCATGACCCTCCATCTCTGCTCAGGAGAATAAGGGGAGGATGAAGCCACGAATGGTAGGTAGTAGTTTCCTTGCAGCATATTTCTGCTGCCAAGGAGAGAGAAAAGACGGGTCCAAGAGCCATGGATGTTGGCAGAGTCCCTGTGAGGCCATTCTCTGCTGGCCAGCCTTGATGATGTGCTGTAGAACAAGAACTGGCCAGAACCCACAAGGCAAACCTGCTGCTGATTGCAGGAGAGCTTCAGAAAGGTTAAAACACTCTCCCCATTTCACTTTGGCATCTCTGCAGCCCCTTCCTCTAGCCAGAGCTCCACTTAATAATTAATTGGAGAAATATCCCCCTTACCAAATAGCAGCCAGAACATTTAGATCTTCCTGAGAAAAGCTACTTCTGTATTTCTGTCATGACTGGCAGCAGGAGATATGAGGCATTTACAGAAGGAGGGTGGAGTGCTGTCACCGCTGAATCAAACTATCGACCTGTTCTTGCTAACCACTTCAGGGCTTGGTGCAGGGAATTTTTTATCCCTTCAGCATCTAGTCACTGCTGAGCTGTGCAAGGTGCAAGTGGTTGTATGGAGGGATTGGGAAGCAGTGCTTTCCCAGAGAACCAGGACAGAAAGAGACTAAGGGAGGACACATGAGGTCTGAGTAGAAATGGATCACAGGTCATAGTTCCACTGTTATGTCACGCTGCTGTCTCTTGTCCCAGAAGAAAGGATAGGATCAGAACACCAAAGTTAATGAGATTTTAGCTCAGAGGGAATCAAGAAATTTACTTGACAAATCATTCCCTTCCCAGGAAAGCCATCCAAAGGAGCCTCTTTCCTCTCCCTTAGTCATTTCACATGCCATACAGCTAGGCAGTTCTGACACTGGTCATGGTGAATGGTCTGTTCCTGTGCTGATTAAGGCTGTATGTGCTTAACAGATGTGTATATAATCACACCCAGCCATGTACATGAGGAGGCAACATGGCCCAGTGAGTAGGACATCACAGTGGATATATAGGGAAATGAGGTTTGTACTCCTCCATGTCATATGTAATGGGTTGTTCGTCTCAGATGTTCACTATATCTCCCAGATATTAATTTTCACTTCCAACATAATGTGAACAAGAAGTCCTCACAGAATGATCTGAGATCCTCTGATCAAGAGCATTAACTGTTATTGTCATATAGTTGACTAAAGTAGAAATAATAGCTGTATGATTAGTTATATTTATGGCACAGTCCTTACTATCATTCATTTCACGTGTGCTCTTCTCACCAATCCATATTTACTGCTTGGAACATTTTAAGCCCTTATACAGCCTCATAAATCCTATTCAATTTTGACTCAAGATGGGCAACATTATGTCCTAAGATAGTAGCTAAGCTAAGATCTAGAAAATCTAACTACAAGAACTTGCATCCGATAGAGAACGTATAATTCACATGCTACTGAATATCTGTGTGCTGTGAAAAGGGGTGATATTTGGTAAACAAAGTAAAAAGCTGGAACTAAAGCTCCATGCAAGTTTGTATGCATACAGTTTTTTAGTTGACTATCCCATCAGTAAATTAGAATTCAAAATCTCAGTCCAGGTGCTAGGAATTGCCTTTCACAATTTGTATCAGACTTTATACTCAACCAGGGCAGATAACAATGACTTTCGATGTTATTTTAAAACTATTGTGGATATATATTCCTAACCTCCTTTTTCCTTTTGCAGGTGGTGTGCTCAGGGTAACTAAGGATCCTGAATTCACAGACAATAGGATAAATGCATAACTAAATATTGCAGTGAAAGTTTCCAGAAACAATATTATTTTCTGGCAGTTACGTGGTATTAAAAATACATTAAAGCATAGGGGAAGAGGCTATTGATACTCGCTGGAGGTGATCTCATGGGTATAACAGAGGTCACGCCAAGTCATGACAAGAAATTGTACAACAATATTCAGTCTAATTTCTCTGGTACAGACTGTGCTGAACTCTCACTGTTCCCCACCTGTCCTCCTGAAGTGTCTTGGTTTCCTGTGTCACTTGCCACTAAGTAGCCCTGAGATCTTAGAGAGACTTTCTCTACCCAAAGGCTCAGAGGCTTTCACAGCTCTGTGGTGGGAAGTAGTGAGAGAACAGATCAGCAAGAAAACAGCTGAGCTCAGAGGTCTCATTTTCCTCCAGCCCTTCCAGAGGGCTGAACACACTGCCCAGAAGTCCCTTTACACTGCTCTCCCGCAGTGCCTCTCTGTTTACTCTGGAATAACATCCGACTCTTAAAGACCCATACTCCCTCTTTCAGGCATCTCAGTCCTCTCTGCTTACTTGTGACACCTTCATGAGCCAAAGAAACCAAGCTCAGGGTAGATCCCAGCCTTCTGAATGTGGGTGCAGGCACCCTGGCCCTGTAGGCTGTGATTTCTGCTGGAGCAAGGAAGCCTTGGCTGCCCCCAGTTATCACACAATGAAAAGGCACTTTCCCCAAGACTGACCAAAGAATTCTCCTACTTCAACAGAGAAAGTATTAGTTGATCCTTTCAGACATGTGTCTTCTCATGCAGGAGGTTTTGCCAGTGAGCATCTCCTGATTTAGACACACAATAAGATCTTGCACTACTGTGTACTGTTCCTGGATAGGGACAGCTTGATATCAGCCCTCTTGTAGGTGATTCAGCTTTTTTCCATGGCTACTCAGCTCATCCAGTCAGTCTCTCCCTATGCTTATGCCTAGGTACAATGCCTGCCCATTTCTTCTCTATGACCCAAGCCCTGTCTGCTACACTTACCACATCCTACAATCCCACCATACTCTTGAACCCTACCCATTTTACTAATCTTATTCTGAGCTCCTGAGCAGAAGCTCCCACCTATGCCCGGCAAAAACATAATTTTGCAATGCAGAGGAGCCCAGGGACTGGCCGGTGTGCCTGAAAGCCATTTTTATTCTCATCAGGTCAACATTGTGAGCCTATGTTTAAGATAAATGGCTCACAAGCCAACTCAGACTTGCAGAGTATATTTTGAAAACCATCATGAGCTCTATTTCAAAAGAGAGAGAGAGTATTTTTTATTAAAAATTAACCCAAACTTTCCATTGGCTGCTCTCTTATTAAGGGATTTAAGATGCTTTTTTTGTGTCTCTGAGGTTCTGACTTCTGGTAAGTAGTAACTGGGATGTTCCTGAATACATTTCAGTGCTGGATACATTTGGTTCCTTCCTTTCTTGGATGCCTTTGCTTCTTCCCTGATAACAAAAGCTTTCCATCTGGGGCATTTTATCCAATTTGTCCTTTTGTCTCTTCCACCAACAAAAAGGACAAAAAAAAAAGACTAGAACATCATGACTGGGCTGCTGTCCCAGGCTGGCAGTCCCTAGCTCTGACGTTTCAGGCAACAAGGAGATTTTCAGGAAGTAATTTCTAGGGGAGATCCTCCATCTGTAATCCTCACATGTACATTTCCTCCAGTGCTCTACAAGTGCCACCTGTGCCTTTGTAAAAGTAGTAAGATTTGGGATCAGTGGTCCTAGTTCCTCAAGCTGTACCAATGCACTGCTCCATGTCCTTGCAGCACATCACATCCAAGGGGATTTTAGAGTTATGCAAGTTCACTGGTGGTGCAAACGGAGGAGCAACAGCAGCTCTGGTGGACCCCTACGAGCTACCTTTATGACCAACAGCATTGCAACAGCAGCAGCAAAGACCTTGGTGCAGGCATAAAACCTGCCTAAGAATCCAAGTAAGCATTAGGGTAGCTGGAATTGAATCCTGTTGCCAGGACTACACTGATATTAGTACCCAACCTATCCTGTTTGGCACCAAGCATCTTGTTGCTAAAAGCTCTGGTTATGCCACACTGCAGAAATAACCACCCAGCACAGACCCTTGGCCAAGGACTCTACCACATGGATTGGATCACGGTGTGTCTGTGCATCAGGTGAAGTCAGGTCATAGCATGCAGATGGGCAAGGCAGAGCCAAAGAGAAGAAATGCCCTTGTTTTACAAGGGAACTTAGGCACGGGGAAAATAGGCAATTAGCGTATGATCTTATGGAAATGCTGAGAAAGAGCTGGGAATCAAGCAAGTTCTCCAGAGTCCAAAGTCAGGGCTCCAGTAACAGTGTCAGCCCTACACACATGCACACACACAAACACACACAGCCTCCCCAACATTTGCCCTGTGGGAAGCAAGGAAATTAATATTTATCTCTTAAAGACTCTTTCTTGGCAAATAAAATTATGACTATCTGTACAGCACTTCAAGAGCCTTGAACAGAAGGCTTCATCAAAGCACTGTATTAATAGTTTGTTTGTTTTTGAAAAAGGGAACAGATGGAAAAAAACTTGGAAAAAGAAAGAGAAACAAGATGTGATTCTATGTTGTAAAATTCCTTTCCCTCTTCCAGAAGTGACTAACACCCCACACTTGGTGTTGTTGTGCAACAGAGATAAAAGGTAATGGGCTTGCTAGATTTTTTTTGGTATGTGTAGAATCTCTTTATCGAGCAAAGCTACAGACTGCTGGCCCTAATCACCACTGTTTTAATGAAAACCTGATGTAGAGTTGCCAATTGATAAAGCCATTTCTGGCATTCTTTTCTTCTTTTATCTCCCTTGTTCTTGGGGAAGTGATGAGGCATTGTCAGGCATGGAGCAGCTGGATGCTGGATTGCAGGGGACACCTCACAGCAGCTCTCAACAGAAAGCTCTATAAAGATAGATTTCCTTTGACAGATAATTCTGCACCACTCAAGATAGACTCAAGCTAGTGTACCTTCTCATATACTTCCTGAGACCTTGCTTATTTCAGAGTGGCTTCATTGTACTCCTCCCTGTGGATGTTCCCAGAAAGAAAAACCAGTTTGTCCTGGGTTCATCATGGATTTACTTTCAGAGCTGCAAAGAACCTGTAGCACCATACTCAGGACATGTCTTCACCTGCAAATTCTCTTATGAAACAAGAGGGTGAGCGATGGTCACTTGAAAGTGCACAACAAGAGCAGGAACGGAGCTGAGTTTTCCTGCTTTCAAGTGCCTGTGCTTGACGTAAAGCAGTCTCCATCTTGTGTTTGCACCAAGTGTTCAGTTTGATATATAGATAAGCCCTTTCAGTTCAACAGAACAGAGTAGGGTTCAACAGCAAGCAAGCATCTTCACATCTATCGAGGTAGCTTCCATTAATACTCACATAGCTCCTAGCTCCTAACAGTTTCCAAAGTCATTTTTAAAGTCAGAAACCCACTTCAGCCCTGTCCAGCCCCTTAACAGGCAGGTGAGTCACATGCTAGGTACAAGATGTGCATGTGGTTCCACAGGAGATTTTGAAGTGTTACAGCATGGCATGGTTTCCAATCAGAAAGGAATCACATTGGGATATCCTCCAGAAAAAATTCCAGCCAGCTGTATTTTTAATTACCAAACATAATTCACACATATATAGGTGTGTATTTATAGATATATGTTTATAGGTAAGACCATTGCAATCAAAGTTGAAAGATTTAATTAAAAATTATAACTGAGTGTTATAAGAACCTTCTCCTGCTTAGCAGCAAGACTGAGATCTCAATGATTAACAGTACAACTTTTATAGCTTTTTAGTTCTTTCCAACAAAAGGCTCAGCTGGAAGTGTGAAAAGCCAATATAACTCCCTCAAATGGAAGGCAGCAGGAGACAGATACAAATGCTTCTTCTCTAGCAAAGAGTGCCACAGAGCTCCTGATGGCCATGAATATCTGGGGCTCCCCTTAGGCCACCAGTCTGGCACCCTCCTGTTCTGCCAGGGGCCAGAGCACAGTGCTGACTGACTGACAGACAGCCATCATTCCCATCTTTCTACAAGACATGGGATTTTTAGGAATCAGCAAGTTCTTCCTGCAGACTCAAGAAATTTGATCAGATGTAGCTTGAGATGGTGCAGCTGGGTTTGAATGCCTTTGCTGTTGAATGTACTAGCTGGAGCACAGAACTAGATTTCCAGCTGGTATAAGTCATCTGCCTTCACTGAAGCACATTAATTACATTTGCACAAGGTTTAAGCACATCATCATGGGCAGAATTTGCCTGGCAGTGCCCAGCTACTCCAAAGATTACAAGGAGGAGGGTGAGATTCAGGCATTGTTCAAGAATGCCAGAAGCATAGACATGCTGGAATGGTGACAATCAGAATATCTTCATATGTCTCAACACAATAATTGCTTCTACTGGGAAGAGATGTGCTTTATTGTCTGTGCTATCCCTTCTGACCCTTCCCACCATCCCCACTGGGGATGCCATAACACATTGGCAAACAGCTCGTGTAAGGAGCATCCCTGACTTCTGCAGACTCTTGTTGGCACACTAAGAAGAGCTTGGCATTGCCATTGTGAATCCCTTGGTAGAGATAACAACAAGAGCATAACACCACTGGTGGGCACCTGGGGAAGAAATAAACAATTCCAACAGAGGAATGCTGAAAATAGAATCATAGAATAGCTTTGGTTGGAAGAAACCTCAAAGATCATCAAGTCCAACAATTAACCCACCACTACCAACTAACTACTACCCCATGTCCCTTAGCAACACATCTACACGTCTCTTAAATCCCTCCAGGGATGGGGACTCCACCACTGCCCCGGGAAGCCTCTTCCAATGCCTGATAACCCTTCTTTGAGACCTGAGTTTGCACAGAAGCACAGGGAGATGAACTGTGGTCCCTGGCTTCCTCCTGTCCCTCTGCAGCGAAAGGCATCGCAGTCAGGGATGAAACTCCCTTTCAACACAAGGGACGGTTCTCTCTGCTCTGGCCAAGGAGCTATCCCAGGAAGAGAGGCGAGCAGTGCCGAGGGTCGGGTATTCAGCACCAGCGGGAAGGGGAAAGCACCGCCGGGAAGCGGCGTTAGAGCAGGCAGGTCTGGGGACAGGGACCAGTCCCCATCCCTCAGGGGACAGAAGGGAAACTCAGGCTGCTAGAAGCAGACACACCCTAAGAGTTTACCAGCTTCATTTTAAGACTACTTCAGGTTGTTGGGTTTTGGTTTGATTTCATAGTCCCAGGACTGCTCTCCAGCCTTTTTTCTGGAGCAGTGCTGCTGAGGCCAGGACAGAGCAGGAATGCTGCCTTGACCGTAATGCTGTGTTTTAACACACAGAAGTGACATTTATACAGAACACAGCTCAAACTGTATGTGTGAAGGGAGACAAGGTACAAGTCAACACATCTTCTGCCAAGGCAATGGGGCAAGAAAGTGTCCAAGTGGGTTACGTGCACAGCAAGGATGGGATGAGTACTTCATATACAGCTAGTTACAGATGCACTTCTGTCCACACCAGGATCAAACATCACAACAAAGAGCTCTATAAAACAGAGATGCAATACCTGCTCCAGAGTGCTTGTACTCTACGTATGTGTCCCCAGAGATACTCTGCTGTGAGGCCAATTTTGCTGTGCAGGCTGGAGTAAGTCACCCATCATCTGTGTCAGCAAAGTGGGGATTGCTGTACTCTGAGATACTTGGATAAAGATCATCGCTCAATACCAAATTCTTTGCAGTCCCATTTCACCATCTGATTTCTACAGCAGCCAGTGCTCTATATAGAAATGTCATTTGCTTCATCTCACAAATCCACTGATGAGCTGTTACAGCCCCAGATGTCAAGCTTTACAGTAAGGAAAAAAAAAGAAGGTATTTGTGGTAGTTTTGTATTTTGTTTAATATAAAAATAAAATATGCATCTCTGTTAGAAATGCAAAGAGAGCATTGAGCTAGTGGATGGATCTTCTCCAAGTAGATTAAAAGGACTATCCATACGACCAGAAACCTTTAAGTTCTTCTAATCAGCAGTAGAAAGGAAGAATGGGAAGAGCTCAGGTGCTGAGCTTTTCTGGAGGAAAGTATGAACACAGGTACTGCAGTGTCAGAGATACAGCATTGTCATCTCTAGCCTCACAAAAATCACGGGTTAAGTCACTAAGTGAATTTAAAGTAAAGGAAAATATGAATACTTTTCCCTGGCAAGTGTTGTAACCTTACCTGTGTGCTTTCTCTCAACTACTATAAACATTAGAAAAGAAGCTTTAATAAAGAGATTTACCCCATATATTCTGGGGGCAAGGTCCCTACAGGAGACTGAAGATGGATGATAAAATGGCAGGAGCTGTGCCTGCTGTGAAATAATCTTACTTCACTTGCTCTAGCAACTGCCAAGGGACAAGAAAAGCAGCAATCAATTATGATCATATTTTTTGAAAACTTCTTTTTGCTTTGAGAGTTGACTGTTCGCAAATGAGCCAAAGTTTATTTTTAGAGTATGGCTTTTGTTTTGACATTGCCCAGTCCTAAGCACATGAAATCACCTCTATAATAGGGGATGTAGCAGGGTGTGTGCAGGATGGGGTCTCTGGAACAGGTCCAGCCTGTCGTCCCCAGGTGTCATGCCAAATCTCTGAGCAGACATTTTCATTTTCCTGCACAGTCCAAGCATATGCAAAGGGGTGGGAAACAACATCCCGCTTCTTCTACAACTGAACACAGTGATATAAAAACCTCATTCTCTCTCCTTTTATGTTGCCCATAAAGCTCCAAATGTTGCTCTTAAATGGAGTCCCCCTCATGCATATAATTGAGTGATTTCTCAGCCACCTGCATATTACTGGGCCAAATGTTGCCTGTTTCCTATGTTAAATCACTTTTTGCTGAGTTTTCAGCTGCTGCTATGCATGAATTTTCCAGAGCCAGAGCAAGCATAGACAGCAAGCAGTGTAGGACAATTAATATTTCCAGTTAACCTCATTAAATTCCATTGTGCATCAAGTAGACAACACCACAAGATTCAGATTGACATCACTTGCTGCTTTCTTAACAACCCTGAAAATCCTGTGCACTTTCTTTTTCTGAGAGCCCACATACAGAAATAAAAAAACCCAACAGATCCAGAGTTAATTCATTAACACCACACTCGAGTGAATGTAATAGCTCCCTGACAGTGATGCGTAGGAAGGCTGGCTTCCTCTTGCTCCTGCCAGGATGGATTTTCTGATATCTAATAATGCAGCTGAGCTCAATTTGCAACCTTAGCTGTAAGTAGGATTTCCCCTTCCTTCAGAAGACAAGTTGCAAAAACACGTAGAGAGTAAGTCTCCTTTACTTCATTTTTGTGATATTTTACTTCATTTATACATATTTTCATTGGTGGCTTATTAAAACATCTTATGGACATCACTGTCCAGCTTTAAAAGATGTTTGGAAGACAAAAGAAAACCAAAACAATTTCAGTTCTACAAACAGGGAAACTAAGGCATCAAATAGTCATGAGACATCCAACACAGATCACCAGGGGCAGCTTAAGGTTTTCCCAGTTTGATGCTGTAATGTACTAATAGCTGCATTGGCTGATACTTGGGAAAAATGGAATAAAATTATATAGTCCAAGATCTGTGATGAGACTAGTTTTTCTGGTGAACATAATGCTTTGAGAAACACTATCACTTGTTGTATGGAGAGAAAGTTAGAGTTCCTCCTAGATCATTAAAGCTTCAAGTTGTATGAAAAACACTTTTTGCAGCATTTCTCATAAGGACCGGGATTTAACTTCAAAGCCTGCTGTTTGCTACTAAGTTGTTTCTAGAGGCAAAACAACCAAACTTAAAAAACAATTTAAGCAAGGAAGATTCTCCTCTTTCATACATGGCTGTGCTACCTCTGAGACAGACAACTCGAGGCAAATCAAACCAACCGCACCCACAAAAATACCCGTCTTGAAGCCTGCATACAACAGCTCATGCACCACTGCCATCCTATGCTGACCACTCACTTCAGCTTGCATGGACACTGTGGAATGAGGGTCTCTCTTCCCCCAGTCTCCAGCTGGACTGTATTTCACACCCTATAATGGAGTCAGCCCAGGGTTGCGTTTCAGCACCCTTCCTCCCTGGGGAAAAGGCCAGAGGGTCTCAGGGAATGAGCCTGTCTCAAAGGAGATTGCAATACCCAACCTTGGATCCCCCACAAGCCTCTACTACTTTTCCATGGGGAAAACATTTTTAAACAGAAATGTTCAAGTTTAATTTCTACCAACAATCAGATTTTGGAGCAGATAAAGATTATTTTTTTCTTTTCAATCTATCTGCTCTGTCTAGCTGCATTTTTATACTTCATCAGACTTAGGAAAGCCACCCTCAGTACATCATAACCATGCATTAGATAGTGATCTAGTTGAATTCTCATTTTACTGACTTCCTGACTAGTTTAAATGGATGTTTTTATTCCTGGCAAATTCACAAATTAGGTGGCAAGGGGTAAATATGCAGTACTTAACATGCAAAACAAAATCAAGGACATGTTGATCTTGGTTTGGCTTTGCATTGTTTAGTGTAAACAGTCTTGTAACTTCCATAAAGGAAAGCTAAAAATGAAAGAGTATGACTTTTTTGTCCAGTGGAGATTGTGCCTCCCTGTGCTCGGATTTAACCCCTTCCTGTTGTTGTACAGGGATTTCTTCCAAGTTCAGTAAGGTTTATGAAAAGAACTATCTATCAGCCCATCCAAACTGACTTACTCACCTTCTTTCTGGAGAAAGAGAGCACAGACTACGAGAAATGAAAGAGATCAAATAATCCTGCCTTATCCTCTGCCCAGTGAGGCTGAATTACATCCTATAATCTATCTTCCAGGGCAGAGACTATTTGAAGATAGAGAATACTGACCAGATGCTACAAGTTTTTGTGACCCAGCCTGTACGCTGCCCTGGATGTCATGAATTAATTGGCTGCTACAGATAGTTTATTTCTTCCTCTCCTGAAAACTGCCACCCAAGTCCTACAGAGTCAGTAGGCGCTGCTTAAGATGGTTCAAACTGTCTGTGAAAGGCTGATTAAGCACTCAAATGCATATAGCACCCATAGATGACACTGGTCAGGGGTAGCTGATTTCCATCCTAGAGCACCCATTCTCTCTGCATTTTTATCACGTCCAATGGAACTAAGGAAATTCAATGAAACCTTTGACATCTTTTGACCTCAGCTTGGGATAGTGACTCCTGCAGCCTAATATACAGACATCCACTAAACACTGAATCTTTGCATTGATTTTAGACAGAAATGTGGTAGAAAAGGCCCTTTCACAAATAAAAACTATTTGCTCCGGCTTCATTTTCAAGATACTAACAAAGCACAGCAGACACTACCTGTTGTAACTCTTTGGCTATAGCCCTAATCCCCCATCTAGGAATTAGAGTGGCATCAGTCCGAGCTTTGGCAGGAGGTGCCAAGGCAGCTACCAGTTCAACCCCAGCAGAGCTGTGTCAGGAAGGGGTAGAGGGGAAACTGTGCTTGGCAAGGGCAGGAGAGACAGGTAGTAAGATATTTGAGGGCTACAAGGTAATTTGCAGATGAGATCCTGTTAGGTGACTAACAGAAAAGAGGAAAAAAAAGGTGTATTTTTTGTTCTGTGATGACCTGCGAGACCTAGAAACCAGATATGATTCCTTCTGCCAGAAAATGTAATGGGAACAAGTGGAACAGGAGCACAGGAAAAGGAAGAGCAACCAGTCTCTCTTGGGATGAATGAAGAAGGCAGGGGAACTGCCATGCATGGCATAGCACCCAGCGTGTGAATACAAAGCATGTCTGAAGACGAAGAACAAACTCTTTCTTATCCTTTCTCCCTACAATGAGGGTCAGGACTGAGCAGAAACACATGGCATGCATTGTCACCATGGCAGAAGAGCAGAAAGCTGTGAGAGTGTGTGAATACAGCCAGGACTTGGCGCCAGGACCCGTCACCCGATAAGGAAATGCTATTTGCAACCAGCAAACAGAGGAGCTTGCTGCCAGCACTGCCTGTTGAATCTAGCTCCTCATCCTTCATATGGGTTTTGCAGAAAGCAGGAACACTCCTGCAGCCTTTCCTGGGAACAAAACATTGGGGTGCCCAGAAGGGTGGACAGGGAAAGCAGTCATTTACTGATGTTGATCTTGTACCTAGCTGGTCTGGGCAAACAGACACCAAGGGCCCAAGACAGCTGACTGGATTTTTTTTAATTAGGGGGAGAAAATAAGGCTGCTGTGTGCAACAGCTTCTAAGCAAAGGAATCACAAGCACTTGCTCCAGCCCTGCCCTCCCTTCTCCTACCACACTTGCTCTGACTGTGCTTCTGCACAGTCACCTGATGGACACTGGCACCTCATGTTTTAGAGAATAAAGGTAAGAAAATGAAGGAAAATGAAAGGAATTCTTTTCAAGTGGGAAATAGAGGCACAGCACCACATGTTACTCTATTCTGGTAGACAGCAGTCAGTTTGGCTTCTAGAGTGATGCTTACTTGTACCATGGCCTCATGTTTTCTCAAAAATAAGCCTTATTTAGGCGATACTTCCAGCTCCCTGGGGAAGGGTGCATGTAGTTACTGATTTTTGCCCATTATCCACATGATGTGCCAGAGATCACAGCAAGCTGGAGGGAGAGCCAGACCTGGCCCCTGTTCATGCCATGCTCATTAGATTGACTCCCTTTATTTTTATGGTAGCAAACCTACAGGGTCTAAACAGAACTAAAACACCAAATCACCAGACAATCTAAACGGTAAAGCATTTAGAACAAATACAGAGGTTACTTTTATACTTTAGTACTAAAACAGTTCAGTCCCACAACTTCCATCCCATGCCATAGGTGTCAGGGTCAGGCTTGCTCCTACAGCATGCGAAAGGCTGCCAAGAGTCTTGCTGGCAGCCAGTCCTTGGGCTGCAGTGGGCAGGCTCCTGCTGAGCTGCCTCATCTTCTGCATGTAGGGCCAGAAACCTCCTGGGGATGACAACAGCATACAGGAGGAATGATATGTAAATGAGATGTCTAGCCCAGCAACTCATTTCCCCCCCCACCCATAAACTCTCATTTGGTTTAACTTCTAGATTTCTGCCTTAACCAAGTCCACCAGATGCACCTCAGATGAAACCCAGACCCTCATATAGTTTCCCAGAAGAACTTCCTTCCAGCTCAGACACTGCTTCACTCAGCAAGTCCCTGGTCACCTAGTAGAGGTACCATGAAGTTACAGTTATCACAATCCCCCTGTTCTTTCCTGGTCATCTAGTCTGGACTGCTGCAAGTTAGTACATGCAACCTCGTGCTACATCTTCACCTCCCCAGCAACCTGCAAGGGTGTATGCCTTCCTTGCAGCCCTTTTTTACCCTATCATCAGACCTGCAGTAAGGACACCTCTCTCCTGCCCAGCAAGCCCCCAGCAGTGCCTGGGCCCCATCCCTCCTTCCACCGTACCCACAAGCAATTACCTCCTTCCCTCTCAGTCTACTGCGCTCTTAAAAGCCCAGGACAACTTGCTGGCCCAGGTAGAATGCGGGGCAGCCTTCTGCCCCAAGAGCCCAAGTCACAGGATTTTATTCTCTAGCAGCCCATTACCAGTCTCAGCCCACCTCTCAGTGAACAGCAGTCCCCACCTCTCTTTTGGCAGGGTCATCAGAGAAGCACTCAAGGCTAAGTAAGTATAAGCATCAAGATACAAGTGTCAAGATAAACAGGGTACATAATATACCCTTTGTGGGAAAAGGTAGCTTGCTTACCAAACACCCACATCCATCTCCCAGTAGGAGAAGATGGAAAGCATACAGGTTTCATTCTTCTTCTGCCTCATTTTTCTTTACCCTAGTGAAGGGCCCATCTGATTCCTGTCATTTGCCCTTATTGGTGGTGGGTAACACCAACTCTTTGCAGAGGGTTGAGGAAAGCACTGTCAATACCTTCCCTCCCCTGGCATCTTATTCTTCCCTGTTGGGACACACTGTAGTATTGTGTCTTGCCCCGATGTGGATGGCTGCCTGCAGATGCCACTGCCATCCAGATAATGAGCAATTATTTCTATGACAGTCCCTGAATGTCACTACCCAGAGGAAAACTTGGGGTATTTATTAGACCATGGCAGTTAGAGAGTACAAACTAGGATTGGAGTCCCTCATCCCCATGGTCCAGACAGGAGGAGAAAATAAGTCCCTTGCACCTGTCAGTGAACCTTATTGCCAGCAGTGAGGAGCTGTATTTGATTTTTTTTTTTAACAGCTCAGTAGATCATGTCAGCAGACAACAATGTGCTCACTCCACAAGACACAGAATTTGACAGGCAAAACAACCTGCCAGTTACTTATCATTAGTGCAAATGACTGATTTTTGGGTTCACTGGCAGTTCAGAATAATCTGAAGGTTTTATTTTGAGTCAAACTGAAGAATTTTTTTCAGAACTTTCAGCTCACCTTGATATTTCACATTTCTGCTCCAATCTCTTTTAAGAGAAACTTCTTATTCTTTTTTAAAAACTGCAAAAAGGGGAATGCTTCATTTGATCCAAAACTATTCCTATTAGTTTAACTTCCATCTTAAAAATGGGGGATTCAATATCAGATATTTCTCCCAGTAAAGAAGAAATTCTGGTTAGTTGAAACACCAGATTTTCCTTGGACAAAGCACTTTGATGAAATTTTTGGAACAGCCTTAGCCTGCCTTTCCCCTCCACACCCTCCTTCCCATCATGTAGCAAATGCCATCACCCATACCTATTTTTTGTGGGCTCAGATATCACAAGTCAAAAGGGAAAGGGCTGCTCATTCCCCATCACTCTTCTCGCTCACTCCCAACAGTGTCCCCAAGACCTCTTGCACATCAGCAGAATCCCGTTCTGCTTCATCGCTGATCTTTCAGCCATCCAGAGCCAGCCTTGTGCCATCCACTGGCTTGGAAATAAAAACACATTGAAGAGTCAACCAAGGGGAAAAAAAAAAGCACTAGGTGTGCAGGCCAACCCTGCAGGTGCTCCTGCAATTGAGTCTTGGCTCAGGGCAGTAAGCGTTAGTGACTTTTAATTTCCTCTGTCCCCAGGCATCCTGGATAATATCACTCAGATAGCACTGATTCAACTCCTGACCTGGCAGACAGTGCTGGGTGTCCCACCACGCTCCATTGAGTACAGTAAGCTTCACATAAGCTCGCTAAGCCACTAGGCTAGTTTGGTGAGTCATTTAATAACACTGAACCTGCTTTTCCATACAACTTCGCAAGGAGAGGAAGAATCCACTGCCAGGGAATTAAAGACCCCCAAACAAATTTTAAACACAAATTGAATTTTTTAATTGGACTGGAGTGCTGAAGCATATTCAGATTTTGACCTCAAATCAGATCAGAAAGGAGAAGTAGGAAGTCAGTTGGCTCTGGAGGTTTGTAGGGGATCACAGGTGCCTTTAATAACTGATTCTGTAAGTTAATAGCTTGATTGGGGATGGGAATAGACTAAAGATGATACCAAGGAGTTGAAGTTTTAGTCCATTTTGCTTTGAAACAAGACCTAATATCACAACTGGAACAGGAGACTGGAAAGACTCAGATTACTATGTTTAACCTCTTACTATTGCAAACCTTCCCTTCTTGTAATTGTGACAATTTTTTGATGTTTGTCAAGCCACATCCTTAGGCAGGACTTCCTTGCATTCACTACTCCTACTGGGAAACAATTTCAAAATCTGAGGGTTAGAAATTTTCTCCTAATTAGCAGCCCAATACACTGTGGTTAGTAAATAACATTCGCCTTGAGCATGAGTAGCTCTTCTCATCTATTTAGGAGCAACCCACCAAAAGGATCCAGACCTGAATGGCAACAAGGAGCAAATTATATTTGTCCCAACCTTGAGAGGATAGTTGTCAACCAACTGCTGGATCATGATCACACTGTTTTAGTTGATGCTTATCAATCAGCTGATGGGTACCCTGAAGAAAGTGCTGAAACATTACTTGACCTCTAGCTGCCCAGAGCAGTACTTTCTGCTGTATTGTGTCCCAACGATCTGCAAAACCTGCATATGGTATATTGTAGGGTGAATACCAGTTGTTACAGGGGTCCAACTACTGTTCAGAGCAAGGGCAGAATTTAGTGCCAAGGCAGATTGGGCTTTGTAGATCTCATGGGCTAACTGCTCACGCAACCACAAGCTGAGTTGGCCCAGCAGGGCAGCTGCACTGCCTCCCATCTCATCCTTGTTCTCTGCCTTGGCTGCACACATGGATGCACATTTCCAAAGGTGTCAAATGGAGCTGAACCAATTCAAGAATTTGCACATACCCTCCTGGAGCTGCTTTGAGAATTGCAGACTACAGGCAGAATTTGAGATCTACATCTCCAGTTTAGCACCTGCAGAATGATCCATAAGAACATCTTTGTGAATGTCTGAGAGCCACTGGATTTCAAAGTGCTTAAGCATTTGGCTGCTACCAAGAATCCTACTCTACTGTTTATTCAAGTCATGACCTGAGCACCCACAGCTCCGATTTGCAGACAACAAGAACCAGGAACAGTCAGCATTTTTGAGCATCTTCGATCTGTTAACTGACATTTTCTAAAGATGAAAAGCCTTTGGGTTGACTTCCCAGGAGAGAAAGCCCCCTTCCCCCCAGACAGCTCCTGCGTGGACCTTGGCAGTGGGCCCAGACAACATCAACAAGCTTTGAGCATGACTTATAACACTATCCGAGACAGTGAAGAAAGCAGAAACTCCCATGACAACATTCACATTCAAGTCTTGTTCATGAAACTACTAGTCATTAATGCCAAAAACAGCAGAGGTTTGTTGTTCAGGGGGTTTTTTGGCTTTTTGGGTTGTTTTTTTTTACCATGGGAGCTTCAAAATTCACATCAACAGGCAGAGTACATCTTTCATAAAGCTCCTTAAAACACATCTGTGCCACAAGCCTACCTCTCACACCCATCTGGCAGCAGGCTGGCCCATGGCAAGACCCAGCTTCCTCCTCATTTCATCCTCCTCCAACACTCCCATTGGCATTTTGTCCACTTGTTGCATCCTGTCTCATTCCTGTTCAGGCGTTCGTCAGGGAGGGGAAGGTTGTTTTTGCTACTTGCCTGTGCTGCACCCAAAGTAATGAGCCCAGAACCTTTATGTGATCTCCTACCTGATACTCTGATTTAAGCTGGAACTACAAGGAAGTTTTTCCTTTCTTCTCCCCTTGACAACCAAGTGGAAAACACACAATTTTAGCAAAACAAATATAATTGGGAAATGTACTTTAGGGCCGGTCCAAAACATTTAATTTGACAAGCAAAATTCTGGGGCTGGAATTATTTAACATTGCCTTCCCCCTCTCCACACTTCCAAACAAAAGTTCTTCACATAGAAAATATTCTTTTGAAACAGAAGTCCAAATGCTGCCTACAAGCCATGGGAAAGTGTTTGATGTCAACATCCCTATTCTTCCCTTGACCAAAACTCAAACCATATTTAACACTAAGGAGCAAATAGGCTGGGCCTTACAGAAGCAGTTTTGGGGCAAATTTACTGCTTATTCATAAACTCTAACCAGTTCTTCATGCAAAGCAACACAACCATGACTGCAGGTCATTTGTGACCTTGGCCTTATTTGAAACAAATGAGAGCCTAATGCTCACAGATTCCAAGTCCTAATCCCCAAATATCCAAAGCCTCACTTTGTTTGCTCAGTATTAAAAAAAAAATAAGACTTTTTCTTTCCTTTTTTCCCCCCCTCTTTTCAAACAAATCCTTCGTGCCTTTGGACAAGCTGACATTGTGCATGTCCTTGAGTGTGTTCAAAAGCAAGGCAGTGTTCCTTTCTCATTACACAGCTTGGCTTATCAGCCCAGCAAAGGTTTGGGTTTCAGGTGGGGCTCTGTGCCAGGTGGGACAGGCCACTCGTCATTCACACAGCACAGGGGCAGGGGTATGAAGCATACATAGGCTTACAGACTTTAATCACAAGCACCAGAAAACCATGCTCTCACCTGCTGATCCTCACAGACAAGCAAACAGACTCTAGCCTCAGAAGATGGACCAGGAGTAATTGAATTATATTTAACAGGTTGATTGAGAAATATTATGTGATTTGCCCACTGAAAGCAGGAATAGATTCTCAGCTGTATTTCAGTTTCACTTCTCTATGACCAAAATCCATAGAGAAGAGGGGCTGATAAAACAGGGGCAAGACACTTGCTTCTTCTAATGGTTTCTTAAGAGCATTAATGCAGAGATTTTACCTCCTAATGTGGATTAGAAGTTATTTACAAGTGAAGGACCAACAAGGAAATAGTTCCTAGACAGGGTGATGAGCTGGTATGCTAGATAATGTCAGTGCAGGGACAGGCTGCATCCTAGGTTACCCATAAAAATATATCCACCTTGAGTCCATTGAGGTGTCCTGTTACTGCACACTAGTAACAAAACAAACTGGTAACTCAGCTTCCACCTATTGATTTGGAAACTGCATACTGTATTTACATATAAAGGTAAAATACTCTGCATGTGAACTGCTTTCATTTATGTCTCATAATGAAAATGGACTCCATATGCTGTCTGGAGGTTCAACAACCCCTACCCCAAGACATTCTACCATTCTTTCTTGTGCCACTTTTCATTCACCTAATACCTGAGGTTACTACTAGGATCATTCAGAATATGCATCTCCAGCAGGATTTGTAATGAACAATCCACATATCTCTTCCACCAGTGAATCATTGCAAACTATGCCCTAGTGTTCTTCAATTGCCCACACAGCTGCCCCTTCGGCTAAAGTAGCCAAACCAGCCTTTGCCTGTAGTGGATTGAGAAGTGGTGGCATTGGCCAAGGGGCCACCTCTTTCTTGTAGCATACCAACTCTTGCAGAAAGGAAGGAGGGATGGAAGTGGTAGGAAGAGGGGGAAGTTCCTCCAGAGATGTGGTGCATGCAAGGAGATTGCAAGCTTTGAGAGAACACTGCAGCCAGTGGTAGCTCATCCAAGTTCCCAGTAACCCTTGCACTCATTTGAGTTAGGTGTCTCTGTACCCTGGAGAAGTTGCAAACATTTGCAAGCTCTAGGTAATCCCCAAGCAGGTGGTTTTGGCTAGTTAATTATGCCCTGCAGCTCTTCACTCACAGACTGAATTCATAGCCCTGAATTCACAGACTGAATTAATTTCCCTGATTCATAGCCTGGACAGAGCTCTTAGAACAGGGGAACCTCAGGTGCTTGGTGCTTCTGGTGCAACTTTTCAGGTGACATGCCAGTTCAACAAGACCTTCGGGATTTGCCAATGTTTTCACAGGAGGAGGTCCTGAGCACTCAGATGGTTACCTATTCCCTTTCCCACACCTTAGGGCAGGCTTCCAAAACCTTTCCTCAAGTCAAACCATTCAGTAGATACAAGAGCTGAAGTCACTTTTTATACAGTGGGTGCTTATGTGGCTGTCCTGATCATAGGAGCACAGTATCTTGCAGTCTTAGAGGTGTTTACCATCACCATAATCCCACAAGTTAGGGCAGTGTTGCTATTTCCATTGTACTGCTAGGGAACTGAGTCACAGCACTGATGTAACTTGCCTGAGGCAGAAGATGAAGTCTGGGGCAAAACAGGGAACTGAGCACGAGACTCTCAAATTCCAGGCAGGCACTTCAAGCCCAGGCCACAGCAATGGCCAGTCACATTTCTGAAAACATCTGACAAGGCTTTAGCTGGAGCATCTGAGTTTTCACTTGTTTGAACACACATGGAAGTGCCAGCCATACCTACTTGGGTGAATCTGCTGCAGCAGGATGGGATGCCATTGCATCACAGCCCAGTAACATTCTGCAAAACTCTCAGGAAGAGAACGTGGTGCCAGGCACAGGATCGCCAGGCAAACTGTGGGCAGCCAAGGAACCTCCAGCACAAGCAACATCATGCAACACCTGATCCGAAGCCCAACAGCAGCCATTGTCTCTGGCACAGTTTGAACACACTTGTTCAAGTGATCACTCAACACCAGAAGTATTTGTGAGATCTGCTCTTGCATGTGATAATGTCCAGCTGGCAAGAGATAACCGTTAGACTTCTGCAGTGTCCTGCACACATTCCAAATCAAGCAAATCCAGAGCTTAAAGGCATAAATCATAGCACAGTGTTTTCTCTTCCAAGATGGAGTTTAACTCTTTTAAAATTCAACTTAATGCTCAATTAAAGCTGCAGAAGCCACTTAACAACTGAACTTACTAGCAATGTTCCTTGAGACTTTGAGATGCCCCCATCTGTTCAGAGAGCAGTCAAGAGATGACAATGATCTATCTCTGGCTGACTCCACACCTTCAGGCTTTCTTTTCTCAGGACAACAGTGAGCATGGGATGAAAATACTGTTGAAACCAATGGAAGGCATTGAGCACACTTTGGCTCAGCTCTCCAGCAGCAGAGCTCTAGCCACTAGGCACCAGGGTGGGCTATGATAGCTTTTATTTTATTTTACAAAGATAAAACCCTACCTGGAGTTTGTGCAGCTGGAAGATGAATGGAGTCACAGCACAAAAACCGCCCACCACTAGCAGCAGCAGAGAGATAAGAGTTGCTAGAATTTGATTGCTCCCATTATTAAAACTTATCTTTAACCATCTCTCTGTCTATTGATTTCTAGCCAACTATTAACTAGCAATGACCTTAGGGGCTTGAAAATAACTGGGGAAGTCAAGTAAACAAAGGGGAACTCAGCTGCATACAAAGAACCAAGATATTTAGAGACCCTCTTTGCTTCTACTCATTGCAGTATACTTGTGCTAGGTATTTTTCCATTTAAACATCTGAGTCAATGATCCAAGAAGCTGAGGGTGTGGACATGCAACTGAGTGTACAGAGGAGCAGAAGGAAGGAATAGGAGCTGATTGTAATTGTGTTAAAGTAATCTCATGCAAAGTCAGAAGACAAAGGTTCGTGTTTTAGGAGCTTAGCTCCACTGGCTGTAAACCTATATATATATTAAGCAGAAGCATTAATTATACACAGGTCAATTCAGCTTTTTCAGGATATACCATTATACTGTACCTAGAAAAGGCCAAAGAAATCCACTTAATGTTGTTTTAAAACCTGAGGAAACTGGGCAATAGGATTTATTTTAGAATGAGAAACCAACTGTTTCATCGTACACCTATATTTTATCATCCAAGCTGTTCCAGGTGTCATCATTCCTCTTTTATAATTTAAGAATTTGCACTCTATGTCCTTTCACTCTACCAGTGCATATACCCTACTGTCCCCCACATTTCCCTTCGTACATGGCTCTGAGATCCCCTCCACAGTCACCATGATCTACTCTTCCCCAGCCCAGTACCAATGGCATCCTCAAAACTCTTCCCCCTTCCCAATAAACTCAGCTCCTTCCCATGTCCTGTAACTATCAACTGGGAAAGAAGCAGCATTCGTTCTGGCTTCTTTCAGGCTATTTGTGCTCTAATGGACAATCATTCAGGTGGCCAAACAGTACCTATAACTTTTGAAAACGCCGAGTCTTGTATACGGGGCGCACTATTGCCTGACCATTGATTTTCAAGCAGCTTTTAGTAACAAGATTATTTGGGTTTCTGCTTCCCTGTTTAGGATGGCTGAAGATGGTCAAGAGGTTCTAAGATTTCTAAAGGAATACAATAAAGATACCAGTATTCCTATTTTGACAATAATTAACGTTCTTACCACTTTCTGCACTACCTCATTTTTGGCCTTGCATAGAATTATGGTCAAAGCAGTATTTCCTAAGAATGTCTCAAAATCTTGGAAAAAACATTGTCAATGTGTAAGCCTGTTGATTTAAAACCCATCCTGGATCCAGTAACCAATCTGTGTGCAAGGGGAAAGTTAAACATGTCCAAAATGGGGTCATTTGTGGTGACTGTACAGATCACAGTGGGAAATTCCGGAGAGAAATGTGGGGTCCATTGGGTTTCGAAATTCAAATGTGGGTCTGTTTCTCTTTAAAGGAGAACAGAGGTGGGGGCATTCACATATCCAAGTTCACACAGGGCATAGTCAGCTGTAGTGGAGCAAGAAAAGCCAACATCTCTTTAGTCATAGTCCCACACTACAGAAGAATCTCTTGCAAAACTCTGGTGCTTCCAGTTAGTGGGGAAATCCTTTAGAAGAGCTTTGTGTGCTTTCTCATTCTCACCATAGGCAAACCAGGACTGCAGGGACAGCATAAATTAAAAAAAAAAGAAGTTATTGGAGGCCAGAAGAGGAAGCTATCCAAATTTTTAATTTGAAACCCAAGTAAAACTCCAAATATTTTGGCAATTCAGCCATCCACACAGATGATTATTTTTGGACTGACACTCAGTCTTCCAGCCAACCACCCTCCTCAAAGAACTTTTTGAACCTTTTGACTCAATTTGGTCACATTTGAAAGACCAACAGAAGTTTCAGTAACAAGAAGTGCCCAGTTTGGGAGAACCCATGGAGGAGTGGACGCAAAGACCCAGATGAGTTCCCCACACAACCCTTAGCAAATAGTCACCTGGCCAAACAGCCTGTGTGTCCTGGCTGGCCAACTTGCACTTGTGCAGCTCTGTCCCAGCTACAGCATTATGTTATCTCTGTGTCATAGAGTCACAGGAACAGCAGTGTGAAAAGAACTGGGGTTGTTATGTTTGAAACAGAAGTAGGATGAAAAGGCCAAAGGACAAAAATCCACAGGAGACTTCAGTAACTCTGGTGTTCAGGAAACAAGGCTCTTTCCCATCCCTTCATCTTCTTCCTGTAAAGGGTGAGATTACGCACCCTAAAGGCAGGAAGACACATACACCTCCCTCACCAGAAGAGCCATGGCTTTATAATAGCATGGCTATTTTTTCCCCAGGAAAAAGGATGAAATCAGCTATTTACACTGGACAAATTACAAGCTCTGGAAAGCATGAGGCGTACAAAGAGAGCAGTTGTATCACAAATAAATATATGGTGGTGGGGAACTTATTGATTAGTTTTGTAAACATGGTTGCCAATCAATAGCAATTTCTGGAAATGCCTGGTACTTATTTGGTGCAGCTTGTACCATGAGGATAAATAATAAGAGTACTTAAGGAGCATGTCTCCTGACACCATTGCTGAGCCCCGTACAACACAAAAACATACCATGGTACAACAATTGCACAAGCCAGAACAAATCCACTATACCTCTACAAAAAGAGAAACCATAACAAGCACAAATGCAAACACAGCCACACTATCAAAATAAGCACCTGGATCCTAAAGGTATCTACATAGGTTCCTGCTGCCCTTGCTGCAGATGGCTAGCACTGGACCCAGGATGGTAAGAAACTCATCCATTTGCTATGCCCAGCTGGGCAAGCCACAGATTCCTCTAGGATCCCTGCTGTAGGGAAGTACACAAGACTCCTCGCCACCTCCCTGAATGACTAGACTGCTGTAAGGGTGCCCCTGACCTTGGGAGAGAAAAAAAGAACAAAGCAGCATGCCAGAACAATTTGCCTGACAACCCCTCCATGCCAGCACTTGCCCCCTGCCTCTTGGAGCCGGGGTTTGGACATGCTGCCCTCTTCCCATGCCTTGCTCTCCAAAGGGACCCATTCATGCTGGGGCAGGCTAGGGCCCCAAAGTGGTTAGCAGGACCCCAGAGAGACCATGGCACACACTGCTGGCACAAAGGCAATGCAGCAAGAGGCATGGAGGGTGAGCATCTCACCAGTGGGGCTGCAGGGAGCCCTCCATTAACCCCAACTCAGGCTCCTGGATATATCACAGCCCTGTGCTAAAAGTAGCACCTGATAGGAAGGAGGGAAAATCCACCTCAGCTCCCCAGGGACTTCTCTGCTTCCCTTCTTCACAGATAGGAAGTGTTCTCACATTGTAACATGAGATCATAGCACAGGAAAGACTGAGGAACCAGACGCTCGTTTAAGCTGCAGTTTTTATGCTGCAGCTGCCAAGGATAATGGTGTTTGCATGAAATGTGTTTACAGATATCCCTCACAGCCCTCCTGTGAGGTGGCCCGTGCAAGAACCACTGGCCAGCTCATCATAACAAAGACTTTCACCCACTCTACTTACTTTAACTAGCTGTATCACTCCAAGCAAAACAGGGCAGGCAGCTTCCCCATCTACTCCACAGCACCCAGTGCCACCCATACAACTGATGGCTGAAGGAAGAGGAGAGGGAAAGGTGCTTGCAACCTAATCCATTACATAGCTTTTGGCTGCTGGTGTATTTGCACACAGATTGCTGACAGCTGGGTGGTAAGAGGAGAGGACAACTACCCTTCTCACTGGGCATAGCCCACAGGTGTTTCTCGTTGTCCTTTAGGGCCCTGATGGCTTTTCCCATCAGCACAGCCTTCCTGGGGAGCTCTCAGGACAGAGGTGCCTGAGGCAAATGCTGAAACCTTGTCTTCCTTACAGGAGAAGTGTCATCTACTCCATCCCTCAATGAGGGTCTCCATAGGACTGTGCTGGTTGGTAAATCACAGCAGGATGAGAGGAGTTTATGTGGAGAAGGAATGATTCATTTTTCTGCTCCTAAAATGTTGGTATTACTCACCAGAAAACTCCCTACATATTCTGAGGGATTTCAGTGCTTTTTGTCTTACATTAACAGCTCATCTTGTTTGCTTCCTCATCACAGCATCCTCCTCATAAGAACTTCCTGCATCCTTTTTCACCACCTCACAATGTCGTCGTGGCGGCCAAATGGTCCATGGAGGCTGGAAAAGTCATTAGGCAGTCAGGGATCACTTTGTCACTTAGAGAAGGCCTTGTTAGCCTCCATGACTTCAGCCAGTATTCACCAGCACCGTTAGACATTGAGGCTGTGAGTTGCATGGATTTTCCTTGTGACTCAAAGCAATTCTCATTTACAGTCTAGAGCTGAGCATGCATTACCAAACAGTGTGTAGATGAAAGCCTTCAAGCTTATTGCACAAAAGGGATTTGTACCCTTTCTTGAATTCCTGTGTCTCCTAGGAGGGAGTGCACACACGCTGCTTTTGGGTAGGATCATGATATAGCTGGTATGGGGAATTAAAGACATAGCCAAATTATTTCAGCTATCTGTGCCTAGTTTCCCTAGCTGTAGCACATGTTTCCTTTGCATTGACCTTGAGGCTAAGAAGAAATTTCTAGGCCTGGAGTTGTTACACACAAAAGACTGTACCAAAATAAAGAAAATTTCTTGGGGACCTAGAAAGCACAGAAAGGGAATACATTTAACTTAGGAGTGTTGTGGACAATGTCTCTCCTTCACTTTCCCTCCTTCCTACAAAATCTTAAAATTGCTCATCTTGCTTCTTGTTGTAAATAATTGACGTGTGAAGTGCTGACTCATAAGTCTGGGGTTACAGGAAAGGAAACTTTATTTCTTGGTTAAAAAATTAATTTCACAGCATAGGCAGCTTCCTCTAAGGCTGGCTGGCGAGTCCTTGGCCACATAGCGACCCTGCAGACACCGATGACCCGCCGGTGGTAGAGTTTCCCAGACGGTGTGGTTCTGCCTGCTATTCTGCAAGAGGGGAACCCAAACGCTGCCCCACCAAGGGTTTGGCAATCCTGTTTGAATGAAGTGGAGCATAGCAGAGCTCCCTTCCCTTGGTGCTAAGGCAGAGGTAGGGTCACATCAATGTCAGCTCGTGTTCTGCTCTGTCATCCAGACCTGCGTGGGCTGTTACCTGCTGCCCCGCTCAAGAGAGAGGAGTTTGTGCTGGGGCTGCAATGTCTACAAGCTGTCCCCTGCCTATAAACAGCAGACCAAATTTTGGGCTTCCCCAGTTATTGCTGTGCCAAAATAACAGGGCAGAGTCTCCCCAGAGCTCAGGACTTGAGGTTGCAGCCTTGAGCACAAAACACTTCATTCCTCAAAGACCTTACCATATAAAGGAACAGAGGAAATATTATCTGTATGTCACAGGAGAGATGTTCAGATCCTTAAATTTTTTTCAGCACCTGACCTGCACTGATTTCCACAGCAGTCAGGCACTCGCACTCCTGCAATAAGCCACACGTCAGTGACTCACACAGCGTCAGACAGAAAGTCTGCAGCGTGGCGCGAAGACAACTTCACTCTTCTGGCACTCAGAGAGGCACTTCTAGCACCCGGGGAGCAGTGACACTTCCCCTTACTCCCTTCAAGCAGCATTATTTCATCGTGTCTGCCAGGCACAATTTGCTGCTGGAATTTGGTACTTTTACTTCTACTCTTTGGTGGACACCCCTGTGCCACATGTGACTCATCTTCTTTCTAATACTGTCGTGACAGAATCCAACACCCCCTCCATTCTCCTCAGACTTTGCAGAAAAGGTGAATTTGGAAGATTTTTTCTCAGAGCAACTGATGATAGCAGCTCTGTTGTGCCTGAGAAAATCAGTCACAGCCCGTGCCTTCAAAAACCATAGCAATGTTGTTGCTATAGCTGTGCATTGTGTTGACTATGGCTGTGCAAGGTGCACAACAGGGAACCAGCCTCTGTCTCACAGAGCCTGCAGTCTTAACAACAATCCATACACTGAATGTTTACTATATAAATGTTTAGCTAAACAAAGCATCGAATTCACATGAAAGCTCAATGGATTGAAAAGGTCAGTGGAGAAACAAGATTTTTAGGAGGCTGGGTTTTTCCACTGTATGGCAATTTACAGAGCTTCCTTTTCATACTTAGAGAGAAGTGAAAGCTCATAGGGAGAGATGTAAAAAAAAAAGAGATGGCACAACACAGGCAGCATTAGGAGAAAACCCCAAGTCTTACTCTTTTATCAGGAGAAAGACTTCCTTGAGATCTTGATGCTAATGGGAGGAAAAAGTGTTTCCTATTACTCTTGAGGAATGCTTTCCTATTTAATAACCAACTCTAGAGTGAAGTGGGATGCTCCTATGCAAAGCCTACACAATAGCAAGCTGCTTTTTTATTTTTACAAGCAGAGTTCAAATCACTAGAAAGTGCTTATGGTGTTTCCCTTTAGCACTCATGCTACACACTGCAAACCACTGAAAGAAAGACAAAGGAGGACTCTTACAAACATGGAAACAGGGCAGGTTCACAAACCTACACCTACTTTAAGGGTTCTTAAGGACCACTGAGGAAGCGGCATCTGAAGCCTATGAGACCACACTGTGGCTGGGCTTGAATACCTGCTGTTCCTCTATGCCATCTAAGCACAGTCCTCTATAGCTGATTCAGAGGGTGGTGGGAGACAACCACAGGATCCAGCAACCACATCTTCTCTGTGGTGGCAGGACAAGAAAGACAGATGCATGATAGCATAGTACAAAAAAAAAAAATTTAAAAAAAAAAAAAAAAAATCATTTCCTCTTGGTCAGGCCAGCTTTGTTAACCAAAATGGTTGGAGAAACTGTGGGTACAAGCTGTGGGCTTGACAGTGGTGTGGGGGGGACATTTTAAGCAAGGGTACACATCTCTGGGGAACAGCCAAAACCACAAACATTTTTTGTGCTTTTCAGCTATATCAAGGATGGACCATGACTGCCTTTCAGCCACTGAGGACCAGGGGTATTGGGGCATGAGAGCTGGACAGACTGCCTTGGGGAGATGTTCTTCATACAAGTGATGAGTGGGTCCCATTTGGAGACCTCTGCTCCCTCATCCAAGGTGTGAGGACTGGTCTTTCCAAAACATGCACCCATAGAACCATAGAATGGTTTGGGTTGGAAGGGACCTTAAAGATCATCTCATTCCAACACCCCTGCCATGAGCAGGGATGCCTCCCACCAGACCAGGTTGCACAAGTATCTCTGCTGTATGTATAAAGATAGACATATACATATATACATACGTATGTGTGTGTGTGTATATATGTATGCACTTTACCTTTCAGGTCACCTAGGGCACACAAACTTAGACTTTCTGGAAGGGATGGTCCACATGGAGGAATGAGACCAAGAACAAGCAACATCAGAGCGATTTAGCTCCTGCTAATTTTTACAGCCAGAGAGAACAATTCATATGGTTGAATGCCCTATGGATCTTTACTAAATTTACCTTCTGGAAACACAGTGGTGAACCAAAATTAAGGCACCACCGTGACAATAATGTTTCAGTAGAGCTCAGGTTGTTCTTCCCCTGCCCAGTAGCAGTGTGGCCAGACAGAGCTGTGTGTTGTGTGAGATCGGAATCAGATGACCATGAGATGATGACTCTTGTTTCAGTGGGGGAGAGACGCTGCCAGCTGGGCATGTGAGCAGCCCTGCCTCTTGAGTTTGAAACGAGACTATTTCCAAAGAGAACATGTATTAAATATTTTGGGGTTTGATGCTGTTAGGTGTTTCTAAATTTATTTATTCTTACTGGGAAAAGCTTGTGGTTAGTGGGCTTTTACTCTCCTTTTCCTGTCTAATGATCTGTGTTGTTCTAACTGTAAAATACAGAATGTGAGATAATTCAAAACAAATTGTTTATTGCCATATTCTCAGTGGCTGTTATGACATTGCAGCCTCCTTTTCTAATCATCTCCCCGCCTCCTGTAAAGCCTGGATGCATGAGACTTGTCTTAGGCAGATCCCAGTCTTTCAGTTCTTCACTGCATTGGGGATTACCTTGGTTTGCAACACACTGTAGTTTTGTTTTCATCTGTGTTCTGCAAGACTTTTTGAGTAGACTCTTCCCGTCAGCATGAGACACAGTATCTCTTAGGTTATAAATTGTTCTGTACAACAAAGGAGAAAAACTGATGGCAAAGGCTGAGATCTAGAATCACTGGCATCTGAGCAAGTTGCTCGCTATGTTGGTACCTCACACACACCACTACACATAGGTCAGGCACCCCCTAATAGCCCCTCATCCTGTGGTAACTGAAAGACATGAACATTATGCTATCAAAGTTTACCCAATACCACTTCCAATAGATCACATCAGCAAAACCCTTTAGACTGCTAAAGCCACCTGCTCTTCACTGGCTGAAACTCCAAAGCAGTCAGTGGGCTAACAAGTTGTCTAAGTGATCCTGGGACCTAATTTTTCCAAAGAGAGGGCTTGATGGAGGCCAGCAAGGCACCATGCAGGAAGTTTTGGGGTGCTCCCCCCAAGCATGTGTGGCTGCATTCCCAGCACCCCATGGGTGAGGTCCCCTCTCTCAAGGAGCATCCTGTTCAGCAGTGCCGACGGTGTATGCAAACATTCCACCTATGGGAAACATACTGAGCTACTGAACACATCACCAGTTATTATAATGACATTATAATGATGGGTAATACGCTGATTGCAGCCTTGAATCGACGCTGGAAATCTCACTTGGAGACTTCAAAACATGCAAAGGTCTCCCTTTGCTATGTCAATACCACCTGAGCCTCACTGAGACCCCATCCAACTCAGGCAAATCAAATCACATCCATTTCCTCCATCTCAGCAGAGCTGCACAGTCTAGCAAGTGTTCCGAAACATCTGGTGTGGATTTGTGGCTTGTAAATACGTGCATAGCCAGGTACCTCTCTTAAGGAAAGAAATAATCCTCTTGAAGATGACAAGAAGACTGCATATCACAATCATGTAACAAGGGGGTGGTGAAATAGCCGTTGCGTTAGAGCTGAGCAACTCGTGATTGTTCTGTCCTGCAAATGTTTTCAGTGTTTAAACATTTTTCCTTAAATGCAAATGCAAGTGATGATGAGCATTTTTACAAACAAACTGTGAGAAAAAAAAGCTCAACGGGGGCAATCAACACTGCTTCATTTTGATAACTTTGAAGTGTTTTTTGTTCATCCACGTAAAAAAAAAAAATCTCATTAGCTTAAATTGTGAAATCAAAAGTCATTTTGAATGAAATGAATGTTTCATTTTGGAAATAACAAAGGGACAATTTCCAACCTTTAAAATATAACTGAAATTGAAAAATTTGCCTGGTACAACCCCTTTCAGGGAAAATGCTTCATTTCTCATATATTAGCATTTTGGGGTGACAATATGGTTCATCAAAAACCTCTGTGCCTCAGTAATCTGCATCTAGGCTTCCCCTGCTTGCATGGTGACTGTGTGTTGCCTAATTGTGTGTGACTAATACAATTTCATGTGCATTTCCGTGCATTGGGGATTCATTGTTGCCACATACCACCATTGGGAAATCACTAAGCGTGTGTCTATGAAACAATGACAGGGAGACAAGAGTACCTCCTCCAGAGAAAAGACCTAGGAGGAGGTGGATGACTGGAGCAACAAATTATCTATGCAGAACAGGCAGAAAACTAAGCAGTTGTGTCTTCTCCCCAGTTTGTGGAGCACCAAACCTCCTCTATTGAGCACGATTTACTAGGACAGTATTTAAGAGGTTCTTCTTTGATGGTGAGAGCAATGAAACCTAAGCAATGATTGAGAAAGGGGGAGTGGAAGAGAAATCTTGTCAGGGAGAAATAACCTGGGTCCAAAGAGCCAGGTGGACCACAAGTCCTCAGCAGCATGAGGAAGGCAGTGTAAGAGAGACCCCTTTCCCAGGGGCAGAAAGCCAGAGGAAGAGTATGAGTAAGATCCAAGCAAGCTACTGTCCCTAGCAAGAGCTTGCAGCAAATAGTTACAGTAACCCTTCATTCAAAGCTCACTTTGAACAGCTGCTCTAGAGAGTGTGTCTCCTCTCCATGCCAGGCACTCAGCCTCCCAAGTTTGGGGCCTTTCTGACCCTCCTGTGTGCAGCAGCCCCCAGGCTGCTGGAGAGGAGGGCTGATTTGTGAACAGGTGATACAGGGCTGCTGTTACCACATCTCCATCCTCTCCCATAAACCCCCCTGTGCTGGTGGAGGGTTTCTGGGCATCAGTTGTTGAAAAGGGAGGAGGTACCTAAGTTAAAGTGGGGCTGGGGCTCTCTAGGAATCATGTGGGAACCTCAGAAATGGGATCCAAACAGACAGCATCCTGAAGAATAAACCAACAGTGGATAAGCCAGAAGGTGAAAGCAGGAGTGACCACGGTTTTCCATCACTGGGAGTAAATGTTTCTCCATCCTTCTACAGACATGGAAGAAATATACCGCATTTGATATCGGAAAGTGATGCGCATGAGTTCCTTAACCAGGAGGCTGAAGTGAGTCACCATTTCACTAGGAGAGCCAGGGAGTCAAGCCTAGACAACCTATAGTTTGGCAGTGGGGATGTGTTCCCGCGTGGTGGCACATCCTGTAAGAGTGTTGGGTGAGTGAGAGGGAACATGCAAACCTTATCCCTAAGAGTGGAGCAGCTTGTTTGGTGTGAATCTTACACGGGCTCAGAAAACACCTGCTAGAAAGTGTCCCACTGGGAATTAAGGTATTTCTCCACCTAGCTGATGGATGTTGGAGGCGTGGGCTGTGCTGTTCAATGCTACCAAGAGCGAATTGCTGTGTTTGGTGCGAGAGCAGAGGCACAAATGTGGGTGCCTCGAGAGTTGGAAGTTGTCAAAAAACTTTGGGCTGAGGCATGGGTAAGGTTAGATGGCACCTGAGTAGGGCTCTTCTAGATTTAAATTTGGACTTGGTTGCCTCATTGTCAGCCCTGGGTGCCTGCACACAACTCCCTGCATGGCACGGGTAAAAATATGAGGATAAACCCAGTTAGAAACACAGGGCATTCAGATGCTACAGAGAAGGGAGCCCTATAAATATCTGCAAGCAAGGGGAGGCGAACAGCCATCTCCCAGGGGAAGTATCTGCTTTTTTGCAATGTTTATAAAAATAAAAATAAATTAAACCAGCAAAAGTCCTGAAGAGTCCACCACACACTACTGCTGAAGGGGAGGGGCAGGAAAGCCCTTTGATGAAAACTTTTGTGAGAGCCACAGGCTTTCCCTGCCTGGCTGCAGTCCAGGCCAAGCTGGCTGCTCACACAGGGGGGGCCATGGGATGCTGCCCTGCCCTGCCAGTCCCCTCTGCTAGCCACAGCCCCTGAGAAAGGGCCTTCTCCCTGCCTACAGCTTGTAGGCTTCATGGGAATGCAAATAATGCATATGGCAAAAGAGATGCCATTATTGTTATAATTACTGCTAATGCCACCTGAATAAAAAAAAATTAGATAAATTATAGAACCTGTTCTGCAGGCAAGATGACAGGAAAAGGCCTTTTTAATCAAACAGGAGGGACCCATCCCTTTTCCTCTTCTGGTAGGCTCTGCTTTGTTGCCTACAAAATTTTCATTGTCTCCATTAAGTGTTTCTTCTTCTTTCTTCTCCTTCCCCATATGCTTGGTGTATTTACTCCCTCCTCTCTACTCAGCCCAAGCCCCAATCAATCAACTGATTGCTTATCATCCTCTTGATCCCCAAAGCCTTTTGCTAACCACTTACCTGGCTTCTTGCTTTTTAAATGGCAGAGTTCTCCGAGGCAAGGGCTCCCCTTTCTGAGGTGTCTACATTTCTCCCAGCACACAACACCCCTAACCCTAACACCAATCTTATTGTCTCCAGCATCACACAAAGGGGTTTTAGTATCCACCACAATGGTCTGGCTAATGAACTTGTTGCTACAGCTGGGCTGGTCCCCTGAGACATCTTTATGTGGAGGGGGTTCTCTTCAAGGGAGAGAGGATACACAATTTTGGATTGAATACAGTGCTCCAAAAAGGAAGGTGACTCACTGGGCCTAATCATTAGGGTGTGTGATGATATTATCTAATGAGGAAACGCTTGATGATGCTTTTAGAGACTGCAGAGAGCAGCGAACTGGATGTAGAGGAAATCAGAATGTGAGTGCTTTCGACATAAACAGTGTGCAAGAAATGGGATCTGAAATGTCTTTGTGGAGAAGAGCAGAGCAATTTCAACACCCTCCTGCTTGCATCAGGGTGTGTTGCTGCTTCTGTTTAATCTTACTTGTTCACATAAGTCTCTCCTTAAATAACCAGCTCTCTAGAATTCAGGACAAAGGAGCTTTGCCTGAAGAACAGATGTCCTCTCATTTGTTTTCTGAAGTTTGGTTTTGTTGTCGCATTTTTTTCCTAAATTGAGCTGCGGATGAGGTTTTAATTAAAGGAAACTGTCAGGTTGGTGTAGGTCCCAAACCCAGGTTTAGTTAAGTAAGAGGTTTTTACAGATAAAGAGAAACATTTCAGCTATTGCTGTTTTGGTTTGCTATGAGGTTGGTTTTTTCTTTGTTTGTTTTTTAAGAAATCCACTTGAAATTGTTTGCTTGGCTTCCTCTAAAGAATCTGCAGCTTTTTGCTACCTCATGAGAACCAGAGAGTGAAACTGTGTAGAAATACTGAGTGGTAGTCCCCTTTCTCTTTCTTCTAAGTTGAGAAAGATGAATGAGCTAGCAGCCTGATTGGCATTTCTCACTCCTGTCACTACTTGTCTAAGGTATCTGTGATACAGATGGGCAATTTCAGTGAGAGACCCCAGCAGTGAGGATCATCATGTCCCAGGAAAGTCAGTAGAAGGAGAAGACTCTGAACACCTCAGGAATACCCACCACAGAAAAGCCTGTTTTGCTGTCTTCATCAGGTGGGAATTTGGCCCCAGTTATCTTATTTAAGTCCCCAGCATCTGATAAACTAATGTACTCATCATTAAAGAAATATTGCAGAGGGAATAAAAGCTATCACAAATTAGAACTTGTCTCATCCCTTAAAACAGCAGGAAAGGTGTGACCTTCCAAAAACTACAACATCATCAAATTAGGCTTTCTTTGCACACAAATGTTCAGACTTATTTAAAATCCATTACAGCTAGAGTGGTTTAAGCCTGTTCTTCATGTTTTCAAACTAAACCAAACTGACAGAGCACATACGGCCTTTTGCAGCCCTTTGACTAAATGATGTTAAACTGGTATAAGTAGCCTTGGATGCTCTTCCACAAGCATGGGCTTCAACCATTGCAGCTCTGGGTGCACATGAGACTTTAGTTCTGTTTTAAATAAAAGAAAATGAAATGAGAATAGAATCACGATCAAATGAAGGCTAAAGTCTTGTGTGGGCACTGTGGCAGCTGTCCCTCTGATGCAAATGTCTGCAGAAATATCAGGAAACCCTGGTGCAGGTGTTTGGGAATCCAGACATAGTTGCAGCAACAATTTTTTTTAAAAAATTTTTTTCCTTTCTCCTGCTCTAACTTGATACATCCCTGGGCTTGAACACAGTGTGGGCTAAGGCCAGTCTGGGCTTACAGCTGCAGCTGTGTGTATGTGCGTGTATATGTGTGCATTCCTTCTCACTCTTGTAAATGTGCAGCAAAAGTGTGAAAAAGAGCAGCTGGCACATCTGAGAAAGAAAACTACAGTGGAAACATGACAGAGTTTTTAGAGCTTGGTTACTGTGACATAAATCATGAGAGCTCACATCTTCCTACGGAAGACTCGAAGGTCAAGTAAAACAGAATCTGTCCTCCCAGTCCCCCATAACCCCAAGGCTGATGATATACTGGGGTGTTCAGAAGGCATGGGCTGGGGTGTTTCTCTTCTAATTGATTAATTCTGTCCATTCCTCAGACATATTTTATTGCTAATAATGATGCAAAGACAGAGGAAGTCATGGGGACAGCATTTCTGAAGAGGTGGCTATCATCAGACTCCACGTATCTGGGACTCCTTTCCACAGTGTCTTTGGAACACATCGCAAAGGTCTTTGCAAAACCATTTGACATGGCCATGAGGAAGAAAATATGTGCTTCAGAGATGGTAGCTGAAACTTCACACAGCAGAAGAGCCTGTTCAAACTCTCTTTATAAAATATTCTTCTCTTGAGTGCAGCTGCACTTCTAACGTGGATTGGCTGAGTCAGGAGAGCACATAAAGAAAAGTAGGAGCTCAGCTCTTCAGCTGCTAACACAACCACATCCCACACAGAAGTGGACTAGCTCTATGCAGGTGCTGCACAATCTTCCAGTGCCTCCCTGCAGTGCACCCTTGTAGCCAGGAAGGAGACAAACTTTTGCAATGCTAGCCAGGGAAAATTCACCAAGCAGGTCAGCTTAGAGCAGTGTTAGAAGTTTGTGGGATGCTAGCTCCATCAATGAGATTATAGACCCAAAAGTTTCACCTTGCTTTCAACACAATAAAGCTGGGATGACTCAAGGGATTCAAGAACAGCCATCCTCAGGCAGTTCTGCAGGAAAGACAGCATCCAGCACCTGAGAACATCCCTTCTTCTTTGCTTCTTCAGACCTTTACCACAATGGAGTCATGGTATACCCCTGATCAGGTACTGGCAGACTGGAGGAGAATGGAAGACCGGGGAGGGACAGAGCCCTTTCCCACCCCTCTGTCCTGGAGCTGGTGTTTCAGGCAAGAGATGGCCTATAGGGTTGTGCTCCTGCAACAGCAGCCACAGTCTAGCTGGTACTACATAACAACCAGTCGCTCTGGGCCACACTCTCCAGTGTGAACCCAACTGCTGTGCACAGCATTCACCAAACCATTGCCATCCCCTGCATTCAGGTAAGCTAGGGGACTTTGTGGTCTTGCTAGGTTGCTCTGCTGGAAGGTGCTACATCTAAGACACCAACAATATAGGATCAGTCTTCCAAATAGGTGAGGACAGCAGATGATTATATGAAAATTATAAAAATAATAATGTATTTAATAGCCTCAGCATTCCCCTCTTCTGAGAATGTGATTCAATGTTGTTGTAGAGAAAATAGCACTTAACAAACCTGATTTAGTTCTTTGAGGAGATTACAAAGTTGCCTGATAAATGTAACTACGCAGATATGCTATACTTAGATTTTTCTACAAGGGACTGAGCTAAAACCATGACATCCTGCTTAAAAAATAGCACAGAATAGTATGAACCAGAGGATATGTGAGACAGATTGAGAGCTGGATAACTGACAGATCTCAAAATGTTGTTGTCAGTGAGAATTCATCACCGAAAAACAAATTCCAAGCAGGCTTGGGACTCAGCCCTGCTTTATCCGATGCTTTTTATCAGCAATCTGGAAGATAATGTAAAATGGCCACTGATAGAGGGCATGGATGTCTCGGGTTTGGTGGCAAGGTGGTTGATGAGGCAGTGACACCAAGGGATGGTGACCACTGGGCACACAAGGCTCACTTGAGATGCGTTCCTGCAGCCAATGCTCTGAGGTAGCTGGCAGGAGGAGGAGCATGGGTCATCCCTTATGAGCAGGACTGGCCACGTGTAGCAGAGCTCTTGAATGAAGGCTTGAGATCATTGTGGGTGAGTGGTTCAGTGCAAACACCTCTCCTGGCATGCTGACAAACAGGGACAAGGGCTGCCTGGGAATGAGCACACAAGGAAGGTAGTAAGTAGGATCAGGGAGGTTAATTTGCCTCCATATAAAGCATTGAGACTGAAGTGGATAAGATAACACATCCAGGCCTGGGGCTCACATTTTAATATTCAAAAGGTGGTTAAAGTGGGGGCAGGAAAGAGCCTCAGAAATGAATTAAGGAGTAGAGAAAATGCCTTAGAGCAAGATACTAAAATTGTTCGATCTGTTTTGTGTACCCAAAGGGGGAACGAGAGGAAAATTGAAGGGTGAGTTAAGTTCAGTGTGTAAGTAATTTCATTGGAGAAAAATAGTGAGTGGGACAGGGCTTTTTAATATAGTAGAGAACAGCGTAAACACGAACCGCCACTGGCTAGAAGCTGAAACCAGACAAATTCAAATTATCTGCAAGGCGCACGTGTTTGACAAAGAGGTGATTAACCACTGGAACAAACGACCAAAGGGAGGGGCAGCTTCTCCTTCTCTTGATATCTTCAGATCGTGACTAGACACCTTTCTGGAAGAGATGCTTTAGGTGAGCACAAGTCCCTGAGCACTGGTAAGGGGTAGCAAGGTAAAAGCAATCAGTCTACAGTCTATGGGACAGATTACACAGTCTAATTATTCCCCCTCACCTAAATCCTTTCAGTCTCTAGTACCAATCCACTCTGCATATAGAAATGCCTTGTTCATCTTCACAGCACCCTATGTCACCCTAGTTAGCACCCCTGTTGTTTAGTGAACTTACATAGGAAGACCACGCCAGAGCTTGGTGTAGAGTAACTCCTGATTCCCACCTCAGTGTCTTGACTTCAGACACTATCTTCCCTGCAGGAACCACTAGATTGTATCTAGGTCATGCAAACTTTCCCCCAGAAACAGCCTCTGGGTATAACAACAGTGCAGCAGATACAGCATCAGATCATGCATTAGTATATGTGCTTGTAAAGGTTATGCCTCCAAGGCATCGGCTTGGGCTGGGAAAAGAAGGTTTGCTCCTCTCCCAACATGCACAGCAGTAAATTGATAGGCTGACCCTAAGGTTTGTGATCTGTCCCTCATCCTGCATCATTTAGGTAGCTTGTCCTGTGCAGCATTATACAAGGTGGTCAAAAACAAAATGGGAAAAAAACATGCTGTATTTTCATGCCCATAGAAGGGCTGGGGGTAACTGGGAAGAAGGGGCTTTACGTTAAAGTTCCCCTTGAGTTACTCACACGTGCATAGAGTTTGCATTACTGCTGAATCACTTTTTTTTTCTAAAACCAGCACATTATACATGTGAAAATATAGCACTACCATGGTCTATAATGGGTCAAGGCCTCACCAACACATGCAAAGAAGGGGGAAGTTGTTCACATAGCCATGAAGGTTACCTCCTGTATCCTGTTCAGTTAAATGGAACCCAGAGTGAGTATCAAAGTTAAAAATATCTACATAGTTTGTATAACAACATCTCTATATTTTTGTATATAAATTCAACCTACCTCTTCCCTTCAAATACCTTGGGCTGATGCCCCTCAGCAAATGACCCAAGCTCTAACAGCCTCTGCCCTCTGTCTCTGCTACCCCAGAGAGAAAACCCTCCAAGCCCAATGCACAGGGGTCCTCCAGTTTTGTGTCCTGTCCCGTCCAACAAAGATGTTGGGCCAGTGACCGTAGAGCTTTCTTGAACCCCTCGCTGACTGGTGAGGCCAGTGCGTGGGCTGACACATGCTCATGTCTGTGCATTGGCTCTGTCCCTGAGAAGCCTTCGGTTTAGGGCTCAGGTGTCGGTGTCTTGCATTCGTGATGTGTAAGCTGTAAGTCCCCAGCCAGCTCTGCTGTGTTCATGGGCACTGTACTAGTCATGGGACCCACTTCAAGAGAGAGGATGAGATACTCAAACAACTCTGAGTCCTAAAAGTGAGGTATTCTGGTGTTTGTCACCCCTGAAACCCAAAACGTGTATGGGATACCTGCTACAGTCACAGTCTACTCAGTTTAGGGCATCTGGTTTAGCTGGAAGTCAATGAGACCAATGTTTCCCAGCCACTTCCAAAGATCCTATTCAACATGATTGCATCACATAAGCTGCACGTACGAACCATACCTCCTTGCTAGTGACTTTGCTGAAGGGTTATGGACATACAATGCCAGTGCTGGAGCACTGGTGCTTATAGAGTGCATATGCATCATAGGCATCTGGTGCTTGTGAAGCATATTGCCATGGGATAGATCCCATTTGGTGGGTTTAATGTGGAGCAGTTTTGGGTTTAACACAAATCAGAAGCCTCTGAGTTCTGCTTGATGGTGGATGGGGAAGACATGAAGAGGATGACCTAGGATGGAGATGATGAAACAGAATTGCTGCTGGTGCACAGCAAGTCTGAGTTTCCATAGGACCTTCTGACCACTGTCCAGATGTCCCATGTCTGGGATCAGGGCGCCTGGTGAGGCAGGATGCTCTGCTCTGCAGGGGCATTCTCCTCCGATGCGATCAGGCGGTATCTGGGCCCTTCATCTCACCTGTGCTTGTGCCAAGGGCCAGAGCACAGGACAGCACTAATCCAAGGCTGGTTTCTGGGACAGATTGTTCAGCCAGCCCCTAGTGCTTAATGCATGATCTCACCCAATGGCCTAGTTTTTCCAGTGATAGTGCTTTTCAGGAGCTTTGCAAAGCCTTTCATAGCATCTAAGGGGTATCAAGATGTGAATCCATCCCCTCGTGGCGAACCCGAGGGCCACAAAAACATCTTAGGCATGAATAAGTGGCAGTAGCTAATCTGACCTGCCTGGCAGCTCTGACAGAATAACACCAACAGTTCAGCACTTGAGCTCATTAGTCAAAATCTGACTCGCTAAGGTTGGGCAAACATCATCCTCATTCGACACAACCACTCCTGTGGGGAGGCACAAGGCAAAAGAGCCACAGGCTGGGGATGGGAGGGGAGAGGCGAGCCGAGGACTGTGCCTGGAATCTCGCATGCTGCTGCCCCAACGGAGGGAGGACGGGCATGTGGCATTTTCTGCTGGCATGCAAACAGCTGAGCCTATCTGATATCTGGCACACAAGTGTTTGGCCTGCTATTTACCAGCTCACAAACAGATAAAGATGCAGACTGGGTTGCTCACAGCTTTCCCACAAAAGGCAAGAGGGAGAGAGACATGGCGGGGGGGAAAAAAACACCCAAAAAAAAAAGAACAGGAGAAGGAGTGAGAGTTGTCTGCCCGCAAGCACTCGCTGGAATAATAGCAATAATCACTGTCATCCGTAAGAGGCTCTTGCGCCAGGTTCTGCCTCTCCCCCTCCCTCTCTCCCCTCGCCTTGCTGTCTGAGTCACTGGATCTGAGTCACACTCCTGTTCTATTCCTGTACCCTTCCCTTCAGCTGGGGATGTAGATTTGTTTTGGCTGGAACGATCTGGGCACAGGAGGGACCATCTGCTGCTAGTTCTTGCTTGCTTTGCTCTTGTTTCTTTCCCAGAGAAGGGAAGTGAGTGCTGCCATTGCAATAATTCACAGAGAGCATGCTGGGAACATACACCCCTTAGTGCACAGTCAAGGGCTGCCATTTGTCATCTGAAGGCTCATTATCTGTGGCTGACCCTGAGCAGTTGTCTCCACGTGCTTAAGCAAGCAGCTCTGACAAAAATCACTTTCTTGAGCATCAGCTCTTCCCAAGGAGGGTGTTCTTCCTTTGGTCAAACCCCAAACAGTTTTTATGGGCAGCAGCAGTGCAGCGGTGGGATCTGTGGTGGTTAGTACAAGCCTGCACATCACTGTGATGAGGGAGAAGCGCACAAAACAACCTGACAGCATGCAGAGACTTGCTGTTAGTACGAGTGGGGAATGTTCTGACAGAAGGAGTGCTCCCTTCTGGTTTTCCTGTCAGTAGCAGCAGCCACAGTCAGTGTGTGTGCCCTGCCTCTTGCTGCAACACTACTAATTGGCAGCGGTGAGGAAATGCAAATGACTTAATGTCTAATCCACCACAACCAGTGCCTTGGCTGATTCCTGCTTCCACATCCTGCATAGGAAAGTCAGTAGAGCAAAGGTGCACGAGAGAAGAATCCATGGAAGAGCTGAACAAATGATGGGCTGGGGCTGAATGAGCAAGAGCAAAGGTCTGGGAGAGAGCAAAGTCACATTACAGGCATGCCAGGGTTTTCAGGAGTGATCGGACCTTTTAGAGGCTCTGTGTCTGGGACATCTCTTTGAAGGACGTAGCAGTCAGAGATGTGATACTCAGCGCTCTCCAAAGGAGAGGCTGCTCCTGCGAGCTCTGCCCGAGCATCCCAGAAATGGAGGCCCCACAATGAAGAGTTGCCTTTGGAAGGTTTAATCCTGAGGCTGTGCAGCTCAACCACGTATTTGCCAGACCTGTTTATGAAAGAGACAGCAGAAGGGGTTGCTTCATGCCTGAAAGAGAACATAGCTGTCCATTCAACAAGAAAGCCTGAATCCTGGCCCCTCTGGAAAACCAAACTAACCAAATCAATGTCATGGTTTTAATTTACAGTCCATGAAGGCCTGTGAATTTAACCTAAGCTCATGAAGCCCTGGAGCACTCTATAGGTGAGTGGTTCTGGAAGTCTTGAAGACACATCCGTCTTCAGTGATACCTTTCCCAGTCTCATTCCTCACTGTCCCTCCTGAACAATTTAGACTGGGTTTCCCAGAATCCCAGACTCTTAAAATACTTTGAGTGGCCCATCCCAGGGTGGAGCGTACTCAAACGCCTGCAGATCAGGGAGCCCTCATCAGCAGACTGACTGATGATAGCCACCACACTAATGTCATCCCCCCTGAGGATCAGGGTTGTCAGGCAAATTGATTCTCTGAAGAGTGATCTTAGCTCTAATTTCAGCACAGTGGTAGCTCTTTTTGAGGTAAGGATGCTCCAAAAGCAGTCTGGTGATGGGGGCATTGCTCAGAGGGGCTGGATGTCAGCACATGCAAAACCACCACCTCCAACAGTACACTGGTCACATTGTCATCTAAGGCACTTATAACACTAATGTCTTTAATGCAGAGGGAAATCAAACTACCAAAAGGAGCTGACTAAAAAGGTCTGGGCCAAAATTGTCTGCAGGTGGAGAATGGTCTTGTCATTCTTAATGCAGCGACAGCAATATGATTTACCCTCCCCACAAGTGATGGCTAGACACTCACATCACACTTCCACCCAAGCTAACTCTAAATTGCTCTGGGTCTGAGTCATCCGCCCAGCCAGAGACAAGATGCTTCATCTCCGAGTGGCGGAGATGGGCACCCATTTGTTAAGGTTTGCCTTGCAGGTGTGCCCCAGTCAGGACCTCTGGCTCTGCAGGCTGCCGGCACAAGCCACCAAAGGACAGTCCCTGCCTCAAAAACCTTACAGTGCATGCAAATGCCACCACAGGTGCTTCCTGACTTCTCTAGGGGCTGAACACAAGATACAGCAAAGGCGGCTGCAGCCTGGCAGGAGAAATTCGTAGGAGAGACAGGTTAATCACCCAGCCCTTTCTGGGATGATGGTTTATTATTTTCAGTGCTCTTATTCAATCCCAGATTATGAAAAAACAAAGAGGCTCCTGTCCCACTTCACTGCTGCCTGCTGCTCCTATCCCAGCTTCCAGCAAGCCCCTGTCCCAGCAGAGAAACCCTGATCCCATGGAGTCTCTGGGACTGACTGTGCCAAGTTGCCCCTCAAGCTCAGCCAATCTCTTCCAGCAGGGATTTAAACCAGATAAATTTTCTATTTTCCACAACCTTTTCTGAGGGAATTCTCTAAAAGAAATGACACAGGACACAGCTCCTGACCCCTTGCTTTGGACTTACCCATTTGAGACGGCTGCCTGTTGCAACTGTGCTCACTCCAAGGGACATGGAGGAGGAGTTTTGACCTATGCCAATTAAAAAAGCGTGTTAATTGCCGTTCTAGTTGTGTTCCTCCTCTTTGTGCAGGAGATGTTTCCCATGTGCATTATTTAGCAGCAAGGACACCCAATTCCTCACAAAGATACAAAGACCCAGACAGGTCTTTGGTGACATTGCTTTCCCCTTAATGCTGCTTTCTTTTTTTCATCCCCTCTCTTCTGTCCACCAGATTTTACCCTTTCCACACCTCTGAAACATGAGGCTGATCACAATCAGCCCAAGGCAAAGCGTGAACAGAGACAGCTGATCTTTGCTGCTCTGTGGTTTTGATCCCAAGCACTCTAAGGATGACATCCTCTGCATTTCTCCTTTTCCCAGGCACACTTTGGGACACCCTGGAATTGCAGTACATGTCAGTTGCTGAGATTTCCAGCTCAGCAGGTTTAACCTTAGATTCTTTGAACAACGTGCACACATCTTGCTAAAACTGGTGCATTCAGCGAAGGCTCGGCATACTATTTTACACAGCTGTATTAAAAAAACCCATGCCGCTTCAGCCATAATAACCCCAGCATACATTATAACTCTAACCACATGTCATAGCCCAGTGCTGTCCCTTAACTATAAACTCCCCATCTGCAGATCTGCCTCATCTTCAGAGTTTGGTTTGTTTTTGACGAAGATGGCTTGAGCAGCAAACGTAAGACAGGAGGCTAACGCATGGATTGCAGACCCGGAGAGGTGCAAACCCTTAGCAGCAGCTAGTCTGCTCCACGTTTGCTTCAGAATTTGCCAGATAAGATGCATATGTTGAATAGAAAATGATTATTGTTACTGCTGGCCCTAAATGATCAAGTGTAAAGTACACAGCCTGCTTTCCCCTTCGCTGACCTCTGAAAGACTCACTGGAGAGGGCTTATCCTGGCAAGGGGCAATGCACTGCACTGGGTCTTTGCCTGCCTATAGACAGTCCTGACATTTTTGTCCCCCAACTCATGGGAGTGAGGGGATCCTATGAGAAAATGTCATGCTCGCTGCTGCTGTACCATCCCAAACCCTGCCTCGGCAAGGCTGGACTCTCCAGAGAGTCCGGAGTCACGAGATCTTTGCAAAATGTATGTGAATCATCGAGTTTGCTCAAGCATTTGTCACATTGAAAGTGATAACATGTAGGATCAGCCACGATCCCTCAGAACAAACATGGAGATCTGTGCCCCACGTAAAACTTTTACAACCAGGGCTAAGGATTTTCCCCCAGAATGGCAGACCATGCTGCTCCTGGATGTACCCTGTGAACCTTGCCAAAACCTGGTGAGAAAAATGAGTTTGAGGCTCTGTGAAGCCCAGAGAGAGGCTCAGACATGGGGACATGGGAGGCAACACAAAGGCAGCTTTGGCTTCTGCCATGCCCGAACCCCTCATCCAAAGCAAAGAAGCATTTATCCTGATGCTTTTCCATCTGATGCACATTAAAAGGAGAAATTTGATAGCAGTGTTCCCCTGGACTTGCAGAGGATGCTCGGGATTTCATGCTGCAGCACTTGTAATTTCATCCGCCCAAAGAACAGCCCACAGAGTGACTGGAATTTTTTAGAACAAGATTAAACAATAATAAGAAGTTTTGAGAACAGCCTGGATGAAGATGAACACACTTTGAAATCTCGTACAGTGTGAGTTGTATCCATAGTCCTGAAACAGCAGGAATCAGGAGCGACTCCTACAATGAGACACAGTGATAACAACCTGATGCAATTCACCTCTAAGGCAGGACTGATGCCTGGGGATCGCTGAAATCAGACCCTTTGTTTCGGAGCGATGACAGCTCCCAAGTTTTAATGTTTGTAGAGAGATGTTTTCACCAAATATGATACACAGTGATTAAAATAATGAGCTGGAACAAGCCGAAGTTATAATTGCTCCTTTTCCTCCCCTCCCCCGAGTCGGTCTGAGAGCTTTGTTAACTACCTTGATGAACCAATCTAGAGTTGGCTAAATCAGGGAAGGAGCAAACAAACCCTGGGAGACATCCCGACAAGAAAAGGCATAATCTGGACACTGAGGTTTGAAAGCAAGCTGTATAATGAGAGCTGACTGTATCTCAAAACCCATGTTAGCTTGAATGAACTTATGTAATAAACATTTATCACAGAACATATGTCACTGAGCACCTGCCAGACTTCAGGAGTGGAGCCAACGCAGCTTGAATCGTATATGTATTAAAAAAAAAAAAAGGGAACTTGGCGGCAGGAGGCTGGCAGACGCTTTTACTAGAAAAATCAGAAGTGATTTTGAGAGGAGCAGAAATTTCCTGAAACCTCTTTCACTCCATGTGGGAATATCACACTTGGAAAAAGCAAGAGGCTGATTAGCCTGCATGGGGTGGAGGGTCAGGATGAGCTCCTCTGCTCAGCCCCTCCAGAGCATGTCTCCCCATCCCCACCACCCCTGGGGTCCCCGCACATGCTGCTGCGGGTGGATGGGATGGGCGATGGGGAGCCACGCCGTGCGGAGAGTGGTTTGGGGGGCTCCTGCCTGGCCCTGCCCAAGCAAAGAGGCAGCGCTGGGCAGTGCAGGGTGGCTGCTGGAAAACCAGCGAGGGGAAGGCTGAGCAGGGCTGGAAGGCGAATTCGTGGATGTGCAGAGGGCGCCGGCAGGAGAGGAGTAAAGCTACTGAAATCTGGGGGGATGCTAGCACCAAAATCAAGCAGAATGAGACGGTGGAGGGATGAACAGAAGCTGTGACTGGGAGGAGGTTCAGAGCAGTGGTGTTCAATAGAAATCACGGCACCCAAAAGACAGGGCAGGGTAGTGCGTGGGCTCGGGCAGGGCAGCATGAACCCAGCCTGGGGCTTTCATCCTGGGTCAGTGCTCTCAGGGAAGAGGAGGCAAAGCAGCAAGGGGCCTGGGACAGGAGATGTTTCTATCATCTGATACAATAATGAGAACCAGGGCAAGCAGGAAAAGCTGTGCCAGGCATGAATCACTGAAGTTTGGACGTAGGCTGGGCATGAGAAGCTAGAGAGAGCTGCAAAGCGCAGGTGACAGAGGCAGGTGAGAGGAGAGGAAGGGGACTGCCTTGCTTTGCCACCAATGGACACATCTGCACCATGCTGTGCTTTGTCCAGAGCTACCCTGTGCACACTCTCTCAGGTACCCACAGCGGGGCATCCATGACAGCACAGTCCCTGCTGGAGGTGACAAACCTCTTTCCCCCCAGTGCTATTATTAACCCAGGCCATGCAGCAGACGAGTGGGACTGTCCTGCTCCCAGGCTGTGTGTCAGCAGTGCTGCAGCAAGTCCAGGTATCTCTGAAGGGCAGTGCCTGTGCACTGAAGCCAGACCCTGAATTTCCTGTCTGTTTTATCACACTCGCAAACTGACGGCCAAACCCAGCCCTGGGGAGCGGGCTCTCCGGGAAACAGAGCAAGATTTGCCTTTGCAGGAGATAGTCTCATCTTTTTTTTTTTTTTTTTTTAAACTTGTTATGTGCTCTTCCTGGCATACGGCTTCAAGCCCGATGAACTCTGCAGAGCTACCACAGATTGAGGAAGGGGAGTGAGGGTAACAAGCACAGATAGTAGGGGAGAAGGCTGCCCTGGGAGGTGGTGAGAAGAGAGGCCCCGAGAAAGATACACTTTGTAAAGTCCAGTTTAGGGTTGGAGAGAAGAGAGGGATTTGCTGGTCAGACTGTCCAAACTATACCTGAGTAAATACAAACCCCCCTTCCCTCCTGCTACCTAACTTCAGCACTTACTTATATGACTGCTATTATCATTGCGTCTGAGCACCATGGGATGCTTCTGTGCTTTTATCATTGCTTTTCCCTGCTGCAGGTGTCCTTTCTTTTCCCTGCAGCTATAAATGAGAAACTAAGGCTTGGGAAAGATAAACAGCTGATCCCCAATTGACCCTTTGGACTGCTGACCCTAACTGAAGGGACTGGGGACTTGCCACCTGACTATTAATTAATCAGCTGCCCTTTGTTTGCGTTACAGCCAAGGACTAGCAGCCAGCCCACCATGTGCCCAGGGGGATTTTGCCCAACCCCATTCATATTGGTGGTCATACACTGACTTAGACCAGCTGGGCATCAGGCTCACTAAGTGCAAACGGGAAGACTGGAAGGAAGCAAGAGAAAGGAGAGAGAAGAAAGATGAGGCACTGAGCTAGGGAGAGCACAAGGAAGAGCTTGCAAGAGCGGTGTCAATGCCGTCCTTCTGTGGGGAGCTGCTGGCTGTTCCGAGGAGCCTAAGCCTGAACAGGCTGACTCAGGTACTCAAGGCACGCATGCCACTCGTTCGTCTCCCCAAATGGCTGATCCCAGCTGCTCCACAGGAAGGGAAGAGTCTATCTGGAGAGAAAACCCTCACTAACCACCTGATGGTACAGTATTAACAATAAATGATTCATTGTTATTGCAACTTTCTCTTCTGCGCTGAATCCTGGGGCTTTCATTAACATGCATCCAAGCTGGCTGTGCCACAGGTCTGCAGCATCCCCTGGGTCACAGCTTGCTTGCTGACCTTCAGCTGGCCATGGGTTTATGCCCTAGAGTCACGCTACTTGTTTTTTTTCACTTGCTTTTTTTTCCCCAAGTCTATGGAAATAGGAATGCTGATTCTATCCGTGTGTCAGATTCTCTCCTGTATCTCACTGGAGGAGTTGCTTCAATAAAACCCTGCTAAAGCAGAGCTCCACTCCCTGTGATGGTTCATGGTTGTGAATTTCTTCCACAAGTGTTGAACATAGGCTAAGATTACAATGGATCTGGCATCAGTACCTGCTCAGATTTGCAGGGTTTGGGGGTTTAAAATTAGTTTTTTAAAAAGAAGTCTTGTTGATGATTTGAGGAGGGAAATTATACTTTGAAGAAAATAAAAATTATGGTATAGAGAGGAAGGTTTTTCAGAAAAAAGTTCAAGAAACACCCTTCTCTTTCTCTCTCCTTCTCAGCTGCCAAACATCATTGTTACCCCCCAGCTGCCCCCCATTTTTGGATGAAGAATGTCTGTTTTGAGTAGCCAAAACTAAACATAAGTTAAGCTTCCCAGGTGGGAGCTGGGTTTCCTCAGCAGGGAGCTGACGTTGTGGCCCAACAGCCCCTTCCAGCAGCGCTCAGCTTGTTTTACCATTTCTGGAATTGGGTCATTAAAGGGCAAACCCTTCCTTTCCGTGGTGCCACACCATTTGGAAGATGTTTTACTCATCTGCCTAACCATAACCTACATCGTGATAATTAAGGAGTCAACACTTCTTTCTCCACGTGACAGCAGCTGGCTGCGGTGTCTGGGAACTGGTAAGGCACCCAGCTAGGCAGGAGGGTGACGGCACCCACACAGACGCCCCCGGTTCTCCTGGTTCCTGGGGCTGACTCTGCACTCCCACCGCCTCGAGGAGTCTCCGCTGGGGGCGGACAGATCTTGTAGCGTGGCGGGAACACAGCTCATCCACCAACTATGACAAAAACATTCAGCCCGTCAGCCCGGGGTGGGGGGGGCGGAAAGAAAGAGGCATGAAAGTGAGAGGAAGTGGAAAAGATCAAGGCTAGAGCACAAGGCAACAAGCTCACCACCGGAAAACAATAAAAATAAATACGTTCAGAAATAGCATAACTGACATGCAAAGGAGATCAAAACAGGCCCTCAAAATATCTCCTGGGGGGGACAGAATGGGGTGTCTGTGGTGGACACCATGATTCAGCCTGGGGATGCAGTGAGGGTGGTGGCAGTGTGTGAGTGTTGGCCATCCCCTGGCCACCTCTGCATGCTGCCTGGCTCCCCAGCTTCTAACCTACAAGTCCCTGGAGGCTTCGGTCTCTTGGGAGATGAGGAGCACTTTGTGTCTTCCCTGGGGCATCAGAGCGCACAAGACGCTGCCAGCTTCTCTTAGCCAAGGATGGTGCAGGGGCTCTGCTGGGGATGCAGGTGCTGTTCAAATCTGGCACAGTTCCATTTGCCCAACCATTCCTCTGGTGCAAAGAAAAGCACGTGGGTCATGTTCCACTTACCCCAGCATAAATTCAGAGCATGTCCAGTTTAAATCAGCAAAGGGACTGGGCAGAAAGGAAAGGAGAATCCAGTTCTCCAGAGTTTATTTTGCTGGAAAGGACAACCGCTCTCAATTTGCCTTCATGAGAGTGCTAAAGTTTTAAGCTACTGAGGCATTTAAGCATGCTCTGACCTTTAAGCAAAGATAAGGTTCATGAAGTCATCGTTGTTTTGCAGTAAGTTGCTCCTGTGCTTAGAGCTGAGCACACACTTAAGACTTACTTGTGCTGTGTTCTAGGCATGTGTTTCAGACTGCTGTGAGCAAGTCACCATGGATCAGGGCTAGGTCCTATGGGTCCATCCCAGCTCTGTTTCTGCCCAGCAGTGTGACTGATAGCATGCAGCCAGCTCTGCTGCCTTTCTCTGAGGTTTGGTCTCCTAAAGCACCAAGCACAGCCTAAACATCACAGCCAGGGCACTGTCCCACCACAGGTCCAGAATAATATGTCTTTCACTGCTGACACTATATTAAAAAAAAAACCAACAACAACAGAGAAATCACACCAAGTGCGGATAGATCTCCAGAGGAGTCCTTTGGGCTAAACTGCCCAAACTTGCAAGACCTGGTTGCAGGCTTGCTGCTGTTCTGGCAGCTCTCCAGTTCCCTGTGAATCAGGGAACACTGTGACTGCCACTCAAGGGCAGCAAACTGTTTAAACTGTAATAGCATATTCCCATCTGGCGCACTGAAATGCATGGATGCCCATGGACGTGTTATCCTTCATTCCCTCTATTATAGAGCATGTGATATAGAGTTTTCTCTAAGGAGAAGCAGAGTGAGCAAACACAGTCAGGGAATGTCATCATGTATCTTGAAAGTGTAAAAGGTAGGGCTAAGTATTAAGGATTAATTATTATAGCTGCTTAATGATGCTAGGAATTTTTAATGCTATTATTTCTTTGTGTTATCTGAGCCAGGGCCATGGCAACAGGAAGACAAGAGGACCACCTGCCTGGTCCATGCCAAATGAAGGTTTATATATTGATTACAAAAGTCACAGGGACAAAATGCTGGGGAACATGGGTTCTGGCTGGGCTGGGCTCCACCTTGGCTGGCAGCAGGGACCTCCATCCTCTGCATCGAGAGGTTCTCTTGATCAGAGCTGAGGGAATTTGTAATCCTAATGCAAAACAGGCTGCCCAAAATGGCCAGTTTATAGCCCCAGTCCTGCAAAGACACTGACTGCATCAGGACTTTGACAGACCAAAACACCATTGTTTGCATGCTTAAATATTGCTGCCCTGGGCAATGAAATGAAGCTGGAGGGAGCTGGACACTGCCTACTCTTGCTCCTTGAACACCAGCTCACACTGAAGTAAAGTAACATGCTCCTAAGTGTGAAAGGGCAACACTTTTTTTTATTCATGGCTTCACAAAGCAAGGGAGAATTTTGCCCATGTGTTGAAAGAAGTTTAATTAAGTGCCTCAATCTAGATTTAGATGTTCTCACTTCTGGTGTTGGAGCTTGAAGCTGTTAGTCATTAATACTCATCTCAGGTAACCTCCACCACCCTCAGCCCCTCACCTGACACATACACACACTTGAGAAAGATTGCTGATATCGTCTCTGAAAACTAATGAAATCACAGCGTGATATTTTGATTTCAAAGGCATCAAAGTAATGCAGAATAATGATGGGATCGGGAGGCTCTGATACCACTGCCACAACACAGCTCTTCTTGTCCCTAGATCTGAAAGCACCTTGTGAAGGAGATCCGAATCATTCCTCCTCTGTTCAAGTCAGAGAAACCAAGGCACAAAGCATCGAAGAGATGCAGCCTGCAGGTCTGGGATAGAGTCCACGCTCAAAGCCAGCTGTCCCAGCCCCAGGCTAACATAACAGTCATTGACCACACTTCTCCCTAGAAGAGAGAGATGGGATCTGCCATGGACAAGAGATCTCTACGTATGAGTGTGTGTTTGTTTGTTTGTCTATGGGCACACATGTTTTACAGAGAGGAGGCTACCAGACACAATAACAAACAGAGAGGAAATCAATTCTATGGTCAGCTGGGAAAGCAAGTCCTGCTTTATCTGGTTAGAGTTTAAAGGGCACCAGTGGACATAGGAAAATGCTTTGTAAGGGCTGGAACGGCAACCAGATTTTTTCCTGAGATTATTTCACAATATTTGTAGTTCTTGTTTGCTGCACAGGAGATTAGGCAGAAAGGCCTGATCCCCATTTTGTCCTCCTTAGCAGAGGAGAGTGCTCCAGACCTGCAGACAGGGAGGGCCCATGGTCAGGGCTGCTGCAGTAATTCACAAATTACTGATCTTCAGCAGAACAGAAAAGGGAATAGAAACTGTTCTGTATATTTTAAAAGAGTCTTGTGGAAAGTGGAGGGATCATTAGCAAATCTCCTCCATGTGGAGCTGGAAGTTTATTGCTACAGAACAGAAGGCACAGGTCTCTTAAGGTTAGTAATAAATGCAGCAAATGTTTCCTCTGCTTACTAGTCTGAGTCTGTCTAATTTTTGTTATGGCAAGAATGCCATGCCCTGATGAGGATCATTACAGGGATCACCTATGCATGCAGAGATCCTGCTGCATCTGGGAAAGGTTTGTCTGCTCCCCAGAGATGCTCTGGGTTGCTGGAAACCTGAAGCTCAACTAATCAAAAATCTCTTTTTTCCTCCTTCCCCTTTCGCTTCAGGGCTGGCAATGCTATGCTGCTGGAGTACACCCAGCACGCCTGGGACCCTGCACCAAAGGCAATTGCTCCAGCCAGTGCTGGGGGTCCAGATGCACCACGCACCCCGGGAGGAAGCAGAGCTCAAGGGAGATGCACAGCATGAAGTGCCGTTCTGTGGTTGCAGTTGTTGGGTATCCGTGGGCTAGAAGCCTCTCCGGGTATCGCAACAACTCTCTCAAGATGACTGTGCTGGTAAGAAGTGTGATATCAAGAGCTGTGAGGCTTTGCCCCTGGAAAGTTGTGGGCATTAAGGCTCCCAGTTTGCTTCAGAGACTTCCTCTCCTCCTCCCTCAGGAGCACTATGACTGAATCAACACGAACAGACTCAGCCTTTCAGCTAATTTGCAGACTAGAAAACTGAGGCACGAAGAAAAGTGACTCACTTCATAGCTATCTACCAATCAGAAACTTGTCTAAGGGACAGACCAGGAGAAAAGTCCTTGCAAGAAAACACAGTTTTCCCTAAGCAAGGTAAGCAGTTTTCTTCAGGCAGCCAAGACAGGGGCAACCCCAGTAGCTTGCAAAAGTCTTCCCAAGCCCACAACCCCACCCTGAGCCTCTCCCTGCCAACGTGGCTGTGCAATCACTCTGTGTAAGGGAACAGGAGGGTGGGATGGTCCGGAGACTCTCTCAGCCCTCAGAGCAGAGGAGGGTATGCCCACATCTGGCCTTGGGCACCCAAGACATCGCTCACTCTCTGCAGTGCTGCTGTAAGCAAACAAGTGGCAACTTCACAGGAATGGCCCCACAGCAGAGAGAGGACCTGCCTTCCTCATGTCTCCATGGTCCTTGTGCCTTGTCATGGGTTTCAAGGTCACGTGACAACCACCACTGAGGCCAGAGGTGTTTTGGTATCCTGGATCTTATCTGCAAGGCTTTGTCTCTTCTTGGGTTTGGTGCCAGTCCAAATCTCTGCTGACAGCAAAATTGACACCAGCACAAATGCTCCACTGCTGCCTGGGGAGCCAAGGGCTTGGAACTTTCCCCTATCAGTTCTTCCACTAGATTGATATCTGAGGTTGAATGAGAGCAGGGCGCTCAGAGATACATCCAAACGCAAACAGGACCCTTGCCAGTAAAGGAGAATCCATCACGGCCATCCAAGGCTGTACCAGTGGTTAATTAAGGCTCATGATAGAAACACACCTTATGCCTAATCTGCACTTTTCTGGCTTCAGATTTTGGCCTCTGGATCTTGTTTTACCTCCCATAGCTGGCCAGGCCTGGCATTATGCAACTCCTGTACCACATCACCTCCCAGCAGGACTGGGTTACCCTGCCCAAAAATGTTGCCTGGGAGGACGGTGAGGGCTTCAGACCTTCTTTTGACATTTTGGATGCCAGGCAGCCTATTCAGAGCTGTGTGGGCACAGGTAAGGGACCTCACACATGTTTCCCCAGGGTTAGACTGACTGCAGATGTCCTGCGGATGCTCGGCATGTGCCCAGTCTGTTCCCCATGTCTTGGACATGCCAGTGTCCCCCTCCAGCTTCCGTACAGGTCAGGACAGAGCTGAGGGTGCACTCACTGTTCTTCATTAGGGGGCTCGTTTTTCTCTCTTTTCCTTCCCTGCAACCTCCCTAACCACCTTCTCCCTGAGGGATGGGAAGTGGTACCCACGTCAGCATCTGCTGGCTGTCACTGCTGGCAGAGGCATCACAGCTGCTTGGCTCACCCTTACTGCCGGGTCCAGCTCCCGCTCTCCTGCATCCCCCTCCTAACACCCTGCTCTCACTGCCTCTGCCTGGCTTCTCCCCTTGAAACACAGCCCTTTGCCTTCCCAGCGAGCCCATGTCCTCAGGGGATGCAGACTGCTGGGCAGCACTAGTGCCCTGATGGATTGATTCAGTTTGACTTCCTCCCATGCATTTATTCAAGTTTCCTAGAAAGCCTTTTTCACTGGAGGCTTCCTGAACGAAGCAGGTGGCATGTACATGCATGTGTATGTGTGGGTCTGCAGGATGGGGGGGAGCTGAATCGCCAGTCCCTGCCGTTACCCCCAGCACCGTGATGTGCTGTGCCAGCTCTGCGCATCCACACAGCGAGGGCTGGAGGGATCTCGGCATTTGTGGAATGAGCATCTGGGAATGTGCATCTGATCCTCAGACCACGTGAACGGGGGGCTAAAAATAATAACCAACTGCCGCTCCATTCCTCGGCAGCATCTGGGGGGGAGTTTGTGTAGGGAGAAGCAGCCATCAACCTCTAACACCACACAGCAGCATCCCTCTGCTTCACAGCCTGGGTCTGTGCGTATAAAAGGGGTCAAAGGCTGCAAGCTAATTTTCTTTAAAAGGGTTTCTCTCAGGGAGGGCTATGTTGTGAATTTTCTCCTACCTTACCCATCTGCTGCTGACCTGGCCTATTAAGAGATGCCCTGGTTTTGCACTTGAAACCTCACTTGCCCTTTGCAGAGGAGCTGACACAAGTCCCCACTGTATCAGTGAAAAGGTGACAGCATTACAAGAGAAAGGCTGTGAAGACTGTCCCTGTGAATATGGTAGAGATCACGTTTTGAGAGCAGTCAATGCCTTCCCCTGCTGCAGTGTTGAGCAGAGTCAGGCTGTAGCAGATCTACAAGATTGCTGGTGGGAACAGTCACTGCCTTGCCAATGCCTTTTTGCAATTCTTTCAATCATCAGCTTTAGCCGTGCCACTCTCTCTGCAGTGGCGCTGACCAACTGTGGGCGACAGAGTCAAAGAAGAATTGCCTGTGGTGACAGCTTTGTTTAAACTTGCTTGTTGTGTAGGCTTTCCTTTCCTCTCTCCTAATCAAAAAATAGCTTTGCCCAGAGATATCTTGCAGCAGGTAAATACCTTTTCCAACCAAGCAACAGCAGCAGCATATGGATCAGGTGCTGCACATCTAAGGGAGAAAAGCTCAGCAGAGTCCACCCCAGTTCACACCTGCATTTCCTTTGGTCTTCTTCAGGGTCTGGGCGGCTCTGGAAAAGCAGAGTATGGTTAAACCTCCCCATGTCTGGTTTCTTTCTCTGTAAAATCAAGCTCGTATCACTCCTGTACTTCTTGGTGGAAGGTGGGGGAATTCTGCCACAGGGTTGCAGAGAAGAGTACAGCCTGGCTGTGGTCCTTGCTGAATGCTGACTCAGCCTCACACAGGGGTTTCATCTTCCCTTTTTCCATCCCACAACTGGTTCTGCTGCCACAGGGGACACCGGAACGATCAAGGACTGAGAAGTGAGTGGTTTCTCTCAGGACCTATAGATCAGAAAAATGGGCAAGTCATAGTAGCCACTGAACAAGGGGAGAAAGGTTTCTGCCAGCATCAGGAGGAACAGGAGCGGGGAAGGTGTCGGGGAGCACAGCATTCCCACAACAGCTTTCTTGCAGGTACCCTGGTTCCCAAAATCTAGTACTGTATCATTCCAGGCTAGCATATGAGGTAACAGCTCCACGGCTGGTCAATTTGTGGCTTGTGGACTGCTTGGTTCACAGGTTGTTTGAAGCTGGTTCCTGTGCCAGGAGAGCAGCACCAGCTGGCAGGTGGGCTGCTCCATAACCCAGAGTCCTGGCTGGGAGGCAAAGGGGGTGAACACACTAAAACCAGTTTTGCTGGGTCACACAGGCACTGAACACCCGTCCCTTCTGCTCTCCTGAAGAGTCAGAGGAGCCCTGAGAGCATTAACTTCTTCCAGCACCATAGACATGGTATGTCATCTTTGGGATGACACCATTGCCATGCAAGTGAGCATGAAGGTGCCTCAGCTGTGGCCTGGTTTGTACCAAGAGCAAGATCAAAGCAAGACTTGTTTCATGGACCAAAGGTGCACATGGTGGTGGGAGAGAAGCTGGGCATTGCAAACGGGAGATGGAAACACCAGGCTGCCACATTTGGCTTTCCCGGTAGGTAGGGAAAGGCCTGGCTGGATTTAAGATGCAACTACCACAAGGATGTGCCAAGACCATCCCTGAAATCCTTGTGTGAAATTGGGTCTCCTGGGAAACCAGCCCAGAACACAGGGTACAGAATGTCCTGCCTGCCTGACAGGTAATGAGCAGCTTGAGTCATACCTGGGCAAGGTGTCCCCAGGCTGAGATAGACTCCCAGCTTGGGTGGGTCAAGGTGCAATTGCCAGGTTGTGTGCCCCAAATTTTGAGGCAGGCCTGGATGCATCTCCGGCAGAAGGCTGTGTGGGACAGAAGAGGACAGCTAGCATGTAATGGAGGAGACCTGGCTTGGCAGGGAGATCAAGGCCCTGGGAGTGGGAAGGAAAAGGAGAGGAACCAGGAACAAGAATTGGGCCAGGGTGGAGTGTGGGAAGTGGAGCTAGAAAGAAATATCTGAGAGTCTTTCTGTGGGAGGATGAGAATTTGATTCCCTTGGGGCTGGCAGACCCATTGAGCCCTGTACCAGACACCTCCTGGCAGGCCATGGAGGCTCCGCAACATCCCCACCTCTGGGCCTTGCTCTCAGAAGTACCCAGAGGAGCTGGGAAATGACAGCAACAGCTCTGCAAGCTTCGACACCTGCCAGCTGCTATGAAACCCTGTGGAGGAGAAGCCTCATCTTCTTTGCCGTTTGCCGTATACAACCCCAGATCCATTTCCTGGATGGTGGCCCCTTCCTTTGCATGGGAAACCAGGGGAGGGGACAGCCTGTACAAGAACAGGGAGTATCCAGGGCAGTGTGGGAGCACCAGGCATGGGAGAGGAAGGGCTTCTGAGCATAGCTCTGGGAAGTGTGGTAGATCCTGACTATCTTAATCACCTCACTGGCTGGAAATGAGAACTGAGCTCAGGGTGTGCAGGTGACTCTTGCATTTCTGCTGCATGTGGTCAAAAAGTGGTATATTCCTTGTTTCTCCACTGCTTTCCTCCTTATCCTTTTAGCCACTGAAAATATTCACTTTTTATTTGTAAATGTAAATCTCTCTGAGTTGGGAAATGTGCTGCTGACTCTAAGGTTGGAAGCCCTGTGCCTTTTTGTGCTTCCCGAGGGGCGGGTTCCCCTCACATGTAATCTCCTCTCCGATCAGCTGTGAATCATAGACCATCGATGGCAGCTCAAGCAGAGGGAGACCCAAACATAATTGCAGTCCCTGGGGAGTGCTTCAGCCATCTCTCTGGCTAAGCCTTTAGAGGTTTTCAGTTCATTAAGAAATCCCTGATTTCCTACTGAAGAAACAGGAGAAAAAATTCCAACTACACAGTTCCCAATCTGTGGCCAAGCCACAAAAGATTTGCTGTTGCTTCCTGGCTCCAGACTCGACAACCTATCTAGTCAGGGACTCAGCTGAGCTTCTGGAAGTGCTTCACAAGACTAGACCAAAATGTGGCCCCCACCAGCAGCACCACACTGCTGCATGCTCCTGAATCCAGCTCATCCATCCCCTCTGGCCATGTACACCAGGAGCAGCTCCACAGAAGTGAATGGAGTTACACCCCTGCACAACATGAATCATGTCCAGCGAGTCTTAAGCTGACCCTTGCAAGGAGCTCCTGAGGCATTGCATGAAAATTATTTATGGGTGGTTTTTATTGCCTGTAAGAGGATGTAGAAATCAGACAGCGCCCTTGTGGTTTTCTTCTGTCAAATTATGATCAAGGCTGCTATTTTGCTTCCCAAATATTTAAGTGTGAGGCAGAAATCTTTACAAGGGCTACCACATTCCTTAGGTTATCTATATTGGTACTGCCTGGGCCTATAAATTCTAGAGGGACTACCAAAGTAAATAATACATTTGCCTGCACGTATATTGCTCTGGGGGAACTCCTATTTCCTGTAGCACAAAGGTCAGTAGGTCAGGGACCTACTTGCAAATCAATAGAAAATTACCTTTCAAGTGACACCTGTATTAACCTTTGACTCTTGTTCATCTGCATGAGGTTAAGGCCACCAGCCCCTATGGGGAGAGTCCTCCATTGTGGCTATGATTTATTTGCATTATCTGTTTTCTCTGCTGGATCTTTGGAATTGCTGGCACAGTTCCCACATGGTGTGCAGGGCCATTTCCCTGTGCATTGGTGAGGGATGGCAGGAGCTACACAAGGCTGTGCTTTTCACTGACAGGTGTCAGAAACAATAAGGAAAATGTAAATGTTTGGAAATGAAAAAAAACCAAAACAAACAACAGGAAACGATTACAAAGACCCCTTGTCAACATAAAGCTTTTCTATCTGAAAGATGTGTTCTTAGCTCAATCATTAATGACACCCATAGGTCATTAAAAGTGAATGAGTTGTAAAAATCAAACTCACTTGCCATTAGAGCTGAGCTGGAAAGATCATTGCTGGATCCTACAGCCTCCAGACTGGTGTAAATCACTCCTTGTTTTCATCAGGGGCTGGTTCACACTTGGTATTTCTTTCAGCTTGCATGAGGAAATCAGGGTGGTCATTTCATTCTGCTTGTTTCTTTTGCTCTCCACCCCTTGCATTGCTGCGAGCCCCTGCTGGTCCACAAATAGCAAAGAGTTTAGCAGAGCACCCCCTGCTCACCCCATCTCTTACTGTCCCACAGCAGTGCTCACACATTGCCAGCTCAATGTCGCAGCTCGTCTCCATCTCTCTAGCCAGGACTTCATTTAGCAAAAGGTCCTGCCCAAGACTTGACAAAGGAGTCTTCGGACCCTATGCTGGATGCTTTCCCCATAAGCCAATTTATGTGAGAATTGAGCTGTGACTCCTTTCCCTCTCCCCTTCCATAGAGGCTGTGAAATATCTCTCTTCTGGGTATTATTGAGCTTGAATTATCACTCAGGGATTCATGAACACAGATCTCTTTCCATCACTTCAGATGCTGTTCCTTAGTGTATGAGGCAACTACGTCTTTTGTTTATTTGTAATTCCACCTTTGCACCCCAGAGAAATGCTGTTCTGTTGCTTTGCTGCTGGTGAAAATCCTTCTGCAAAGCTCCACCCTCTGAAGCAGGTAAGGGATGGGGTGATCATTGGAAAATAGCTGACGTATCTCAAACAGCTCCTCTGAGGACTGAATTCCTAGTCAGCCCCAGCAATCCCGCCAGAGCATGTGAAATGTCCAGTGGGCTTTAGATAACACCGAGCAACACTCAGTTGGCAGGAGGGCATGGTGTCCTCAAGCCCACCATGCTGGCATGACAAAAGTCCACTGGCATGGGACACCACCTTTCCCTTGCCACCCTTCTTCGGTCCATGGGGACACCTCGGGTGTAAGGGGCCACACAGCTATCTTGAGCTAGGCTTCCTCTTGCTCCAGGCACGTGCACTTTTGGCCACTGGCTTCTGATTGTCACTTGGGACCTGTGGGTGCTTCTGGAAAGCAATTAACAGACAGAATTAAAATGGGCAGAACATAGGACTTGGCACATTGCAGTTGGCAAACTCTCCCTACCCCTCTGGCTTACTTCAAGCCCTAAACCTAGCTGATTGTATCCTGTTAACAGGCTTTAGTTCTGGATGCTGTTGAGAGTCTGCCAAGCACAATCTGTAGGATGTTTTAATTGGAGTAGAGAACAGTAATAAAAAGACCTTTGACCAGCCCTGCAGATCAGGCTAACAGGAGGAAGGACAGCACTGCTGTTCGGTCACTTCCGTTGAGTTGCCCTTGTTAGACGGAATGGACACAAGGTCCCAGTCTGCTTGCCAGCTGTCCCTTCTGCCCAGCCGCTTTGTACACAGTAGAAAGGTACTCTGACCACCTAAAACCACCCAGGCACAGTAGCACTGAATGGTTTGTTGATACTTCTCTGAAGCAAATGTGGTGGTGGCATCCCTTACAGTCTCACCTGGGAGGCTGGGGACATCTGTCTGATGGTCCAGTACAGGGATAGGCAGTGAAGACATTCCCTTCCTACAACTACCATGGGAACAAGTATCAAGAAGCAGTTGGGGAAGAGCATGCAATATAATGTCCTCCTCACCCTAGTCGCATTCAAGTGATTTCACTTTTGAAGGCACTTCCTGGAATTCAAGGTCAGGATCTGTCCTGTAGTCTTCACTCACAGCTTCTCAAAGCAGCAGCATCTTCACATCTTTCTCTTTGGCTCATCTGGGTCCTGCAAGATGGGCTTTGCCATGGTGGGATGTCACTACTCATGAGTTTCTTGCAGGAAGCCCCCCTCCAGAGCACCTAAGGTGACCAAGTCACCACCTCCTTATGCAACTTTTGGGACACCCACCCTCTGCAAGCTGAATCAGAACAGGGTTGGATAAAGCCTGTGCTCAGTCCCAGTGGGCAGGAGGATGGTAGTTTCCCAAGGACAATGATGATCTACAGCTCTGCTAGTAAAAGCTCAAGCACTGGAACTCCTCTGCCACCTGGGAGCCTCGGCAGGCAGCAAATGTTTCCTGCTTTCCACAATCCTTTCATTTCAGTGCCTGCTCTGTGCTGCTTGGTGTCCATGCTGTGCAACATCACACAGCACCTGTACTCTGCTGCAGAAAGGACTGCATTTTCTCAGGGGTCAGATGATGCCCCTCTAACCTGCCTGCATATGCTATTCAGTCAGCAGGAGAACATCAAAGGAGGGACAGACTTCACTATGGCAGCAATAAAATCAGTGCTGCCACAGATTTCAAAGGAGCTGCAATTGCTGAGGACCAGCTTGGCCACACAGTCCCTTGAGGACTGGGGCATTTGGTCACTTGGGGGTTCCACAGACCCTGTAGGTTCCATTTGGGCTGGAAACAGGGCCAGGAAGAGATCATCTTAGATTATATGATGTCAGATCAAAAATCTAGTCTTGATCCTCCTCCCAGAACCCAGCCCTGCCCAGGCATCCCCACCACAGGCAGCATGGGTGGCATGGTGTATGGGGCCACATGGGGCTGGGGAGGATGGCAGATGCCAGTGTGGGAGCCCAGCTCACAGCATCCCAACTACACTGACTTAAAGCACAACGTCTCACCTGCTGCTGCACACGGCATGGTGGGACCACGAGGGCAGGCTCACTGCTGAGGGGGCTGCCGAAGGGGAGCACAAGGTGGGGACTGAACCAGGACCTCGGTTTCGCTTCCTGCCCTGTGTGTGGAGAGATCATTAAAAATATCTGACTAAGGCAGACTTCTTTGTTCTCGGTATTACTAAGCCCTCCCCGCTCCTCAGCCCCCCACGACAACAGCGGTGTGGGCAGAGCTATTTCACTTTCCCCTGGTTGCAGACTCATGGCTGCGCAGGCAGGTGTAGGGTGTACCCCTCCCCACCTCTCCCAGCCCCCCCGGTGCACAATCCTTCCTGCAACAGACCTGGGCACATTTCCTCAGCATGTCAGTGGGTCGCAGCATCTTAATCCTTAGAGAGCTCTGGGGACACCAAGCCAGGGTAAGGTGGATGATGCTGAAGGATATCAGGTGGGGATCAGGTCCCAGGAATGCTCAGAACAAGGGAAGATTTGGGACCCTGCTTGCTGGGCACAGCAGAGCTGGGCTGCACAACCGTCTCCTATGTGGTGTCACAGAGAGGCAGAGCTTGACAATCTCAGTCTTGGCCGCCATCAAGTTCATCATAAATTGATTTCCTCTTGGATTAATATAGTGACTATAAATGATATGAGCATTTTAATATCGGCCTCCATGACTCCAATATTGGTTTTAATGGCCATGTTGACTAATGTGTACAGTACTTTACAAATCTGTAACACGCCTTTTCTTGCCAGAGTAACTTGCAGCCTAGTGCACATACAGACATTGCATCTTAGAGGAACAGTAGTTTGTAATTTAATGTGTCCTCTTTCACATGCATCGAGCCCTGTGGTGCAATTAGAAGCTCTCTTTTGCAAAGCCAGTAATTAACGCTTCTGCAGTAGCCTGGGAGTTGGGAGTGGGACAGGGCATGTTAGGTGAGCTAAAGCCAGGTTGCATTGGGATGAACGGCTATCAGAAGCTCATCTCTGAAACAACAGTCAAGAGAGTGGCATAGCAGGTCAATTGGAAAGACTGTTTCTTCTTGTTTTTCCACTCTTGACTTACTAACACTTTTTATTGATTTCACTGCAGATAAAGAAATAAACATTACACCTACATGGTCTGTCATGGAGACCTGTGTTTCATTCCATGTTTCCAAATTCCAGGCTCACTTTGACTCTTGGACTAGATCAGCTTTCCTTGTGCATATTCTGCCCATCTCTGACTCCATTCTTCCAGCTGTACTAGTGATCACTACAGGATCCCATCAGATAGTCAATCAGATTTCAAAATGGGTGAAATTAACCTGGGGCAAAATATCCATGCACCATCTAAGCTTTAAACACCATGAGTTTTGTTGCTACGGAAGATTTGTGTTTTCACCCTGCTGGTGCAAGCAAGTGGCAAACTGGCAGGTGATAATCTGCTGATATTAATACTGTGCTGCAGGTAAGTGGAAGCTGACATATCTCTCTGTCAAGAACTTGACTAGCATTGGGCAAGGCTGTCGCATTCTGCTTCTAAAAGCTTAGGTGAGATGGCATTCAACTAGGAGGCTTGCTTAGCTCTGCCTGCATATAGCAATGAGGGCTTTGCTGCACTCGAGATGAGAACCCTGGAATCCAGCTCTGCTGTGGCCCATTCACCCCACCAAGGTATTTGAGATGAGCACATGGAGGACCATCTAAACTTAATGAAGGACCATCTAAACCTTATGTGTGGAGCCATTTGTGGAGACAGATCCAGGAGCAGATATGAAGGGTGTATGGAGCTGCCCACTCATGTGAACATCCCCAGGGAGATCAATGGTGCTGAACAGGGCTGATGAGACCTATTGCCTCCCTGGAGCAGGCTGTGACTGTCAGGGAGGTCCTGACCACCCTGCCACTGCTGTCACTTCACATGCAGCTACTGAGACCAGGAGCAGGGCTGGCACCCCATGGGGGCCACTGTGGAGGAGGCACCCAGACCATTACTTCATGGTAGAAGAAGAAGCTGATGAATAAACTCAGAAGTACTGGGCCCAGGCCACTGCAGGGAAAGAGAAGGTTTTCAGTGAATCTGTCCTCCTTTTTCCTCACAGGACTGACATGACAGATAGCAGCAGTGGTGGAAACACTAATAGGACAAATTATTTCCTGCACAAATGGACCCCCGAATTTAAAACCTTGGGGAGAACTTGTTTAGGGGTGCTGCTAAGCAGGAGCTGGTGCAGGCAAAGCCTTTGAAAGTGAACATGCCATAATGCTTCCCTGAAAATTAAACCCTGAGAGAGATGTGCCCTTGGAGGCTGGGAGAGGACACCTTATGCATTCAACAGTGACACCATCCCCTCCTGCACATGCTGCTCCTTCAAAGCAGAAGAGACTGGTCGGGGCATGGGAGCCATTTTTGTACGAAGTAGCCAAGAATTAGAGATAAGTGGCTATTTTCAAAGTTTAATTTAAAAGAGTTGGGGTTTTTGAATATGATTTCATAAAACACGGAAGAGGCCTTCCTTAATAATGCAGGTTTTTAGGAAATGTGAGGCTACGTGCACTTTTTCCAGCACCCCAGGGTGCTGCAGGTGTGGGGAGTGCTTAGGATGCTTCAGAGAGGAAGAACGAGGGAGAGAAAAGCTTTTGGGATGAAGTGGTTTTTGTTCATCTAATCAAAGCTCCTCACTCAGGGCTAGAGCAAAGCAGCCAAAGACCTCTCCTTTTTACCATTGTCAGATGAGAGAGGTCTCTGCAGGTTGTTCGTCTTGCAGGAGGTTGCAGGTTGCTGTTATCCTGTTCTCAAGGTCTGAAACCCTGGACGATCGCATACTCTGAAGCAACACTGTGTTGGGCAGTGCAGCTTCTCTGGGTCCTGGTGAAGGACATCTGCCAGCCAACACCCACCCCTTCCCAGGTCACCCTGAGCAGGAACTGCCTCAGCCAGGCAGGGTCCTGGCCTCGGAGTCCAATCCCAGGTCGAGGACCCACTTCCCAAGCTGCCCCAAATCTCCAATGCTGTTCAAGGACACTTGCAATCTGCTTTGAACAGGAGAAGATGGTGTTTGGTGAGACCTGGGTAGCAGTCCAGAGGTGGCTGATCCATGCAGGAGATGCTGAAATGGTGCACCATCACCTCCTCCAGCCTTTCCAGGACAGCAGGGGTGGGAAAAATGGGGCGAATGAGTGTGAGTGTGTGTGTATGGTTGTGCATATGTGTGTGCGTGTGTGCGTGGGTGTCTGCTTGGGTGTAGGACAAAGCATGTAAATAAAGGTAAAGAATGTGCTGTATATGTGAGGATGGAGGCTGGGAAAGGAAAAATTACGTAGCCGCAAAACAGAACTCCTTTAGCTGTTTTTCTCATAAAGCAGCATGAGGATGTTTCTGCTAAAGCAGCCTCCTTTCACAGCAGCTGCATTATGAAAAGACTTCTTTTTAACAAATCCATCTGCCTGCTTTTTAATAAGCAGGGCTTTCCACCATTGTATATGTGCGAGGTCTGACCTTTTCATAGGAAAAAACATTCATAACCAAAAACTATAAATAGAAACCTTCAGACTGGAGCAGATAAAGATGTAGGTTATGTGACTTTTTTTAAAAAAAAAAGAAAAAAACCAACAAAAAAATAACATAATGTGGGAGGGAAAGGAACAAGCTCTTTTAAAAAGTCATAAACTTCTGTTATTGCCTTAAGCTTTCTTAATATTTACTGAAACATTTAAGGAAAGACTTAAAACAATACAGCTTACAAGACATCTGTATCTAAGTAGGTATTTTTACAAAGCAAAGGGAAAAAAAAAGATTAGAAACATACTTAGTTTGGGAAAAAGGGTATTTCCCCCAACTACGAAACAAAGAGTTTATACAAGGTTTGTATTTCTAGGGTAAGTTAAGTTTTATATTTTTTTCACATTCTGGTTCTGCAAGTTCTCGTGCATACACATAACTTTGCTCATGAGTACAGACACTCAGCCTTCAAAGGGACTACTCATGTGAGAAAAGCTGATCATTCATTGTTTCCACTTCAAACCATATTTGGTCTTGTATTTTAAGCCCCAGCTGCTGGAGGCAGGTGATTACATGAGAATCTCACTTTTCTTTAAAAAAAAAAAAAAAGTAGAAAAGTAAGTTTCTAAATCTTGTGGTTGAAGAGAAAGCTTGAAAACATGTCCTCCACGGGGCCTCAGAACCAGAAGGCAAATAATATGAAACCAATCTTCCACCTAAATCTGCTAATCACGCACATTTCTTGATTGGGAGAAGTATTTGTTAAGTGTACAACAAAAGAGTTCAAGAAAGAGGAGTAGGAAACGATCAGTGCAATTGTGGCTTATCTGAGCCACGTCAGCAAATCACTGTTTGCCACATGCAAAGACCCTTGGTGGATGCCAGCTCGCAGATGCTCTGAAGAGCTTTGCTTAGCAAACACTCAGGTAAGTCAAAGTGAATCAAGAGGCAGCTTTGCTTAAGCATGCTGTTAGCTCATCGGCTGTATCCCATGCCTCAGATTCTAGGATATGCATATCTTATGTGATATTTAAGACAGCACAGAGAATAAATCAACTTACTTGGTGCTGTCAGCATGAAAATAAAGATAAGCTGTTAGCTGTAGCCACTGAAGGGTGCAGTGGTACTACAATACTTAGAGTCTCTGCGTTGGTTTTTGATACACTTCAGCAAACTAAGAAACAATTACGCTGATACATATTTCATCTGGCATTGCAGGCTGAGCATCTTTTACAACTATTGTGTAACTTCTCAGGTGTTGGCTTCGGTTTCCCTAGAGAGGTATCTTTTTGCTGTGACTGCGCAGTGCTGGGCTCCTTTCCCCTAAGGTGCAATATCTCACCGTCACTGCTCCACAGCGCAGCACGGTGACAGCCCTCCCTTGAACTGAGCACCTCCAGTACCGTGACACTGCTCACATTAGGAACAGAGACAGGCCAAAGAATGGGGTTTGTCCAGCAGCCACAACAAGGAACTTTGTCTCTTTTCTGCTGCAAGGCATTTTAGATTGAGTTTGTGTCACCACTTCCCCAATACCTATAAATATTTTTTTCATATCTAGAAAATGGGAAGCTACTTAGAGATCGTAGAAATGAGAGCAGGACGGTGATTTCTGCAGAGGTGTCTGTCTGTGCCACCACAGCTCTGTGGGCACAAGCACATGTGCACACTTGCTGCACATAGAGTTTGCCTCATAGCTCCATTTCTCCCAAATGATGATGGACTGTTAGCCAAAAGCCTCCTGGGCAGAAATGTTGGAAATTTTTTTCAGAAGCTGCAATTTCTGCAGAGATATCACGCCAAAAGTCACACAAGTGAAACACAAACCCTTGGGGCGAGGAAAGATGTCATGAATTCTGCATGGGTGGTTTGAAGAGAGGGGAACCCCACCATCCACATGCAGAGAAGTGAGGCATGGATTTTGCCCAGCACCTGGTGCATGGCTGCTCTCCATCACTTGGGGTGGATGCAAAGAGGAAAGGGGGGCTGCTCTTGGGAGAACTTGAACTCTGCAACAGATGCCTGTTTTAAGAACAGAAACACATTCCTTTCTGCAGGGCTGCACTAGAAGTGGTCATTAAGGTAAAATCTAGCCCTGCAGAAGCTGATGGCAAGGTCTTCATGGACTTTGTTCTGGTTCAAATTACACCCCTTGGGTTTGACGGTGGTCCAGACACTGCCTAAGCCTGAGGCTGGCCTTCTGCCTTCCGCCAAGTTTCCTTCTGCAGCGGTGGAATGGCGCCTGGGTTGTATCTCACCAATAAAACAAATAGAATTAAATCATGCAAGGGTGTTTGAGTCGTGATTTTCATCAGCATTTCCTTTTCACTGAGCAAAAAGTCTAGTTTGAATGCAGCCTACTATTTCAGTCTGCAAGAAAAGGCTACATAGAAAATAGGTTTTGAATCAGATGCTTTACATAAACCATGGGTTCTACTAAAAACTGATCCATTCTTCTCTTTTTCACTCCTACAATAGCGACTCTGCAAGGAGGCATTAGAATTTTCAGTACTTTCATCTTGTCTCAGAACATTTAAGGTGGCCAAAGATGATGATGATGATAATGATAATAATAATAATAATAGCAACATTGAAATCATTCATCACAGCTGATTTATTGGAGGAATTTTGGCACACATGAACATGATAAGTCATCCAGAAATAGATCATGTTTTTCTGAAATATATTTGAGGTGCAGGATTATTTACCAAGTAAGTTATACCAAACAAATTCCTCTCACTGTTAGCAGAAGACACTTTTCTTTTGAGTTGTGTTGACTAAGTAGCACCACAGTTCACATGGTGAATATCTGTTTCTTGATTGGGAACGGGACCAGACATCTAACTTTAACCATGTGCCAGATATCTCCTGGCTGAAACCAGCCATACATGCATGATCAGGCCAAGGGAACACAAGGAGGCTGATTTTGGCAACCAGTCCATGTGCCAGTAATACAGAGGCTTTCCAGCAGCAAAGGGCTCAATGTTGTCCTAACCTTGCAGATGCTGCAATGGGGAACAAGAGCGTCATTTTAACTGCCCTTCGTGACATTCAGATGGATTGGGGAGGCTGTTCTTAAACAGCCACATAGGTGGTGAAATCATGAGGGCTGTGGGAAGACAAAACGGAGCCCTCCTTCTGTTTGGAGAAAGCAAACTGTGGTCTCACTTTGCTTTGTATCCAGCCTTGCTTGGTCCTAGCTGATGCACGCGGCTTTTTTACAACCTCACTCTGAACACAGCCCCTTGGCATACACCTGCAAAACCAGTCAGAGAGGAGGCTGGAGCCTGTGGTGCCTCCATTGGCTTTATATCCACATCACTGGGGGTTAGATGCAGCTGAAAGCACCTGGAAAAGCTCCTGGACCTCCTGGTAAATTGAGCTACAAAGGGGTCAGCACTCAACCCCCACTGACCCATCTGGGCATCAGCAGGGAGTGTTTGGACTCCTCTCCTTGTAAAGGCACTGGAAGTCACCTGAGATCATTGCCAAGCATGCAGCCACTTACAGACAGGGTGGAGAACTTGTGGATGGACTTTGGATTGTCCTCCTGTACAGACAGACCAAAACCCTGGGTTTTTATTCAAACCTAAGGGATCTCCAGCATGGAGTGGCCAAAGACAACTTCAACAGCTACCCCGTCAGCCCTCCCCTGCAAGAAAAAGACAAGCAAATTCATGGCTGTCTCTGATATTGTGATATATACAGACCCCAGCTAGATTTAGTGCTTTTAGAGAAAAGCATCAGGTTTCCTTATTCCAAGGGGTTTGCAATTTAAATCTGGGAGAGAAAAAAATTGGCCCCAAACTAAAACAAATACCAGAGAGGACATCCTCATGAACAGAAAAGGAAGATCCACCAAAACTGCTCCTTTTAAGAGTTTTGTGGGTGTATGAGCAAGTGACCTTTAGAGTGGCTGTGATCAATCTACATGCAACAACTCATTTTTGCCTAAGAAGTTGCTGGGCACATCCAAGGCTTGAGTTGGTGGTGGGATGAGAAGACTCTTCTTAAGATGACCCTCTGAGGCAGTTGAAAGTCGACTCAAGCCCACTGATGTCAGTTGGAAACCTTTCAAGGTGTATGGCTAACAACATGAGATTGCATCACATAGAAAGCAAGAAAAGTTTGTCAAGGCCATCGCAAATGAGATTTTTGTCAAAGTTGAATCATCTGTCCCACTGCTTTCTTTCGACCTCATCCCACAGTATGGCGCAAGAAGATGCTTGCTGATTTGGGCCGTTATTGTAAGCCTGTGTCTGTGTGTGGGAACTGTAATGCTAGAGAGGTGTTTATATGCATGGGGCTTATTCCTTTGTGAGAAGGTGAATAAATTATACTTGTATAAAGCCATTGCTACATCCACCCTAGGGAATTGCTCTGTCTGCCGATCACTCTAATGCTCACTCTATCACTTAACTGCAGTAGTTAAACACACTCTTGACCAACACACAAGTATGAAAAACAGTGTAGACCCAGGCTTTTCTGCTTTCTATGTTCTGGCAGAACAAAGGCAAATCAAATTGGTTGTAAATTAATTTCTGACTGCATTAAGACTCTTTGCACAGCCTGAACAATATAAAAGAGCTTTGGGTTCACTCAGAATTAGCCTGAATAAATTCAGAAGGCTGTATTTCTTTACACAGCACATAATCATTTCCAAAGCATCTGCCATAAAAGGGGGTGATTGAGACAGATTTCCTAGTGAATAATTTCCTGCCTGTTCCTAACACTTTCATCTCGGGAAACTGAATCCAAAACTCATGGTCGCCAGTGTGAAAACTCCATTGATCTCAGTGGACTTTGTTTCAGCTCTGAAAAATATGAGAACAGATACTGAAGATTTGTGTTTGTGGAGCTTGGGGCAGTACCGTTCCTATTTGGCACACTACAGCAAGACCAGCACTCGGCAGAGCTCCTTCCCATGGCCATCAACCTATGGTCCTCATCCTTTCCCAATGTTCTCAAAGCAGCCAATGTGACATGGGGTTGTGGAAATGAACAGTAACATGGGCCTGTGATCTGGGCAGTAAATCTCAAATTGACACAGTTGGAGGCTATGGGAGTCATTCACTGATGAGATGGTGTGGCTCAGGATGGGAAATCTTATGTTCAGGTGGACCTTTCCCATGTCTCCCTCTGCCAGCCCTCCCTTGTTCCAGCTCAGCACGTGATTGCAGGGTTAGTGTGTCTCCACAAAGGGACATAAAGATGCATAGTGATGTCTAGGGAACCTTCTCATCTTGTTTTCTAAATGAAAAAAACCTCTCTCACATCACAAAACAGGTACCTTCATTCCCATAGGAACCCAGACAGCTGATTCAGTGGGTAGAAACCTGGTGCTAGCTGAGGTAGTTATTGCAGACTTGAGTTGAGAACGAGATCTTCAGTGAAATGAATTGATGGTTTCAGTTCCGGATCTGGTGGGCAAATTTAAAAAAAAAAAAAAAAAAAGAAACACAATTGGGCTGTGTATTCTTTCAGGAAGCCACACAGAACAGAAGCCAAGCATGGAGACTGACTCATCTCTCACCCTTCAATAAAAGCCCATGCTCCCTGACCACAGGAGGCAGGAGAGGGAGGCAGGGACCCTGCCTGGAGAGCTGATAGCACCCAGGGCCTGGAAGGCTTTGCTCCTGCATGGCCCTTCTCTGGGAAAAAGAGCAGCACCAGGGAAAAATAATGAAGTGAAAAGCAAACCTCCATCTCTGCGAGATCCCATTCATCCCAAGACTGTCCAAAATGATTCAGATATAAATATTATCATACCACAGCTTGCTGGCATTTTCATTCAAGTACAGCATGCAAGGGAATTTCAGTTAACCCTCCAGTGGCCAGAAGATGTAGGGTGGTGTAATTTATTGCACTGCTTGGGAAAGCCAGATTTGTGATAGCTGGCGAGTCAGCATCCCTGTATCTCCTGCCAATTATACTGGTGTGCATCTCTCCATTGCCACCTGAGGAGGTGTAAGCAGCTTTCAAAGGTTTTAAAAGTTCCCACCACATACCTGGTAGAGAAATAAAAAACCACATCTTTTGACAAAGAGGGAGAAGGGGGCACTGGAGAGAAAAAGTGTGAATTTAGGAATGTGGTATCAAAGCAGTGGGGAGTAGGCAGGAGCTGCTGGCTGCTGGGAACATGGCCTTCCTGAGCAGGCAGTCAACAGGACGAGAAGCAGGAACAATGAGCTAAGCGCTGCGATGGAAACAAACACCTTTTTTTTTAGGCACTCTGCACTAAGCTGCTGCTGCTACTTTTATCACACCATTCATTTGGGAAGAAAGCACTGCAGAAAAACAAGGTGCACGTACAAAGCCGTATGCTATGTCTGAGCTCACACAAGTTACCAGTCTGAAATTTTAGTTGTTAAATTATTTCATTTAATGATTCGGGACTTCAGTGTTCTTGTATGATGCTAAGCCTTTGTAACTGGATACAGCTGGGTGGATCCTTAGGTCAGGACCTGGACGATCTGTAAGGGGCCTGAGGACCACAAATGGATGCTAACTTCTTCTGGGCAGCCAAAGCCAATGTTTCTACCACACAAATCTTCCGTAAAGGCTCTTGAGCTGTTTTACAGATAAACACATACACACGTGCACGTGAAACCCCCTGGCAAAAACAATGGTTGTTTTGCATGCCAAATGTATCAGTTGCATTTCTTTTTACGACTGAATTCATTCTCAAGTCATGAATGCAAAAAAAAAAGTCTAACGAGTGTTTAAATTTAGGGCATTAATTTTGCATTCAAGTGTAGAGGGAACCCAACAGTTTCAAACCTCAGAAAAGCCACTCCACCTCTGCTTTATGGGCAATTTAATTCTGCTTGTGTTTCCAGAGCCTACTTCAAAGTGCAGATGCGTTTCAGGTAAATAATGACAGCTTCAGAACAAGTTTTCCTTGTAATACAAATCGCCTAACTAATGAAATCAGGGGAAAAATTCAGAACAACTTGATATCCATCTGCCTGAAATCAAATCTTCTCTTTATATAGTGCAACTAGGGCCTGATTCCTCCCCTGATCAAAACAGGGGTGAAACTCCTGCATACTCAAGTGAAAATGGGGCCAGCCCTTGACTCTCACTTGGTGACCGTTGCCCAAACCTGGGTGAGGATGCCCTGGTCCTTCCAGTGTGCAGCAGAGAACGTGCCTGCGGGCGCAGCAGCAAACAATGGGGTCAGGTTCAGAAGAATATGAGGCACCTTCCCTCAGCATGGAGAACAGTTTCTATAGTTTCCACATTTCCTTCCTGCTCATGTCAATCATGCACAGGAGAAAACAATGAAGAAACACCAACCCCACATGGAATAAAGTAATGGGAACTCAAGAATGAGCCACATGCTAAAAAGAAGAGAATCATCACATCCAAGGTTGAAAGTATCGACTGGCTGGAGTGCCAAATAAATCAGACTAGCCCTGGGGACTTGGATCTATACCTGTACTTACCTCTTCACCTCAGACCTCAAGAGCAAGCTTCCCTTTTGCTTTGGAAGCCTGGAGGTGGGTGGATGGTGCAGCTCTTGGTTGCCTTCATCTGCATCACTGAACCACTTGCCTCGCTGAGGCCCTGCACCTGCCTCCAGGGTTGCTGTTTCTCTCGGGTCCCATTACCCTTCCCAAAGGCTTCACAGTGGGATGAGGGGGGCCAAGATGTTCACTTGGCTTGGCAACAAAGAAAAGCAAACTGCACTTGAACCTGGAAATTTACAGGAATGCAGAGCAGCCGTGTTGCTAAGCCAGCTGCAAACCTGCTTTGCTCGGGGCTCTTCCCTTTGTAGGGTTGAAGGAATGAGGCACGTGTTGCCAAGTAGGACATCAGTACTACAAACAAATGGAAAGCCCTTATCCCACCAGCAATCTCAACCTGGTAACGGGCAGGCAGCTAGAGTAACAAGAAAACTCAGCTCCTTCCTACTTGCAGAAAGGGGAGGTGGTAGGACACAGGTTATATTTAGAGCCACCCACAGCAATTTTGGGGAAGCTTCAGCACATGGGTCAGGATTTTATTGTAAGTGCTGCCAATTCACCATCTGCTTGGACTGGGCCAGTCCAGAAACCCAGTGGCAAGCACCCACAGACACATCTTCCGCTCACCTGGTGTTTAGCGGTGCTTTAAGCCACCTTGGTGCCTGAAGGGGAAAGTGCCCAGCAATGGGAATTTCTGTATAAGCCCTTAGCCTGAGTGTCCTCCTAATTTAAAGGATTTGCTTCAGGATTTGCTTGGAGACAAGCTTACACTGGAACCTTCACTCCTTTCTTTCCACTGGATTATAGAATGTCAGAAGTTCATGCAAACTGGATCTCCCCAGCAGAGTTTCCTGCAGCTGGAAAAACACCAGTTCTGCCAAGCGCTGCATGCCGGGTGTGCAGCACATTTCATGCTGTGGCCACCCCTTCCCCATGCGAAAGGGGGGACAACTGTTCCCTTGCAAGCCCCATGGAGCACAGTGTGAGGTAAGTGATGTGCCCATGACTGGACTGAGGCACCTCAGAGTCATCCCCAGCTCTCCATTCGGCTGCCGTGGAGGCTGAGAGCAAGCTCTGGCCCACGCCATGCTTGCCTCGGAGAGGTCAGCTTACATTCTCAGAGCTCAGCTCCAGCAGGATGAGGGTCGGTGTGGAGGACTAAGGAGCTGATGTGGTCTTTACAGTAGTGGCATGTGGGTCTTGCACCGTCTTGGGCTGAGACATGAGTGCCTCTGCTTCAGTCCTAACTCTTGTGGTACTAATTTACAGCATGGATTTGATACTCCATTAGCATTCAGGCAGCATCACTGGCCCAGTGCACCTGCATCTGCATCCACATCCATATCTGCATCAGCATCCCCATCCCTGACCCTGTCCCTATCCCCAGGCAGGAGTTACCCTCTCTCAGACATCTTTTCTGGCCTCCTCAAAAGCAGCACAGGCCCCCATGGTGCAGGCTAAACCCCACCAACATGAAGATTTAAACCACCTGATTGGGCAAGCTAAGTTACATCAAGCCATCGGGAGAAGCAGAGCCTGCCTAGGAGAAATGGGTCCTCAGTGGAGTCAATGCTGCTTAAATTGTTACATTTGCTATTGCACTTCTCTGATTTTTGGTGCTTTCCCCCAGATCCCTGCTGCAGTGCCCTGGGCCTGGCTGTGAGAAACTCAGCTTCTGCTGTCTCGCTTTTAACCGCTGGGATTTCTGAACCTCCCTGCTTGCAGAAATAGGCTTCAAAACATGAGCCCAGCACTCTCAGAGGAAATAATTTCCATTTTTAATTTTTTTTAATTTTTTCCCTTACCACTGTGATTTATTTTAAGAGCAACTTGGGGGCCTCACTCTGGAGTTTCGGGTACTGTTTAGTCTGGGGAGAGTAATCACAAAACCATTACTGCAACATGGCCTCCCCGGGAAGCCCTGTGATAACTGCTCTGCGCTGGTGCCCATCCTTCACGCCATGCAGAGGGGGGACCTTTCCTGCTGAAGGCACAGCGAGAACTTTCTTCCAGGTAGATGGAATATAATTATGCAGACTATGAATGGCACTGTGTCTGCAGGGGGGTGGAGGTGGGGCGAAGGGGCCGTCGATGTGTTTTGTAAATGCTTTGAAATGTATTTGTGTATTTCTGAGATGAACCTTAAAGAAAATACCTGAAAACTGGTTTTGCATTTCCTAAAGCATTGGCTCTTTCAGGCAGCGGCTGTGCCAAAAGTCATTAATCACTTCTTTATTAACAAGGGCGGGGAACAGTGACCTCAAACAACCGAGGAAAACAACTAAAACTGCATTCGTTTGAAGGACCGCTTTGAAAAATCTCTTCTGGCCAGCACATGCTACTGTTGACGTATATTTAAAGTGTGCTGAGTCTTTGGGATATATTGGGACTCCTGCACAGAACCAGGGCAGAACTTGACTCAAGGGCGTGTTTGACTTAACTATACATCTCCTGGAGTAAAAAGGAAGAAAGAAGAAAGTTTTTAAAAGGTCTTCACACTTTTCTACTATGTCAAAGTGTATCATGTGAGAGAGACAGGCCAAACACACTGGCTTTTCCCTTCTTAAGCCTCAAAATTCAGATTCATGGATCTCATGTTGTGCATGGGTTAAATCCAGAGGGAACACTGTGATACTCGATTCCTCCTAGCCCCGCCAGCCTGTTTGCTCTAAACTACCCAGCCCTGCTGTCAACGCCGTGGCCCAGGGTCCACTACATCTCTCGGTAACACGCTAATTTTCTGTTAAAAATGCAGAGTCGGATGAATGAGCAGCAACATTAGGTGGTGAAACTAACATATGCCATAGGGAACACTGCTCTTGGGGTGGGCATGGCAGAGGATAAAGCCCCAGATTTGCCCTGCTGAAACTCCATGTTTGCTCCTCGTTCTTGGCTCTGAGCTGGTTATCAGCTGGGATACAGGGATCAGTGAGAGAGCAGGGACTTTTGCGGGGATTTCTGGAGCCCACCTCAAAATGCATTTACTGTGGGGCGGGCTCGCAGCAGCGGCGCAGGGAAAAGGCATGTCCCCACCTTGGGCAGGAGCCTAATTGGTGCATCGTGGTAGGCAGACTGTGAGCCCAAACCCTGGAAGGCTGTTGCCACTGATAACACCCATCTGCTGTGGCATCATGTCCGTTGACATAACCTTAATTAATGATATTACCAAGCTAATGAGGAGATAAACCACCGATCCCAACTCCTGTTAAGAAATTGTCATAAATACCAGTCACTAATCACCATGGAGAAACAGATAGTGGGCCAAAATGCACACCTGGAGTAAAGAGGTGTGGCTCCCATGTTTTCTGGTGAAGTTGCATTTGTTTACTCCAGGACTGACTATGAACTATCCTGATTAACACACGGCGGGTGTGCGCTGGGCGGGAAGTTGTAAACAGCCCCAGCCTTACGTAATGGCATGGGTCTTGCGCAAGAACTGTCATCCAGATGGCAGCAGGATTGATGGCAGTGAAGATGAGCACTCTGCCAGCCTGGGGTGCAGATGCGCGTGGGAGTGCACCAACCCTAGGCTTGCTCTTCCCAGACCCTGAGCTGGCGTGGAGGATCTCTCTGGCCATCTCTGATCCCTGCAATGCTTCATGGGGATGGTCTAGTCCACCTGGCCTTGGGAATAGTGGACATCACCAAGCACTTCTTGGTGGCTAAGAACTTTTTGGGCTACTTAATCAGAAAATATTTGCCAGTAGTGACTAGAAGACTTCCCACTACCATTGGGGTGGTGTGGATGTAACTTGTAAAACAGGGAACGGACCTGTTTCACTGCGCTGACTTGATTCTTTGGCTGTTACTTTATTTCCTTGCTGTTGTTATTCTGAACCAGTGAAATTAAAAAGGCATGAGTAGCCTATTTGGATCTGAATGTGTGAGTTCCTGCCCTGCAGAGCTTTCAGTAGAGATTAGATTTTACATGCCATTGTGTGGGGGAGATGTGCCATCAGGCAAAGGAGGAACAAATGCAGGTGGGGCCAGACTGGAGAGACAGAAGCCGATACACTTGCATGAAGCTGCCTGCTGCTCATCAGGGTGGTATCTCCATCTCACCGACATTTGGACAGTATATCCAAAAACATTTGCCATCTTTGGTTTCTGTAGGATGTTCAGCTCCTGCAATGCATGAGACAAGGCAGCCACTTCTTCCTCGCATTAGTCCTTTAAACCTTGTCCTAAGAGAACCTAAAATAAAACCTATGTACAAAAGCCAGTTCCAAGCCTTCTATAACAGAGTGTGCAAGCAGACTAGCTAGGGAGCCCTCAAGAATAATCCTCCAAGTCACTGGCAAGGTGCACTCAGTCTGCTGGTATCCAAATAAATGTTGAAACATCCAAGGATTTACATGCTTACATGACACACAAAATAAATATCAGTAGGCAAACCTGGCACATTGCTCGTGCTACCAACCTTCCACCTATTTCAACTACTTTACTCTAGCACTCTGAGCGTGTTTCTTTCTATTCAGTCAGGCTGTTTCCTGCTTGACAAAAAAAAAAAAAAGGTGTTTGTTTGGTTTTTAAGTGATCACAAGGCATGCATATATAAGGAAAAAAAAAAAAAAAGGATCTATCTTTTTCTAACATCTCTATTATTTCTATTGTTCAGGTATGCCCCAGGTACTTTCCCAGACATGTTGCCTTCTGTTTTTAACATTGCCATCTGGGAATCAGATACCATACATCTTTTGTGGTGCTGTTCAGCAGGGAGGGAATTTGTTATTGTTCCTCACAGATAGCTCTGGCTTGATGCACATGGATAGCTCACAGAAGAGGGATGCCATCGGCTTTGTGGCCACTGCCCTCCAGCTGGGGGACAAGCCAAGACTGGGTGTACAGCACACCTCAGGAGACAGGCTGAGAAAGTTCTCATGACACTTGCAAGCCAGGTGGTGTCCACAGGGTCCAAACTCCACTGTTGGGGAGCTATTCAGTTGGTTATTTTTGCACTGAACCCTCTTTGCAATCTGGCATACTCGGTAATGTCTTTAATAAGTACTGGCTTTGTGGAAGTGCAAGGACAGAAGAGGTCATCTCCATGCAGCAGCCACAGACCAAGTCAGCCTAAACTTCAGGGTAGTTGGAGCTTGGTGCAAGAGCAGATGCAGAACTGAGCTTTGTGGGTTGGACACATCTCTCAAAGTTGATTCTGATCATTTCCTGATTCCGAGCCTTGTGCTTTGACCACAAACCCACCATATCCCATCCTGTTTGGTGTACATCTCTGTCTGGTCCCTTAACTAAACACTGCTCAATAAATGCTTACAAGTTCAAGAAGAGAGGTTGCTAGTTCAAAGTTCCGCATTATCAGGGCAGCTGGAAAGGAAAATTAACAGCAATGAGTACCAAATCAGAGCCAGGAGGAAAAACTGGGTGTTTGAAGAGTGCTGGCATATACCTGCGTAAGACACAGTTCTCCAGCCATCATTACACCCATTCCTGAACACAAAAACAAGATAATCAAACAGTGCAACAGCTTGTAGGCCCAGGTGGGTTACTCTGAAGTGGGCTGCTCCCAACTCTGGCAATTTTGTGAGATTATTGCTCTTCATGCACCAGCCTAGAAAGCAGCAGAGCCACCCCTCCACCCCACTTCCCCCCCGATGCAGTTATATAACTGTAGGTAAGAAGAGTGGAGCAATACAGTGATATAACAGTGGGGAGGATCTTGTGGGACACCGAGAAGTGAACAAACTGTGACAGAGTGTGCATGTGCGTGGTTTCTTCTTTAAAAATAAGCTTGGCAGATTCTTTACTTTTTTTTTTTTAAGACACAGTGACTAAAAATGGACTTTCAAAAATAAATCAAGCCTGAGGCTGGGTCTGAAAGCACTTAACAAGAGGTAAAAGTGGTTAAAAAAAGAAAAAAGAAAAATTCCCATACTATTCCTAGCATAGACTCCCCCATCTCTGCATGTAAACACTAGTTGCATCATGCTAGAGCATTTCCACCAGTTTCAGACCAATACCTGGCCCACTTAGGATAAATGATGGTAGAGCAGAGACTCTACCCTGAGACCTTCCCAAGAGGCTCTTCTCTCCTGAAGGCACTGGGCACCCCATCCTAGACATCTCCCAGTGCATCACAGCATCTTCAAAATCACAAGGGCATGACAAGGTATTAAAGCAAAACTGCACTACACAGTAGGATGAAACCAGTTGTGGACAACATGATGGAAAAGCTGCTGGGGAACTGAACTGAGTGGAGTTAAAAGCTGCAACTACTATTTGTGGCAGAGAGTTTAGCCTTTTTAAATTAAAACCAGGCCTTTCAGACAAATCTAATTATGTTATTTGGAGAGGCTGAAAGTTTGGTTGGGAAAAGCGGCTCTGTGAATGTGATAGATGTTGGCAAGGTGGTTGACACAGCACATTCTCTTAACAAATAAGAATATATGGTACCAATAGGACACACTGTATGTAGCTTAGTGAGTAGTGAGATTAAAAGTCTTCCAAATGAGTAGTTCCTGGGGAGTCACTCAGGGCACATCCCCAGAGGGGACTGACAGGACATTCAATAATTTTCAATGTTTTTATCAACCACCTGGAAGGTGATGCAGGACAACTGCTGCCAAAACCCGCACATGACACCAGACAGGCAGAGCAGTGGCTGATGAAGAGGTTGGGGCAGAGACGTGGAGAGATGTGGGTCACTGGGCTCATGCAGGCAGAGTATGTGTGCTCAGGTAGCTGAATGCACAGCCCTGTGCTGAGGAGCTAGGGATGCAGCTGACCAGTGCAAAGAGAGAACCTCTATCCTGGAAAGCAGAGAAGGGAGTTGGGAAAGGGTGCTGAGGTCAGAGCAGACACACAGCCCGACCTGAGTGTCCAGTATGATATTGCAGATAAAGGACCTCATAGGAGCTCTGGATGGATGAGGAGAGGAGCTGCAGCCTGAAGTATGGACCAGTTCTGGTTCTGGTCTTAACCAGATAAATATTTTCCGCTTTGTTGGTCTCTGCATTTTAAGAAAAAAAAGTTGAGAGATTTTAAGAATTTAACCTGCTAAATTCATCAAGAAATTGAGAGATGGTATCATTATAACACGTAAGCACCTTCAGGAAGAAATAGTGGTAGGTAAAGAGTCTTTAACCCCAGGAAAGGCCCAGGACAAGCACACTACGGCCCGGTAATTTCAAGTAAGAAAACATTTTATCAGCGAAGGTGTTTAGTCTTCGGGATGAGTTCCAGGGGCAGGATTGGTTTCACATTTCCTGATGCCGTCAAATCCAACCTGGCTGCCCTCCTAGGAGGCCTGATTGAGATCAAGTTGCGCTTTGCCAAACATGAGTTAAACACAGAGGTGAGGGAGTGATAGTCAGGGATCCCTGAAGTGCTGGGGCTCAGGAGGGAGTCTCCAGCCCTCCCTTGCAGCCATAGATTCTGGGACTGAGAACTACAAAGCTGAGGAAGAAAAATACAGTTTAAAAGGCCTGTTGCCTCTTAAATGGTATGAGGGGGTGAGAAAGCAAATGAAAAACCCTGGGAGTTCTTGGTAACCACTCCCGAACTGATAAACATCAAAAAAAGCTTCTATCTTTTCTCTTTTTTGCCTTTTCAATATTTTAAGTGAAATAACTTAATTATTTTATAGAGGTTTGTTGTTAGTGATTTTTTTAGCACATTCACAAGTGGCTCCTGTTTTGACTTTGTTTGCTGTGAACAACTACAGTTGGGTTTTCCACTCTTTGTTTCTGAGTGTGTGTTTAGGGCTTGCTGAGAACAAGTTAAACACAACAAATGAGTTTTGGACAGAGCTTTGAAGAAGATTAATTCTGTGGTCATTTATTCACCTCTCTTGGTAAACAAGTCCCATATGCAGGCACTGCTTCTGAGAAAGCTTCATCTTCATGCTAACTGGCCTCCTTGCTTGGTAATGCTCATAAAGCATTAAGCTGAGGTCCAAGCGCCCAATCCAGGGTAATAACAACAGGTATTTTACCCTTAACTTTGCCTGGGGATCAGCTCATGTATTGATGTACCGGTAGAGATGAAGTTGGAGGATACTGGTCAAAAAACCCTCACCAAAATCCCACAGGAATTCAGTGGCAAACCTGGGGTTAGCACCTAAAACACACCGTCTGTGGCTGTAACAAGTCAAGAACAAATAGGGCAGGTAGTAAATGTAGAAGAGCCAGTAGGAAGGTTTTGAAATTGAAGAACAGCTAAAGAATGAACCAGAAATATAGCTGCTGAAGGAAATAATTCATATAATGTTTATCGTCTTATCCCCATATGCTTGTAATAATTTTGACAAGCATTTCATTTTATCTATTATTCCTAAGAAAATTATTCCTTTAAGGGCAAAATCTAGCTACATTTTTCAGGTCAGTTTGATTCTGGGAATCATTCTCACTTGCCTCTGGTTTTCGTTATCAGGCCAGACTTAATCCCTGGTGTATTCTTCTTGACTCAGTGGAGTTATGCTGAAGATCAGCTTGGCCTTAGGGCCTTTAGTTACATTGCCAATGGGTTCCTTTAAAGGGATATTTCCCTACTTTGAATGCAGTGATTTCGGGTAGTGATTTTCATTTTGCAAGCTGGAAGCATTCCTGCATATCTTAAGGAAGTTTTAGTTACTCTGGTACTGAAGAAGCCTTCTTTGGCAACAGTTAATGTGTCTAACTTTCATCCGGCTGAAGGCAGGTGTGTGTGCGCTGCGGCTGGTCTGTGGATGGCAGTCTAGAGAGCCACCAGCCAGGCGCCTTCCACCTGCAGAAAGGTCCGGTGAAGAGTCACAAGAGTGGACATGAAATGCTTAACAGCCCCACAGAAGCTGAGTGAACGCTATTCACAGTGTTTCTGATTGACGGAGCAGCATCTTATCTTCCCCCGAAACCTCTGCACCCAACCCTCCAGGGGTGTGTCTGTGTTGGGAAGGAAGCCAGTAGCCTCATTTTGTCAGAAAGCTAATTAGAGGGATTATTTAGATTCCACTACCACGGGGAGCAGCTCCTGGTGAAAGCCTTTTACTTGGAGAAAGACGAAGGGAAGACCTAAAGTACAAAGGATGGGCCTTTCAGCATCCTCCACCTTGGACCTCAGCGGCTTCAAGATGCTACTTGCTGAAGGCAAGTAAGTGCATGTCCAGTGCCCCCACATCAACTGCTGATCCCACCAGGCCACTAAACACTGCAGGAGAGGCCAGCACAAGGGAGGTGTCATCACAGAGCTTTCTCTGCATTTGTGCTTTTCATCTCATAAGGTCCTGGGGCAAAAGAAAGGGTTACAAACTGATGGGCGTGGGATGGTGTCAGGACAGTATCACACCTGCTGAGATGGTTTAGCAGCACTCACCCTTGCCTGGAATGTCCCAAGTGTTGCCTGTTTCAGTCTGCTTTGTCAGCCAGGTTACTCCCTCAGTGCTCCAAATCACAGCAAAAAGAAAAATAAAAATCATAAAAGCAATTGCAAACCTCCTGGTCTTTCTTCATGCAAGACGTGAAACCTCCTAATGAACCTGCCTGTAACCAGCCTCCCGTTGCTTGCTTATAACTGAGTAGCACATGAGGCTGATATTGCAGTTCTCAGAGATTTGTCCCCAGGACAAAAGAGACCTGAAAGAGCCCAGGGGTTGGTTCAGACAGGCTGGGAATTGTTATGCAAAACAGCAGCACAGAGTGTAAGATATGTGATGTACTTGTGAGCTTCTAAACTGAAAAATCTTCCTGTAGAGACTGATGATGGTCATGTCACTGCAAAGCAATGTCTACCTGTGCTCTTACTGTGACCACATCTGGTCAGAAGAGGGAGGAGACCTGTAAATCTTGATGGCTTCATATGATAAGACAAGCCAGAGTCTGAGCTCTAGGGTTGCTCCAGCACACGGATATGCATCAGAGGAGAGCGTGATTTGGGAGAGCAGGGCTCAGAGGTGAACTGTTTGTGTCCTTCTGCAGCCACCATCAGCTTGCACAATTATCACAGTGATCCAGCAGCCTGTGAAGCACAAAACTACTTGAATGCAACTTGAATCCACACAGCATCACATAACTGATTCCATTACCATGAGAGAAGAGGGCTGATATGATTTCTGTATAATACAGCTGATGTGCAGTGCTGGCTGCTGATCCAATCATCAGCTCTGGAGATCTCAGCTCACCCCAGTCCTGCTAGCTCCATGTGCCTTCATGGAAGATCAGCTGCCAAAAACCTTGGCATTAGCAAACTAAAGACAAGTGAGAGTCACAAACCTCCACTCATTGCTCCATCTCTGCCTCAAGGAGACCAACTGTGATGGTGGTTTTCATAAGGAACAGTGGGAAAAACCTTAAAGAGTTGGACTCTGCATCATCTAAAGCAGCAACTGGCTGACTCGGAGAGCAGAAACCATTTGTTGTGGTGTCTGGAGACCTCTGAACAGCTGCAAAATCCCACTACTGAGATCTTGGTAAGGTCGCAGTTGCAACGGGCTGGGCACATTGCCAGGATGGAAGATTCCAGGATCTGCAGCCTCCTGGGAACACCTAACAGCCAACATGAGCTTTGTAAAGACACCTGAAAATCCTTGTTTAAAGCTTGTCAGCTTAACGTTAATAACTGGGAGGGAAAGGGTTTGGAGCCACTACAGTACAGCCTGTGAGGTGACACAAAACCAAAATGGAGGAGAGAAGCAAGTAAACTCAGATAAAATCAGTCATGCCATTTAAAAAGCATGACTAGAAACATGCTCTCTCCCCACAGACTGTCCTGTTTTTATAGGATCATACACACACAGAGAGCAAAAGTAAAAATAGCTAAGGGGATGGTCATTGCAAATTGCAACAAAAAACAATTCAATAATATGGTTTTAATGAAGAAATCCATGGCACACAATAAATTCAAGATTTGGCACAACAGCAGTGTCCAGTAGCCATAAATAAAGCAATCTGCTAATGACTGCACATTCCATCTCATTTTCCTTGATGTTTTCCATGGCGTCATTCCTCTGAATCACAGCTTTTCTTTTAATCTCATCTTAATCTACACCACTGCTAGGTACTGCGCTTCTTCCTTGACAGCACCATATTTGAATGGCCACTAAGTAAGGCCTGCTCCAAAGTCGGTGAAGGTGAGGCTGTAGCACATGCATGTCTCCTTCAGGCTGAGCCCAGAGAAGGCTGTAGAGCACTCTTTAGGAGCGTGCAGTCACTTGCACATCATCAGCCATGGGTAATTCGGAGCCAGAGCCACCCCCATGGCCCCAGACAGATTCCACACTTGGGATTCAGTTGGCTCCACAGGTCTGATATGTCATGACAGAGACATTTCTTCTTCATACAGATCATTTTGACCTGAGCTAATAAGAGATTATCCAACCAACGGCAGTATATCAGCTGCTGCTCATCTAGGGAGGGCATCTCAGGTTTCTTCCTTAACAAGCTTCACATTTGGCTTTTCTTAACTGAAGGGGAGTTCGTCATCACAAACATCTTGCCAGTGATACAGTCCTTATCTGACAGACGGAGGCCAAGGAGAACTGTTTGCAATGACCTAATGTTGTTTGCTGCTTACCTGGCAAGACACCAGTGGGTTGCTTATTCCCTACACCGAGAAGTCACTAAGCAGATGCTCATGTCTCCCAACAAAAAATCTCCACTCTTTTAAAATAAAGTCAGGGTTCCCAACAGATCAAAAGCACTTCAGAGCCATTTTGTCTCTTCTGCTACATGCTGGATTTATGGGGGACCCTGTTTCTGTAGGGGTTGTCCCCACTGTGCTGCTCTTGCAGCCCAGGAGAAGGCTGGGATTCACGTGGCCTTTAGTGTGGCCCTGTCAGAAGTGTTGGGAGATGATTAACCCTTTTGTCACCACTAAACCACAATGGGAATATCTTCCTCTTTTTCTCAGTCATTAAGTTTTTGCATACTGGAATTACATGTGTTAAACAAGGAAGTTTTCCAGCAAGGTGCACATTCTTGAGTCTTTCAGTAGAATGAGCTTTTTGAGTGTCCATAATCACAGAGTATACGACAAACCACAAAAGAAGCCTCCTTAATTTTAACTTCTTTTGGCCTAAGTTGGGCAGGACCTGAAGTCAGGGTTTGAGACAAGCTCAGAACTACTATGCCATTACCATAAAATCCCAGTCTGGGAGAGGTTTGCCATTCGGTGTTGCTGCATCTGCTTGATTTCTCTTCAGGTTTCCACCTCAAACTTCTTCCTATTCAGTACTGTTTTCTTATGCAACTTTATAGGCTGTGGTAGGTGGAGATAAGGAGGCCAAGTCCTGAAATGATCTGTCTGCTTTTGTTTTGCAACCTCAGTGACAGCAAATATTAATGTGCATGCGTTCACTGCCCAACTTGTCTGACCACTCTGCATGGCCATGGACAAGCAAAAACCTTCCACGCATTGACTGATTCCCCAGACACCACAAAGATATGGTTAATGCCATTGTGAGCCCCCAGACATGCCTTCCCCTTTTGCACCCCTCCTGCTTTTTTGCACATCTAGGATGTTCCAGGTCCAGCATTTATCTTTTGCCAGGCTCTTCCTGGACTGTGGCTGTGTTACACAACTGTACCCTGCAGATTGAGGCAAGAATTAAAGGTGTCCAAATTATTGGGAAATCAGAGCAGTGAAAGTTCAGGGATCTTTTTATTTTCTCTTGGCTTTGGTAGGTGGTTGCTGAAAATCACAGAAGCACTTTGAAAACAAGGAGCAGCGAGGTGCAGCTTTCCAGAGCACTTGTTGGCATTCATGTCTGCGCGTGAACTATTTACAGGTATGGCAAAGCGTTACTAATCTCCGAGCTATTTAGAAAGGAAGTACCTCTAGGATCTCCTCATTTGTCTCCCCTGTTCCTTAAACACCACTGAGTCATGCTGAATCTCCTCCCCTCCTGAAAAATTGCTTTGCAGAGGTCCCCGAAGAAAGAAAAATGTCCCTGGACAGTGAAACTAACAATCCCAAGTGGGCTGGTCTCCTCCTGCAAGCTCATGACCTAGTAACTGGGTAAAAAATCCTGGAGACCCTGGGAAGGAGACGTCAGTCTAGAGGCTGCCCAAAGATTCAGATACTCCCAAGGTCCAGGGGAGGAATTCTCTTATCAGGGTCTGGAGTCCAGCTGGAACCAATCTGGACATGACCCTTCTCAAAGTTCATGCATGTTTGGATGGAAGTTTCTGATTCAGACAAATCTCTGCTTTCAGACAGCCCCCTGGAAGACAAGGCTGCCAGTTGGCTTTGCAAGGCCTTGATGGATGTCCAGTTATGTCTGAACTTTCCCTGTGTCCTTTCCCTCCGCTCCAGTATGCCTTTCTGCATCTGACTTCCTGCTCAAACTTAATCCCAGATGAATTACATTGCAGCCTGGTTCCTGGGATGCTGTCGCAAATGACATGAAATTATGAACAGGATTCCCAAAGGAAGCCACGCTGAAGGAGCTAAGAGAGAAGGAAACCTCACCATTGCTATTTATTTTTTTTTCCTGAACTCATACTTCTTGCGTTGCTAGAGTTTCAGAGAAAAAGGAAGTGTGTACAAAGGCTGCCTTGAACAACAGGAGGATGCTAGCTCAGGCAGTGAAGGGTGAAAAGAAGAAGTAGGCACTGTGGAAGAACTGGTAAAGATGAGGTGGGTGAAGGAAGTGCTCCAGCATCTGGTTTGTTTGCACCAAGAGCAGCAAGCAGCGAGGACTAGACAGCCATCGAAACAGATGGGTTAGGCAGTGCTCGAAGAACAGACGTGAAATGGAAGATGACATTTGTGAAGAAAGCAAAAAAAAGAATTTCTCACAGTAGGATAATTCTGAAGTGCAAACACTAAGGGACGGTGTCCCTGCTTCCAAACATAACCTGACAAGTAGCAAAGCAGCTAGAAAGCCAGAGCTCCTGAGCTCTGACCCTAGTGTGGCACTAACTCATCAACCAGAGCACCTACTAATTGCACGTGCCACAGGCAGTTTTCAAAAGTTAATACAAAAACAAGGAGCAGGGTCCTCAGAACCATGGAGAGGCAAGTCAGGCTTGACTCAAGGGGATCTGAGAGCATTCAGTGCTTAATATCTCTGGCCAGCTTCTAACCATCTGAGAAATGGAGCATGTCTCATCTGCCACAGACGATGCTGCGAGGTTAATAATGGTATTTCATGTCTGAGGTCCTAAGACAGAAAGCTGCCACGTCACACAACACATTATTCTACCCTAAAGCCAAAGTCTCCTCCACCCAAATAAATATGTATTTGTGTTGCCTGCCTCCCGTTTTTAGTCAACCAGCTATTCTCACCAGAAAAATAATAATAAATAAAAATCTCTGGCCGCACAAGTGTGCCAAGAGCTTGGCTAATCAGCAGGATTCTAGTATGTCGCTACAGATTTTGGCAGCCTTGTGTCAAGAAAATGATGCAACTCCATTCCTGGGAACCAGTGTGATGGAAAGCGCTTCCAGCTGATTGGGATTGTTTATTTTAGGTGAAAGTTTGCAACATTTCCATTTGGTTTCACCACCGTGAGCTTTGCCAGGTCTTTTTCCCAGGCAATGGATGATTTCTCATTTCTCTGCTTGATCTCCTATTTATAGGCTTAGTTGCTACATTGCTTTTATTACTCTGGAAGGCATATACCTGGTCAAGAACAGGTGGATTTCATCTTGCGAGAGGTGCAACGCTTTCATCTCCTGCTGACTTCAGCCAAACCGAACACCCATCAGAATGAGCAAAGGATCTATAGTCTTGAAGTAGGATAGATTATGCCAGAAGAATGGCCAGAGCCTGGGCAGGAATGCATTAATCACTATTATTACATTTCTATGCAAACATTTAACCTGTTAGTGCTTTCACGGAACAAGGAAATGCACAGAAAATGCTCCTTGCATGGCTCTGAAGTGCTGAGCAGCCTGGCACATGGTGTCAGAAAGCACCTGCAGCCTTGCAGAGCTTTGGCCTGAAGAGATGAGTCCAGGCCAACCTTGTTAAGGAAAGACAAGCCAACTCTATACAGGGATTATATCATCATATTTCTAATGGTCTAATGGTTAGGAATATGATGGGAACAAGGTTGGACTTGATGACCCTGGAGGTCCCTTCCAACCATAATTATTCTATGATTCTATGATTCTTTGCTCGACTTAAGCCAGGCCTGCACAGGGGCTGAAAGTGTATTTCCAGGAACATATTGCTCTGTTTTCAGCCTAAAACAACATTTCCTCATACTCTTTGTTCCTCTCTGTCATTTCTTCTTTCTGCAGCAGTATAACGAAGTTCCACTTTGAAATGAATCACTGTTCTAATGCTTATTAAATTAAGGAACTGACCATTCTGGTAAGACTCACTCTGACTAATTGCAGGTGCTGGTTAAATTTCCCCAATAAAACTTCTACAAAATCAAAGCCATTCCTAGCTGCCATTCAAATTCTGGGTATCTGCGGAGCTTATAAGATCCAGTTAGGGTGGATTTCTAAAGGGAAATCTCTCACAAAAATGTCCTAGCCCATTGCAGCCTGGCTGAGAATTTGACCTTTTATTTACAAATGCAATAGAATCACTGGCTGGGTCAGCTAACACCAGATCTTCTGACCAGTTCACAGGCTGAGCCATTGCTTAAAATATCAGTGTCTCTCAGAAGGAAGCCTTGCTGGCATCACAGTGGACAATGTATTCACATGGTCAAGTCAAGATATCCCCCCTCTGTTAAAGAATCACAGTTAAGGTGTAGATGCTGAAGTTGGGCCACTCCAGTGAGCCAACAGGTAATCCCTAATCATCCAGGTGTCATTGAAAATTCAAAAATCATCTGATTATTACATTAATTAAGACCCAGAAAGTTTCCCAGCGTGCTTTTCCCCATTGTGCTCACAGGGAAAATAATGGACCCAGAATTATCCCTTCTTCAGGATTACGCGTAGGTGGTATGGGGGGTTTTTCTGATGAAGGATGGTCTTGGGGTGGAGCACAACTGCAAGCCTCCTGACAGCGTATGTGAAGCCCTAATCCGGTGCCATGTTTCCTGGGCAGGTTGTGCAGCTGTGTGATGGTTGTGTTCCCCATCTGTGCAACAGGAGCAGCAACCTCTTCATACAAAGCTATCACTTGCCTCACTTTGGAGAGAGGACTTTGGAGGAAACTCTGCCTCTTACGAAAACTTCTCACAAAGCATGTCACAGGAAGGCTTCAGTCTCCAGGTTCTGCTGTTTAATAATAAACCTGCTGTTTATTTTGCAGAGCTCATTTCCTAGACAGAGCACCGAGAAGATGTCATGAATACCTGTGTGTTACACTCACCTTTCCCACGGTACCCTGTGTCCCAGGCACCTGGCAAAGGCAGCTCAGCACCGTCAGCCCCAGTGAGTCTGGGAAACTGCGGCGCTGCTCATGCTGCAATGAGGCAGAGGCAGATCCAGGCACTCCTGGCTTTCTAGCACCTGTGCCTTCACCACAAGGCCAAATTAGTACTGAAGGGACCTGTATTTTACTGCCCCCTTCTTCTGCATTAATTAAAACACATCGCTGCACACTTAAGCAATTTAAATGCTTTGGAATGAGTCTCAGGACAGCCAAGGGCATTCAAAGGGAAGGGAAGGCTGGCAGCTCACCTTCAGCTCACTGGCTTGCCTGTCTATCACCAGCACATGTCAAGCATTACAAAACTGTGAGATCTCTGAAGAGCTGGTGACAATGCTATGATTTAAGGAGCACAAGACTGAAGTCAGAAATCCCTGGTCTTCCTGAGGCTCCATCACATGAACCAGCTGCCAACGTCTCTGCTGATCTTTTTTCAGTTTTCACTTCTTGGGTTTTTTAACAGCTCTCATCTATGAAAAGCTGGTGGGAACTGCTACTGTAACTGATACTCCAGCACCACAGTGTCTGATGGAAAGCCCTGCTAGACCTGAGTGTTAAGGTATACGCCTTCCTCTTGGGGATTTTTTTGAGCTATCTAGGGCAAGAAAGAGGGAATTAACAGCACCCCAAATAAAAGCCAGGACTTGCAAAGACTCTCTTTTACCCTCGAGGTCATACTGGAATTTAGGTTGTAAGTGAACCTTCCCCCAGAGGTCTGTTTGCCTTTCTGTCACCTATCAGTCTGCTGCAGGAGGCGGCAGGAGAAGGAACCTCAGGTGACCTCCAGAGAGACTTGTGCACTGTGAACTCCAGGCAGCAGACAGCTGACTACAGTCTAGAATGGAAATGAAGGAGTAATTTGCCCAGGGACATTCCCTTTTGTATTTTAAAGTAATGCAAAGTGTCTTTTCACTTTCAGCTCTGGATTTGGGGCCTAAGATGAAGAGTCAGCTCCATTAGATCCACACCATCACAATTGTAACATCAAAACAAGCGCTGTATTAAAAATAAACACAGCAGGCATTCAGTGACATGATTAAAATGTATACATATGGGTGAGGTCATTTTAATAAAGGCCTTCTGCACAGACATATGCATTTCTTACCACGGCCCTAGGCTCAGAGCAGAAACACTATGCATCCACAACTACCTGATCTTGTGCAGTTGCATCAGCCCAGGCTCTCTGGCTGTTTGGAACATCTACCACAAGTGTCCTTATAACACCCACATGCATTGACCTCCCCTTAACCCTCACAAAGACTAGAAAAATCCCAGCCATGGCTTATCACATTTGCAGGACATCTCTGTTCTCCATCAGGCCACTGTGTCAAGGTCCTCCATCTCCTCTAGAAATCTTCCAAAGGCGTGTTCTGATGCTGTTTGGAAATAGCTCAGTGAAAATAATTCCTTTGTCCTATCAGTGTTCCTGGAAAAGGCTCCACCAGTTAAGAGAAAGTAAACTGGACTTTCCAGAATTACACGAAAAACTGCAAAGCCATTAATGTCCATCTACACACTAATGAAAACCTTCTGTATGTCACTGGAAAAAAAGAATCGAGGACTTCTTAAAAGTCCTGACCTTATGTGCCTTCCTAGGTCACCCTACACCAAAGCTTCAGAACCTCCCATTATTATTTGCCAAGCATCTACAACTCAGGTGAAACACCACTTTCTCTGGCAAGCCCATATGGCAGGCAGCAAAGCTGGCACATGAGACCCATCAATGGCTTTCCTACATTTTGAGTACCTCCCCACGAGTGCTACCACAGCCAGTTATGCCAGGCTGCAGCTCCCAGTGCTATGGTAAAGCATTCAGACAGTGCTCCAGAGATACTTGCTCTGGGAAAGGATGTAGGAGGAATGTCCCCAAGTGGCTTTGGCCTCTTGGTTATAGGCCTGTAGGTATCCTGCCTACAGAGTCCCTGCCTGACTCTGGAGCAGCCCTGGGCAGTCATACATGTCACCATGAGGATCCCAGTGCTTCCCAGTACTGCAGCAAGGGATGCAACTGGGGTGTTTGTCCTCAGACTGAGGTGCCTGCTGCAACCTCAAAAAATTATTTTTGTACTACTCAACTTATTGATGGCTCTTTTACTGATGCCCAGAGGAAGCTTCAGCCTGTTCCCTCTTCCCAGCAGGCAGGAACAACCACCAGCTGCCTCCAAAGAAAAACTCATCTTCCCAGAGAGGAAAGAGGGACAGTTGTATTAAATATCATTCAGAATCCAGTGGAGCTGTTTGCTGACTCTATTTTCTTCCTGGTGCCTAAGAGCTCTTTGGAAATGTCTCTGCTTGTGATAATTCTGAATAGATGTCCAGCAACATGCAGGAAAATGAAGCTACCAATGGCTTTTGCAAAGTCTTGAATGACAGGAGCAAGGAGGACAGTGTGATGAGAAAAGAGGCCTGTGTGTTGTCTCCTTGAAGAAGGCATCACAGAAGACAGAAGTCCCAAAAGACACCACAAAAGACCTACATCTGCCCTGAATACTGACAGAACATTTCCAAACACAACACGTGTTGTAATGAGGGTGATGCTCTGGGGCAATGGATCTTGGCCTAAAAAGTCTATCCAAATCCTATCTATCTGTGCTCTGTGATCCTCCAGACTCAGGCTCACCTTCTCTGCAGGATCCACCTTCTTGGAGGATTTTCACTTGTCTCTGCTATGGGATGAGCCATAAATTACTTCAGGAACAGCGTGCTTTGCTGATGTGTATTTTCAACCTCAGTTCCATTTTAATATATGATAATATAGACGGTCCCGTCCCCAGCCAGGATCCAGAAGGAGTGAGATGATTAAAAATAATTCATCTTACACTGAATTAAACAACTGATAGCCTCAGGAATGGTCCCATTTGAGTTCAGTACAAATCATGGGTGACAATCTGGGTCAGTTTTTATTGGGCACGCACCTTTTTGCCAGCCCTAAATCTGCCAGCTGTCAGATAGGTTTAATAAGAAGGGACAACAAGGAGACAAAAAAAGGTCAATTTCTGCTCAAGAAGGTGGTGGAAGGAGAAGGGGAGACGGGGTAGGGGAAGACGGCATGTCCTGGCAAACATGCAGGAGGTGATGTTTCTCCAGGAGAGGGACAGACAGCAATGCCACAGGTTCCTGGGAAAGCAAACAGGCTGCACCTGGAGCCCATTCTGCTGTTTGCTGAGACTCGGCAGCCCAGACCACTTGCGGTTTCCTCTCTGAGTCTTGCCTCTGCCCACAGTGACACACAGAAAGTGAGGGAACGGAGATGAGATGCGCCTGCTGCTTTCTGACCAGCCAAGGCACCAGGGTCGCAGAGGTGCTTTGCCCACCCTTCCACTAGGAAAGTGGCAGCATGTTCCCCTTCCAGCCACCTCCACTGAGCCAAAAAACCCTCCGTGGACACCATCCTCCCATGCCAGAAGGTCTATGTGTTGCATTCCCCTACCTTGGATTAAACCACCTCACTTCCCCCTCCCGGAAATAACATGAGCAAGAGTAAGAATGACTCATCTGTGCGTATAAGGACATGTATACTCACACACACGAACACATCTTACATGTTGAGAGCCCGGGGCAAAAATTTTACCCAGCTTTTGAGCTCCCTGGTTCACACAATTGTATGAGGTTTAGTGAAAAAGAAAAAAAAAAAGGAAAAAAAAAATCAGAACAGTGTCAAAATAGCAAAGAATTAGCAAAAGTAAAAATCAAATCCTATTACCATGTCTCTCACTTGGAAGGAAACCTTCCTCCTTATGTCTGCTCTTGCATTCATGTCCTGCATAGTCTCAAAACACCACGACTGTTCAGTGAGCAGGGAGCTGGCTTCCTCGAGGACTGGCCCGCAGGTGACTGCTTCAAATTCAGCTGTGCCACATGAATCCCATCCTCCATTACTATTAGCCTGGGCAATGGGTAGATGGTTTCTTTCCCTGGCTTTGTAAACAGCTCCTTTGACATGGTTCCTGGCCAGTGATGCTGATAATGGACACTGCATGCATGCCTGCGCCATCGGTTTGAGGCTAAGTAGAAACAACCAGGTGACATTTGCCCAGACCATTTCTGAAGCTTTATAAACTCATCCTCTCCCTGAACAGTACCTGGAAAGGTACAACATGCCAACAAAAGGACCTTCAAGGCCTTGTGAAGTTTTGTGGTTGTGTCTAGTGTTTCCTTGTCTCATTCTCCACTGGGTTGATATCCAGCATTGAATGACTGCACCAGGGTGATGGAGACATGATCTGTACCAACCATAGCTAAGCACATATGGAGCTCTAGATCCCCATTTCCCATCACAGCTGAGGCCATGTGCAGTTCCCAGCTGCAAATAGTGGAAGGCAACAGAGCTGGACCTTTGGCCACCAAAATGCACCAGCCAATACCACCGTTCTGAGGTGGGGAGTTCAGCCCTGCTGTCACCTCTGCATTCTGCCTTGTTCTGTGGGATTGTACTGCTCTGGGCCTCCCTCAGCCATCAGAGCCCAACGTGATCATATGGTGGGTACTGAAAAAAGGGAAACCTTTTAATTATCCTGCCAGCAGAGCTGAGCTGGTGGATGGGTCTTGCTGCCCAGGGTTTTTGCAGTAGGGAAGGGAAATCAGCTCTTCACCACAGTGTTGTTGTGACCGGCCATGCCAAACATCCTGAGGTGGCCGTGTCTGGTGCAAGAGTCATCAGATGGCATAGCCTAGTAAGAGTAGCTGATCCCTTTTGCTTACGTCAAAGATCCTTTCTCCACAGCAGCCCCCACAGCCACCATTCGTGCCCTGGCGGTGTGACATGATGCATTTCATCAGCTATTGGGAGGATGCTAAGCTCAGTGACACCCACTTCAGCTAAATTACACTGCTTAATAAAGATCATGGTAATCACAGATATCAGCTGCAGAGGATTAAGGTTGCCTTCTATCTCCAGGGTATTATACCCTGTATCTCTTTTGCTGCTTTTTCTCTGCACCTCCAGCCTTCTTCCTCAGGACTGCTCTCGCTTGCTCTCTCAAGAAGAGCAGGGTAAGTGTGTGAATGGTAGGACTGTGAAGGAAGGAAGTGGTGTTGCTGATTCAATAGAGTGTGCTTTTCCTTCTGAGTCAGTACAGAAGAACTGTCTCACTGGGCTTAGAAGGTATTAGAACAAGAAGTCTGCACTGGGTGTGTGTGGGCTTGTGTTTTAATCTGTCTGACCCAGAACATGGAAAGGTTGCACAGAAGGGATTTTAATTATCTTGAAAGTTACTGAAGTCCAATAAAAACTGTAGCATCAGCACAGCAGGTCACCCATCCACTGCATCACCCTGTGGGCCCATTGTCATGATACAGGGATATATGTAACAACCACAGGGCATGAACCTGCTTCTAGAAAGCAGAATGTGTCAAGAAGCAGCATTGCTAAAGGCCAGGTACATGACATTGTTGGATCACACAAGTTCCTGCCTGGAACCCCAGCCTGGACTCCTTGAAGAAGCATACAGCAAATAGCAGGTCAGAGGCAGCTGGAAGGCTGGGGAGAAAATGTGAAGGGCAAGGATATAAAGATATCAAGCTAAATTTCCAAAATTTTCTGCAGCAGATCAGAGGTAGGAAGCCTGCAAGAAAATCTGAGGTTTGCTGGACCACTTAAGACAAACACTAAACAAAAGGAAATCACACGGCAGCTAAATTATGACTTCAATTCAGATTTCACCCCTCAGGGTGATATCTGGTTCCAACAGGAAGAGATGATTTGCTGGTACACTGAAAACTAAAAGAAGAAATGTTGAAAACAACTCCAACTCAGGAGGAAAAGTCACAGCAGTCATACTGTCCATGCAAAGGGTTCAGTGGGAGCTCTAGAGTGAAGGAGCCATGACACTTTAAAGATTTGCAGGGATGCATTTAAAACAATTTCTGTATCATGGGTTGGAAGGTAGCAAATGTTTTGATTCATATTTTTGTTTACAATATTATTAAAAACATGAACCAGGCTCCAATTTCAAAGTTTCACGCACATTTCTAGAGAACATAGGCCCAGGCTGGAGGAAATCCGGGTAGTGTCCTCTTTCATGCTACTTTCTATTGAGCTCATTTCACCTCAAAGATCTGGGTGAAGCTGAACACTAAACTGAAAGCAAAACCCAAGCGGGCATAAAGGTAAGGCAATGGAAAGTGATTGCCCAAGCCACTGTGAACTGAAACTGCCATGTTTTGCACAGTGCAGGTGTCAGAAACCCATCGCGTTTACATTGCAACACCCTGAAGCAGCACAGGACTCTGGCTTCCAGCTCTGAAGCTCTCATGAGCGGAACAGGCTTCTCCATGAACTGCTGAAAGCTGCCCATCCACCACGAATGATGATCAGGAAACCTGGATCCCAGCTGCTGGGTGACCACCAGGGATGTCAGTGCCCCATATGTGCAGCTGTCTGGAGTGTCTAATTCTCTCCTGGGCTCCCATATCAGCCTGCTCATCATGCTATTTGTGTGCTTTTCACAAAGGAGGCAGCAAATATCTGTCATGTATGGCTTTGTCTTCATTACTGTGGGTGAGAAAGAACAGGGATTTGCTTGGGACAGTCTTAGGCTCAGTGTCCAGTTCTTGATTCCAGGGTAAGGATCATGGGCTGAGGGATCCCACATCTGTGGATCGGCTGCCTGGCAGAGCTCTGTCTCACTCAGGTACCGCTCGAACTTTTATTGTAGAGAGCTCTTTCGTGCTAGGAAAGAGAAATTATCAAGCAGAGTTTCATGCTGTTTTAAAATAGTCTAGGCCAAGGTTGTCTCAAAAAAAAAGAGTGTCTCAAGGATACAGCTCCAGGCTTCAAACCTGATTCAATAGCTTGCTGTCTTTCCGTAAAGTGCTTTTGGTGCTCTGCAGGAACAATGTGGTGTATGAAAATAAGTGTAACTCTTTGGCAAATAGATACTAAGCTGCAGCTGAAATGCACTGTTCCCAAGGCTTTCTTAAAATGAAGTAAGGTGGTCCTAGATTTGAAACTCATCATACTTATACTGTTACCTTCCCATTCTTTGTTCCCCACTGAACTCTCCTCACTCATTCTGCTCTGAGATCACATTTTGAAGCACCAGCATATGTATAATCACAGAGACACACACACGCAGAGCCCTCAGGAAGGATGTTATATTGCAGTGCTCCATATGGTTTCATGATATGAATGTGTTGCTCTGTGTGCCGCTGCCCGCAGGCTGCTGCAGGAGCCTTGCAGGTCTGGGATGCAGCCTGGCCAAGAAGTCATAACGAAAAAGGGGAAATCGCAAAAAGAGAAAGCTGACCACAGCTGCTCCTCTGCACTTCTGACAGCCCTTGGCCAGGCAGGTCTCCACACCCCAGCCCGCAGCGCAGCAGCTGCAGCTGACCGAAACCTTTACAGGAGGGGACAGCGGTCCCCCAAATGAGGTGTGTTTCAGCTCAAAAACTGATGGCAATCCTTCCATTGGTTAAAAACCCAATGCACTGAAACCAGGCCCTTCCCCACCACACGCCCGCCTCGCTGCAAACCCAGACAGCCAGATCCACTCTCCTTTGTGAGAGCTGGAAAGTGCCTTTTGAAAAGCGAAACCCGCTAGGGCAAGCGCCTTGACCAGGCTGAGCAAAAGGAAAACAAGACCTTTCATCTGCTATTCTGAGCCCAGAGAAAGGCATCTGTAGCGTATGACTGTTTTCTTCCCCATCCCTTCACTTTATCTTTTCAAAACGCTTAAATAAAAACTCCCTCACTCTGCAAAGGATGGCACAGAGATGAGCTTAGGCACAGCTCACAGCTGCAGGACATGGGGTAGCCAGACAGAAGCTTATTTTGCTATGCCCTTATCAAATACGAGAGCAGCACAAATGTGCCCCAGACAACACGCTTTTGCTGGGTGCTGGCTGAATAAATTCACATGTGCAAGGGAATGACCAGCCCCACTGCTTACAGAGCTCTTCTCCTTCAGAGAGCAGAAAGGATGAAACGCAGGGGCTGTGTGAGGCTTTACCATGGCCACAGCAACTGGAAGGAGGGAAGAGCAAGGAAGGAAGGAATCTCTGCAATCTGCCTGCCCACACGGTACCGAAGCGGATGGCAAATATGGCTTTTATCCACATGAATAGCTTTGCCACCCAAAAATCCAAGATGGGAGATCAGGTAGATGGGCAGACGCAGTGGAGGTCTGAGAGTAAGCCCAGGGCTGGACAGGGACAAGCAGGGGAACTGTCCAGCAGGAGACAGCAGAGAAATTGTCCAAGAATGGGGATTGAGGAAAATAAGCTGTTCTAGCAGTCAGACAGGCACTCTGCTTCCAGCAACTTCAAGTAAAAGCATTGCAGAGCCCCAAAGACACCCACCAGCAGCCATTCCCGTCAATGTCCCAGGTTTGGCAGGTCTCTGGAATGTGTTTCTCACCCACATTCAAAAGAGTTTGGCTTGTTTAGTCTAGCAAAACTAAGGAGGAGAGAGCATAGCTTTGTTGTCTGTAAATATACCAGAGGCATGAACACCGGGGTGGGAGAAGAGTTATCCAAGCTAAAAGATCCTGTTGACATGAGAACAAATGGGGGATCAGTTGCTGTATGAAAACATTTGGGATAAAAATTAGGAGGAAGCTTCTAACTGGCATGGAGTTTGGCAACAGCTGCCTGCAAGGAACAGGGGCTCCAAAGGATGGCACTGGTCTGAGGATGAAGCTCGAGTTGTTTGTGGAGGGGATTATAAAATGTTGGATGAGCAGAGGGACTGGGAAGTTCTTTATATCCAGAATAATGGCAGAGGAAATGGCAGCGAAAATGGAAAAGCAAGAACTGGAACTGAGCTCTGTGGAGGATGCTCACAGAGAGTAGAGGAGAAAGCATTTCCAGTGAATGGATAAGCCTCACTGGAGAGGGTAAAATGGGCCAAAAGCTTTTGGAAGCATGGATGAAACATCTCTCATCTTGTCAACAATGTCTGGGGAATTGTCTGTCTGGGAAGGTGGCCTGTCTTTATCCATGTACCACCTGCCTGGAAGGCAGTGATGGCTTGTAGGAGGAAAAAAAACCCTTAAAATCACAGCATCCAAAGCATTTCTGTCTTCCCATTACTGCTGTTTGAAACATCTAAGAGATGTCTGGTGAAATGTTCCCCTTATATGAGTCCAGAGCCTTTTCATCACCCCTGAGCCACAGCAGGAAGATTAGGTAAAATCACAGTCTGCAAAATAATTTCTGACAGCTTTCAACTTGGACTCCCCTCTCTGTACCCATCTAGTTACAAGCATAGAAACCCCTGCAGAGAAGAAACCCACAGGTCAGGAAGATCCCTGTGTGAGCGGGAGCTGGCTGACAGATAGATGTGGGTATGTACCCCTCCGTACCCAACCTTAATATCACATCTGAGCTATGGCCTTGAAATGGGAAATAAAAACTTCTTCAGGAAAAACACTGCATCCAGGAGAGAGGTCCCAGATGGCAACATCTCTCCTTTGGTCCAGCAGCACCATCTCCACTAAGGCTATGAGAAACTCCTCTGGTGGAGAGATTTTTGATGGGAACCCACAGCGTTTTGGAAACTGCATCTTGCCTAGGAAGGAAAACAGCTCCAAGTTCTATCTCAGACCAAGCCTTCCACCTGGTAAGTGTAAGATACATTGATGTGGTTTTTTATGTTTGTATTCTTCAAAACACATATTCAGGGCCAGAATACACTGGAGATGGGAGACTGTGAAGCCAAACAGCCTCACTCTTATTTCTGGGGAGCGAGCAGTGTGCTCAGAGGTATTAATCTGTGAGTGGGAGCTGGGAAACCCATCCCTGTATCTGTGTTTCCACATATGCATATATTAAAATATGTATATACACACATATAGAGAAAACAGAACAGTCCATTGCACATGGTTGTCCCCTGAGGAGAGGGGGAGAGAACAAACAAGCAACAGATGTGAATCATGTCACTGTGCCTAACATTGGAGGAAGATCACATCCCATGGTGACAAGGTGGTGTGGGAAACCCACCAGAGCAGGATGCAGCAGGAGACCCCAAGGCAGAAGAAGACCACCGAGGCAGAGAGGTCTCCAAGGCAGTCAGGTCCCCAAGGTGCAGGTACACCAACCACTCTCACTTCTCCCTTAGTATCACCCCGAGGTGGGGAGGTGCCTGTGGATGTCCTAGTACGAAGGTGGCATCTAAGGAATGGCCCTGAGCTCCTCCATGAAAGGAGGGATGCACCAGGAGGAGGGCTGCAGGGTGGAATTTTCACAGAGAGCTTGAGCAAAGCCCAAAGCCGACCTGCAGCATGCAGCCCTGAGCACCACGCTGATCCCAATGCCAGGAGGTGTGAGCTCCTGCACTGCCCACGAAGAGCAGAAATGAGAGAAAGACATTTTCTTGCCAGATAAAGCAAAGATAATAAATGGACCCATTTCTCAGTTAGATATACTTTTTTCTATCTTCTAGAAGAGCATAAAGGGTCTTGGAGTAAACAAGACCACAGGCCCTCTCTCCACCTCTTACCCTTGAGCAGTGTTTTGTGTTTCCTCGTCCATCCCAGGGCAGTGGTGCTGAATGCTGATAAAGCCAAACTTGGACAAGCCTCAGTCAGACAGTTGGTGCAATTTGACTTTAAATGATACTTAATGATTTGTTTTGAGTATTGGGTTGGGATGAGTTGGGGTAGTTGTTGTTGTTGTTGTTGATTTTGCTGTTGTTGCTTCTCCCCCTTCTCCTTTTCCAACCAATTAGGTTCAATTTATTTTGGCAGAGGACATGATTAGTGGGGCTGAGCTCCAGATGGTTCGGCGCTCAGCCGCTCGCAGTAAATAACATTGGATGAGCAGTGCTCCTGCATGTAAATCTGGGCAGCAGAGGCCCAGGTCATCAAATCAGAGCATCCTGTGGCTGGCTTGGGAAGGCTCTGCGAGGACCTTATCTGAGCCCTTTGGAGAAGGCACTGTCTAACTTCTCCTTGGATATCTCCTGACACAGATTTGCTACCACTTCCAGGCAATCACTTGCAGGGCACCCCTCGTCTGGCTGCTCCCTCCTCTCTGAATTAGCACCCCCCTCGCTATAGCATAAGCCCATGGCTTGAAGCTGAACCTTAGCAGATGTGGAGAACAAGTCTCCCCACACACTTTTCCCTCACAGCATCCTCTGTCTGTCTGAAGACCATTTGCTCTTGCTCCTGGTATGGACCCCAACGCTGAATGCAAGTGAAGGGGGACATTCTGCGGGGCCGATGAGCCCAGCCAAACCCGGAGAGAAAACACTGTAAGGAAGCAGATCCTGCAAAGAAATCTGGGGATGTTTTCAAAGCTTTTACAAATCTGAGAATTTCAGTGTTTGTTGATCAACTTCTGTAACACACTTTAAGATCTTCAGTAAGAGAAGAAAGGAAAGCACAAAGTTTATTATTGTTGTCTCAGTATTTAAGGATTACTTAGTGAGTTACAAACTGAACAGTTACTCAACACTTTACATTAGCTTAGGTAAGTAGGCATTTTCTGGGAATATCTCATGCTTTAGGACAAAGCTGATTATTGATGTATTTGGTAAGTAACAAATAGCTAAATTCTATACAATAGGTTTACTATGCATGTAACGTGGCAACTGTATTAAAGCTAAGGGGCAGACTCACTACAGCATGGAGAAAGTAACTATGAAGTGCTAAAAGGTCTTTGAATTGAGCTCTTGCCTCTTACCACCCAGTGCCAAGAGCTGCTCCATTCTCATGGGGCTGCCCAGGGAGTCTCAGTCACCTGCAGGAGCACAAAACAGCATATGAACATGGCATCCATGTACGGGGGAAATAAACACTGTATCAGTTCATGTCCATAGTCCAGCTCTGCAAGCTCACACCTCTGTGTCATAGAGTTCGCAGGTGCAATCACAGGTGCAAACCTGAGATCCCTGTCCCTTACTGAGCACTGCCCCGGAGATGTGCATGCCTTGTCTGTTGAGCAATCTCAGACTCTGCTCGCTGGACCGTTCACGTCGTAAATCCTCACACACAAGCAGGGCGCTGGCTCCACTTGAGTCTGGGAGCTCTCTGCAGTTCTTTCAGAGCTTGAACCTGTTTAGGACTATACTGTTAGCCAAGCTCTTGTTCATGAAGGGACCAGCATACCAGCGCATGTTACGGCTCCATCCACAGGTGGGCATCCCACGCTCAGCCTGTCCTAAGCAGAGCGTGCCTCTCACATGGCTCAGCTGCAATTTTGGGCTACAGCTAAGCTCATGCCAGCCACATGGATAGGAAGCCTTGTGCACAGAGAGCTATTCCCAGACACATCTTTGCTCATGATAAGGATGCATCAACCATGGGTCTCTCTATTCAGCCTCTGAGCTGCCTGGATAACTTTTGGGTTTTGACTGGTATCAGGGAGGAGCACTGTCAGAAAAGATCCATTGTAGAGAACGCCAAAGAAAGCTGCTTTACACCATAGTGCATGTCACACTTTGGCCAAGCACAAGGCAGTTGTTTAGTAGTGTTGCACAGGTGTGGTGTGCTTATTCAAGTGAATGGAGCTGGTCTTGTCGCCACATGCAGGTGGCTGGAGCCCAAGTGAAGCACTGGTACAAGTGCTGCAAATGCCAACATAACCAGTAGAATATGCCCCATCTTACCTGGAGTCCAGGTGTAGCTGTGCCACTTCAGTGATGTCTCACAGTGCACAAAGACAGGGTTGTCTTCCAGTCACTGCATTGTCTCCAGTTGGAGATTTTCTGGCAGGATGCTGTAGAAACAAACTTTAGGTCAAACACAAGCACTGAGAAAATGGGTGCTTTTCCAGAGCAGGCCCAGACCCTGCACCACTGGGAAATACTTGTAAATCCCATGGCCATGGTGGGTATCACATGCAAAGAGATGGAGCAAATGTTCATCACTAACAAGGCTTGTTTCAGTCTAGCTCAAAAGTTGTAAACTGGAGATGTAGCAAGCCCTGCCCATATAACAGTGACCACAACCCACAGTTCACACACCCATTCTCAAACAGCTCTGTTCATCTCAGGACCCACTGCAAATCCATGTGTACAGCCATGTATATTTTGCAAAATGCCTGAGACAATCTTGATAGAAACTAAAGAAGTTAGTTAGAGATGGAAGTGATCTATTAGGTCCGTTTGCAATCTCTCATGAGCCAGGCAGAATTTTGCCCTGGGCTACATTCATTGCTTTGCCCAGTCTTGTTTTTAATCACTCAAGCAAAGGGACTGGAACAGCCAGGAAAAGTTATGTCATACTGCTGCAGAAGCAGCACTGGAGAATTGTGTATCTCTGATCAGAATTGAGCTCCACAGTTGTACAATGTATACAATGTTTGATGTGGTTAAACAAATCCTATGCAGAAAATGCATTTAATTTCTGTAAGCACTCATCTTCCAAGATTTTTTAAGACCTTGCAATAAACATAGCCAAAGACATCATTCAACAAATTGAAATCACACTTGTATTAATGGGGTTGCAATATTCAGATTAAATTTAACCCTCGCGACTTTATCTTGTAATCCAGAAAAGTGAGTGGGTCAACAGAAGCTGTGATCAGAGCACTGATTGGGCATTTCTTCTGACATCTCCACCATTTCCTTGATTTAATGCACATCATTCAGGAGCCCCTCACCTAGGTGGAGGGCACTTGCTATCATATCCCTGCAGATGCTTTGTTTCCACTGAGAGTCACTGCTGGATTCCATAGGTCGAATGAATTCAGTGTTGCTTTCAAAGGTCTACTTACGGGTCTGCGCCTTCCACCTCATGCAAACAAAGAGCAGTCAACGACTCAGAAAAAATGTGGTTGCAGAGGTCATTTTTTTTACGATCCAGGGTCCTGGTTTTCTTCCCTTGAAAGCATAACACAAGAAAGTCCCCTCCCAGCAGCCCAAAGAGATTGCAGCACAGATAAGTTGCAATGTGCATGCCATGCTCTAGTAGCTGAGCTCACACAAGGTGTAAGGAATTAGTTCTTACTGCCGGATACATGGGGCTCTGAGAATATCTACTAGCTCAGTTGCATCTCGCCAACAGATATGTATTGTTTCTTTAAAGTAACCCTGGAGGCTTCTGGGGTCAACAGATCTAAATAAAACAACCAGCAAAAACACTGTGGTTGAGGAAAGGGCAAGATTTTTCAAAGGCTCAGCTCCCCTTTGCAATAGAGCCCCTGTACAGAGTGATGAAAGTGTTTAAGTCATCAGAAAAAGCAAGCAGTGACCTGCAGTAAAATACATGGCCTGGTGAGATACACAGCATCTTGCTAATGACCTCCATAGCTGGGTCAGCAGATGCCACTGCAGGGGGACACCATCATCTGCCAGGCAGCAGGCAGAGCTCCGCTGTCTTGGCATGCCTCCATCCTCCCTGCAACCCCAGCCACACCAGCTCTATGGAGGCACAGCGAGGGCAATTTAAATTTTTGAAAATAGCATCCAGAAGTGGGGATTCTTCAGAAACTTTTCAAGAGAGCAGCCTCACCAGAAATCCAGTCTTTCCTGTGAGCTGCAGATCCTAAAGTTAAAAGCCTCTCTGGCACTGCTTGGCTGCAATTGTTTACCCTTTTTTTTACCAGAACTAAATAAATGCATCAATGAAAACAGAGTAAAATTATATGGACTTCTCAAACTTGCAAAAAGAGTTTGAGATTTTGCTTCACCAAATGTTTGAGCTAGGAATTTGGGGACAGTTGTAAACTTTACCCCAGCAAGCTCAACCTTTTATTCAGGCAAAGCTGGCAGTTTTTTGCCCTTAGCACATGGTGCTGCCTAATGAGGATAGAGAGCGGGCCAGCCCAGAGCCAGCCTTATGCCTGGTCCAGGAAACGTCTTCTGGCATGGAGAAAAATGGCTGAGGATTGATGGGTTGGGAGCGTTGTGCCAGACACATCCTGCTGCTCCAGCTCCTCTCAGATCTATCTGGATCCCCTTCCTCCCTGCCCAGCTGGCAGATTGTGTGGACTGCAACAAAGCAAGCTGGGGCACAGGGCAGAGCTTGCTCCTTCGTGCAATACAGGAGCTAATCTCATTGCTGCAGAGTGAAATTTGGTTCCCAGGAGCCTTTTGGGTTTAAACTCATGTGTCCCCCATATAAGAGGACAGTTTCCAAATGGTCCAGAGCCTCAGCTAGGTCTTGTAACACTTGTAACCTGTAGCCAGGTCCATGGATCTCAGGTCCTCCCGGGTGCCAGGCTGAGACTTGGTGCTGCTGCCACGTGCAGAGAAGCACTGTAGGCATTTCTCCCCCATTAGCATATCCCTGCAGCACAATCTCAGTTTGGCACAGCACGTATTGCTAAATCTACACACCTTGTAATCCTCACCCTCTGCGGAGAGAGAGAAAACACGGTGCACAGCAGAGATATGCCATGCATAGCCTCCCCCACCAACAGCGGTCATCTCGGCTGGGGTGCACCTCAGCTCTTAAAAGCGCCCCCTCCAAAAAAAAATTAACGAACTTTTAAACTGGGGTCCTTCGGTGAGGTGATAAGGGAGGGTTGGAAATGACCCCGTTGCTTCACGCTGCACATTAGCAGCTGAGTTCACTTCACAAACACAAGGTGCGCTGTCAGAATAGCCCGGGGCAAAGTTTGTACTTTGCTTGAATTCTAACTTTTGTTTACCAAGGTAATAAACCGGTCTTCTCTTCCAGGTGTAAATGCTATTATGCAAAGGCATATTTGTGTTTCATCTCACCTCAGATGTACAGTGTGTGCTCATATCCTACACTGTGTGTACAGCCCACATTGCTCCAGAGCCAGCAGAGGAAAGGAAAAGGGGTAAAAACAAATATCCCTGCTCTGTCCTCAAAAACACCATGTTCTGGAGGATCTAGGAGCTTAACTGGATCTCTTTCCCTTTAATCCCTGCATGGAGCCCTTGCTCTACCCTACGAAGATCAGCTCAGACCTTTCCCACATCCCCATGGATCCCTGTTAGTGCGGGTGCGCAGATTCTGCGTGGGGAGATGGTGGAGACGACCCATTAGCTCCGTGCAGACAAGCTGATCTCCAAACAGTGGAGTTTAGTTTCCACCAAACTAGTTGGGTCGCCAGTCTGGATCCCTTCCCCTAAAACCGCCCGCATCTCCATCATCGTGCCACGTGCATTCAGACGTGTTGCGTTTGGTGTAATCTCACTGAAACCGATGGGAGGGGAGAAGGAGGTGGAAAAAAAAAAAAAAAAAAAGAAAGAAAAAAGCCTGGCATTGTTTTTTCTTGCACTTCACCTCCTGTTCCTGGTGTCATGCCCACTTGGCAAGATTCAGAGATAGCAGACGCGCTCTGGATAAAAATGACCTAAATGTTTCCTCATCCCTTCAAACCTGTTCGGTGGCCTTCTGTCTCCAACCCACTAGTAATTTGGCCTGGCTGCTGGGGCTGCCACCTGAGCACTCCTGAAAACCAATGCCACAAGATCTGCAGTGACTGAGGTGGTCAGGGCCCCACTTCGGAGCTCAGCTCCCCCAGCATGGCAGGCACAGGCAAGAGCACCGCCTGCTGAACCAGCGCACCCGCTCCCGGCATTGCCTCGCTCCTCTCCCATTAAGGCACTGACCTCACCTGCTCCCACTGAGCTTGTAAAATTTCATGAGATGACATCTTGAAAAGCTAAGTGTGAAATGCCGAGCTTGGATGGAGCCCTCACAGAAGCTGACCAGCTGCAGGTCAGCAATAATTTCCTCCCTCGCCCATTGTAGCCCTTTATGAGCAGATTTAAGAGGGCAATAACCATGCAATATTTTTTTTTTACACAAACTATTTATTCTATTAAAAGCCTGTGCCCATAACTCCATCTGTACAACAGAAGAGCTACTGCAGAGAGGCAAAGAAAGGGGCTGAGGAAGACTACAGTCTAAGCCATGTCTGGTGATGGCCTGGCATGCCTAGTGCGGGCGCTTTCTCGGAACGCCTTTGCTCCTGAAATCAGAAACCCCATGGAGAGAGACAGGCTGCCAGTGCCGCACAAGTCTGAGCCTGTCCCGGCCCAGACGCCTTCCCCACCCTGGTGTTTACACTGAAGTGCTCTCTCTGGAGCGGGCTGAATCTGCTCCCCTGGCTCCTGCACCCAGCAGGGTCTTGGCACACTCCACTTCCCAGTGGCACGAGCAGCAGCAGGGCTTGGCACCCGTCAGTACCTCCATGGATCTTAAATGATCCTTCCCACACCAGTGCTGGACCCAAGTGACCACAGGGCAAAGAGCCGCAGTGCAGAAGGAGAGGATGGAGATCCCTTCTCTTTGTCTCTGGAGCCCACAGTAGCTGATCTAGGGTCATTTATTTTAAATTTTGACAAGCGGCATTGAAGGTTCTTAGAAGTTTTTGCACTTTCTCATTTATTTCTTAACTTCCACTATTCCTTTATGCTTCCACAGCAGGGCTAGAAAGAACATTGCCCACAGGAAACCAATTTGCTCGCCCATCAAACCCAAGCATTGCCAGCAGCTCTGCTATCCCTTCCCAAGAGATTTCCACTCAACCACACAAGCTGAGCGAGAAGATCCTCAGCAGCAGTGACTTTGAGCAGGGTCCTTGCAGCAGTGGGATGAAGGGCCCAAATCTGGCCCATAATTAACCAGTGGTGGGAAGCTCCTTTCTACTAAGGAGGGGAAACTGGCACTACCCAAGACACTGGCCTGCACTCACCTCCTTGGCAGGGACTGATTGCAAACAAGCTACTGGCAAGGGTGGTGGAGGACCAGAATGGCACGGGTTACCCCACGTGGTTAATTCCTGCCATGGTGCCTTCGTGGATTCACCCACTCCCTTGAGCTGGGTGGGGCAGAGGAGACCACGTCTGGGTCCACCCATGCGCTCCCAAAGTAGGAGCGACATGTCACCCCAGTTTGGGAACAGGTGTGTTCAGTGGCCAGATCAAGGCGTGTTAGGAGACCTAGAACTTGTTTGACATGGGCTATTATTTCATGGCATCTTGAGTATATTCCACATGTCCTTTAAGTGCTCCAGCAAAGTAATGGCCTCGGCCAGCCTTTCCAATCATGTTCTTCTAACACGTCAGTTTGGTTCTTCCAGAACAGGGAGGGGGTGGCATTTTGCCAGCATTATGTAAGAAGGAGAGTGATTGCATAAGTTTAGTTGGTCACAACGGTATAAAATAGGCTTTATTGGTAGTTACTAAATCTTTCCAGAGGAATCTGTGAATATTTTCCAAGGACCTTGTCCTTTTCTAGATTTAGGATCTTCTGGGATCATTTTTATTCTAGATACTTTTGCTGTCAGAAACCCTTTGCAAAGGGGAATGTTTGCTTTTGTGTGGGAAACGGTAGGAGGAGGTTGTGTATCACTTCACTGGAGACACCTGAAGTGCTTGAGTTGCTCTAGTGACCTGCAATCTGGGCAGTCAGAGGCAGGTGCTTGTTTTAAATCAGTCCCCAAATGCAAGTCTGGGACACTTGGTGGAATCACCCAGTCCTCCTGAGAGCAACAAAGCAACAAGACCATATGACTGCAACTAAGAACTGCTCTACTTGAGATCTTCCTAGAGAATGAAATAGCAAATAACATCTGCTAAAAACAGTAGTTACTTCACATAATTTCACAAGTAGGAAAGGATCGTTGTATTCCAATGCGTTCCACGTGTCTGGGTGGGGTGTGATCTTGTGTCTTTCAGGGAAGAGGAAAAATGATACAGCATCTAAAAGTGGTCAGAATGTGACTCACTATAACTCCATCAACACAAAGAGAAATGACAAAGTTAGCTTTATTTCTGTGGTGGTTTGACCTTGGCTAAACGCCAGGTACCCACCAAGTCGCTCTATCACTTCCCCCCCCCACCTTCTCTCAGCAGGGCAAAAAGGGGGAAAGAAAATAAGATAGAAAAAAACAACCCTTGTGGGTAAAACAAAAGCAGTTTTAACGTAAGAAAAGCAAAGCAAGGTCTGCACACGGAAGCAAAAAAAAAAAGAAAATGGATTTATTCTCTACTTCCCATTAGCAGGCGATGTGGGGCCTTCTCAGGGAGCAGGGCTGCAACATGCATAGCGGTTGCCTCGGAGGACCAAGGGTTACCCCCACCCCCCTTCCTCCTTTTTCCCAGCTTTATACTTGAGCAGACTTCATATGGTATGGAATATCCCTTTGGTCAGTCCGGGTCAGCTGTCCTGGTTGTGTCCCCTCCCAAGATCTTGCCCACCCCACCCTACTTGGGGGAAATGTTGGAAAGAGCCTTGGTGCTGTATAAGCACTCCTCAGCAGTAGCCACAACACCAGTGTGTTATCAACACCCTTCTAGCTCCCAACATAAAACACAGCACCATGAGGGCTGCTATAGGGGAAAATCAATTCCAGCTCAGCCAGACCCAGTACAATTCCTCTGACTATCTCCTATACCTATAGCATTAAGCGTATGGAAAAGACTTTGCAAGACCAAGGCCTGATCAGTAGATAATGCATTCCCAGGTTCAATAACAAGTACACTTTGTACATCAGAGGAATGGCAGAATGCCCAGAGCTTTTGGGCAGATGCTGTTTCTAAAGAAATTAAATGCGTGAATAGATAATAACCAAAGAAATCCCTGCTGGAATAAAGAATGGACAACCTCCTTCTGATAAAATCAAGTTCTTGCTCAATCATTCCCCACTTGAACATGAAGACCAAATTGAGTCAGTCCTGAAGGTCCTGGAGTGTTCAAATAAGTGGCTGGGTTTCTTTCCTCTTCGTCACACTGTACATTATCCTAGGAACTGGCAAAACATACCTAAGATGACTCCCCTTGTCCCTTCCTAAAATAAGGACATTGCAGAAGGTCAGCTGGCTCTGCTAGGCTGAAGGAGTCACCTAGCTCATTGTCCCTGAAACCTGCGAAGGGCAGGAGGGAAGGAGGAGGGGAAAGCATGGCTAGCCCATGTCCTCACCATGCAAAGCAGAGGAATCCAGTGGTGACCCAGCAAGGAAGACCTGCAGAACAGCAAGCAGGAGCAGGGGCTCAGTGGTGAAAAGATGAACACGAGATTGGTGAGGACTGGGTGAGCTCTGACGTGGGAAGGAATGAGTTGAGGGTCAGAGGGATGGAGAGAGGTAACCTCAAACCACCTCGGTATTTCAAGCAGCTTCCAATCATGATGCAAGGTGACTTCCTTAGCTCGCCCCACTACTGAATCTTCTCCCTGTGGTGCTGCCAGTCACTGTGTGCCCACCTCTGGCTGAAATGGCTTTCACTGGTCTTACTGGGAGCCCTGCGGGAATCAGACAAATACCTGGCCATGCTGAATAGACTTCCTGGCAGGGAGAGTTTATACCTATAGCAAGGCTCAGAGAATGGGTGGGTAAAGTGCACATGTTGGGGCAAAATACAGCACCTGAGTAGTGGGATGCTGCTGTTGATGTTTGTGTGGCCACTGTCAGCTGCTGGCACAGGGAGGTGGTCAGAGGCAACTGCTTTGTTCCCTGGGAACCAGGCTGCTTGCACCACATGAAAGCTCTGGGAAGTGATGTTTGGCTAAACATCTTGCTTCTCTTTTCCCTCTTGTTCCCCACAGCTCATGGGGATGGTACAACCTCACAAAATCTCTTCCAAGGCCACAGGTCCTGGATGCAAAGGACAATGACTGTTCTTCCCAGTGCCTGGCTCTGGAAAGCAAGGAACAGGGCTTGAGATACAGTTCAGGAGAAGGAACCTGGGGCATAGCTGTAGCTGTAGCTGTAGCTGTAGCAGGTAGAGATACCCTGAGCAATGAGTGGGACAGTTTTGGATGTCGGACAAGTGAGACAGTTGCCCACCAAGCCCACAGGCTCACCCTTTGCTTCTGGTGAGGATGTCCAGTGCACTAGCTGTAGTGTGATTGCCAAGGCAAACCCTGGCGTAGATGACAGCATGAGGCCAAGAACATTTTGCACACAGGCTTGGTGCCCTATCCTGGGCTGTGCACTGTAAATGACTGGGATGTGGTTCTTGACCATTGGGACCACTGGGGCCACAAGAATGCTTCTGAAATGCATCACAGTGCAAGGGAAGTTTGGTGTAATCAGTCATCCAGGACAGCTGCAATATCTGATGTTCCTGGATCTCCCTCAGTCTCTGAATTACATTTATGTTCTATGTGACGAGTGGTTTATTTTCAACACCTAAAGCACAGAAGGCAAGTGAGATGATTGGCTGTCATCTAGGGCACTTTATACTTGTTTAATGCCAACTATGTTACAATATCATTTTGATGTCACCATTTCCTCCTGCTGAAATAAAAAAAAAAACATAAAAATCCATTGCTAGACATTTCTCAGCAGGGAGATTTCTGAGTTTGTTTTCCGTTTCACCTAGTTTTTATGACTTCATTGGCTTGTTCAGAAGAGGAGAAGCTAGTGGGAGAAAAATTAATACATTTCTATATTTTTAAATCTTTTTAATTATAAAAGATCTGAACAATCCCTTAAAAATAGCTGACTTCGGAGTGTCAACACGTAGTTGATGTCATAAAGTATTCATGGGGGCTGGGATTAAAGCTAACATATTTTAGAGTGATTATATTTGAGAACCTGACATCTAGAGCTGGGTTTTCATTATTCCCCTGACATGAGCAGGAAGTTTCACAACTTGAGAGTTTCCAAATATCCAGCACATCTCTGTGGAACCCAAACACACAGCCTGGAGAAAGCAATAACAGGTAGTACTCAACAGTGGGTACACGGTTTCTTTAGCTGCATCTCTAAAACCCAGTTACTCCTATGCAGCACTTTCATCCTGATTTGTTCCACAAATCTGCAGTGCCAGGCTTTGCAAGTGAGCAACAGTTCCTCCGTTCTTAGATGTCTCTCGGGGAGCAGGTGCAGGTACCAATGCATTTGCCAGCTGTGGAGGGAGCAAGCAGTGCCTGGCAGGGCCAGCCAAACCATCGCCAGCTCCCTGTTCTGCTGCTCTAAGAGAGACAGACACATTTCTAAACACCCTATCTAGCTGTTCATGCTGGATTTGTTATGGTGCTGCACGTGGGACTGGATGAAGGCTCCTACCCTGGAAGCACCTGCCATAGGAGATGTGGTAAAACAGAGCCTGAACACCTTTGGGAGATGCTGCAGGACACAGAAAGTCTGAGTCCTCTTATAGGAAGTTTTTCCATGTAAAATTGTTCCTGCTTGAGAACAACAATCCAATACCAGCTCAAGGTCCCTCTCAGGAGACCTGTCTTCAGGAAGAGTTTTGTTCCCAGAAGAAAGAGCTCTGCAGAGGATTACTCTGCAAAGTAACCTGTCATGAGGTATTGTAAATGAGCTCTTCAAGGACCAAGCTCTCCTGGGCAACACTTCAGCGTGCACAGGCTGAAAAAGGCCCAAACTCCCTGCAGAAAAGCCCGGGTCAGATGTTAACTGTTGAACTGGTGAGCAGCTCTAGCCCCCAAACTCACACCCAAGAGGAATGGATGGAGCAGGGGAGGATGCTCAGCCTGGGCTCTCTTGCTCAGGACCTTCCTCACTCAGTCAAGTTGCTCCAGCACAACCTGACAAGGCTCAGACTTCTCAGGGCAAGGGGAGTTGACCTGGGCTGTCAGGACCAGTGGTATTGACACGAGAGAAACTCCCCAAACTTCCCCCTTCCTCCTTCCCTCCAGCCCTGGCAGCACCTCTCTGTAATGGCTACATAACAACAGCGCCCTGGCATTTGCCTAGCAGGGCTCCTACAGCTGGCATTTCTGGGCATGGGCCGCCTGAGTACGCCTGTCTTAACTGACCCACATCTTTCCACAGGCTGTTTCTGGGGCAGCTGCGCATGTTTTGCTGGTGCTGCTTTCATTGCCCCTGCCTTGCTAGGGCAGTTTTCCAGGCAGGGCAAACATTTCATCATCATCTCCTTCGTGTTTCTTTTTCTTTCTCATTTCCCTTTTTCCACCCCCATCTCTTTTCCTTAAACATTGCCTAATTTCCACACGGGTGCAGGCGGTGGGGTGAGGTTGCTGTGCCGAGTGCTGCATGCCAGCCTGGGGGCCATGGAGAGACAGTCTCTTCCATTCCGCTGGAGGCATGGGTTCTGCAGAGTCCACACCGAGCCACTCCACCCAGGGACACAACCCTCAGCTGCTGGCCCTGCTGCACATCCCAGCACAACATTGGGTGGAGGGAACTGGACCACCTCCATCAGCATCCCTGATGAGAAGACACAGCTCACCAGAGACTAAAGAACAGGGTCAGTCCCACCATGGTCCTCTTCTCCACTCAGCTGTGCAAAACCAACCCCTTCCAAAAACGCTTATCTTCCCCTCTCTGCACTGTGGGAAAACCAAAACTTTGTGTTTCCATGGGGCTGGTCTCTGGGGGGGGGGGGGGGGGGGGGCGGTGAAGCAGGCAGGAACCACAGGTCCCGAGGCAAGCTGCTGCCTTCCTGCACCTTCTCACCTCGCACCTCCCAAGAGACAGAGCAGGAGCACATTGGTGAGAAAGCTCACCAGGAAACAGTGCTTTCTGCAGGAAAAGCATTTTTTGGTTTCATTATTTTCTCTTTCTGCTCTTATTATTTTTTGGAGGGGGAGGAGAATTGAGCTGGGGGATTTCATTAAAAGTATACGTTACAGGGGAAAAAATATCCATTTTCTGTCTAATCGGGAGAATTTTCTTGATGCAGACAAATATCACTGCCCAGAGGGCTGAATTGCTTCTGCTTCCACTTGCTGAGGACTACACTTTGGTAGATGGGAGTTTGATGAAAACCTTAAGTGGTGGCAAAAATGGAAATTTTGCAGAAATGGCTGTGGGAACCCTCAGAAAGGTCATGCTTTGTTGCTGAAAAGGTGTTTCAAACCTTTCTTTGGACCAGATCTTTCAGCAGGATGGTTTTGCCAGAGAAGAAAGAAATGGTTTAGGACAATGGGATGATACCACTTTCTTGGGAACAGACACAGCAAGAAGAGACAGGGTAAGGAATGAAGGTCATCCAGTGCTCAGCAGGCGGAGCAACCTGTGCCTGGTGGATAAAGAGCATGGCCGAGGTTTTGCCTGGGGACTTCTAGTCTCCTAATTCTAGATCTGGTACCAGTAACTTGTTTTCTCCCCTCCAAAAAATATTGGTAGAGTAATTCAGAGTGCTACAAAGGTGGTGCTATGCAAATTTCTGGTGGGAAATATAGCTGTCTCAAAACATTGATAGCCTGTGGTTTCATTTATGTGGTGGATGTTAATGCGTCTAATGGTTCTGAGGAGAGCTGTCTGAAAAAAAATGAATTTGGAGTTGTTTTGTTTCATGAATAGTTCTGAAAAGTCAGGAAGGAGGGAATTAGTTCAGATTGCAACTAGGACTATTTACTTAAATTACAGCAAATGTGAAAGGTGAGGAGAAAATGCTGCACTTTGATTTGGAGCAATTTACAAGTAAAATGGAGGGGAATTTCAAACTGAAATAAACATTGCAAATGTATTTTCTTGGAATTTTTTTCTCAGGACAAACAATTTAGTACAACCAGCACTAATACTCAAAACTGTGTGTCACCAAATTTGCATTTTTCACACCAGGGAAGTTTCAGGTGAAAGAATTTCACCCATCCTCAGCTCAGAGCCTGGGAATTGAAGATATCTCCCAGACAATTGCCATTGTGTGAATTAAGTGAGCTGGATGCTTGCACCCAGCATCTCACTGCTGAGATACATCTCCAAACCAGGCTTTGTGTATAATATTTGGGAAGCTCTGCCCTTTTAACATTTTGGCAAGGTTTCCCCACAATGCAGTGTCACACAGAGAGCTCTCAGGTGGCACATGGAGGTACTCCAGCTCCTGGCTGAGTTTGTGTGGGTCACCCTCCTTCCCATGATGGCAAAAGACACAAAGCCAGTCCCCAGTCTGAAGGCCAGGGAACCTACCCTAAGTCCTGGTCCCACACTGAGACATCTGTCCTGACCCTATAGCAACTAGGTCATGGATGCAGGCACAAAAGCATCACTCCAAAGCACCTAACATGAGGTCCCTGCCTCGGCTGTGTATCTGCAGAAAAAAACAACCCTTTGGGGCATTGCTCCCCAATAAAATTTGTCTGCACTAAGGGCTGCAGGGGACAAGGGCAGGTGGTCACATAGCCCACCTTGGGTAGATTTCAGCCAGCCCTGGCTTTCTGAGGTCCGAATGAAAATGACAGTGGTTAATAAAATCAGACAGCATAGGTTAGGAATAACATTTTTCTCAACATTAAGTGAGAGGAAATAGTTTTTCATCTGAAATGACCTGAAAGTCCATTCTATAGTCATGTGCATTAACTCTTTAGTGGCAGGAACCTCTTAATGTTTGGAGACACCTCTAATGGCTCTCATGACTCTTTCAGAGCAGGATGAAATGGCTTTGGAAATGGTTTGTATTTTCTGAAATGGCTCAAAAAGGCACCATTAGGGTGGCCTAAATTTCCTACACTCCAGAAGCTAGGCAAAGAAACAATAAAATCAGACATTTTTTTATCTAACTCCCCATTTTTTCATCCCCTGAGATTGCAACCCAAGCAATGCAGCAGTGTGCTGGGACTTGAGAACCATTCATTAATGTTTACAAGACACTGATATAATAGGGGAAAAGAGCCATAGAAATTGAGAGCATATGAATAAATCATACAAAAAAATAGGTTTGGTCTCTGTGAGTACTCATGCTCTCAGACCTGAGCAAGTGCACAAGTTTTACAGGTTTGGGCCTTGATTTGATCCAAAGAGACCTTCAGATCAGACTGTTTGCACTGCCTGTATCCACTGGCTACTCTGGGTAAGAAGGGGGAAGCTGTCAGATATCAGAAATTTGGCACTATCACTGCCTCACTGCAGCAATGTTAGTGATCTGGAGGAAGGTCGCTCACCAAAACACTGGGTTGATAAATGCCACAGAAGTGTGGAGCTGGGGAAGTCCAGAAGGACAAACACTGTTTAGGTTTTACAGTGCAAGCTGCACTAAGAACAGAAAAATGTCTTTCCATTTTTCTGATCCCAGACATTCCTGGGAGCACAGGCCGTGGCTGATTTATTTTTAAAATCAACAAGTTTTTCTGAAGAAAAAGCATGTCTTGATCTCGTGACTGCCACAGTAAGAAGATCTGTCCCCTTGCAGCCAGGCGATGCACTTCCTGCCAGCTGGACTTGCTTGCTGCCTAAGCCCTGTCCCAGCCATGCACAAGCTGCCTCTTCTCTGCTAGGTCAGGCTGGAGCAATGGGATTGAGACATTTCAAGATATAATCTGGGAGAGCAAGATAAATCGAGGTGAGTTGATTTGTCAGTCTCTGCCACACGCTGTAAAGTGCACAGCCAGTGCATTGCCCCCGCAGCTCCGTCTGCACCGTGTGCTAACAGCACCTGGGTCATCCACCCACCCCTGCACTCCCGGACCTGGGCATGCCGCTCTCCGGGAACAGGGGGGCTGCTATAGCAAGGTCAGGAGGGTGCTATAGCCTCATCTAGCTCTCATCATGCACACACACCACCATGCCTGGGAAAGGTCAAGGCCACCCTTCCTAACTGCTTTGCTTTTGCATCTCCTAATCAATCCCAAGAGTCTTGTACCAACCAGAGTAGCCATATCAACACCGGACTGTGGAAGAAAAGCAACTTCTTTCCCCTCACTGTGAAGTCAGATACAGTGCAATGGAAATACCTGCACAATGTTTTACATGGAAAAGTGTTTCGCTCCGGAAAAACACAAAACTGATCCTGCTTCCATTTTCTGGCTGCATACTTGTTCCCCCTTATCTCTGCGTTACATCGTGGCACACTGTGCCTGAAGGCTGCCGCCCCATCACGGGGCTGCACCGCCTCACGGATGCAACCTTCTCTTGTTTTCAGTCCAGTTTTGTACCGGTTACCTTCTGCAGTTGAAACATCTTATCTCCTTTGCTGGATCAACATCTCCCCTCTCTGTGTTGCAGTTTAGCAGCCTGGCATGTTGAAATGGCAAGTTTCAGCTACCACCAGCTGTGCTGGGTCTCAAGACACTGCATTTCCCTCTGACCTGATGGCTTTACAGACTGGCTCAAGCCTCACCCACTAGCAACACAGTATAAGCCCTTGCTGCCTGCTAAGGATGCATTCAGGCTCTCTGATGGACAAGGATGGAGTTAAGCCTGTGCCTCCCTGACTTAGTGCCCTGGTGGGGAAATTCAACTTGACACATGGGTTTGGCAGAAATGATGCTCAGAAAGCCCAAAGAGGCAGGAATAGTCTGGGAGTCCCATGCTACCTTCAGGATGAGGGTCATTTCCACTTGTTGGGGCAGAAATCCCTCCACTTCAGAGCCAGAGGGGCACACAGGCAAGGTTGACACAGAGGCGTCTGAGAGTTGAAGGCAGAGCAGGATGGACAGCAAGTCCTGGCATTCCACTCTGGGTGACCAGGACATGCTGCAATCAACAGCAAACTGCATATCAGGTCTGGCAGAGAGAGCCCAACCAAGCACAGCTGTGCTGGAGTGCAGCTCCCAGGAAAGCACATTTGAGGAGGTGGGATCAAAGGGGTCTTCGCCTCTACTGGTAGATGGTGCAGTGCAGGTGCTGCTCCCCACAGCAACATCTCTAATAGAGTAATGACACTCTGTAAGGATAGTAAAGCAATATTCACTACAATAGCAACACCAAGCACTTGTAGTGGCATACATCTGGAGGGCTCTGTGACATTAATTAACCCATCCATCCTCCCTAGATCATGAAAAACAGTTATCCACCTCCTGTTGTAGGGTCAGCAAAGAAAAGAGATAGAGACCCATATTTCCCAAAGCCTCCCCTGAATTCCGTCCTCTGTTTTAACCTTGGCCATAGAGGAGGAGCACAGGCACAGCCAGTGCTCTGACCTGCTCAGCGCCAGCTCAGCAGGACCAGCCACTGGGAATGAGCAGGGAACATCAAACAGGGGTTGTGGCTGAACACCTGCAAGGCGGGTGCTCGCATCTGAGGTAGCCATCTGGATGGTCCATAAAGGTACTTGCAGGGCACAACCAGCTTACCACAGACTGCTCCATCAGCATGAGATGAAGGGCCTCTTTGGTTTTCTGCACCCATTATAAGAGCAGCACAGCCCACCCTGGTGAAGATGCTCATGCTGGGGTACCTGCCCAGGTTCACACTGCAGCCCAGCAGCAGGTCCAGAGGGAAACAAACCATACCATCTGCCTGCTCCCCTCTTCACAGCCACCGATCTCCTGCCAGCTCCCAGACAGCAGAAGCTGTTGAAGTCTCCAGAATGAAACTCTCAGTATTATCATTACTGTCACAGCATCTAGAGGGACCCAACCAATACCAAGGGACTTGTTTTGCTGGATCCTATGCGTCACATGCTTGGAAGGAGTTTCTCTGCCTACGAACATACTCACTAAGTTCCTGGTTTCACAAATTCTTACAGGTATTACCATAAAACCTCTGAGAAATTACATGGAAAGGAAGGTGACCAGGCCCTACGGAAGCTGTCTATTCCTGTCCCTCAGTTTAATTAATCTGTCCACAGGCTTAAGCTGTTCTGAAACACCTTGTGGAAGACAAAGGCAGGGCAGGGAGAGCTCAGGAGTTAATGGCCCACGGAGAGCTCTACTGAGCCTGCATGGGGGCTCTGCTTGTTGTGGTCCTGTGGGCATGTGCTGCTCTGGGGGGCTGCCCTCACCTGTGGCTGGCGTCTCCCGTGTATTTGACTGTTCGCAGTCAGTGAATGAGTCTGAATGTCTCTTCTGAGACACTCTCCCTTTGAGGCTGCAGTATCTTTGTTTTGCATTTCTGCTCATTGCGCAAACACATTTACTATTCCTGAGAGCCATCTCCCATAGACCCCCATGCCTGCATGCAAGGGTTGCAGTGCTGATCCCTGCAAAGCAGGATCTGCAGAGGGACTCAAAAGTCTGTGCACTGCCTCCCTCAAATAGGGAGCTGAGCTCTGCGATGACCCACTGTGAGCCACCATGTCAGTGCCTGGCCGACACCAGGAGCTTTCTTTAGCCAGTTCTCTCAATGACAGAGCTAGACCTGATCTGTATAATGGATCTGCTTCCTCCTGAGGGAAAGCTCTACACCATCATCTTTTTGCCTTACCCAGACAGACAGACCGATGAACCCTTAAGATAATGGGAATGCCGGCTACTAACAAGGTTGGCCAATGCCTGGGGTGTCTGGGGGCTGCAGGCGGCTTAGCTGAGCTCTTCCTGCTCAAGAGAAGGTTAATTAATCAGCTCTGTTATTCTGGCATCACCCAAAAGTGAAAATACTTTCTGGCAGAGCAGCAGGCACAAAATTAGCTGCTGCATTAAACTGCCAAATCTCCTTTACTCCTTTATTAGTTGCATTTGGTGATGATGAGGAGTGAGGCATTAACCGGTCCCTGATGGATAAAAAAACTATTACTCTGCTTTCTCTTTGCAGCAGGGAGGAGGAAATAGGTTTTATTACTGAGATTTCCTTGAAGACATTCACTTGACTTTGTGGCATCAGAGACGGAAGAGAAATGAAGAACACAGAAATCTTGGCACAGCAGGAGAGATTGCGCACGGATAATAAAAGAGAGAAGTACCAGGTCAATTGGGATCTGAAATACGCATAGGTGACTGAATCCTTGTGTTGAGTTAAAGCTCTGACGATCTGCTGGGCTCAACTAATTTCAGCATTACAGCCAGCATCTCCATGCTGGCACTTAGGGCCTAAACTGGGAAACTTGCTGGGGACACACGTTTGTGATGCATCAGAATAGAATGGAAAGGAATGGAATGGAATGGAATGGAATGGAATGGAACGGAACGGAACGGAACGGAACGGAACGGATAGAATAGAATAGAATAGAATAGAATAGAATAGAAATATTAGATTAAGTCCTTTTTTTTCTTTCTTTTTTTTTTTTTTTTGAAATTGGATCTAGAACTAACTTACGCATCTTAGTTTGAGGCCTAGATCCTGGCTAACACAGCATGATCCTACTAAATGAAGGTGCATGCAGACTGGAAGAGCCCATGTGAATTACCTTGTCCATGTCCCGAAATCTCAGAGGGTTCACTCCTGACACATCTGTGTCCTCCTCATACGTCCACGTGTCACAGCGTGGAATGGCAAGCTCTTCAGCCATCACAGCTGTAGCCAGCAAGGGTCATGAACCAAAGCCCCATGTACTAACTGCAGAAGGGAGGTGCTTATAAGGGCATGGGGCAGGCTGCCAGGCTGGTGGCCAGGTTGCAGAACACATAGTGCATTCTACTACCAGGCCAAAAAGAGAGGCAGGGATCAGTCAGTCAGAAATGGGCAGAGATCTATTGAATCACTTTGGAATGAGATGCTGAATTTCCTAAGGCATAATCCCAAATTCTTGAGTTTTCTATCCATTTCTAATCAAGACAAACACAGACTGGACACAGATGTCCAAGAGACCTAGAGCATAAAGAAGCAGGAGGGCAAAGCTGGTACAGAGTTGGCTTAAGCACAGTGAGGGACCAACAATCTATGAACAAACGTAGTGTGGAAACTGGAAGAATCCTAACCATGTGGGAAAAGAGGTCCTGCAATAGGCAGTCAGAGGCAAAAAGCCAACCTCGTGAATTTGCAGCTGCCAAAGAGGATGTGGTGGCCCAGAGCTGTGGGGAGAGGGCTCCAAAGCCACCAGGTCCCTCCTGTTCTTGGTCACTGAGGGACTGTCCTCATCTCGTGGGTTTCTGGCGTGTGGAGTCCAGGCACTAGGAGGGCTGGGAAGGGGAACCACACAAAACCATCTTGTCCCATCACTTCTGAAACTGAGGAGAGATGACATGGGCTGGTGGCCAGGGGATACCCTCCTGGTCAGGGTGCGTTTGAACCTCCTAAGAGGGAAAGTTCAAGCTCCTGGCTCAGGAGCTGGCTCGAATATCAGCACAGCAGGGTGAGATGAGCTTGCCTTGCAGGACAGGTCCACCAGGAGCTTGGTGATGGCCAGAGCTTTGCTTCAGGCAGGCCTTGCTGGCCGCTGCTCGGGGCTTGGCTCCCTGGCTCTGCCATGCCTCCAGTCCTCCCACCTCCCTCGCCTCACTTTCCACATCTACAACATCGAGCTAAAACTAATTACAGACCCTAAAGCAGAGCTGGCGTGGCTTGGCTTTACTCGCGTTTCGAGAACGCTTGGAGATGAAAGGTGCCCAAGAGAGCAGAGTATTGTTATTACTAATAATTATAAAAATTAACCAAATATTTGTCTAACAGCATCTATCCCTGCTGCTGTTTCTTACGTAAAATACACACACGCTCTGACTGCCAAACCAAAGCCCCAGAATCACTACATCAGCCCTACAGTATCGAGAAGGGGGGGCAGCAAAAAGTGCCTCAGGTCTAAAACGAGTTGTCTGTTCCAGGAATTAATTTAATTGGCCCAAAAATAATGCAGGTATACTGCAGATCCAAATTGCTCACTGACAACAAACCCAAACAAGGCCCATGGGCTGGAAGGCAGCAGGTTAAACACTGCCTCTGAAGCTGCTGGGCTGATCCTGGCACCCAAGTATTTTTCCTCCTGGTATTTGGGCTCTCGTAAAATGTTTATCAATGCCTGGGCATCTTCCAAACCAAGAAAAGGTGCATGCGGAGAGACGTGTCCCCTTGCAGTCAGCAGGGACTGGATTTCATCACTTGTTATAATTCCCGTCTTTATAATTTTATTGCTTTTTTTTTCCCCCTGTTTTCTAATAAGCTCCTCTAACACCTAATAAAATCAGTCCTTTCCCTTCTACTTACCTCCCCCTGCTGCCATCGCAATTACCTAGACAAGAAAAATACAGAGCACGGGGTCTTGCAGGCTGAGGTTTTAGTGACTGATTTCAACCGACGTGAGCAGAATCAGCAATAAATTTCAATGTCATGGTATTTTGATTCCTCCTTCTTCTGTATTGCATGAAATAACTGAAGGGGACAAACACCAAGGAGTGAGAAGAATTCTTTTGTGTTGTATTGCCAAAAATGAAACTAAGACAGGAGCAGTTTCCAGAGAGGAAGATGCAGTCAGCTGTGCAATAGTTATCTGTAATAGATGGCATCTCTCACTGACGTGATCTCTATTATCCTCCTATCTCAGCATCTCACAGTTTTTAATGGATTCTTCCCTCCAGCATCTTTGCGAGACCGTGCCATTGTCCTATATGCATTTTACCAAAGCACCAAGAGGCCCAAACCCAGCTCCCCTAACCTACATTGGGACCCAGTTCCCACTGGTCACAGTCTAAAATTCCATCTGCACTCTGGGCGCTACACTATTTAACTGAATTTATTTGCAAAGGTAGATAAAATGCTCTGTGACCACAGAGAGGCAAACAAATCTCATAAAACACAAGTTTGTTATTTCCTGCTCTGCTTTCAAAACAAAACACAGTAATTTTAGCAGACAATTAAACTCTCTGATTTTCAAGGGAGGCAGGCACACAAATACTTTTGAGGATCTGAGCCCACATGATTATGTAAGGAATTAGCAGGAGGGAATTAACCCAGTCGCTGGAGCATCCTTGTGGAGAGGCTCTCATCCACACTCGGGGCTGCCATAGGGGAACACGCCGGTGCAAAATGTAAACCCCAGAAATACCTAAAATTTAAATCAGGGAAGTGCCAGAAAATGTCACAACATTGCCCCGGGTCTGGGGGACAGCTGACCTGACCCCTCTCTGTCTCCTGCCTCACCACTGTGCTGCCTGTACTCCCCGAAGCCAGGAAAAACAAGCCCGAGGTTGCACGTACCCCTTCCAAGCATGCGGGACGTCCACACACAGCAGACGGAGCAGCAGCAGCTGTCTGGGGACTGCTCGCCCATGCGTTGCCCTCTGTGCATTGATACAGGCTCTGCACTGGGGCAGACAGTCCCTGGGCACCCGTGGGAAATTTGGCAAGGGAACAGGGGTGCCAATGTTGCGGCCCCACTCCAAGCAGCCATGGGGACGTGGGGATGAGGCAGGATGAGTGCAGGATTTCCACGACTCGGCAAGGATCTCGCATTCCCTCCCTCCACCTCGGGGCTGCTTATTAAATATGCTCATATTAAACCAAAACTACTTTAAAAATAATAATAATAAGTAGAAGCGAGCAAGATTCGGGGAGGTAAAGTGGAAGATTGTGGGCCTGATCCTGCTCTCCTTCGGGCCAGGGTAATGAGGAGTATGGGGTGAAGCCTTTGGGGAGGCAGGTCCGAGGCGAGCTCCTTCATTCCAGCCTGGGTGGGACAAGAAAGGAGATCTGGCCTTTTTCCCATATTTAATGCTGTCAGAGTTGAATTTATCACGCTGAAACCGGTGGAGTTGACTGCAGGAGCAAGGACCGCGGCGGCAGCAGCAGCCCTGGCAATGCTGGAGGCGGCTGGGGGGAACCATCCCTGCCTGGGCTGGATGCAGCTCCCAGCGCCGCACTGACAATAACTGCATACTTTTCCCGGGCAGGCAAAGGCTGCCTGAACTGTCACTTTAATTGAAACCTTCTGCAGTCGTATACTTCACCTTACGTTTAATGATTCACCTCTTAAGCAGCCCACTTGTACCTTTGTAATCTTTCTGAAGGTTAACTTGTTGATCCTAGAAACTTGCCTGGAGAGAGCAAGGCAATTTGCAGGGAGGCTCAGACGGAAAAAAAAAAGTATCATGCTTGCTAATGAAAAGTGGTTTTCTTGAGGGAGAAGGAAGGAGAAATGCAAAATTCAGAAGATCTGATGAGACTTTGGAAAGAAAAAAAGAAAAAAAAAAGGGGGGGCGGAAAGGAAAAATATCCATAAAAAAATAGGGGGGGTGAGGGGAGCAGTTGGGTTTAGTTTCCAGCTCCTGGGAGATGTTTTATTTCTGCTTCACAGGAATTAAAAATATATTTGTCGTTTACCAGATTAAATAAAAATAATCCTAGAGTTAAATTATTTTTAGGACATCAAGAGTTACGTTCTTATGGGTAATAATCTATTTGTAACACTGTAATGGAGTAACTGGCAATTTCATACAGCTTCGGGATCGATCCATCCCTATTTGCCATGTACCTATGCAAATAAATATCCCATCCAATTCATGTCTATATTGTAGAATCTGCCTCCTTCTTTATTACTTTTTTAATATTTAATTATTTAAAATGAGGAGAAATCCCATGGGAATTTTTGTCTCAAAAAATAGCTGACTTACTCTTGTCAGCTGAGAATATCAGAAAAAAAAAAAAAGAGAAAATATAATTCTTTTTAAGTCCTAAAACTGAAACTCAAATAAGAAGGATGAGGAGATAAAAAATCTTAAAACCCCGAAACCAAACTTCCCCCCTCCCTTTTTATATGAATATTCTGGGGTTTTACTGTAGCTATTCATAGCCATACCTAAATGTAGTCTATAAATCTACTAATATATTATTTAACACTCTAACTACTGGTATAAAGAAACTATAAAATATTCTGTTGGCAACACATTTAATTGAATTCTTTTCAGAGACAGCTTGTTATTGCCAGACATGCTTTTAGAGATAGTACAGAGAAATAAAAGAATTTCAGGAGGCAGTAAAACAAATAATTTCCATTTTCACCATTACTTCCAGCTACCCTCCCATCTAGTCACTAAATCCTTTAGGTCTAAATCAAAGGGTTTCAGTGAACAAAACTATAAAGTTCATTTCAAAGAATATAAAAATTACGTTGATGTTTTATTTGAAGAGAGAAATTGAAATTCACGTAGCACTCTACTGGCTGAGACGTCCGAGGAGTTATTAAAAAAAAAACAACAAAAAACCCAGGCTGGTTTACCCTGAACTTTAGAGGCCTGTTTCAAAATGATCAGGATCAATGCAAATCCCTCTTTTAATTTCAGTGTGTTCGTGCCCATAAAACTTTGAGGCATCATTCTTCTTCTTAGGCTCTCTTCTGCTTTTTAATATCAGACATCTGCAAGAATCTCCGAGGCATGAGTATAAGAGTAATAAATAATACTATTAACAATCCAGAGCAAGCACTGCCTTTATTTTATTTTTTTTTATATTTTTTTTTTCCAACAAAGCAACCACTTTCACATCAGGTTTGAACTACCTCAACGTAACTCCTTATCAGGAAAGTATCGGTAGGGGTTAGTGAGGGTTTTTTTAATCTTGACAGCTGAAAGTTGATGGCTCTGCTGAAAAGGAAAGAGGTCAGTGGTGCTGCTCAGCCACACACCAGGGATTTTCAGCGTCCACCGGTCACACACTTCGTACTTTTGTGGGTGCCAGGATGGCAAGATGTGGGGATGAGCAAGGGAGGAGGATGGGGATGCTGGCCAGGCAAAGGCGCCCCCCACCATGTGCCCTGCCAGGTGGCTCCTCATCCAGCATGGCCTCACCAAGGCACTGCCAGGCTTTGGTCCTTAACTGGTTAAAAATTGATTGGGACCGAGGAGGGGTGGTAGGTAATGATCTGTGGCTGGAAAACCTTGGGATGAGGTTTCCCTTTAAAAACAAAGACAGGGCAGGGCAGCGATGGCACGGGGCTGTGGGTGCTCAGTGGGACAGGGACAGTCCTGGTGCACCTCCTGGTAACTCATGTTTACTCACAGCCTGTGTTAGGGAGGTCAGCAAGCAGGCAGGTATCCCCCTCCTTTGCCCATGTAGGAGCAAAGTAATTTTTGACAGGCAAGTCTGCACTCTCTCCTGGCAGCAAAAGCCGAGCAGATATGCCAGTTATTTGGGCAATTTTGCAGGAATATTATCCTGGGGGTTAATCTGAACATGGTGCAGACGCACAACCCTCTGTCACCAGAGCGGTTCTTCTCATGGGGTACCGGTCCGAGTGCAACTCGTTAGCCCAAACAAGATGTCTGCATGTGGCATGGAGGCAACAACGTGCTCTCAGGCGGTGTGGGGAGCCATGTCATTGCACAGAGGCACTGCAGGCCACCAGCTGCATGCCCCTCCGCAGCCTTTGGCTGTCCCTCCCTCCATCCATCTATCCATCCCTCTGGTCCTGTCCTCCGGGGTGCCCCCCCACACACACCATACCACTCCAGCTCCAGATGCCCACAGAGTGGTACCTACGGCCACCTAAAGCCTCTGCAGGAGGTGTGATGGGAGCAACAGAAACTGGGCTGGGGGCTTGTGGACAGGCAAGCAGTGGGTGGGTTGACTTGGAGCCAGGCTGGGTGAGGTACGGTCAGGTGTGCCCCGGGCGTGCTGGAACAGCTGGGTTCTACCACGACATTCAAGTTTTTCCACTTCTAGTCCTTTCCCTCACAGTAAGGACAGAGCCAGATCACAAACACTCCAATTAAAACAAAAAAAAATAATTAAAAAATAATTTTTATAAAAGAAAGAAAAAGAAGCCCCGATGAGCATCGCCACCCTCCGCTCCCTGCCATTCCCACACACCCGGCTGCTGCTCCCTCTTCTCCTCCCAGCCAGAGCCTGTGCCTCTTCCGATACCCAGGAAAACATTTTGTTCTGCGTTAAAGGCTAAAGCTAACACATGACCAGCGAGAGGCAGCAGTTTGTTTAGCTCTTGGAGTTTATTTTAATTGTGGCCTTGTTTTGTAATGAGGATGGCCGCGGCAGGGGGAGCCTTCTGGGATGCGGGGGGCTGGTCTGGGGGAGTTTCCTAATCAATGAAAAGAAGTCTCATCTGTTTAAATTAACAAGAACCAGATGGGATGCATGCTCAGCTGCTTTGTTTTCTTGGAAGTGAAACCATGCACATTTGCTTATCAAGGATTCCAGTGGCTGTCCGGGATCACAGGTCCCCTCCAGGTCCTACCTTTAACATCCCCAACCTCCATCAGGGAGGAAGGAGGGGGAGAGACACGGGCCCTGTGTTCCTGCTGACAGGCAGAAAACAGCCTGGTAAACCTGAGTAGTTTGTTATGATGATGCATGAAAAAAAGGGAGGAAAAAAAAGAAAAATCATGTGATTTTTATGCAAATCAAGTGAATTGAACGGTTAAAAAAAAATCCTAAATGTCAGGTAGATAAGATCACATACACCTAGAGCAGTGTCATGATATTCTTCGTGCGTTACATTCATACTGGAAACCAAAACGTGTTACAGAAATCAGACACCCACAAAAAGCTCTGAGATTGCACTGAGAACAGGTTCCTGCAAAGCACCGACCTCTGACAAAAAAAAAAAAAAAAGAAAAAAAGAAAAAAAGTAGGTTAGATTAGAAAACAAGATAGTTCAGTTCAGCCAGGGAATTGGCTGTCCCCACGCAGCGTGCAGCCTGGCCTCAGTGCACGCACATTAATATGCACAAAACTCCTTTTAAGTAACGTTCGTGCGGCGGCACCCGGCTCTGAAATGGGCAGGCTGCTCCCGCAACCCATCCTCAACCGCCACGGGGAAGGGGAGAGATTTACGGGCTCTCTGCTCTCAGGCAGAAACTTTTCTCTCACAGACACGTTTTGGTTTTTTTCCCCTTTAAAAGCCCTGGCAGCTGTTTTGCACAGGAATGGGTAACCCTCATGGCCTGAAGGAGTTAATTTCAAAAGCAAAAATTATAGTGGGGCACTGTTTATTTAAGCAGTGTTTTGTAAAAGACGAAGCACTTTCTTTCAGGGGTGCAGCACTGGCCTCGACACTGCTTAAAAACCCACCCCGTGTCCCACTGTGGGGGACAACCCAAACCTCAGGGGCTCCCATCACTGCCAAGCAGCACCTCCAGCTTCCAGGGCCTTCGATGTCAAACTGCATCTCTGGGGGGGGATAAATAATTTCACACCACTTCATACCCCACACGCCAACACGCAGGCAGAGGGGCTGCTCTTCCTCGGAGAAGCTTTGCTGAGGGGGATAAATGGTAAGGCTGGAGCATGACGTCCCACGGGGGGGTGCAAGGCACCTGTAGCAATGCCCAGCATTCCTGCCTCTGATCCCTCTCCTCAGAGCCCCCCCGGTGTGCCCAGAAATGCCCCTGCCAACTCCACGGGGACCATTTTCCAGCAGCACCAACCCCACGCCAGCATCACTACCGCCGCTTTGCAGGGTGGCACGTGGGGGTTCAACTCCCTGCCTGGGTGAGGGGCTTTCTGCAAGGAGGGGGGGGCTGCTTTCAAGAGGGGGGGTGTGTGGGGCTGGCTCCTCACAGTGGGATTAGAGCAGTCCCTTCACATGCTGCATCAGCACCTCGTGGGTGTGCGGGAGCCGCCATGAGGCCAAGGGCTGTGGGGAGCATCCCGCAGCCAACAAGGGGGCTGCCGCCAGCCTCCCATCCCCAGCAACCCTCCCCACCATGGGGCCACCTTCTATCCACCCTCAAAGCAAAGGCAGTTGCTGTCAGCTGGCAGCGGTGAGGGAGGCCGCCCCGCTAGGACATCGCCACCACCACTGCCACCAGCTGCCAAGCTGGTCCCCAGGGCTGGGACCCCAAGGGGACAGGCAGGGGCAGGGGGTGAGATGGCCTCACTCGGCACTGACTTCTCTGGCCGATGGGGGGGAGAGGGGTCCCAGGGAAATGACCCCATTCCTGGAACCCCAAAACCCCCAGCAAGGCACTGCAGAGACCGCTGCTGCTTTTGGGGAGCAGAAGGAAGGGGCGGGAAGCGGGGGGGGGAAGCAGGAGCTCATGAGGAGCTGAGGCTGGGCCCTGGGTAATGGCGAGGGGTGAAGAGAAGGTACAAAACTGAAGGAGAAAGGCCAAAAACCCCCACAAAGGTGCCCAGGCTGCCCAGTTCACAGCCCGAGGGGATGCTGGTGGCTGCTCCACATCCCTATAACTGGGGGGGTTCGCATGGGAACTCTGTGCCAGCCCAGCTCAGCAGAGCGAGACATCCCCCCTGTCAAAGCGCTACTTGGACAGACGCCGTGCTCGCCCTCGGGTCTCCCCCAGAAATAACCCCCGAGCCGAGGGGCAGCCCTCGCGCTGCTCCCCACGTCCCGCAGGCGCCGGGCTAAAGTGAAAGCATCACAGGCTGCAGAGAAATGACAACCAGCAAAGATCTGTGTGTCCCCCCCCCTTCTCCCCCTCAACAACCCCCCTCCTTTTAATGTCATTGCTGTAAAAAAAAATATATATAACATCAAAATTCTGGAGCAGAGTTTATATTATTGGGTGCATTCCTCCTTTGGCCACTCACAGACACCCGGGAGCCCCCCCCTGCATGGGAGTCACTCACTGGGAATTATACATTGCTGTTTAACTACAGGAAAGCCGTCTCTCCGGCAGATCCGTGCCATCTCCAGTGGCTCGGGAGTACCATCCCTCTCTCGCCACCGGGCTATTTTTAATGATGAGTTGGATTAGAAAGGCTCTCTTCCTATTTATTTCCCCCACACACACTCCTTGCTTTAAAGCATTCCAGTTCACGAGCTGAGAAATCAAACCAAAAGCAGCACCCGGGGACTTTGCGCCCATGGTGGCGGGGCTCGGCGGTGGTGGCATCGGTAGCTTCGAGTGACTGCATTAGCAGACCGAGGGCACCGTGACCTGCGGTGGTTATTCTCGTCAACAAATTTCTATTAATTGCAATGGGCCGGGAATGCCATGGCAGCGTCCGGAGCGCACCCTCCCCGCCCCCCCCCCCCCAGCTCCCCGCCACACCGAGCGGTCGCGGCACCTCCAAAATACAGAGGGGAAGAAAAACGAGACTTTGTGATGTCCTGATGCACCCCGCCCCGAGCCAAACCCTCGCTGCAGGCCCGCTGGAAATAAATACGCAAGGTTGGGGGATAGAGAGGCACAAATCTCCACGGACTTACAGCCAGGGCCGTACATTTCCATACAGACCCCTTCCTTCTGCATCCCCCATCCCAGCTGCGGATCCCAAAGGCTCTGCGTTATCCCCCACCTCCCAGCCAAGGCCTTTGCCCAGTGATGGGTGAAAAAGCGGCCGATAGAAAAATCCCTTCCCGAAAAAGCCAAACGCGGTTTTGCATTCCCCAGCACAAATCCGACGTTTTTTTTCCATACAAGCAGAGGAGCATTGACAGACTTACAGGTTATTTTGCAACAAATAAACAAGAGCTACAAAGAATGAACCCACCACTCCAGAGTCCTGGAAAGGAAAAAAAAAACCAAAACAAAAGAGAAAATGGACCAAAAAAAAAAGAAAATAGCTTTTTTTTTTTTTTTTTTTGGTCTTGAGAATCCGGGCAAAGAAATTAAAAAGCAAATATTAAAATTAAAAAGAAAAAGAAAGGAGGGGAGAGCATGGGGAAGTGTCGTTAAGGTAAAAGCTTCTTTCCCTGCGAGTAAATCCCGTTGGAGGCCGTGAGCTGAGCGTGGCTGTTTGCAAAAAAAATTATGTATATATTTTAAAAAAAAAGCAATCATTAAAAAAAAAGAAAAAGTAAAAATCCAGTGCAATGCAGCAGGATCCTGGCTTTTCTCGCCGGGTTGGATTTATTATTATTCTTTAAGGGGGGAGGGTTGCTTTTTAAACGCGAGAGTGACCCCCCGCCCCAAATTAAATATAAAAATTAATAATCTTTTTTTAAAAAAAATAAAAAAATATTAAAAGGCGTATTTTTTTTTTCAGATCTCTTCCTTTCCTCTCTCTTTTTCAGAGAGGGATGGGAGGAAGTGGGGGGGGGCTGTGTGTTTGCACCACCCGGCTGTTGCACACCCGGGACCCCCCGTTTGCCGCCGTTGCTGCCGCTACCGCCGCTGCTGCTCCTCCGCGCCGCGCGCCCTGCTCCGCGGCCGCGCGCCGCCACCCCGCCGCGCCCCCACGTCACACACAGCACCCGCCGCCACGTGACCCACGGCCCGGGCGAGACCACTGGGGACGGGGAGGGGGGGGCGAAGAAGGGAGGGGGAATCGGTGCGACCCCCGCCGCCGCCGCCCTCCCGGGTTGTGCGCCCCCCCCCACCTCCGCGCCGTTCCCGTGGGGCGGGGAGGTGGAGCCCACAACCCGGGAGGGCGGCGGCGGCACCTGCAGAGCGGCGGGGGGAGGTCCGTGTCCCTCCCCGTGCTCGGCGCAATGGTAGAGTCTGCAGCTCAAATTCCGAGAATTGGGCTCTGTTGATTCTTAGAACTGGGGTTCTTAGAAGTGGTGATGCAAGGAGTTTCTAGGAAAGCCCGGAGACCAGGTGATTGCTGCTTCTATTGCCGCGGCCGATTTTACCCTTTAATTCTCTCTCTCTCTCTCTCTTTCGCGCACGCTCTATTTTTTTTTTTCTCTCTCCATTTTTTTTTTTTCCCTCCTCTTTTCCCTCCCTGCCCCGTTCCGACGCCTGGCGCTGAGCCGCCTCTATATATTTCTACTCTTTTTTTTTTTCCCCCCCTCTTTCCCGTGGCAGGTGCCCGGCGGCCCTTTAACATTTTATTATTTCCTACATTTTATTTTTTTTTCTCCTTTATTTATTTAATTACACACCCCCCCACACTCCCCTTGCCCGCTGTCAAGCGAGGAAAAATAGGGGTGCTGCATGTCATAACGTCTGTAAGGGGAGGGGGGGTCGTCTCCCTTCGCCGTCCTCTCCCGGGGATTATCGGTTATCGGGGATTATTGGCTTTCCCGCACGCCGGGGCGGGGGCGGGGGGACACGGGGAGGACGGCGGCGGTTCCCTCTCTGCACCTGCAGCCGCCCGGCGAGCGCTGCTGCGGGGCGCCGGGCTTGTGGCGTGACTCGGGGTCGGCTCCCAATGGCTGGAACCCTCGGTCGGGCTGTGTTATTTTTCTTTTCCCCTTTTATTATTTTTTTTTTAATTTTTTTTAATTTTTTAAATTAATTTTTTCTTTGGTGCGCGTTGCGTCGCTGTTATCGTTTCGCCCGTTCAAAGCAGCGCGGGGGCTCGGTAGCATCGGGCACCTCCGCTCCAGCCTTCCCGCATCATTCCCCCCATCCCCTCTTCCCATTTTTATTATTTCATTAATATATCGTTATTATTTTACACCCCCCCCATGCAACTGCGAAGCGGCTGGTGCCTTTTGCAACCTGTGGCGGGGCTGCGCCGTGATCTGTCAAAGCCCCGGGCTGGGAGCGGGCGGGGATGGAGGAGACTTGCGGCATTTCTGTGCCCGGGGAAGCGAGGGGGGAGCCCGCGGGGCGGTTCGGCCATCGCCGGCCGCGGAGCACCGCGGAGGGGAACCGCGCTCCCCCAGGGGCGACTGCGATGGGGTTTTGCCGGCTCGGGGAATACAACGCGAGGCAAAGCTTGGGAATGGAGCGCGGAGCGTATGGAGCAACTGAATGTTACGCGCAGCGCTTAAAATAATAATAATTATAATAATAATAATAATAGTAATAACACCCCCGGCGGGGGGAGTGGGGTGCAGCCGTGCAGAGGATGGGGGTCCCGGGTGCGGTGCAGGCGGAGAGCCCGGTCCCCTCCATCACGGCACTTCCCCTGTGTTTACTACCGCGGCGGACTTGGCGTGGCGACAGGGGCTCGTAACTGCGCCGCCGGCAGCCGCGGGGCTCTGGCCCCCGGCCACACGCTGTTCCTGGAGCGAGCGGAGCGGAGAGCCGCGCAACCACCGCGCAATCCCCGCGCACTGCTGCGCCCCCTCTTCCTCCTCCCCCCCCCCCCCCCCCCCCCCCCCCCCCAAAAAAAAAAAACCACAGTGGGGGAAGGGAGAAAGCTTTTTTCTCCGGTTAGACGTGTGGTTTGGTGTGTATATATATATTATTATTATTTTTACGTACACACCCCCTTAAAAAAAAAAGAGGGCAAAACAAACCCCAAAAAGCCCAACTTTGTTATGAAAACTTTCGTGGTCGGGCGGCAGCGACCTCTCCCGGCCGCCCCCCTCCCCACCAAGCCATCCCCCCCCCGCCAGGCTTTAGTTTGCAAAGTCACAGTATGAAATGTTATGAAATCGCCTCATGGGAAGGAGGGAAACAGAAAGCGAAGCGTTTGTTTTCGGGGGAAAAAAAAAAAAAAAATCTGCGGCAGCCTCTCTCTCAGATGTGCCTGAAAAGCTGCCTTTGACCCCCTCCCGTCCCTTGCATTTCCAGGGAAGAGGCAAATCTGGGCTGAAAATCATGAGTCAAAAACAACAACATAAAAAAACCCAGACTACGCCGTCCCCGGGTTAGTTTTTTCCACTGACTTCAATAGGGGCAGGATTGGTGCGGAGGGAGGCTGGGGCCGGGGGGGGGGATGAGGCTCAGCAGGCAGCGCTGCCTTGTTCTGACATCTCTATCCAAGGCTGAATTCCTCCCCGTGCGGGTGGAAGTGTCAGCAGGGCTGGGTATGGGATCAGGGCCCCCATTCGATCTGGGGACGCTTATCGATGCCTCTCCTGAGGTTATAAATGCTTTAAAAATTACTCTTTGCCATATTGTTTTGAAGGCTTAAAGAATAAGTGCTTTAAGAGCAAACACAGGCCGCTTCCTTGGTCCTTGGGGGGGGTCACAGTTCAAAAATTGCTATAAAAATATTTCGGGGGAATCTCTCTTTATAGATGGGCAGAACCTCCGATTCTGTTATTTTCTCCTAACAGGATCACAGGTTTAAAAACTTACATTATAGACAGCAATTTTTGCCCCACAAAACAAATCATCGAGCCATTAAAATATTCAAAGGGCGTCTAGCAATTTTCCAGCAGGATGGATTATGACATTGTTCCAGTCAGAACAGACTTCATCTCCGAGCATTCCATTTTTGACTGGCAAAACAGATCAAAGATCCCTCGGGATGCATTTCGATTCCGATTTCCAGGCTCCCCTCGGTTCTGATTTTCTTAGTCAATATGGGGAGAGGAAGCAGAGGTGAACCGGCTTGTTGTTATTGCGAAGGGAGAAGTCGGAGTGAGAAGTGATTCTTACAAATCCCACCCCATCACCACCCCCCCCCCTAAAAAGAAAAGGAAAAAAAAAAAAAAAATCAGTCAAAAGTCTTTATGGCACTTTTCAGACGCGGCTGTTCGCAGCGCTGGGGGGGACGTCAGTCCTACTGGCTGATGAGACAAAAATAAACCTAGCAGAAACATTCAGGTTTTTTCAAAACAAGGCTGGAAAAGCTCATTTAAAAAAAAAAATAAATAAAAAATGTTGCTCAGACGCATTTTGAGAGAAACAGAATTACATCGCCCAAATTATATGTTTTCCAGGTTTGGTTGGGGTGTTTTTATTTTTTCCGAAAGGGGAAAAATGACTCTCGAAGCAAAGCGAACTGGTGCCATCTAGTGTCATCATGTCCTTGTCCCTGCTGCTGGCCAGGGCAGGGGGTGGCTCTGCTGAGTGGGAACGTGGTTATTAGCTGCTCCTTAAAAAAAAAAAAAAAAAAAAATTAAAAATAAAAATGCTTGCCAGCTGGGAGGAAGGTGGCAGAGGAAACTCTGGATGCCACTGAACTTACTTAAGGAGCCTAATTGGAAACAACCGAGTGCTTATTAAAGTCACTGACATTTCCATATGGAGTTCTCTCGGGGTCTGGTCATGAAATCACATGTGAAAATCTTTCCGAGTTGTGGTGTTAATCTGCCCTTGAATTTCTGCCGACTTTAGGATGTATTGTAAAGCTGTGCTTTTTTCTTTTTTTTCTTTTGGTTGTTTGGGGGGTTTTTTGGGGGTGTGTGTGGGGGAAGCTTTCAGCCCCCAATGGCAGCAGCCCAATATTAATTTGTAGGCACAGTGTTTGTTATGTTTTTATTTATTTTTTCTTAGTAAACAGTAATATTGTCCTCAAAACCCCCTGACGAATACAGGTGGTAAAACTTCATGAGGCAGTCCTGTGGTTTAGAAGCAGGGGGTAGGTGCCCTCTAATTTTATGTGAATACTCCATTAAAAGAAAAATCTTGTTATGAAGTCCATAGGTGAGTAAAATGAGGCTCTAACCGGTAGGTGCGTTTCTCACTGTGCAGCTTGCATAGCTTCACATATTTATGGCGCGGGAGAGCTGTTTCATGCCTGTTTTAATCCTTGTGCTGTAAAGTTGGGGCTACAGACTCCACTCAAAGAGCTTCCACTGATCCAGTTGCAGCCTGAAATGTTGTTTTCAGGTTTCCGAGAAGTTTGTAAAATCTAAATTTGGTGACGAGCTGCCTGCATACTCATAACCTCTCATTCCGTTTTGTAGTAGTAGGGGAGTCTATAAACAGGAGCCCTGTATGCTGAGCGCCTGTGTTCTTTTCTACGTCTATTTTTAAACCATTCTTCTGTTTGGCAAAAAAAAAAAAAAAAAAAAGTGACACTTGGTTTCCATGTTTACAGCAGGCATTGGCAAACCTCAGGAGTTCACAGTTTGCAGTTTGGTTAGCCGAGTATCCAAAAGTCAGCATCTGACCAGTAAACTCCTTCAGACTGCAGATTTAGACTGCAAACGTAGTCCTCCCTGCCTTTTTTTTTTTTTTGGCTTTTTTTTTTAAAATCCATGCTAGATCTTGCGTGTTCCCGTTGCTGCAGGACACTAGCCGCCGAAAAGACACATGCCCCTACATCAGAGCAAGCGTGTAATCTTCGGGACTGCTTTAAAACCCCGGCAGTCTTCCATCTAAAAGACAGAGAGAGCTAAGGGTGTTGGGAGAGGGGAGAAATTTTGGGGCTATGTTGTTTTCTTCCTCATCGTTCTCCTGGTCGGCGTGCTGCCTTTGGGCTGTATGCCAGGTACCCGTGGGGGATGTGGGATCCCTGCTTAGAGCAGGGAGAGCTTGGGACAAGCACACTGCAGGACACTGGGGGTCCTGGAGAAGGTGTCCTGTAGGACTGGGCATCCTCCGAAAGGGTCTCCTTAAAGAGCAGTGAGGGGGTGCCTCTCCCCTGGCCGCGGGACCCCAAGCTGCATATGTGCCGCGTCCCATCCAGGCGGGGTGCCAGAGCAGTTCCTTGCTGCCAAGATAGGCTGTGCCACCCTTAGCCCCAGGAGGACAGAGACGGGGAGGGTCGGGTTGGTGCCGGCTGATACTACCCTGGTGCAGAGTGGGGATGACAGGACACCTCCTCTGAGCCCAGACAGGGCAGGGACGTGGCTCAGCTGCTGGGGACACCCGGCTCCGGCTGCACCTTGCCGTTGGGTCAGCACCCCGGTGCAAGGCTTGGTGTTGACAGGGCATGGTGTCCATCCCTTGCTCTCTGCAGTAGCTCCCTTGACTTCATCCGGGACACCGTGCCTGCCTTCCCTTGAAAAATTAATGCGCCAGATTGCTTGGGATCATCTGAAATGCTGAAAAAGGGTTGACTCCTTGCTTCCCAAGGGCATGCGCTGCCTCTCCCTCGCAGTCAGAGCTTGGCTCCGTAGAGGGCAGGGGAGTCCTCTTTGCTGGAAAAACATTGGAGGCAGTTTTTGTGTGCTTCCCCGCCCTCCCCCCCGCCTCTGCGTTGTCTTCTGCAAAGACCAAAACAATGTGGAGGCTTGAGCCGGGCCAGCTTTCAAGGGCAATCCTTTTAAACTGTCTTGAAGTACAAACTATAAAGTTCCCTGCAGCGCTCAAGAAAGTATGCAGTTTTCCTGGTTCCAAATGCTGATAATAAACCCGTCTAGATAATGTATTGCATTTCCTAGAAGCATTTGTTTGCTGGCAGGAAATTGGATCAGATTGAAAGTTAGCAGAGACCGCTCGATCGGGCGAGTGCAGTCCGCTCACGGAAGGGTGCGAGGGCAAAAAGCGACAGGGCTTGCATGGGTGATGCTGCTTTTGATCTGTGCTGACACCGTGTGCTCCGACTTCTCCCCGTCTCTTCTTGGGTTATTATTAACCCAGCCACGTTTTGGCTTAGATGCCAACCAGAAGCTACTAAATTAATAAAACTCTGCTGTGACAGCTAAAGTGCCCCCTGATTGCATGACATTGGGAAAGCTGAGCTGGGTGCTTGTGCACCCCCAGCCAAGAGCATCCTCTTCACTGTGGCTTGCAGCATCCAGGACTGTGTGCGGGCGGGGGGGGGGGGGGGGGGGGCACACCACCCCATTTTCTTGGTTGTCCCTCTGGTCCCTGTTGAGGAGAAACTGGGCATCCCTTGGCAGGCTGGAGGGGCAGCAGGCAGTGTGCCCTGGCAGGCAGAGGTGGTGGTCCCCTGGGGCTGGGACCCTGCAGGGTGCTGGGACAGAGGAGGAAGGGAGGGCAGGATGGAGCTTCCTCTGGGCGGGCAGTTTCAGAGCACTGTGTGGGATGAGGCTGTAGGGAAGGGAGACTTCACCCAGCCACCCCTCCAGGGTGATGTGAGGGAGTCAGCGCGGCAGGCTCTGGAGGGGTAGGAGTCTGGGGACCAGGGAGTGGGAGGTGATTGGTATCCTCACCTAGACTGTGCTTTTGGGGGTGGGAGAGGGGCAAAGATGAGGAGTTATCCCCCACGCAAAGAGGGGTAGGGGAGGAAGGAGTCTCCCCTGTGCACAGGGTGGGAGAAGGATGGATGTAAAGGGATTCCCTGTCAGTGGGAGAATGGATGGATGGAGGGCTTTCCCTGTGCATGGCAGACAGATGGAGGGGCAGGGGGTGAAGTTCCTGGTTCTCCCCTCTGCCCTGGGGTGGGTGAGCTGTGAGGGTCTCCCCTTTGCATGGAGTTCTTGAAAGGGGTTTGCCCACACACAGGTGCTCCCTCCCTGTGCTCACCGAGCCGGCTGCAGGGAGGGCAGAGCCAGCCCTGGGCTCCCTTCCAGGAATGGGTTTTCTCGGGGAGGTGCCGGCAGGGAAAGGCCGTTCCCTGAACCGCTGGGGCAGACCCATTGCCTTCCTGGAAGGCAGCAGCAGTGGCAGTCCCATGCGGCCATCCCCGAAATGGGCCCTGTGCCTGGCCCAGACCTTCCTCCCCAGGCTCAGCGAGCCCCGGCGTGCAGCCCCGAGCACTGCCGGAGCGCCCACACTGGTGAGGTACTGGGCAGGAGAGCTGGAGTGGGGGGCTTGGGGTGATGCTCTGGCCCTAACGGAGCCTGAGGGAGCCTCATGGGCTTTGAGGGGGGTGGGAGTGGAGAAGGCCATGCTTGGCTGTGGTGGTCTTCTCTGCTCCTCATTTCTGTCCCTTTCTCTGCTGGTCTCTGCTCCGAGCATCGTCCCGTGCTGGAGTACAGAGCTGGTGCTGTGCAGAAGCCAGGAGGGGCAGGGTTAACCCGGCTCAGCATAGCGAGGGGAAGGAAGGTCCCTTTCCCTTTTTGCATGCCCACATCCTGCAGCCGGGAGCTGCTTGGGATGCACCTGCCCCACTCCCAGGGGGTGTTGCAGCAGCACTGTGCTAGGGAGGGATAATTTGGGAGGGTGGGGAGGGGGCTGTGCTCGTGTCCAGCTCTGGGTGTCTCCCTGGCCAGGCAGCGCTGCAGGCTTATTGTGGGTAAGGGAATTTGGCGACAGCAGCAGCAGCTTCTCACGTGATGCTCATGGGCGCAGAGTTCATCTCACAGTTTGTAACTTTGTTGGTTTATGGATGGGTCACATCTCCGTGTCTGCGACACCAGGTTAAGTCCCCAGGAGCCTGGCAGAGCGTGTCTGCCGGTGTGGCCAAGGTCAGGATGCCAGCCAGCTGCCCCAAACGCATACGTCTGCTCGTATGGACACACGGATGTGTGCTGGGCTCCTTGCAGTGCACCATGAGCCCCTTGGCTTGCGATTGACGGTAGCGAGCGGCTGGCAGCAAGCGTGTACAGAAAGGTCAGAGTCTGCAGTATTTGGGAAATGAGTCACTTTTTGTGTGTGCAAAGTTTTAAGCTAGCCAGGCTCAGAGCAGCTCTGAAGATTTGCATTTGATGGCTGGAACGGAGCTGTAAGACACCCCTCTGGGTACTGCGTGTGATGCCTTGCTATAAATCTCACCTCTTCATCCCATCCTGGTGTCTCAGGGGATGTGAGGGGAGCTTGGGCTCTGGATCTGCACATCTCCCGCAAGGCAGAGGGAGAGGACCCTTGCCCTGATAGGGCTGGATGGGCTCTCTGCAAGTGCTTACTGTTTCCATCTAGCTTTTGGGGGTCGGTCCTCAAAGTAGTGATGAAGGACTTGGGGTTCGTTGGTTCACTTATTCATCATGCTTCTCCCTGCTGGGGCGACTGCCAGAGGACCTTCTTCCTGTGTTGGTGCCAGGTCAATTGTTTTTGTTGGTTCTAAGTAAATGTGGGAGTAATAGTGTGAGTTCTGGAAGGCAGTTAACTCCTGGGATCCCTTGCCGTGCTGCCCCAGCCGCGTTGCCTGTGAAGCCAGCGGCTGGAGACAAAGCTTGTGGTTTGGGGGAAGGCTTTTCCAGCAGCCAGAGGAAGGCATTTGTTCTGGGTCCTCATCCGTCTCCGCCACTGGCTTCCTCTCTGATTCTGGCCAAGTCACTTTGGTACTTGACGCCCATATCCTCCTGAGTCTTGCTCAGCAGTCCTGTCCCAGGGTGTTTTCACTGGTGGCTGGAGCACGTGGGTATTCTGGGAAGGGCAGTAGCTGTTTTGGAGGGCTGGATTCAGGTTCTTTCCAGGTTTCTGAGCAGAGAGTCATCAGATGTGTGTGTGTGTAAGTCATAACTGTTAACTAGGTGCTGGGAATATGGCACTGGTCTTGGATGTGGCACTGGCCAGGAATCCCATCTTGGCAGGGGAAGAGTTATCTCCAAAAGAAGTGGTGAAAAAATTCTCACTCGACTTCCTTTCCCCACCTGCCTTTAAGTTCCTGAGTCATGGAAATGAAAATCTCCTTGGCATACGCCCATGGTTTGGGCTGGAGGGTGTGGAAGAAGCTATGATTGGATTCTCAAAGCTTGTGGTTGTGATAAGAACGTACTGTACCGGAAGAAACAAATGTTAACCTTACTGGAGAGTAGAAGGTTTGTTATCTCTAGCTTTTATCCAACTGATACTCAAGCGAAACAGCGGGCTTGTGTCCTGCCACGGCCAATTCATAATTACCAGCTAATGTGGCATTTGTTTTCTTGTGCTTTATTTGTAGGTTTGAAAGAAACTTCTGGACTGTGAATTGAGGCATTGGGTATGTAAATTTAAATTTTGTGCTTCCCCTCCTAACCCCCCTCCCCCCTGCTTCCCTTTACCATGTTGAATGAAATGTTTCATTAGACCCAGCTGGAATTTGTTTTCAGGAGAGCAGCTGCTCTGTAGAAAATACTGTATGTTCATACGCTGCTGGGGAAGGAGGAGGAGTCGGGGTTGTGGGAGGGAGTTGATCATGGAGGGATTTGATATTGAAGATGCACATTCCAGCCCAAACTTCAGGCACAGAGATGTGTGCTCTCCTGGGTGCTGGCTGGGAGGACACCTCTGAGATGGGTCAACAGGTATTGTGTAGGGGGAAGGCTTTGTGTTCCTCGATTAACCCAAGCCTTGATCAGTGGGAGAGACTGGGCTGCAGTGTGGGTAGCAGCCCAGCAGGTTAGATCAGTTCTACTACTCACTGCTACCACCAATCCATCAGTAAACTCTGGAAAGGTCTTCTCCAGAGTGGCCACCACTTGGGAGCAGGAAGGTAGCTGACTGATGGGTGAGGGTTGGTGCTCTACTGTGGGCTGGATTTTCCAGATGTTGAAATCATCAGCTTCAGTTGGGACCTTCAAGGTTTGTTTTGATTTCCATGGCTGGATTTGCAGCCAGCTGGCAGACGGATGAGGGGGATGGCTCCTGAGGAAGATCTGAAGGCTGGCAAGCTGTATTGGGAGCTTCATGGAGATGAACTCGAGTGGTGGTGGGAGGAGTGGGTTGGGGTGGAGCCGCCATGGGTGAGGCAGGGAGAAAGAGGAGCCGGTTAGCTAATCCTCAGGAGGGTCTGGTTGCCTTCGCCCACCAGCTTGCTGGGTGGGACTGAGACATGCCAGGTCTCGCTACTGGCCAAGAAACCTCATTGGGCAGCGTGGCAGGTGCTTGGTGTGATGCAGGACTGTTTGTCTTGGGACCCAGGAGCTGATGCTGTCCCTACCAGCAGCAGCTGGCCATCCGAGCACGTCCCAGAGCAGCAGCCGTCTCTTTGCTGGGTTTAGAGTACTTGACCGGCCGTTCCTCCGTTCCCATCCTCCTCCCACTTCTGTTTCGAGCAGAGTCAAGATGGCCTCGCCGGCAGACAGCTGTATCCAGTTCACCCGCCACGCGAGTGATGTCCTGCTCAATCTCAACCGCCTTAGAAGCCGGGATATCCTGACCGACGTCGTCATCATCGTGAACCGGGAGCAGTTCAGAGCCCACAAAACAGTCCTGATGGCCTGCAGGTGAGAGCAGGGTCCCCTCCCTGCCTCCCTTCCCTCCTCCCTCTGCCTTTGGCCACCAGCAACACTGCTGCAGCCTCAGGGAGGCTCCTGGGGTTTACAGACAGGGAAGCAGAGGCAAAGAAGCAGAACTGAGAGAGGCTGCAAAGAAATTTGTACTTGCAGTGGGATTAGAGCTGAGACCTTTGGCCACCAGTGCGGTGCCCGCACCTCTCTCCTTGCGTGCCCATGCCTGCCCATGGAGACAAACAGGAGCACATCAGACCTGAGGCACATCCCTGAAGGCAAAGCACAAACGCTCTGCAGGGTCAGGATAGGGGAGGAGAGGGGAGGGAGGGCTGGATGCTCGCTGGGGTGAGCGAGTCCTCTGTGACTGCTGTGTCCCCTGCCGCTGCTATTTTTAGATTTATTCCTTCCTGACTTTTCAAGCCTGGTGGGGTCTGAAATCCCTTTCCAGCTTCTAGGATTGCTGGAACTGCTTCCTAGTGAACACTAATTAAGATCTACCATTGCCCAGTTGAATTATGGCAGATGCCTTCCAGGGTCTCCCGCTGACAAGGTGTAAAGATTTGAAAAAAACCAAGGTTTAACTATTAAGACATCTGAAAAATGTTTTGCCAACATTTCATCTATTTTTTTTTTTTTTTCCCTGGTTAAAGAGTGAGTGTGGAAGCCCCAAGAGGCTTTTGAAAGAAATGAGTCACAGTGGGAAGGGGGTGGTGGTAAGAACAACAACAGAAAAAAGAAAGGGGAATTTCTAAATGGAGGCAGTGGGGAGTTGTTGAGCAGGTGAGATCTAAAAGCAGGCTGTTCCAGTTGGGAAAAGTGCAGTGCAGAAGACGCTTACTAAGCTGAGAAACCAAGCTTGATAATAAGGGGGAAGCTTAGGGAATTCTGTAATTGCCTCCTCCTCCCTTCCCATTCACGAACCCCTCTGTGCTAAGGGATTTCAGATAAATTCTCCTTTCTTCCTCTGAATTGTCATAACACTTATCTTCTCTCCTGTCTCCTCTCTGCAGTGGCCTCTTCTACAGCATCTTCACTGACCAGCTCAAGTGCAACTTGAATGTCATCAACCTGGACCCTGAAATTAACCCTGAGGGGTTTTGCATCCTCTTGGACTTCATGTATACGTCCCGCCTGAACTTGAGGGAGAACAATATCATGGCCGTGATGGCCACAGCGCTGTACCTGCAGATGGAGCATGTGGTCGATACCTGCCGAAGGTTTGTCAAGTCTAGGTGAGAGCTGTGAGGGAACTTTGAAGACCCTGGGACAGCGTGTTTGGGTGGGAGGGGGGAGAACTGACAAAGTATCTGCAAATTTATCTTTATGGGCTGAAAATGACTGTGTCTCCCTCCTTTTTGCCTGGTTCCAGTGAAGCGGAGATGGTGTCTGCTGTCAAGACCCCAAGGGAGGAGGTTTTAGCTGGACGGATGCTGAGCCACCCAGAGGTGGTGGCTTATCGCAGAGATATCTCGGAGAACGGCATGCCTCTCCAAAATGGGTCCCTCTGCAATGGGAGGGCCTTTGCACCTGGCTTGATCAATAGCTTGTCTGGATCCCCCATTTCCTACCATGGATACAGCCCTCTCCCTTTAAACAGCTTCCTTGTGGATGATGAGTTGCGGGAGATGAGGATGCCTCTCTCTGAACTCTCAAGGGCAGGTCCCTTCTCCAGGGAGAGGATTCTGCCATGCGACAGCTCCAGGACAATCCCCACCGAGTACATGAGAACCATTACCGACATCTCAGCCAACATGTGCCACGCTACCATCTATGCTCCGAAAGAAGGTGCTGCTGAAGAAGCCAGGAGTGACATGCACTACAGCGTAGCCTCTGGCCCCAAACCTGTCGTCCCTTCGATCCGAAACAATCCTTATTTCTCTTGCGACAAAGTGACCAAAGAGGAAGAGCGAACCTCTTCAGAGGATGAGATCAGCCAGCACTTTGAGCCCACCAACACCCCCCTGGACCGCAAGGGACTGATCAGCCCCCAGAGCCCCCAGAAGTCAGACTGTCAGCCCAACTCACCAACTGAGTCCAGCAGCAGCAAGAATGCCCGTATCAGTCAGAGCTCCAGCTCCCTCTTCACCAAGAGCCCCACAGACCCCAAAGCCTGCAACTGGAAGAAGTACAAGTTCATTGTCCTCAACTCTCTCAATCAGAGCACCAAGCAAGACAGTGCTGACCAGAATGAGATGGGAACCCTCTCTCCTCGCACCTACATGCCCATGTCCACTTGCCAGCAGTCCATGGAGCCGGAGCATCTCAATGTGCAATCCCCCACCAAGATGAGTGTGAATGGAGAAGACTCTACTATCCCACAAGCAAGCAGACTCAACAATATTGTTAACAGGTGAGAAGATTTCTTCCCCTGCCATGAGGGAGACAGGACTCCCTGCGTTGTTGGTGAGGGTTTGGAAGTGTGTGAAATAGCTGTAGCATTGGGCTGGGGAGTCCAGCCATGAGCGGGTGGAAGCCTCTGCATTTGGTGCAGCACTGCCAGTGACATTGGCTGGGTGCCAGCCGTCCTCACCTTAGCGGTGCTAGCCTGGCCTGGCAATGGAACTGGGAGTGCTGGGTCAGGAATCCCCGGCTCACTTCGGCAGCTCTGGATGGTTTCCGGAGCCAGGATTTTCCCAGACTGGTTTTCACCAGACTCCCTGTACCTTGAGCTTTTGGTTGGCTATAAGCATTGGAAAGGCCTCTGGACCTGGATGTTCCTAGAGCTTTGAGGTCATTTGGTGATGGGCACCTGAAGGATTGAGGCTCAGGGACCTTTTGTTGATCAGGGCTATGCTGCGCCTCTCACCACAAAAATGTCCCCATAAAACATGGCTGTCCCTTGTGTCTGGAAGGGTGCAAAGAAGGGCCCAGTAGCTCAAGCACAGCAAGAGCCTTCTCATGGTTATGTGCACTGCTGTCCTTCCACAGGTCCCGGGATGGGTCTCCTCGAAGCAGCGAAGGACAGTCCCCACTCTACATGCATTCGTCAAAGTGCAGCTCCTGTGGCTGCCAGTCCCCACAACATACTGAGATGTGCCTTCATACCCCTGGATCAAACTTTGGAGAGGAGATAGGGGAAACCCAGTCTGAATACTCTGACTCCAGCTGCGGTGAGTTTTGCATCCCTGGTCACCTTTTTCAGCCAGCAGGCAAGGGGGCTGTGCAGTCTGGGGACCTGTCCAACCTGTGCCCAAGTGGACAGTCAGACCTGTCCCTGTTGCTGGTGGATCCCAAGGTGCTTTACAGTCCCCTCTTAACTGGCTGACCAGCTGTGTGCACACACATGGGAATTGCTTCCTTCCTCCAGTTCCCCAGACCCATTCAGATGCCTTGTGCAAGGAGTTAGTCACCTGCTGCAAACCTGGCAGCTAAGGACAGGAAACAAAGTCCACCCCACCCCAGCAGAACCACAGGAGAACGAGCTTGGCAGATGTAATGACCCTAATGGGGATTGGGCAAGATGGTGTCTCATGCATCTGTCATGGTATCTTCATTATTGGGGAGCCCAATGTACCCATCTGGAGAAATGCAGATAATGAGGCTTGCAATCTTGTTGCAAAACTCCACAAGCCCAGAGACAAGTATCTGTGCACCCATCTGCCTGTAGCTCAGGGAGGGGGAGTACAGAATTGTGATCTGTGGTGTGGGCATAGATCCACAGAGGGAACCTCACTGTGGTGATGCTCAAAACTATACACAGCATTTAAGAGTTAGGCACCATCCTACATGGGGGACCTGCCTTGTGCTTCAGATGATGATGGTTTTCCCATGCTCAAGGAAGACATCTCTACATGTAAAGGTTTAAGACCTCTAAAGGTGCTGGGATTGCTCCAGAGCTGAGCATCCATCTTTTTGAGGATGCGTAGTAATTTGGGTGTCTTTATGGACCTCTCTGAAAGATGTCCAGGTGAAATGCTGGCTTCTGGGAAGCAGATTGTGTCGCACTGAGGGAGAGATTGCCCATGATGACTTTGCTCTCTTGAGCTGTGCATGTTGTTGCTGTGTGCTCAAGGAGGTCAGGAGGTGATGGCACAGTGCAGGCACCATTGACCACGAATGTCCGGGCTTGTCTCCTTGTTCCAATGCTTGCTCTGGCTTCCCCTCTCCACCACCCCAGCCCCATCCTGTGGCCCGCTGAGGAGCTGGACCATGCCTTGCCCATTTCACCACTCTTCTCTCTGCCCTCCAGAGAATGGAGCCTTCTTCTGCAATGAGTGCGACTGCCGGTTCTCTGAGGAGGCCTCTCTCAAGAGACACTCTCTGCAAGTCCACAGTGACAAGCCCTACAAGTGTGACCGCTGCCAGGCCTCCTTCCGCTACAAGGGGAACCTTGCCAGCCACAAAACCGTCCACACAGGTACAGTGTCAGCCATGGGGACAACTTACTGCCAAGGCTGCAGGTTGCAGGGCATGTGGGTGTTTATGGCTGGATTTGTCCCAGACATCATATCCCCAGCTCTGTGTCACCTGCAGTCCCTGATGGGAAGAGCATGGTGCTTTCTTGGCATTGCCAGGGAGCCCTTGGGCAAAGCACCAAACCTGGGAATAGGGGAGATGCTGCCTGGCCTCGCAGCAGGGCTGGAGTTCAAGCTCTGTGGCTGTAAAGCACTGGGCACCACCATTTCTAAAGGCAGCTTGCAAAATGCGTGACTGGGAGCAGACGTGTGGCCTCCAGGTTACTTTATGGTAGTTGTTTAAAAAAAAAAAAAAATAATCAAAAGAACATTCAGGAAGAAGTCTGGGATTTTTTTTTTTCCTCCCCCTACATCCTAGAAATCCAGATTGTATCTAGCCTGGCAGAAACTGTGCTGATGGGAAAATCTGTGAACAGATGGACTCTGTGAATCAGCACAATGAAAGCTGAGAAAGGAAGGGGATATTAAGGGTTTAGTCATTTGCTGACAAACCTGGGGATTTTTTTTTCCATGCTTTTATTAATGCTTAACATGTCAACAACCAGTTCAGTGGCTGGGGAAGGGAAGTCTGTGCTGACAGCTCAGTGCTGCTATGCTGTGTTAGTCTGACAGCCTCAGCTGAGCTCCAGGAGGGCTGCTAAGGTGAATGAGATGAGGGGCAGGGCACGGCTCGAGGCTGCATGGGGTGGAAGCCTAGAAACACAAAAAGGCAGAAAGGGGTAGGTGGTGGCTGTTTACTGTTCCCCTTTGAGCTCATCTTCAGCCATCCTGAAGAAACTAGTTGAAACCTTTTCATAGCTCCCTCCATCACCATGAGAAAGTCAGCTGGGGCCAGCAGCAGTGATTGTAACTGAATACTGACTTGGGAGCCGGGTCGCTGGGCATGCCTTGGCTTTCCACTAGATCAGCTCTTCTCGCCCCTCTAAAGAGGTGACGAATGGCTGAGGCAGAATGTGCTGGGGACTGCAAGGAGCCCAAAGGGAGTCAGGTGGCCCTGTGTGGCTTATCGCGGCTGTAGGGAGATGCAGGCATTGGCTGCTGTCGCGGGGCCAGGAGGAGTGATGCTGTTAATCCTCACTGGCATAGCTGCCTGACTTTCTGTCTTGCCCTGAAGGCTGCAACTCCCAACTCAAAAAAGAAAAGCTCCTGAGCTCACCCTGCTCTGGGGACACCCCAGGCTGTCCTGACCAATGCTGCTTGTCCACAGCCATCTCCAAAAGGGACAGGAGTCCGGGCTAGTGCTTCATGCCATGGGGTCTGGTACCTGAACGGATTTAACTTTGAGGAGCACTGTGGACCACAAGGGCTAAGTGCATTGGTACTTAATCCCTCACCTTTTCTTTCGGGCTCTGCAGGAGAAAAGCCGTACCGCTGCAACATCTGCGGAGCGCAGTTCAACCGGCCAGCCAACCTGAAAACCCACACGCGCATCCACTCCGGAGAGAAACCCTACAAGTGCGAGACCTGCGGGGCCAGATTTGTCCAGGTGTGTGTGGCCTCTGGGACCTGCAGTGCCTGGGGAGGTGGGACATAGCTGGACCACCTGCCTGAGACTGGTGGTGCTTCATGGCAGGGAGGAGGCTGATGGGCCACACTCGCTGCCTTGGGCAGCTCTCCACATGGTGGTGTGGGATAAACGGGGACCTCTGGGTTTGTGTGAGCCAGTTTGGCTTAGTAGGAAGCCTGATGGCTGGTTTTACCTCCTCTCATCCATTTGCTGTTAAGGATTGGAGATATCAGACCTCAGATGTGTGGCCTTGACTCCCAGCTAGAACCCAGTAGACTAAAAAAAGATGTCTGGGCAGAATCCCAGTCCTGGTGGGATGCCCTTGGTCCTGGTGGGATGCCCTTGTCCTCAGGGCTATCCTCATCTGGAGCTGCTCTCTCTAGGTGGCCCACCTTCGTGCTCATGTGCTCATTCACACCGGGGAGAAGCCGTACCCCTGCGAGATCTGCGGCACACGCTTCCGGCACCTGCAGACCCTCAAAAGTCACCTTCGAATCCACACAGGAGAGAAACCGTATCATGTGAGTGACTCTGCTCTTTTTTTGAGGGGGGCTCTCAGCCTAGGCTGTGGGAAGATGCTGCCAAACCTAAGGGGCTGGGAAGACACTGGGGCATTCACATGGGGTGGCTGCAGCACCCCAATGCCCTTCGCCAGCCTCATGAGGCCCCACGCCAAGGTCACGTCCCTGCACCTCATGCCCCGTCCCCCTCTCGTGCATTAGCTGATGCTGACGTGGTATTCTGTCACAAGTGGCTGCGTGGGAAACACTGATGTGCAGCCCAGACTGGGTACATCTTAGCTGCTCCTCTTTTCTTCTGCCTCATCTGGAAGAAGGTCACACTTCTCCAAATAGCTGTGGCTTAAATTACAGCCACCCGCTGTGTGCGGGGATGGGGGTAAGGAGCAGACAGCCTGGTCTGGGGTCCCCTGTGCTGGTCACACCTGCACTGAGCAAGCAGCCTGGGGGCTGCCTTGCCTGCAGCCCTGGAGGCTTCCAGGTCTGTGATGAGTTTTTTCTGGCTTTCCCTATCTGCTAGAGAAGGAATTGGAGCAGGGGCTATCATCCAAATATCCCTCTGGAGCCATCCTACTTGGCAGAGGTCAACAGCAGCTCCCGAAATAGCCCTGTAGCTGGTTTGAGCATCTAGATAAGGAGCTTGGAGGAGGTGGTACGTCCATCAAAGCCAGGGTCATCTCCTAAGGGACCTCTGCCTTTGTGCATCCCATGAACCAAAATGTGCTGCAGAAAGCCTGGGATGGGGTGCCCCCAGGTGCTGCTTCTCCCACCATGTCCTCACTTTTTCCTTGTCCACCAGTATAATGGGCACAGCATCCTAGGGTAGCTGGGGGAGGGCAGGCAGGACCCCTGCCCCGAAGGGAAGGGTGTGTCCTCTACCATCACATTCACACCCTTGGCTTTTGCCTCTCCCCCCGCAGTGTGAGAAGTGCAACCTGCATTTCCGCCACAAAAGCCAACTGCGGCTTCACCTCCGGCAGAAGCACGGGGCCATCACCAACACCAAGGTGCAGTACCGCATCTCGGCGAGTGAGGTGCCTCCAGAGCTCCCCAAGGCCTGCTGAAGGCAGAAGATTTCCCAGGAGGAAGTTGTCTTGGGGAGCTGGGGAGGGAGAAGCTGTCCAAAGGATACTCACCACACTTCAAAGGAAAAAGGAGAAGAAAAAAAAAACAACAAAAAAAAACAACCAAACAAAAAAAAAATAAAAATTAAAAAAAAAATCATCACATGATGGAGTGCCTCTAAACCCATAGTGCAGATAGGTGGAAAAACATTAGAAATTTAAAAAAGAAAAAATTATAAATACACGGGTTTTATTTTTCCCAGTTATGTGAAACAAAACGAAAAATAAAATTATTCAGATCTTACTGTATATATAAAACATGAAAAAAAATTAAAAATAGTCATTTTAAATGTCTGTGCAGTGGAGTGTTGATAAACTCTGGAGTCTAACCTTCACAGCCTTTGCCGTTTGAAGATGAGGAATGTAATGTTGATTTATGGGAACAGATTTTTTTTTTCTTTTGTATGCAAAATGTGTGTTCTTTTAAAGAGAAAGTATGTTATTAAAGAGAGGGCTTTAACTTTTTTAACCAAAGGTGAAGGAATCTATGTCAGAGTTGTAAATATATATAGATATAAATATATAAATATATATATAAAATAAATATATATAGACCTTTAAAAAAAGCTATATTAAAAATATATAAAATGCATTAAAGGCTCAGTTGGACTCTGCAGGCAGAAGCCACTCTGAGAATCTTTATTATGATAGAGCACTTAACAAGATATTTTAAAGTATTGCATCTGTACAAGTAAGAAAATATTTTGTCTAAATGCATCAGTGTATTTGTATTTTTTTGCAAGTGAAGGTTTACAATTTACAAAAAAGTGTGTATTAAACCAACAAAGCTGCAGAAGGAATTTAAAATAATAATAAAGTGTAATTTTTTTTTTTTTTCAGTTCTAGTTCTCAGTCTGTATATATGTAAAATGTGGTTTCGCACGGTGCCTTTCTTTTCAATGGAAGTTTTCAATGTATGGACTATATTGAGCTCAGTTTCTTTAAGGTACAGCCTGATGTTGAAAAAGGAGTTTTGGTGGAACTCTCTATCGGGAATGTTTTTATTTTGGTTTTGGTTTTTTTTTTTGGTCTTATTTTACATGCTTGTGTTATAAACAATCTCGGGAGACAGGGTTTGGGCTGTGTCTAAACTGCATTAATGCGTTCTGTAAAATATAGCTGTACAAATAAAAGAATAAAATGAAGAAAAGTGAAGTATGATGGAGTGAGGGGTCTGTTCTTGCGTATCTTTCTCCTTAACCACCTCCAAGGCCAGCTGGTGCCCTGGGAAGGGGCTGAAGCAGCCTTTTCCAGGGTCAAGTGAAGATGGTTTCTGGCATGAGGTCAGAGCAAGACTCTACATCCTGGTGGGGACCATCCCACCTCCTTGATAATCTCTGCATTTACACCAAGTAGCCAACAGAAATAGGGCAGAGCCTGGGAGAGACCTTTTTACTGCCCAGCCCAGGGCTGGTTCCAGATGGCCGGGTAGTTATTTATATTTCCTGGAAACCAATGCCATTGCCAGAATTGCTCTGGGAAGAAGGCTGCCTGCTGCTCCCCACTCTTTCCAGTGCCTGGGGCGGGAGGGGCTGCCTGTTCAGCTGCATTGTGCAATGGTTCAGTGGAGCAGGGTCTGTAACCCCCTCCAGGAACTCACTGGCTGATAGCATCTCTGGGCTTCCAGCCATTGCACACTGGCTTCGGGCCAGAGCTGAGAAAGTCCAGCTTGAGGGAGTCCCCCTGCTCTCCCCCAGCAGGAAAAGGAGACACTTTGGTCCATTTGGGTGGCTGTGCAGAGCTGGGAAGTGAATCCACAGGGGGACCAGGCCCTTGGTACGTAGGGGTGCCCAGTCCAAGCAACCCAGCAGCTCTTTGCTGGTGAGGACACACTAAGTTAGAGAAAAACCGAAGAGCCTCATGCAAAAACTGCTCTGGATTACACAGGCAGAACCAGCTGCAGCCAGCACTGGTGTGGAACAGGACTGCTGTTCAGCATGGCCTGGGGTGGGCTCTGAGCTGCACAGGGCTTGTTTCATTTTTAGTTTAGTTAATTCAGGGATCATTTCGGTGCAGGGCTTTGGGGGGGGTGATTCACAGCGGGAGAAGTTGGAAGCACCAGGTAGAAGGGGCTGCAGTAAGGAGGAGGTGGAGATGAGAGAAGCAAAGCAGCCCTGCATGGGAGGGAAATGCCAAGAAGGGGTGAGCCAATTTGCAATGCTGCTTTGCAGGACCCCCAGCTCCTCTGGCTTGTCTCCCAACAGACCAGATCTACTGATGCATGAAGAAGTCCCCAACAAAGCAGGGGCTGAGCACTGAGCTTGAGGCCAGCCTCTCCTTCCTCCTGCTGCTTGATTTAAGCCAGGCAGGATGGCTGCCTGCTGCAGGGCAGGCTTTTCATGGGGTGAAGTCCTCTCAGCCACAAAACCTCTCTTCATGTGCATCCTCCCAGGGCAGGAGCTCATTTCTGAGCCCGCAGGTTGGGCGCACCCCGCTGACTGCACAGCAGGGCTGAACTCAGCACGAGCCCGCACCAGCTTAATCGTGTTGGGCACGGGGAAACAGGAAACCAGACATTGCCTGAGCATTGGGAATAGCAAAAACCTGCTTTTCCCACTGCTTGCTTCCTCTCTTCACCTCTCCCTCATAGGTTTTTAGTGTTTAGTAAAGCTGGTTGTCCTCATGATGGGGTTTTGACATACATACTGTCCTCATTTGACACACATACTTAGGTTTCTCCCCTCTCTGTCGGGAGCTGCCTGTCTTTGAGTTCCCTACCTCCCTGATTACTGCAGTTGTCACTTTCAGAAGTGGCTGGGCTGACAGCCTCACTTGCCCCGGACAAGGAGGCTGCATAGCCATGACCTCTATTTCCCATTGACTTGCTCAGCAGCATTTGCAACATAAATACAGTATTTTCCTGGATCATGGCTGCATTTCCTCCTGACAGATTTTTTTTTTTTTTCTTTTAAACAATGATGTCATGGCTTTTCCAGGCAGTTCAGCTAAAGCGACAGCAATCGCTCCCTTACTATCCACAGGGCAGAGGTCTGCAGGCATCTGGCACGGCCAACTTTGCTCAGCACAGACGGTGTTTGCAGAGGTGAGGGAGCATTCATACACAGGGCTGCACTACAAGTGATTTATGGCTGTGGAACCCACAAACATTGAACTGGTCAGGCCTACCTGTATCACTACCGCTGGGTTATTTGCCCATTGAAAACCCTGCTCCAGATACAGGGTCTGACTCTTGCCAAGCCTCCGGAGAAAGGACAACACAAAACCGATAAACTGGCTGCTTTCCAGGAAGCTTCCCAGAATGTACTCGAGCAGCAACTTTGGTACCCACCTCCCCCTGCTGTCCCATACAGACCTGCCCAATTGATGGGGTTATGAGTTTTTTTTCTTTTCTTCAGATTTTTTTCTGCACTGAACCAAAAAAAAACCAAAACATCACCATGCTGCCAGCTCCTTCCCCGCTTTACTTCTCTGGACAGGTTTCGGGAAGGCCCAGGAGAGAAATGGGGATTCAAGTTTCCTGGTGCCGAGCAGGGAGAGGCTGTGAACCCCTGGGACCCAGGTCCTGCTGCACTCACCAATATACTCTCTAGTCCTTGGGCTTGGTTTTGGTGCTGAAATCCCCCGTGCTGAGTAAAAATGACACTAAAATGTGGAAGGTTTAAATGCAAGCACCGAGGTTGTGAATTTCCAAGCTGTGGATGTTTGATCAGCATATCGCTGGGCTCAACCACACCGCCAGTGCTTGCTTTCTCTTGGCAGGGTTGGGGACCGGTTCGCCCCTGCTTTGCCCACCCCACAGCATCCCCGGTCCCCGGCGCGGCGGGCCCGCGCCCATCACCCGCCCGTCGGGTCGGTGTCAGGAGGGCTCGGGCCGCTCCGCTGTATTCTGCCAGGTCTCCACAAGAGGGCAGGCGAAGACGGGATTTAAGTAAGGAGTGCCCGGAATAGACAGCGGTCCAAAAAAAAAAAAAAATAGTAATATTGCAGCCTGATATGAGACCTCTGCTGCTGTCGGGGAAAATCTTACGGCCCGGGGGAAGGTTTGCGGGCAGAAGTCAGGTGACTGCCTGCAGCTTGTCCCCAGGGTCTCCCAGCGTGGATCTGCTGTGGGGAATGATCAGCTGCAGCACAAGCTGGCCAGGAACAGCCCGAGAGCCATCGTGTCACTGGGATGCATGCTGTCTGTTTGCGGGGTTGGACCCAAGTGCCCATGGCTACCTGGAGCCTCCTGGCCTGGCCTCTCTGAGGGGGACAGTGTCACAGCCAGAGGGAAGGGTGGCTCTTGCTGTGGAGCTGGTGTTTATCACAGAATCGCCTTGGTTGGAAGAGACCTCTAAGATCATCCAGTCCAACCATTCATCAAGCACTGCCCATTCACCACTACCCCATGTCCCTCAGAACTTCATCTACACATCTCTCAAATCCCTCCAGGGATGGGGTCTCCACCACTGTCCTGGGCAGCCTGTGCCAATGTTCGATAACCCTTTCAGTAAAAGGATTATCAAGTTTATAGAGGAGAGTTATACAGAGAAAGAAAGCAGAGCCCTGTATTATATCATGTGCTCACCCATCTGTATCCATCTCTCTTGCCTTGTGCTACTAACTCCTTACAGCAGGGGCCAGCATCTGTTTGTACAGTCTCTAACAGCCTCATCCATGGCTCCTGGTAGTGACCCCAGTAGTACAGGTAAATACCCTGCTCTTAGCTCATCCCGTTCACCTTTGCTTCTGCACATGTTTGTGCTGATTTTTCCCTTGTCTGACTTCCACGGGGCTGCTTTCCACCCTGCAGATGCCATTGCAGCATCCTAGGAGGCTGAGACCTCAGGTAGCAGCAACAGAAATTCTGAACACAGCTCGTGCAAAGAAGACAGAGACATCACAAAAATTAGGTAGCGAGATCCCTCCTCTATGAACCTCCACAGCCCAGATCCCCTCCCACTTCACTACCTGGAGCAGACATGCCAGAGGACTGCAATTAATGGGGAGCCCAGTTCTTTTGGATTTGTACCCAAGTTTTACCACAGAAAGAGCATTTTACTCAGAAACCTCTCAGGGCTGGTGCAAGTCCATGTATGATCCTGACATCGCAGCTGTCCATATGGCCCATCCCAGGGACACATGGTACCATTCGGTGGGTGTTTCTCTCTCTTATTGAGCTCTTGGTTTTTTATCATCATTCTGGCATGACCAACTGCTCTTCCTCTGCTCATCTGTACCTCCCAGGGGAGCATTACCCCTCCACAAGCAGGAACTTGCTCTATTAGGGTTTCTGCACGCTGCAAGAGCTGCAGGGCTGTGGTGGCTTCCACAGTGCCCCACAGCACCGGCTGTATGTCCAGAGCCAGGATGAGGAATTTCATGGCCCCAGTTTCCCCATCACAGCTCAGCCCTACCAGGTTGAGTGCTAGAATATAAGAAAAAGGGGTTTTTTCCCGCTGGAAAAACTGTCCTGCTCATGAAAGCAGAGCTGAGAGAGTCTGAAGAGCGTTTTGTAGGTGATAGCCAGGGAGGCAAGATGCGATGAGAGCCGATCTTGCGGCCATGGTGACAGCAGAGGGCACACTTTGCTGGCACAGTGTTGAGCGTGCAGCCTGTGCACACAGTCTCGGGCATTGCTGGACTGCTCTGGATCTGTGGAGCAAGCTGGAAAGGTGGGGGGTAAGGAATCAGTCACAGGAATTCAATGCAATTCAATCGTCTGCAAAGCCACATGCCCTGCAGCGCTGCGGCAGAAAGAAAGGAACAGAATCACCTTCGCTGCAGCCGAGCAGATGATGGATTTATCTGGCTGAGGAATGAGTGTAAAAAAAATTCAGAGCACACTGATCCCATAGAGGTGCTGGGGGATGGGGAACTGGTAAATCAGTCTGCAATTTATTCACTGATCCATGCCTGTGCCAGAGTCATAAGGACCTCTGGAGGACTGCCCTTACCCCTTTCCTGGGAGTCCTCAGAAGGAGACAGTCCAAAGATGTATGGAACAAATTGACTCACTTTCTATACTCCCTCTTTGCTGGTTCCTTCAGGTCAGCACAAGAGACTTTCCTGAACCAAAGCACATGTTTTCATCTTTGTTTAAATGGTATTTTTCCTTTAGATATTCCTGGGAATGAAATGGAGAACATCAGAGCAATTCTCCCAAACGCTACCTAAGATCACCCAGAACTTCAGTTCATTCAACATCTTATCCATAAACAAGGCTCAGACCTGATTGGAACTCAGTTTCTGTCCTTTAAACTGGCCGAGATGTTTCTAGGGGAACATTCTCACCAGAGCCCTGGCTCTGGTCTTGCTTTCACCAGCCTCAAAACCAAATCCCAAGAGGAAAAAAACAGCCAAGTTGGACATCAGAGCCTTCCTGAGGCTGCTCTGGTTCAGGAGCCAAGTCATCTCCTGATGGTGCACAAGACCAGAGAGCAGAAAACAAGCACACCCTTGCTTTCCTTGGGTGAGTGTCTACATTTAGCCTGCACTCAGGGCTAAACTGTAGCAGTTGTTCTACCACTCAATGACACCTCCCCAGCTGAGAAGGGGAAATTGGGGAAGAAAGGGAGAAGCCCCATGGGTTAAAGTAGAAACAGATTTAACGAAATAACAAAACTAATATAACCACCAACATAAAGCATACAAGGTTATACTCAGCCTCATCCTTAGGAGCAGAAGTCCAAGATGGAAAAGCCCGAGGAAGAACTCCACAGCTGCTGTAAACTCTCTCCTTTTATAATGCACATGATGAGGTGGTATGGGATACACCTGTGAGTCAGTGCCTTGATTGGTTCTCTCAGCTGACTTGGGGCTACTCATGGCCTGTCTGCCATGGCTGGCCCATGGTTCTGTTCCTGGGAAACCAGGACAGTGAGCATCTGAAATTCATTGGGACAAATCAAAGACATTTCCCTTCAGTAAAATTTTTCCTGTTGCTAGAGGACACCAGTGTAATTCCTTCAGCGCTCCCACCCCAGCAGAGAGGACAGCCACTCAGCTCCAGTGCTGCACAGAGAGGTGGAGTCAGAAGCCAACCTGTTCTTCCAGACCTTGTCCCCATGTGTCTGGAAGAGCCACAGTAGTCAGAGTGACCATCAAAACCAGGGTTCCCCAATGTGACTGAGGGTCTGGGCTTGTCTGGAATTAGACCGTAGGAAGCACATCTCCACCTGCAGCAACATTGCTCCTAGTCTGAAGCCCTGTTGGGCATTATTGCCCTGCAGCAGGATGCCCTGCACTGCCAGGTGGCCAGGGAGGGTTGGCTGGGCAAAGTTGGGGTGAACAGATTTTAAAATGAAAACCAAAGGGTGGGTGAAGACAGGGGCTAGCAAAGAACAGCTCTGGGCTGAAAATCTTTAGTAGGGCTGGACTCATGCACACAGAGGTGCTGCAGGTAGCTGGAGAAGAGTGAGGTGCTGAGCAGTCTGGGTTTGGGCACAACATCAAGAAAGGCCTCTAAAAACTCCTTAAGGAGTCAAATCTGATACCTCCCCCCATTTTATGCCAGCATGACCATACCAGCTTCCTGAAAACAGCCCCCCTGGCCCACCCAAAGCCCATCCATCTCAGACTGAGCTCTGCACCTCTGCAAAATCCCATTAAAGGTGTTTGAATCCTGCTGGCCCCACACAAAGTTGGCAGGAAACAAGAAAGATGGGAAACTCCTCAAGGAGGTTGTTCCTGCACTGTGCCAACTCCTTCAGCTCCATCTCCGTGTTGTGTTCTGATGGGCCCTAATGGTGCTGAAATGTAGCAGTTTTCCATCCTATGCAGCAGTCCAAGCCTGCACTCCAGTTCATTGCTATAACCTGGGAAATACAGATGCTGAACTGATCCCTGTGGCACATAAGTGCAGATCCATAGCTGTGGCAGCTCAAGGAGCTGGTAGCCATTCCTCCCTGCTCTGGAGTGATGGGGGTTCCCAGTGTCCCCTTCCCTTTGGGGTGACAAGCTGAATAGCAAGGGGATGCCAGGCTGGACAGTTGCCTGCTGTATGAAATGGCAGGGGACATTAGGTAACAGCTTCCAGTAGCCACAGGGAAGTCTGAAATAACCCAGTGCTGCCTCCCATTTCCATCTCTGCTCCTCACCAATATGGCACCCAAGCAGGCTGCTCTGCCCTGGGCTGTGGGAGCTGGGACGAGCTGCTGGGGAGTTGGGGCCCTTTGCAAAGCTGATCCAGGCTCGCACTGCAGCATGTCACAGCTGGGTTGTGCTGTGCCAAGGATGAGAGCCTGAGGGCTACAAAAACAGTCTGTTCCCAGTGCAAGTAAACTGGGAGAGTCCAGCTTACTGGTACTGGCATAGATGGGAGAAGGGGGGAAATTACTGTTGCTGGGAGAAACCATCCCTAAGAAATCTCTCTTGAAGACAGGCAAGAGGGCCAGGACAGGTTTGATGTCCTGGCATCTGCTCCTTCGCCATTTGCCATGCCCAGGGCTGTCTCTGCTTCTTTGACTGCAGGAGGAAAGAGATGCTGGTCTAGCTGCTAGCACAGGGACATGGTGGAGAGAGAAGCTCTGGGAGTCATGGCCCTTCAAGCCAATCTGTTCTTTTTGGGTCCAAATCACTCCTGTTGACCTTGCCAGGAGACTATGTCCTGTGCCTGAAACAAGGGAATGTGTCTGGACCAGACCAGGGGCTGGCGAGTCTCTACCAGCTCCCCCAGAGCAACACCAATGCTAGAAGACAGACAGGGTCCCAGGAGTGTGGGACTTGGACTCATTCAGGTCAGACAGCTGAGGAAAAGCAGCACATCAACCCAGCCCATAGGGTCTCCTGGGCTACAAACGAAGGCTTCTTCTCTCATGAGTGTCATTCATTTTGCACCATGATTTGGGAAGGATTTGGAGGATGAAGGCTATGTGTGGCTGCAGGTGTCTGCACTAAGGAAGAGAGGCATCATCCAGGGAGGGCAGTTACAGTTCAGCCCAGAGGTCTGCCTGGTCTGGAACCAGCAACCAGCACTTATTGCTCTTGCTGGACTGTAAAGCAGAGCAGGAACACTTTGGTTCATGCTCCATCCTCCCAGGCCAGCCTCCGTAAACCCAGCTAGCAGCACCCGGGTTGAAGGGGTGGAAGCATATTACTTCAACATGAAATGAAACATCCCTTTGGAGATTTCTGGAGACTTTTCTGCAGTAGTTGGGTCCTTGTCCCCACAAGCCTTTGACTTTCCTCAGCTGGAAATTGAGATGGGAGAGAGCCCCTGATACTCCTTTTCTGGGTGGTAGCAAAGCCCCTTCCTTGCACATCCTGCTCTGCTCCTGCCAGGTGAGAGATAGCTGCAGAGGCCCATCCTGCGGGGTGACAGGGGCTTGCAGCAGCTTTGTCTGGTGTGGGCATCAGCCAGGTCACAGGGCAGCCTGGAGGAGTGGGGGAGACTGAGCATCCTAGCGGGACGGGCACATCCCCCATGGGACCAACAGGTCTAGTGACCCGGGGATGGAGACAGGAGTCCCTGCAGGCTCATCCAGGGACCTGTACGCCCCGACCGAGGCACCGATTTGTGGCAGCTTCCCCGAGCTGCAAAGCTATGGCAGAGCCGGAGCACTCTCCTGGGAGGCTGCCGGCTGCCAGCGGAGCTGTCCCGATCTCTGGAGGAGCTGGCTGGGGACAGGCTCTGGGCAAGGTCCGGTGCCGGAGAACCCCGCAGGGGCCGAGGAGGCAGAAAGGACCCCCGGGGGCAACACAGCATCCCCCATTCTCTGCTGGAGCGGAGGACAAATCCGCCCTTCAGGGGACCTTTTCCAGCTCCCCGGACTCTGCAGCCGTTTCTTACCCGATGGGGCGGGAAGCCACGCTGGGGCGAGGGGCTTTGGCACAGGGACTGTCGGGGGGCTTAGCGCTCCGCGTGAGGGTCAGACCGCGGGGTGAGCTGTGCAGAGCCGGGACCCCCCCTCCCCCGCCGGCCGGGGACTTGTTACTGGGGAGGAGAGAGAGGATGAGCAGGGTCGGGGGCTCCGGATGGCCAGTGATTTGGGGAGAAAACGCACCGGGGGCCAGGGGCGGCCCAGAAGGAGAAGGTACTCGAGGGGTACCGTGGATGCTTGGCCGGCCCCGGGCAGAGCGGAGCATCCCTGGTCCCGGCACCCCTCCTCCCCGATCCCGGGCAGGGACCCACCCCTGGCGGCGTGGGGCGAGGGGGGCGCCCCCGCCTTGACGTCAGGAGAAGGGTTTATAAAGGCGGAGGGCGGCGAGGAGATCCCCAACGCCGGAGCCGAGCCGCTGCGGAGTCCTCAGCGCCTACCAGCCGCCGCCTCTCCGCGCCCGACCCGCCGGCGAGATGCTGTCGTGCCGCCTGCAGTGCGCCTTGGCCCTGCTCTCCATCGCCCTGGCCCTCGGCACCGTCTCGGCCGCCCCTTCGGACCCGCGGCTCCGGCAGTTCCTGCAAAAGTCCCTGGCTGCCGCCGCCGGGAAGCAGGTGAGAGCCCCGCGACGGGGTGGCCACCCCGCGCACCCCCTGGGCACCCCCCGGGCACCCCGACGGCCCTGCTGCAGACGCCTGCTTCTCTTCCGCAGACCCCTGCTTCTCCCCCAGACACCCCCCTGATTCCCCGTTGTGGACCCTCCCTTTCCCCGGCAGAGCCCCTGACACCCCGGTTGCTTAGCCCCAGCTTCCCTGCTGCAGACCCTTCCAGTTCCCTACTGGACACCCCAGTACCCTCAGTGCAGATCTCCAGTTCCCCACCGGACCTTCCCAGTGTCCCTGTTTCAGACCCTCAGTTTCTTGCTGGAGACCCCAGGTCCCTGACAGATCCCCTGGTTCCCTGTCGGGGCTGAGCCAGGGACTGGCTGGGAAGCTGGGGGCAGGAAGGGGAGACACCCTCCACAGCCTTACAGCCCAGGTGGGTGCTGGCAGGGGATGAGGAACAGCCACTGCCAGAGCAGAGCGCCCGGTGAAGCTCTCCAGGGCTTCTCCAGGGCACTGAACCACAGCAGCTGTCCTGGTGCCACGGGATCCATGCAAGGGCATAGCCAGGGCTTGAAGGGACAAGAGGAAAAATAACCCCCAGTGAGAGGGTGACCCGACTCAGCCTCCCCTGCATGCTCCCCCAAAGACCTTTCCCATGTCACTTTAGTGACAGCCTCACAGCATCCTCGCTGAGTCCAGCACAGTGTGCTGGAGCAGTGGGAAGGGAAGGTGGTCTGGTGCTCAGACGAGCTCATTCCCTGCCATGGCCAGGACAGTGGTCTCTTCCCCACACCAGGGAGATGTCAGCGCTCTTCTGTTCCCCTTTATTTCGTAGGCACAGCTGCTGCGTAGCAGCTGTGGGGCTGGGCTCTTCGGAAAGCCAGGGCTCCCCTTCTCTGCGTGTCACTAACCTGGACACAAAGGTGTCTCAGAGCGGTGAGCCCCCAGAAGCCAAGGAGTAATCATGGTCTCTCTCTCTTTTCTCCCCCAAGGAACTGGCCAAGTACTTTTTGGCAGAACTGCTCTCAGAGCCAAGCCAGACAGAAAATGAAGCCCTGGAGTCTGAGGACTTGTCCCGAGGGGCTGAGCAGGATGAAGTGAGACTGGAGCTGGAGCGCTCGGCTAACTCAAACCCCGCTCTGGCACCCCGGGAACGCAAAGCAGGCTGCAAGAACTTCTTCTGGAAAACTTTCACATCCTGTTAGCTTTTGAAACCCACCTCTCTTCCCCATCCACCCCTGCCTTCTTCCTAGCCCCCCGCCCTGAGCAGAACCTTCACCACAAGAGGCGCAGACTGTAAATACACAATCCACGATTATGGTGAAATTAAACAAACAAGGAAAATTTGAGTTTGATTTCCAGTTGTTTTAATAAAACTTTCTGTTCCAATTGTACATGATTTGCTTGAGTTGTGATTTCTGACTCGTTCTTTAATGACATGCACTCTGCGACTCTTTCAGATGTACTATTTTTAATTCTTTGTTGCAATAAAGTTTATGTTTCAAACGGTGATGCTGAGACTTGGTGGTCAATGGGAAAACCTAAGTCACCTCTCAGGCTGCTTGTCTTGGAAATGCCTCAGGGGAGCAGCAGCAAACAGCATCCGCACGTACAAATGCACACATACAGTATCTCTTAAAGCGCTGTGGTCTTTCTAAGGGACCTAGAGACACGGTGGTATTTTAGATATCAAATCCCTGTAATTGTGACTGAGTCAAATCCACAGTGCTGGCACTTCAGTCAGCATAGAGGATTTACACCCATCACCAGAGTCATCACAGTAAATCACAGCTGGGTATTCCAAGCAATGGGGATCATAAAAGTGGTTCACTGTACAAGTTTATCCCACACATACCTCATTCCCTCCTCAACGACAAACACTGAAACATTTTCTTACCTGGCGTATTTTAGTCCTTGCAACACCCCCTGACAAAGCTTCTGGGATTCCTTCGGGAAGTTTCCCTTTGTTCTTCTTCAAAGGGGGAGGTTTCGCATCTCTGTAAAGCTGAGATGTTAACCCCATGCCGCCAGCCTCTCTCCAGCTAATAAACTAGTCACAGCAGGTTTTCTACCCACTACATCATCATTAAATGCCTTTATATTAAAAGGTTCAGAAGGGTAGGAGATAGCATTAGGAAAAAGCCATGCTTCTCTCAATGGAAGAGAAATTCTTCATGGTTTTGCATTCTTTTCCCTTTCTGGCCGTGCTGGTTTGGAACATGCGATTGTGGCTGAATTGGAGCCATAGAACATGCATCCTGCACGGGGGACAGGGTGTTCCTTTGATGAGAAATTCATCACTCAGGATTAAAGGTAACAAACATTTTCTAGCTATCGTATGTGAAGGAAAGGTGAAAAATGGGCGATCTGAGAGATGCTGACAGGTGGAGGTAGATTCCCCAATTGAGGGCATGTTAAGTCCCCTCTGGTCTGTACTGAGTGTAGCTCTCTGTGGGGCATCGTTCTTTATGGCTCGTGAGCCTTTGTTCTTGCTTGGTGCCTCCTTTCCCTGTGGGCAGGTGAATCCCTTGTTATGGGGAGCTGTAGCAGTGCCAGTGTGAAATCCCAGCCCTGCCATGCTCACTCGCTGCAGGGCTCAGGTGGGCTGCTCCCCAGCCGACTGGCAACAGGCGAGGGCAGCAGGGAAGGTGCACAGTGCTTCTGGCACTGGACCCTCTAAGCCCAGAAAGCTGACTGGATGCTGTTCTCCCTCCTTGTAGCAGGACAGCCACCACCAGTGCCTGTGCGGCAGGCAGGGCTAAGGACTGCTTGCTCCCTGCCTGGCTGCTGCCAGGGAAGCTGGATCCTGCACCCACTGGAGTGGGTGACATGATCCACTTCTGTGACATGATCCTGCATCTCCCCAGCTCCTGGGCGACTCCTCACGTCCTCCCTTGTTAGAAGGATAGGTGTTGTGGTGTAACCTGGGGAGATGCACCATCCTCAGCCTCTGCTGCCCCACATGCAGTGTGGTGGGGTTAAGGGCTCTGCCCTCTTTATTGGAGCTGGGTGCATTATAGATTGGGCAGGGAATCGTCATCCTCCCGGCACCCTTTGTCACCCCCTGGATTTCTATGGCTGGTGTAGCTGTGGAGGGCGCAGGATTAACTCACTCAGGCTGGCACTGTTGGGGGGAAAGCCTCCAAAAAGACATTTGAGAAGCACAGGTAATGTAGATTGTTTCTCAGCCCTAAAAGCAGACAGGGTGAGAACAGAACCCCATTTGAAAGTATGGAGACAGACTCTCTGAGGAGAGAGCAACAATCCTATTTCACATCTGATTGCTGCTGTGCATCATCAAGGGAGCAGATTTTAGAGGATTCAGTAAAGCACAGACCTCCCGGTCTCTGGCTGCTCACTCCTGCTTTGACTGAGGTTCCACTTAGCTTTCAAAGAGCAGCTAATTCTTCAACGCTGAGACAGCCTCAAGGCAGTGGCTACAGGAACAGAAAGGGGGTGGGGGTGCCAGGGGCTTGAATATTCGTATGCACTGGAGTCCATCTTTCATGGGATATAAATAGACCACCACTCGCCTGAGGCTTTTCCTCTTGGTCACTATGCTCAGCCAGTGCTTCTGAAGGGAGTTTAATCCTGTCAATTGCTGGAGTGAAACCCATCACAAATAGGGATGTGGGTGATCCTCAAGCACAAACAGGAATTAAAGACAGAGCAGTTCACATGCTACACCAGCCTGTTTCAGCAGTTACAGCTGGCGTCATGTCATGGCAGCTTCTGCGAAGCTTAATGAAGATACAGTGGTGGTGGCATGTGTGAATGTCCTCAGTTCAGAGGCAGAAAGAAAACTGTTCCTTTCATCAGCTCAGGAGCTCCTGGCGTTTGGGGAGATGGTCCCCGGGGCATTACATACAGCATCACCACAGGTAATTGCACTGTGGCAGCGCCAGCAATCCCAGGTGCTGGGAGCCATACAAACACAATGCAAGAGACAGCCTTGCCCTGCTGAGCTAAAAGGACTAGTAAGACAAAGAAAGATTTACTGTTTCTCTTCGACAGGTGGGAATGATGGGGTAAAGAGATTAAATGACCATATTTAATCCCTAGCCACACAGCCAGGAAACAGTGTCCCAGGCTGGGAAGTCTTGCTGGGCAAGGCTGAATCTGGGATGAGCACATCGGTACAGTCAGCTCCCACAGGCTGGAGCTGCCGAAGGGCAAAGCAGCTTTTGTGAGAGGTTTTCAAGCAATGTTCTCTGCAGCTCAGAGCAGAGGCTACACGGAGGAGCAGCCTCAGCAGGGTCTGAGGGAGGTCAGGGGCTGCCATGATCTACACATGACTGATTCATCTCCCCTCTTGCGCTGGGTGTCACGGGCTGACCCAGAGCGATCCCCATTCCAGCAGGTACCTCCAGCCCAGAGATTGACCTGAGGCAGTGCAGGGAAATGTCCATGAGGAATCACATAAAAGGGCTTGAAACTGCTGTCTGAAGAGTTGCTTTTAATGAAAAGCAGAAAAGGTTGTATAAGGCCTGGAAACACACATGGGAAGTCAGTGATGAGCTTCTCAGCCATCCCCAGCAGCTAACTCTCCCACTAACGATGCTGGAGGGGGTCATTCTCTCTAGCAAGCAGAGGATTTTTTTTATGTGCAGCCCAAATTGGTTTAAAAGTCTTCCTTGGCCCAGAAGGATTTTTGGTGACAGGTAGCTTGAAGCTGTGGTGCAGAGGAGATACTTGTGGGATGCAGAATTCATAGCCTGGGTCCACTCTGACACCAGCTAACTCCTTCTGCCTGGACCCATGGGCACAACTACCTTCCACCCAGAACAGCCTGTAAGATGCTCTACACTGCTTTGCCTTTACTCTGCCTCCGTGGCTCCCAGCAAGCATTATACCATCACTGATCTGCAGCCACTGGGAGCATCTCAGATCCCCAGACATCTGCTCTCACCATGGGAATCTCACCTCTGGGGAGCACCGGAGCAACCCCCAGCGCCTGTGTGGGTCAGCACCAGGCGTTTGGAAAGAAGCACTCGCTGCAGCAACCGAGTCCTAATTCTCTGAAAGCAAAGCAGCAGGATGTTTATTGACCAGGGTGAAAAACGCTATACCTAGGCAATAAAAGTTATTATGATAAAGGAACAAACTGTACTCTCTGCTCTCTGAACACCTTCTGACTCTTTGACAGCTTCTCACCAGAATAATGCAGTAAAAATCACACTGAGTGTTTTCTTCTCCTTTGCTTTGTTCTATTAGGGAATTATTTGTTACTTTTTGTCAACACCTAATTGCACTTCTGAGAAGAGCTGTTTGGCCAGACGCTGTGAGTACCTCAGAAGAATTTTTGGATTCCAGTCTTAGGAGACTTACCCCATAAACAACTTGTGGAACACATAAAAAAATTAACAAGGTCACAAAAAAACCACCAAGTTCAGTTTTTCTAATATGTATAGTACAAATGCCAATGTGTGCCATGAATTAATATTTCCAACATCATCTGACAAAGAAACCCACCTCATCATTGAATTAACAAAATTAATGAATGTCCCCAGTACTCCATACCGAAAGATTCCCTGAGAAAGCACAAAATGATGCGCTCAAATCCAGAGTTTATTCATCATCTGGGCTGGCTGCTGGACCAGAGAGAGAGGGATATGGTGCTGCACACAATGCCAGAGCATCCCTCCTGACGGTCTCCGCTGCGTGCCTCCCCCTCCTGTGTAGCTGGCTCTCGCAGCCAGCAGCTTGCCGTGCTCAGTGGTGTGAAGGGAGGAAGCACTCCTGGCCTCCAGCCATGGCAAAGCCTTCCCAGGAGCTGAGCCGAGAGATGCTCCCAGGCCCTCCCTTGCTTGTCCCTCAACCCTCGTTAGGAGATTCCCCCGGCACAGAGCAGAAGTCAGTGAATCCCTCCCAGCCCGGCAATAAGCCCAGCACTGCTGTGCCCCGAGGTAGCAAACGCTCTCCCTTACACAGCTCTGTGTTCTGCCTTCAAGGAAAATCTCTCCTTTTCCTCAGGACTGAGGTTTAAGGAAGAAAAAAGATCCCCCTGGAAACTGTCTGTCACATTTGCAAGGCTCTTTTGTAAATCTTTGCTGCCACCTCTTTTCTTCCCTATTTTACTTCTTGTGCTTATCAGGGTTTGTGATTCTTCCCAGAGGCTCAAATACAATATTTCTTTCCCTGTGCCTCTGCTGCCCATGCCAACCTGTTCTCCAAAGGGGGCAATGTGGGGGGACATCGCTGAGCACAAGCCCAGGAATGGGGTGTACTGCAGCCAGCAGAGAGAGCCAAAGAGCACAGATTGTCCTATTTATGGTCTCTGTCTGTAAGAGCAGATGTTTAGGATGGGTGTCCTCTGTGCCAGGGGTTGTCCAAGCTCTGGCTAAGACCTCACCTCAGGGAGATGGGCTGCAGACAGGGGTCCTGTGAAGAGAGACTTTCCATGGAGCAGTGCCATGTGCGGATGCAGGCAGTGCTGCTGCACTGACAAAGATTTTTTCCCCAAACAAAGTGCCTGATTTTAATTTTTAAAGGGCATTTCTCATGTCAGAGTTGCCTATTTTTAATGGCTTAGAAGGAAGTTAAGTCAACTGTTCTGTCTGGGGTTAAGTGCAGTGGGGTTTGTTCTAATGGCAACCTGTAAGAAATTGCTTCCATGCAAATCTTCTTCCCCTGGCATTTTTTGTTGCCCTTCAGCACCCAAACCAACTCATTCATTCAGCTCTTCTGAAACTCCACTGTCTAAGCAGCAACAGCATGGGCAGAGGGAGGAAGAACTATGTCCAATTAAAGGCTCAGGGGACCAGATGGCCCATGGTGGTGGAATTTTGGCACAATGTGTAGCAGTCACACCAACCTCACAGCAGCTGATGCTCTCCAGGGCTGTTTCATGGCCTCTGTGCACCCTGCCAGGAGGGGTCCAAAGCTGCTGCCCTAGCACCTTGGGGCATCTAACACCAGCAGGGACACCCAGTAATACTCTCTTGTTCCTAGTTTGGGGTTCTTGGAAAAAAAAACAAAACAGTATCCCTGGAAGGACAGAGGCCAATAGCAAACAGGAACACTGGGCTCAAGCAACGTATTTGAAGCTGAGCTCTCAGAAGAAGAGTGTGGCAAAAAGGCAGCGGCTGTTCTCCCTGAAACCTGCATACAGCATTTGAAAAGCAATGATTGGAAAGAGAGGATTTCCAGCATGGGCACCCTTCAAAAGACTCCCTGGGAGACGAAGAAAAGAGAGATACCATGTCAAGCCCTGGTGAGACTGCTGTCACAAGGACACAAGGAAAGAAAGCTCCAGGTGATGCAAAAGAAACTTCACACGATCAACTTGTTAGCCCAGAAAGGGGACTTCTCCAGAACATCTGCTCAAATTGTTCTGGAACATGCGGTGGAAATGGTGGGAGAAATGTTATGCAGCAGCGGTGCTCAAGGAGCCCTAACAGCTATAGCAGAGGCACGTTCATTGCCTTGGACTGAAAAGACAGCTATGTGTCAAAGCTGCAGGAGAACTGGACCATCCAGAGGGAAGGCCTGGAAGAGGTTGCAGGCATTCTTCAGGATGCTAGATTCATCCAGCTAAACATAGGAAATTCATTAGGGAGAGCGATTTGTACAAGTATTTGTTTTCTCTTAGGTAAAATCAGTAAGATACAGACTTTCAAACCCACTTCCACTTGTCAAACTGAAAGAGGTCAAGAGAGCAGAGTTGCTACGGACAACTGCAGAATGCCAAAGCCTCATCCCTGTCCATCCCTTCCACATTTCCCAAGGAGCACACTGCCCTTCTCATGTAAAAACCACCTTGATTTGTCTTTAACGCTCTTCTTGCTTGTAAGTTCCTGAAAATAGGAGTCCTCAGCTTTGTGTCAGGTGTAACAGTAAGCACTTCAAGGATGCTCACTAAATTACAAGGCTTATTTACTAATAGACAATTCAGCCAGTTACAAAATGCTATTAAGTGTTTGTACTCAGGCAGAGCGAGCTAGCCACCTGGTGAACATGGTAAACCAATATTTTTAATTAAAATAAGAAAAAAGGAATACACAGGCTGATTACTGGTCAACAAGAAAAATATACCCCAGAGATCTCAAAGTGTAATTGCCCTTTCTGAATGGCCAAAATTACTTGTTTGCCACAGACTATAACTCTCTTTAATGCTACCCCATTCATTCAGTGTTATACCTGCCCAGGGGCTCTCCAGTACCCATGAAATCAGGCTCTGGTACATCCCTATCTACTCTCTGCCTTATTTTCTGGCTGGGTAGCCGGAGGATTCACAATGAGAACATAGCTGAAGACTCTACAGTTTCTATGCTTTAATTTTTTTCCTGCTCTGTCCTTAGGACACCCTCTCTTTTTGTGCTAAAGGACATAAACTTTGAGGCTGGAGTGGAGCTGTGGAGCCTACATGCAGCACAATTGGGTGCCCTTTAGGTGGCCTTCCAAAATTAAATTCATATCCATATTGAGCTGCAAGGCCAGCACAACGCCACAGACGTGCTGTTTCAGGAGGTTTCCTTCAATGCTGTGCTCCCTTTTTGCTGGTAGCCAATGCCCTACAAGCAGCTGCTTTTACAGTTTCCTCTCCACCAAGCCCTGGAAATGCTCTCTACAGATGGGCAAACATCATTCCAGCAGTTACCTAGAAGGGCTGTCCATCTGCCCTGTCACTCAGTTCACACTGAAACTTGCCCACTAATAGTGTTGCTCTCACAAAAGCATCTCTGACAATGTGCTATCATCAGGCTGTCCTCCTGACCCGTGCTGCAGCACTACATCTGGCACACTGCTACAGAAAAAACCATTAAGCATCAGACAGCAGTGATGTGCTGAGGCCACACACTATATAGTAGCCAGGGGACACAGGCAGACTCTTCTTCTATAATGCTGAAGGCCTGATCCATTCCTTAAGGGTTCCAGAGATGGTAGAAAATGGGGGAAAGCCAAGTGTTTGGAAGCCTTGCACTACTTGCCAGGCAGGCAGACTATTCGTGGTGATACTGTTATCAGAGTGCCTCCAGGTCCTTGTCACCAGTCAGAAACCTCATGTAGTGGGTGCAGCACAAAGTCAGACCTAGTCCCTGTCCCTGTCCTGCAGACATTACATGTCAGAGGAGACATCAGCATCAGCAGTGCATCAGCAGAGATGCCCTGGAGTCCTATAGGAACAAGTAGCCTCTTGAGTATTCTCAGCATGTTCTCATATGTGCCTCTCTGCACAGCCCCTGACCGGCAACCAGGAGTTCCCTGAATATCAAGATGATGATCTACAAGTTATTCTTGTTTGCACCTTCTTGTCCTTGACCGAGAACAGCATGCAATGGGGTATACACATGCTGGACCATAATAGGTGCTTATTCTGGATTTTACCCAACAGCCACGTTCAGGTGGTGTTAAGAAAGAAACGCTTAGAAATATGCTTTGCACTCAGGTCTGGACAGTGGGGGTCTGTGCCCTGGAAAAGCTATCTCCAGCACATGTAACCCAGTCTGCCAGGAAATCATGCCTTCTGCCAGGGAAATCTTACATTTTGAGAGTCCCCCAGAGACAGAGGAGCAGGTTCCTGCCTGTGAAGCAATGGTTAAGGAATGGGTCCTAATCCACAGGACAAAACCTTGGGGTCCTGGGATGCTCCTTCCAGCACCACATCCTGAGGTTTGCTGGATGGCAATTCAATTTTTCACCATCCTGCCTCCTAGAGAGAGAGTCCTCCAGGCTGTTCATCCTCCCCCACAGCTCTGGGGAAGAGCAAAGAGCAAAAGAGCACTGGGGTTGGGAGGTGAGGAAGGAGAGCTGTGAAGAGCTCATAAGGGAGAACTGACCTGGTACCTTTTGCTCTCTCCTGGTTCAGTCCTCTTCCATTTGCTGGAATCACGACCGAACTGCATGCTCAGGAGATAGCAGGGTCAGAGAGATCAATGAATTATAAATAAATACAGTATAAACAAATCAATCAGAGGGATAAAAATATTTGACAGAGCCACACTAATTAAAAATGTAATAATCCAGATAGCGGACATTTATTTAAAATGGTGCAATTACAGCTTTTAATCATCCAGGTTCAAATTAACAGCAGCAGTGAAGCGGCTGTGAAAACGTGTTCTCTGTAATGAACTGATATTAGAAAGCCAGCCTGGTGATCTCTCCCTCGCTCAGGCTAATCCTCCCTCTTCTCATTGTAAAGTAACCTTTTGGTGTCATTTTCTTGTAGAGTCTTGAAGATGAAGACACAATATTGGAGCTAAATTAAATCCCCTTCACATATTTCTCTTCTTTCAAGCTGTAAAAATTGCTGGTATCAGTCATTTAGTCTCTAGTGCTGACGCAACCACACTTGAGGAGAACATCTGGGGGCCCCAAGAGTCATTATAGGGAAAATAAAATCCTATATTACAATCAGTCAGCAATTAAAAGGCAGGATGCAGGAGGGCCAATCCTGCAAGATGCTGAGCAGGCTTGGTGGGGAAATCAAATAGTAGACTTGTGATGCTCTGGAGTTCTTTTCTTCTTCACTGGGTTGACCGAGAGGAGGTAAGAAAATTCCTAAACCTGTCCAGCGCAAATGGTGTTGGAAGTAGTTCGTGTTAATTCGGGTCAGTGCTGATTCAGAGGTCACAGGTTTAGTACCTACTCATGATCTGCAGAGCTGTGAGGGCCATCCCATCTTGCCTTGACTTGTCAGGTCCCAGCCAGGCTTGGCATTCGAACAAACATGGTGTGGCTGAAGACAATGCTCAGCTGGTCACATGGACCCTCATGGTTAGACTGGGCTTGATGCAGGCACAGGCAAGCGAGAGGCATGAAAGCTCTCTGCAGCTGGCATGGTTCTGACTTAGCAAAGTGATGGGTCTTATCTGTCCTGGGAAACTGTCATGATCTTTCTCCCACATACGTACAAACTCCTGCCTTGTAAAAGCATCTTTCCTACAGAAGAACCCAGTGTCTACCAGTCAAGATGCTGAATAATGCTCAGTGCAGTGAGCAGATTTACAGACATACAACAAGTAAAACTGTTGAAGGCAAAGCCTTCTAGACACTGTCCATGCTGTCCTGAGGTGATGTTGAACCAGCAGCCAAGGAGAGGCAATTCTCCACCAGCTGAAAAAGCTCTCCTGGCCTGCAGCCTCCCCTCCCCGCCAGCCAGCACAGTCAGCTCTGCCTTTGTCCCCTTGTCACACTCTGCCCAAGGAGAATCACAGCAGGGCAGAAACCACCCCAAAAGTTCCTGAGCTCAAGACTCATCCTCCAGCAATGCCCCCGACACATCTATCCCAAAGCCCATGCTGGTGACAGCGCAGTGCTGGTCCTGCTCACAGCATTAGGATGCTCCACATCAACTGGATTCACTTAAAGGTTGCAAGGAAAGGGACAAGAAGAAAAAAATCATGGGAAAAAAATAATTTTGGAAGTGTGGGAAGATTTCTGTGTGGGGAGTGAACACTACATAGGGAAAGCATCTGTGTGACTCCATGTGCATACGTGTGTGTGCATGCCTACACATATACTTCTGCCTGGGTAGGTCATGGCTCCTTCCAGAGCTGCTCACACACTCCTGGGTTTCGGCCATTGTCACCAAACACAATTACCTACCTGCATCCATAGTCCTGAGCACACAACTAAAATTAGGAGCCCTTTGGAAAGAGAATTTCATCTCTCTCATTAGCACCAAACCCTCCTCTCTTTCCTGTTTACCCGATGGGTGTGCAAACATACAGCAAGAGAGCAAGTGAGAGTCATGCAGTCCTCGCTGCTGCAATGGGCAATATAATTACCTGGCCTGCACATTAAGATTAATAAATATTAACTTTACTTGTGTTTTTACTGTCCACCTAAGATGGAAACAATGAGCTTTACTACTTAATCATATTAGAGCTATAAAATTATTTCCCTTTTAGAAGGTTCATTTCTGGTTTGCTGGCAATTAATGTTGATGATTTGAGTCCCATCTTCAAAATATTTTGAAATACGGAAAATGGCAGAAGTGCCACAGTGCCTTAATGGATCCATAATACACATCAGGTAATAAAGCATGAAGAGCCTGTTTACTTTGAGTACTCTAATTATTTGAGAGCTTTTTTAAAAAAAAAAAAAAAAAAAAAAAAACCATGTGAAAACTTTCATTTCATTTGAATTAATTTTTAAAAACAAACAGGGAGAAAACCAAACAAAAACAAACCTCTTTTTGAAGTGTTGCTTTGAAATTCCCTGCAGCCAGGCCAAGTCCCAGGCAGATACCAAGGAGCAAATTTTCCCATTTGTTTTTCTCTTGCTTTTCTTTCTTCAGGGTGTGCAGAGCAGGAGGGACCACTCGCACACTGGATGCTCACACAGCTGCTCCTGCACCACATCTGAAAACATCTGCATGAATCAGTGCACCATCTCATAGGAGACTCCCAGCCCTCACTGAGCTGTAGGGGACAGGGCTACTGTCATTGCCTGGTCTAAGAGATCCAAGTCTCCCTTCAAACCTTTAGCACCACCAAGAAGGTACTCAGCAGCTGTACCTTAGTCTGAGACACAAGTGTCTGGCGAGGCAGACTGCAGCTCCTGCAACATCCTTGCCTCTGCAGAACTAGCAAGGTTTAATTCCTCATCTTTACAAGTCAGCACCAAAGCAGCAGTGTAATTGAGGCAGAATGGGGCCTCTGAAGGTTTCTGGTCCCACACCCTGCACAAAGGGGCCAATTTCAAAGTTAGGTCATATTGCTTTGGCCCTTGTCCTGATGAGTTTAATATCTCCAAAGACAGAGATTCCTCTACCACTGTCCTGTCCCAGGGCTGCAAGGCCCATTAAGAAGGTGTTTATATCTTGTTGGCACTGCCCCACCCCTACTGTAGTCTGTGCCCTCTTGTACCTCTGAGGACAGTTCAGCTCCAGCATCTCAGTTCCCTTGGTGGTAGACGAAGCCAGCAGTGAGATCCTTCTTGTCCTTCTCATCTTCAGGCTCAAACCACCCCAACCCTTACACCTCACCTGGTGCATCCGCCTCCATCATGTCAGTGGCTTCTGATGGGCTTTCTCCAGCTCACTGTGCTTTGAGACAGATGGTCCAGCCACTCCACACCCACTGGTCCTCCCATCCTGCTCCCACATCCACCATTAAGCTACAGACACAGAGAAGACAAAATTACATGGAAGAGATTGAATGACTGATACCAGCAAGAGGAAGCATGGCCAAATCCTTGACATGACTTAGTAATGCCAATAGGTTGGCTAGGGCCAACTACTCCCATACAGCACTTCTGCTGCTGTGTATACCCAAGTAGTCGACTTCCCTGATCGGTTGCCTGCAGCTTAGTAAGTTCTCCTCCATGGCCTGAGAGACCTTAGCCTGCCCCAGCCCAGATGACACACATTAGCTTGCACACTCTCAGCCTGGTCTGACCAGGCAGCACTGTATGGCTGGTTGGCATGGGATTAACTCACGACCTTTGCAACTGCACAAAGAACAAGGCAGTGCAGACTCTGACCCCAGACCTGATGGCCTGATTTTTCTAAAGCACGGCTGTTCTCCCTATTGCAGAACATGGATTGCTTCACCAGCCAAGTGTATTTGCAAGGCTATACAAGCCAAGATAAATTTGCCCCCAAAGTAATAACTTTTCAATTACCTTCATTATTCCTTGCTCAACACAAGAACAGCACAGCACCTCTTGAGGGAGCAGCTGAGAATTTCTCTCCAGGGTGCACATTTATTATTTTAAGAATCATTTAATTTTCCATCTGAACAAAAGGGGCGAATGTAGGTCCTGAATGACTCCAGGGCCCCGTTCAATACCTTGCTGCATTATCCATCATGGCAATTACACATGGTAATTCATCTCTGAGAAACTTCAATAGGCAGATCTGAGAGCACTTGAGGTACTTGGCACAGCTTGCAACTCTGGAAGCCCATGGAAAGAAGGCATCATGACTGGGAAGCACATCATGATACCCAAGAAACTCAGGCAGAGTCTTTAGTAATGGGACTTTTAGCATAACCAGCAACCTGCAGCCTGGCTTTCCAGTGACTCTCCCAAACTCTGGCCTCCCACAGCACTCACCTGCCTCTGCAAGTCCCATTGCTGGGGCCAATGTGATTTACAGTATTTACACAGTGATACTCTTCATGAGTTCCCTATCAGATCAGGCTGAAGGTGCTGCCAGTGTGAGAAATGTGACTAAATGTCACCACAGCAAATAGTCCAGTAGAGAAAACCATTTACTCTGGGGTCTGCAGAGCACTGCCTCTTCAAAGTGACCTGCAGGGTTTAAACCAAATCCCACTGAGGGATGAGGAGAAAAGATTAATTACAATTTCCATACCTAAAGGAAATATCAAGACATCTCTGATCATACAGTTGAGGTCTTTCCCAGCCTCCAGCTGCTCTCTGCCACCTTTATTTGCATTCCAGTATCCATTTAGAAAAGGGTGCCTGGGCTAGAGATGTTACCATGGGCTGCGAGTTCATCTTTGGCACAGATCTAGCCAGGATTAAGTCTCCAGGATGTTCTCCAGATCGTCTTTACACAGCTGCTTATCGACAATGTGAATACAGTCCTGGCCTGTAAAGTAATTCAGGGCTCAAGCTGGACCCTGCACGAGCACGTGTAGCTGCAGGGTGCTTATTCAGGAGCTCTCCTCACTGACTGGGAGTGGGTGGACTCCTGTCAGCTCCTCAGAAGCACAAGGAATGGCTTTAGATGAAGCAACAGCACTGTTGCCAGGCTCAGAAAATAACAAGAACCTTAGCTTGCTTCAAAGTGCTTCAATAGCAGGTACTTTCCTCATGTTGAGAGGCCACTTTACATGACTGCATCCTTGCACAAGCACAAATACTGGTGCAAAAAGGACAGGCATCCCTGAGAGATTCCCCTCCATGTTGCTAACACTTGTGTCAGGGCTCAGCAGCAATGACAGCAGACCATACCCTAGGCACACAAGTGACATCCTGACTCTGTGCTCACAGCTCTAAGGAATATCCCCCCCCTCCAGCCCCCTGAGCCCACCGCACAGGCATATGGGCTGTGGGTCACCTGCCACCAGACACAAGAGGTGGCTGTTCCACTGGAAAGTTAAAGATTAGCAGAACAGAGAAGTATTTTTCAGTGGGTGACACTTGCCTCCTTATGGTTATTTCTTACCTTGTCCTCAGCATGCTCCTCTGCCCAGGCAGGCCACTGGAGTGGGCATCCTCACAGACCCCAAGGAAGGGATGGCTTGAGGCCTTACAAAAGAAAGAGGTTAAAGTCAGTCCCTGGGATTCTGTATCTCTCTGAGTCTCAGGAAGGTTAAAGGCAGCAGAAAGTCTGTTGGTCTTTGGTGGGGGAAAGCCAAGCAATAGAGAGGCAGGGGACACCTTAGGATGAGAAATACTAATCTGTCCATTTCTTTTGACCTTCTGGACCACACAGTTCAGAAAATTCCACTCTGAAATCCAATGAGCACCCCTGATTGAACAGACCATATATTTTTAGGGAGGTTTCCCATCACTGTTCAGTCCGTTGGACATCGCAAACCTGAAAAGTCCTGGTGTTGCTGTGACTCCAAGACTAACTTGAAACAGCCTGTATGGAGACCTTGGTCCCTTCCAGCCAGGGTACTTTGGCAGGCACAGAAGGTCCTGCAGGCCAAACTGGAAAAGCCACATGAAAGCCTCCGAGATACAGATTCAGGGAAGAAAATGTATTAGATAAGCTGGTATTCACAGACCAGGTGTGCTCAGAACAAGATCGACACATGAGACTCTCAATTTCCTTCCTGTCAGCAAGGAATCACTGCTGTCAATGAGGCTCCCCTTTACCTTCATTTGTTTCTCATCACCACAACTGTTGTAAAGCAGCTCTCTGGCATCTTCCTGGGTACAAGGACATGTGCAGGTATGAAGCTGTGCCTGGCTCTCGTGGTGTTTGCAAGGAGGGGCAGGATGTTAAGTGAGTTGAAAAGGTAGAAGTGACAAGCAGGGCTGCATAACACATTGGTGAGTTCCCCACAGAGCTCACAGGAGGCAACCTAAAAGTTTGGCTAATTGAAAAATCATCTCAGTTGGCTGTAGAGTTAGAGAGCTGCTCCTGAATTATCACTGCTCAGAGAATCATTACTAACAGGGGAACAGAGAAAAGATCACAAGATTTTGCATTCCCTGCTATTTTCCTCTTTTTTTCTCTTCAACTGGTAAACAATTTATTTATTTACAATTCCCCAAATTACCACAAACCTGGAAACACTGAGCTGTTGTCCCATACTGCAAACACCCCCCCATGGTGCCAAAAAGCATATGGGTCTCTCAGTTTGGCTAGGTGTCTATTTAGCCTGTACCTGGGGCTAAACTGTAGCAGTTGTTCTACCACCCAATGACCCCTCCCCTGCTGAGAAGGGGAATCAGGGGAAAAAGGGAGAAGCCCCGTGGGTTGAAGTAGAAACACATTTAATGAAATAACAAAACTAATACAATCACCAACATAAAGTATACAAGCTTATACTCAGCCTCATCTTTAGGATCAGTAGCAGGAGCACAAGGCCAAGAGGAAGGTGCCCCAGAAGGAGGAACTCCCCACCTCCTGCAAACTCCCTCCTTTTATAATAAGCATGACTAAGAGGTATGGGACACACCTGTGAGTCAGCTTAGGGCAGCTGCCTTGACTGAATCTCCCATCTGACTCAGGGCTACTCATGGCCTGCCTACCACGGCTGGCCCATGGTTCTGTTCCTGGGAAACCAGGACAGAAGAGAAGCATGACAATGCTCAAATGCTATCATTATACCCAGTATCATCCCACATCCAAGGAACAGAGCTTTTCCACAGCCCATCCCAAAGCTGCACTTCTTTTTTGCAGGGAGCAATCTCCCTGTCTCCTTGCTGCTGCTCACTGCACAGCATGACACTATGTGTCTGGGACAAGAATAGGTCTGAGACTGGGCTTAATCTGTAATGTGCATATTTGCTTCTTAAAATGAGGTCTCACATCCTCTGAAAGAGCCAGATGCCAAGTAACTGATGACCATTGAGTCTCTTGTATGCCCAGTTCCTCCCACTTCTGAAGGTTTCGCTCTGTGCACCAAAACGTTTGGCAGGGGTATTTTAAGTCAACAGCTTGTTGTCCAACACAAACCAGGATGCCATTTTCAGGTCAACATTTCCCAAACTCTAGTGAGGTTTGCAAGAGGATGCACATTCTCCTGTTACCATCTTAGTGCACTCCTGCTGCACAAAATACATAGAGGGCTCAGTGAGGCAATGTCAGGACCCGGGTCCCTTTGCCAGCAAGGTCCTTTAGAGTGGCCAGAAGAGCCTCTTTGCTGCTCTGCTTAAACCTTTGCAAGAGGCTAAATCAGAATGTGTGTGCAAATACAAAACATGTGGCATGTGCAGCTCTTTCATCTCTGCCTCCGTCTCCCTCTTGAAAAACAAAGCACTTAACTCTAATTGTGTAGACTGACTGTCAGCTAAGGATATGACAGCAGCATGAGTTGCAGAGGAAGGAACTTAGCAGATTTTTCAAGCAGTGTGGGGTGCACTTTTTCCAGGAAAACCAGAGCGTATCAGCACTGCCAGACACACAAAACAAGGAGAGCCACTGTGTTTTGGTAGTGACCACAGATGAAGGAGCTGTATAGAGATGCTGATCTCACTGTGTCTTGTACAGATGAAGATGCAGTATAGTGAACTTTCTTCCAGTGTAGTGTTTAGAGGATGCCCTTTGTTTCCTTTTGCTGGGAATTACAGAATAGCCACTATAAACATCTGACACCATGCAGGAGACCCAGAAATAACAAGAAAATAACGTGGCTAATTAGCCTTGTGGATTAGTTTAACCAGCTCCCTCTGGAATACTCTCATTGAACAGGGTTAGATTCCTTCCCTTCCCCCCATAACTGATCCTCACATTTAATTACACTGGAAACCTGGCTGTTCCCAGCTAAGATGGAGTGTTTTACTGCTTATACAGTCTTTGCAGATAAGAGATGCTGATGCTATTGCACAAGTGGAGAAGTGCCTTTGAGGGGGTTTATTTCTCCGTTGGGAGGATGCAGCTCCAGCCATCTCGTGCAGCAAGACCAAGGCAGAGGCAGAAATTTATGACTGGAAGCAATAATTCCCATGCCTTGTACGGGAGCACAACGCTGTCATTGTCTTGACCCTTTCACCTAATTGGTGATAAATTGTCAGGTGAGTGGTCCATGTGGGAGACAGGAGGTAGGATCAGTTCCAGCAGAGTCCAGGCTGATCTCACAAGGATAGTGAGCTTCCTGAATAGCTTACTCAAAGGATGATGTCAGGCAGGGTTTGGAGAAAACAGGATGGACATCCCTTATGAACAAAGGTATTCAAGGCAATGGAATCAATACTACCACCAGCCAAGGTGGAACTGCAGTACACAAGATCTTCCATCCCATGAGCTAGTCAACACATTTTCAAAGAACACAAAACTGAGTCTCTCCAGAGAAAGGGTGATCATCCCATGGATAAGAGAAGATACTGGGCTGGAAACTCAGCATTTAATCTGGATTTTTTTTTATGCGAACTACTGATAAGGTATTTAAAATGGGAACAACATTATGCTTGTTTCCCCAAAACACTGTGTCTATTTAGATCATAAATTCTTTAATATCAAGGCTTTTACATTGACTGCTGTGCTGTCACCGTTTGTCACCCCGTTATTTAATATGGTGTCCACCCACAGCCAGGGATGGTGTCTGCCCCAAGACAAGCCTAGCAGAGGGCTTAGCAGTGTCCTAGAGCTCTTTATGACACAGTTGGACTTGGTTTCCATGTTAGAGTAGCAAGAATTATGTTTGAGTCACATAATTGTACAAAATTTTCATCTTCTCAAAAGTCATTTTCTTCTGACAGGCTGAATCCTTCCCCTGTGTCTCTTCTTAGACTAATATGGAGCTTTTCAGACAAAGATTTCAAACTAATTGTGCACAGCAGCAGGTTAATATGATCAAAGGAGCTAATAAGCTTTCCTATGTATTTACATGCTATAAGGCTCCCAAATTCAAAGACTGAATCAAGAGATTTGCCATAAATAGTGTGAGGATTATTTGTCTGCCTGTTGTGCAGCAGAGAACTTTGCTCTGTTGCAAAAGTCAACTGAGCATTTGCCCAGGCTGGAAAATTGAAGGTTTCTCAGTAACACCGCACAGCTTTCACCATCTCCTATAAACGCAGGAATACGTCAGTAGCTGGCATTAAGCTAACTGAGATCCTCGAATAAAAGAGATCAGAGGTCCCCAGTTGTGAGCCAGGCTTTGCAATCTTGGGAAGATGCTTGTGGGCAGAAACTTTCTGCTGAGCGAGGGGCAGCGAGGCAGACACAACAGAAGGAATGAGCAGAGTCTGGGAAGGAAACTGCACGTTGAGGAATACTGGGGGGGGTTTCGGGAAGACTGAGCAAACTTCACCTAGCAAAAGCAATGCCATCTTCATTGTTGGCTATATAAAATAAGTCAGTTCAAGGAAACATACTGATGGTGGGATGCTGCTCTAAGCAGTGTCCAGGCAAAGCATGTCAGGTCTGTTCTATTTACCTCATGGGAAAAACGAACAATTTGAGCAGGGGGCAATGAGAGAAGCCCATGACAGATAAGTAAGGCTCTTTCTGTGAAAGAGGCACATCCAAATCTCCAGTCCAAATCAAGCAGGTGAGGGATGTGAACCCACGTTTCCTGTGTTCCTCATGTTAGGCCATCAGTAGGAACCTCATGGGTTTTTTTCATTAAAATTCCACAAATCCTTCTCTTTTTTTCCAGTTCTGAAGTAGAAAACCCAAAGTTTTAAACTTTCCAAATGTTATTATTTTAATTGAAATGTTTAGTTCTAATGATTTCAAGCTTCTTTTTGCTGTGACCTTTGAAGCTATATGATATGTATATATCTATCTTACAAACTGTGGGTTTCTTTTTGAATCAAAACAGATGAAAAATGAAAATCATCCAGTGTCAGCATGTGAATACAGGATAATTTGAGCCTCTTTTTCCTAGACAATATTGTGCTGAAATTGATATGTTTTGAAAAAGATTTTCATTTAAATTAAAATAGCTTTTTTTCATCCAAAACTGTAAAGCTTTTCTGGCCATCTCTATTGGGGGTACAGCTGTTTACCATCTCCCTTCTGCTGGGACTATTGAATACAGTGGAGCCCACATCTGCAGCTGGGATGTGACAGGCTGAGAGAAGAGCTGTGCCATGCAGCAATACCGGTGCAGCAAAGGGAGATGGTGGGGTTGAGGAGGGGAGAGAGAGCTGCAGTTCTGGCAGTGTGGCTTTCTAATCTCCCTTCATGTCCCCTGCACCTCAGTTTTCCACCTGTTACTTTGAGAGAGAAGACAAAAGAGGACATGAGGAGGACAATACATTAAGTGTTACTATTGTGACCTTCCAGATCTGCAGAGCTTTGCAAAGCTCCACAAGATATCCCCAGGAAAGATGCTGCTTAACAAAGTGCTTTACATGGCCTTTTTATTTCACTAGCAGATTTGTGGCTTGGCTCCAGAATAGTACCGTCTCAAAAGAGAAAATTGGTCTGAAAATTGTCATCTGCTTAGAAAACAGAGAGAGGAATAAAAATGTGAAGTAGGGGAAGATCTGCCTTACTGATACTCACTGCAGAACCACAGTGCTCCACAGTCCAGCCCCAAGACTTCCCAATGTCCTGCATGGGCAGATGACATTAGGCAATGACTCCCCTCCTTCCAACATAATTATCATTTCTGCACAGAACACACAACCTCTGGACACGAAAGCCCATTTCCTGGAAACTGGGAGCACATCAAACATGCTGATCCTTTTTGGGGAGAGAGAAGGGACATGTCCTGGGAGGTGGAGAAGAGACCAAAGCCAGTGGGATGGGAGCCTTGGTGTCAAGCAGTGTCTAAAATAGCCTATTTGCATCATACTGTCTCTTAATTGTCACCAACCATGGAGGAACTGATTGAGCCCAGCAAGGGTCCGGCAAAATAGATAATTTCTTGTAGGCATCTAAAATTCATGAACGCGGCAGTGGTCCTATCACACCATTGCTATGTTGTTCCACAGCCCAGCATCTCCCTTGAAGGGCAAAAATATCAGGGGTAATTTTTTTTTCCTGAGAGTGGAATACATTTGGGTTGTTAACGCATGGCTTGCACTTCAGGCAGATCCTCACTGAAGGGCCGAGAGCTCGTCTCAAACCGCGTGTTATAAATTAACTCTTAATATGATGAATGCATTAAAGGGCTGTTAGGCCTGAAGGATGTGCTCAGAAACCCGAAGTTCTGATTAAGAGCCTGATTCATAAAAGCTTTACGCACCATTTACGCAGGTTTCTTTATTGGAAATGTTACTTGGAAAGAGCTCTTGAGTGGCTTCTTCCCAGAGAAATGGGGTTAGGAGTCTGGACACGCAGGCTCACACGTGTGCTTGCAAACATATGTACTCACAGAAGCAAGCAAATGGAGTGGACACATGCAGAGACTCACACACACTCATTACACACCACTGTCACGCATCTCTGCTGTGCCCCAAGCTGCCCATGTAGGAGCACTGAGGTTGAGCTCCTCCAGACACAGGCACACGCATTGATCAGGCTGCAAACATTGCTCCTGCTCAGGGCTTTTTCCATGCATGGCTACTGCAGTCTGCAAATGGCCCAGGGACTCCCCAGCCATAGGGCTGCCTTCTCTGCTGGGACTCTGGGGTACAGCAGCCCCCCTGATGCTCAGGGGTTGGGGCAGCATCTCCAGCTCAGAGTGGGAAACCTGAGTGGGAGCAGCGAGGTGGTGCCGAGCCAGGGCAAAGGCTGGAGGAGAAAACCCAGAGAAATGATGGAAAGCACTTCCAAGAGGAAAATCTCTGGGCAACAACCCCTGCTAAGTGGGACAGGGAGATGTGGATGGGATGAGCAAATGAATCAATGAATCCCTTTTCTTATGCCTCATTTGTACAATTTTGGGGGCTCCACCTTTATAAAAAGGTTCAGGGATCTTGTGATGCAGGAACTGGACTGGAGCATCCCAGGCTGGCTTTTATCCCAGAGACAGAGGTGGAAGCCAGCTGCACTGAATGGGAGGGCTGCTACCTGGACTGCTGGACACACAGCATGTGTCCCCAAGGGGCTTTGACCAGGGCTGTGTCTCTGCAGCCAGAAACGATGAAGCAGCCTGCCAGCTCTGCTACCTGGGCTCCTGCTCCGGTGAATATATGTCCCTTGAGGAAGCAAGTTGTTTAATTTCCACATTGGCTGCATGAAAGGAGATATATACCATTTTCTATATCTTGCAGATCTATAGAGAGGAGCAGCCAGAAAATTGCTGGAGGATAAAAAATAATTCATTTTAAATATGTCATTCCAGGGGGATCCAGATGAATCAGGCTTTAAGTGACACTCCACGCTGATCATGACAAACATCCCACTTGCAAAGCAGCCCCAGGAATTTTACAGCCTTTACTTGAATAGCTTACCCTGAGAAACGAGGAGAGTCTGACGAGCGCTGAGCAGTGGGGTAGTGCTGTGCTCCGTACTGTTCCTGCCCTGTGCCATAGGTTGAAGGGCAGCCACAATAACACCGGCTCTTGCATGAACAGCCACAGCAACCCTGCTGACACACTCAGCCTCCACAGTCTCCAGACAGTGTGTTTTGGAAATGTGCTGCCTCTGTACAAACACCTGCCCCCTTGTATCTGCTTTAAATTGGTATCCTGCTAGTTCCAGTGAGTGTACTGAGGGATGTGAACAAGTCTGCAGTCACCTTACCTAAAGCTTTCACGATTTCATCCCTCTCAAACCTTCTCCTCTCCCTGCTAAGAGTCCCAGATTTTTTATTCTCTCCTCATAAGGCAGCTCTCCCATCCCCTGCATCACTCCAGTCTTCCCTGTAGCCCCTCTAACTCCCTTCATCCTCCATCAGTGCAGAGATCAGGGCTGCCCGCAGTGCATCCCAAAACTCACAGCAGGGCATGGGACTGAGGGTCCCACCACCCACCTCCTGTGCCAGCTCCTTTGAACCCAGGGCATGACAGGCATTATCATCAGTTCAGGCAATAGCAATAGATGTAGTCTACTCCTTCAAGTCTCTGGAATTACCTTATATTTTATATCCCCAATTCCCCCACACAGCACAAATACAATCTGCTCCCATGTGCAGACACAGAATGCTGCAGAATCTGCCCTCTGTGTTTCACCCGACATGCCTGGATGTGCACAAAGCCAGAAGCTCTTCTCATCAAAGTTTAGCAATGACATTTATCCCGGTTGTAATTATAACGTGCTTCTGTGAGTCTGCTATTAGCGGGATAGAATAATGGGCTGTTCAATCTAAGCAGTCTGCCTGATCCTAGAGATGTTTAATCAAGCATCAGAACTGTACCTGAAATCATCACATTAGCTATATGGCAACATCCCTCCTCTCATGATGCTGTAGTAATGAGCCCCTGTTCAACAGGAACGGGCTTTATTTGAAGGGCATAAGGAAAATGACTGCTTCTTCTGGGTTTAATCTCAGAGTTTATTGTTATCATCATCTGCTTTGACCTCGCAGTCAGTGCCTGCTCCGGAGCCTTGGCACGGGGATGGGGCAGTTTAAGTGGCTCCTGTACCACATCCATTGCAGTCATGTCTGGTCCTGAGAACCTCCAAGTGAAAATGGAGAAAAGAGGAAAAAAAAGTCAGAGGACAGCAAATCAAACAAACAAAAAAATGTGATTGCTTATTTGTGGCACACACAGGTGTCTCATTTCCAAATGTTCTTGCAGAAGAGCTGCTCAGCAGGCAAATCCAGGAAAACAGCATGCTGAGAGTGGAGCACTGGCCATGTTCAGGCAGAGGCTCTGTATGTCAGGAACGCTACCATGTGTCCCTGCTATACCTTAGCACCCTATTAGGTCTGGCCAAGGAGCTCCCATGTGGAGTGCAAAGCCTTTGAGAAAACCAAGAGAAAAGGAATGAGCTAGCAGAGAGTTTTGCCTGAGTAATGAGTGATCCCCGTGTCTTTGCCCTGTGCAGCCAGGGCTCCAGGTGCCCTGTGTCTGCTCTCCTCTGCAAGTGAGGCTCACAGTCAAGCTGGAAAAATAAGAACCTGAACAGTGGCAAATTCAAAACTACAAATGAGTTTCCCAGCTATGTTTGAAGTTGGAAAAGAAAAACAGTTCAGCTTGGCAATTTTTAAGTGAACCTCAGAATTTGGTAAGAAGGAGGTTGGTGTTCACTTTCTGAATGCACAAGGTGAGCGGGGCAAGCTGGAGGGCTTCTCCTGAGAGCTTGTTTACAAAGCTACACTTTTTCTTTCTTCTTTTTTTTTTATTTTTTTCTGACAGCACAAAGCTGCAGTTTAATCACTGTTTGCTGAGGAACAGCCACAGGAAGCTCTGCTCCCAAGAGCAACAACCAGAGACATTCAATTTTGAAGCTGCCAGTCAACAAAAGGGCATGAAGTTATTAGCTCTGAAGACTCCATTACCTGCCAGTGTGGACCCCAGATACCATCTTTCATACATTTTTCTGGGGATTCCAATTGAGTAGGGTCAGGGGCCAGATGATTACTGCTAAGTGGTTTCCAAAACATCTCCAGGGGTACAGTGAACCCAACTTAATGCTCAGGTTTAGTGAATTTTGTTAAAAACCCAGCATATTAATAAAATAACTATGCCAATGGGTGTTTCCATCCAGATATGCAAGTGTTTTTAATGTAAGTAGACAAAAAGCACAGTGATGTGAAATTTCATGGATAGATGAGGCTGTTTTACTTCCCCTATTCCCTGTGGTCCCCAGCCATCCCGCAGGGCATCCCCCTGCTCAGCCAGGGGATTCTCTCCATCTCCAGGGCAGTTGGTGCTAGAAGCGCCCCTCTGCAGAGCATGAGCCTGCAGGGGCACGACAGGCAGTGCCTCATTGGAATGACAAGAACAGTCTGTTTTGAACACCGAGATGAAAATAAATAAGGGTTTGCTGCTTAATCCCTGCTCCAGCCAGGACTATTTCAGATTTGGCAGTTTAAACTGCGGGAGGATTTATCTATCAAAGAACAACTTTGAACACCTTAAGGAACTGCAGGCAGAGGCCGCTAAATGATAGTGTCAGGCAGAGGAAAGTCAGCAGATATCACAGTGAGGAGTAAGAGAGGGATCAGTCCCTGTCCATCTGTCTGTCTGCCTACAAAAGTAAGTGGATTAAATGAGGAAAGTGAGCAAAATCCCCTAGAGTGGCAAATAAGGTTTAAACTGAGTAGCTTCAGTACACACCCCAATCTCTGTGGTTAATAGACTGGGGAGCCTTGTCAGTACACTCCTCTTGGAGTATTTCCCATCATTTTTATCTTGAGTAATCAGAGGCTCCCGGGTCCCCAACCCTTCCCTTCACTGCACAGCGTTAATAGGAGCTTCTGAGCTGCAGTGGCTGCTCAAAGCACAGCCTCCCAACCGAAGTACAGGGCTATAATTTTACAATTTGCCTGTGGGTAATGGAGTAAATAGAATGGAGTTCATATAGTCAGGATTTAAAAGGAAAAAGATTTGTATTTATGGGCAGAAAGGCACATGCTCACAGATATCCTCCACTGTGAAGCTCTTTGTATCGAAGCTGGATGATGCTAAGCAGCTGGATGCAAAGATGCAAAATTTGTTGTGTTTAACAAGCGGTGGTAGCATCTGGACAAGATCAGAGAGGAGGGTAAGGATCACAGGGAATTGTAGAAGCACCAAGGCGGGTTCGCCCACGCTGGAGAATTCACTGTCTCTCAGGACTTCAAATGGAATAAATTCACAGGGGGTCCTCCCTCAGCTTTGCATGCAGCTGGGAGGAGGAACGACGTCTCCAGGGAGCAAGCTGGAGATGGCACCAAGCCTGAAGTCCTCCTTGTGCTCTGAAGGACCCCCTGTGTCTTTCCAGTGCCCGTGGAGAAGGTTGGGGTCCAGGCAGCCAGCATAGCTGGGCAAGGACAGGGTAACATCTGGGTGCAAAACAGCCTCAAACCACCACCATGAAGCTCAGCACAGGGCACTGCTGCTTCCCTCTTGCCCCCATGCTTTGGGCAAAGCCCCACAAAAGCTTCTTCCAGGACCTGGGAGAAACCTCTGACAGCTTTACCAAGCATTACATAGCATCAGAGCACCATAATCTAGACTTGCTGACACATTAGGCCGAGTTGCTATCCAATTTATCTCTACTAATCCGTTCCTTTATAGGTCTATAAAGATAGAAATCTCCAAAATGAAGAGAAAGCTGCCAGAAAGCTTTTGAATTGACAGTGGGTTGCTCAACTGTTTTAGCATGCTATCATCCTAAATTGCCTGCTGCTCAGCACTCACACCGACTGCCCTAATGGCACTTCTGTACCACGCAGAACTGGAGTCTGCATCTTCCTGCATTTATGAGAAACTAGGACATTATGTGAAGGGGGAATAAAACATCTCCGAGATCAGTTATTAGAGCCAGGGATGTTTTATCAGTTGCTCCATGGGAGAAAGTTTGGAAGAGCAGCAGGGATGCCCCCAAGGGGCTGAGCAGCCAGACAGATGGTCATCACCAAAGGACAAGATCAAGCCCTTGGTTGTGAATTCAAGGAGCAGATAAAATGCTGCCAGTGGCAGGAGATGACTCAATTAATGGGTTTTGGCCATGGTTTGGAAGGACCTGCCCCAGCACAGCATTTAACTGCCATTCAGAGGCTGAGTTTTGAGGATAATCTGCTTTTATGTTTTCCAGCACAGGGAAGCAGATGTTCCCCACTCCTGGACAGGGTCTGTCCAGTGGCCCTGCAATGGTCACAGCTCCCTAAAACCAACCCTAGCACTGCCTTTAGCAGGGAGTAAATGAACACTGCTGAGACCAGGAGATATAGTATCTTTCAGGAACCTCCTTCAAGCCAGTCTTTTGTGAGACATTATTAGAAGAAGAAAAGTTGGAGCTTGGCTTCTGAAAGCCTGTTTGGTACCAGCAATATAAACAAAGCAATTGAGTCAGAGAATCACTGCCTTGGGAAGGGGCTTTCTCTGTAACTGGCAAAACTCTCATTTTGAAATATATCACTGCTGAAGGAGGTAGTGAAGAAAACCACCCAGGCCCTTCATGCACTGTTAGAGAGTACTAGGGCTTCACTCAGGCTGGGGAGAGAAAGAGAGTGTGTGTCTGCTTGGAGCATGGGCGGTATGACCCTGCACCCTTCTGCAGAGGACTAGCCTCTCACTCTTCCATACCTGTCTGTCCCAGACAGTCCCATGCACAGTTTTGGGGACAGCAAGCAATTTCCAGCATGTTGCTTCTTCAGCATGGGCATAGGAACACAGGGAGTATAAGGGAGCTGCCAGACACCGCGGATGCTGGAGACAAACCTCCACAGACAGCATGAGAAGGGTGGAAACCACTCTGGACCCATTAAGTTCAGTGGACAGCTCAAGTCAGGTGTTCTCTGAAAGCAAATCATTGTGGCAGGATGAGCATCTGTTACGCTGCAGACCTGCCTCCTCCAGGGTCTCGTTCAGTCTGAGTGGTTGTGACTCACTTCTCACTGATCTTGGCCAGATCATCCAGAAGGCTAAAACTGGGGCTCAGGCTGGCAGACTGGTACTCACATCTCACTGCACAAAAGGTATGAGGTCACAGCTGCAGGGGCAAAGGAGTGATTTTCCAAGTCAACATGATTTGGAAGAAGACAGCTCAAATCTTGTTCTGTATTGCAGCCCATCATCTGATCTGCGAGGCTACTGTCTGCATTTAGCCTGTACCTGGGGCTAAACTGTAGCAGTTGCTCTACCACCCAGTGACCCCTCCCCTGCTGAGAAGGGGAGTCAGAGAAAAAGGGAGAAGCCCCGTGGGTTGAGGTAGAAACACATTTAATAAAATAACAGAACTAATACAATCACCAACATAAAGTATACAAGCTTATACTCAGCCTCACCTTTAGGATCAGCAGCAGGAACAGAATGCTAAGAAGAATGAGCCCCAAGATGAACTCCCCACCCTCAGTAAACTCCCTCCTTTATAATGAGCATGACTAAGTGGTATGGGATACACCTGCGAGACAGCTTGTGTCAGCTGCCTTGGTTGGATCCCCCAGCTGATTCGGGGCTACTCATGGCCTGCCTGCCATGGCCAGCCCATGAGTCTGTGCCTGGGAAACCAGGGCAGCTACAAAGGTATCCCACATCCTGGTTGTGGGTTGCCAACTGCTTGTGTTCCCTACAGCCCTCAGCTTCCCTCAAATTATTATCTTAGTTGAGCCAGAGCATATCTGACCATGAAGACATACGGGAAGGCTGCAATAGATACAAGGACTGAGCCAGTGCCTTCATATATCTCCTGCAAGATCACTTCTTCTGCTGGAGGGAACAACCTTGTTCACAACTCTCCGACTTACCCAGATCAATAATTCTCAAGCCTCTGGTGTCTGGTTGAAACATGGGGCCTGGGGACAGCGGCAGAGACAACTCCAACTCAAAAAAAATGTTTCATTAAACTGATATCGCAGAAGGATCATGTCTCATGCTGCCAGAATCACTTGGCATCCACTCATGGGAGCTGCACAACACCTGGCTCCATGTGTCACTGCATAGAACTGATGCATTGTGTTATTTCAGAGGTTGTCGTAGTGAGAGGAAACACGAGTGTCACATTAGCAGCAAAGGCAGGTCATCAGTGTAATAATTAAGTACAAGATCTATCCAGTGGGGGGGTAATAGAATAACAAGCAATCAACCACAATACAGGAAGAATAAATTAAGCGGCGTGTGTCTGCTTTCATCCAGGCACAATTAATGTCATTAGTCCTGAGAGATGATTTGGTTTTCTGGGGATAACTCACGAGAAAGGTAACTCTGCCTGCACCCGAGGAACAGCTCCAGCCCCCACCCAGCCACTGGCATTTGCTGTACAGGCATTGCTGTGTCCCCCCAGGACGGGCAGCACGGCTATGCCTTCCCTGTGAACCCCCCCACCTGACCAGAACAACCCTGCAGAGTTTTGGTTGAGTCACTCATTGCAGGAGCTTTTGGAGGGCTGTGTGACCTTCAGGCCATGCATAGCTGTGAATGGCCATCAGACAGTAAAAGACCATCAATGAGACCAGCAAAGCTTCAGCCGACAGGCTCTGGGTCTGACACCAACACCCAAGGTATCCAGAGCTCTGAGTTTTACCCCCAACTTGAAAGCAAATATATTGTTCACACGGTGAAAAAACCTGTTTACAGTCTCTTCACTCTCAGCCAAACAGTCGAATTGCCTCTTGTCTGCAAGTGATATTTGTCACCTTATAAATTAATCACTTTCAGGCTGTTCCTCAGCTAAAGCTGTTAAGATCTGGAGAGTCTGGGACAGTTTAATCTAGAGTAAACAACTCCGCAGGAGCTCTTCTTATTTCTGCCTTGGTTTTCTTTTTTTCCTCTATCACCTAAAAAAAATAGTTGTATTAATACTTTCCCGATGTTTCGTCTCAGGAGCAAAACTTCAAAGTGATTTCACGGTCTAGCTCACTCCTGAAAAGAAATAAATCATGAAGTCAAAGAGGCTGGTGGCAGAGCTGCAGTGGGGATTGTTAAAAAAGCTCTTTTCAGCCTTTTCCATTTTCCAGGGAGCTCTCCCAAAGACTGCCCAAGGGAGTTATTTATTCTGTGTTACTTCAGGGAAGACACAGTCAAATAGCCCAGGCTTGTTCCTACCTCACTGATTAATGCAACGTAGGGGGGGAAAAAGGCTGGAACCCAGTGCACACAGCACAGGGGACCTCGTGGGCACAAGGGACTGTTGGGCTGGGACATTCCTGGCCACAGACAATGGTGGAACTTGTGACAGTAGCACAAACATCATCCTAGCATCATCATTCCACCCCACAAAATAAAAAAAGAGGGTCTGATTTTTAAATTACTTCTATCTCTCACAAAGGAAGATGCCCTGAGCAGGGTGGCTTAATAAATATTTGCACCACACGACTTGGAAAAAGGAGACTGGCTCCACCAGGCTGTGGTGTGGAAAGTGGGGTGTAGGAAGCAGCCAGTGGATGTAGGAGCAGCACAGGGCTCCCTAGCCCTTTCTTGGTCACAGGCGATCTCATAAGCAGGATGCTCTGGAGAAGACCAAAGGCTGCTTTTCATTGTGAGCCAGAACCATCTTAGGGGTGGGCTAAGGGAAAGCTTTATGATAACAGCTCAACTAATGTGTGAGCAATAGCGGGGCTGAGGCAGAGGCTGTACTGATTAGTGTATTGTCAGTGCTGAGGCCTCCCACACAGACAGCTCTGTCTGACTTCCCTTCCTTCCCATACTCAAGAATGCTACATTCATTAGCTTGTTTCTGTGCTCAGTGCCCTCCATCCCTCACCTAGTGTCCTCTGACTGTTTATTCAAGCTTAATGCCAAGGCAAATAATCCACCTACGAGGCACTTTTTCACACTCTCAGTGAGAAGCTCTGTTCTCTGGGTTAAAGGATCAGCCCCCATCACTGCTTCATCCTTGGCAGGGCTGGGGATGGCAGAGTCAGAGTTGGCTGCTGCGCATGTCCTGAACCTGGAGCCGGGTGACTTCAAATTCTGCCAAGAAACACTGCCACCACCTCCAGGCAATGCTGGGATGCCTGCAGGGAAACTTTCCTCCCATCTTTTAGTTGACTGGCTTTGAAAAGGGTGAGTCTGGGCCTCTGACTTGCTAGAGTTTGGACTAAACAAGGGGTTTGAATTGCAAACAGGCAGTTTCAGCCCGTTGAAGAATGAAGACATACTAATGCTTTTAAAGGGATCATGCAGTGGACTTCCCCTCTCTGCCCTGCACAGCCTGGGGAGTCTGATGTGCTGCATAAGTGCAGTGGTGGTTGTTTGAAAGAGCCCCTATCCCAGCAGACAAGAAGGAAAGGGGACACATCTGCCTGGCCATGGGGTGCCTGGGCTGGAAGCAGCCAAGGGGGAGTCCCTGTACTCCTGACCCTGGGATATACCCAAAGAGAGAGACAAGAAACACCCTCCCATCTGTGCTATCCTGCTAAAAAATTGAGGAAGACCAAGTCCCAGAGCCTCTAAGGCCATTTCTGGCTAAATCTACTGGGAATTCAGCATTCCTCAGGCCATGGTGTCCTGCCTCAGGTCCCACAGAAAGCCCGAGCCAGCAAAGCCACTCTCTTTTCACTCAAGGACCATCCTGAAAGCACAAAATTATCTGCCTCCCTTCAATCACTGCCCCCCACAACCATCTCCTGCCTGGGACTGGCGGAAATGCAACTGCTGACACGCCATTTCGTGGGAAATCCTGAAAAACAACTGCCCCTGGAGTTCTGAGACAGATTTGGGTCAGGCCCAGGGAGATTTTTACTACGGGAGATTCATAGTCCCCTGCACCGATCCTCATTAGCGAAGGTTCCACCAAGCCCCCCTGATACAGTGGCAGGCGCCAGGGGGGGACCTGAGCCGAAGCAGCTGTCTCCCCTGAGCAAACCCAAAGGTTTTGGTACAGGCAGGGCAGCACCATAAAGCCAAGGCAGTGGAGAGGGACAGGAGCAGGAAAGGCCCTGGAGAGGGAGAGGCTGGGGTTTATGAAGGGGAAGCGATGGCAAGGGCAGGTGGATAGGGGACAGGGCTGGGGAGGGGGTTGCTGGCAGCAGCAGAGATGGTGCGGGGCCTTTGGGGCAGCAGGGAAGGAGGGGGACAGTGGGAAGAGGCCAGGCAGAGAGAGCAAATGTGCTTGGGGCTGGTTCAGCCAAACTCCTGGAGAGAGGTGCAGGGAAGCACCAGGAGCCAGGACACAGTGGATTCGGGAAGCAGCTCCCTCAGAGGATGCTCCAGCTTTGTTTCAGCATCCCAGGCTCCTAGAGAAGAGCTGTGAGAGCATCCCAACAGTTAAACAGCAGCCAGGCTCGTTTCCTCACTCTGATGTGTCTTTATGTAAGGGAGCCCAGGATGCACAGCATGTGCTGGGGATCTGGAGGTGGGAACCCCTCGGAAATGAATCGTGCTCCCCTCTGATTGCCACCTTCAGCAAGAAAATTGTCCTTTCAGTTCCAATTAAAAAATAAAAAAAATAAAAAGAAGAAAAAGATCCTTTTGCGTATGCACATAGATATAGAAAGCAATTGCAGCCCCCACAGAGTGAAAGGAATAAATAAAGGAGTGGGAGAATGATTCAGTAGCAAAAGCTGGTTATGTGCATGCCCATTAGCAAAACTTAGAGAGGAACGGGACTAATGACATTGGAATAATAAAGTCATTAGAGTGAACAGCCAGAGCCAGTGCTTACACCTGTAAGTGCTGCTGAGTCTTTGAGTAGATTAAGTTCATCTTAGTGACCACGGTTGCCTCTTCTAAAGTAACTATTGACACATCCGTGAGCTGTTTGCTTTGCACTTAGTGATCAATTAGAATGCAAACACTCCTAGCCAGGCCTGTGGGATGTTTCTGTAGTTAATTATTTAAATGCTTAGGTGACAGGATAACAGATTTCAGGGATTTTGTTGTATTTAAAGCCCGGCTGTGCCCTGTGATGTGGAAACAATCTGACTCTCATTTTAAAATTTCCATCCCAGCAAGAATTTGCTCAGTTAGAGAGGGGAAGTATCTGCAGATGCGTCATTAAGAGCATGCAATAAAACGCAGCATTAATGCAGTGTTCTGAGCTGGGAATGTGTTGGATGGGGAGGGCTGGTTTGGAGAGGAGGGAGAAAGGGGATGCCAGGAAAGCTAGGAACCTTTTGACTCAGTGCAGCAGTTAGTAAGGATGTTGGCAAAGCACCCACAGGAAAGGACCTGGATGTGATGGTTATAAGAAAAGGACCTTCAGCAGGGTCAAATACAAGCATTGAGGTTAAATGCACAAAATCTTAACTCTGTCATTTCCTCCTTGCTGTCCCAGTGTGATGGACACCAGGGCTTTGAGCATGGCCGGTGTTTGAGCCTGAGAGTGTGCCAAGCACTGAAGGACAGCAGGAGCTGTGACGTCCCATTTCTACCCCAACATCAAACACTGTGGTGATGACAGCAGCCATGACCACCTTTTCAGGCCAGGGATGAAGCTGCCCTGAGCAGCTTGCCCATGCCCTGCTGCCAGACCCAGAACCACCCCTCTCAGAGGTGCTGTCTTGTCTAGTAGAATCTCAGCTTTAAAACAAAAACTCAGCACCTCAATTTACTGTTGCAAAAGAAGTGTCACAGATACAGCCCAGCAACGCCCAGTGCAAGGATGAAGGTGCACTGGGAGCCAATGGCTTGAAGGCAGCTTGGCCAAGCCCCAGCCCCTGAGAGGTAACTCCTGCCAGTGTGACTGACTGCAAGCATCTCTTCGTTCCTTGGGAGAGAAGGTGCTGCCATTCTGGGGAATGATGTCTCATGACACCACATTGGGTGGAACTGCTGTTGTCAAAGGAGGAATCCAACCTAAAATGCCTGCCATGAAGAGACCTCAGAGAGGATTTGGAGTCAGAAGATGCTGAGCAACCGCCTGTAGCCCCACAAGCCTGGCCATTCCCCAGTCTCCCTGCCTGGGTGGGCCAGGACGACCTGCAGGTCCATCCTCCCCATCCCTCCTGTAGAGGACATCCAGATAGTCCTGCTTGATGCTACCACATTGGTTCTGGCCGTTGCTAACTAACTCTACCACCCCCATCCTCATCCTCCTCCATGCAGAGGGGTGTGTTTCCCACCCACCTGCTTGCAGAGTACTGCCTTCACCTAATCCTGCACACCCTTGCAGATGTCCACATCCAGACAGTGCTGTGGCTGGCAGGGGTTCCCTGGTGTTAAATGATGTGGCATCATGGGCTTGCTTTGGCCTGTGGGCCACCAACCCAGTGTTACCTCAGACTAGTCCCTTCGCCCCTCTGAGATGTAGGTCAGCTGGCTCCTGCTGCAAGCCGTGCTGTGCCCATCACCCAGATGAAGGGATGTGACAGGGGAAGGACCTGCTCTGACCCACATCCATGCCAGAGCAAGGTGGGGCCATCCAGCCCCACACCACAGCCATCATCAGCCACATCCTTGCATGACACTCCCGGGCAGCTGCAAAGCTCCTCTCCCCCACAGTCAGGATGGATTAACATGGAAAACCACATCCAAGCAAAAACCTCTGTATCCCATTATCCATCTCCTAAACCATCCTGTCCTCCAGTACGGCATTCTTCACAGAGCAAAACACCATTGATTTCAGTGCCAGTTTTCCAGTCCTGCTATTTATTTCGCATGAAAAGGTTAGTTTGCGCGCTGCTTCCCTCTCTGCTTATCAGTCAAGGGATGTTTACACTGTGAAAGGCATCTGTTAAGACAACAGCATCTTTCTCCATAGTAATTTATTGTCCTCAAAAAAAGAGTAGGGCAGTTTAATATCTTGTTAACGACTCTGTCAAACAGACTGTGATGGCTGGGGAAAAAATACAAAATAAAAAATAGAACTGATATCGAAATCAATGGGAGTTTAACTACTTTATAAAATAGCATTTTTCCCATTGGGTGTCGATTAAGCTGTCAGACTTAATAGGCCTGTCCCAGGAAAAAAAAAAAAAATCTTCAGTCAATAAATGGCCTAGACAAATACATTAATAAATGGTATGTACTGAAGGCTCCTCTGCCGATATTTGTTCTTTTTTTCTCCTCTCTCAAGTTTACATAACTGTCTGAGAGCTAAAAAGCATTTAATTCTCTCCTAGCATATGACTATTACGCAGGATTTACTGTAGAAAGCGCTTTCTGACATGTGGCTAATAAAGTCTGTCTATGTCTCGGCTCTTTAATAGGCTCTTGAACTGCAGCCACATTTCCACACTGCTGAGGACTTGGCGACACAGTCTGATTTCTCCTGCCTCCGCTGTCTAACCAGCTCCACACTAATTTGGCAAATTTGAGGAGCTCCTAATTACTTTTTCCTCCCTGATCACAACTCCCCATCCCTTGTCTTCCGAGCGGACGTGAGACCAGCGTTTCCAGTCCGGTGAGGAGCTCATGTACCTGCTGCCAGGAGAAGTCTCATGGAGCATCTTGGGCACCTTTGGCATCTCCTGGGTCTGGGCAGCGCTTCCCAGCTCCTGCAACCATGCTTTTTTTGCATCAGAGCTCTGCCCATGCTCCAAACTCCCATGGTCATAGCAAGGCTAGGACTTAGGGAAGAAAGTCATCAGGATGCTTAAAATAAATGGTTCAAAGGCTCTGTCCTGATTTTTTATCCCAGACTTGGCCTTCTCTCATTTACCTGCCAAAAGACTTGATGGGAAGGAGATCTCTGGGCACAGAGATGTAACACCAAACCAAGGGCTTCACATGCTCTGGGTTTCAGCAGCAACAGAAATCCCTGAAATGGCTGGAAATCACCTTGGGGAAATAACCAAGGTTGAGCCCCGAGTCTTGCAGGCTCTGTGTCCATGCCAGCACATAACCACCAAGGCATCAGACTCAGGGCACAGCCTGCTCACCCTTCAGTGTTCTGCTGTGAAATACAAACCAGCCATTAACTGAGCTATTGCCTGGTGGAGATAGGTGCTGCCAGAAGCACTGTATCAGCTGACCCCCCTCTCCCAGGACCCCAGCTCTTCTTGCAAGTACCTGCACGGACTCCTACAAAAGGCAGCTAGCATCATGGGCTGCTCTTTGCTCCTCTTGCAGCAGTTTTCTCAGCAAATAACCTTCTTCCCTTCTGGATGAAGTGAAAGTCTGTTAATTCTCCTGTCCGAGCCACACGCAAGGTCCCTCTGAGGCCCATCAGCCACCTCTGGGAGTGACAAGGGTGGCTGGGGCTCCTGCATTGTGCTGTCAAGCACAGCAAGACAAGATATCCCATCCGGGGATGCTCATTAACACCCGGCCATTCCCATTAAAGCAGTGATGAGACTAAGCCACGGCAAAAATAGAAACTCCCATGGAGCAAGGAGCATCTCTCTGAGGCAGCGCTGATTAGTTCCCTGGGTTGAATCGCTTGCCGTGGGGCATCCAGGGGTCCCAAGTCATGGGGCTCTGAGAGGTGGCAGCTCCCCCGCCGGGGCTGAGCTGCCGTTGATACAACTAAGTAGAATTACTTAAATATTCACAGCCTCCTTCCCCCACAGTATTTACTGGGAATTTACATTTCCACAAATACTTTGATTTCACCACATTTCCTTTCATTCTTCCCCCAGGGAAGAGCCACCAGGGGAGGTTTCTTCTCCTTTGCTTTCCAGCAAAGCTTCAAGCCCTCCTGTTTCAATTTGCAGTTTCCTTTTTTCCCTTTCCTCTCTCCACTTTCCTTCAAAGAGAGAAAGCAAAGAGACAAGAGAGGGGAGATGAAGGAGAGCCTCTGAAACCACCAAAGTCCTCCGCCGCTTCCAAAAATGCCACATTAAAGCTCTCTGGCATTCCCAAGCATTCCATGCTGATGAAAGGGCAGATCTCTGCAAAACTTCCAGAGCTAAATCCATTATCAACACTCAGGAAAACCCTTTCCTATTTTATGCCTGACACCCAGCATGACTGCTCTCCTCCAAAGAGGTTGCTCCCTTCCCCGTGCTCTCTCGTCTCCCACCTTTCCCATCAGGCAGCAGGCAGTGTTTGCAGGCAGCCCAGCTCCTGCGTGCCGCCGGGCTCGCTGGCACTGTGGGCTCGCTGCCGAGCCAGCTGGCCATCATACGGGTAAGCTCGTGCTGCTCGGGCAGCTGCCGGTTTTTGGCTACCGAGCTGGCCAGACAGCAGGAGCTGCCTCTCCGCGGCTGTCAGCCCGGGTTCTGCAGGCAGCCTGTTGGCCAGATGCTGTGTAGATCTGCTTTACAGTAATAACCATAATTAATAACAATAACATGCCTGCAAACCATGATGACAGCAGGCACTAATCTTTCATAATACTTTTAAGACAGGAAGAGGAGAATCCTGCCATACAAGTCCTGCTCTATATCAGTTTGGAGCCAATACTTAGAGGAGGCAGAATGCCATGCAAATTTTTTTCCATTGGGCCAGGTTCTATCGAAACCTTCTGTCCTCAACGTTATACCTGAATTTACTTTGTCCCAGTCCATGTCTATAGCATTAGGCAGCAGACCTGGTCCTTGCAGGTAGAAAATATGCTGGAAAATGGTAATGCTATATGGTTATAGCTATTCCACCAAGATGGACACCAGGGAGGACTTATTGCCATGCTGAGCATGTGGTCTTTTAGTGCTGCTGCTTCTCCTTAAATAAGGTGTCTGATTTGGCTCCCTGGAAATCAGCTGGGAGGGGGCTGCAATGGTACTCCCTGCATCTGTGTTGGTGAAGCAGTGCACAGAAACCTGCCTGGATGCGTTCCTGTGTGTCCTTATCTAGGTATTCCTGCTCTGGCAGGGGGATTGGACTAGATGATCCTTTGAGGTCCCTTCCAATCCCTAACATTCTGTGATTCTGTGAACACCAGTTCCCAGGAGCACTGCATCTCTGGAAATCAGGGCTCAGTTTCCCCAGAACTGCTGTGTGTCAGGGTGGTGGCATATCTGCCCCAACCTCACTTCACAGTATTGGTCTCACACCTTCCTGTGCTGCTGTCTCATTTATGTCAGGCTCATACACAAACTATCATTCAGGATAATGTCTGTATTCAGTATATTTAATTCCCTGCCCACAAGAGAGAAGCATAGGCTGCTTCACAAACCTCCTGCCTCATCCCCTGTCTTCAGCACCAGCCCCATTTACAAGTTTTACTATCACCATGAGCAAGATGCTGCTTGCCCCAAGCGATAGCTGAGAGGGCAGACAGTCCTGTGCAAGGTGGCTGTGACCAGCCATATCCAGACTGTCCCAATAGGAGAGGACACCTTAACAAATCCTGACCATGAAACTGCTGCTCCCTGCCTCTGGCTCTCTGGAAACAGCTTTGGAGGGCTTTTTTTTTTAGGGAGGACTCTTCCCATCTACTTTTGCTAACCTTACACCCCTCCAGGGGCAGTGAGTAGACCACACTATTCATGCTCTAATTCACAGCCCCCTGCCTCAGTTTCCTCATCTGTGACACGGGGCTTGGATAATTACCTGCTGGTCCATGAGGATAAATTGAGAGGTTTGCAAAGCTGTAGACAACCAGTGGGTACCTAGACACTGTGGCAAGCATTGATGAAGTGAATGGAGCTCCAGGGGCAGAGGTGTTTCAACACAGGCACCACAGAAACAACAGATGCTATTAAAAAAGTACTGTTGCATTGTTTGCTGAACCCTGCAAGGAGGGATTACAGAAGGTCCCAGCAAGATGTCGGAGCTGATGGGCCCCTTCACCCTGCCATGTCTCAAGTTATGGGACTGTCTCCCACAACAGCCACGGTAGTTCAGTAGTTGGGTGGGTTCTGACACAGTGGAAACATGTCCCAATTACACTAATGAGGCGTGCAAGTTCCCCAGAGGGGTCTGACAATGAGACGCATCACTTGAAGAGGATTTTAATTGGCCTGGGAGACTGAGGGCTACCAGAGGTGCACAGCAGCTGGTGGAGGGTCTCTGGGGTTCCACTCCTGTCTACGTACCAAGGACAGGCAGGAGGCTTTGCATATCAACAGCTGGAAGGGATGCAAGGTGACCTCAACAAGAACATAGAGCAATTTGCAGCCAGCAAGTCCAACCACACCACCAAGACTCTCAGAGGAGCCTGGCTGTGAGCTGGGCTCTCCACTGCCCTGAAGACTGGGGCTCTCCGTGCAGCAAAGCACTAAAGCCAAGCACAGCCATGGAAAATGGAGGCTTCAAATTCAGAGGGTACTCTCAGCCTGCTTGCTCCCAGGGAATCTGCCAGGAGAGCCTTGGCAGCTTGAGCTGCTGCCACTTGTAGAAGGGAAAATCCTGGAAAATCCAGTGTTTTATCTTGCAGAGCCCTCCCAGCTTATGCTGCTGGTGAGAGCTGCCTGTTGCTGCCATCAGCAGGGGCAGGACTGATGATGGAGCCAAGCCTTGATCATGCAAGTTTGGGGCTGCCCTGGGAGCTCCCTAAGCCCTTGAGGAGGAGAAGGGGAGGCTTCGCAGGGGTGGTACTGTGGTAGTGACACAGGGGACAGGTCTCTCTCATGTGCAACTGCAAAAACCTCCCAAGCACTTTCTGCAGAGGAGGGATGCTTACTCAGCACCTATCCTCCTGGGCTGGTGCCTCTGAATGGATGCGGATTCCCTCCCTCCTCCTTGGCTGTAAGCCATGAATGAAGCTGTACCAGCATCTTTCTCCTCTCTCAAATGCCATCCCCTTCCCCCATCCCCTGCCTCCCAGACTACTTCTTCCTTCCACACAATAGCCAGTGGGGATGAGGACAGCATCATTCCCCACCCAGGGAAGGGGGCAGAGAGGTGCCTGTCTGCCTCCTGCTGAGCTGGCCTGGGGGACAAGAGGAGTAGAAGATGAGGCAGGAGCAGGACATGTGAGATGTGCAGGGACAGAGGATAAATGCAGGGCAGCAGCTCCTGGCTCTGCCATGCCCTGTCTGCCCACTGTCCCCGTGCTTCCAAACTCTGTCGGGGGCTGGCTTGTAACTGCATGCCTGAATGTGGCAATCCCAGGGCTCTTCTTTCATTCACAGTGTGATAGCTCCTGCCACACTGGGATGTGATAGTCTGCTCAGAGGCTGTTAGATATAATCCAAGGTAACCCTTTTGTGTTTACTTTATCAGAAAGGCGACCTTGGGAGGAGCAGTGTAAAATCTGCTGAAGAAAAGATGTCTTTTCATTGACAAGCACCATGAGGTCCCGTTCTGGGAGCTCCTGCTGCATTACCAACCCCAGCACACCTACACTCTGGGTTTTGGAGCCCGAGTGACTCTCATTCCCCTGCAAGGATGGTGCAGGCATAATGCAGAGTGCCCAGAAGGGCTGTGGCCATATGTCACTGCAGGGCTGGACAAGCCCAGCTTCCTGCCCGGATTCTCCTAGAAAGGACCTTGTGGAAGCACCAAGCCCTACACGCATTTCCTTAGGTCTCTTTGGCAACCACTGAGCCTGAGTTGCACAGCCTGAAGTACTGTGAGGAGAAGTGATAACAAAAACTATGGAAAAAATAGACTTTAAAAAGCTTCTGATTAATGTGCATTTAATGAGAGTTTCATTGCGGTCTGAGCTGTGTACCAGCTCAGGGAGGGATAGCACAGATCTCTACTTCTTGGGCCAAAGGACCAACTCCAATCGCCACACAGCAGCCGCTCATTCAGCACCTGATGGTATGATTCAGGCTTAGGATGGGACAAAGATCTGCTTTTCTTGTAGGACTGACGGTAGTGGGCACACCTGAGTGCATACACCAAACCCACCAATGCAACCCTAAAAGGGTAGAGAGAAATATGAGGGTGGATGGGTGGACTGATATGTTTGTGCAACAGAGTGTTTGTACATCAGTGCATAGATAACCACGGGGTTCAATGCAGATGGATGGATTCACTAAATAGCAAAATAAGCCAAATCCTCAGAAACAAGATATTTGAAAACTCTTGGTAGTGTCTGCTCTGAACTCACTGTGACTGTCTGCTTTGTTGGTCTCAAACTCATAGAAATGGAAAAAGCTTTTATGAATCTCCTTCATCATGCCAAAGGGGTAAACAACTGGGATCGCCTGCTTCTCCAACTTGGGGTGAACTTGTGCATCAGGTGATTGGAAATCTGAAAACAATGAGAGCTTTAGAAAGCAATGCCATTATCTATCAGCTTCGCATTTGTATTCTGTGTTAATCCTTTTTGTTTCAAGTCAGAGAATAGCAGTCCTTCATTTTGGGGGGATTTTGGGTTTTTTGATGTGTGACTGGTATTTTATAACACTGCAGAAAGTGAACAGTCTGGAGGGGAGGATGAATACTATTTTTCCTGCTGGGAAAATTAATAGAGCCAAGGGAATTGTTCCCCTTATCTTTATTTATTTCGGGTGCAGAACTACTGCATCATGCACCAAGCCTAGTGGTGTAATCCCCTTCCACATCTGCAAGACTAACACAATCTTTCTCCAAAAGGGCTGTAGGCAAGATCAGGAAAGCTTAACTAAATATATATGTATATATAAAAATGTATAAAATTGTCCACACTTTAGGTAGAATTTATCCATTCCCTCCAAGTAGAACCACTGAAAGAAATACAGAGCATGACAAGCTCCTCATCATAATTACAATTTTCTACAACAGTTTAAAGAAAATAAATTCAGTTTGGTTCCTTTGGGTTTTTGTTCTCACTTTCAAAAGTAACTACTTGCTGTCTTAAGAAAAGTCTACAGATGAGGCAGAGACAGAAACTACTTATTCAGAATGCTCCTTATTATGGAAATGTTTGGCTGCCTTTTGGGGATTATTTCAGAGGAATTAGGCACACAAGACTGGAAGGGAAGAAAAGGGTCTTCAAGCAACCTCCCCAGGAATTGCAGTCCCAGGGCAGCCACATGATGCAGAAGAGTCCCCAGAGCATCTCATCCATACCCCACACATACAACACCCCAACATCCCTTGAGATGTTGCAGCTGTGTCAGAAAACAAAACCACAGCTATCAGATATCACAAGGAGAGGGAAGAAGAGGTGGAAAACATGTCACCAAATGTCTGAAATTACAGTGGTTTTGCTTGGGGAAATTCAGAAACGAATTGGCTCAGGAGACAGGACGCTGGAGCTCTGTAACCCCCAGTTATCACAGCCCATAGGATTTCACCCTGTGCTGAGCCATCGTCTATTTGACAGGGCTTGTGCTGTAGCAGGACCTGCAACCTGGGTCAGAAAGCACTGAGAGATGGAGAAGGCACTGTGCTCCTTGGCTGCCTCTTCCCAGTAGAAGCCACTTTGTTAAAAATGTGTGACTCATCGAATGATCTGCCTTCAGTGCCAGCCGCTTGCTCCTCCGTCACTTTTCTCCACCTGCCCACAAAGCTTTCCAGCACTTAGTGCTTCTCCCCTTTGCCCTGCCATCAGCTCACCCCCCAGACTGCCAGGCAATGAGATGCACAGAGGTCTTGCCGAAATATGGCTTTTGCCATCTGTGTCATCCAGGCAACAGATGGACACACTAAATAGAGGTCCTGAGCAAAGGCCCATTTGAGCCCTGGATTTTGATGAGCTGTCTATCAAACCCATTAGCAAGGTCAGCTCGATGCACAAGCAAATTAAGTCCTTGCTAAGCCAACAAACCGATGAGAATGACATAAGAGCTGTGGACGCACTGCTTCCTTTGGCAAAGACCACACTTTACAGAGTCAGAATCATTGAGACTGCCGCCAGGAGATGGGTCAGAGCATGGCCCATGGTGGCTCAATCCATAGGGAAGAAGTAGCTTCACCCAGCAGCTTCAGGGAGAAAAAGCCATGGTCTCCTGGCTCTCTCTCCTAGGCCTTTGCTTCACGTGTCCTTTCCCATTCCCATGGCAAGAGTAGCCCAACTCCAGGTGTTTATCAAGAGACACGATTTGGTCTCAGCCTACAAAAGCAAGGTGTGGGAGTTCAGAAGGAACACAACTAGCAGAGGCCACAGATTCAGTGATGAAGGTGCAAGGCATCAATGATAAGGATTGCTTGAGTGTCAATCGATTAAAGTATGGTCTCAGCTCTGGAAATGTGTCACAGACCTATAAATATGACTGTATGACCCAAACTCCTGACTGCAGGAAGAGTCAGCAAAGGCTGCAGGACCCTGCTGTAAAAACCCATCCCACAGAGCAGGAAGCCTTCAAGCAAGGGGACGTGGCCCTTCCACTCACCCTTTGTGCAGGGAGACTGACTCATGAGTGATTTCATCCGCTGTGCCTTTTGTCAAGCCCACCTCATCACTGCTGTTCCTGCAGCCTGGAACATCCCTCTTGCGTTGTTCCCTCTACACAGCCCCCTGTGTTTCTTTCCTGGACTCATCCCCCAGCTGCAAACATGCGTCTTTCTGCTCTTGACTCAACAGAGCCAGTAGCAGGGCGGAGGGGCAAACGAGCTTCCGTTCTGCCTTGCACATTAGCAACAAAACAGGACTGGCTGCGTCCTGATTGCAAACACTTTATTCTTGGTGACAGCATGGTAAAGGCACAAAGGATACAGCTGGATTCACAGAGCCCAAGATGAGCTCTGTAGAACTGATAATTAGAAGAAATCATCTTTTTGACTTGTGAGCTGAGCACATTTGAACTGAGATCAGTGAGGGGGAATAAATACGAAAACCAATTATGTCATTTGAGCCAAGTCACTTCCCTGATTATAATCGCCTCCCTGTATGGGCATAAAAAAGGTGAAAAAATGCCCATGTCAAATTATTAAGCGAATTAGGGTGACCAGACTGCACTTAATGACTCTGTCGCTAGTAGAATTTAAGTGAAGTTGTCTGATGGGATTCTGAAGTCAGATGTGCACCGAGAGGGCTAATTGGACCATCAAGATGAGGATTTATGGTACCATGGTGGTAGAGGACTCAGCATCGATTGTACAGCAGTGTATTGCTTCAGCAGCAAATCTTACTGCTGGCAGGGCATGGAGGAAACACAGCAAAGCCTCACTATGTACCTGTCAGAAGGTTTCACCATGGCAAAATCCAGTGTTACACAGCCTGATGGTCCAGCACCACTCTTGGTATCCCAGCAGTGACTCCTTGACTGCAGCAAATGGAAGAAGTGAGGTCTTCACTCGCAAAGGCAATGAGAAGTCAGGTAGATGCTGCATGAGACAAGCAGCTGTGCTCTTCTTGTGAATGTGGCTGAGACCCAGCAGGATCAAAGACCTGCAGGCACAATCTCTAAAAGCAGAGATGGTCCCAAAGGACGCATCCCAGTCTATCACCAGTCCAAGGCTGGATCTTCAGGATCCTGAGCATCCACAAAGAGGCACCCAGTTTCCTCCTTAGAAACACATTCAGATTTCCTCTCTATTTGGTCTAAATTCACTGAGACTAAGTCACTAATGTGCCTACACTGTCACTGTGCTTCAGGCAAAGGACAAACCCTGCCAGCAGCCTGCAGTCCTTGCGCTAAGCTCCAGCACCCGTCTCATCATCACAACCCTCTGGCAATCATTGAGATGAGACAAAAAGCTTAAGAGCTGTTTGCTGCGCACGCCTGAACCAGGCCTGTGCTTAGGAGCTTGCTGAGCAATGTTTACACACTGACATCCACTAAGCTTTGGCAGCTTTGTTACCTCTCAGTGGAGATGTTTTAAAAAATGCATTTTTGATCCTTTGTTAGCTATCCACTGGAGGTCTCATGGAATCTAAATTAAATACCATTAGGAGACCTTTAATCTGCAGTGTTTCCAGTAAAACCAGATGGTCTCTCTTGAGCACACAGGCTCATTCACTGAAGACTCTCCCGGCATGCTTATCCTCAGCACTGAAGCTCAGAAAGTGAGCCAGGCACTCGGCAGGCTTGAATTGGCTGGGTTCCCCCGCCGTCAGAGGGGAAAAAGCAGTCTGTGCCAGCCAAGGGTCTGAACCAATACTTGCCCATAGGAAGGAAATCAAGGAATTTGGATGATTCTTCCCAGCAGAGCATCAGGAGCATCTAAGAACCTACATTGCTGTCCTCTGCCCACAAAACAATTCAGAAAGGCACAAATACTTATGCCTGTCAGACTGATCAACCTCCCTGGCTTAAGCTGCCTGTCCAAATTTGAAGCCTAACTAGATTTTCCCCAGACTGCTTGTAACTTTGTCTTATCCTTTTATTAAGATGAGGAGGATTACTTGAAGCTTTTGTTCTTTACAAATCCCCTTGTACAAAGGCAAGGTGGAGCTTTAGATGAGATCTTCATCCCGGGCTTCTCAGATGAGAGATACAATCCTTTCTCACAAAGGATTTAATGACATCAGTTGTTGAAAACTGGGACCAGACTGTTTGGGGAATCTATGATGCACTAGTCACAGTGATTGCTGCTTTCCTTCCTTTGAGCCTAAGAAGTTGTGGCTCTTCAGCCCTACAGGAGGCAGAAATCCTCGGGTTTGGTGCTAGAAACATAAAAATATGCAAACTTTCACTTGAAATGGAGGACGGGAAAATAGTTCCCTCTACCTGCTTACAAACTTTGGCTCCTGTGAAAGCCTATGTTTAGCTGCATCACTTGGTCTTATTTTAACTTGCTTTAATGATTGGCAATTGGCACCACTTAACTAAAATATGTACAAGTCTTAGTGTTGAATCCCTAGGGAAAGCATGACCAGATGTCCCGTAAGGTGAACATCTGAGGGGAGTCCAAAGGATATTTGCTAGCTGGTGCACAGATGTACAGGCCTGCTGAAAACGGGCAGCAGGGACATCGGCTGGACAATTTTATCATCAGCAAGTTGCGGGGGTCCCTCCCAGATCAAGGGCTTTAGAAAGCACCTGGCTCTGCTCATGTGCTCTTTCCAAGGAGCAGGGCACAGCAGTGATATGCATCCATACTTCATGCATCCTCTGTGAACCCTGTAAGACCCAGGGACTAAGCATGCAGCTTCGAGATAGGGATAGGTAAGGATTTGTACCTGCAAAAATGTCAGCTCCCAGCAATTGCAGGTGTGGGTTAGGTGAGCAGAACTTCTCCAGAGGGACACGCAGACCCCGAGGCAACACATAAAGCCCTCTTCCCACAGAGCAGGTACTGTGGTGAGTCACTTCCTTGCTCAGTTTTTCCCAAGCGTTGCTCAGAAGAGGGAAAAATGCCCCTTTTGTTGATGGGATACTCGACTGGGAGTTGTGCCAGTTTTGCTGTGGCCTTGGGGGAGTCTCTTAGCATTGGTGAGTGCCTGAAGTATTTAAATACCTTTGTGAAGTTGGGTCTTCATTTCCCTGGGTTTCCAGCCTGTGTTTTTGGTAGTCTTTTCAGACTGTAAATGTTTCAGAGCAAGAAGCCTCTTTGATTATGTACAGCACCTAGCACCACATAGCCCACTCAATGATGTTATTAAAAGCCCTGCTACATACTACCAAGGGCAAAGGTGGACACTGAATCGAAAGAGTTCTCATTAGCAAGCCAGGCAGGGATGGCAGAGGAACTGCCACACTTCATGACATACTGCATATGCACTCAGGAAGTCACAAACTCCTTTCTAAGCTGCCTGATGTTCCCCTGTGATCTCCTTGCAGGATGCTAATAGGGTCAGCAGGGAAGGGATGTCTGACAGGCACAGTCTTTGATTGCTATTGTAACATAGAGAATATTAGCAGAATTGGGCACTGGATCCATCCACCAGTGCTCATCTGTGCCTGTATTACTCAGTATTTTCATGTTGCTGTGGCAGAGCCTCCCCTTCTAGGTAATCTTGTCGACAAGTTATGGTGACTTTGGCTCAGTCTTTGGGAAGTTGTTCCGGGGAGTGGAAAGTAGAACATCCCGTAAGCAATTAGCAGGAGGAACACGTGCACTGCAGATGGTTAATCTGCCTGCTTTCATGTGAACAAAAGAGAAGTCCCTTGAATGAAAGGAAACGGGTAACTTTAATGCAAGCTACAGTAAATGCAAATTAACTCCACAAATAAAGAAGCTTTTCTTCTTGGAGCCAAGAAAACATTTCTCAAAGTCTGTATTTTAGATATACAATAATCTCCTTTATACCTCAGAAAGCCGTCCCTGCCGTGAGCAGTCTGATATCTTCCTTGCAGACTGTAATCAGTCCATCACTGGCACTCAAGGATGAATATTAATGTTTGATTGTTTTCTTTGTATTCCATCACATCCAGTTGCAGGGCTGGAACCAGACTGATGTTCCCTGCAATCAGCAGCCTACCCAGCCTCAGGTTTAGGCTAGAGCCCAAGAAAGTGCCCCGCACCAAACACTGGGGCATCCAAAGATGTCAGTACGGACCCACTGCTCTCCTCAGCACAAGGGTATATTGGATTTTTAATCCACAGATTCACGATGCTGCAAAGATGCTGTATCAATTCAGCTTGCCCCAGAGAGCTCATCCCTTGCTAGGGATGCTAGTGCTGAACAGGGCTGGGCATCCCTTTGAGGACATCCATCCTTCCCCAGCTGCTCTAGGACAGCCTGAGGGCCAGGCAGAGGCAACAGCTTTAATCTGATGGGAGGATACAGATGAGACAAAGAGAAAGTTTGGGGCACTTCCTCAGGCAAGGGAGCACATGTTAGTTAGGAGAACCACTGCTGCCCTTTCCCATCACAGCAGTGTCAAGGCAGAAAGTTGCCTCAGTGGAAGACTCATGGGCTAAGATCAAATTTTCTTTCATGAGCAGGGCAAAAGGTGAGGGGGCCCAGCAGCCTGCAGCTGCTGGGTGAAACAGGTCTGTGCTTGTGGAGCAGCTGGAGTCACTGCTAATGACCTGGCTACTGCAGATGCAGGGGAAGAGAGGGGAGCCAGATGGAGATGACAGGCTGGGCCAGGTGGCCAAAGAGTCTGGGGAGGCATTGCCTGAAGATAAATATGACCAAGCAGCCAAGGTGATGCCCCAACTTTGAAACTACCCAGCAGAGACTCCCAAAGGAGTAACCCCAGCTGCCCTCGGCACCCATTGGGGCAGGTCTCACCAGCATCTCCAGCCCACTGCAAAACAGACAACAGCCACTGTGGGTACTACAGAGAAGGATATGCAACACCAGTCTCCAGCAAAGGCTCAGATGGTCCCAGTGCTGCCTCTTTCCACCTGAAGCTCATGAAAGCAACATGGAATCCAAAGCAGTGGCAGACTTCTCAGCCCATTCCAGCATGACAGATTCGTAAGTCAGTGAAGCTGATGGCGTTTGGGAGGATTTGGTTGCAGATGGATCAAAGAAAATCCATCCCAGGAGAGCGTGTTTGCAATGAGAAGCAGAGTCTGTGTGTGAGACAGGGAGGAGGGAGCACAGTGGGGGTGGAGGAAAGGACAAAAAGCAGAAGATGATTTTAATTTCCTTCTCCTTTCAGGCTCTTTATTAACACCCTGCCAGATCCCTCTCCCTGGCTGTTGCAGTGGTGTTAGGGGCCAGACTGAATGTGATGGCAGGTGGGTGCAAATCAGGGGCAAGAGAAACTAAGGCATCTACACATCCCACATCTCTCACAGCAGCCCTGAGAGCAGAGGGGGTCTGGAGGGGACATGCTGGGGATGGGGACGGAATAAAGGACCAGTGACAGCTCCTGTTTCTTGTGACTGATCCAGGTGACCTGCTGCAAACACAACCCTGAGAGGTGCTAATAGGAGAAGCTGCAATATCCTGATCAATCCACACCTGTGCAGGTCTATACATCACCTACTGCCAACACGGCCGTGCCAGTCAAGCAGCCGCTTGCCTTCTCAAGGCTTGCCTGAAAGGTGGCACTTATGGCCTGATCCTTAGCAGAGGGAGGAGAAAGCCTGCAGCAGCTGTGGCTGCTACTGGGGTTTAAGTCCATCCTGGGGCCGGAGAAAAGGGGATCTTGTGGTACGGAAAAGAACAACCAGTTTGAGCTCTCAGATGTGGAGCTGCTGCCAGAGCTGCTGGATGAGTAGACAGAGGAGAGAGACCCACAGAGGAGAAGCAGCTGCAGCTCAACCCCTTTGTAGACAACAGAGAATACACACACATGCATGCACACAGAGGCAGAGCCAAGCTGGGAAACACTTTGGGCAGATTTCACACTTTTCTGGATGCCAGAGAGTGCAATCGTGAGAGACAGAGGCACAGGAAAGGTGGCTGAGCGTAAGCCAGGAGTGCTCACAAAGACAGTGCTAAGTCATTTCCAAAATCAGCATTCAGTAACCAAGTGAAATAAAGTCAGGACTGAGGCAGATGATAAGGAGATGGGGCAATTCCTGACTCTCCTCGTGGTGTCTCAGCGGGTGGGCGACCGAGTAAGCGCCTGGGAGCCTCCGCTCTGTCAGGGGCACGGGAAGTTACAGCACCACCAGCGAGACAGGCCCTGGAGTATTAGCACTAATAGCCATCTCAACCAAATTAATTCAAATTGCGTTCAGTCAACCATTAAAGCGTTGTTGGTGGCAGAGCTTCCCCATCCGCTCACATTTTCGTGAAGTAATTAAAGCCATTAGAATGTAAACCAGCTTTTTTGGCTTGGGAAGGAAAGAAAGCAGGAAGGGAAAAAAGGGAAGCTGAATAACAGCTTAGCTAATTCAGCTAATATTCCCATTATTTTCATATATACTAATTAGTTCCCATTCTCCAGCCATTTCCATACTGATGCATAGGCTTGAATCTTCCGCGGAGGTGCCTATAGCTCCATGCAGCAGCACCCCCTGACCCCAGCTCAGCATCCATCTCAGGAAGGATGCAGGCAGCAGGGTTTTCATCCCACCAACCTTCACCCCTCAGGGGTCTGTATCCCTGGATTTGAGTCTGTTCTCTCCCACATCGCAAATGTGTGAGAGGAGTGGAAAGAGCAAACAGGTTTTGTGCTCAAAGGAAAGAACCCTTCTCACAAACCCTAAACAAAGGGAGATGTGCAGGAGGCTGAGGTAACTAGGCTGTCCTGGGAAGTCATTTCATGACTGAGAAGCCCTCCCCGCAATGTTCAGCTGCAACATGAGTCCCCTCAAGTGATGGAGCTACTGCTGCAGGGTCTTTCTTTATTGGGTAACCAAAGGGATGGCAAACGGTCAAAGTCAGTACTTGGGGATTAATTCCCTGCTTGGCACTGGCCTGTGTGCTGGAGAGCAGGCACGGCTCTGGGCCAGTGGGACCTGCAGTGAGGATGGCTTTTTGACAAGTCCAGTCATTAAAGAGAAATGGGATAGAAAGTGGAGAGGTGAGAGAAAGGGATGCCCAGCAAGGTGCAGAGGGTTGCTGGAGTGAGCGGGAGATAAAAATGGCTTGGCAGTGCCAGGGAGGAGGAAATCCTGCTGGATCCCAAGGCCAGATGACAACTGTGCCTAAGTCAGTCTCCACTGGTGTCACTGTGGCCGGACCAGTGCCAGGGTCTCTGCGATCCTCCCAGGGCAGTGGCTGGGAACTACTGCCTGCACGTGCATCCAAGGCAGATGCTGCCCACAGGGCTGGCTCTGCCTACGGCCACTTTCCCAGGCTATATTGGTCAGACAGGGATGGAAAGCTCTCCTGACTGGTTGCAGCAGCGACTGGCCTGCTGCTCATACAGCTTCTTCCCCTCTTCCCACCCACCTCATCCTCACTGTCCCTGCTGAACCACCCCTGTGGTCTGGCAGGTTTCTCAGGTCACACCGAGGACCTGGGCAGCCCAAGCTGTACCTCTGCCCACACCAAGCCTTTACAATGGGTGAAGCCTGAAGAGCAGAGCTGTGAACTTTGCACAGCCTTGAGCCATGCAGAAAGTGCTGTGATGGATGAAGAGGGAACGATACAGTTGTGCAAATATCTGGGAAGAAGTTCATTGTGGAGGTCCTCTTCCTGTCTCTGTCTCTCTGCATTCTGTCTCTCTTAAGCTCACCTCTGCTCTGTGTAGGCAATGTGGGAGTGTGGGTTATCTGACATTTATTTTCAAGGCAGAGCACAGCAAAGGAGTTCAAGGGTATCTGAGGGACATCATGTGTCTGCAAATAACAGCAATTACTCCCTCCCTGTGAGGACCTTGAAAGAGACCAAAGGGCAAGTAATTCTGGACAAAGCAGCTATCTGGGGGCATTCCTGAGCTCAGCCCATGTTTTATTGGGCCATGTCTCACCTTGGCTGACTTACCTCAACACTTCAGAACTAAAAGCCTGGCAGCACCATGCAGCCTACAGGATCCAGAATGGCATAACCAGTTGGGCTTGCGATGTCTCATGTAAGTAGGGTGGAGCATCAGGCTGAAAGCTTAACTTTCCCAAGGGGTCAGTCCACCTGAAGGATGATGTGCCCACTGCCAAACTGGGCTAGGGGACTTGTGAACACTCCTGGCTTACGCTCAGCCAGCTGACTTTGTATGGGAGTGGTCTAAGAGCACTCACACCATCCCATGTGCCCAGCATTGAGACACAGCAGTGGGTAGCCATGCACGGCTACTGGGACTGATTGCATGCTGGCCAGGGACAGGATCTGGACTTAAAAAAGGTACCCTTTTTTAAGAGCCCTTTTAGCTTGATCCAGATAATTTCCTGCAGCTGGTTTAGTGGATATGTCCCCAAGCACCTGTATCAGTATGATGGAGGGGCAGCAATAGCAAGCAGGAGTTGCCAAGTACCCCTGGAGTGGGTTTGCAGCCAAATGCATGACAAGGTGGAACAGCATCCCATACCACCGCTTTCACAGCTTTCCCAGCAAAGTCCAGCCCAGGCCCCAAGGAAGACGAATGGATGTCAAGTCTAGAGCATCCTTTACACAGCCCTAAGACACCATTTTATCAGCATACTTGGGCAGGAAAGAAAAAATCCATTTGGGAAGCTAAGGAACAAATTTACCTCTAAGGTTACTGATCCTTGCTGCAAATCAAAGGGTTTTCCCCAAGAAAGGATGTTGCTATTGATTCCAGGGGGAGCGAGGGGCATCCATAGGGCCATCTTCAACCTGGGGTCCACACCAGCAGCTGCTCTTGCACACATGCTGCAGAGACCTTGGGGTAAGAAGCACTGGGAAACAGCAGGAGGAGGAAGATAGTTTAACCTGTAGATTTTTGTAGCAGGGCTCCACTCAGAGCTACCCAAATTCCCCAGTGCAATCTCACTGCTGCTCTCATAAAGTGCTCCTCTGAGAGCAAAGAGGATGCATCAATTGATGCACAATGCATCAATTGCCCTGGGCATTCATCCCACCTGGGCCTCTCAGCGCGATGTGGGGAGCAGTGCTTTCAATCAGACATTAAAAATAAGAGAGATTCACTTTTCCATTGACATCAGCAAAAAAAAAAAAAAAAAAAAAAGACGATGCCAATTGAGCCCAAGGGGCTAAATAGCATCTTTCACTTCATTTTCTATAGGCTCCCAACACTATGGGAGAAAATTGAAATCTGTCTCTTTCTGTCTCCTTTTCTTCCTTTTCGGGGTTTTTTGTTAATAATTCCTGGTATGCAGGGCCTTGTGCCGGGGTGATATTGTGAGTGATGAATCCTGAGTCAGGCAGTGGGGAGGTTTGTGTCCTATCAGCGTGTGCTTGCCATGGTTTGGGATAATGTGCCTGCCGGCTTGTCAGGTGCTGATGGGGAGCAGGAGGGGTGGGGGGGCTGAATGCATTTTTGATTGCTATAATTGCCACAGATTGGATGCTTGAGAGGAGCTAATTAACAAGGAGGCTATGGGCGGATTATACTTGCAGAACAGAATCCCATGCAGATCCTTTCCCTTTGTGCCACATGTATGAGATCATTGGTAGGTGATTATGGCTGTGAATACGGTGCTAATTTACTTTGCACGTCTGACGAAAATCCTGTACATAATAAACCATGGAGGCAACTTAAAGTGGCCCAGTTCAGAGGGGAAGGACAGCCTTCCTGCTAAAGCACTGAACCCAACGCTAAGCTCCTGAGGCCTCCTACTTTCCCTGAGTAATCATGGGTGAGTGACAGCTCTTCCCCCTGCCTCAGTTTCCCTCTCTACCAAAGGGAGAAAGCAAGCTCGTAGCTATGGATGTTTGCAAGGCGCTGTGCACCCTATCCGGGAAGATGCTGTAAAGGAAATAACAGGAATATCATCACACCACGGGAGTAGATCAGACAGCGCAGCAAAAATAGCAGCCAGAAAGCTGTGCACTTGGGAAAAACACATGTCTTTGTGAGCACTCTTGCTCTCAGAAGAAAGGAGTATACGCAGCAGCCCCAGCTGTTCCCACAGCTTAAGGAGTAGGCAGAATTGACAGGCAGGATTAGCTCTGCCATCCCGGTCCTGCTGCTCCAACGTTGTCTGACCAACATATCTCCTGCACTCTCCCAGGGTTACCTCTGGTCCCTGAGCAGGAAAGGAACAAGGATTTCTCCTTAAATATAGCCCCTATCCTGCTGGAGATGCTTGGGCTGGGGTTTAACCCAGGTGCTGATCTCAGGGCAAGGCTACACTTGTTTTTCTGTCTGCTGAGTGTTCCCAGTGAGGAACTGCCCTATATAGCTGCTGTGCCAAAATGCAGCTGGAACATCACTGGCTAGGCAGGGAACAGAGCTACTGGTCACAGAGACTGAGCATCCATCCATCCATCCCTCTCGCCATCCCTGAGGGTTTTAGGAATAGGTTAGACCATGCAGTACCCTTGTGCTGATTTGGAGAGCTGGAGAAGGGCTCTCCCAGGGTCCTTTCACTGCTGTCTGTGCCCATGGGAGTCAGCCTGGGCAAGCCTGGAGGGCTTTGGCATCTCCAAGCACAGCAGAAGTTTCCCAGCAGGAACGCTTTGCTGGGAGTCAGGCAGCTTGGTTAAGTACTAGTAGACTCTTAGAAAGTTGCAGTATTCCTGACAAATAAATCACATCTTTCCATTCAAAAATGGCAAAATGGAAGTGACATTTGCAGGTTTGGTCAGACCTTTTATAGCATTGGATAATTTTCATTTGAAACGTTTCCTGCACTTTTCAATGGGATTTCTTTGTATGTGTGGCTTTTTTCTTTTTTTTAAATGAAGTCAGCATTTTCAGAGGAAAAGAAACAAGACCACTTTCCAAGGGTTTTTTTCTGTAACGGAAGTTCACATTTTGGACTCCAAATTATGTACAAGGAGTTGACCTGCGGAAGGAAAATGTCCATTTTACCACAGTCATTTTTTGATTAAGGTTACTGTCTCATTAATAACGGCTCCCTGTTGATACCAAAATGAAAATATCACTGGAGGATCTCCTAATAAGAATGCACTGTTCTATAATATTTCCTCAGTTTTATTTAATTTTATGCTTATTTATTATGCTCTGCATGATGGTTCCTAGAAAACAAAGCCCCACAGCCAGCCTTGTCCTCCAATCAAGAACTACTCACCTGAACTTTGAGTTATTCAAGCCCAAAGAGAGAAAGCAATCTATCAGGTTTAAAAACAGGACTCATTTCAACAACAGGAAAGGGTTTTCTTCTAGAAAAAGCAAGAGGTGTAAAAATGGATTTCCATTTCCATCATGACCAAATTTAAGGAGAACAATCCATGAATGAGAAAGGATTGTTCTGCTGAGGGAAGGGATTGCTGCCAATTAACAATCTGGGCTGCTGGAGTCCAGGGAGACAAACTAGAGAGGAAATATTTCATTTATTGAGAGGCGGGATTGACTGTCTGTGAATGCTTTTAGACAAGATAATGATTGAACCTGGCCTCTGCACAACAATCTTCCTACAGGGATGAGGGCAGAGCATCCACAGACCGTCTCTCACTGCAGAAAAGAAGAGAAGCCTAAGACATGAAATAATACAGAGAAAGGAAAAGATGTGGCTGACAGTCAGACTAAAATCCTGTTCTTAGAAAGAAAAACAGACTTAAGCTTTGAATAAAACCCACACAATTGATAAGGCCAAGGCTTGGTGTGGTGTGGGGGGACAGACCTGCCCATCACTGGGCACCTGGATCCTTCATGAAGGGAGGATGGCTGTACCCAGCACCCTGCTCCCATCCTACCCTGGCTCATTGCCACAGAAACCATTTGTGACACTTTGGTCCAGGTCCCAGTTCTGAGGCTGGCCATTTTCTGATGATGTCCCAACCCTGGGTTTTGCTTTGGACCATTTTAAACAATGTCACCACCATGCTGAAGTTCCTCTTTTTGAACACAGCCTCTCCTTAGCAAAACATTTTCCAACCCTCCAGGGCAAACTCTGGAAATTTCCTTTTGGACAGGATAAAAGGCAGGGATCAAACTGAAAAACTTGGAGTCACCTCCAAAGACAATGTGACGGTAAGCTCAACAGGACAGGGGTGGCGGGAAGAGAGAAAGAAGACAGGTGTGAGGATGTCGTAAGGGGCTAGGCCTTTTTTAATCATTCACATTGAAACATTGGCATGTTTTTCCCTAATTTCTAAGCAAAATACGTATCTCTGGTGCTGCGGAGAGACAGGTTGTCACAGACATGGAACAAGTGAGGTAGAGGTACTGGCGGTGCACACTGCTAAAGGAGCCGTATTAGCATATTGGCATTTGGGCTGACGCCTTATCTCGGGCTGACTTCTGAATTAAAAGCAATTCCAGATACTCTCCTTCTCCTGGAGCAGTTTGTTACTTTATTATTAGGATTGACTTTTGTCCTGTTGAGCTCTGCCTTCCCCCATCGAGTGGCCAGAGAGGCCAAGTCCTGCCCTGGGGAGAGGAGGGGGTGGCCGTGAAGGCACAGTCTTGTCTCCCGAAAGCACCCGTGGGGCAGGAGGTGCGGGGACGGCTGATAAGGGATGGGAGGGGAGCAGAAGAAAGGCCAGATGACAAACCTGGCCCAGACAATAAAACGCTATCCGGGCATGCAGGCTGGCGGCTGCTGGAGTGCACTGCCCAGATAACGAAGCGCTGCACACGTGCTAAGCCTGTGACCACCTCCCATGTGGTGTCAGGATGCTGCTGTCCCCCTCCATCACTTCCCAGTATCCCCCATTCCCAGCCATGGCTTCTGGGGAATGCTGAAACATTCCTCCAGGTCTCTCTCTCCAGTCCCCCCTGTGATGTGCACACAGCATTTCTCCCTGCTGACAGCCCTCCCCATGCCAGCTCTGGGGTCCTGATTCCACAAACAGCTCTCGTCCCTCTCATCTTTAAAAAAAAAAAAAAAAAAAAAAAAAGAGTCCCATTAAATACTATAATGCATTTATTGGCCAATGGGTAAAACAAATGGGTTTCTTTATGACTGCAATGATCATTAATGAAACTTTAGGGTCCGTGTCAGGATGGTGGAGCAGAATAAATGACCTCTTGCTAGTCATTGTCTCTCTGGTTTCTAGAACTCTGCACCAGAAATGATCCAACTTCATTTAAAGAAAATCAGATTAAAAACAGATTAAAGTAAAAGCACCTCATGCCCCTGTTCTGATTTAACTGTGATGAAAAACAGACCATGAAGTAACTTTATAACGGGAGGAAGCTCATTTAAATATTCCCCTCCCAACAGAAAGAGATTTAAGAATTAAATGAATGAGGAGATTTTCCTTTTAATGAGATTAGCCTTTTATAATTGCTCATTACAGACCACTCAGGAGATTTGGAAGAAAAGAGTTATACAACATACCTGGAAAACACTGCATTTGAAACCAGAAAACACTGCCCCTTCGCCATCAGTTCCAAAAAGTGAAATTCAAACTAGTTTCTACTTACAAATCACTCATCTAAAGTGGCTGCAACTCCTCCAGATCCTCTCTGCAATTACGTGGCTTTGTAAAGAAAGCAAAACAGAGGACTGCAAACTTTAATAGATTTGCTAAAAATTCTCCCCTTTCCCCATGGAAACATTGATGTTATTTTGGAGTGTCAGCTGTCTGGCAAGGCCATGTGATTCCATTTCATCTTTCTGAATTTCAGTACTACCAAAATATAAACTGGGCAGAGCTCTCCCTTCTGGGTTTGAAACGCCGGCTCGATTCAGAAGCATTACCATGAGGTTAGACTAGAAGTTTTGTGTCTGAATTTGAACCATTTGGCTCTGAAGTCCCAGCTCCGGGCCACATAATACCACAGTAAGGACACATACACATGTATTGTTTCACCCCTCTCAGAGTGTGATTTATATTTAGCATCAGGCTCTTTTGGATGAGCTGAAACTAATATTTGAAGCAAGCTTTTCTTACAAAGTGGGACTGAGCAGTTGTTCTCCTTATTCCAGTTGATGGGAACAGGCAGTAAATGAGATCAATACCACCCTTTGTAAGCAAGCATTGCTCCATGTGCTGCTTATTTGCAGCAACTGTCTTGCTCTTTTCCTTTCTCTCTTCGCCTGCAGTGGTTGCTCTGGTCCAGCATTCAGCAGCCAGCAGTACCGGTACGCAGGCATCGCTCAGCCCTGTGCTGCAGGAGGGATCTTGCACCTTTCACATTGGCATCCCCAGATCCCTTTCCCAGCCATTCTATTGGGACAGAAAAAAGCTACCAAATACAGGGAGAAACTCCACTCCCTCAAATTTGGCTGCCAGGGAGTTAAACATATTATCCATGTGAGCTGCCCTGTCCTCCCTGAAGTCAGAGGGGAGAGAGGCATTTCCAGAGGATGTTCTGTCCCTGCTCCAGGATGAGGTCTTAAGGCAGGTGGGATGATGAGTGTGCCAGGAGAACACTTCCACCCTTCATTGCCTGCAGGACCAGCTCAGACCAGACTCCTCACTGTCAGGGGCTACAGTCAGGAGAGATGGATCCCAACCAGAATCCTCTGGGTTTTGATAAGACACAGCCCTGTGCAACCACTCTGAATACTGGAAAGCCCCACTGGGCTGCACCCCTGGGCAGCTGGTGCTCAGGAGGGAGAGCCAGATGTTTTGCCAATTACTAGGCCCAGTACAAAGGACACAGCCAGCAGCAGAAAAACAATCCAGTAAGTAGATTCTATTTCGCATAAAGGAGTCAGTATATAGGGGATCGCTGGGGGTACAAACAAGTCAGATCACAAATAATAGATATCAACCCCAGTGACCCCAGGAATGACATAGCATGACCCGTAACAGATGGAATAAACAAAGATACAAGGTAACCCATGGAAAAAAAGGGAGACAACCAAGTCAATAGGGTGATCACATACGATAGAAGTAGCCCCATGTTGCCTCCCAACAAAGCCCGCGTTTGTAAGTGCCAGACCTGACTGGGATCCAGTTGCATGAGGAGCCAGGAGGTCCTTCCCAAACAGGAAACTCTGTGAATTGTGTCCACCTCACAGACAGACACTCCAACTCTCCCTGCAAGTGGTCCCAGCTTTTATGCCCAAAGCAGGACACCTGGCACTCATTTACCCAATGCAGGGCACCTGGGGCTTGTTTACCCAAGGGCTTTCCTTACAAGGCCCGCCACACCTTGGATGAAAGCCAAAAGGCAAACTCATCCCTTCCTCTTAAAGGACCATGGGGCCCACCCATACGTCAACCTTAATTCAGGGCTTGGGGTTCAGACCCCAGCACTTCACCAGAGCAGCTCACCAGGGCCACCCGTTGTTCAGTACAGGCAGTGGTCAACATACCAGTGGCTGCTTACCCAGCTGCTAGAGCTGCTCAGCCCTTTTCTGTCAAACCATTTAGCTTTGAAGAGAATTTTTTCTTCCTATTTCATTTTGTTATCAGAAAACAAGTCCATTTCTACAGCTTTTAGGATCAGTTTATTTTGATTGATACTTCCTTTCCGTGTTTGTAAAAGCAAACAGACCCAATTTCCAAGCATCTCTGCTGCCCACTGTCTGCATTCCTTTGTAAATCTGCGCTGGTACCAGAGCCAGGGTGGAAAGTGAAAAGTGCCATTAATGAATCCAACATTTCATCCCTATCCACCCACCATCTGACACTTTGCGCTCCCCTGGGCTTGGGAGATGCTCCTAATCGCGCATCAGATAAGAGGAACTCAGCTTAACTCAGCTTCTTGGCCTTGAATGTATATCAATAGGCTTTATGTTAAGATTTGCAATTAGCTTCTCAGAGGAGAAGGATATCTCCCAAACTTCTCTGTCTTCTGGGGTTCTCCATGCAATGGAAGGGGGCAGAGGCAGCCATCAGCAGTTAGGGGTAGAGGAAGAATCACAAATATTCAGATTAATTCACCCAGCTGATGGAGAAGCCAGCAGCCTTGTGAGGTCCTGGCACCTCGGAGCACCCAGAGAGCACCCTGTGGGTGGTCTCTCGAGTGGAGATGGGCAATGTTTTTTCAGTGAACAGGGAGGGTTGAGGGGTGGTTTTGCTGCAAACCAGACTTTCAGGAGGGCTGGAGCTATTTGAGAGTTCAGGTCAAACGCAGGAAGGAGTCTTGGTGGAGACGAAAGGAGGGCATTTTGAAAGAGAATGTCAAAACATTTTCTCTCTTTTTTCTCGTTACAAAATAATTTTTTTCTTCAAAAATTGCCCTAATTTTCTGGAGACATTAAAACAAAGCACAGGCAAATAAACCCATGTGCAAAGGATTGAGCGGAAGATGAGGGCTGGCTGGAAACCATGTTTTCCTACCTTTGTTTTCACTTGGGGAACTCAGCGGGCTCAGGGAGAGGGGGCTGTTCCTGTAAAGAGGAAAAAAACCTCCTTTTTAGTTCACCCAATTTGTTCTCCCTAGCCAGACACTGACTTTAATATTCTGTTAGTGAGCCAGCTCCTCTCCTGGAGTAGATAGGATGGAATAGTAGGGGCAACGTCCTATCAAAGACCCCTATTGCTAGGACTCCAGGGTGTCTGTACAAGCAAAGTTTGGAGGCTCTGGTTCATCAGTTTTTTAGGAAAAGAGGAGGAATTGCCACATTCGTTGCTGGAGTGGCAGTGCTCTACTCCCCACCATCCCTGCTGAGCTGGCTGCCTGGGGAGTGATGCCTCCGCTGTCCTCATCCCCACGGCACAGTGAGGGAGAGGATTTCATTCCTCCCATGCTGTCACCTCGGCACCATCTAACCCTGCTAGAGACTTGGAAATTAAAATAATAAACAAAGCAACCAACACTGCGTGTGGAGGCTAATGTACCCTAAATGCTCCGAAACACAGGCAGCCGCTGCCTCATGCTGAGCAGAGAGGACATGTTTAAAAAATGTATCTTCCTCTGACAGCAGTTATTTCAACATTATCTTTTATTTTTTTTACTTCAAATAAGGCATTTACTTTCCCCCAGACCCTAATCTCCTTATGGGGAAGAGCAGAGGGGAGTAGGGAGAGGCAGAACAATTACACTTTTTAACACAGTCAAGGTTGGTGGGATTTAAATCATGGGAAAACAAACAGAATTTAACTGCCTGGCTGAAGTCACATTTGTGTTGTGGGTATTTAAGGCAATCGTCACTAACAACGGGAGGAGGTTAGATGTTGCTGAGAGCCTGAGTGTCAGCTGGGCAGCAGGGGCTGACTCTGCCCATCAATGTGTGACCTTCAAAGTAAGGATGGGATGTGTGTACATGCCCATGCATCCCTGTGTGTGCCCAGGTGTGTGTGGTTGTGTTGGTCCCTGGTTTTGGTGGCTATCCCAGGAAGACCTTCGCTGGGCTTCCAGGGAAGTTCCCCTTTAGCAACGCCCCCATGAGCCCAGTGGAGTGGGTATGGGTGGGAGCAGGGACACAGCAGCCTCAAAATACTGACTGCTGGGGTACTTTACTTCCCTGAGCATCTCCCCTCAGCCAGCTGAGCAGAATCCTTATGGGTCAGTTCCCCAGCAAAGCCATCTCATCTCCACTCCAGGAAAATAAACCCCATACAGCCAGAACAACTGAATTGTTTCAAAGGATAAAATCCACTTAGAAATCCCCCTTTTCCAATCCCCAAACAAACATGCCCATGTTAATAAAGCAAAGTGCTCTCCCCCAGAGCAGCTCCGGCACAGGAGAGGGTTTAATGCACTGAGCAGGAGGGAAAATCAGCTTGCAAGAAGAGCTCTGGCTGGGTCCCCTGGGCCAGGGCAGGGGCACGGTTTAGAGACCTGTTTTAATCAAATTGCTCTTAAAAAGCAGAAAGGGAAAAGCTCTCTGAGAAGTCTGACCCTTGGGCAGGTCAAAGATGAAGGCACAAACTGTATAGTATACTGGCTTAGAGGAAAGAAAAGGGGTTGGAAACAGGCTGAGTCTCATTCTGGGGGTGGAAAGTAAAGGAGGGAAGAGGACAGGCAGATCCTCAGGCTGGTGGAGTTGCATTCTAACCCATCTCAAGGCATGATGGCTCCAAAGTCATCCTCAGTGAGAGCACCTTTCAGCTGGACCTGAGCATTCCCTTAGCCAGCTCCTTCCTGTGATTACATTCCTTAACTGGGTTTACTGTATTGGAGGCTCTGCAGGGAAGGATGAACATGAGAACTCACTGCACCTGAGGAACCAGATGAAATAATTAGCAACATCAGTGAAAATAAATTAAAGATGCACCAAAATAATGGGAAAACTCCATTCCCCACCTCTGTTCTCTGGACAACACTCTGCGATGAAGATGTTGGTGATGGAGGCTGATGTAAAACTGTCACAATGTGAATATTGAAATTCCAGAGGCACCAAGCACATCTGCACAGATGGGAAAATTATAGTTACCGCGCTTGGGTGGGATGACGAGTAATTTTTTTGCACCCCAAAAAAAAAATTCAATCGTGGGAGGAATGTGTCAGTTGCAATTTTGTAACTTAATGAAATAAATCAACCAAATGGAAAGAAGAGATGAAGATGAGCCCATACAGTCTCATGGGGACACAAAGGCCACATGAAGCCAGTTGCCGGGAAACCAAGATCTTATCTGGAAGACTCCAGAGCCACCTTTAGGGTGATGACAACAAATTCCCCAAGTGAGGAAGTATCTTTGAACTTTCTCCAGCCTCTGGAGCTGAGATTTCAGCCACGTGAGCTACAAAAAGGCAACTTCTTGCCCAGCTCAGCAGCAATCTCAGGGCACTCTGGATGGAGCCCTGCCCCTCCTGACCTGCTGGGACGCTGCTGTGTCTCCAAAGGGGAGCGCAAACTTAAAACCTGCAAGGCTATCTGTAGGATGAGCAGAAGGAAAGGTCATAGTTGCACAGAAAGGTTGGGAGAAATGGCATGGCTTAACCCTGCAATGATGAGGAGACACTCCTGGCACTCATCTAAGTTCAAGTAGACTGAGTAAACCAAGAGCAAAAGAGTTGGAGCAAGGCTTGGCAAACCCCATACTGCTCCCGTGTCATGTAAAGGAGGCAGAAAATGTATGGCAGGTAAACAAGGAACATCTTTCCACAGCAGAAGCCCAAGACAGCACATCCTTTGGCCAAGGATACATAATGCCACCTGACTAAAATAACCCCCAAAGGCCCACAGCACCCGGCTCTCCAGAGAGGAGATTTTACAGCAGGAAACTGATTTCCAGAGGCTCCCTCATTAATTTTCATGGCACCCCCAGTGTGGTTTTAGAACAAGCAGAATTATTAATGTTCAAAGTTAACCGAGCACTGTCAGGAACACAAGGCCCTCCAAGAGTCAAAGCGGGGCTGACAAATTGGGTAAGGAAAGGCCAGAATTGAGTGGGTGCATCCTTCAGGGCTCAACAGGGCTTGTCCTCAGATGCAGGCAGAGGGAGGAAAGCAGAAACCTTGGAGAAAAGGTCCTGTGCCCACTCAATGGCTCTGCTATTTGGAAGAAAATTGTCTAATTGCACTAATTCAGGGCTGCTCTGCTGCTGAGCCACTCCAGGCTTCCAAGGAGTGGGACAACAGACAATTAGGAAGGGTTAAATATTCACAGGGGTAGAGCTCACTGCTGGCTGGCAGTGCTGATCTTGCCCTCAAAGTCACATCTGAGCTTTGGTGACATCTCAGCTACTTAATGAGCCCAAGTCTCCCTGACTGAAGTATTAGTTCTGGTCAGACATAAGCCACTATCCCCAAAACTGTCCTGAATTATCTCCTGGCTAACACAGGAGGGAGGAGAAGAGCCCAGTAGCTGTAAAGGCATCTCTGTCCAGCTCCCCTCTATCTGTGCACAAACAGCCTCATTCCCAAGCATCTGGGTGCTTTTGGGCTGCCCCATAGAATCACAGAATAGCCTTGGTTGGAAAAGACCTCTAAGATCATCAAGTCCAACCATTAACCCATCACTGCCCATTCACCGCTACACCATGTCGCTCAGCACCACGTCTACACTCCTGCCCGTACCCGGCTATCCCTAACACCAGCCACTTCCTTGCATCTCCAAAGACAAGATCCAGCTACAGCAAACTGGAGGATTTTGCTGTGCCAGGGGACACTCGTTGGCTGGCACCGCATCGCCTCTGATCTCGCCCCGCTGGAGCAAGAAAAAATAAGTACCATTTGTTAACATGCCAATCGTTCTTTACACTGGCTGATTAAAAAATAATTACCCGCAGCCATTATTGAGCACTCTTGCAAATGAGCTGTGGGAAGCTGTGACCGTGCGCTTAGCACACAGTGTGTCTTGCTTGTTTCAACATTATTTTAATTAAGTATCTGGGTAAAAGGCCTTTCTAATGTAACTTTCTTTTCATAAGCAGAGAACAAGGCTCTGCGCTTGGCTGAGAGGTGCCAGGCTGGTATAACCCAGCATTGCTCCAGGCTGCTTCCAGCATGGTGGCACAGCAGGACCCACTTGTTCAAATTTAAGAGGACTAATCTTAGGCAGCTTCACAAGGGGAAGAGAGTGAGCTCTGCACCCAAGGGACATGACCACAGCAGATAGCTGGAAGGCATCACTGATCTCAGACTGATCAGCTTGGGCTGGGAGGTAAATGGTGTGGAAGCAGTGGCCAAGGACATCGTGTGTGGCTGGGGGACTTTGGGCTGGTTCTCCTGCAGGCACAGGGGACCAGCACCACCGATGCAGGCTGGCCAGGCAAGAGGAGAGGACCTCAGTCAGAAGAGCTCCGAGAGAGCGCTTCATCCCACTGCAGGACCTCAGATGCCAGCACAGCTTCACTTGCCATGGACTTTTTCTTGTTCTTTCTACAAAACATTTTGCAAAAGAAAAAAAAGAAGGGGTGGAGGAAAACCCATGTGTGACAGTTGCCCATCCAGCTCCCACAGCTGCTTTTGTGTATGACTCAAAGCAGCCACATCAGGCAGTTCCACCTCTTTCTTATTTATGTTTTCCCCTTCCTGCATCCTAGCCAGGGCTGTATTTAGCAGAGCACACAGTCACCGTCATTTATTTTGGGGAGGGGGGTGTTTGCCCTTTCACATGCACTTACATTCTCCCATGTAGCATTTAAGCTGCAGCACTGGTTTCAATTATCTCTTGTTTGCAAGTGAATTGACTCAGCAAGCACATTTCAGAGGTGTAAAACTAACATTGCACTGGAGAAATTAAATTACCGCGCAGAATCAAGCGGCACAAAACAGTCTCAGAGGTTCCTCTTGATCTCTCAGCTCCCTCTTATCAATCAAAATTCCCTCTCTGGTTATTTCTATCAGGATAAGAAGCCCCTGAGCAGATGGACCCTGAAGTCCCTAGAGACCTGACCTCCCTATAGCAGCCAGATTGGGGGGAGATGCTGAGCCCTGAGCCCTGCCACAGGCTCTGTTTTGGGGGGATGCAAAACCTGGAGAGGGATGAGATGTCGAAAAGGGTGCAGTCACAACAGGCCATCATCACAGGAAGATCTTGCAGCAAGGCGAATGGATGATGTCTGAGTGTTTCTTTGGTAAAGAGTCAGTCTGGTGATGTTGTGCTCCCAGAGCAACACAGAAATGACACAGCTTTTGGATCAAATGGACACTTGCATTTCCTCAGACAATTCCTCTTTGTGAGCCAAGAAATGCGCCAATTCCAATAGAAACCAGAAACCTGAAACCCTGAGCTTCAGACTTTGAATAGGCAAAAATAAATGAAAACCGGAGAGGTTTTCCCTTGCTTCAACAAAAACGTATGTTCTTACCAGACTTTTTTTTGACAGGAAAAAAATAACACATTTCCCAAGCACCTATACAGTTACTTCAAATTACTTCGTTTCCTATTCAGGAACACAGAAAGCAGAATTGCTTAGAGCAGGTTAGGTTAGATAGGGAGTCTGGTGATGGAAAGCTGCTGCCGCTCTCTCTGTGGGGCCATTAGCAACCTCTTTCCCTCTCACCTGAGGATGCTGTCCTGTTGTTGAATTGTCCTCTAAGTACCTGCACCACGTCTGTCCTGCAACCCTGGCTTTCAAGCACATTTTTCCCCTGTGTATGCTTCTCCTGTCAGAGGTGGAGCTCCAGAAAAACAGGAAAGAATTTCTATGTACAGTGATTGGGAACACACTATGGGATCCCCTTGGGATAAAGCTTGCTGGATCAGTGCACTCTACTATCACGAAGATGTTGATGACTATCCTATTCCCCCCTGGAAGCCAGACTAGCAATTTCCAAAGCCATTTTTCTTTTTTTAAATGCAATAACCCTTCCTTGTAGCATCCCCTAGGTAATTGCTGTTCCCAGTACAGACTCACACTGGGTCACCCAGATAACCTGGAGAGAGCCCTTTGCAAGTCCCTCCTGTCTTCAACATAAAAATACTATATCTTATTTCCCATGGCATTAAGCTGGCCGAGAGGGGAGCAGGGTTGTGGATGCAGTGCAGTTCATTCTGACAGTCTTTTTTTTTCTTCTTTTTTTTTCCTTCCTTGGATAATTTCATGGTCCATTAGTTTCCTGTAGCTGCTCCCCACAAACACACACAGAACTGTGGAGTGTGAGGTTCCCTCTCACTGGCACAGGCACAGGGCAGACTAGACATGTAGTGGTTATGCTTGCTCCAGGGGCTCAGGAAAAGCAGCTCACCCACATCCATGGCGGTGCAGAGCAGGATCCCCAGGGATGCTGATGTCCCCCTCACTTGGTACATCATAAATGCAGGTGTGCAAGTGCTGACCTGAACCAGTGGGTGAGGACTGGCCCGGATTGCCAATGTGCCGGCACCACGCAGTTTGCTTCTAGCAGAGACACTGCATAGAAAATACAGCAGGGAGAGTGTGGCAGAGGGGGTTTCCCCATCAGCCACCCCCAAGGTTACTGCAGGAGTTGGAGCATCCCACCACAGCCTCTGGGCTGCCCCAGCTCACAGCAGCTCATCCCAAGCACCCAATGGGTCACAGCGCCCACAGCATCCTGCCCTTGCAAAGAGAGCAGCTGAAGCCTCCTCTAAGAACCCTGCACTGGAACAGAAGATGCAATCTATCCCTTATTTTTAAACCATCTAGGATTAAAAAAAGAATGAATATATATATATATATATATGCATGCACAAGAGGATTTTGCAGCTGCATTACACCAGTCAGTTCTGAAACTTGCAGAACTGGGGAGCTGCTTCCCAACAGTGCAGTCAGTGCTCAAAAGCTGCAACCCAGGGAGAGGCTGGGGGCAACAGGACAGGTAGTCCCTCTTCCATGGCCTCACCAGATGGGCACGGTGTGGGCGGAGGGGACTGATAAGATTGATGTCTCTCCAAAATGACAGCTTTTGCTTGGAGTTCGCTTTCTCTCCCTGACAATCTGACTTTGGGGGAAAAAAAAAAAAAGCCACAACAGAATGCGAATCCTGCCTGGAAAGGAGAAAAAAAAAAACAAAACAACAACCCCAACAACAACAAAAAACCCCACAAACAACAAAGCAAAGCAGGGGGAGATATGGTGGATCTAAAACACAAAGGAATGTTATTCGTGGATATTATTGATTAAGTTTTCCTCACCAACACATACGTAAACACTTATCTCTCAAATGAATAAGAGGGTCTGTAACGCTGGAGGGAAGAAAGGAAGAGATTATTGAAAACGTGAGGGTCAGAGAAGCATCCGGCTGCAACGGATGCATTGAGAAGATAAACGAAGATGTCTTTGTCAACACATCGGTCTGCCAAAGACCAAGTATGATAGAAGACAGTGATTTTCAGGCAGTGGAAGCAATGCTTGGGCTTTGATAAAAATGAAATAGAGATTACAGAGCAGATCCTCACCTGGGCTAATTCAGTGCCAGGACCCAGATCACAGGGCTGCTGCGCCGATTTACATCACCCAAATATGGTGCTCGCTCTGAACAAAGCAGCTCATTAGCAGAAGGGCAGAAGTGGAGATTTATGACAACCTCTGTAGGGCAGGGAGAACAGGGAAAAGCAGCAATGAATGGGATCAAATGAGAAACAGAGGAGAAATGGGGGCTGACCCACAGGCACCAACAAACCTGCCCAAGTCCCTGGGTACCACACCATCCCCAGCACTGCGTTGCCTGCTGCCTCTGCTCAAGAAGTAGGGGGGGAGGCACATGGGTCCTTGCCTTCAAACAGCTCCTGCTGGGGCTGGCCAGGACACTGAAGAAAGATGCCAAATCCAATGAGGCTAAATCTGGCCCATGAGCCAAACCCACAGCTTCATATAGCATCATGAAAACCAGGTTTGGCAAGCAGAGCTGAGACCCCCACACACCCTGAAAGGACAGAAGCAGACAGAAAGGTTTGGTGCTGAGTATTTGGTGCTATCGGCCCAGCAGCACTTGAGCCATCTGAAGGCTGTGAGGGACCATCAAGATAATCTGTTCTGGCATCCAGCATCCCCATAGGATCAGTTTGTGTATCCTGTCTGTAATTCATGGCTCCATCATCATGACTTTCAGGGCAGCAGGACTGTCTCAGAGATGTATTCAACCTGCTTAGCACAGCTCAGGTCTTAACCTTTCTACATCTCCACATCTGCCACCATGTGGGGAACAATCTCTGGGCAGGATTTCCAGTGAATGGGACATCACAACTGATGTGCTGACAAATGCTGACAGTGGATGCCCAGCAAGGAGTTAAGCAGATGCCAAGCTCTCTCCAGCCCAGGGGGCTCAGCAAACACCAGCATGGGTTTGGGGCTTGTAAAGGTGTGCAAGTGCAGGATCAAGGGTACATGTGCACCAGGAGACACTAGAGTTCCCCAAAGCAGTTCTGCTGCTTCAGGACACTTGCCAGACATCAGGTCTACCCAGCTGCACCCAGAATAATCAGTCCCTCCAAGCTCTCTCAGCCAGGTGCTGAGCTCTGCCTGTGTTAACATCCCCCTCGCCCTGAGCTGCAAAGTTGCCATCAGTTGGGCCAGCCATTTCCATCCAGCTCCGTGTGCCTCAGTTTCTCTGTCTGTGAGCAGGGACATCAGTTACATTACTGAGGGCTCAGGTTTGCTATTGACACCTGCTCAATCCACCCACAGGAGAAAGGAAAACAAACAAAGACTTCAGGGTTTTTCTTACCAACTCCTCTTGGTGCCTACAACGCAGGGAGCGAAGCTGCTGTCAGCCATAAGCAGCGCAGGCTCAGGAGCTGGAGCAGGGCAGCCTCTAGTGGCTGCAAGCCAGGAAACACCTGTCCCCAAACTCACATTTAGGGGACGTTTGCTCTCTACAGCAGCCAGTCTGACTGAGCCATGGCCTCTGCTGCTGCTGCATTGCCCCATAGCCCATAAATATTAGTCCTTGGACTCCCCCTCACTGGTTGACATCTCTGCCTCCCTGCTGCCACAGCCATCTCTCACACTGCTTCCATTCGCTCCTCCGAAAGCCTCTGAGCCCATGGACTTCTGCTCTGCCACAGGTACCCAGAGACGTGTGCCAGACCTCATGAGTGTGCCACACAACATGTCCACAGGGCTTGTTAGGATCACTGGAAACAGCTCCTGTCCCAGCACAGATTCGACCATGCAGCTGGTTGCTGTTAGCCATCAGGTCTGCGGTACAGTGTCTAATTGCAGGAGCAGACTATTGAGAGCAGATCCATCCAAATTAATTAATGCCCTGTCTGGAGAAGCAAGGCCCTTGCTGCTGCAGGGTGCTCTGGCCCCAGGGGATGCACAGTAGCCATCATTGCATGGGGAGGAAGGCTCCCCAGGCCTGCCCTGGGAAGGGATGGTCAGGACCTGAACGACCAGCCCTACTCCCATCATTGCACCTATGGCCAGAACCATCAATGCCTCCTTTACTGTCTTGACGCCCCCTCTGCCAACAAAACTTTGTCTTCCAGGTTGAAGGCTCATGCTCTGCAGCCATCTCACAGTTCTATCCCAGGCCTTCAGCTTCCCCTCCCACAGGACACGAGTAGAACAAGCCAAGTGAGACAAAAATACTCCTGGTTGCCTCCAAGAGCCATTTGGCTTCACCTCAGCATGTCTCCACTCCTGGCCTTGCCCCAGTTTTACTGGTGTGAGTCAGAGCTCTCCAGCTGATGGCTGAGCATCAGAGTGGGGATAAGAAAGGCAAGATGTGATAACTACAGCTGCACCAGGGACCAGGCTGTTTGCAGGACGTATCAGAGGACAGACACACAAATCAATTGGATGGTGGATAAAGAGTAGCTCTTTACACACCACTGTGGGATGGTCACTCGCCATGAGTTGGACAGAACATTTTCCTGCCCCATGTTTCAGGGCAGTGATCAGAAACACAGCACAGCATCAGCACAACAGGGCAAGGGTACATACTAAAGTAGAAACAAGGAAATGCCTCAAGGACTGGAAGTATGGCAGATTAATCTTGTTCATGAATGCAAGGTTTTCATCCCCACCTTTGACCATTTCACTAGGAGATGCAGTCTCCTAGCTAAGCAGCACTGGTTCACATGCAGTCATCCAGAGCATCAGAGACTTTCCTGCTGCTCTGGACATCACATGGGAAGTTCTTAGCTGCAGTAGGGCCAGGCTGTGTAGCTCCCAGACACTTCCTATTTAGCTTATGGGATGAACAGTTCCCAGTGTACACATTTTTATGCATATTGTCAGTCTGTAACTACAGAGGAGATTCTAATCTCAGAGGGGGAGAAAGCACAAGGTCTCATAGTTAGGAACAGAAGTCAGTCAAGATCAGTTTTGATATACTGAGAAGAGAGTGAAAGTGCTTATCAGTTGGAACTGCAGTGTTACAAGGCTGGGCACATCCTCTGTTAGAGGCTTAGAGGCCAGACAGAGTGGGCTGCATCTGTGTAACACAACTCACTTAGCCAAAACCAGCCAGGGAGCACAGACACACCAGAGAGATTTTTGCTTCTCCCTGCTGAATAACACCTTGTTCTTTTTGACTGTTTCTCCCTTTTGTCTAGGCAAAATAGAAGTTGGAAATGTCCAACTGGTTATTTCTTAAAATTCCAGATCTTGCTTTTTGCTATTCTATAACTATTCTTTCCTGAAATCATTTATGGTTTCAAAGGTATGACGCTTCAGAGTGAGAGATTACAGCCGCCCTCCTCAGAAAATGCATCATAGGCAAGATAAGGCAGGACAATGGCCAAACAAGCTGACAGGGTTATAGGGGAGGAGATAAGAGGAGGACAGGGACAAGATACAACCTTTTATCTTCTGCATTCACTGAGACATTTGTCCTTCTTCATTGAAGCAGATCAGCTCCAATGAGCAGCATCTGCACCAAATGACCTGAACCCACCTCCGCCTGGACCCCATTGACAAGAAAGGGGGAGGGGGAGGCCATTTTCAGCCCCCAGGAATGCTCAACATTGTGTATGCTGGCTCTTCAACACCAAGTCAACAACAAAATTAACGGTTGTGCTTCTGAAAAGGATTGAAATGTTAATAATGAAGAAGGGACACAGCTCTGCAAGGCACATTAGCAGCCATTCGGGGTTTCATTTGCCTTGGATGATTATGAAATGGCATGTGTAACACAAGGGTCCTCTTGTGACGGGGACCCATATACTGGGAGAGGGGATGGAGACGTGAGAGAGGCTGGGCCAATCTTACCTTAACTGCACCAAACTGATCCTGTCTTCCCTTCACTCCTCTTACCCAAAGCCATAGTGGGTCCAGGTATTTGGTTTCTCAAGAATATGGAAAGATTTTGTGTTAGATCCACATCTCCCCTGATGTTGCACAGCTTCCCAAATCACACAGATTACCTAATCTGTCCCCAAAATTCAATCTCCTGCTGAGGCTGTGTGTTCAGCTGTTTAAAAGTACAGAAGAATTTCTCTTGATCAAAACAGGAAAGGGGCCAACCGAGTTCTGCTTCCATCAGAGAGGCCATTAAGTCTGTGCAGAGGAGGAGCAGAAGCAGCAACTAACTCACCCCATTCATCTGACAATGGCATCAGGACAGAAAAAAAACCCAAACAAACAGAAAGCCAGTGGTCATAGGGTCTATCAGCTCCCACAACATCTTCCTCTACCATAAGTGCCAACTCCTTTCCTCACTCAGTGAGACAAATCACCCATGCATACTGTTCCTCACTTCCCCGTAAGCTCAACCTGCAGAGATGCTGCAGGCAAATGAGCATCCCAGGAGGCCAGTTCTGCTACGATCAGCTCACATGTCCAAAACAGAGATATCTCCAGACACAGACACAGCATATTTGGCTCCGTGTTCATTATCTGTACTGCGCTGTGGGCAGAGGTGTTCAATGACAAAACCTCCTGGCCCGAATGAGATGAAGTGTGCCCTCTGAGTTCTCCTTATTCACTTTCTGGTTACTCAACTTCTGGAGTCAATCTCAGGCCACAGTTTTCAAGATGTTTTCCATGATTATAAAGCATAAAACATCCTTTTCTTTACTAAAAGCTTAGAGTCACAAGAATCCATCTGAATCCAGAATCCAAAGCTTTAGAACAAACGCCCATTCTTGCAAACATCACAATAAAATTATGTGAGCCAGCGATACTTGAAATAACACTCAATTTATCTTCTTATTTCCCCTGTGTGATTATGTCTTTCATTTCACTGGGGTAGAGAACCTTGAAAACAAATGAGTCAGTCTGATTTTTGTTTCATGGAGAAGTTAATTTCCTGGCTCCTTTGCTTGGTTGTGATGTTCAGCTGATGGTCTGCATGTTTTCTGAGAAATGGAACAACTTTGGAAACTTCGGGCTTTGTGATCCAAGAGGGCGAGCTCCCAGCACCCTCCTGCCACCCTCCAATTTCAGTCCTCCACCATGCTCCCAGCTTTCCTTCTTAAAGCCTTCCCATCGCTGAACTCAACATGGCAGATGATTGACAGCCTTAAAGTCTGGCAAGATTTGGCCTGATAGCATTACTTTAAAATGTCAACAGCAAATAAATCACTCTCAGCCTCATACGAGGCTGTGCTATGGTGGTGGAAGTGGAGGCTTGCGAGCCTTCCTCCTGCTGTATAACCCTGATCGATGCCAAGGAGTGGGCACAGCCAGGACACAACAACAGAGGTTCATCCCTGGAAATAAAAGGGGACAGACCCTTTCACCACATCCTGAGGAATTAATTTTTATCCTCGAATTCAAGCCCCTTGACTTGCTTTTCAAGGCAACTCCACCAGGTGATGGAGCAGTCCAGGGGTCATTGAACCCTTTCCTTCCCCAGACCTCTGGGTATTTTCCTTCCTCCCCTAGGTCTGTTCTGCAGATGGGAGCTCATCACCCTTACCAGGAGATTAATCATCTCTCAGAGCATCCCCAAAACATGTACTCAGCACCACTCTCCACACCTGTGGGAGCAACCCCGCATCACTCCAGCCAAGAAAAACCTCTACCTCCCTTTCAGCCTCTCACAAACCCTCAGCACTTCATCTCTCCCATGCAGCAGCTACCACTCTTACAGTCTTCTCCAGTCTCGCGAGGAGATACAGCCAATTTAGCAGTATAATGAATGTACATACATAAAAGTTCTGATTCAAACACTTTCATTAGATTTAGTCACTGGCTCCCAATACAAAATGATAGTGACACCAATTCCTCCTCAGCCTGAGTGACTAATTGTGACACAGAGGCAATTAGGCTTGGTTAAATGATCCACGTCCCTTCAAAATAATGGTCTGTCAAACTGCATTGGCCCAAAATAATCCAGGATTGACTTGACGATCAAAATATCTTTCTTCAAAATTAATAAAAACCCAGAGCTCCTTGTTTCTCCATGATGCAGCTGCAAAATGAAAGGGCTGGCTCATTGCACATGGGGGAAGATGGGCCACCCTGAGAGAGGTGGGAACAGACATTCAAAGACTAGATGCTGCTAGAGGCAACAGCTTTCACAAACTACTCGCTACAGGCAGAATTCAGCTTAAAGCTGGACAGATTGCTCTGGCCTTTTGTAAACCTCCTCCAACATCTCCAGCACAGGCAATAGCTGGCAAGTGGGAATATGGGACAGGGAGGGGTCTCTGGTCATCTGCACCAGGCTGTTACTGCAGATCTCCTCATCAGAGGCCCCAAGTCACCAACATGAGCTTTGCTGGCTGCACCCTAAGGGCAATGTTCCATCTCTGGGAGCTTTCATCTAAAGAAGCCCTGCAAACAGGCATCTGTGACCCATGCATTGATCCTACAAAACCCACAGTCCTGTGGGTCCTGGGAAATGGATGGGCCACCTCATGGGAACACAGCGCTCACAGGAAATGCATGGCACTGTCTACCTTGACCTTGGAGACAGGGACACTCAGGAGATAGGAGCAGTGTTTCTCCAGGTCTCAAACAGCAGATCCCACAACACTCTGCACTTCATCCAATATCCTCACCCAGAGTTAATAAGGACCAACCCTCAAGTCTGTTACCTAGTTATCTGCCTCCACAGGGAGCTCCTGCTAATTAAGCATAGTGGGTTAATTGGAAGAACCCACACAGACCTCCCTAAGGAACAAGGCCCAGGAATTCACACCCCCTCAATCCTGCTGCCCCATCCCACCCCATGCTGCACACCCACTACAGTCGATGGCACCCGCCTCCATGGGACCCCAATGAAGGATGCCCTGGCAGTTTAGCCAATTTCTACATCACCTACAAATTATGCCAGTGCAATTTCCATCCACTGTGCACAGCTCACCGCACCCCACTCTGGAAAGGGAATTACAAAGCAATTACCCATGTTAATACAAAAAGATACGCCGTTCTGCCTACCTTGCTGCTGTCTCGCCAGCCTCAAAAGCCAGTGGCAGGAAGGTGCCATAGAGCCACCTAAGCACAACTTGTGACCTGCCTGCATCTGCATCCCACCTGTTCACACTCGCTCTTCCATGGGCAAAGTCCACCAAGGTGACTTTTCCAGGGCTTTCCCAAGTGGACTCTCATGTCTGATGCTGGTGAGTTCTCCCCTTGGAGACATCAATTTGGGTCTTTCTCCTCCCCCTTTCACTGAACTAAAGAGGAATTTAACATCTTTGAGACTCTGCCTCATGACAGCTCTTGCTGAAATGGAACAATTGGTTCAAGGTGTCTGGGGCTGGGGTGAGAGATGGGGAGCCAAGCTCCTCATCTCATTCCTGGGAGATGAAGTTGGAAAATGAGAAACTTCACATTCAGGGAAAATTACCATCTGGGAAACAAAGTGGCACTGCCTCCTCCCAAGACAGTGGTCCATCCCACACAATTTCCCCCTCCATGCAACTGCTTAAATCAGTGTGGATCAAGGGCAAGGGTCCAGGAGGAGACTGAACCTCGTGTTTGCATGCTAGATGAACCCTTGCAGGCAGCAGAATATGGAGGATGGATCCTTGAAGCTTATATGATGTTGTGCATGTGACAGAACGGAGTCAGAGCTGATGATGCCATAGGTCTCTAACCCCCGTGCTCCACAGTGAACTCAGCTGCACAGTCAGTAACAGACAGAAATAGCAAAGTACTGCTGGGAGAGATTTTTCACCAAACTGTCATTTCATCTGTGAATGTCTGGGCTGATCTGCAAAAGATGACTGTAAAATACCTCCAAAGAGATGTGGGAATAGAAACACAGTCCTCCACCAGAAAACTAAAAATCATTGACCATAGCATGTTATAAACTCTCCCCACACCCCCGTCCCAGCATCCCTTTCATGTAGCAAGGAGATTAACTACTTGTATCTCTCATTTTCCAATGGAGACAACAGGCCTATCACTTCTGCTCTAGCTAAGTCTCTCTGCTCTGCAGGTACCAGTGGCTTTATATCTTAGGCTAACTGGATCAATGGGCCCACTCAAACTCAGGGTGGTTGCTTTCAATTTATTCATGACTTCAAGGCTTCCTTCTTTTGACAGTGACCCAGACAAGTCTCCTAGCCCTGGATCTCCAGCCCCTGACCCCCTGGGGCTCCTACATGCTCCCAGACTCCAGCAAGTAGAAGCACCACAGTTTTAGGCATGGCTGGAGATGGGCAGGAAAGTGTTAAGTCTGGAGCCACACTAGCTCTCCCCCTCCTGCAGTGAGGACTTCATCCTTTATTTATGGGCCAGCCTCCTCTGGATAGGAGACATTTAAATTTTTCAGCAAGGTCTATGTCCCATCACCCAGGGCAGTTTAAATTTTCACTCCTTTCATCATGCACAGACATCGGCACAGGCATCAGCAGGAGGATAGTAATTACAGCAGGAAAAGGATGAAAAAAATGTCAGTTCTGCAATAATTATCCCCTATGTAAAATAGAATTATGTATATTTTACAAGATGAAAATGATCAGCCTGTTGCACCACTCAGCCCTACCCGCACACGACAGAGCAGAGACATTAAAAGCACTTCTCATTAAGGTGTTGTCTCAGCCAAAGGATATTGCTGCTGAAAACAACCACTAAATGTGAAAAAGGCCCATGTAGCACTCGTGTGGTTTTGAACACAATGTGACTAAAGATGTCCAATTGCTTACCAAAAGGCAGATCAAGAACAGAAAGTTGTTCGGCACAGGAGTCTCCAAACAGAGTTGCAGTCCGGGATGTTTCGATGTAGGGTGCTGACATCTAACTCTTAAAGGTTCTGATTTTCACAGCAAACCCAGCTCTGAGACAGCAGAAGACTCACTGCAGTCCACAGGAAGTCCCCAGGCTTGCCGCCTCTTGTCACCAACCACATCAAGAGCAGAAGTCACCGCTGCCCCAGCTGCCAAAAGAGATGCTGATAAGGGAGAGATCATTTCCTCACAAGAGTGGGTCTGATCATCAGGCATGCTCAGAGAGATTGGGTTTATATGTCAGAAAAAGTTCAGGCTCCCAGCAGAAGCTCCTGGGCAATTTGCAGAGCTCAATAGAACAAATTTGCTCAAGGATAATGTTAGGGGAGGGAGAAGCAGTGCTGTCCGAGTGCTAAAAGGAGAGCTGGTCATTGCCTTGCCATCAAGGCATCACTCCATCATTTTGCCAGATTTGATTTAAACAGCTAATTACTGCTGCAGGAGAACACAGAGACTCCAGGCTGCACAAAGGGCAGGAAGACTGTGTCCAGTCAAAAGGGAAGGCAGGCAGTGTAAGTGGTCTCACCCCTCCTCATTGCTGGGGATGCTGAGGCATGGAGAGACAGTGACTTGTTTTTGGTCACACAGGGAGACTGCTACAAGGGTAGAAGTTCCAGCTCACAACCCCCGATCTGGGAAACCCAACTGCTTTGCCTTACTTCCCAGTCCATCTACCGCAGCTGTGCATTTGCCTCCTTCCCACTTCTCCAGGCCACTGCCCCTTGTTGGAGGCCTGCAAATGGTTATCAAGTTTTATGGACTCAAGTTCCCTCACAGCACAGCAAAGAGGCAGCTCAGCCCAAGGCAGTCCTGCACAGAAGTCTCTGCTTCCAGGCCACCACAGCAGAGGGAAAAGGGATGCCCCTGGGAACCCTGCTTGGCACTTCTGGAAGGGGAGGCAAAAACTAAGTTGGTTTATTTTGTGCACTGGAAGCTCACTAATTGCACTAGACTGTTTCTTGGAGAAGGGTATAATTAAAAGTGAATGGCTCCAAGTCCTTTATCATCATGAATATTAAAGAAAGATAAACACTACATCAATATTCATTTAAGCAGAAACAGAGAATGAAAAGCAGGACTTGATCCTTGCTGGCATTTCAGCATTTTATAAATGAAATTATGCAGCTGTGGATAGGAGGGGGACAACACCACAAAACAATAATGACCTTGGCACAAAGCAGCTGAGACAGGCTGGAATTGGCAGCCACCCCATGCCATGTCCTTCCTCATCACCCCATCCCCAGAGTTAGTTGTTTCAGAGGAAGGTACAGGACATTCCCAGGTTGACAGTTCCAGCACTAAGCAGCCCAGGAGCTGGGAGTCATCTCACCTTTGCTCCCAGCACTGATGCACAAGTGTTTGGTAAAGTCACTCCATAGATGTACAGTTCAAACTGGATGCTCTTATTGACAACACTAATAGTCCATCATGCTCCAGTGCTGCTGTGGGGCAACCCAAAACCTGCTGAGGGAGCCAAGCTCATCCCCTCACAGTTCTGTAATATATTCAAGATTTTCTCACTTGGAAATGGATCTAAATCACATTTTCTGTCAACCTTCTCCCTCTCCATCCCTGGTTTCACCTTTTGCTTCCCTTTCTCAGCACTCCCCCAGCACTGATGAGACACAAACATAGCTCACCACTAGCAGCTGCTGCAAGCAATGGGGCTAGATGGTCCTGTCTCTTAAGGCTGCTGAAGTCTTAGCAGTGACATGATTGTGAGGGCTTGGAATCTTTATCACTGTTTATAGCATGGTAGCACACAGCATCTTCACCCACCTACACGGGCTATAGATACAGCTCACCCCCTGCACGTTGCACCCTCCAGTCATCACAGAGTGGCTTTCCCCAGTGAGCCCAGACTGGGAGCTGAGCAAAGGTTTACATGTCCCAGCTCAGCCCACACAAACGCTATAAAGATATCATTAAGGAGAAAACAGGCATAGTTGTCTGGCAAGAAAATCTTCCACGGCAAGACAATCCTACATCCTTCTTGTGCAAGAGGTCACAGGTGTCCCCACCCACCCCACCAGGCTTTCCTAAGGACCAGGCATACCACACTTCACCCAGACTGCAGCCCTCAGCTTGCTGAGCAGCTACTCATGCTCCTGTGTGCCCCGAGCCTGATGCCAAAGGAAACAGTGGAGAAAGAGCACAGGGATCACAGAAGTGAGAAAGTCCTCCCAAGGCTCAGTGTAACAACACAGCCCACAGCTGCTCTGTAGCTATTTATGCAATTTCCAGCCTCCCTCTAACTGGTCCCCAGGAAAATTCAGTGCACCTGACTCAGACCAGGGAGCAACATTAACCCCTAAGTTCCAGCTACCCTCAGCATCCCCCTCTGCCATGGCAGCATTGTCCTGAGCCATGTCCCAAGGCTGCAGAGCCTTGCCTGAGGTGTAAAACTGATGTTTAAATGTCTTCTCTCTGTAAGCAAGGGCAGAGGTGTGTCTGGGTCACTGCCTGCTGGTGTCTCAGAGAGGTGCTGGCTTCGGACTTCTCCCTTCACCATCATGCCCCCACTTTGTTTCTGCACTGGTAATGTGCTCTTGGTACCTGTACTCTGCCCCAGAAGTGGCCCCATCCTGACAGAGAGTGAAATCACCTCCATGCAAATCATTTTACAACGGTAGAAATATTCAATATCAATTTTTGTGCTTAAATACACCCCCAAAGAACTCACGAATGAATAATGCAGAAATTGCTCTCCACAAATACAGCCCAGGGCACCAGCCCTCTCTGCATGCTGCTGCCCTCAGGACTGACACTCTCCTGCTTCTCCCAAACCTGTGGCTCACCGTCAGCTGAGTCTTTGTGTCTTGGTTGGTCAGGACATGAGTAAGAACCGAAACATGACTTGAATGACATTGTAAGTGTGGTTGTGCGTAAAAGCACAAGCCACAGCAGATTTTGAAGATAACTAATGGCCCACTGCTGGGACTCAAATGCAGGGAGGTTGTTAAAATCCACCCAGCGTTCCTGTCTCCAGCTACGTGATCTATAAGTTGTGTTCCCCCTCCAGCCTACAGAACATATTATGCATTGCCTGCCATTCACGAGGTCTCCGCACACCTCCTAACAACAGGCAGCGGGTGATTAACAGGTTGTCAGTGAGAGCAGAGCTGGTGTTTGTCAATAGCACTCCACAGCGAGACCCATGCAGCCCACATGAAGAATGACTGCTCCGGGGCTGGTTTGGAGTAGTGCACAGAGGCTCACAACAAGCTTGCAGTTCTCTCCCTGCATCCCTCCTTCGCCGAATCCTCTCCTACCCTGTGCATTGCTATGAGTTTTCAGTCTTCATATTGCTGCTTCAAGGGATGGTCAGTGGAAGGGTTAAATGTCCAGACTTTCCCTGGCTGGCAATGGTCAGAGGGCTGGAACAGCCGGCCCTTCAGCTGGCCACATTAAAGGCAGCAGCTCTGAGGAGCATATTTATCAGTTAGCAGAGCAATGACTTCAACATCTGTATTGCCATTGCCTCAGCCCTTCCAACGGCAGAGCACCTCTCATGCCTTGACAGTCATCCTCACTGTGAGAAAGTGACATGGAGGGAAACTGAGGTAGGAGACATTGGGCCCCTGCCATGGATGCCACACTGTGTGATGTGCAGCTTCTCAGGCAAGACACACATCCAGCTGTCTTGGCTGGAGAGGGACCTGGGAGGAGTTTCTTCAACAGTAACAGGGCATGCACTAGTGTCAATGACTGAAGGACTTGCCCAAGACACCTTCTTCTTCCCACACCCCCCAAAATCTGTATTACTTTCCAGACATAGCAGCTCTCAGCTGCTGTGTCCCACCCCAGATGTGGCCACATGTCAGAAGCAAGAGGGATGATGCAACTGAAAGGCCCTGCAAACGTGGATTTCCATGCTGGTGGCAGCAGGGGATGTTTCCACTCCTGGCTGGGAGCAAACGGGTCACTTGGCACTGGTGCCTGTATAGGAAGAGCTGTCTCATCACTGAACCAGTCCAGCACCTGGGAGTTGCCATCAGTTGTGGCCTCACCAAGTCCAGAAGCACTGGATTCCATTTCTCCATACACCAGACCTCACTTGGGTCCTTTTCTTTCCAGGCCATGTTGCTTAAGGTAGCCAACATCATGAGAGCAACACCATCAGCCTTGAAAATGTTTCCTACCAAGGACACAGACAGGGTCCTGAAGCATAAATATGTACTGGCCATGGCAAGCACAGGCAGTGACCTCAATCCCAGTGACACACAGCAAATCACTTGCATGTCCCAGCTCCATCAAGGACTAAATGGCACTACTGGGAGCCACGGCTTATGCTGAATTGCTTCTCAGTCACCATCCTACCTGATGCCACCATATCCCAGACCCTAGCGGGCAGCTAGACCCAACACATCACATGCAGGGACAGGATCATTCATCACTGCAGCTAGCAAAGACCTGCAGGCTTCCATGTCTGCCACAGCCTCTCCACCACCACATCTGGAAATGTTTGCTCCAACTCAGTAGAGAGGTTTTCCCCATGGGAGAGCATTGAAAGGTCTACTGGTCCCAAAGGAAAATGGGTATCCATCTCCTCTGGTGGCATAAAGTTTTGGGTTCCCCAGATCACTGCTTCTCAGGCTTCCCAAGAGGAGAAAGAACAGGCATTTAGGGCAGAGAGTTATACACCCAGAACAGGGGCTGCAGACCCAAATGCTGGGAGCTATGAGCTACAGGAATCACAGTGATCCCTGGGCATGTGAGCAGGGGCGGGTGCTATCCCAGCAATGACTCACATCATAGTTCAACACCCACCACCTTCAGCCAGGCCAAACTTTTGGGGAAAAAAAAAAAAAAAAAAAAGAGAGGAATAAACAATACTCTCAGATTTTTCTGGGTCTTTTCCTTTTTTTTTTTTTTTTTTTTTTTTTAATTTGCCCAGGGAAGCAAAGTCCTGCAAACAAACTGTTGATTGAGCTCAGCCAGCTCATGTTATCTGTCCTCAGGAGCACGGCACAGCGTGCAGTCCCCTCCAACGCCACGGATTTGCTATCATCCCCTGCCACTCGCATAATCACTTCAGTCACGCCACGCTCTGCCCCCGCTGCAATTTCACGGCCGCTCGGTCAGGGGGAAATCAGAGTGATTTGGGCTTGTCTGAAAGCATTACAACTGTGCACTGCCTTTTAAAAGGACACTGAGTTTGCATAGAGAGGGACTGGGCATGGTGGGACCCTTACAGGTCCAGAGCTCCCCAGTCACTCACCACTGAGAAAAGGGCTTGGACAAGCAAAGAGTGCTGGGTCTGGGCACTTGGGGATGGAAAAGAGAGCTCTTCCCATGCCAAGAGCTCCCCTGGACTGGGGAGGGCATGGGAGGCAAGACCATACGCTTTGAAGCCTGTTCCTGCCCCATCTTTCCTCTGGACTGCTCCAAAAACGGTTCAGAGGTCTTTTTCTCTCAAAGGTGTGCAAGGGGTGTTCTGCTGCCCTGTGCTCTGTGGCTACTAAGTGCCTAAACCCTTCACAAGTCTCATGCCTGCCCTTCAACAGTGGCATAGGCATGGCCAAGCCTGTATCCCGTCATGGTGGATGATGCTTCAGCACCTCAAATCTCACGCTGTCAAAAGCATTTAGGGGCTTCCCTTCCAGTGAAATACAAAGGGGAGCAATGCCAAAACACCCAACAAAGTCAGGGCCAGCACACAGGGTTAAATACCAGCACAAAGTCACAGCTCTGGGAGCTATCAGAATCCAGTGATGCAGTGGCTGGGACCCAGCAGCTGGAGAAGATATATGGCAATATATGACACAACATCATGATTTCTCTGGTTTTGTTTCAGTATTTTGTGCATTTTTCCTCTGTTCACCCTATTGTGCTCCCCTGAGCATCCCCCAGTCTCAGCAGAGGAGGGAATGCCAGGTTACTGAAACAATCCCGATCGTCTCCTATCAGCTGTGAACATGGTCTGCTGGTCAGAGTGCATCCCATGACCTGTGTCTCATGGTGTGCATGTAGAGGCAGAGGATGGGGAAAGAAAAAGAGGGCTCAGTATTTCCATCCACAGCATTATAGATCTGATTTTCTCTTGCAGCTAAACAAAGCATCGATTTATTGCAAATAGCCACTGGGCTGTGCTGGTTGTGCACTAGATTTTTTTCAGGTACCTTCTAGTCAATGCTCTGCACTACTCAGCAGGTTACCTCTGCAAAGGGCTGTGGCATGAGCCTTACCGCAGTGTGAATGCCAGGGAGGGAAAGCTGCCTGCAACTTACCTGTCCCAAAAAGCCATCCTACCTCTAAAATTTATCCTTATCCAGCCCATAGGGCAGAATTACCCCTGGGACCTGCCTGCAAGGAGCAGTTCCGAGAGCCCCAGGGAGCCCAGCGCTCCCTCAGCTGTCCCGGCTTCCCCGCCAACCTCCCCAGGCAGAGGTTCAAGTGCCATCTAGTGGCATGTGGGGCCCCGTGGGACACAGGGACGTCCCCACTCCCGGAGAGCAAGCCTTACCCTGCTCACCACCTCCGGATGAGATCACACTGCCTCCAGGCTGCTCCCCCTTCTTCTCCACATCACCCTCCTTTTCCTACCTCTGGTAGCCTCCTTTCTCCATATCCATGCGCCTTCTTTTTCCTATTGTCATATATATCCCTTTCTGCCATGCCCATACATCCTCCCTCTCCATCTCTTCAGCTCTGGGATCATCACAGTGCACTGTGCGGCAGACTCCAAGGACAGGGGACACCAAAGTCTCTGAAGGACTTGCCTCATCCCAAGATCACAAAGCAGGGAGATGGATTTGCAATGAAACTATCTATCTGAATGTCTCTGTTGTCACCTTCATGCCCTGTCCCTCAGTGACACACCCAAGGTAGGTCTTGCCTCCCTAGCATCTGGGCTGAAGAGAGATGCCACAGCAGGGTGCTGTGGCCCCCACCAGCAGCTCCCCAAGGATGGCTTTGGTGGGACCTCGTCAGGTGTAAGAGCCACGAGGGGGCTCCAGGAACCCATCAGAGTCGAGGAGAGATGCCAGGAGCAGAGTCTGCATCTCCTGGAGGATGAGGTCTCCTCCAGCATCCAGGGTGGAGGGGAGTAGGAAAGATGTCACAGGTCAGTGAAGAAGCAGGATTTGCCAGAACTTTTGTCCCTGTGTTTTGCCAATTAGTAGGCCCAGTACAAAAGACACAGCCAGCAGCAGAAAAACAATCCAGTAAGTGAATTCTACTTCATGTAAAGGGGTCAGTATATGGAGGATCACTAGGGGGTACAAATAAGTCAGACAGATCACAAATGATAGACATCAACCCCAGCGACCCCAGAAACAACACAGCATGACCCACAATAGATGGAACAAACAGAGACACAAGGTAACCCACAGAGAAAATGGGAGACAACCAAGACAACAAGGTGATTACATATGATAGAAGTAACCCCATATTGCCTCCCCACAAAGCCCACATTTGTACGTGCCAGACCTGACTGGGATCCAGTTGCATGAGGAGCCAGGAGGACCTTCCCCAGCAAGAAACTCTGCAAAGTGCATCCACTTCAGAGACAGACTCTCCAGCTCTTCCTGCAAGTGGTCCCAGCTTTTATCCCCAAAGCAGGACACCTGGCACTCATTTACCCAATGCAGGGCACCTGGGGCTTGTTTACCCAAGGGCTTTCCTTGCAAGGCCAGCCGCACCTTGGAGGAAAGCCAAAAGGCAAACTCATCCCTTCCTCTTAAAGGACCATGGGGCCCACCCATATGTCAACCTTAACTCAGGGCTTGGGGTTCAGACCCCAGCACTTCACCCTGTCACACACATCATGCCAATGAGCAGAGCACATGTCGCAACGGCCCAATACAGGGCCTGAGAGAGCCTGTGGTGTGAGCTGCGCTGGCCTGACCAAGGGGGCAGCAGGGCCACAAGTTCTTGCAGGACACTGGTGTTCAACATATGATCATTTACACAGGCTGTGGATTCAGTCCACAGTCTTATTCCTGCAGGCTCACATTTATGCCCTCACAGGCACCATGTGCAATTACCCAGGCTGGCTAATTAAGGCTCCAATAGGTCTGGTTTGGAGACCTGAGCCACTTAGTAGAGGTCAGGGACACTGCAGGTGTTGGAACTGGGGTTTGGAGCAGGAGGGAATGGGGATGCATGAGGCTGCAGATAGCTTTAGAGCCTTGGGGACAGCAGAAATTAGGTTATGGCTGTTCAGCCACTGCCTCTAAACTTTCTTCAGGAGCACACGCTGTCTCAGGTCAGATTTGGCCAGAAAAAAACCCTGATCCGTGAGCTGGTCAGTGTGAGCCTACAATTCTCACACCATGGGGTCTGGGTAGCTGGTGGATGGGGACAAGCACTGGGGCAAGGAAACCCCCCAGGACATGGCAGTCTGGCAGGGGAAATCACCTCACAGTGCTGCTGATGGGGTCTACAGTGACATGCCTCTTGGGCATCCTCTCCTGCCCTCCAGAGCCTATAGGATCAGCGTGGATGGTTTAAGCCCACACTACATCCAACAACATGGTCCAAAACCACGTTGAGCTTGTGTTGGCGCTTCATGTGTCCCAGTCCAGCCTCACGGTGTAAACACTGACTTTGACCCTCAATAATCTGGCTTGAAAGAGACATCAACAGGCAAAGAAAATGTCACTTCAGAATTAAAGTTGCCCTTGAATTAGAGGAGCTGTTCCAAAAAGCTATAGAAGGCTGTCGTGATGGAAAAATGAGTGTATGAAGGATCCACCCTGCAGAACAGGCAGGGAAAAAATAGATCACAATGTAGTCAGGGCTCAGACAAGACCACACTTGCCTGAAAAAAAAAAGCCTTGCATTTGACACATTGCTTACATATTAATTAGTTTGATCAGCTTGCCTGGGTGTGTTAGCATGAGTGAGAGCTCGTGTCTGTACAGTGATGAGCTGTTAAAACTTCCCAAATAGAGCTACAAATAATGGCAGACTGAGAATTTCCCATTGCCTAGAGCCTTTCTGCTGTTTTTCTAGTGCTTTTCCACTCATATTTTTCTATTTTACTTGACTGAGTCTCCTAGGTACCATTTCTTCCCCAGCGCAGACCCAGAAACCCACAGGAGCACAAGAAGCAGCTTCTGCATGGGAAGCCGAGGAACTGTCACCCCTCAGAGCACACAGGCAAGAAATGCCTTTATCCCCTACCCAGTTTCTCCAGGATGGCTGGAGGGGCAGCAGCCACCGCAGAGGCTGGAGTTAACATAGCCCCTTTAACAGCAGCGCCACAGCCTGACATCAGCGAGCTGGGGAGTCCGGGGAGGGCTGGGAGCTGCTGCTCCAGGAGTGGTGCCAACACATCCCTGCCTCTTCCCCGCTCTTGTTTGTGTGTGCCTTTTAACACGCCGCACATGTATCCGTGCCTGCCAGTGGATGTCTGCAGGGTTTACATTAACCAGCTCAAGCTGAAGCTGGTAAACAGCTATTAAAGTTTTGCTCTTCGTGTCTCCAAGGGTGTCATTTCTGGATGAGGGAGTCACTTGCATCCTTTGACTTCTTAAAGGCTATTCCCACGTTTGCAGCCCAAATAGATCTTCTTCCCACTTAGCTATGCAGACAGGAGGGGTTTGGGTTGGTTTGTGCCTGGCACAGGGAGGGGAAATCAGTCTCCTGTGGCTTAGTGGGGAGTGTTCATGTTTTTACCTGTTTCCTCGACAGGAGGGAGTCAGGCTCAAAATCTGTAACTTTAGTGTTCAAGATTCTCACTCCCAAGCAGACTCCACACCTAAAGCTGCTCTTCTGCCCCGGCACAAAATGCTGAACCCAGCAACCCTTCAGGAGGCTGCAAACTAGGTCTTGACTTTATTCGGACTGTCACAACTCAAAAGTTTCTTGGAAACCCGATTTCCATCTCAAACACTGCACGGCACTGAGCAGAGAAGCCAAAAGCAATTCCTGAGCACCGATCCCAGCTGCACACCGCCACTAAAGCTATTTATCCCCGCACAGGTCTGGGGGCTTTTCACAGGTTCTTGCCGTCTGTTTTTGCTGGAGCCTCCGACCCTATTGAGAGGCAAATTTCAGCCATCTGGCAAAGCAGGCGGAGGGGGGGGGAAGAGAGAAGACACAATGTGCATGGGCACACACACACACACACAAAACTCTGGAGATTAGGGAAGACAAAAACTTCTCTGAATGCCGCGGGTTTTGCTGGAGCGCAGAGAGGCGGGCGGCGGGGAGGACGGTTCCAATGCAGGCAGGTCTGCCTGCCTGCCTGCCCGTCGGGATGTGGGGAACGGCTGCAGGCAGGGGAAGGCGTGACCTGCATGGAAAATGCCAGACAACTCCAGACGCACACACACATAGGCGCGCACACGCTCACAAATCTCCGGACAGAGATAAGGCGGACAGCGGAGCGTTTGGAAGAAGGCAAAGCCGTCCCCCGCAAACCAACCAGCAATCCTCCACGTCAAACCCACCAACAAACCCTCCGGGCAGCGAAATGAGGTGAGTACCTCCGCCACGGGCTGACCCCGGGGTCGCACATGCTGTGGTCGCAGGCACAGCCGGGCAGGGGGGCCATCCCGCCGAGGAAGATTTCTCTCTGATGACCGTGGCTTCGGTTTCCCCATCCGCGAGCAAACAAGGCGTTGCTCATGCCTCAGCTTCGTGCTGCAGCCTGGTTTGCGTGCCGGCATCCCGACAGAGCCTCGGATGATGAGCGCGCAGCCCGGGCGTACCGCTCCGCCGTGGTCCATGGGTGAGAGGTACAAGCGAGGCTGAATGTGCTGCACGGGCTTCAGGTTTCTGTGCACGCCACAGTCACTTTAACATGAGGTTAAGACTTTCCTGGCATGGGAAAGAAGTTTGATGTTGTTTTGTCTCCCCTGTTTAAAGGGAAAGCAGAGAGTTGTACCAGCAAATGGCCTGTTCAAGTCAAAGAGGTGATGCCCATTTATGCCAGCGGAGCATCCAGCCCCATGCATGTACTCTGACCAGAGGAGAAACACATTTTCCCTTCGCACATTTTTGTGGTTTCAGACAAGCTGTCAGAAAAAGGCATGTTCAACCTCACTCTGCTTGAAAGAAAAATTAATCCAAATTTCTTAGCTCCCATTAACTTTGGTTTGTAATGAAGAGCTGGGAAAAGTGATGGCACTATACAAATGAGCCCCAGAAATCTACTGCCCTGGTTTTGATAGGACAGATTAAAAATAATCCACTTATATAGCTTCAATTTCCTCGCCAGCATACCTAAATCAAACCCTAATTTTGAAACCAGGTGTAGGTGTACATGTGAGTAGTTCCAGTGCCAGTAATATACACCTACAAGCCTTTGCCAGGCCTCTGTACCTATTTTAGAAAGTGGAAATTTTCTTCTCTAATGGCTCTAATTTCCTGCATGTTTCTTTTCCTTTGTGCGTTCCGCTGGGTGTAAAGAGCCTGCGGTCTGCTCCTCTTTCTGAGTCCCATGCAATGGCACAGGCTTTTGTGTTTGCACCTCCAGCACAGGCAGTGTTCTCCTTTTCTCAGAGAAATACTCAGTTTATGCTCACTTTCATGCTCAAATGGAGCTCGAGGCTGGTGCAAGGTCAGCTGGACTGCCACTGATGTACCTGTCCTCCCTGCCCTCCTCTGGGACAAACAAGGTGGTAACAAGTTGGGACAAACTCTTCAGGCTGAGATTTTTTAAAAGCTGAGTTTGATAACAAAAGTTGTCTAAGGATCTCAGCCTCTGTGTGCTTCTCCATCTGGGGTGTGTAGTACCCTAGGAATTGAAGAGAAAAAGAATAAAGGGAAAAAGGAAAAGAAAGGAAAGGAAAGGAAGAGAAAAAGTGAAAATACTGGACAGTAAGATGCTGGGTTACACTGCTGGGGCCCCACCCGGGTCCATCCTTGCCCAGCTGCAAAGACCTGTGCTGTTTGTTGAGATTCAGTGATCCCAATTTGGTAGGATAAGGCTAAGCAGTAATAATAATAGCGATACTTAGCATTTATTGCCATGATGCTTTCATTAAACTGATTTAGAAAGTGTCATTATTTTATTAAGCATCCTTATGTTTATTCTTTCATTAAATGAAGATTTGCCCATCAGAGCCCTGTTAGTTAAAGGACATGTTGCCAGAGGCTGCTGCTACCAGAAATGTGAGAAGCACCGAGCTCCTGACGGTGCCCAGAGCTGTCTGGGAGCTGTGGACGTGTCTTTGCATCACGTGTGGCACCTACATCACCCATCTTTCAAAGGGACATTCGCCTCCTGGAAGCCATGTGCAGCTCCCACCCTCACCTCCATCTCCCCGCAGCTTGGCGGGAGGTTTGCTCATGGTGACACAGTGCTGCACCTCCTCTCCCAGCTGTTTTGAGTAAGGGACCTCACACAATCCGCTTGGGAAAACAGACTGAGCTCTCAACAGGTTTTGGCATTGCCAGAGTCTCATTTCATCTCCTTGCATGTGTTTTCCAGGTACCCCCTGACCTGGTTCTTTTGTGCCTTGCTGCTCTGCACCGTGGATGCCATTGAGCTGACAGACATGTTTGGGGAGATCCAGTCTCCCAACTTCCCCGATTCCTACCCCAGTGACTCAGAAGTGACATGGAACATCTCTGTGCCTGATGGATTTAAAATCAAGCTGTACTTCATGCATTTTGACTTGGAGTCATCCTACCTCTGTGAATATGACTATGTGAAGGTGAGCTGTGATATCATGGGGCAGATGGTGGGGTAGACAGCAGATCTTCTTGGCCAGCTGAGAGAGCATAGTGCTGGAAAAGCTGGGAACAAGCTGGTTTTCCTCATTTATTGAGCACAGGAGTTGCCAGTCCAGTGGACAACAGGGAGAGCACAGGTAAACATCCATTGGACTAAGAATGAGTGGGACGCCAAACTCAGTATTTGGCCACCTAATTTTCATTGGACCCAATGGAATTTACACACCTACAGGCTGATGAAACCCCTATGGCTAAACCCCCAGCCTGTGCCTCTCTGATGCCAGCCACGTGCTGAGCTGAGCACACTTTGCCAGGCCATGGCCATGGGTGCACCTTGCAACTAGTTGGGATCCCTGGCCATGGCTTGCAGGCTCTTGGGACACCCTGTCCAGCCCCCAGGGAAGCAAAAGGGAAAGGTTAGACCTGAGCTTTAGGCTGCAAGTTGGGGTCTGCAAGCTGAGCCTGCCACAAGCTGCAGGGTACAGACCCAAAGGCTCCCTTGGGTTCAATGGAAACCCATTTCACAGCTGAGACAGATACAAATTTTGAGGCCATTGCTGGCAAATACCTGCAGCACAAACAAACTATGGAGGTTCCCAGGGAGCTATCATGGCCAAAAAACACAAAAGATTTCAGTCTGCTTCATTGCTGGGCAGTAACCCATCACACGCTGCAGTGCCACAGAGCATCCTTGCCTCTTGCACCACAGGTATCTCCAAGCAGGATCCTATTTTGCATCCAGGACAAGTTGGGTTCTCCATATCTTGGTCACATTCAGTGCTTTCTAACAGATCAGCAGTAGCAAGCAGGTGGTCTCTAGGTTTGCCTGGCTGAAAATGCCTTACCCCATCACCTAGTACAAGCCTCACCCTGCCCCTTCACACAGAGGCAGGTGAATGTTGCACTCAGGCCTGGAACCCCAGAACTCAGCCCTGGTGCTAGCTGCTAGCTAATTGAAATTATTATTTTATTCTTGCCCTAAGAAAACAGAGCAAACATTTGTATTTTTTTCCCTCTAGGATCTGTTGTTCGCAGCTTTAATTTCCCCTTTTTGCTGGCACTCACTCTGCTACTAACAACTCTCATTGAGGTTTGATTAGTTCTTTCTGCTTCTCCTGGATCTTCTCCAAGCACAAGGGCCAGGGACATATATAGAGATATATTGCTTTAAAATTCCAATAAGCTCAAGGAGAGGATTTCTTGGAAACTTTCCCCATTCCAAGCTTTACCCCTCCTCCCACCCTTCACCCCCTGCTCATTTTTCCTTTTTCATAAGGCCCCCTGTTATTTGGCCATAGTGCCAACTTGGCACCATAGCTCTCCCTGCTGCTCAATTTCCATAAGAAGGTGGTATTTTTCACAGGGATTTAGATCTCAGCTGTATAAATTTGCTTGGGGCTGTAACTCAGCTTGCAGAGCCTCCACCACAGAATTACCTTTGAAAAGTGTTGAAAATGGATGGATTACAGGAGATCTGTAGGCTACTTTCCTGGGTAGGAGTGCAACCTTGATGCTGCTAAACTACCAGCATAGAAAACATGAAGGAGAGCAGCAAACAACTTTGTGGCTGTTTTCCTCCTTGGATCTGTGTGTCCAGCTTCTGTCTGCATCAGCGCAAGATGTAAAATCAGCATCAGCCTACTCGTTGACAGAGGCCAACAGTGCACAGCTATAGTATATAATTATACCCCCAACACATAATACTCTGTAATACTCTGCCAGTTCCAGCAAAGATGCTCAGAAAGCCACAGGTATATCTCTGCATCTGATGGCACTCAATGGATTCCCCCTCCAGGAACTTGTACCATTGCTTTCTGAACTCATGGGTCCCTTTAATTTCTACAGCATCCCATGGCAGAGTTGCACAGGTTAAACACATGATTATACACCTGTGTGTGAAGAAACACCTTCTTATTTGTTCTGATCATGGGTCTGACCAGGCTCTCCATCAGGGTCTTCATCATCTTGACTGCCATTAGAAGGAGGTCAAAATGGGGGCTGAACAACCCTGATGCAAGGTGGGTACCCAGCACAGGACAAGCAGAAAGCCTGTGTGCCCTGGCCTTTGCTTTCCTTAACTCCTCGGCTGCCCAAATGCCTGAGCTCTCGAGCAGCGTAGAACGTCATCCACAGTGGCAAGCTCAGGGTGAGCCAATTTCTCTGCCTTCAGGGTGGTCTTCAGAAGGGAACAGTTTCCAGAGCTCTGAAACAATGGCTAATTAAAACAATAGATGTTTATTTATATATACACACATATTTGCGTGCTCATGTGTGTATATATATATAAAGAACACAGCTCCTAAAGAAATGCTTGCAGGGCAGGAGGCTTGTTTGTGCAAATGGAGATGGCAGAGAGAACAAGTGGTACTTCAGTAAGGAATGGGAGGAACAGCCACCCCCAAAATACCCACCCAGAGAAGCCCCATGCAGGTAGGAAACACCAGCCACACGCTGCCTCAAAAAGCCAAGCTCCTGGCCCCGGCACATCAGAGACAGCCTCTCCCTGGGTTTGGGATGGCTGCCCTCAGCCACCTGCCAGGACCAGGGGACAGGGAAGGAACAGCCATCTGCATGGGGCTTTCAGCTCCTGCCCTCTGCCATGCTCCTTGGCAGGCTCTGCCCGGCTCATCACTGTGCTCAGGGAGCTGATCTGGGGCTTCCTCATTTAGGGGGGAGGTGTCTCACTACGGTTTGCGCAGCTCCTTCCTGGGGTCACCCAGCACTGAGCACTTTTGCACGCAAGTCTCCAACACTGGCCCAGGGCACCCCAAAAGCCACAGCTCTGGCCAGGTAATCAGGTTAAGTGACTTGACTAGTGTCACTGAGGAGTGCTGTGGCGGAGGCAGGGAGATAGCAGATGAAATCCCAGTGGAGGGCCAGAGATGGAGATGAAATCCTGACTTCTGAGGGGCCTTCACGAGCACATCCCCAAGCTTATGAGGGAGATCTGAGCCTAGGGTCCTGTCCATGAGGCTTTGCACATCGCTTGGTCAAGTCTTGGAATGAAATCAGCCCCTGAGGGCTTGGCAGCCAGCTTGGCACCAGCTCCTTAACTGAAGTGAAGATGGGGCCTGTGGTGAGAGGATTTCCCCCCAGGCAGCCCATGGCAAGTCCTTGCTGGCTCACAGTCCTCATGGGGTTACATGTCTTTATCCCAGTCCCTGCCACTGTGTCCTGATTCAGGATGGCACATGCTTGAGACCCGGCAGGTTTCAGCATATGCCACAGGGCTTTCTCTTCACTCCTTCAAGTCCAGGGGCCATCTGGGATGAGTCTGTCCAACTGTGCATGTGGGCAGGAGAGTAGAGGGGTCCATGACACTTCGTGGGTCCCATCTGCCCTGACACAACCCAAGTCTCCCTTGGATGCACCTCTTCATGTTGTGTTCAGACTTCTGCCCACATGTGGCACTTGGGACAGTTTATCTGCAGCTTCTATTGACACCTGTGTCAGGCAGGGCTCCTACTAACTCCATGTGTGGGTGCCCAGGAGCTAGCCAGGTATCTCAGGCAAAAACAGGAGCTGCAAATAAATTCGCTTAAGAGTGGCAAGGGCCCCAGTCAAGAGCAGGAGGTAGTTTTTCCCAGCCACGGGGAGGTGAAAACAGGGGTATGGGCCAAGCTGAGGAGGCAGGGCTGCAGGCAGAGCATCAGCACTTTGGGAGGGGGATTCTGAAACATTTGCCATGTGATAGAGCCGTGTCCCTTCGAGATTTGGCATGGTGGTTAGGGTGCACAGCAGGTCGGCTTTGCTCACAGCACCCTGGGCTTGCAGCGTGCCATCCCCTGCCATGGGCAATTCACATGGGACAGGGTTGTGTGCTGCACCGTGTTGAGTACTCGGCGGCACCATTCCTGGGGACACCCTCAGTGCTCAATGTGATGCTGGCAGGGACCATGTAGGGCCAGGGATGGAGCTCAATGCTGCGTTCAGGGCAGTGCATGCCCAGCCTGGGGCTGTGAGAAGGGTGCACGGAACCTGTTCACACCTTCCTCTGCTCAAGAGGAGCACTTCAAACCCCAGAGGGCAGCTGGCAGGAAAGGGCCCAGGGCTTTGCTGCTCACCTTTCCCACCCCATTGGCTCTGCGCAGAGGAGTCTGGGGCACCGGCCATCCCATGCACTGCTGGGGACCACAGTCACCCCCCATACAGGGGAAGGAAGAGGATCAGTCATCGGAGCAAGCCAGCAGCTCCATCAGCACCCCAGCATCCTGCCTGTGCTCTCCTTGCACCCTCAGCGCCCCCAGGGAACAGCCTGGCCCAGAAATAAGGCGTGTGGGTGCAGCAACCTGTGGGAAGGGATAGTCTCCACACACCAAGCCAAGTCCACAGCAGGGGAAACCAGACATCCTCCCCTTTCCCCCACAGCACAGCTGCCATGTACATTCCAGTGGAAATTCAGGTGTATGTTTGCGTGTGAAAGGACTCTTAATGTATACTGGGGAGAGGACACATGCATGTTGGGCAGAGGATCTCCAGGTAGACCTCAATGGAGGCTCCTCCTGGGACTGTCCCATCCCTGCCTTGTTTCCAACAGTCAGCAGCAGCTGCATCGGTCATTTTGAAAAAAAAAACAAAACCATTCATCTGGGTGTTGCCTTGTGTGCACTCTAACTGCTCAGCAGTTGCTGTTTCATGCCCTTCCCTGTCTCTGAGCATCTCCTCCCCATGTCACATTCCCAGTGCCTTCAGCCCAGTACTGCGATTTCTCTGACTAATGAGCCATTTATATATATTACGAGTGGTATGCTTGGCCTTCATCAGTCCAATTAGTGCATTCCTGGAGGGCTGAAGGGGCAGGGGGGTTGGCGGCTGCGTTTCCGTATTGCCGGCTGCCTGTTCCTCTCCGGCAGCAGACACTGAACTGCTGGGCCAAACTCCCCTTGGCGTTTGTGGCATTTTGTTAACCCGCCTGCTGCAGGAGGCATCTCCGGAGCATCGCTGCTCCGGCATCCCCAGCAGCCCATGGCCTGGGGTAGCATTTCTTTGCTGCTGAGCCAGGGCTCCCCAGCTCCTGCCCCAAAGGAGGGAATAAATATGGGGCCCAGGGGGGCCACAGGACTTGGGTCACCAACTTTTCTTAGCCACAGCCCAAGCCAAAATGCAGAGGGACAGAGCCATAGACAGGGAGGGACCCCCATCTGCCTCCATCCAGAGGGGCAAAAATCTTAACAAGGGAATGAGGAGGCAAGCAGAAACAGGGAAGATTGCAGGAGGCAGTGGCAAGGGTAAACTTAAGGCACAAGAGTGTCGCTATATTTTATGTTTCAAAGGAGGATTCTTTCAGCGTATTTTTATAGGGAATTTCTCTGCAGCAATTGATATTTCCCTCAGGGACACATCTTCTCTAGTGAAAACGTCGACATCGTGACCCGAGAGAGACAAACTCCAAACAAACAACCAGGATTTAATTACCAGCCTGCTCGCTGGATGTAAATGATCTACGAAAAAGTATACAGTCCTCAGCAGAAGCAGCAAATATTAACCAGGGATGATGACCTCTCTGTTTAGTTTACTGCTGGAGGGCTGTCTCTGGTCCCTGTGGCTCGGGGCATGGGACCCATCACAGATAAGGGGCCGTGGATACCTTTGGTGAGGAGAGCACTGCTCTTCTGGGCCTCATCCTGATGCTCCGGGGCTGTATCCAGGGATGCTGCCATCAGTGTTGGGACTGGACCTATGGTGGGAGCATCCTCAGGCCGAGACATGGGGCACCGGAGGGTTCTTCCTGTTCTTTGGCGATGCTATGCTGCTGGTCTGGCACTGGACAGGGCTGGAGGAGAGGGATGGGAGCTCACACAGTGGCTCCTGTGTCCTTGCAGAGGTGACAGCCACCAGCCTCACATGGAGAAGCAGGCTGGAAATTGCTCCTTCCCATAGCTTTCCCTAAGAAAAAGCAGTTTTTGCAGAAAAGGCTGCGTGCCATGCGTTTGTGCAGCCAACACTGTGTGTCGGGGCTGAAACACCGATTTCCTTTGCTCTTGGTGATGGGGCACCCGTTTTTCACTCTGAGCCACTACTCCATTCAAAACAATCTTTCTTTCAGATTTAAAAGAGATTCTAAAGCACCACAGTATATTTCAAAGGGATTGAAACCAGATGGATCCCAAATTACTTGTTTTCCTTTTTTTTTCTTTTTCAGAAAGCTTTTTCACAAAAAATGGTTTTTGTCCCAGTGCAGGGCGCATGTTTTTTCTCCAAATTCTCAAAATTTGTCATCGGAAAGTCTCTCTCTTTTCTGGCCAGCTCCAGCTTGTATGAGAGGATGGAAAATATCTGGAGGCAATGTCAAGGCATGCTGAGTTGCCATTTCCACATTGGCTTTCCCTGGTGTGAGCAAGTTTCCGCCCGCTTGTTCAGCCCTGGGAAATTTCCCTTTCAGCCCCAGACCCTGCCCAGCTAGCTCATGCCGAGGGTCTCCAGGAGACAGGAATGCAGCCAGAGGAGGGTCTCACCTCTCCAAGGCCATGCAAGCCAGGGACGTCATTGCAACAACTCCAGGACCCCGTGGGTCCCCACACAGGCAGCTGTTTTCCCTGGGCATGGGCTGGGAGGCTGCACACTCCATCACGGCCTCAATAGCGTTGGCTTGGCATGAGCAGTGGGAGCTGGCATGGTGGTGTTCACCACATTCCTCAGCCGAGGAGTTATTCATATTCAAATCTCCTGGGGGAAAGCAGGCAGGGTGCTGGGAATGAGCTGGGAGAGGCTGTGGTCAAGAGAGGGGCTGGGGGTGGGATTTGCAGGAGAAGGAGTTGGGATCAATGCTGAAATGGTCCTGGGAAGGGGGTTTCCAGGGAAAACTGGGTTTTTTTCCAAAGGTATTACAGAGCTTGAAAGCATGGGCATGGCTGTGCTTTAAAAGGATGCACACAGAGGCTTGTGAGCATGCTGACATGACAACAGGGCATGGTGGCCCATTGGTCCCCTCCTGTAGCCCTCTGTGCATGGGCCCAAACAGTGCTGGGTACTGCAGGTCTGGAACCAGACAAGTACCCTGGGTGACAGGGACAGGACCGAGCTTGTCCAAGCCAGCACAGGGGACAGAAACATCATCCAAATTACAGCTGCTGCTTTGAGCTGATGTAAAACCGATGGGCAGGGGCTCCTCTGGGGTCCCAGTGTCCTCGCAGCAGCACAGCACTCACAGCTGCTGCCACCAAGATCAGAATCTGGGCTGAGGGAGGAGGCAAGGGGGAGCATCTCAGGTACTGACAGCTCTGAGTGGAAACGACACAGCCCAGGGCTGATTTTCTCACCTCTTCTTGTGTGCTGCCTGCCCACGTCCTCACCTTACCTCCCAAACAGTTTCCCTCCCCTGCATCCTCCCCGTACACCCCCAGCTCCTCCCTGCCTCCCAGATGCTACCTGCGCTCTCAGCATCAGCTGCAGAGGGTGACCACAGGCAGGAGCAGGCAGACCTGAGTCCCTGTGTTCATTTCACAGAAACCATTTAATTGCTTCACTGCAGTAACGGTATCTCAGAGCCAGAGCAGCGGGAGTCAGACCTGCCATTCTCTGAGCATCCCCAGGGTCATGCTTCACTGCGGAAGGTGAGGTGAATGTAGTGGGAATGGCTGGAAATTAATTTTTAGGGCCAAGGCAGTGCAAGGCAGAGCAGGATGGGGCACCCAGGGGTACAGAGCTGCATCCTGAGGCTGTGGCCATCAAAGGCTGCCAGACAGGCAACCTGCCCCATGGAGACACTGTTGAGCCCTGGCAGGGGACATGAAGTCCCCCCACACAAGTCCTAAGCCCTGCTGAGTGCTCACATGTTCTTTCTGCTAACAGATTGAAGCTGAGGACCAGGAGCTGGCAACCTTCTGCGGCAGGGAGACGACAGACACAGAGCAGACTCCTGGTCAGCAAGTGATCCTGTCCTCGGGGCCCTACATGGGGCTCACGTTCAGGTCTGACTTCTCCAACGAGGAACGCTTCACTGGCTTCGATGCCCATTACACCGCTGTGGGTAAGCAGTGGTTCAGCCCGCAGGGCCAGCTTGCTAGGGTAGCATCACAAATCTGCTGCAAGCACGTCTTGCTTGGGGACCCTAGCAAAAGAAGTCCTTGTGTGCAGCCCTTGGGCCATATGGGAATTGCCGTGTGCTCGTGTGACCCGCCATGTGGGACAACTAATTTCTCAGTGCTGTGGCAAATGTCCCCAGGAGGAGTGATGCATGGGGGGCTGCAGGGTGACCTTCCTTCCTTGTTATCCCCGTCCTAGATGTGGATGAGTGCGTGGAGAAAAGCGATGAGGAGCTGGCATGTGACCACTACTGCCACAACTACATCGGCGGGTACTACTGCTCCTGCAGGTTTGGCTACATCCTCCACTCCGACAACAGGACCTGCAAAGGTACCACCCAGGCACAGCTCAGACGTGGGGACAGTCACACAGAGGGGTCCCTGAGCAGGCAACAGACCTACCAAACACAGACAAAACTGTCCTCTCTTGCTGCCAGGAGGGACAAGGTGCCTCTTCCCCTACAAACCAATAGTCTGGGACTGGAGAGCACCCAAGGCATGCAGTCCTCTTATGTGGGAAGGAGACGTGGTTGCTCCCATGGGCTGTGCTCCTCAGCTGAGTCCTATAGACCTCCTTGAGTCAGAGAAATGACTGAATGATTTGAATCTGCATCATGTAAATTAGCTGTGATTAGCTCCCAGCCCAGGACCCTCTATGCCACAGGCATATCTGGAGGTTGGCTGTGTGAGGTCCTCCTTGCATAGACCCATATTCAGGGTCCGTGGACCACCCAGCAGACCCCACTCCACGGGGAGGGCTCCCAAGTGTGGTCAGGGCTGGGACGTGGCTAGCAGGGCCCTGAGAGAGATGTGGCTGTATTTCAGTGGAGTGCAGTGACAACCTCTACACCCAGAGGAGTGGGGTGGTCACCAGCGCCGACTTCCCTAGCCCCTACCCCAAGAGCTCGGACTGCTTGTACCGCATCGAGCTGGAGGAGGGTTTCTTCATCACCCTGAGCTTCGAGGACAGTTTTGATGTGGAAGACCACCCTGAGGTGACCTGTCCTTATGACTACATCAAGGTGAGCTGGGCTCTGCACACTCCTCCTGTACCGCTCTCCTGTTGTTTCCCCAGTGCCCTGGTGATGGGACCAAAATTGCCCCAGTCTAAATGGGGGTGATGAAGCCAGCAGGAGCCCTGTGTTCAATTGAATCCATGTCACTTACCACATATGATTTTGACATTCACAGTCAGTGGTGACCCTCTTTCTGTTCACCTCCTCTAACACATGGTGCTTAAGCCCTGCTGACCCCATTGCAGCCCCATCCATCAGCCTCAGGGTGAAGCAAACCTCAGGGATCAAAGATCCCCTTCAAGCCACTCACTCTTCTTTTCCTTGGCAGATCAAGGCTGGTCATAGGGAGTTTGGCCCTTTCTGTGGAGAGAAGTCCCCAGGACGCATTGAAACCCAAACCAACAGTGTGCAGATCCTCTTCCACAGTGACAACTCAGGAGAGAACAGGGGCTGGAAGCTGTCGTACACAGTAACTGGTAACTCCTGCTGCTTTCCTTCATCTTCTGGGATTGGGCAATGGGAAGGGCTTTATAAACACTGCAGGTGGAGACCATGAGTTTGGTGGTCCGTGATCCTCTCTCCAGAAAGTGTCTGTCCCAGAAATCATAACAGAGGAATGAAATAACATGGAGCCCTTCCATCAAGGGGTGCTTTTTCTTCTTGGTGTCAGATGGGCCCTGAAACAAGACCACATTGCAAAGCAGTGCAGTTCTGGGCTTGTACTGCCCAAACCACGAGCAGCCCAGGGCTGGGGGAAAGACCTGGATCCTTCACTCCTAGGAGAAGAGCCTGGCTGAGCCATGTTAGTGTAGATTAACAGCAGGGACAGGGCAGGGATGCTCAGACCCTGCTACAGGGTCTGGGTGGCAGAGCTGGGACTCTCCACATCCTCCATTTCTTCAGTTGAGGTTTGTTTTTCTTCATTTGCTCTTTATTCAAAGGAAACCCATGCCCACTGGTCCAGCCACCAATCAATGGGAAAATCGAGCCTTCCCAAGCCAAGTACACCTTCAAAGACCAGGTTGTCATCAGCTGCAACACCGGATACAAAGTACTGAAGGTATGGGGTGACAGTGTGGAGCTGGGCACCTGGGTAGGAAAGGGGGGATCCTTCATCCCAAAGCCATCACACCTCTGAGAGAGTGAACGCAACCCACACACCATCCTTACCTCCTTCCCAGCAGGAAGGACAAGGCCTTCTCTGAGAGCCACCAACTTTCCTTCCCAGAGGAAGAGAGGAGATGGCACTTTCCCAAGCCACCCTCTCATCATCCCTCTGGAGCCAGCCAGCTCACAGGACGCCAGATTTGGCACCTCTGCCAGAGAAAAAGTCAGCAAAAGCGCCGGGGGAGCTGCCAGGGCTCTGCCTGCTCCCCACCTCGGCAGGCGCTGGCTCAGCTTCCTGGGGAAGCCTCGCAGAGGCCAGCCTCCACAGAGCAGGCGGTCCTCTGGGACTTTGGGACAGCTTAGGCAAGTCAAGAGGGCCGAGATTTTGGCAGACCCTCTCCGGGAAACAGCTAAGAACCATGGGGAGCGCGGGTGACTCACAGCGTGGCTGTCTTCCCTCCAAACCAGTAGCCCACTTTGACTTCCAACATGGAGCTGGGTATTTCTCTGATCTCCTCCCAGACTCATCCTTCACGCAGAGCTGCCTCCTTACCCAACCCAGCACCTAGAACAGGAATAAACATCTCCAGTTCTTTTGCATTCCACATGCCACTGAGTTGCTGGCAACAAGAAAACCCCAGATTTTTCATTATTGCATTTTTTAGCTATAAAAGTCCTCTTCAAGGGGGGTCTGGATGTATCTTGACTAAATCACCAAGAAATTGACTTTTTACGGAGAGACAAATTTCCTTGCTTTGTACATTGACACATGTTTTTTTGCTGGCATCTTCTGCACAGGATAACCTGGAAAGCGACTCCTTCCAGATCGAGTGTCTAAAGGACGGGACCTGGAGTAACAAGATCCCTATCTGCAAAAGTAAGGACACTCTTCCCCAGCCTGCCAATGTCCTTTTCCTGCTGAAATCATTTCATACTAAAGGGAGCTGCCCTGCCAGAGTGGAGTTCCTTACTCAGAGACACAAACCCAGCCAGAGAGGCTACGTAACTCTGCAAAGCTCTTCTGGCTCGTTCTTGGATAACATAATGGGGCTTGCTCCAAATGCCACAAGCAGGAGGTTGGTGCTTTTATTACTCATATAACTTGATTTGTGAGCTGCTTTTCTGTCTCTCTGTCAAAGGAAGAGCAACCCTGGCTTTTGAGAGCTGGCTCCATAGGATAAATCCTGGACAGTCTGGGATAATCTGGTTCCTGGTCCAAATTTCCTTCCCAATTGGAAGGCTACTAAGAACCAGGGCCTTAGAGAGGTCCCAGGCACTAACCTAAACTGGGCGCTGTTCAGCTAAGTGAAAGGGGAGAGAAAAGTTGCCAAAATATTTATAAACCTGAAAACAGGAGAAAAGGGGAGAAGGAAAGAGATACCATCTTCTTTCATCTAACCCAGCTCCTCTCTCAGCTCAGGCTTGGGAGATGTACCTGATAACACCTTTTCCCTTTCCCCCAAACACCCTCAGCCCTCGAGGAGGCTCTCACTGCAGCTTAACCTGCAGTGAGGCTGGCCCAGAGAGGAGGAAAGCAGCAAACACTCAGAGAAGGTCCCAAGACCTTCCAGGAGAGGCAGGATGAGATGCTCTTCAAGGGATCCAGGCTCTCCCCATCTGGGCAGATCCTTTTGCTTTTAATCATACTCTAGATCTTACCTTAGGAGAGTATTTCTGGAGTTTTAATTCATGTTTTCTCGCTCAAAATGGAAAAGGGGAGGCTCTGAGGCCTGCTGAGTAAATTCATATCTGGAAGGGTTCCTTAGAAAGTATGGGGTTAGTGATATTCTCTGCCCTACCAAGGAACTCCCCACTTCTACTACTCTCACTACCAGAGTCTCCCATTGATTTTATCCAGCTTGAGCAGAGATCAGATAAAAATGGGCATTGCCTAATAAAAAAAAAGAAAAAAAATCTAGGCAAATATTTTTAACCCCAAAGAGTATTATTTTTTGGAGAAAATCGAAATGATTACCTGGATTATTCCAGACAGGCTGGAACTGGTCCCTTCTTCTGTGATATGACTCACTACACTAAATTTCTAAGACTTTTTTTGGAAAGCCAAGAAGCCCCTAAATGGGCAATTCAGGCCTCCAAACTGCAATGCCTCCCACCTCCCCGGGATGTCTGGGAGAGGCAGGACATGAGCAAAAATGGTTTTAGAAAGCAATGCAGAAAATAGAAAACTTTTCAGCCAAGGTGGATAAAATCCAGCTCTGTGACCTGGCGAGGCTAAACACAACCCCATGACAACTTCTCCCAGCTGCCGTCCCCAGGTCACCCCAGTCAAGCAGAGCGAGTGGGTCCCTGGCATGGCTGTGGCTCCGCTGGCATCCGTGGCACCCTGGCAAGGTTGGCCGGGTGCTCATTAACGATTTCTGATGTTTTGGGGGCTGGGTTTCCTGCATGCCTCTCTCTGCTCATCTACTAATTGGGCTTTCTCTCTCTGCTCTCCTCCTTCCCCCCTGCCCTCGGTGCAGCTGCAGATAGAGCCGACAACCAGACAGAGGGAAGAGCCGGCTCCGAGCAAGTGGCTGCGTGAGGCTGGCGCCGGCCGTGCCGCCCCGATGGGCAGCCTGTCTCGATGCCCCTCTCTGATCTGTCCGATACCCAGGGCAGGTCCCCTTTGCCCCTGGCCTGGCTGCCAAATCCATCTCCTGTGGCTTGTCTAACCGGCATGGCACTCTTAACCCCTCCACGCCTGGTGCTTTCTTAACTCCATCTCAAGAAGGGGAAAGGAAATTTGGAGTCGAGCCCCCCTTTCCCGCTGCCACGCCACCCCACGGGAAGAGTGCCTGCCCGGCCCCGGCACCACTGTCACCAGCTCAGCACATCCTCCAACATCCCTCCCTCTCCGCTCGGATGCCTCAGCCCAGCTCAGCTCAGCTCCCCCTCCAAGGCAGCGGTTGTGCAAGGAGCACGGCATGGCCGCCTGGTTGTTTGTTTGTTTATTTGTTTGGATTGAACCTCCCACTGTCCTTCCTCCCTGGCCCAGTGTCACAAATAAGAAACACTCCTTCCTCTCCTCTCTCCGAGCGTCCTGGCACCTTTCAGACCCTTCAGACAAGGAGGCCTGGAGGACAGGTTGGCATCACCAGCCCTTTTCTCCAGGCACTGAGCCCTGGCACAGGGCACAGGGGGATGGATGCTCCTCCACCTCCCCTTTGCTCCCCACTGCTGGCCCAGCAGAGGTGAGGACAGGCTGGTCTCAGGCTGATTGCAGCTGAAGGAGGTCAGAGCCTGGCCTCTGGCCCCATCCATGTCCCCAAGAGCACCAGGCATACACCCTGGGCTCCCTGAGGCATTTGGGGCTTCACTGGGAGAATGGTGGGATGTGGATCAGAGGTTGGGAGAGGTGAAGGAGGTTTGTGTTGGGGAGCTTGGTCCAGCTCTGGTCCTACAAAGATGGAGATGCTAAATGGCCCCTTTCCAGAAGAAAAAGCCTGGAAAGGCTCACAGCACAAACGTCCTGCCCTCACCCTTTCAGCAGGACCCAGGACACTGGCGGGGCAATACCTCTGTGCAAGAGCCCATTCTCCAGGCATCAGGCCTGCCCGAGGCCTGGGGGACACACAGGGAGGGGACAGATTGTGTGGGCCAGTGAGAGCTGCCCTGCAGCCATAAACAACCCCAGAGCAGCTGTGCAAGCCAGACTGGTCCCCCAACATCCATTCCCTCCTTCCTGCAAGCCCCAGCACCCCCCGGTGCCTTATAAAGGTCCCATGGCTGCTGGAACCATGGAACAGGAGCACTGTGTGTCCAAGCACCATGGGAAAGGAGCAGAAAAGCTCAGGCCAGCTGGGGACCCCCAGGCTGGTGAGAGGGGTCTGTGTCCCCTCCTCTGTCCCTCTGCAAGGCATGTGTACCCAGAGCCTCCACCTTACACGGCTGCACCCACACACCCCTCCCATCACCTGCAGTCCCAACAAGGAGGAGTGGAAGGGACCCTGGTGAACAGTGATCTGTAGAATTTTGCCATAAACCGGGCTTTTTTCACCCAATCAGTGAACATTGGTACATATCCCTGGTGCCAGCTACTGCTTCTAGTGAATTCTCTCTTTGTTAACCTGGATTACTGCGTGGAGTTAGGACTCCTGTGTGTTGCCCCCTTCCCATCCCGGAGCACATGGAGACCCACAGAGCTCATGTCATCCTTGATCCACAGGACTTGATTTCTGCAAAGCCACCCATCCTCTACTCAACCCCTCATCTTAAACATGGCAGAACCCAGCTGCGCAGCACTGCCTGTCTCAGACAGCATCAAACCCCTGTTGCTGCCCTCCGCTGGGGCAGGACATCTGGGACAGGGCAGGGTAAGGCTGCACAGCATCACCCAAGTGTGCTGTGAAGTGCCCATGTGGCAGGGAGCCACAGCTCCCACAGGATGACTCCTGGGTTTGGCAGATGAACCACATTGCAGCCTGGGGTCCTTCCTAGCATGGGTGGCACAAGCCCAATCCAGGGGAGAAGCTGGGAGAAAAGGCTGGGCAGGGCACTGTGAGGGATCTAGGGGAGAACGGGGACCATGACAGGTCATGGGGAAGAGTAGCAGTGCCCTGGAAATTCTTCTCCCTCCATCAAACCCTGAGCCCACATCAGGGATGGGTGAAGCAGAGCCAAACCTGCCCATGTCCTGAGAGATGGAGCAGGTGGGTTCTCACTCACATCTACTAGCCTTCCCCCGTCTGCAGACCAGCCAAGCCACATTCTTAATGTCCCTCACCTCCTGCCATGGCAGGACAACCAGGACCTACGGTTGCTCAGCCTGAGCTGTAAATGCTAATCAGCACTGTTTGGTGAGCAAGACCCAGAAAAGGAAAGATGGGGTCATGCTCTCGGCAAAGCCTTGTATATAGAGCTGCTCCCCTGATACATGATGTAGGTTAGTGAATCACTGCCTGCTTTTTCTCACCCATTGGTTAGGGATGCAAAGACATACTCCAGGAGCACCTCCCAACGGCTCTCACCTGCCAGTGCAGGTGAGCATGGGGTTCTCCACCATCATGAGTGGTGTTGGCCACACAGCCTGCGGGCGAGCCATGCTGCTGGTGGTCAGCGGTGCCAGACATGTGCCCTGTCTTTGCAGGGTGGCCATGGTGGGGTTTCATGGGGCCAGGCTGCTCTGCCTAGGGACAGCCTCCTGCTGCCCTCCGAGGCCATGTCAGGCTGTACCCCCTGCAGTGCCCTAGAGAAAGGGGATACAGGACTATTCAGGCCCTTGCTCTGCCCCATAGGACCATCATCACACACCACAGCCCAGCACTACCTGCCTGCTGGCTGGCTGGCTGGACATCCCAAGAAACAGAGCTCAACTCCCACTTCTCTGTTGGCTTTCAGTTGCTGACTGTCAAGCGCCACCGGAGCTGGAGCATGGCTTTGTCACCTTCTCCTCCAGGAACAACCTCACCACCTACCGAGCAGCCATCCAGTACCACTGCCAGCACCCCTACTACCACATGGCCCCCAACCACACGGGTGAGCAGTGGGGCCAAGTCATGTCCCCATGGCATGATGTGGGTGGGTGCGTGGCCATCCAGGGGGGAGTTTGGGATGGCTGTTCCGGGATGTCCTGCAAGCATCAGGCTGTGGATGTAGCCTGCACACATCATACCCTGTGTCTGCACTGTCTGGATTGTCAGACTGATCGCATCCTGCTGCACGATGAGGTAGGATGGAGTTAGCACTGCCTGGTGCTTTACCCACATATTTTGTGGCCTTGGCAGAGCAGTGTGTCTGCTCTCCTGCACTCTGCCTTCTCACCCAGTCATCTGCTCCCTGCAGCATATGAAATCTTCTATATCTGTGAAAGGAGCTGTTGCTGGAGAGCACGCCAGGTCCAGTAGCCCCAGAAAGGGCTCTACAAGACTCCCCATCCCAGCACCCAAATATCCAGAGTAGCCAAAGCTGAACACACAAAGCTGATCCCACAGCAGTGGGATCACAGCAGACTGGGTTTCCACCTTAACCCCCTTGTCCACAACCACAGAGGCACCACAAGGTGCTCTGCCATGCACCACAGGTCTCTACACCCTTCGAACCCAGCTCTGGGCAGCAGAAGGGGTGTGCACACATACCCCAGCCCTCCTTCCTCCTCCTCCCTCAGCAAGCAAAGCCAAAGGATTTCCTCACATTCCTGCCTCCCTGCTCATATCCCCCTGCATCTGGTCCCAGCATCCGGCATGCATCAGCGGAACAGGCACTGACAGCATTAACGGGGCAGCAGCTCCCAGAAAAGACAACTCAAGGCAATGAAACCAAGGATAGTGCATGTCCCCTGCATGAGGTCAGGGCTAACAGGGACCCCCAGGGAAAGGAGCGCAGAGAGAGTAAAAGGAAAGTCACCTCTTGCTCTGGAAAAGGATTCAAAGAGTCTGACGGCTGGGCAACATCTCACTGCAAAAGACATCCCCTCATGCCAGGGCCACTGCCCAGCTAATGCTTTGCTCTCTTCCAGCCACCTACACATGTGATGCATCAGGGGTATGGAGGAATGAGGAGCTGGGGACCAAGCTGCCATCCTGCCGACCAGGTACTACCGATGGGGCAAGGGGTGCGGAGCAGGGACATGCAGGGAGGAGGATGTCTCAATGCCTGACCTCCTGCTGCTTCCCTAGGCAGGGATCACACTCCCTGGTGACAGCACTGTATGTCTTGGCTATATGTATCCAGCTGCTGCAACACGTGGCCAGGAGGGTGATGGGGACAGAGGCCTTCTGCTGTCCCATCTGGCCCAGATGGTCAGGGTGCAGTGGTGGCACTGGGCAGCAGCCATGAGGGCATGACTCCCTGGCAGTACAGGGCAGCAGTGGGGTCACAGCCATTGGGGCTCCCCAAGCTCCCCGCTCCAACAGACAGGGAAACCAGCAGCCCCAGCAAGCCATGGCAGAGCCCTCTGGCCATGTTCAGCCCCCAGTGTCACTGGAGGTAGCTCCAGCCAAGGGCAGAGCATTACCTGCCCAGTGCCACTGGCTGTCAGCTCCCAATAGCAGTGTGTCCACATGCAGGAGCAATTAGCATCTCTCCAAGCCTTGCAGAAAAACCCAGCCACTTCGCAGGGAAGGAAAAGTCCCAAGCCTTTGTGCAGTGGCAGAAATGTCTGCAACCAGCAAGTTTCCAGGCCAGGCGCCCACTCAGGATTAAACAAAAGTCTCTGGGATGTTGGCTGGCCATAGCCAAGCATGGAGCCAGGTCTGGCTGCCAGGCCGGGGGGGCCAGAGGCAGCCCCGGGTGCAGGTTGTGGTTGGATGTGCAGGGATGGCTCTCCGCAGAGGTGACGTGATCTGGCTGCTGTGCAGCAGCTGCAGCTGCGACATCCCCGGGGTTCGGGAGCTGGCTCAGCCACATGGAGGGTAGCTGCTCTCTGGTCACACTGAGCAACTGTAAGGCCAGAGGAAGGACCCTCTGAGACTCCCTGCAGTCCACGGAGCTCCAACACCAGGGCTGTGGCTGCTCTTCTTGCGGTGACTGCTCCCTGCATCTCTCCTTGATGCTTCAGCCTGAACTAATTTGAGCTGGGAGCATACAGGGACATCTTTTGGGGCCAGATCTGCTTTCGTGGGCCATTTCCAGGCCTTCTGATTAGTGACAGAAGTCAGAGAGACTTCAGGAAAATGGAAAATCCCAGAGAGAGGGTGACGCTCTCCTGAGATCGGGATCTGCAGGCAGCAGCTGGCCAGCTGCTCTTCAGATCTTCCCCCATGTCTCACGCCACCTCCCCATCAGTAGAAACTTCTCTTCCAGGCCTCTCCGTGCCTGCCTCTGCCATTAGTGGGAGCATTTGCAGCCTGGTCAGCATTTTTGGTATGTAATTTAATAGAATAAATATTTGGCTGGATGCACTTCCTCTAAAACCATCTCCCTGGGACGGCAGTCAGCTTCGGTGCAGCAGACCAGCTGGGCTGGGCTGGGACACAGGAATTACTTGCCTGAGCATGTTTTCTATTCCCTGCAGCACTGGGAAAGGCAGGGGTGCAGAGCAGACACAGAGGCACTCACCATGCTCCCTCCTTGCAGTTGCAGTTTTCCTAGTGGCAGACGCCATCCACAACAAATCCGTGTAAGCGGGATTTAGCCCCGATCCCATTGCCCTGGGGTTTTTGGAGAAAACGTTTGGGACTCACTGGGCCTTGACTGTCCCAGGGTGGACTCCTGCAGAGCCAGGACAGTAGGAGCAGGGAGCTCGCAGCTCTGAAGATGCCTCCTTTCCTGGTCCAGCATGGGGTTTAGTGGCTCAACTTGGTTTCAACTTGGACCCAATTGTCCTGGGGCTGTGAGCAAAGAAACATGCTCTATGCTCCAAAAGTATTCCTGAAACAGCTCATACAGCAGAGAGAGTGGAAGAGCCCAGAGTCATGTAGCAGGCTGGTGACAGAAGCAGCACTAGCATGAAGGTTTCCTGGCTTCATGTTTAACCCTCAGGCTTAGAGAAACATAGAGTGGCTCCTACTTCACAGAAGAAACTGGACAACCCCTACAGGCTTCAGACTGGCCTCTTTGCCCATGACTAGCTTCACAAGGGCTGAACAAGGTCACCCCACCATCCTCATGGAAGAGCAATAGACTGCCTCTTTTCCAGGAGGGCAAACCACTGCTGCCAGAAATGGTTCCACTGGGCAAGGAAGACAAAAAAGGATCTGGGGCTGCCCTTAGGAAGCAAAACCCTTCAGAAGGACAGATGTGTTCCTTTCCCTGACACATGTCCAAAGACCTGTTAGCATAGGGGATGAGGTGTAATGCCCAGCCTGCTCCACTCTGCCAAGAGAAGGCAAAGAGTTGCCCTCTCTGTTAAAAAAAGGCACAAGTGAGTGTTTGGTTTGAAGATAACCATCCAAGTAGCACAAACTACAGGGATGTCCCTTTTCATTTGTTCCCTAGGTAAGTGCTGGCAGTAACTGTCCTGTCCTTTTTGTCCCCAGTATGTGGCCGGCCAGCTCGTCCTCTGCCTGGGATCATCAAGCGCATCATTGGTGGGCGAAATGCAGAGCCTGGCTTCTTCCCCTGGCAGGCCCTAATTGTGGTGGAGGACATGTCCCGGGTGCCCAACGACAAATGGTTTGGCAGCGGGGCCCTGCTATCAGACTCCTGGGTGCTGACAGCCGCCCATGTGCTCCGCTCCCAGCGGCGAGACAAGACTGTTATCCCTGTCTCCAAGGAGCATGTCACTGTCTACCTGGCTCTTCACGATGTGAGGAACAAGATGGAGGCTGTCAACCGGACAGTGGAGAAGATCATCCTCCATGAAGAGTTTGACATCCAGAACTACAACCACGACATCGCTCTGGTCAAGCTGAAGGAGAAGGTGACCATGGGGAACTACGTCATGCCTGTCTGCCTGCCCCAGTTTGAGCATGAGCTGGAGGGGCCTCACCCCAACACGCTGGGGCTGGTGGCTGGCTGGGGTATTTCCAACCCCAACATCACAGTGGACGAAATCATCAGCTCGGGCATGAGGACGCTGTCCGACATCCTGCAGTACGTCAAACTGCCAGTGGTGCTGCACGCGGAGTGCAAGACCAGCTACGAGTCACGGTCAGGGAACTACAGTGTGACCGAGAACATGTTCTGTGCTGGCTACTACGAAGGTGGGAAGGACACTTGCTTGGGAGACAGCGGAGGAGCCTTCGTTATCCAGGACCCAGGAACCCGGAGGTGGGTGGCCCAAGGGCTGGTCTCATGGGGTGGCCCAGAGGAGTGTGGCAGCAAGCAGGTGTACGGTGTGTACACCAAAGTCTCTAACTATGTGGACTGGGTGGAGAAGAAAACAGGATCCTCAGAGAGGTGGACATTTCTGGACCCAGAGCTGGAGAGATGAGTGACTAAGTCACCAAGTACCACAGCTCCCTTTCTTCTTCTTGTTGTTTAATGTGCTCCAGACTCTGGTCTTTTGCAAGCAGTAGCCATGATGCTCGCTAGGCCTTTGCCAGCCCTCCATGTCATTTGTTTCTCTTGGTCCTGCATCCCTTCGCTTGTGCTCTTACGAAATGCTTGCTAGGGAGATGGAGGAAGGGAGCGAAGGGCAAGATCCTCAGCTTGTGCTGCCCATGTCCAAACCTCACCCACACTCCCATGGAGCCTCCCTCCAAGCCAAGACAAAGGCACAGCAATGGAGGCAGCATTTCCCTGCTACCAAAGCTTTGGGCCATGCACAGAGAATTGCCCACACCCCCAGGGCTCTCCAGCCAGATCTTCCCATCCGATGACGCAACTGTAGGAGCTACATAGGCTATGGATAGTGCAGGAAACCCAGCTGGGCAAGCCTGGATCTCACAGGTCCCCCATGCTGTGGAACACCTTTTCTGTGCAAGGAGTAGTGAGAGAGCCCTGGGGGTTTGCTATGATATTTATTTGCAAACAGATGTCTCTGCCTGATGACATCTCGGGTGATATCCACCTGGCCCCAGGAATGTGAGGATATATCCACATTAGCTCTAAACTTCAGTCACAGCTTGAAAGCTAATGGCTGCCAAGACGGCACCAACACAAGTGGGCTACCCTTACCCCACCGTGTGGGCTGGGTGCCCCATAAAGGACACAAGGACAGGGAGCAGGGTTTGGACCCAGTGTCACCCTTACCTCCAACTACCAAAATTTCTGAGACCCTCCATCACCTCAAGCCCTCTCCAGTCCTCCTCCCAGACTACCTCTTGGAACGGTTTCCAGCCACAGCAGACCTCCCAAGGAAAGTTCTCCAACACACAAGGCAGCATCACATCTGCTGTACCTGAGCAATACTTATTTTCATCAGAATCATTTCAGATAAAATGTCCTTCCTTGGGGTTTCACCTCTTCTGTAGGGACCTGGGTAGTGCTTCATGGCAGTGCATTCATTCTTGCAAGAACCTAGTCCCTTTTAACTGCTTTTAAGGCCATGGATTTGTTTGATTGATGGCATTCAAAGTTTATTCATGGTTCTTGCCTATTGCAATTGTCCAAGTCATTCTACACTGACCCAAACTCACCTAACACACCATAAGTATTCACATGTCCCCAGCCTCCCTCCATGCCCCATGCAGACAAGTAAGCTCCACCAAGGAACAAGGTCAGGTGAGCTTACCTTTCTTCAGCAGGGACATCATCTCCTTCACTTGCCAGCAAAGCCCTCCTATAGCTGTAAGCAACATGCAAAAATTGCCTGCTGTTCTCTCTGCATGCCTGTAGCCTCCTTTGGGCCTATTCTTCTCTTGGTTTTGCGATGCAAGGAAGGAGTCAACAGTGAATGAGCTACTCTGCCATTTTGCTATCATCCAAAAAGCCATTTGTAGAGCATGTAGAGGAGCAGAAGGCCTAAGGAAGGTTGAATTTGCAGACACACCAAGAACTGTACTCTTGGTTATGTCATGTAACTGCAACCTATTTTTTATATATATATATTTCTTTTTTGATACTACATTCTGTAAAATATCCGATGTCACGTAAGGATGGTTCTGTGTAATCTTCCTCCTGAAAACAAAATAAACTTTGATATTTACTGAGTTTGTGCCCTAATACTTTTATTCCAAGAGGAATGTGGTCAAGGCTGGTTGCTGGTCTCTGCCATGCACACCTGCGTTCCCAGGGGGATTCTCACACTGTCCCTCACCCCGACAGCTGCTCACTTATGAGCCCATCCCCGCTAGCTGTTGGACTGAGAGAGTGTGTCTTCACAGCAGAGGCTCTGCAGCAAGCACAGATGGCAGCTGAGGCAGGGACACAGCTCTGTCGGGCATCTCTTCTCTGCGCCACAGGCTGTAAAAATCCAGCCTTTGGAGGGAGCTGAAAATCATGGGCAATTTTTCCTACCATGTGCCTGGATCCAGGGCTAAGAGCTGGGCTATTGATCCCTATTTTCCTACAGTACAGAACTGAAACAACAGCACCAGGCTCCTCTGGGTTGACAGCAGGGACGAGGGCGGTGGGTCTGGCTCACTCATGGGTTCAGCAACATGTCCAGAGGCATCAGAGGGATGAAGGGGAGGAGAGAGAAACAGCAAAATCAAAGCATGGTCCCCAGAGCATTAAACCATCCTCTGTAGGATCTGAGCCTAGACAGCTCCAGGGCAAGTTAAAAAATATTGCTGCCCTAGAACAGATCAGTCATAAATACAGCCTCTCCTCTGCCTCCTGTCGATAGCTCTGCCGGGAAATCTCCGACGCACCCAGCCCTCACCCCCTACACACCAAGCTGCCATGCTGCCAAGTGCCAACCCCTCCTGCCCCGCAGCCGCTGTGGCTGGCTGCAGGGAGGGCTGGCAATGGGCAGCAGAGGAGAAAAGCCAGAGCAACAACAATGGGCTTTGCATTTGCTGGCACCTCGCGACCTGCCGGAGTGGTGAGAGCTTCTCTCCAGGGAGACAGGCGCGGAGACAGCAATTTATCAGTCTGGCTGCAGTGAAAGGCCAGCAAAACATCCCTGGGTGAGGTCTGTCTGTGCCTGGCTGTGTGTGAGTGCCCAGCGTGAGCCGAGTCAGTTGTGGCAGAGCCCAGCGGTGGACGGACCAGGGGGAACAGCCAGGACCTGCCTGGGACCCACAGAGAGAAAGAGCATCCTTCATCCCTCAGCCACCTTCCCTGGGATGGGCTTGCTCCCCCCATGCTAGCTGCAGAACTGGCCACTGTTCAGCTTCCCTGGGGGCTGAGCTGAGACATGGGGACTTGCTCAGGACTTCAAAATTACCAAAAGCCATGAAAAGCAGCACTTTTTAGGCAGTTTGCTGAGAAACAAGTGTGAGATGGGCACAACTGCACACCAGAGCAAGGTATCCTGGAAGGAGCCCATAAATGGGGCTGCAGCTGAGAAACCTACCTATGCTCCAAGTAATGGGGAGGGGATGAAGGGACTGCATGATGGAGTGGGCAGAGGACCCCCAAACATCCATGTACACTATGAGAAGAGAGGCAGGCAAGCAGGCAACACCGGTGAGGGAACTAGGGAAATAGCTGCGTGCATATAGGGTGTGTGCAGAGGGCATTGCAGGGGAGCAAGACATGGCTCTGCCCTTGTAAAACAGCAGAGAGACCTAAGCAAGAACATAAGGACCCCCACAGGGATGTGGTCTCCACCAGAACTGGCTTCCCAGGCAGAGGCGAGGGAGTTCCCCCTCAGCAGCTGGGTGGCTGGGGAGGCTACAGGCAGCCAGCCATGATGACTGGGGCTGGGAAAACCTCAGCATGGAAATAAGAGGGTCTTTGGGCAATGGCAGCAAGAAACTTGGCCATGTCTCTGCTTCATGACATAACGCCAGCGGGGAGAGGGCGGGCTGCTCCCACTGCAGGCATGCTCCCAGTCCAGGCTGCAGGATCAGCCTCCTCCTCCTCCCCAGCAGAGCCACCCAGCCCCAGTCAGCCAAGGAAGGAGAAGCATCCTCCACAAAGACAGGTCAATTCAGATACGAGACCCTTTGAGTCCCAAGCAGTCCCTCAGCCACTGTTCCCCTGCCAAAAATGCTCACTCATATTCACTTCAAGGGGGACAGGTCATGCTGGCTCTCCTTCCTGGGGAAGTCCCTACTGGTGGCACCACACCAGTCCCCAGCCCTGCTGCTGTGGCACCACTGTACCCCAGATGGAGTTGGGGGCCAGGAGGGGTTTGAGACCCCATGCTTTGTATCATGTGAAAACCTCCAGTGCTCTGAGACTAGAAAATCACAGTGAGAGACTGGCTCAGCCACAGACCAGGACAGTATCCACGCAAGTTATGGTTTATGGGGACCACACTACAGGAACATAGCTGGACACAGGAATGTCTCACACTTCCCAGGGCTGGCGGGTCACTGATCCCAGTGTTTCCCAGTGCAGTGCCAGAGATCTCGCAGCTCCATCTGCTGGCTCCGTGGCCAGGGCTGCAGACACTGCAGAGGAGGGAAGGTGCCAGGGACGGGGGAAGAGTTGGTGGGATGAGCAGGACAGCACGCTTAAGAAACAAAATCCACATGGCCCCTGGATCACACAGGGTTTCCTTGTTATTTTGATTTTTTTTTAACCAATAGCCTGCAAGCTGCATGTATGAAAATACAGGAGAATCTCACACCAGCAAAAAAAAACAACCCAGTGAGCAGTGTGAAAGGTCCTGCAGGACACAGCAGGCAGGAGAGCACCTGAGAAGCTGTGCAGCCAGGGCTTGATGCTGTGCAAGCTGCAGCAGTTGTGCTGGGTTTGGTTATTGCATTTTCAGCTCATCTTTCTTCCATTAATTCAGTCATGGAATCTTTTCTACCATGTCCACCTTCAGCACTGAAGCATTTGCAAAGTCAGGCAGGGACAGATGCAGCTGCATCAGCGGCTCTGGAAGTCTGGCCCGCGTTGGACTCATTTGCCAGATGGCCCAAAACACAATTTCAGTACCCAGAGTAGTTTGAGGGTTGTTGACTTCATCTCTTGCTACTCAGAGTGAGCAGCAGGTCCCCCTGTGCAGAGCCGCGCAGTCAGTAGGGACCAGGGCAGCCAGGGCTGATGGACTAACTTCACTCATGCAAGCTCTACACTGAATTGTCCTCCCCCTAACAGCATGACACCAGTCTGGGTAGTTCAACACAAACATGAGCTCGGGGTTGGCACCAGCATTAAAGATTTTAGGAGCCAGGCTGCCTGCTGGAACCAGCCTGGTCCCCTTTCCTAGCCCATCCTGGCCCCGCTGCCAGAAGAAGGGGTCTTCGGGGAGGGAAGCATCAGGCCCCAGATCTATCTGGGGCTCCAGCTCTTCACCCATGCTGGCTCATCACAGCTCAGCGGAAAGCTAGCGTCAAGCCCAGGGCCAGGGGAGTCAAAAATAGAGAAGAAAAATAGAAGGAAGGTGTGGGTGGGAAGGCAGGGCAGGTGAGGAGATATCTTGAGGAGCTGAAAGATGTGTAACCTACAGCTCTGCATCTTGCACAATCTCCGTGGGGGCTGGCAGCCAAGGTTTCCATTTGCTGCCACCCAGGCAAGGTCTCTGGTCAATGCCCAGGGTCCTGCCCAGGGTGAAAATGGTTGGTGTGGGGCCTCTCATTGGCAATGCAGAGCCACAGCCTCTCTCTGCTCTGGGATCCCACAGCTTGGTGCAGATGCAGGGACTGCTCAGATGTTGCCCTGTGTCCCAGCAGACAGAGGCTCTCCATCTCCTCATCCCCTGAGTGCAAACCCAGTGGACCTGCCTCAAGCATGGTATAAGTACCCCTGCTCACTGGAGGAGCCCTTTGCATCTTGACACCAACATGGAGAAACTCTGGCCAAACACCAGCTGGCCTTTGGCCCTGTGGAGCTGCTGCACTCCCCTCCCTTCCAATTACAATGTATTTTTAAAGTTTGACAATAACCCACCGTGTCTGGAACAAAATGGGAAAACCTCTCCCAGCTTCACCCACCTCCAAACTGCCCCTTTCATGTCAAAAGCTGTTTTCTACAAGCAAACTTTGAGAAAGGAAAAGGTCCATGTGGTAGCCCATCATCCCTGGTCCCGATCCAACAGGGACCGAGTTGGCAGTCCCCTACCTCCCAGGCACACAGTACAGCACAAACTCCTTCCAGCCAAGCTCGAGGGCATGGAACTGCAGGGTATTGTCCTCCTGAAACATCCATGGCTCTTGTTAAGTGCATCTCTGCACTCTTCACTGCAAAAATGTCCTGCCAGGCCCCCATGGTCCCGCCTGGACAGCTATGGGGCAGGTGATCTCAAAATCAGCTGCCAGGTCCTGTTAGGGTTAGGGTTTGGAGAACCACAAAGCCTAAAGCTCCAGGGATACTGGGGCTGGAAAAGGCATGCAAAAAGGAGCACAGCTTGCACCAGTATTGATCCCTCCACACCTTTCTCATCTGGGACACCCACGGTACTGGGTATCTCGGTCTCAGCCCCAGTTTTCCATTACGATTAGGGTTAGGGTGATGGCACGGAGTGCCATCAGCAGCAGAGTGACTGGGACAGGACCACCTGCCCTGTGGAATCTGCGCATCCTCTTGGACTCCTCTGTGTCAGTGGCTGAGATTTACCCAGGGGTGGTTGATGGCAGGGAAAACCTAAACATTTTGACATCTCTCCTTTACTTTCAGGGCAGCCACATGTGTGTTAAAACACTGAGCTATTTTCACAGAATCACAGAACAGCCTTCAATGGAAGAGACCTCTAAGAACATCCAGTCCAACCATTAACCCAGCACTGCCAAGTCACCACTACACCATACCCCTCAGCACCTCATCTACAAAGCTCTTAAATCCCTCCGGGGATGGGGACTTCACCACTGCCCTGGGCAGCCTGTGCCAATGTTTGACAACCATTTCCGTGAAGAAATTTTTCATAATATCCAGTCTAAACCTCCTCTGGCACAACTTGAGGCCATTACCCCTCATCCATCCTATTACTCCCAGGTAATAGTTACCTGGGAGAAGAGACCAACCCCTGCCTTGCTACCCCCTCCTTTCAGGGAGTCATAGAGAGCAATGAGGTCTCCCCTCAGCCTCCTCTTCTCCAGACTGAACCCCCCAGTTCCCTCAGCTTCTCCTCGTCAGACTTGTGCTCCAGACCCTTTACCAGCTCCGTTGCCCTTCTCTGGACATGCTCCAGCACCTCAGTGTCCTTCTTGTAGTGAGGGACCCAAAACTGAACATAGTATTCGAGGTGCAGCCTTATCAGAACTGAGTACAGGGGGACAATCACTTCCCTGGTCCTGCTGGCCACATCATTTCTGATGCAAGCCAGGATGCCATTGGCCTTCTTGGCCACCCAGGCACACTGCTGGCTCACAGTCTGCTGGCTGGCGACCAGCACCCCCAGATCCTTTTCCACCAGGCAGCTTTCCAGCCACTCCTCCCCAAGCCTGTAGCGTTGCATGGGGTTGTTGTGGCTGAAGTGCAGGATCCAGCACTTGGCCTTATTGAACCTCATACAATTGGCCTCGGCCCATTGATCCAGCCTGTCCAGATCCCTCTGCAGAGCCTCCCTACCCTCAGGGAGATCAACACTTCCACCCAACTTGGTGTTGTCTGCAAACTGACTGAGGGTGCACTCAATCCCCTCATCCAAATCATTGATAAAGATATTAAAAAAGACCAGCCCCAGCACTGAGCCCTGGGGAACACCACTTGTTACCAGCCTCCAACTGTATTTAACTCCATTCACCACAACTCTCTGGGCCCTGTGAGCCAACCAATTTTTAACCCAGTGAAGAGCCCACCTGTTTTGAGGAGGAGGAGCCCCCCAGGGAGGCAGCCCTCTCTCCTGGCACTCCCATATTCACCCAAACAAACCGATCACTTCATCTGAGGAATCTGTGGTTTCAACCCAGCCCTTCCTCCCCGAGGCTGCTGCTGTGAGGCGGAGGGATGCTCCTCACCAGGACAGACACCGATCCCCCCCACATTGCCCACCTCAGGAGACAAAACACTGCCCCTCAGGCACGCGGATCGATAGGGGTCTGGTGGCACCCCTGGCACAGGAACCGTCCCCTGCCTCCAAAACCCAGCTGTGATGGAAATCAGCCCCCCATTACATCATGGCAACACAACTCAAATCGTGACTCATGATGCACTGAGCTGTGGCAGACATCTCTGAGAAGGAGCCCAGCGCTGGTCCCTCTATTAAAGTCTTTGACTTGCTTTTACTAAAGGGACTTTCCCAGAACTACCCACAGAGCCGAAACTGCTTTGACGTCCTGTTCCACTTCACATACACCTCCCAGCACTGCCTGAGCACCTTGCCACTTATTGTCACACGTCTGGAAACAAAAGCTGCTCCTGCAGGTACCCCCGCAGCCCGGCCTTGGCAGGGTCCAGGGATGAGCGCTTTCCCAGCCCTGGCACGACCCCACTGTGCTGGAAAGTCCCTGTCAAGGACAGACCCTGCCAGTCCTTTCCATCCTGGCATGCCAGCTGTGGCTCCTCCATGGGATGCAAGAAGGAGGCAAACACAAGGGGCAGCCCAGGCGGTAATTTCCCTGCTGCTTTCACACAGCCTGAAATTATTTTTGACTTCAGCTCCCATGCCCAGGTGAGAGGAGGAAGGTTTCCCCAAGGCTCCTTATCCTTCTCTCCATCTCTCACTGTGCATCAGCCTCCCCGTCCCCACCCCTCCAGCTCGGGGACAAAGTGGCCACACTGCCCATGAGGACCCTGCTTGGCCGACGTGCATCCCATCCCTGCTGGACATCCCTTCCCTTTGGGGTCACCCCACATGCAGATGGCTCCATCCTACCAGTGGTCCCCAGGAGGGGCAGAAAGGGACATTCAATCCCAGTCCCCAAGCAGGACCGCAGAGTGAGACATCCCCTCAGCAGCAGGGATGTTGTGTCCATGGGCACAGCAAGGCTTGCAAGACAGATGGACTGCCACCTGAGCAACAGGGCATAACTCTAAATCTGTCTTTCACTGCCTGCTTCATACAGGGCGTTTTTTGCTATTCTGAAGACTTCCCCCAACTTTTTCTGCACTAAACACACCCAATTATTTTCCATCCATCATTTTTTAAGGACGTTTTTGCTCTTTTCTCCAGGTCATCAGGGTGAATTTGATTCTAAGTCTCCTCCCAGATGGCCCCCACACCCTCCCTCAATAGCATATGGCCTTCATCTGAGCCATGCCTGCCCAGAAAACCCGTTTAATGTGTTTGTCATCATAAGCTATTGATAACTGCTGTTGGGATACAGCTTCTTAGGCAGCCCTCCACCCACAGTGGCAGAATTTCCCATTTCCTTAATTTGCTTATGAGAATGTCACGTAAGGCAGCATGAAGATAGCATCACTCCTGCTTTCCCTGCAGTACGCAGCCCGTCGACCTAATAGAGAGAAAATGAAGTTGGTTTGACATAATGTGTTCCTGTTAAATCTGTGTTCTCAGCCCCAGCGCTGCCCTCTCTCGTTGTTTACCACATGGTGGCCTTACTAATTTGTTCCAGTGGTTTTCTGGGTACCGAGGCAGCCTGACTCATCTGGTTTCCAGGATCCTCTTTTTTCCCCCTTCCTTGAAGCAGATGGTGAATTGGGCATCCATTTCCTTCTGGGACACGGCTCTACACTAGCTCTCTGCACCCCTGTCCCCCTCTGACCTTGCCACCATTGACAGTGAACACTTGCCAGCCCACCATGGTGAAAACCCATCACCTCTACAGACAAGCAATGGTGGTAGGATGACTTTCAGATGGAACCGTCTTCATAGTCAAGCCCTTGGAATAGAGGGGTCCACCTGTCCCAGGGTGGATCTGAGGCAAAGGGGATCCTTTGGAAGTGGGGATATGCCCAAACTGGATTTTAGAGAGGGGACATTGCCCCTTTGTCCCCTGGACTTCTGGGATGGAGAGGGATGCTGAACAATGGGAAGAGATTGAAGGGAGGAGGTGGCTGTGAAGATGCAGGCAGGTACCTCCCGTTTTGCCGATTCCTAGGCCTAGTACAAAGGACATAGGCAGCAGTAAAACAAACCAATATCCAGATTCTGTTGCACACAAAAGGTCAGTACATGGGTGATCACTGGGGGTAAAAACAAGTCAGTCAGGTTACACATAAAATCATCATCCCCAACGACCCCAGGAACAACACAGCACGGCCAACAATCGGTGGAACAAACAAAGCAACAAAGTCTCGCATAGAAGAAATGGGAGACAGCCAAGCCAAGAGGCTAATAACATAGGACAGAGGCAAACTCACACTGTTCCCACAGAGCCTGCGTTCACAAGCACGAAGCCTGACCCGGCCCCACTTGCAGGGACAGTCGGGAGGTCCTGCCCCAACAGGAAAACTCTGTAAAGTGCATCCACTTCACAACTAAACACCCCACCCTTCCTGCAAGTGGTCCCAGCTTTTATTCCCAAAGCAGGACACCTGTTTGGTCTTGGGGGCAGTGGAGTAGGCAGGCCCAGGGCTCTTGCCTGGCTGGGGGACACAGGCTGCCTCACTTGCCCTCCAAACCCCACATGCCAGGATCCAGTCTGCCTCCTCAAGCAGCATATCCCACCAAAGGGAGGAAGAGAGAGAAGGAGAAACCTTGGAGACGACTCAAAGCAAAACTAGAGAAAGCAAAATGAGGGCAGCAGGAGGAAACGCAGATGTTCTGCAAGCCTGCAGCAGGCTCAGCAACAGGCAGGGCAAGGCTCTCAGTGGGATGGGACGGAGGAGATGCTGTGGACCTGGACCCCTCAGGACACATCAGGGCTGTGCAAGACGGCCATGGTTAGGGGTCCAGGCAACCTGCCCAGCAGCCCAGCCCTCCCATTATCAACCACAGCACCCACCAGCTCACTCCAGACTGTCCCCTCCAGGACAGACAGCTGCTTTCCCAGTAAGACAAGGCCATGGCAATGCTCCCATACTGTAGTGCCCAGCAAACCAGTCTCACCCAGAGATCACCCCATTAATTCAGGGGCCACATAACCCACACACCCTGCTGCAATACCTCCAGCCCAACCTCTCCAAAACCAAAACACAGCTCTGAGGTCTCTCAGTGACCAGGACAGTCCTCACTTGTAAGTGACCTTACTGCCACACAACCTGACCGCCCCTTCTCCCCTCATCATCTGCAATGTCCCGTTTTGCAGAAATGATGCTTCACTGCTCCGTGGCACAGTTCTCCTCAAAGCTGCTGACATAAGCAGCAGGAGAGGGCTTCTTCTCCATCTTCATCTGCCTGCCCAGTTTTCTCAAGACCTGGTTTTGGGGCTTGAGTTTCTTTAAGGGATGTTTGCGCACATGTTCCAAATCACCTTTAATCAAGGCGGGGTATATAAGGAGCCAGGCTGGCTCTCAAGTATCTGTATAGGGGTTTTGCTTGCTTAGGTGTGGCTTGGGCATGCTGAAGCCATACATCTGGCTTCCTGCAGATGCAGACTAGGATCAGCCCCTGCTCTCTGAGGTCTCCTTGCAGTGTCATGTCATTCTGCTTCAGCAAGACCCCAGAGTGGAACTGGGGATAAGCTCTGCTCTCCAGAGTAGAGCTTCCTTCTCCAGGAAGCTGACAAAGCATTTGGCACTAATTCTGGTGGCAGCCACTCCTCAGGGAAGCGTCACGTGTCTGTGGTTGGAAGTGGCTGCTCTAACTGCCAGACCAGAGTGTGCAGGAAGCACAGAAGCTTTGGTGCCTGCAGCTCCCCTACTTGGCTGCACCCAGGTCCTGCGGCACACGGATGGGGTGGCTGGGGGCTGTGTGTCTGCAGTGCATGTCCTCACAGGTAAGGGGTGTATGTGTGTATGTGTTTGGCACATGGTAGCTGTGTAAAGTTGGGGGGGTGCATGTAGATTTGCATGGGCAGCTGTGTCCACATTTGTGTGTGCATGAGCAGTTGTGTGTGCTTGCACAAAAGGGTACATGGTCAGGCTAGGGATACTTGCTCTGGGGTGATACAGGGGAAAAAATTGGAAAACACACACACCCCACACACACACACACCCCAGTTTGGCTGCTGTACATTTGTGAGCACGAAGTGTAGGGCAAAGGGCTCTCAAGTGCATCCTGTATCACTCAGTCATGCTAGTAGGAATGAGGAGGGCAGACCCAAACCTACACCCTCTCTCCTCTGGCCTTTCTGGAGTCATTCCCAGGCATAGCACATCGTGACAGCAAGGAAAAGTCAGGTTCAGGTGCTACTTAATTTTACAGGGCCTTGTTCTCTTGCACTACTGTAAGCCTCAATTCTCCCAAAATGGAATGCTGAGGACCAGACCAGGGCCCTGCTCTTGCTCTGTTAGCAGCCAGTGGCTCTGTGGCACAGGGGTTTGCTCCAGTGGCTGCAATTACAGCAGGAAGCGAGGTCAAAAATCAAAGCCAGGTGGTAGGGTCTGCCTAACCACTCTGCAGCAAACCTCCTCTCCACAGCCCAAACCAAAGACCACTGAAACCCTGCCACCCATGTCCATTCAGCAAAGCAGCTGCAGCAGAAAGGATGTACCCCAAAACCATATCAGACTCATTGCAGCTCAGTCTCTTCTTGGTGTAGGCAGGGAAAGCCAAAGGACTTGTGGGTGTCAGCTCAGTGCCCCCACAAAACCTGTGGCAAACCTTAGCATCATAGGTGGGAATGATTTTGTGTCCCTGCTTAATTTGGAGGGGAGAAAAGGGGTGTAAACCTGCTAGTTGGTGCAGATAGCAGGTAGACAACCAGCTGGTATGGGTGGAAAGGAGGGCTGTGATGCAGGGGAAGGGGAGATGTGGGATGGTGGAGCTGTGAAAGCCAGAACTGGGATGGCAGCCTGAAGCATCCTCACCACTCACTCCACACCTCCCCAGGCCCCAGCCTTGCTCCCTGCAAGGGGAAGAACTTCAGCCAGGCTGCTGGGGGTCCAGAGGGGTACAGGTACTACCATGGGCTGAGCGCTCTCCCACCCCAAATGGCAGCAGGAGATTACACCTTTGGCCCCACTGGATGTCTTGGGAGCCTCTGGCTGGCTGCAGCCCACCATCCACCAAAAGGGGAAGGGACCCAGCCTCGACCACTTCTGGAGGAGACATGGCTGCAGCCAGGGGGTGCAGGAAGGACTGAAGATCTGGCACCTCCACTGCCTCAGAGGCAGGATGGAAGATACAAAGCAGGGCCCACCCTCTTGCCGGTGTTGTGTCTGACGGGAAAGGCAAAAGCAGAACTGCTGACTGAGCTTCTCACCCGCTGTGCCTGCCTCCTGCCTTGGCTTTCCGGGTGAGCAGAGCCCAGCTGGGCACCGCAGGTTTATGCAGGAGTCATGGGACAAAGAGCAGAGCTGGTGCTAGCAAAAAGCCCTGATAGGCTGAGCAGTGCACTGGTGTGAGTGAATGTTGTGGGAGTTACAGCACTGCCCGTGGGGGCTACTGGGAGCCTTCAGTGGCACCAGGGACAGAGAAGGGCCACCACATCCACTGTCCTGCCCTGAGGAAGGGTGAAAGCCATCCCAGATGGATGTTCATCCCATCTGGTCCCCTCTGGAGGTTTCGCAGAGACTTTCCAGACCCTGCAGGGGACAAACATTGATGCCTGGGATGCCTCACCCCTTCCTGCAGCACCCGGGCTGGTTCCCACAGGGCTGCGCTGCTTTTACTGGGGGCAAGGGAAAAAGAAACTTGCTGACGGTGCCACCAAAGTGTGAGATGCAAGTGACTCTTCTCTGCTTCCGCTGGGTTTCACGGTCTCCCAGCAGGTCTCTGCTGCCTCCAAAGCTACTCCTTAACGGGGTTTCTCCCCTCTCAAGCAGTTGTTGCTTCTTTCTGTTCTGGTTTCTGGCAGGTGCATGGCTGCAGCAACACTTTCAAGAGGGGAAAATGGAAATTTGGAGCTGCTGATGGCAGCCAGATCCCCCAGCATGGCAGGGATCCTTCTCAGTTGGGTGAGCACCCCCAGACCAGCCTGGCAAGATGGGCTTGGTCTGCAGCTGTACCCAGGGGCCAGCCCAGACAGGGGTAAGAGGAAAAAACAAAACTTGGCTTCTCTAAATTATTAAGTGCAGATTTGTGAAAGAACGACTTGTGTATTGCACAGAGAGGCCCAGGAACCACAACAGACAATGTGGCCTCTCGGCTCTCTCCTGCGTGCTGCCGAGAGCTGTTATTTGCCTGCCCACGCACTTGCCATCACGAGTCAACAAAGTCCCCAGAAATGAAACCCTTTATTTACCCCCACCCAGGGCCAGATCCATCTCCCACCTGTGGAGGGAGGGATGTGGGGGTAGATTTCCACTCTTGCAGAGGAGGGAAATGCCCAGAGAGAGAAGGAAAACTAGGGGGTTTTTAAATAGTGGTGCACAAGGCAGTCTCTGTCCAGGGCAAGAAGAAGCTCTCGGCTCCTGTCAGCATCTTCCAGGATCCACTCTGGTGTTTCCTCCCACAGTCATGCTTTGCTGGTTGGGTCAGACCTGGGTAAGAGAAGCAGCGTGGCCACTCCAGAGAGCCCAGGTGGAGGTAGAAAACTGAGGCATGATGTATGTCACTTTTGGCACAGACATGTTGGCATCGCTGCTCTGCCCGAGCCCATCCTCCCTGCCCTGAGTGAAGAGGCAGCACATGGAGCCCAGGAAGGACCCTCCTTGTCCCATGGTACCCACCCCACAGCCACGATCCCACCATGGCCAAGACTGTCTGTAATCAACTCCAGCAGCAATGCCTCTGTCGCTCCAGTGCTTGCATGCTGGTTTTGTCCCAACTGCAAACTGCGATGGGAGCAAGGAGCTGAGGCAGCCTAGCCTGTCCCTGCCCTCACTCCCTGGCAAGGAGGGACCTCAGCCCTCAGAAGGGCTGCGACTGCAGCTGCCAAGTCCTCTCATCCTGGTGTTTCTTCCTGCGCTCCGGCGTGATGGGTTTCTCCTCTGGGAAGACAATGGTGGCATATTCAGTCTGGTCGACTGGCTGGGTCTCGGTAAGCACACAGGGGCATGGGTCCCTCTGAAACTCCAGAACGCCATAGTCCATGGTGGACATGGGCAGCACGGGGGGCTTCTCTTCCTTCTGCAAGGAAACCCTGTCAGGGTAATTCATCATCTGACAGCATCTGCCATCCCCAGCACAAGCGCTCTTTTTACAGCAAGTGCTGAAAACCAGACCTGAAGCATCCCAGGAGGTTGAGAACAATAAAAGCAAAAAGACACTCAGACCTAGCATAGCATTTGCCCAGAGAAACCAGGCCATGAGCCTTGGGATCACTGCCAAGGCTATGTGGGTCTCAGCTCTCTGCAGGCAGGTGGGGTTCCCTGCCTGCCCAGCCACTGAAGGCAGCGTCATGCTAGGAGCCCTTTTCCCACCTCTCCATTGGGCTTCGAGCTGGTACAGGGTGCATAAGGAAAGCCTGGGGCTAAGTTTGCTCAGCTGAAAGTGGGGAGAGAGAAGGGGGACCTACTCACTGCCTTTAGCTACCTAATGGGGTTGGAGAGAAGATGGAGCCAGACTCTTCCCAGCAAAAAGAAGAGAGGAAATAGGCTCTAGCTGCAGCAAGAGAAATTTTAGCTTTATATATTAGGGGGAGAAGGTATTCTCCCATTTTCTACAGCAACACAATTCAAAGATAACCCTGCTTTGAGCAAGAGTTAGGCTACAGAGGTCCCATTCTGTCATCTCAGACAGTTTTTTGATTGTGATGGGACTGTGCTGCAGGTGCAAAAAAGCAGTTGTAGCTGTGCAGAAAAGATCAAGCAGCATCAGAGAAGACAGGAGAAGCGAGAAGCCTGTGAAGGGCTGATAAAGGGAGGCTCTGCACCCCAGCGATGCCACAATGCTCCCCTGCAGCATGGCAGGGCATCAGAGATGGAAAACTCACCACTGGCGCATTTTCACGTGGTGGTTTCTGCACATCTGCAAAGTAACATGTTTGGTTAGAAGATGCTTGTGTGCCAAGACAGCCTGAGCATCTGGGACTGACCTGGCCCCCATGACCTTGGAGAGTGCTGGACACTGCAACCATTGCACCATGCTTCCTCCTTCCCCACTCAGGGTCTAACACCCTGAGCATTACAAGGACAAGTGAGAAACCAGACTATGGTCCAGGGTTTAATTGGGATTACTGAAGTGCAGTTCCTCAGGGGTTCACTCAGGGGTGCCCATGGCACGGCCGAGGCGATGCCCGGTGCTGCGGCAAGGGAATGACAAGGTGCCTAGGCAAGGTGCATGGGAAGGACTCAACTGCAGCATTAAGACACTGTGCTAATGAGCAATGCAGAGCCACAGCACATGGCCTGGGGGCTCTGCAAAAGGTAAGCATGGCCCAAAGCACCCTTAAAAGCAGCAGTGTGCCCAGGTGGCCAAGAAGGCCAATGGCATCCTGGCTTGCATCAGAAATGATGTGGCCAGCAGGACTAGGGAGGTGATTGTCCCCCTGTACTCAGCTCTGATGAGGCTGCACCTTGAATACTGTGTTCAGTTTTGGGCTCCTCATTACAAGAAGGACATTGAGCTGTTGGAGTGTGTCCAGAGAAGGGCACCAGACCTGGCAAGGGTCTGAAGCACAAGTCTGATGGGGAGTGGCTGAGGGAACTGAGGGTATTCAGTCTGGAGCAGAGGAGGCTGAGGGGAGACCTCATTGCTCTCTACAACTACCTGAAAGGAGGGTGGGGGGTCAGTCTCTTCTCCCAGGTAACAGTGATAGGATGAGGGGTAATGGCCTCAAGCTGTGTCAGGGGAGGGTTAGGCTGGATATTATGAAAAATTTCTTCATGGAAAGGGTTGTCAAGCACTGGCACAGGCTGCCCAGGGCAGTGGTGAAGTCCCCATCCCCAGAGGGATTTAAGAGACATGTAAATGAGGTGCTGAGGTACGTGGTGTAGTGGTGACTTGGCAGTGCTGGGATAATGGTTGGACTTGATGATCTTAGAGGTCTTTTCCAACCTAAACAATTCTATGATTCTGTGATTCTCCCCTAGGCATGGAGATACCTGTCCCATGGGGTTGTGCTACAGCTGAGTTCAGCACATTGAACCTGCCTGTGTATTCCAGGGAGCTGCAGCATCTGTCTGCCCCTGGGTTCCAGCTGGGTTTGTTGGATAAGCATGACCCCACCAGTTCCCCTGACAGACCCCAGCCCCTCAGTGCAGCACGGGGATCGTACCTCCTCTCCTGTACGTGACGGTGTGGTAGCCGAAGATCAGCAGCACAATCACCCCGACTAGCAGCAGGATGCCCAGGAGCATGGCCTTGACGTGGTCTGGCGGGTTGCTTTCCTCTGTCTCAGGCTCATCAGTGGCGTTTGTCTTCACAGGGGCTGCTGTAATAGCCATCCAAAAGAGGGGGAACAAAACAGCAGGTCAGGAGTGTAAAATGGCCTGTATAAACCCTGGGAAAGTCAACAGGGGAATACAGGGGCTGTCCCCAGAAAGGGCTCAGTCGCAGGCAGGCTGCCACAACCCCACCATCCCTCCAGAGGCCCTGAATTTTGGCTGGTGTGGGAGATGTTTTGGCTCATTCCTTGCCATTGCAAGTGGTGAGGATGATCCCACACTGCTGGGAGCTGGGGTGCAGTGAGCCAGGGCTCTGTTCTGCACCCACAGGCAGGCCTGTAGCATGACCCGATGTCCAGCAGAGCCCATGGAGGACATGGCTTCCCTAAGCCTCCCCAGCACTTCCACGGCCTGGGGCCAGTACACCTTCAGCTCATGTTGGGAGATGTTGTGAAAGACTGACTTTTACAGTGTTTTTCCTTTTTATGAAAGGCCACCTTCAGCTCCACAAAGCCTCCATGCTTGGCATGGCAGATCTAACTGTGAGATCTCAGTCACCCATGCCATGGAACTATGAGCATGGCTGTTCAAGGGGTTTGAACCCTGGTTGTCACCCCAAACACAATCCCTGTCACTAGAGAAGCTCTTCAGGGGTGAAGGCAGCTTCCTATGCTGGTCTTCTGCCTCCATCCATGGTTAAGGACTCACTACTTCCTACAGCATCGCTGAGGACACAGCCTCAGGACCAGATCCAGCTGCAGTGTAGATGGAGGAGAACAGCCTATGTCTCTGGACCTCAACCAGGTATGCAAAGGAGAGGGGAAAAGGCAGAGCTGTGCTCTCCTGACCCACACCAGGTCCTCCCCCAGCATGGCACTGCCTGCCTTATGCCCTGCAGCTGCAGTGTGTCTGGGGTCTGTCACACTGCAGGTCAACATCAACAACCTGTCCCCATCACCTCAGCCCCCAGGCTGACCTGTGACCACCAGGTGGGATCGGTTGCTCTCCATCACTTTATCAGGTTCAAAGAAGGCGATCAGCCCACAGTAGTAGGAGCCCGAGTCATTCTGGTGAAGGTTCAGGATCTCAATCTTGAAGGCAGGAGTATGGTTGGTGAGCAGGTACTTATCTGTCTTCATCTGGGGGTTGTTCCGGCTGATCTCAGCAATTTTTTGGGCTTGGCTGTGGTTGGTCTCCTTGTACCAATTAAGGCTGTACTCTGAGCCAGAGTCATTTTCCATGGAGATGTTGCAGAAGAAGGTGGCTGAGTCTCCTGCAGGGAGAGTTAATACAGCTGGGAAGAAGGTCACTGTTTAGGAGAGAGGAAACAAGGAACAGACACGGTTACAGAGGGCACAGGTCTCAGATACAGTCATACCCCCCCATGCAGAAACCAGGGATGTAAAGAGAGCGTGAGGCCACCATCACCCCTCCTAGCACCTAATCCCATGGACAGATGATGGGCTCCTATGCCCCAGACCCAGAGCCTCCATACATTCATTGGCTGTTTCATCCTCAGCTCCTGAAGGCCCCTAAGGGGACTTACAAAAACCTGCCAGCAAGCACTTGTGAGGCCAAGCCCCATGCCATCACTAGCACCCGGCTCACCCACAGCCTGACTGTGGTTTGCCAGTGACACAGGCAGCATGACACCTGGCCAGTCCGCAGCATCGCCCCGGATCACAGGGAGGTACATCAGCCCGTGTCTCTCTCCTCCTGAATGTGTGCCTGCCAGCCAGAGGTGGATGCTCAGGGGTGGTAACTCTACTGTGAAGTGGCATCAGCAGAGCAAATAGGGCTACCTAAAATTAACCTAGAACACCTCCACCAGGAAAACAGACTTTGGGGGTTGTATTATTTTTAAATCTCTGCTGTATTTTAATGTCCGAGTCATCCTTCTTCCAGCTGATGTTGCCTCCAAAAGCGAGCGGAGTGACTAAGTCCTGGGCTGGGGCAGTGACCCACAGTGCAGCCCACAGTGTGTCTGGCTGTCTGCTAGGATGCTCCAGCTCTGCCCACTGCTCCCTGCAACCCCAACGGGAGCACAGAGCGGGCACGGGCTGTCCACGGCACAGCATCTGCCATCCCCAGCCTGACTGCCTGACAGGGCAGAGTGATCTGGAGCTTACAGTGCCATCTCTTGCCAGCTGTCTGTCCCCTCCTCGTGTGTACAGGGACAGCCAGGCACCCATCATGGGGGTTCCCAGCCGGGCTTGCCAGGCTGCTCCCAGAACAGAGGGCAGTTGGCCATGACCACAGCCCCCCCCAGCCATCAGCACTAGCCCTGCTACTTCACCACATTTCCCTGCCCATGATCCCAGTGGGTTCATTCTCCCTGGGCAGTGGGGATGCTGTGAACACGGGCTCACACATCCTGGCTCAGCCAGCCCCATCCAGCAGGATGAGGCAGCTGCTGCATTAACTTTTCTTGAGAGCCATAAAAAGCAGGAAGAAGCATTTTTCACATGGGTTATCTGACCAAGCAATTCAAACTGCCAATGCTTTGAAAAGCCTCTGCTGTTAAGAAACTTATCTTCCCTTTTCAGAAATCAGTAGCAGCCCCAGGGCTTGCAGGCAGTTAGAAAGTCCCTCACGTCCCTCCAGCACTGGCCTGAGGCCTTAGGACCAGGACCTCAGCATCACCAACCAGAAAATGAACCAGGATGATTCCTTGAATAGATACAGAATTAGATGGAAAGGTGGGCTGAGAAATGAGGGATGAGACAGAAGAGAAGGAAGGGAGAAAAGTTCTCTGGCTCCTGCGGGCAGCTCCGGCTACGGCAGTGCCTGCACTGAGATGTAATTTTTGCAGAGTTCTGGCTTTCTTGTGTTTAACAGAAAATATTTGGCAGCCTCAGGGCTTTGCTTCCTACCCAGTGCTGTTGCCAGCAATGAATGAAGTGCTCAGTGGACTTCTGAAAGCAGAGATTGAGTTTACATGTTTCCCTGCATCTTTCCAGCATGAGAGGTAACATCTGCTCCAAGGGATGCCCAGCCCTGCACCCACTCTTGGGGCAGAAAACACCCAAAGCCACCAAAAAGAAAGAGCCAGGCTGGGAGAACCGAGGGACATGGCTTCATCAGGGATCTCACTCACTCTGCCCAGACTCACACCTTCCCCTCCACCTCCCCTTCTCCCCCAGATTTCACCCTGAGCAAAACCACACGCAAGACACTGGCTCCCTCAGGGTCAAGTCCAAACCAGGAGGTGCAGCCCAAAGCCGTGAGAGCCAAAGCAGAAAACCCCAGACCCCACATGGCACTGGGAAACCCAAAGGCTCAACACCAAACCCTGACCACGGCCAGTGTGCCCACAACACAGCTTCGGTGCTGCCACCATGGGCTGGGGACCTGTTCCCCTTCTCCGTCCTTTAACCCTGTTTCTGCCCCAACCGTCCCCATTTCCCTCGCTTCAGCTGCCCGTACCCAAAAACTTTGGGTTTTCTACCTTCTTCATGCCAGACCTATTTTTAACTACAAAGGTCCCAGCCCTTAGACATTTTCCACGGGTTGCAAACAACACAGGCCATGCCAGCAAGTGCACTGCGCTCTGGTACCTACCCCGGCGGCAGCCGGCCAGCCCGGGGCCGCAGCAGAGCAGGATGGCGCAGAGGCTGCTCAGGGCCACCTCCACGCTGCCCCATGTCATCTTCAAGGCACCCAGAGCCATGGCAAGCTGGCTGGTCCCCTGCCCGGGCAGGTGTGCTGTGCTGTGCCGCCCCCGGCTCTCTCTGTGCTTCCTTCCCCGCAGCGGTGGCTTGTTCTCTGGTGTGCGCGGCAGGGGCTGGGGTGGAAATGAAACGTGCACATCTCTGCCCCAGAGGGAAACCCGGGCTGCTTCCCGCCCCCAGCTTCCTCCCCGCAGAGGCAGGGATCAGCTGAGCCAGGCTTGGCCCCTTCCCCTCCCATGCGCTCCCACACAGGCACCCAGCTGCCAAGCAGCGGGGATGGCACCTCTGAGCCTGCAACCCTTTTGGGCAAAGCTCCCAGGGATGGAGCAGGCAAGAACCCCAGAGGACATGTCCTTAGCTCCAGGCCTGGCCCATAAGTAAAAGGGCTGTCTTGGTTTCCCAGGCACCCGTGGGCGCTCCCACCATGGCAGTGGGGTGCTGGGGGACATGTGGCAGTGGGAAGCCAGGCAGGGACTGAGCAGCCATGGGGCACCTATCGGCAGGCTGCTCCCACTGGAGAGGGATGAGAGAGGAGGGAGAAGGAGAATGAAGTAAAAGGAGGAGATGGAGAAGGAAGAAAAGTAGAAGTTTTGCCTCCTTAGGTGTGTTTCTCCACAGACAGATTCACAGAGAGCAGGGGCAGGTGCCCAGGGCCAGGGTGCTGTTATTGGGGTGACCTTTGCAGTAGAGTTCTTTCATTTCTCTGCCGGTGATGTTCCCCGCTTGCTGTGCTGACTAATACTCGCATAGGAAATAACCAGCGGTGAAAGCACACCGGCGGCTGGCTCCTCCGCTTCTCTTGAACACCGCCTCGGTGCCCCGCAATTTTGGAAAGCGTCAGGGGAAAATTAATAATCGGGGTGAAGGATACAATTCTCATGATGATTTCATCATTTTCCGGGCTTTCAGAAATGAGCTGCGGGGCTGGGGTTTGCTCACCTCTCGCTTTCAGACATAGCCCCGGCAGGGCTGGCGGAGCCACCTCTAATTTGGGATGGCCAAGGAGGGGGTTCTGAGCTGGGGCAGGCAAGACTCATCCTGGGGCAGGGGCTCGCTCCAGCCTGTCCTGAATCCTCTTTCCCAGTTTCCTCCTGGCATTGCATCTCGTGAGCTTTTGGCCCTGCGTGGGCAACAGAGCAAGCTTGGGGGGCTGTCCCTTCTTTGTCACCTTTTCAAGTCATTGGGTCAGGTGGCAAGGGGATCGCTTTCCATTATGTGCAAAGGTGCTGGTGGGCTTCGAGGTGGACATTGCCTCTTCCTTCACAATTTTCTGCATTCCCATTAAGAAAAACCTGAACTAAACTAAACTAAGCTGAACTCCAGAAAAGATGGAAGCTCACAGCAAGGAGGTTTTTCCACCTTGCGGCTTTGTGTCCCCAGATGGTGACACCAGCCACCCAGACCAAGCGTGGGGAGGTTTATATGGCACTTGCAACATGTTTTTGTTTCTCGAGGCAGAAGACGTGACAGGTATCACTGCCAAGACCACGACTCACCAAGCCAGGGATCGTCAGGAAAAACTGGCTCATCCTCCCTCCACTCTGCGCGGCAGCGGAGGGCTCTGATTAAAATCTTAGCATGAATTGCTCAAACTTTCCAACGCACACTCAAAATACAGCGTAAATTGGTACCAGGGTCGGGGAGGCTGCCATGTCCACAAGAAACCAACAGCAGCTAGACGCAGACCCGACTGCAATGTTTTCAGATGCTCAGATTCCTTCAGAAACCCATGCCCCAGCACTCCCCTCGCTGCTCCCCAGCAGGCTGGGGACCAGGACCGACACCGGAGCCTTTCCAGGCTGCTTGGGGTGCAGGATGAGGCTGTGTGTGGCCAGGAAGCACTGGGGAGCTCGCAGAGCATGCAGCAGAAACCACAGGGGAGGGCAAGCTGGGAGCTCTCCTGCAGCACACTGATGGAAAGCTTGCTCCGCTGCAAGAGTGAGAACAGCTTTTTTTCCCCATTTTTGTTGAAAAAAAAATTAAAAGGATGAAAAGAATAAAAGAAAATATCAATCTCGCTGCTAAGAAGTCATTGCAGGGGAAAGCAAGGTGAGCAGCAGTGCCATACGCCAGCCAAGCACGTGCCCCTGGTTCCAGCATTGTGGAGGAGCCTGGCCCTGGCCCCGCGGCAGCCCCCAGGCTTTGGGCAGGCTTTGCACCCTGTCTGCGCCCTGCCTGCGCCCTGCCAGACCAGCATAGCTCCTGCTGCCTCTCACACCAGCTTCTCCAGCACCAAGGAAAACAGCCTGGCTCCAGCCATGCTGCAGCTCCTGCTCATGCTGGTAAAGCCCCTCCAGCACAATGGGGTGGATGGTACATCTTGGGGTTAGCTGAGGGGACTGGAAAATGTCCTTTCGTGCTTAAAAAGATAAATTCTTTCTCTGAGCTGGAATATGGCAAATTGCATGAGGTAGTCCTATTTGACCACCAAAAGAGGAAAAGAAAGTCTAAAAAGGAAGGAGAAAGAGGAATAAGTGAGAATCTAGTTTGTTCTTCAAAATTAAGAAATGGGAACTTCATCAAGCACGTCACACCACTTCACTGAAGTACAAACATCCTTCTTTTCCCCAGAAAAGAAGCTGGCCCAATGTGTTGGCAAGGGTTTCACCAACGTGGCTGGGACCCGTACGAGGCCCTGGTCTCCTGCAGCCATCGCTGTCAGAGCACACAGCTATCACCCTGAGCAGTCACCTCAAAGGATTAAGGGTCAGTCCCAACACGGCTTAAAAGCATCTGAGGTATTTAAGGAGCACTGAAAATTTGGAAGATGAAGAAAGCAATGACCAAACACCTCAGATGGAGCCAATCAAAGCCCAGAGCAGAATGTCCTTGATGCCCAGGGAAAGCAAAGCTTCCCAAATGAGATGGGAAACACAAAAAGATGCTGAGGACCACAGGTTCCCTTCGCCATTGGTTTAACTGAACTCACATCTGTGGGTCTGACCCAGGCAGGAGGCAACATGGCTGGAGCAAGAAGAGGAAACAGCAAATAGTGTTTGCAAATAAACAGGAAAGCATCAAGGTCTTTCAGATAATTCTCAGAAATTAGTAAGGCCCCTGCAAATGATTTGCATGAGCAACACCACCTGACTCTGCCGAGAAAGGCAGCGGCCCCGGGGTGAGTGAGTAAGCAGCGAGTAAGTGGAAGGACAGAGTAGAGGCACGAAACTGTTCCTTTAGCGAGCGGAAATCTGCAGGGCCTGGGCAGGGCAATGGCAACTGCGACGTCAAGGTGCCATGGGGGTATGGCATGGGACCACCACCATCTTCAGCATGGCAGGGGGTGCTGTTCTTGCTGGTGGGCAGAGCTGATGCCCAGCCCAGCAGTACTAAAGGTTCCAATGGACCATCTCGAGCGAGCGGTGCTGCTAAAGCCTGTGGAAATCAGGAGCTGCTGCTGCTGCTCAGGGTCTCAGCAACCCACCTGCACTCAGAACAGGTTTGGGGTAGGACCTGGTGCCAGGTGGGATACACCTGTGCACCCCAAGCAAAATCCTGGCAGAGGCATGTCCTGTCTCCTGGTGCAACCTCACTCCTGGTACTCCTGGTACCCAAGTTCTGAATTGTATGGTATGCATACCAGTATGCACTGGTACCCAATGAAGTTCCCATGTCTTAATTTTGAAGAACAAACTAGATTCTCACTTATTCCTCTTTCTCCTTCCTTTTTAGACTTTCTTTTCCTCTTTTGGTGGTCAAATAGGACTACCTCATGCAATTTGCCATATTCCAGGTACTCCTGGTACTCCTGGTACCCAAGGGGCACCAAGGGGCACCTCTAGACAGCACCCTGCATGCAAGCCCCAATCCTGAGTGCCCCCCAGCCCTGCTACATGTGATGGCCACCCTCAGCCCCTCGCCATCAGCAGCAGCACGCTCCAACCCGGCACCGGCTGCGTTTGAAGCTGGGTGACACACCTGGAGACCTTTCTTGGTGGTGTTACCCGCTGCATATAGGAAGCGCGATCGGGCAGATTGCTCCATCAAGATAAACAGCGGGGGAAGCAGGATGTCAGCTTCTCAGGAGGGGGCTGTGTCATAAGCAAGCTGTCCTTCGCGAGCCAGGCACTCCCAGCAAGGCTGCCAGGGCCACAGCTAGTGCTGGGACTGGGCTTAGATTTGATATTAGGAAAAAAATTTTCACTGAAAGGGTTATCAAACGTTGGCACAGGCTGCCCAGGGCAGTGGTGGAGTCCCCATCCCTGGAGGGATTTCAGAGCCGTGTAGATGTGGTGCTGAGGGACATGGGGTAGTGGTGAATTGGCAGTGCTGGGTTAATGGTTGGACTGGGTGATCTCAGAGGTCTCTTCCAACCCAGGCTGTTCTGTGATTCTGAGACACCAACACAGCCCCCCTCCAGCTGAGGCCATGGGCTTGCAAAGACCTCTCTGGGCACAGGGACCCCTCTGCCCTGCTGGCACCCAGCGCCCGGGCACGGCTGCGGCTGATGTGGGGTCGGAGGGGGGTGCTGGGGCAGCACTCAGTGCTGTTGGGCTGAGCTGCTCTGTCTCCCCATCAGACCTCCTGCCACACTCACCTCCCCCAGCCCCGGGCTCATGAAACCCTTTATTTACAATCACATTGCAATTATTTACCATTTATTTACCGATTATTTTATTGTGGGGGTTTTTCATATAAAAACGTTAAAATAAGACATTTCTGACAAATGTCAAAAAAACACCCCTCTCCCGGGCCCGCTCCAGCGCTGGAAGTCCGCACCCCCGTTCCGTGGCCCGCACCCCGAACTCCGGCTCCCCCACGGCCACGTGGAAGGACCCCGCGCGTGACGCGGGGCGTGGCGCGGCCCGTGACGTCACGTGACGTACAGCGGCGCCCCGTGACGCGTGGAGGCGGAAGTGGCAGGGGTTGCCAGGGCAACCAACGCCGGGGCGGCCTGCGGCCATGGGCAAGCTGGGCCCGGACGATGGGACTGGCAACACGTACAGCCTGCGGCCTGGCCTCCAGCACCGGTGAGCCGGGGGGGACCTGGGGAGGGAGAGGGGGTTCTGGGGGCAGGGGTGCCCTGGGGATGTGGGAGCTGCGGTGAGACTGTCGGGGAGGGAGTCCCAGGGAAAGGGGGGCTGGCATGAAGCTAGGGGAGCTGAGTGGGGTTGTCGGGAATGGGGGAGCCCCCGGGGGTTGGGGACTGCGGGGGCACTGGGCTCCCAGACCAACTTTGACATGAGGTGTAGGGGGATGTGGGTGAGAAGGCGAGGGGAGCACAGGTGGGGGACACCGCTGAAGGGGCTCTGATGGGGCTGGTTTCATATCTGTGTTTATGGGTGTTCAGCTTTTGGCAGGACTGATTAAGTATCTCCATTTTATCTGGGCTTTTTTCCCCATGGTTTTTCATTTCTCATTTCTCATTTTTCTTCAATATATGAAAGCTAAATTTTCCCAGGTGGGGCTATGTGTGTTTCTACACATTGTGTGAACTTTCTGGGCCTTCTGTTGCTGGTTTTGTTTTTTTTCCCTGATAGATTTAAATCATCCACAGTAAAAGAATGCATCCATGCAATTCTGAAGGAGAAACTGGCCAACGTACAGTACGTCCCAGAAGAAATGCCTCAGCTTACAAAGTCTTTGTCAGAGACAATAAAAGACAGACTGAAAGGTAAGGAGGTTTGCTGGGGAAGTAATTTCTTTTTTTCCTTTGTCCTCTCCCTTTGACAAAATCCCTCTTTCCTCCCTTATTCTTGAAATCTGTTTCTTCCCTGTCAACTGACTCAAGTCTACTGTTATGAAACATTCTGGCCTATATACATACGTTCCTTGCCTGCAGAACTAGAAACCTAATTCAAGCAGATAAGATTTGGTTTTGCATAGCCTGGGTGGTGTGGGATGTCAGCCTTGGAGGGGCTGCAAGGGGGAGCAAGCTGCATTAGAGAGAAAGAATAAGTGATGCTTCATTGCTTCTTGCTTCAATAAACAGAATCATTACTGCTTTTTTTTGTGCTGGAAGTTAGATGAGAATTGGGTCAGGGTAGAATAGCAGGGAGATCAGAACAAGGCCCTGCAGGAGCAGCAAAGGGGGAGAGAGTTAGGAGCACAGTCAGACAAGGAAGGGTGTGAGTTGGTCTGTCTTCCCTCGTGACAAGCGATAGAACAAGAGGAAATGGCCTGAAGTTGAACCAGGGGAGGTTCAGGCTGGATATTAGGAAGAATTGCTTTACTAAAAGGGTAGTCAGGCATTGGAACAGCCTGCCCAGGGAGGTGGTGGAGTCACCATCCCTGGAAGTGTTTAAGAGATGGGTAGATTTTGTGCTTAGGGACATGGTTTAGTGGTGTTGATAGGGCTAGGAATAAGGTTGGACTTGATGATCTTGAAGGTCTCTTCCAGCCACAACTATTCTGTGATTACATCCTTACAGCACTGGAAAAAGGTGGTGGTGGTATGTATGCCCTCCAACAGTTTTGAGTGCAAGAATGAAACTTCAGGCTCCAGCAGGTGTTTCCTGTGTTCAGTGCTGGAAAAAGTACATAGATGTGAGCTGGCACAGTCAGGTTCTTTTCACCTTCTTTCTGGGGACAGGCTGGTGCTCCATCTGCTGGGCTAGCCTGACATGGTGACACAGTCATACCATCACCCCCAGCAGGAACCATGGATTTACAGTTCTCCTAGAGTTACGCATCTGCTTTAAAACCAGCAGCAGCTGTAGTCCCAGCAGGTGTTGATGCTGAGCAAATATGCACAGGGCTTGGCTTCAGTAATTTGTAAACACACTTGCAGTAGCCTGAAGCAAGACTGGCCCGTTGTGGCCGTTGTATCAGCTGGCATCTCTGAAGAGCACTGACATGGTGGATGTTACCAGACCCAGCACGTTGTGTTCAATCCTCCAGTGCGCCAGAGTCTTCCCAGGACACTGCTTTGTTGAAAACAGGCAGTAGGATCTATATTTTATTTTAAACATGCTTCTTCTGATTTAGCTTCTGGAACATTGCCATGGCCTGATTGGATCTGGCCTGTGCCCCAAAGGCATTTCTTTACTATTGTAAAACTGCATATCTTTGCAGACACATAACGTACAACTGCATTTGCTTTTATGTGGCCTTTTATCCCAGCTCAGAAGCAAACACCTATGTGGCAGAAGAATCTGTACAATACCTTTGTATAGGAACAGTTTTAAAATAAGCTGACTTTCTCAAATTGGATTTTGTCCACCAGCAGTCTTATTTACATTCTTTCCATGTGTTCAGTTTGTGAAAGCTGTCGAAGTAGAATGCCTATGTATAGTGTGGCTGTTCGGGGGTGTCTTCTGCCCTAGATGCATCTTTTGACAGATGCCAAATACCCTGTTCACCCTTTAACTCCAAAAAGACTGTGGTACTCTCTGCCTAGGAAAATGGAGCTGCAAGGCAGTCTGTCAACTTTGCCAATTGCATAGACTTGTACAGGACACTTGCTTTGTAACCAGAAATTGTTAGCTTTCTGAATCCTGTTTTGGGCTCATATTTTTAACAAGTTGTTGCTCTCACTATAATTATTTTTTCTCTCTCTTCAGAGAAGGGATTTGACAGGTACAAAATGGTGGTGCAGGTTGTGATTGGAGAGCAGAGAGGAGAAGGAGTGAAGTAAGTTTTGCATCTTCTAATTTTATTTCTACCATTTTTGTTGGGTTTGGGTGGGTTTTTTTCTTTGGAAGCTGCTTCCAACTTTCCTAGGTACAAAGATCTCTCTGCAGACCATAAAGTGTAAAGCACTTTTCAGGTGGCAAGTGAGGACTTGGACTGTGGCTGATTGAATTACCCAGTGATAATTTGCTTTGTGGTGGTTCTTAGCAAGTTGAAATGCTGCAAAGCATTTGTGAAGAGTGTTGCAGAAAGGCATTTTACCTTGTATTCGTGATGAACTAGAGCACACACCCAGTCCATTCTCAAGCTCCTGCTGGAGCACAAGAGCCATGGTAACTCATATCCATCTAAAGACAGATTTCCCTAAGGACTTAATTTGCATTTAATCCCCCCAGGTAGGCATTTTTCAGTTTAAATTTCTGTAATCCCCATGCAATACTGTCATGGGAATGAAGCCAAGCCTGTGGGTGCTGAGCACTTTCAGATGCTCCAGATGCCAGCAATCAGGCAAAAGAATTCCTCTTATCTGCAGTAGTGGGCTGTAGCTTTCACTTACAATTTGGGCATTTGCAGCAGAGAAATGACATTAGATGAGGCAGCAGCAAGATCTGGTTTGTAATACCCTGTCACGGTCCGGTTGCTTGTCCTCAAGGTGAGGCTTGGACTGAAGCAGGTGTAGAAAAAGGCCAGCAGGATGGTCAGGGAACAGAGAGTATACATATGGAAGGACTAGAAGAGCTTAGCTCATGGTCCAGTAACACGATGTCTGCCAAGGAATACGATAGCTCCCTATAAATAAGTCAGAAGTATGTACCACAGGGTGCAGGAGGTGAAGGACAAGAACAAATAAGGTAAATTAGCCACTGATATGCATAGGCCAGAAGTCAGAGATTCTTAAGCACCATAGCAATGAGGTTTCAAGTCCTGCACGGTGTGGTTCGCAGGGTTGGTAGCTGATGAGTCTGAAGATGGAGCTTGATCCACATACAGAGGGGGTTACAGCATGTGGTGGAATTCAGCAGTGGGATCTAGGCTCAGGATTCAGGAGAATGCTTCCCATTTTCTTTATCTTTAAAGGAAGCTCAGTTTGCTTTTCGAGGAAAGTATCTGATCACTTAGGTCCTTACATGTGAACGCTGTGGCTAACGGCTCCGCTCTGTCTCCTTTGGCTAGCATGGCTGCACGATGTTTCTGGGATGCTGACACCGACAGCTATGCTCACGAGGTGTTCATGAATGTAAGTATCAGCTGTTTACACCCTAGTGTAAAGCTACTTGCTTTTGTCTGATGGGCAGAGTGACCTTAAAATGTGGAGCAGGAAAAAAACAACCACTAGAAGGAAGCAACCAAGACACTATTCACAGAATCACAGAATGTTAGGGATTGGAAGGGACCTCAAAAGATCATCTAGTCCAGTCCCCCTGCCAGAGCAGGAACACCTAGGTCAGGTCACACAGGAACATGATTTACATCCTCATTCACAAAACATACTTAGATATAATATCCAACATAGTAGAACTTATTTCCTGAGTAGGCCATACGGTACTGCGCAAAAGTGATTATAGTCACACCATTCTACAGGTGGGGACAGGAAACACAAGAACTTGCCTTTACTAACACGGAGCCTTTCTCTGTTTTCCCCAGGACAGCCTGTTTTGTGTGGTAGCTGCGTTTGGCTGCTTCTACTATTGAAGATGGTAAATATTGCGCAGAAGGACAGAGGTGGGGGAGAATGCTTCAGGGTATATTTTGTTAACGTGCACAAAAGCATCGTGTTCTTCCTTTAGTACCTAACAAAATAACAGCTCTACAAAGCATGTCCTATACCTGTCCTACACACTACAACATTCCCTCTGGATATTGATATAGCTTTAAGCACAGTATTATTGTCCTTTATTTAAATCACCCTTTGTTTTTATAGAGCCTGTTGGTTTTGTCCTAAAAAAAGTGTATTGCCAATAGCTGTTGTTTCTAAGGCAAGCTCAACTTTTGTCTTGAAAAGGTTCTGCTGCTTTTATTTTTGTTAATTTTCTGAAATGAATGAAATATTTATAAGAAATGTAACATAATAAATCTGTGTATTTAATATTTCCTCTCCTGTGGGTTGACCCTTGCCATTCCCACCATTTGTCCTTTTCCTCCAGTCTACAAGATGCACTGGCCATGATTGCTTGTCTGTGCTTCTCCAATGAGCATTTTCTGAGGATTCTTTGTGAATTAACCCATAAAGCTGACCTTATATTCTGGTTATCCAGGTTTGTTCCTGTGACTCCCATAACAATTGGGCTGTAAATTCCAGCTGTGTCACACAAGATATTAATTGATAGGAAGACAAGGTATTTAGGACACCAGGCCCAGTCACCTGCACACCCCATGACTGCCAAATCTCCTCCCTGCTGTAACTCCTCGTTGGTTTGGTGGAATCTGGGACCATGGACACTGAGTAATCATTGCTTATGGTCCTCAGCAGATACCACAGTGCTATCTCAGTCTTTGTTTTGGGATATGAGGGTGGATGTTTGGAGCCTAAATTTGTTAGGATTCTAGCCTCGGAAAGGAGCAGTAGAAAAGGCTGCTGTAGATCTGAAGAGGAGTGCTGAAGTCTCTCATCTACCCAAAAATTAGAGGACCAGGTTGGTTCCTGAGAGATGGGTGCCACCTGAGTGCATCTCAGGTCCCTGTCAGAGGATGGGATGAGTTGCTGTGTGGCGATGCCTGTTCTCTCTGTGCTGCCCAAGGAGCAAGCAAAACTGAACAATTTCAGCAGCATGAGTGGCTCTCAGAGTGCTGAAGTTGGGTGAGCTGAATCCTGAATCCTACCCTCGCCGGCTGTTAGAGCAGAACGCGCTCAGCCCATGCACCTCTTGGAAAGCGGGGAGGTAACAAATTACCATGCACCTTCTAGAATCGCTCTTTCAGCTACAATCCTGGAGGCAGCACGCTCCTGTGTCTCTGTTGCTTGTTTGGAAGTGGCATCCTCTCATTTTCCTCTGATGGAAAATAAGAGGATGACTTCCCCGACTGCTCAGTCGCTACCTGTGGCTGTCACTCGTTAAGGTGAGACTGTGATCGTTCAGCTCTGGCCACTCTTGGCCGTGGCCTTGGACTGGGTACCGGGTACTGTGTTTTCCCTGGAGAAAGACGAAGCAGGCGCTGAAGCCACACAGGCCAGCGTTCCTGCGCCCCGCTGTGTGCAGGGCAGACTGGCCGTGGCACAGAGCAGCCAGGTCCGCTCTAGGGGTGCTGGGCTCCCTGCTTCCATAATCCCCAGAGCCAATATGGGACACGTGAAGGGCCATGCCCCCGCCGCTGGCCCGCCTCGGGGCATCCTCGGCCCTCCGAGACCATGCCCGGGGGAGGGGGGACCCATTCTGAGCCGGAACGGATGTTCCGGGCGCGGTTTCGCGGGGCGCGGCCGGTCCCTTCCTGCCGCCCCAGCCCGACGCGCAGTGGCTCCGCCCGGCGCCCCGTTGGCGTTGGCGGTAGCGGGGCGGGGCTGGCGCCGGGAGCGGCAGGGGCGGCGGGGCCAGACTGGGCTGGGCCGGGCTGCGGAGGTGAGTGCGGCCGGCGGCGCGCTGGCAGCGGGATGTCTGTGTGGAGCTTAGGGGTACTGGGGGGGCTGGCACTGGGGGAGCACCAAGGTGCTGTGGGGTCTGGCACTGGGGGAACGTGGGGGTCCCTGGGGGGGCTGTGGGGTCTGGCACTGGGGGAATATGGGGGTCCCTGGGACGGCATGGGGGGGGGTGGTCCCTGTGGGGTGGCACTGGGGATGGGTTTCCCCCGGGAGGTGCTCTGTAGGGACGGGTACTTACCGTGGGGCTGGAGGGGTGCCCGTCCAGACATGGGGGGACGCCTCATACTACCTCTGCGGGGATTGCTCCCCAGGACCTCTGTCCCAGCAGGGTGGCCATGGCACGGGGGCAGCCCTGCCTGGGTGCAGCAGGCTCACTGTGGGGCAGAGGGGCTCTGGGAGGTGCTGGCAGGAAGGGACTTGGGGTGCTTGGCTTGGCAGGGGGACAGTGTCTGCTGGGGAGGGGGTATGGTGCACTGCCTCCCCTTTGCAAGGGCTTGGGGACAGGCTGGGGCTGGTGCACAATGCTTGGGGGATGGCAGGACTGCCTGCAGTGGGGGCAGGCTGAGAGGAATCAGCAGCAGATGCTTTAGGAAACTTTTGTAGTACATCCCCAGGGCTTGGAGCATGGGGGATTTAGGGGACATCCCCCCACCAAGAGGATGCGCAGCCAAGGCCTGGGGAGAGAGAACAACGAGGAGGTGGCTTGGACTGCAGGGGAGGAAGGTGTGACCTAGCTGCTGTGTAGGTACACATCCTCTCTAACCCGCTTTTTGCATCCACCAGAGTCCTGGCGGCGCTGATTAATGGTTGTGTAATTAGAGTTAAAGTCTGCAGGAATTCTGAGAGCTGCAACACTTCTCAGTAGCCCTCGCTGGCTGTGGAAGGAGGTACAGGATGCTGCAGGTGGCCTTCCTTCCTCTATCCCCACCCTGTGCCATTGCAGCACTAGATTCCCCAGCCTGCAGCTGGCACAAGACTGGCATGGTCAGAAGCAGGTACTGGTGGGTTTCCATCAGCAGCCATAAACAATAATTGTTGGAGCAAGGATTTAGTATTAAAGTGTAAACCTACTTCAGGAGGTTGCCTCCTGAAGTCTCCAAAGTCTCTGTTGTTAAGCCCTAAAAACAAAACACAATGCAAGGCAGCACAGCAATCGGGACAGAATGACCTCTCATCCTTGTACTCCATTGTCCCTGGGCAGGCTCCAAATCTCTGATATTCTGCATAAACCCTTCTCTTGCTGCTGTGCTAGCCACAGCAGAGACTTTGTCGCATGCCAGGACGCTCAGTGCCTCGGGGTTATGGTATATCCAGAAGGGCCATGAATTCACAGAGAAGGACCTGCTAGCAGTGTCTCTTTTTTGTGTGTGTATTTTGTAGCAGCCCTGCCTAGGTGATCACACTGTGCTGTTTTCAGTTGGGGTGATGTTAGAATTATCTTGAGCTGTTTGGGGCTTTGTTGGTGAAGAGCAGCATCTTTTCATTGATTGCAGGACACAGGTACCAGATCTTCTGCATGCTTGGGCTCTGCTTCAGGAAATGTTATCAGCCTGCCTGTAGCAGAAGGGGATGCCAGGCCTGGGGGCTATTTTAGCTGGTATAGCAAAGGTCTGGGTCTGGGTGCTGTTTGACCAGTGTATGACACTGGCTGAACTGGAATCCCTTCTGTATGTTCATGTGACTATGAATATGCTGCAGGATAGTTGCTTTTGCTCAACCAGAGTAGCTGAAGCAGCCTGTGTTTCTAGTGTAGACAGGACTCTGCCTGCCAGGTCCTGCATTAACCTTTATAAGGGGCTTGAGGGCTTAGACTGTCTACATAGAGCAGATGCTGGGGGAGAGCAGCCATGCTGGGGAGGGTCGCAGTCTCCTGGAGGTGAGCAGGCTGGGTCACAGGCATTAGCACTTCGCTTTTAAGCAGATGCTCTCAGTCTGAAGATTGGGGCAGAGCTGGGCCTGGCAAGCCTGGGCTGGGAAATAAAGTTGCCTTGAAGACTGGGCAAGGTTTTTAAGCGCAGATTGAGGAGAGGTCCTGATCTCTCCCAGTAATTATGTACAGATTAATCCTCATCTTGTAAACAGGCCTTCATCAGTTTCTCACTGCGATGAGTCTTCTGTCATTAACCTCTTCCGAGTCTTTCTGTCTACGGCAGATCTCTACAGGGATACACGCTAGTAAGGTTAATCGTAAACTGGGGGTTGCAGGTGGGGGAAAACAGGGGGAAAAAGATTCTCTTCTCCCCATGACCGAGGAATGCAGGGTCATTTGGGTACTTTACGGCCTGGCAGGGGAATTATCTGAAGTGACAGGACTTCTTCCTTTTCCTGGAGGCTCTCGCTTGCATGCTGTCCATGTGTCAAGGCAATTCTTCTCAGCAGATAGCTGGCAGAGTGCAAAGTTTAGTAGTATTGCCTGCAGATGAGTCAGCAGAAGAGAAATAGCTTGCTCCTGTAAAGTGGAATGATCTTATAGGCAAAGCAGCACATGACAGTCACAGCTGACTCTGCCAATGCCGCCCAAGTTCAGAGGGGTGATAGGGGAACCTGGAGCAGGCAGTGCCACCCGGGGAGCCTGCGAGCTGTCAAAGGGGCCTTGCTGGTCCCGTGTGCCAGTCTTGTGCTGGCTCAGATCCCTGGTAGGAAATGCAGCAGCTTTGGGCTGGAGCGTTTACCGAGTTGTTGCAGTCAGCTCTTGTTTTGCAGAGGCTTTGAGTTTTAAGTAGCAGGATTTATTTTGCCTCGGCATGTAAATCTGCAAGTGAAAAGCAGTGGAAGTGGTAGAAGAAATCCTTCTACTCCGTGTAGATTTGCAGATAATAATATTCTTCAAGAACTTCCTTGGGACGTAAAACACAAAGAATGCAGGTGGGCCAGGTCCTCGTGCCATCCATGTGCTTCGGGTGCAGAGATATCTCATCTGCTTCTCTGGTGTAGTGCGAGGCAGCAGTTCTCTGATACCACCAAGGCTAAACAAAACATCGGTACTGTCCATGGAGATGCAGACAGGGAGATAAGGCTTTGGCTAGGCAAGAAGATTTGCTGTGCCTGTTCTGACCTTCCCCATCTGCCAAAGGTGTGAACTTTGGTGTTGTGGTTTAATTCCAACTCAGATGATGATGTTAACTCACACTAAGGTGCCTTTATATTTTATTTCTTTGTGGTAATCAAAGTTTGCCCTTCATCCCTCCCAGAACTGGCTGTGTTTCAGTGGGAAGTGACTTGAGCTTTGTAGTATTACTCTCAGCGAAGTGCTGTATGGTTTCTGAAGGCTGTTATTGCCACAGTTGAAAGAAAATGCCTACTTCTCCCTTTGAATGTTTCCTCTCCTTCGTTCAGGATCTGCACACTTGGGAACTGAGAGGAGTGATTCCTTGACGGGGAGAGCAACTCTTCTCCCATCTGGCAATCGGCTGCTCCTTGCAGGGCACGTACAGCTCTCTCTGAAGGTGAGCTAGCTGGCAGGTGATGCAAGGTGCTTCTTTGATACAGGATGTGCACCAAAGAAATAAGTTTCAGAAGCAAAACCCCGCACGTTTTGTAAAGTGTCACCAAGCCTGTGGTCTGCCCATGGCTTTCCTGAATGGGGCACTTCTTAACTTTGCTCCTTGCAAGCAGTTTCTCATGTTCAGCACGGACTCAGTAGTGCAGGAGGGTGACACCTTAAACAAAATAGAACAATGTTAATATCCTGCATCAGGGCTCTTTCTTCTGGTCATGCCTGGTTTTTATCTTGGAGTTTTTCAGAATGAGCTGTCAGAGTTATTTTCTCTTTCCCCTTCCCCATCTGCTGCAGATGTAATTAATTTTAGATCAGGCAGTGTTTTATGTGTTTGGGGAAGCAAAGCTGTGTGTTCATGTGTTAAGCTCATCTACAGCTGCTGGATCCCATTGTTAGTGTTTGTTTGGGATGCTATTTTAGTCATTTAGGTCAAAATGAAACATTCTAAGATTAGTAGCTTTATGGCAGTAAGGTGTGGTTTGTGTTTAAAAATGATGTGTTCCCAGTTTTAAATGAGGACAAGTTTGGTGCTGGGAGGACTTAGCAGAAACACACTAGCCACAGGATAGAAGTTTTAAAGCTCTGAAGAGTGGTAAAATTATTATTTAATTTCTGCTTTAATTTGAGTAATTAGCAGAGCTGCATCACTCATGACCTGCCCAGCCCAGCTCTCTGGACACTGCAGAGGCTTCTTCAGCAACATCTAGCTTATAAGATCAGAGCAGACAGAACATATTTATGCCATCCTCGAAGCAGGTTTCTCCCTCGGTATGTCAGGTAGAGCTGCTGCTGGCTAGCTGGTGCTGCCCGACCACCAATGCTTATTTAATGCAAAGCAAATCCATTCGCTTAAGCTATTGCTTGCCATCATTTGACTATGTATACCCTGAGAAGTGGAAAAGTGAGTTAGGGTGGAGGCAAGTGGGTAGTTGGGTGTGGGAGGCGTTGGAAGAAGCTGCTGGAGATTTCTCCTGGGCTGGGACAGTGCTGCTGTACATCAGCATAAAGCACAGTGTTGTCCTTGCTGTAACCTGCAGTTCTTTGGCTGGCTGTGAGCTCTGCACCCAGCAGCGAGATGCTGGCGATAACTCAGCAGAGAGTGTGGCTGTGTGCAGAGAAGTCTAGTTGCTCTGATGTGCCAAGCTTACATGGGAAGAGCTTCACCTGTTTGTGCATGGATGCTGCTATGTCTTTGTACTTCAGCACCAAAGCCTCTGCCAGTGCTTTTTCCTGTTTTGCTGGGCAGAACAAGCTAACAGACCTTTTAATTATCTTCAAAGGGAAGGAAAGTGAGTGGTCAGAGACCCAAAGGTGACTTGAAGCACAGTGAAATTATTTTCACCAAATAACAAGAAAATCTGCTGCTGTTTCCCCTCACTGTTTCCATGAACACTGGGATTACTTGAACCAGAGGCAGGTCTGCTGCTTTTTTGTGATCTGGATGGTTTCTGTTAGGACCACAGCGGTGAAGTAAATAACTGATACAGAGTGTACTTGCAAGATGGCACCTTGCAAAACCTAAGAATTACTTGTGTCATACCTGTGTTTTCACAGAGGCACTCTGGAAGCTGCTGCATTTATAGCGCAGACCTTGCCTCAAAGTTAAATGTTTGCTTAAGACTTTGAGCTGTGGGTTACAAACTTTTTTTTGCCTGAAATTGATTTTGCACACTCCCGTATGTTTGCCTGTTGTTAGGAAATAGTAAATTAACTACTGGAATGGGGGGAACTCGCAAACTTGACTCACAGGCTTTATGGAGTGGGTGCTGGCTGGCTCATGTGGTTCTGAAATGTCCTTGTGGCTGCTCTTCACTGTCACTTTTGTCTCCTCCCTAATATTTTCTTTGGCTTCCCACTCACCTAAGATTCCCTTTTCCTGTTCTTAGCGCATTGCGTTAGGTCTTGCAGAGCTGTTTGGGATAGTTACATGCATGTAACCCAAAAACAGTTCAGCTGTTTGGCCCTAGCACTGTTCATAAGGTGTCATCTCGTTGATGCTAGGTGGGGAGAGTGGTATTTTCGTGTGTGGTTAAACTGCATTTGACTCCTTACTTTGGAACATTCCTTAACCTGGAGTCATTTGTGCTTGAGTAAGTCCAATCACTAAGTCTGCTTCTTAACAGCTGTCTTTCACAAAGCCTGCACTTTTTGGTGCTGAATAGCAGAACTTTGCCTAGTGGCCCTTCCTGAGAACGGTCCCAGCTCATCCCAAGCAGGAACAGTCAGCAGAGACCCTGTGCGAGGAGTGGGCTGGTGTTCAGAGGGACATCAGCCCATTCTCATACCCTGCACTTGCCCCACCTAATGTGTTCTATCACACCCACTGCCTGTGGGTGGGGAGACGTTTCAAATTCCACACGACTCTTATTATTAGGGTGTTGAGGCACACACGTTAAGCATCATTCCTGGGCGGAGGGGTCATGCTGTTCTCAGGAATGGCAGGTCAGAAGTGCCATTCGCTGTACACTTGAAGTGAGCAAGAGAGATAATACTGCTCTTTATAAACTTTGCAAATCTAGCACTCATTTCTAACTCCTGCAGCAGCTGAAAAGGGAATGTTTGCTGCCATGCCTTTCTATAAAGCCCTAGCTTTGCTTCAGCTGTGTGAAGCGCTGGGCTTCCTAATGCTCCAGGGCCCTTTTGGGAAGTTACAGTAACTCCAGCTTAAGAACACAGATAGCTGTCACGATTTCTGTCCCAAACTGGTTGTCCATCTGTCTGTTCATCACAGAAGCAGTTCAGCTGAACCACCACTAATTACAACCTGGTATGCAAAGTGCCAGAAGTAAGTGTGCCCTAATGTGGTGTCAGCAGCTGCTTCACCATCAACTGAGTCACCACTGCGGTGGGGATGGGGAGTGACAGGGCAGCATGGTGGCATCCATCCCAAGGTGAGCTGTCCCCACTGGGGAGCTGCAGCTTGGTCTTACACAAACAGCAAAGCAAACAGCATTAACTTATCACCCTCGCCCTTATTCTTCTGCTTAAACCTGCTCCTTCCTCTCTTCAGGATTGTACAGGGATGCAGCACACCCACCAGCTGTCTTGGACAGTGGAGAAGGGGGGGGACAGAATGGTAGAAGAGTGCTTGTGTTCATCAAAATGAGGGAGGGCTGAATGCCGACTGGGCATGCCTTAATCCTTAGGTTGCTTTTCAGATGCTAAAATAGCATAATTAGCCTTGTAGTAATGATTTATAACTTGCATTGCAACTCTTCAGGCAGCTCACTACTGCACTCTTCTCTCTGCAGAACAGCTCCGAGTTTTATTAAATGATTCAGTATTCCCACCAGGCACTGTTTGTCAAGCCTTGGCAGCTGATGCCAAATACAACTGGCTAAGCCCCTTGTTAGGTGGCTGTGTCTTTGCACTGACCTTCTGTACACTGTGCCTGCTGTTGACTGATTCTGCTTCAGAAGAGCTGAGAAATAACGCTGGTTTGGTTTTTTTTTTTATTATTATTTTTCTATTTTATTCCTCTCCTTCATTTTGTTCCAGCTCTTCCTGGACGTGCTTGGCAAGATGGAGCCACCGACCTCCTCCAGGCTGAATTCCCGAAAGAGAAGAAAAGATGGATCTGGCCCCAATGGGGCGACAGAGCTGGATGGAATCCCTCCAAAAATATTCCGACGCTCACTTGTAAGTAAGCAGAGATAGGAGCTTTAGGTGCTTGTGACATAAGGACATTGAGCTGTACAGCAGAAAGATAAATGTGATGTTTTCTTCTGTGGACACAGAAAACAAGTAGGGGGGCAAAAAGCAAATGACAGTAGCTATCCTTCTTGCAAAGCCAGTTTAAAATCTTCCTTTGTTCATACTAATAACATACTTACAACGTGGGCTTAAATTAGGTCTGAGGCAAGCATCACTAAGCTGCTTTTGTGGTGTGTCCAGTTTGTTTGTAGTCCCTTAAGCTGAACTCAAACAGGCATGCATATAGATAGCCATGGAGAACTAACCATCTATTTCTCATAGATAGGTTTTCTTCAGTGACCCAGCAGGAGGGAGAAGTACTCCAAACAAGTACATAACAATTCATGCACCTCACAGAAAGCAGTCCTGTTCAAGTCAGAGGAACTGAAGTCTATAAGCACCTGCAGAAGCAATCTATTGAATCCGTGTTCTGAAACACTGGGGAAATGATTATTCGTTTGATTTTCTTGGTTTGGCAGGAGACTGCATTTATGTTGCTGGTACTTCAGCAGTGTTCAGAAAAGAAAAAGAAAAAAAAATAAAGAAAGTATTTCTCCTTCTAGATCAACCTTGGGACAGCTTTAACAAACTAAAGCCAGTGGGGTCTCTTCTAAAGGAGGTCTGTGCCAGTCAATGCTGGTGTAAAGGGCTGACTTTAACTTGTCCTTGCCATGATATTGTGATGATGGGCTTTTTACAGCTCTTCTCTGCCTTCTTCCTGGAGCAGCCTTGCGCATCACGTGTGCTATAGCTGTTCTTTCCTTATCTCTGTCAAAAGCCAGCTACCATCCCTGCCACGTCATACTGGGGTCATAGTCCTTGGCAAAATGCAGTGATGTGTTGCAGCTTTCCTCTTTGATAACAACATTTTGCTCTTCAGGAGTACTTCAGTCCTGTCCCAGAGCATTTGACAGATGGTAACGAAGTAAGAGCAATACCAGCAGTGAGAACTGGGGGGGGCAAGTGTTGGGAATGGAGGCATGAGCTATTGTGTGACTTATCCCACTGAGCCTTTATATCCTTGACTTGTGTCAAAACCCACCCTGTCCCCCACATATTTCAGTGAGGAAACAGAAGTGTGCAGGTTATTCCATGGGAATCACTCTTCAAGATGATGTCTGTCCTGTGTTAGATATAAAGCATACATCTATGAACAGCACAAGACAACTAATACCCAACTACTTTCTAAACTCCTGGCTCTTTTTTAGCTACAGGGCTAATGCAGAGCTCCTGATAAAAGATATCTATTTTTCTTCCTTTTGTGAAAGATTTATTTATTATAGCAAGAATAACAGTATCACTTAACGGTGACATTACCTTGAAGGCTTTACTGCTCCCAACTAAACAGCTGGCTGGCAGAAGGTTCCCCTGAAACAGCGGGGTTCAGCAGCAGATGGTGGTAACAAGCCTGCTGACACATAAGTCTGTTGTATTGTGCATATCAGGTTGAGTCCTGACCCTCGTACGCACTGCAGAGGAAGGGCAAGACTCTGGCAGGAGCTTTTGAGGACATTTCTCTCTGATCCTCTGATAATTTTGATAGGTGGTTTTTTATGCTTTTAATCCTAGCTTCATATCAGGTATGTGCCAACCCAGCTGCAAAGAATCTGGGTTTATTCACAAATCTGAGATACAATGGCAGTGATGAAAGGAGAGAGACCTTACAGTGAGGATCCTTGTAGAGGAGGTAGTGTGTGAAATACGGGTACTAGAGCCTCAGTAAGTTAACAGAGATTTTCAGCAGTATTGGTTTTGCTCAGTGTCATGGTCAGTGGTTGCTTTCCCGTGCATTTCACTTTGAGCACTCTTATTAAGAAATGACACTAGCAATAATAGCAGTGGTCTTTCTGGTTGCAGTGGTGCTGGGCACCATGGCAGGATGCTGCAAAGGGACAGGAAGCCAGGGAGGAAACTGCTGATTAGCTTTTTGCAGCTTGAAGGTATTATTCTAATGATCAGCAAGCTTGTTTCCTAGTCTTCTGGTTCAGGAAAGAGACATCCATGGCTGCCCCACACCTTCCAGCTGGAAGGAAATGGAGCTGTTTGTTCTGAGAAGGGCAGATGTTTTGTTTCCATTCAGAGGAGACTAGAGATGATACCTGGACTTCAGCTGCTGATTAAACATACTGCTGTGGTCAAATTAGCAGATTAGAGGGGTTTTCCTACGGCAATTGGGAGATATTCTGCCACAAGTTCAGGTCAGTCTCTCACTATGTATGGCTGAGAAATGGGTGACTATACACATGTTCCCTGGGAATTGGTGCTGCTGTTGTTACTGCTCTTGTGCTTGTTCATATACTCAAATCGAGGAGCTGTTACAATTTGCAGATGACAGCACAAGCACTCAGGCACAGCAAAGGGATGGTCTTGTCTGGGTGGGCATAGCTGGAGCTGCGACAGGGAGGTTTGGTGAAGCTTGGTTTGTGCTGCTGGGAACAGCTGTTTGTCAAAGGTCTGGTTTTACCAGCTGCAGATCTGAGCGTCCAGTACGACTGCCGTCTTCTTAACTCTGCTTTTCTCTCTCTCTTCCTTTCTGAACTCAGGATGATCACCCTGCAGGGCTGTTTTGAGGTTTAACATTAATTAGTCTTTTAGCACATGTGTTTGAAGTGTGCAGAGACACAGTGAGTCACTCGGTGACTAGGACACTGCAGTGGCAGTGCTGCTGCTATGTACTGCACTCACCTTTGCGTTCTCACAGCTAACATTCTCTGGCTGTTTAGGGACTGAGGGAACCAGCTCCGTTTTCAGATGAAGTGGAAATCGATTACAGCAAGCCATACATCAGAGTAACGTATGAAGAAGCAATGAGAGGGACCCCTTGTAAGTAAAAAAACAGACTGGAAGTGGATTGTATAAATGTTGGGTTTGGGGGCGGGGTGGGTATGATTGTGGTATCTCTGAGACTGAACCAACCTTGTGTGTCAGACCAGGTTTGCAACCAATGACTTAGATAATGCTTTGGTGACTGTGCTCATGTGAAATTGGGCTTGCCTGTACAACTGAAGTTGGAGCTTGTGTGTGTGAGGAGCTGTGCTTTCACCAGTAAGCCTATTGGAAGCAAATAGGTATTTGTGTTTTAGCTACTCCTGTGCCACTGACAGCTACAGAGTAGTATCAGAGCTGAATGTTTTTCTGCATTACTTTGTCTGAGACAGCTTAAAGTTAAGTGCTTTAAAAGTCATATCTTCTGAAACTTGAAATGGGTAAGTAAACCCAACATATATCTTTGTCCAGAATGTCCCGTTCTAGCCCAGATTTGAATTAAAGTCAGTGTCATTAAACACAGTAGGCCAGCTCCACAACAAGAACCTGTCCTTTTGTTCTCTAAACCAGACTGGGAGAAACACTGTTCTCTTTGCCAGTCCAAATAGGAGGCAGAGGCAGGACCGACTCCTGAGTGAAGGATGGCCACCCTCTCTTGCCAAACAGAATGTGCAGACAGTGCTGTCTTACTTGGCCTCTCTGTTATGGCTACCGAGACAATAAAAATGGTGCACTTCTACCTACCTGACTGCTGCTGAGACATGAGCCAGCTCAGATTGAGACCTTGCAGTGGCTTCCTACAGGAGGCTCTGGAAATCTAATGCTTTTCACAGTCTGCATTCATTTCCCAGGTGAAAGTCTCCAGAGCCTGCAAGACTAAGGCTAAGACTAAAATACACTGCATGCTTCCTTGTTGCTGTTTATGCCTGTGTTCAGGAACTGTGTCTGCTGCATCTGTGGAGGAAAAGGAAAGGTTGCCCCAGCCAATCTCCAGAACATGATTGTACTTTAATAAAGGCCTGCCAGGACCAGCCCTCTTCTGGCATATAGAAAGCTTTTGCAGTCAGATCTCCAGATCCTTGGCATGCCTCCTGGCATCTTCAGACTGAGGTGGATTTGCTGAAAAGTGACTGTAAGAGACTGTACTCAAACTGACTGCTCTGCTTAGCTGAAATTTAACACCCTACCTTTGCATCAACTCTGCCTCTTGCTGCCTCCCATGCTCTGTCTCTAGGAACCTTTAGGGCCCTGCTCAGACCCAAGGACTTTCAGCTCTCCTACTAGGTCTTACCTCTTCCCCTTCCTTGCTGCAGCTTTGGTGTGCCTCTGCTTACATCACTTCTCTGAGTCTGCCTGAATTAGGCCAGAGAGCAGCAGGCCATTCCCAAGTGTGTTGGATATCAAGAATATGTGGCTTTCTGTTACCAGCAGCAAGAGAGCTGGAGTCCTGTGTGGTCCCAGGAGACCAGAAGTCAGGGAGCCTCCTGCTATTACCTGGAAGTGCCTGTCTCACTTTACCTCTGTGCTGACATCAAAGAGAAGAGCTACAGTTTCCCCTGGCATAGGTGGCACGAGGAAAACATTGTTCGTCCTGATTTTCTATGGATTTAGCTGATAGTGCCAACAGTTCAACAGAATTGTATCTGCTTTTCTTTCAGTAGTCCAGCTGGGGTTTCAGACACAGTCACACACTGCACAGGCCTGGGGGAAGCCAGTGATGCTGGTGTGGAATCAGAACAGTCTAGTCCCTCAGTAGCTGTGGCAGTGGGCTGCAGAGGAGAATGCTGAAAAGATCTTGAGGTGCCATCATGGATGGCAGAGGAAGATCGGGCACTTATGAAATGTTTTGGTCAGTTCTCTGATAACTCACTGCTGTGCAAAAAGTTGATGCCACATTTGGATTTCCGTAGGAGGGAGATGTTCAGGGTTTGCTTTCCCTTTGGTCTCCCTTCACCTTGTTTTAATGGATATGTGGTAGGTTTTGAGTCTGTCTCTGAACATGGTTTTATTTCAGCTCTGTGCTCAGCAACATTTGTTTCTGTGTAGGAAGGCAGAAAGCCAGCCATTTCTGTTCACAAATCTTTCCTGGCTACAGCTCTGTATTCTACCAGTGTTCTGCAATGCTCCCATGAGTTTCAGAAGGTCCCTAAATGCAGGCATGAGCAGCAGCTGCTTCTCCAGGCAGGCGTCTTCACAAATGTCTTTCTGTCTCTTTTGCACAGTGGATCGCCCTGTCAGAGTTTATGCTGATGGAATATTTGACTTGTTTCACTCTGGACATGCCCGGGCCTTGATGCAAGCAAAGAACCTCTTCCCAAACACATACCTCATTGTCGGAGGTAAGGAGTGACCTTGTTGACTTTGGCTGTCGTAGGAGAACAGTTTACCTCCATCCATGGTTGTGCATACCGAAGGCATAGAAGGGATTTTGTCTTTATGGCCTCAGTGGCTCTCACTGCATCCCAAATGTTCTTGCAGTCTTATTGCAATATATTGAGAGTTAATACGTCTGCAGAAGGATATTCTGTACCAAATGAATGCTTAAGGAAAAGATTTCTGATCAGGCTGTTCTAATTTGACCCCTCTATTTTGTGACAGGTACCGCTGAGTTGCACATCTGAGTATCAAAGTGTATTAGGGGCAGTTGAACATCTGCCTCTTGAATGAGAAACAGTCCCTCCATGGCTGGTTAAGCTTTGTCTCACCTGTATTGCCCTGCAAGTCACCCCCCTGCTCCAGCTCTCTGCTGGGGATTGCTTATGGCTAACCCAAACAGATCCCACTAGGAGCGTGGAGATGGTGGTTCCATGGGCACGGTGCTTGGCCACATGGAAATCAGTGGGGCCCCATTTCTGCAAACAGAAGTTCCCCGTTTTGTCTGTTAGATTCAAAGGTCTTTAGATGATGCCAGGAATATCCTGCTGACTGCCTGACGGGATCTAGCAGAGGTGTTTCAGCCAGGCCTCCTTCAAAAATAAAATGGGAAAGAAGAAACTCTTTGTTCTGGCTGCAGTAATAGACTGGCCTCTGTCCAGGCAGTGCCTTTGTGCCTGTGCCTTAAAGACATGTCAGGCTATGCATGTTGTCTGTCAGGAGGTGACCTCTGGTCAGGCTGCATAATGATGTTAAAGTATCAGAGCTGAGAATACCTTAAACTAGTTTTCTCACCTACCATTAGTTTCCTGAAGCAAAATGAAATTCTGATCCTGTGATAGAGCAATTGTAATGTCTTCATGTGGTTTGTTTCCTTATCACAGTTGCACTTGATGCTGAGGGCATCGTTTTTTGTGTGCGCTGCACTGGTGTCTGGGAGGGGAGGGAGGAGAGCTGCAATAGTTGCTCTAACCTACAAAACGCACTAAGCTTAGAAATCTTGCAGGCAGAAAGACATCCCCATGTGCATAAACGTTGTACAACAAACAAGAAAATAACATTGGGTCCAAATATTAACCAGTTAATGTAGCAAGATGTGTAAGCAAGCCTCTGGGAGACTGGGGAGGAGCTGGAGGGCAGTGAACTGCTCTGCTTGCACCAGGAACTGAGAGAGACAAGAGGCCACAGCTCAAGTGAACGTTAGCTTCATGCTGGGAGCAGTCTCACTCGCTCTTTGTCATCTGTTTGTCTAGAACATAAATATGTCCAATACTAGTGAGACTGGTAATGCCTTGTTTACTTTTGAGTCTGATAACCAAATAAAACTCCCTTCTCAATGTCTTACATTGCAGATTATGAAGAGTTGTTCATCTGCTTTCTCTTAGAATATAATAAGCTAACTTGATTTGCTGTGAGCTCACCCTTTTTTTTAATACAACTTTCTAAGAACTAGACTGTGGCATGGCATTTTATGAAATCAGAAGCTTAGGCAGTGGTTTTGTTCATGGACTTCATTTTCCAAGCCTGAGATGTCCATAGGTTTAAAAGCAGATTTCTGTCTGATAGGTCCCCAGGTGCCATTTCGTACAGGAGAGTTGTCTGCTCTATTGGCTAGTTTTCTTGATAAGTGTTGTAGGTTCTAGAGACTTTGAGGGCTTGGGGTGTAGTTCCCCAGCTTGGGCAGAAATCCCCCAAACAGCCTGCCTAGGATCGCTCAGGAGTTTAGTGCCCTGCTCTGCTCCCTCTTCCTGGTGCTTTGTGGCTGGAAGAGCTGGGTTTGAAAGTGCCAGCACCAGCCTTTGTCAGCAGCTGGAACTGCCTGGCTTAGCAGGGATGTCTGCAAGGTCCTTTTGCTGTAAAGCACTGGGGTAAGTACCTCAAGCTCACTCTTCTCTGTGCCTGTTTCTTCAGTCTGCAGTGATGAGCTAACGCATAACTTCAAGGGCTTCACAGTAATGAATGAGAATGAGAGGTATGATGCTGTGCAGCACTGTCGCTATGTGGATGAAGTGGTGAGAAATGCGCCGTGGACGCTCACCCCCGAGTTCCTGGCAGAGCACAGGGTAATTTGTGATCTCTGATCTGTTCTGAATTTTGATTAGCCTCTGTCTGTGCTTGCTATTTACTGCAAGAATTCATCCATGAGGGTGACCTCTGCCCGAGCAACCAGTTTCTGCTGAAACTCCTTAAATATAGAATGAGCTGGGTTGTGGGAATCGAGTGGGTTTCTTGGGAGACTAGAAGCATTTGCTGAGCTGGCACGTAGTGTTAAAATAAGGTAGAGATTGTTACATGGTGAAAAAGCCTGAGAGGGTTCCCACTGTTCCAGAAGTTGGTGCTGGTTATAGTTTGGTGTGAAACACTGTAGGGAGAGGATAATGTAGGTTGGAAGGGATTTCTGTGGGGGTGTCTGATCCAACTCCCTGCTTACAGCGGGGGCAGATTAGGTCTAAATCAACTTCCCTGCAGCAAGAGACCAGGCAAGCTGTCCTGAATCTTCTATCAGTCAGTAAGATAAAGTGAAAGGAGTCTCTAACTTCTGTTGAACTGCTTTGGGAGGTGAAGAGTCTCCAGGGAAGTTTCCTTAGTTTACCCTTGTTGCCATTAACAAGTCATTTCTCTGTGTCCTTAGTCCCAGCCTTTCCTCTGTTGTCTGTGTACAATTGATATGCAGTTGTCAGTGCGAACTTGGAGCTGCTCTGTGTTGTTTTATAACAGAGCAGTGTCCTGCTGTTCTCTGTCACACCCCTGTGTGGAGGTGTTGAGCAAAAAATTACCGTCCTTTGACAGAAAGCAATGGACCTGCACGTTCGAGATAAAATGTTGACTTGCAGTACTTTCTTAATTTTCAGATCGATTTTGTTGCCCATGATGACATTCCTTATTCTTCTGCAGGCAGCGATGATGTTTATAAGCATATAAAAGAAGCAGGTGAGTCTGGGTCACATTCTCCAGGGCTTCCTGCCAAAGATCTGCTGTAGCTTCTCCTGTGCTCTCCTGTATGGCAGGATTATGCCTGGAGAAGTGGCAGTGGCTCTCTGGGAACAAGATCTGCCCAGGAGGCTCTGAGGGCAGGAAGAAGCCCAGCTTTGGGTCGTACTTCCAAAGTCTAGGACTGGCTCATGTCCCAGGCCAAGCATTACCCAGCATTAATTCCTACTTCCAATCTAGTTATTGTGATTGAATTAACAGCCACTTTTTGAAAAAATACCACCAATTCTCGCAAATGGAGAATCTCATTAATTTAGCAAAGTGGCTCCTCTAGCTGTTCGCTATAAAACTCAGTGGGGGTGCACCTTATCTATCCAAACCCAGCCATCAGAGCTTGTTATCTTTCCACCCACTAAATTGTAAGATCCCTTGTCCTGTCTTTGTCACCATTCTATAGCAGTCAATAGTCTTTAAACCAGCTAAATTGAAGAGCTTTTCATTAGAAGACACAGTATTTTGACGTGGTTTTGTCGTGCTTTGGTCTTAGGTCTTCCTCACAGTCCCAGGGAGGGGGACCTTGGTATTGTACATTCAAGGACAGAGGGGGTGGTGTGAGGACAGTTAGGAAATGAGCTCTTGACAGGAGAGATTGTTTCCTAGTAGAGGTGGAAGCAGCTTTTTGCCACGTGTCTTGCTATAGCTGTCCTGGGTCCTGTTCCCCAACTTTAGGCATGTTTGCGCCAACTCAGAGGACTGAGGGGATCTCAACATCGGATATCATCACCCGGATTGTGCGGGACTATGATGTTTATGCCAGACGGAACCTGCAGCGGGGCTACACAGCTAAAGAGCTCAACGTCAGCTTCATAAATGTGAGTTGAAGTGTGTCTCACCACAAGCTGCCTGAAGCAGAATCTTACAGAGTGCGGAGATGTAGAGTCTTGTCTGGTGGTAGCACAGTCCTGCCATATGCCAGTAAAAGGCCAGTTGGCAAAGCTAAGCAATTGCACCAAACCAGTGTCCTTGGAGTAGAAATTAGACTACTTCTGCCCCTGAAAGGCCTCCTGGACCCACCCAGAGGAACTGGGGCTTTGCTAATACTGCTTCATTGTCAGAAATGTCTCGGTGACGTTTTATGTGTTGAAAGAGCTGGAGACAGGGTGTATGGCGAAATGTGTGTTTGCTTGAATTGAATGAAGTGTGGGTTGTTCTTGGCAGCAGTTGCTGTGTCTCATCTCTCTCCTCTTCCCTCAGCCACCTTAATGTAGAGTCATTTGTTAGGATAAAATCTGGTCCTGTTCTCACTGTGCTATTCCCTTTCTGGAGCTGCAGGAGCAGCAGTGCTTGGGTAGGAGAGAAGGACATGCACTGATCCTGTGCTGGGCAGCTCTAGTTTACAAGCAGAATACATGGCAGACTGCAATTCTGATGTTGGAACTAAAGTAGTAAAGACTTTTTTTTTTTTTAAATTGCTCAGATACTATGCCTAGTTTTTTTAAAATACAATCAAATACTAAAGTGAAACAGGAGAGGCAGCAGCTATTTGGCCTCTCTTCAGCATGTCACTGCCTCTGTTTAAAAACACCCAGCAAAAAGGCTTGTGCTGTCATGATACACAAGGAGACCTACAGCAGGTCACTCAAATCTAATCTGTGTATTGTATAAATATTTCCCTCTTCCATGCACTCCTATTAGATAGTGCTTATCTCTGAGTTTAGTCTCGCTCTGTCTACTGTGCCAGTGCCTGCCAGAAAGCATCTGACAGCCCTGCTATGTCTGCCATTTAGTCTAGGGAAGAAGTGTCACTGAAGTGAAGGAGAAGTGTCACGAGACTAATGGAGATGCTGAGTCTTAAGCAGCAGTTCAGTGTAATAACACAGAGTAGAGGTGGTCGCCACTCAGATCTGGTGAGCTGTATTCTGATGCACTGCTTACTGTACAGGAGAAGAAGTATCACCTCCAGGAGCGCGTGGATAAGGTAAAAAAGAGGGTGAAGGATGTAGAGGAGAAGTCAAAGGAATTTGTCCAGAAAGTGGAGGAGAAGAGTATCGATCTCATTCAGAAGTGGGAAGAGAAGTCCCGGGAGTTCATCGGCAATTTCCTGGAGATGTTTGGCCCAGAAGGCGCATTGGTAAGGAGCCACTCTGGGAAAAGGGGAAAGGGGATTTTAGAGAGCTCAGCAGGCACTGTAGGGCTTCTGGAGCCCATGCTCTGCAGAGCAAAGCTTTGTTTATTGCAGTGCTCAGTGTGCTGCTGGTCTCCAGACAACTTGGGCAGCCTGTTTACAGGGAGCCCTCGCCCTTGCCAGCTGGATAATGCCAGTTATGTTTGTAGCGTGAAAAATCCCCGTGTCCCACAAGCTGGCCTGTGAACTCCAACTTGTGTCCTGCAGGCTACTGAGCAGCCAAGAGATGGGCAGTCACTTTGTCACTGGCCAGGGATGAGTCTGAAGGTGGTTGTTTTTGCCAGGCTCTCCTGTGGTGCTGGGTAAATACCACAGGCACTCCATGCTAGAAGTGATTGAAAATGGGTGATGAATACACTGCATGCAATTACCAAAGCCTAGAGCAATGCTTGGGCTTTTTCCGCTCTTATATTGCACAAAGCATTGAAGGGACACAGCTCAAAATGCTGTAAGTAATGTCCATTTCCATTGCTATTCGAGCCATGCGAACTGTCTCCCTGCTTCCATCTCTAGAAACACATGCTGAAGGAGGGCAAGGGCCGGATGCTGCAGGCCATCAGCCCAAAGCAGAGTCCCAGCAGTAGCCCCACGCATGACCGCTCCCCATCTCCCTCCTTCCGCTGGCCCTTTTCAACCAAGACTCCTCCTTCCTCACCGGCCAACCGCTCCAGGAACGAGTCTGCAGTCACCTACGACATCAGTGAGGATGAAGAAGATTAAGCTGCCAGCCAGGATTTGCTGCGAACCGCTAATCGGGACCCACTGGGGAACTCTAAATGAGCAAGAGAGCCATAGGAACAGGACTGACGGTGAGCTCAGGGCCTTGGAGGCACTTGCTGCTCTTAGCAAGGGCTGCTGCCTGGAAGCACATTCAAACCTCCTCTCCCTTCTCCTCCCCAAATCCCCTTTTTATTGTTTACGTTCTAGTGGTTTCCAGGGGGAAGATGGTTTTTCTATTTTAAGAAAATTCTCTTTTAAAGCGCAAAGAATAGCACTCAAGCGTGGCTTTTGTTTTGGTTTCTTTTCCCTCGTCAAACCTCCAGGCAAGAGGGAGAGTGGGAAGACCCATCTGCCTCTTCTTTCCTTTAGCTCCTCTGTCTTACTCCCTCACCCCCAGGCAGTATCCGTGCTGCTGCTGCCAAATGAAAGACCCCTTGGTTCCTCAACCAGCGTGACCTTGAGAGCACGCAGGAAGCGGTGGTGTAAAGAGGCTTCTAGGAAACAGAGACATCTCTGCTGCACTGGAGTGGATAGGAGTCTCTCCAGCAGACCCTGTCGTGCTCACACGCCTCTTAGCTGAGCTTCCCAGCGAGGATGTGCTGGGAAAAGGGCTACCAGTTTAGCACACAGGAGTTACACCTTGAAAGGACTTGCAGCACCATAGGGTCACACACCCTGTAAGCACGCAGTATTCGCAGCTGCAAATTATACAGGAGCTGCAGGACAAAGGCCTTTCCAGCTAATCTGAACAAGACTGCTAAACCTTGAGCTAAAATTCAGCCTTCAGGTGCTGTTGGAGAGAAGAGAATGCATCTTTGCTTCGGGGCACTTGCTGTCTGTGCATTTCCTTGGGTGTGTGAGCACCCAGAAGGAAATGAATGTATGTACTCCTTTGAGACGTTCCTTGTCCCAGTCTCTGGTGTGTAGTAAGTTTTACTGTCTGTCCAAATGGCCCCTCAGCTCTGTGCTCTGTGCGTGTTTGTCTGTGTTTCAGTTGCTGTGCTCTGAGGGCTGGAGCAGCCCTTTTCACTGGTGCCGTGAAGTCGCTGCTCTCGGGGCAATACATGAATTTGTACAAGCAGTTTGCTGTCTGTGTTGCTGTGTGCAGCTGGACAGGTGAAGGGCACATTTTACCCCAGTGAAGGGTCCCAGTCCCATGTGACAGTTACCCAGCTTGCATAATTAATGCAGAAATCAGTGCCCACTTACTCCACTGCGTGTGGCGGCCAGAAAGAGCGTCAGAGAGCACTGCAGCTTTTTAAGATTTTAAACCTGTAATCTCTCATTTGAAATGATTGTCCAAGTCGTGCCTATTGTGTCTGTAATAAACACTGAGCTTTGTGGCCTGCAGCTCCCTGTGGGCAGTTGCCCTCCCTGTGCTCTGTCCCAGCAGCCAGCGCTGGAGGGACCGGACTCGCTGTCACATAGCTGTAAAGCTCCCGCTTGTTTTTCTGTTTGTTTTTTCATGTGATACCCGTTGTCTCTGGATGGAGCTGCTGGGCTGAGTTGCCTATATCCTCCTCTGTTGCTGGGAGCAGAGGACAGCTGTCAGCAATACTGCAGGGAAGTCTTCAGAGTGGGATGCAGGGCTCAGGGAGCAGCGGGTGCAAGGAAGCAAATCCTGAAGTGCTGCTGCAGGCTCTGCGTGGTGCGATGCTTCCAGGGGATGCAGGGGCCCTGTGGTAGGAGCAGGCTGCTGCTGCTTTCCAGCTTTTATCTTGTTGATCCTTTGTCACACTGCCCAAAGGGCTTGACAGAGACTCTGTGCTTCTGTGGAGGCCAGAGCTGGTGTGGGAAAGGGTATTTTGGGGATTCTTCATCTGACACTTGGACCTCTCTCAGCAGGGATGTGTACGGCTCTGGGAGCGTGGCTGGCTGCAGTGGATTTTAAGCTGTAAGGAGCAAATAATGGTCACTTGGTAAAGCCAGTTGTTAATCCCCTGGTTTATGAGTGATAGAGCACTTACTTTTTATCACCCTCATTCTCTTTTCCATCATCTTCCTCACCCTTCTCACTGTGGGTGTTGTGTTGCTTCCTGAGCCAGATCACTAAGGCCAGGCTGCTTTAGAGCCTTACTACTGTTTTAAACACAAGTTATGCAACAGTATTGTGTAAATTAAGATAACGATGGTGTTTTGGATGGTGGTTTGTTCTGCAGAGACCTTAACGTATTTCTTGGTCTCTCTGCAAAACCTGGGGTGCTTGGTAAGAAGCCAGCCATGGTTTTACATGTAGCTTGGAATAACAGCTGTGTCTTGTAACCAATAATCCCTGCTTCCTCCTTGCACTTAAATTAAATTGGACATTCAAATCCTAGACTAGTCTTTTTTTTTGTCTTTTTGTCTTTTTTTTTTTCTTTTTCTTTGCTTTTTTTTTGTTTCCTCCTGGGTTGCTGGACCAGCCTCGTCTCCAGCACTGCCTTGTTCTATCAGGACTAGGACAGAGCTTGCTCTTTGGGCAAAACATGTGAGCCAAATTCTCCAGGACCGTCTTGTTACCCGCAGATATGCCCAGTGCTCTCCTGCACACCCCTAACCCACCCCACACTGTTCAAAAGAAGTTGTGCTTGAATTAAGCCTGAAGTAAGAGGTAGCATGGAAAAATAAAACTTTACTAGCATGTGTTGAAGAACATGTAGAGCCTGATGCTGCTAAATCCAGAGGCGTTGACTTCTGTGAGTCAGCCCTACCTCAGTTCCATTCTAGAGCTGGGCTGTGAGGCTGCTGGCACCAGCAGCCAGCTCTTGAGAGAGGATTTTCTGATGGCAAAGAACAGCAGCAGCAGAGCAAAGCTGAAAGGTGCCAAGGATGCTGGTAGCAGCAAGACATGAAGAACTTGGCACTCAAACAGCATATTGCTTAGAGCTGTAGGAGAAGATCTTTAATCTCTTGAGAAAATTATGGCACACGCCTGTACTGACATGATTTTGTGCATTTTATAGAGGGTTGGGACTTTTTTTGTGTGGTCCAGTTCTTGTAACTGGAAGCAGGTGCTGGAGCAGCGAATACATTTGGCAGGAGTGGTGCCTTTGGTGGGACTGACCCTGCGTCTTGCCCCCTGCCCTCAGGGTGAGCTTCTCGCAGCTGAGGGCTCCCTGGTGTAAGGGTGTGGGTTTCCTACCTGCCACAGGTAAGGAGTTGGGTCTGGTGGTCTGATGAGGGGACAAATCACATGTTTTGCTGCTTGACTGGGTATTGCTTCTTGGCAAAACCGTGAGCTCACTGGGTCCCAGCACTTCTGCTGGTGCCTAAAGAGCTGTGCTGGTCATGGCCGTGTACTGTTGCCAGGAGTCTGCCAAACTTGGCAGTCTCATAACTCATCACCAGTGCATCTTCTGACTGAGCGGTTTCGGTTTGAACACAGCCACCTGCAAAAAGCTCTGAGTCACTTTTCCCCCTTCCTCATGGGCAGGTTCATTTTTCCCCCAAAAATGAATCAATTAAATAAAAGTTGTGAGAGTGGGCTTTCTGACTCTTTGCTCCCCCAGTGTGTTGCACTGGCCAGAGGTATTGTGCAGGGTGCAGGTCAAGAGAAGCATCGATGGTGCCCAACAGCAGGCTCTGGTCTTAGCTCTGACAATTTGGCATCTGCTGCCCATCTCACACCTCCAGCCCTGCAGCAACAGCAGTTTCAAGCTAGCTCTTCCAGGCTGGTGTTTGCTGTGCTTTTTTTAATGTGTGGGCCTGTGTACACACCGGGTGTCTTCCTGACTTGTTCTGGAGTTGGGTTTTTGGCTTTTATGTTTAGCCAAATAAACACAAAGTCATTTTAATCAGTGTGTGCCAGATCCCTTCTGCAGTCGTAGCACAGATGGTTCCCATCGTGGTCTCCTCACCTGCCATCTTAGCAGTGGTTTGAGTGAGAAGATGCTTCAGTGGAGGGGAAAAAGATAACCCAGAGGTTTCTGCACATCATCGCTCCTGGTGTCTGTCCCCACCTCTGTTGTAGGTGTAGACCAGATACTGCTGCCAGAGTAGATCCTGGGCAAGGCTGGTTAAGGCAGCATTAACTAATTGCCTGTGTTATGAAGGTGCTTCAAGGCTCCTTCCTTTGCCTGGCCCCAGGCTGGCGGGTGTGGATGCTCCCACTGTTCTGTCGGGAGCAGCCACTGCTGTGGAGGACATGCCCCAGGGATAGGCCAGACCCATCCAGAGGTCTCCAAAGACAACACCACTGCCCTGGCGTTGCCTTGGCCATCGGACCCCAGCCAGCAGCACCTGGAGGTCAGTGTCATGGCTGGACACCCCATGACAGCCCCATGCCATGGCTCAGCTAGTCTGGGCTCCGTCTTCCTCCCCCTGTGTAGAGTCATCTCTCACCCAGCCTGGGCAGGAGACAGTCTGAGCCCAGTCACCAACACAAGGCTTAGGTACAAATTTATCTTTATTCAGTGCCAGACAAGAGCCTCCCAGGCTGGAGGCGGCTTCACGGATCCCTTTGGCTTGTGGCCTTCAGGTTTCAGGCCCTTTCACCCCACGCCAAAGTGCCCTTTTCCCCTATGCCTCCTCTGCTGCCAGCAGCTCCCCAGGGAGGAGGAGGAGATGGTTGTACAGACCAGCCCTTCACCTCACCCTGCCACTCAGCACCCCCTTTGCTTCCTCCTGCTCACGCCTTGACGTCAGCACTTGCGGGTGCAGAGCTGACGGGCTGGTAGCCCGGTTTGTCGTCCTGCTTGCGATAGTACATCCGCGTCACCACCGCCAAGATGAAGGTTTGTGGGATCAACAGCTGGATGTTCATCTCTGGAAGAAGAGAAGGGTCATTTGGAGCTGCCTTCATCCACCATGACTATTCCCCACTCCCCACCGTGTGATGGAGGGGATCGGCCAGGAGCAGGTGACACCACTCCCCCCCTTTCCTGACTTACGCTGTGACCTGGCCTTGGAAGAGAAAGGTGGCGAGCAGGCGATGTTGCCATTGTTGGCCAGGATGCTGAAGATGGCGGGCTGCAGTGCCGTCAGGAGGAGGAGGATCTGCAAGCACCAGCACCCGAGGTGGTGGGGCCACGTCGCTGCCAGGCTCCAGCCCTTTTGCCTTCCCTGCTCTCTCGCAGCCAGACCTGGCTCCCCCCTGCCACTAGGTCCTGCCCCGCTGTCTCCCCCTGCACCCCCCCATCCTGTTCGTGCTGGAGGAGCCCTTCACCTAGGGGGGAACCATGCAGGATGGGGGCTCACCTGGAAGCAGGAGAACTTAGCCTTGATGTTCTGCTCGGTCAGGTGGAGCCGAGCCTGCCGGAAGAGGATGCCCAGGGCCCACAGGCCGAAGAGGGTGGAGGCACCAACAAGGGTGTTGATCCAGAGGGCCACGCTCTCTGCTGAGATCTGGGGGGGACACACAGAACACGCCTGGGCTGACAAAGCTGCTGGGCAAGGCAGGGGCTGGTGAGGACTCCCTATCCAGGACGTCACCCTGCCCAGTCCCATGCCCCGGCACTCACATCAGCAGGGTTGTAGTTCCCGTCAGCAGCCAGGACCAGCCCCAGGAAGACAGCAATCACCTTGAAGAAGGCATACTGGAAAGTCCCCAGCATTAGCAGTTGAAGCTTTCTCCTGGCACAGCAAGAGAGACCAGTAGCACCCTGAGGTCCCCAAGCCCCTGCCCAGGGATTTCTCATCCACCCCAGCAAAAGCAGGGGGTGGAAGACCCTCCCCAGAGGCAGGGGGTTACCCCAGCTCTCACCTGCTCATGGTGATTCGGGGCAGGCAGGGGCAGCAGCAGCAGCAGGGCCCAGTGCTGATCACCATGGGCACATCCTTCAGGGTGCTGAGCACCACCTCCTTCCCCCCAAAGCCCTCCACCATGACCAGCATCAGGAGGTAGAAGCAGATGGCAAAGTACCTGGGGATGAGGAGGAGGAAGGCAGGCAGGTCAGGCCCTGTGGACTCCCCGGTGCCCTTGCCCCGGGCAGGTGATACTCACGTCGTGGTAGCCATCTCCACCACCATCATAGAGCGCGGGATCCACAGCCCGAAGCAGCTGACCACAGACACAACCTGGGGGAGATGCAAGCTTGACACACTGCTGCTCTCCCCTCGCATGGGCTGGCACCCCATGGATGGCCCTGGCTCCCTGGGGTGATGCCCACCACCACCCCCACACCCCAGCTCACTGTGGGGGCTGAGCTGCTCCAACAGAGGGTCTTCATCTTGATGGGACAGCGGATTTTGCGGGTGAGGTAGAAAGCCTCTTCTATGAAGATTGCGACCGACAGCAGTGTCATGATGGTGGCGAGACCCATGATGGCGAGTTGGGCCACATCCAGCTCTGCTGGGGAGGGATGAGAAATCAGTTCCATCTCATCCTGTCCCCCCTGAGGCCGCCATGGCAGGGGGCTGCCACCGACCCACCACTCTACAGGTTTGGAAAGCCCCTTGTGTACTCAGCACATCTGGCCGTGCCAGAGCTGGTGCTTCTGCCCCGCTGCTCCCGTGTCCCATGTCACGTAACTCAGTGCTGGCCCTCCCTAAGCTACCCCTATCCTTGCAGGCAAGGCTATGGGGTGGGAGGCTGAGACCTCGGCAGCACCCCACTGCCTCCCTCTTCCTTGGGCCCGCTCCCTGCACCCACTGCAGCCACCCTTCCTCCTTCCTCCCTGCCCTGCTCCCACCAGTGGCAAGAGGAGGGTCCCCACCACCAGTCCCCCCACCTACGCTGCAGCAGCTGCTGGGATGTGGGCGGCAGGGAGAAGCAGGCTGCCGGCACGCTGAAGTTCCTGATCAGCATCTCCACCAACGGGCGGGGAAACCTGCGGAGAAGGGGAGTGCTGCACGGGACCAGCAGGGACACAGGGGCACCCAGCCCTGTGGGGTCCCCAGGGTTCCCTGGCCACCTCGCCTCACCCCCAGGCGCCTCCCTTTCTTTACAGAGGGAATAACCTAAAACCCTGCTCCAAAATGTTGGATTTGCCTGGCTGCAAAGGGGCACGGGGGACTCCGGCACCCACCTGGGGTCTTCTGCCAGCTCCATGGTGGGCTCCATCCTGCTGTGCTCCTCCCCAGCTCTGTCCCAGCGGCTGTGGGGCTGCTCGGCACTGCCTCGGCTCCTTTCGCCGGCCCACAGGGTCAGAGTCCCCAGGGCAGGGACCGTGGGGAGGCCGCCGCGCCTCGTTCCAGTTTAACCAGCAGCCTCTGGTTAAACTCCCCTCCCTCTCCCACTGCTGTGGGCGCCCGGTTATTGACCCGGGGTGCAGGGGGAGGAGGTTGTCATCCATGCTGGCGCGCCTGCGCATCCCCAAAGCAGGGGGAGCAGGGCACCTGTGCTGGGGTGACACAGCTTCTGCACCTTCTTGGGTAGCCCAGAGAAGGACTTGTGGTGCCAGGGGTCCCTGTGGTGCCATGCAGGGCCCAGGAAGCATCCTCGAGTCCCCTCAGCAGCAGTGGTCGGGTGGGAGGTGATGCTGCGGGGCCATGGGAAGCCTGCCAGACCCTGCGGGATGTGTGAGGAGTTTGCAATGGCTCAGCTCCCAGCAGCTGGCTCCTGTGACACTAGAGGGCAGAGCTGGCCCAATGCTCAGCCCCCCGGCTCAGCACCCCAGCCTCTTGGGGCAAGCAGAGCCAAGGCTCGGGGGTGGGGACAGTGGGCTGGAGGGGGGCACGCTGCGTGGGGAGCTGTGTATCCTTGTCCTGGATGGATCCCAGCATCCTCATGGGTTCCAGGGTGCCCAAGGCTCCTGGTGTCTTCCAAGTACCCCAAGGAAAAAGAGCGCTGGTTTGTACTGGGGCCTCAAGTACCTTCGAGCCCCGACCCTTTGCCCCTCTGGCAGTGGGCTTCTGCTGAAGCCACAGTGGCACCAGCACCCCAAATGGGTCCCCTGCACCCTGCCATGGGAGCAAGATGCTGCATTTGTCACGGGAATGGGATGGGAGTGGGGAGGAGGAGGAGGATGCTGTGATTGCCATGGGAATGGGTTGGTTTGGTTTACTGTAGTTGCGGGATATGAGGCCAGGGCCCTGCGGCTGCCCAGCCCAGCACAGAGCTTCTCATCACCTTTGTTTCAGCACCCTCATCTACCTGAGCTCACTGGTCTTCCTGTAAGTCACCCCGTAGCCATGGGCTGAGCCCCATCCCACGGACATGGGCAGCACAGCTGCTGCTTCACATCAGTGTCCCTGAGAAGTTAGAGCCAGGCATCAGCTCAAACGGCCTGGCCTGTTGTGGTGAATGGAGTTAAATCCAGTTGGAGACTGGTCACAAGCAGTGTCCCTCAGGGCTCGGTTTTGGGGCCAGTCTTGTTTAATATCTTTATCAATGACCTCAAGTTGCGTCAGGGGAAGTTTAAATTGGGTATTAGGAAGAAATTCTCTACTGAGAGAGTGGTTAGGCACTGGAACAGGCTGCCCAGGGAGGTGGTGGAGTCACCGTCCCTGGAGGTGTTTAAAAAACGAGTAGATGTAGCACTTGTGGCTATGGTCTAGTGGTTGAGAAATGTTGGGATAAAGGTTGGACTTGATGATCCTGGAGGTCCCTTCCAACCATAGTGATTCTATGATTCTATGATCTGCATCCTCTTCCCCACCAGTTCCAGCACCCCTGGGGCTGAGCACCCTGGTCCTACCCCCCCTCTCAGCCCCATTAATCAACCCCTGTACTCCTGTCCCTACACACTGTATAACCCCTCTGTATTACACCCTATACCCCCACCCACACATCCTGCACACCCAGCCCCGTGCACTCGTACACCCTTTTCACACCCCTTCGCACACACAGACACACTCACCCCCGCCTTGCACATGCACCCCCCCATGCACATACGACCCCTGCATGCAGCACTACAGAGGGTGGCCACAGCCCCAGGTGCTCCGGGCCCCACGGAGTGCACAGGACCTTTGGGGGCCCCCCACCCAGCACCCTTGCACCTCACCAGTTTCACCAGTGTTGCCTATGGCTGAAGAAACACATTGGCTCCTACAACATCTGCTGCACCTGCCTCTTCGTGATGGCCACCATGGGCCGTGTCGTGGCAGTCCTGCTGCCCTACCTCATCTATCTGGTGTTCATCCCCCTGTGGTCCATCACCGTGGCAATAATCTGCAGGTATCCTTGGGCAAGGGAGGCAGAGCCCTGTCCCAGCGTGCACACATATGCTGCAATGCCCAGGCTGTTGTGTGCAGCAGCCTGCGCCCCTGCCAGCCCATAGGCCCTGGTCAGCACCACTCATGGGTGTCTACTGCACAGGGGTGTGCAGTGGTCCTCTTGCTCAGCACATCTGTGTCTGTCCTTGACTCACTGCTCATGAGGACCCTCCTCTTCCTGACCCAGATTGCACCCTGTGTCTTCTGTGTCCCTGAAGAAGAGCACATCCTGAGGTGTGGGGCTGTGGGGCACGGAGCATCACACCAGCCTGGGAGGGGGATGCAGGACCTGGCTGGACCCCAAGTCCAGAGCAGGGGGGCAGCCCCACGTATCAATGGTCTGCACAAGTTGGTCCCACCACACATGCACACACATTCACGGGGGGCTCCTTCGCTGCACACACTCCCCTCTCCATCCCTTCTGAGTGCCAGATGCACCAGTGACAGCCAGCAGCACTGCCCCATCTCCACCTGCACTGCGCCCCCAGCCCCACACCACCGTGCCCAAGCTCACCCCATCCCACCCTGTGTGGGGCCAGGACATGTCCATTGCACTGTCCTGCTGTAAGGCTGGGTGTCACCACCCCAGAGCTGCCCCACCGAGACATGAGGAGCTCTTGTCCCAGCAGCGCACAGCCCTGAGCCCTCCCTGTGCTGGCAGGACAGGACATGCCCATGGCTTGCTTGCTCCTACCTGCCCGGGAACTGGCAGAGATGGGTGTGGAGAGGGGAAATGCAGCAGGATGGGGTAGCCCAGGGTCCCCCCAACTTCTCCTCTTATTCAGCCCCTGTTCATTCTTGGGATGGGTGGTCCTGAGGCTACCAGGGTCCGTGGCCACCCTTGTCACCCAGTCACCTTTCTTCACACAGGCTGCTACTATGGCCAAAATCTGGCAGTATGGGCAGGAGCCAATGGCAGGTGAGCATCCCCTGGCATGGACAGGACAGGGAGGCCTTGCGAGGCTCTGGGCAAGCCCCACCAGCTCGACCTCAGCCCCAGACCCCCAGGATGCTCTAGGGCAGAGCAGCACCAGGCATGGGGAGCCCTTTTCCTGCCAAAAGCCCCTTCAAAAGCCCCTTCAGCAGAGAAGGAAAAAGAGACAGGAACCGTGCACCCTCCAGCCCAGGGCATGGGTGGTTTGAAGGCTCATGGCCCCCTCGGAATCGGGGTGGCTGTTTTGCCCTGAGGAGCTTGGTAAGCTTTTTTATTTTAAACAGAACTGTTTCACCATTGAACTCCTGCCCAAAAAAATAGCCAAGCAGACCCTCTCAGTGTGCCTGCATCGCCCACATGGCTGCTTTGTCAGCGTTCCCCAATACTTGGAAAATGCTCCAAATGCAAATATTTGCATGGATTTTTAGACAATTTTCCACCCATCTCTAATTCCTCGTGGTTATGGCCGGAGGGGCCGACCCTGGTGGGCACGGTGGGCTCCCAGCCAACCATCACCAATTTCTCCAAGGCCAGGACACAGCAGGGAAGAAAAATCCTTTTTCAAAGCCCTGGCAGGAGCTTGTAGGAGGCCAAAACACATTCCTCCCCATGTTCTCTCCCACAAAGAGCTTGAAGCCATGGCAGATGGCGGGGACACGGAGGAGTGAGAACCTCACACCCAGCTCAGGCTGTGGTCCAGATGGACAAGTGGACAATAAAGATCTTCACCCCGAGCTTTTGATGATCCATGGTCAGTGCTGCCCCAGGACACAGAGGGATGAACCTTGCTCAGCAGCCAGGTTGTTCCCTCTTCCAAGGGACGTCCTCTGCCTCAGTCCTTGTGCCAGGCAGGACCAGCACCCCAAGAGCAAAGGGACCCCGTAGCACAAGGGGACGCCTAGCACCAACCTCTGAGGGAAACTGCACTCCACATGCACCTCATTGCAGGGATGCCCACACTCTGCATGGCCGCAGATGACCCTGGTACCCCCCACCCCAGGGGTTTAGTGGAGACACGTTGTCCCCACCCCACCGGTGTCCTGGCAGCACCCTGCCAAGCCACTGGAAGCAGGAGGGTAGGCGTGACTCAAGAGAAACAAATAAAATGTGGAGGTCAACCAGACTTGTGAAAGGGACAGGAAAGCCTTTCCCAGGGTGCTGGGCCTGTCTGGCCCCCCCGGCCCTCACAAGCATCACCCCAGTGAGGAAACCACTGCTGAGAGTTTGGTGGAAGTGGATGGGAGGGCCAGATCCTGCTGGCGGTCATGCAAGGCTGCTGCCACCATTCACACGCTCTGCCACAACCCACAGCCACCCAGCGCGACGGTCTCAGCTGGACCCCTGCAAATCCAGCAGTGCCCCCAGCCCTGGCCCCAGCACATCAGGGATGGGGCTGGCTCTCCTTGGCCCCAGGTCTGGAGCCGCCCTGCTGATAGGGATGGCAGGGAGCCCTGCCCGTGGCTGGCCCGCAGATAAGGACTGTGTGCTCCCCACTGATTGTCCTGGGGGGCAGCTGGTGGGGCGGGAGCTGCTGGCCCTGGGAGATACGGCCAGGAGGGAGCAGCAAGCAAGGGGAGCAGGGAGGCTATTGCAGGGGTGTGAGACACTGGGCCCCTGCAGGTCCCCTTCTCTGGGTAAGGGAAGGCTCCCTGGCTCTCCCGAGAGCACAGCTGGGGAGGCACAAGGGGTGGACCCCCTGGCAGAGCAATAGCCCCCTTCAAATCCTCCCCTTCCTAGTGGGAAGCAGTCCCTCTGCCACTGGAAATCACCTCCCAGTGCCCTGCAAACCCACACAGCTGCATCATGGGCTCGCTGTAAGGCAGGGCCAAGGACCCCACTGTGCCTTAGTTTCCCATCTGTAAAATGGGGCAAGAGTCCAGCAGCACAAGAGCAGAGAGGGCTCAGATTATCATCACTGATGCCCAGGGAGAGACCTGTGCCAGGTGTTGCTTATAGACCAAGCTGGCATCTCAGATGGGAACATGGTGGAATGGTGGAATTCAAGATCCTTAGGGCAGCAAAGAGGGTGCACAGCAATCTCACTACCCTGGACTTCAGTAGAGCAGATTTTGGCCTCTTCAGGGACCTGCTTGATAAAGTACCATGGGATAAAGCCCTGGAGGGAAGAGGGGCCCAAGAAAGCTGGCCAATATTCAGGGATCACCTCCTCCAAACTCAGGAGTGATGCATCCTAACAAAGAGGAAGACAAAAAGGCAAAAAAAACAGGAATCCTGCATGGATGAGCAGTGAGCTCCTGGACAAACTCAAATATAAAAGGAAAAGCATCAAAAGAAGCATGGCCAGCAGGTTGAGGGAGGTGATTCTGCCCCTCTGCTCTGCTCTCATGAAACCTCACCTAGAGTACTGCATCCAGTTCTGGGGCCCCCAACATAAGAGGGACATGGAGCTGTTGGAGTGAGTCCAGAGGAGGCCATGAAGATAATCAGAGGACTGGAGCACTTCTCCTATGAAGAAAAGCTGAGGGAGTTAGGGTTCAGCCTGGAGAAGGCTCCAGGGAGACCTTAGAGCACCTTCCAGTACCTGAAGGGGGCTACAAGAAAACTGGAGAGGAACTTTTTACAAGGGCATGTAGTGATAGGACGAGGGGCAATGGCTTTAAACTGGAAGAGGGGAGATTTAGACTAGACATTAGGAAGAAATTCTTTACTGTGAGGGTGGTGAGACACTGGAACTGGGAAAAATCCCCCCTCTCCCAGCACCAGGGGGTAAGGATCATCCCCACCGGACACACCAGGCAAGCCCCCTCTGCAGCCCCAAGCCCCCTGACTGGCTGCAGGTGATGGGACACATCAGTGGGGTGGCCCTGGGGCAGTGATGGCAGGGTAAGACCAGAGGCGTGCAGCACACTATGGGTGTCACCCCCAGCAAGGGCTATGTCACCCATCCCCCCCGGCACATGACTGCATGGGAGAGCTGGGGATTTTCGCTAACCAGAGCAGCACGTCGCTTCACGGAAAAGCCAGCCCCGGATGTCTCACCATCCCCTCCTTCACCCTCTCAGGAGGCAGAAATGATGCAGAGAATACGTGGGCAAAATCCCCCGTGCCCTGCTCCCCACCAGCCCTGGCTCTCAGAAACACTTCCCAGCCACAGCTGTGGGGCCAGCTCCTGCACACAGCTCTGGTGACACCCCCAGCGACTCTCCTGCCCCCTCCCCGGGCAGGTCTGGATGCCACCACAGATGCTGCCACCCTGGACCAAGCTCCTGTGCCACAGGGCCAGGCTGGGGAGAGAAGTGGGATGTCCACGCAGTTGGGGATGTCACCGTATCCACCCCAGAGCACCTAGAGGGGTCACCCCCCACCCAGGGAACCTGCTTGCAGGTCCTCGGCGGCCCAGTGGTGCAAGTCATGTCAGCAAAATGCCTCTTCCCAAAACTGCTGAGACTGTTTGACCATAGATATGTAGTCATGGAGAAGCAATACACAACATACACATATCTATAAATATATGACTTTATACACTATATAGGACCTTATATAGCGTATATAAATTGCAGTGAGCTGGGATGGGTGGGCATTGAGCGGAACAGCTTATCCTTACAAGCTATAGCCTCAATCATGCTTCCAAACCTGTGATCCCAGAGGACTGGCCCTGTTGCCCCTGCCCGAGGTTGCCCCCAGCCCCAGAGGTGGCTGAAGGAGACGCCCAGGGCAGGGTGCTGCCTTTTGCAATGCCCAGCATCCCATTACTGTCACTCCAAGGGTCTGTCTCCCAGCCAGAGGAGAGGAGGAGGAGGATGGGGCTTGTCCCTGTGTGGAAGGAAGGGGACACCACCATGAGTGGAAAGAAGCCCAGTAGAAGCTGGACGAAACCCTTCTCCCATCTGGACCAAGGCCATCGGAGCAGCTTTGATGGCTCCAGTCTTCTCCTCCCTTTTGAACAGAGCCTTGCAGATGGGGCACCCGATAACAGCCCCGTCTTCTGCCCAGCCCTTCTGGCCTCTTTTCTGTTTGCTTTTCCTCTCAGCAGCCCCACGTCCAATTGTGCCGCTCTTGGCCAGAGCGGAAGCAACCAAGCTGTGGGGCTCAGCATGGTGGGGGCTTTGTCTCCTTCAAAGGGGACAAACAAACAGCTGGCAGTCCCCAACACAGCTGGGGGGATCCTGCGGAAACACTGCAGCCAACACCCTTGGGCGCTGCTTCCTCCTCACTCCAAGGCTTTGGATGCAAAGAAGTGTTTTGCTGCCGTAAGGCAACGTCTGCATTTCCAGCGGGTGTCCCGGTAAAACACCACAGGTTTCTTAGAGCCGCCGCCAACCTCTGAATGAAAAGGCACCTTGTTTGAAAAACAGAGGGGCTTTTTTCTGCCACAGCCACCTAAAATATTGCACGTCACCACTGATGTTTGCTTTTTGAAGATGACGAGGTAAAAACAAACTGCGTGCGTTTGCTTTGGTTGGGAGTTTTATTTTCATACTTGTCTGTCTCCTGCAAGAAGCTTGCAGGTAAAATGCTGAGGCTTTTAAAAAGTCCTGCCTCAGACCGACAAATATTTTCCCAGCAAGCCGGCAGAGATGTGGTGTGTTTGTGGAAGGGGAGTGCTGCTCCCCTGATGGCCCTGAGCCCTCCCAGCTCCACGACATCCACCTGGCAGCCTCGGCCACCCCACAGGGACACCTGCAATGGCCATGGGTCAGGCATGGGGAGCAGTCCTGCTCGCCAGGGGAATGCCTTCAGCCTTTGATGGGTCTTCTTCAGCAGGTCAAGGCTGTCCCCAAGCAATGCTGCATCCCATTGCCAGTGGGAGGCGGAAAGCATCCTGAGTGCAGCTCAGTGGGAACCAAGAAAAACACCTCCCTTCCCCTCCTGTCGCCTCCACCCATGCCAGGTCTTTGCCCGTTTTGCATGACGGGGCAATAAATAAAACTTCCAAATTCACATCTGGAGGAAGCCACAAAAGCCACTGGGACGTGAGCAGGCAAAGAAAAGTGCTTTCTCCAGAGAGGGGTAATTGCACCCAACAAAACCCACAACTGCACCCAGCCGAGGAGGGAGCCGGGGTGGGTGCCCACACTGGCACAGAGGGCTCAGCAGCCCCCAGGGCAGTTCTTGTGGACAGACTGAGCCAAGCAGAGCTAAAGGAGAGGCTGGTGTTGGAAACAGTCCCTGCTGACCATCGCTTTATGGGCCAAGGATGGCTAAAAGTCAGGAGGTAAGAACAAACACCAGCCTGCTCTTCAGTGGAGAAGTGGGGGAGGGAGCAGGAGAGGTTGTTTCCATTAGCTTTACCAGAGAGGCTTTTAGCTGCAGGAAAGACTTTGACTTCCAGGCCACATCAAGACAAAAATACAAACTGACGTATTTTTTCCCCCTAAAGTCAGCTTTTCCCAGCAAGCAGGGGCCTGACCCTGTTGTGCTGTGTGTGCATCCCAAAGGACGACTGATGAAACTGGAGGGGATGAGCAAGGTTGCGCCTCTGCATAGCCCATCATCTGCCTTTGGCACCCCGTCCCTTAGAAGGGGACATGGTGGCACTGTGCCTGCCCAGGGCAGGAGGCTGTCACAGGGCAGACCAGGGCTACTCACCTCTTGTTTCCAAGAGTTGGGAGAGTCATAGTCTCTGGGTACACAGCTCCCAGGAGAATTGCCCTTGAGGTGCTGACCTGCTTCGCATGCCCTGTGAAACAAAACAATACCCTGGTCTTAAATCAACTGTGCCTGCTGCCTGCCTGTGCCTGGGGGCAGGGGATGGCTGCAAACTGCAGCCCGTGGGTTTCAGCTCAGCCCCTGGGACCCTGCAACAGCCCAAGGGAAAGGCATGAGTCTCCCAGGGCTGTGCCAGGCACCTGAGTGCCAAAAGCATCCCGAGGGCTCTGGCTGTGGGAGATGGATTGGGCTCTACTGGTCTGAGCACATCTCACCCACCACTCTGTAAATAAACCTACAAGGCACAAGGCATCGCCTGGGCCCCCATGGCACAAAGCTGGCACACAGGCAGCCACAGGCAGGTGTCACAGCGGCTGCCAGCACAGATAAGGGGCAATTAGCAGGTAGGGAGAAAGCTCCCCCTCTCCCTGCTCAGCCCAGCTGTGCTAATCCCACCCCAATTAAAGCCCCCTCTTTGCTTTCAGACATTGCTATGAGAGATTAATCCACCCTAAAACGAGGCATTTCCAGCAGGCAGACAAGACAAAGCCAAATCTCAGATTGCAAAAGGCTCCAGCACCTGCCCGGGAGCCTTTAATTACCTTGACAATGGCTTCAAAAGCAGAAAAGGCACCGAGGCCAGGAGAGCCCTGCAATCAAAAACCCCCAGAGGCAGCACTGGCGTGGCCTGCTGCTCCTGGGGCCAGTGCCTGCTGCTCTCAACTGTTTCCCAAGAGCAGAACCATCATCCAGCTCTCTGGGGGACACTTTTTCCCTGCAAAGCCTGCAATGCTGGCTGCTTCTTTATGTTCGTTTTTTAATTTGTCCTTTGGGCTGCTGTTTTGTCAATAAAAGCACTTTATGAAAACACAAAGCAGTGGACAGGTTTAATCTCCTGAGTCAACATGCGCCCTTATCGCAGGGGGTGGTTTCCCCTAGCAGGCTCAGGCTGTCCTTCAGCCGAAGGCGGCAGCGTGTGCATGTATTGCAGAGCAAACCAGAGGCAAAACTTTCCCAGGTTTTCCAGCCTCTTCCCAGGCCCCGTTTGGAGCACAGGAGTGAGCAGAGAAGGACTCTTGCAGGACTGATCCTACTAGAGAGGTACAGCAGGTACTGCAGGACCCCATAGGGCAGGTGCATGTCCAGCACATTAAAGCAGACCCCTCTCACCATATCTTCCTGTCCTTTCATGTCTCCATGCAGACATCGCTCAGAGCACACCTTTGCAAGGCTGTTGAATAACAGTCACTTTCCTTCTGGCTACATGGGCTTCTTGAGCGAAACATCACAAATTGTGGATGGCATCTCTAGCTTTCTAGGATTGAAACTACCAAGTCTGGAAGGGAAAAACCCCAAAGGTCCCCGGCTGTGGCAATTGCTGATTCAAGAAAAGTGCTTGCGAAATGGCATACAAAACACTTCATAAAAACGACCTGAAATGCCTGCCCAGAGGTGCACTGAAGGAAGAAAGAGAGCAGCTGTGTGCTGCGCTCCAGGTACAGATCAGGGAGGGCCAGAACAAAGCGGGACTGGGGGAACTTGTGAGAAACCCATGATCTGGAGGCGGAGTCCCTCACAGCTGTGTCCCTGTGGGTCCTCTCCCCACTGCTGTCTTCTCCCTTTCCACTTCCCACCGCTTCCCCTCTGCCCCGACGTGATGCTGGGGGCAGGTCCACAGGCAGCCATCAAACACACAGGCTTTTTCAGCAGCACAGAGCAAGACGGACCTTTGATGTGTCCCAGGGTGGCTGTGCTGCATCCCCCTGCTTTTCAAAGGCCCATCCTTGGCTATTGTGCTCACATCCTGAGCTTGTTTGTACACTTGTCTGAGGCCCCCAGCCCCACAGCCCCCCTGCAGCAGCAACAGCAGCCCTGACGGCCAGATAAAAGCAGCTAGGCTCACCGGGCAGAGTTGCTATCAGAGAAATGACAAGCAGCACAATCCCACAGTGCAGCCACCAAGATAGCAGGAGCTTTGCCAGGCTGACCCTGCACCACTAAAAGCTCCAGGTCAACAACAGCTCCTGCTAGATCTCCACTGGCCCTGGCTGCCCGCTGCAGGGCTGCCTGCACACTTCATCTGTTGGCAGGAGCGGTATCAGGCCCGTGCAGACCAAGGATTTGTCCTCGTGCCGCTGCTGTCCCCCTCGGCTGCACCTGGGGAGGGCTAGCTTCTTGCCAAAAGACATAACCGATGGGTGGGAAGCAACGCTAAGGCTTTGCTTTTTGCTAATTGCCTCATCTCCCTGCAGCCTCTGAGCAGGGACAACTGCCTGCCTTCCTCCATGTAGGCAGGGTCGGGTAGTGCCAAGGAGCACAGAGGGGTCCCCAGGACTTTTGGGGTTTAAATGCCAGCAAAACCCAGTCTTTGCAAGCAAAGAAGCCCTGTTAAAAGAGTCAGGCTGTTCTAACCCCACTGGGGCAGTGTCCAAGCATGAGCTTCTCTGCTGGGTCTCTGGACCCCCAGAGGTCTCTGAGGAGGGAGCCCTTGGGATATACCTCAGGTCTGCATGTTCGTGGAAATGAGGGACCACACCACCCTCAGCCCTGTGTCTCTCCCCCATGTGCTCGGTGCTTTCTGGCTCCTCTCTGGCTGACACACAGGTGCACTGAGCACAGGGGCAGCTGCAGACAATGCAGAGAGCCAAGCTGGACCCAGGTGCTTCCCTCGGAAGAAAGCAACGACGGATGTTATTTCAAAGGGAAGATGGAGCCACGGCCAACTCTCAGTGTGCCCAGGTGCCTGTTGTCTGACTGGCCCTGCACCCTGGGGTGCCTCACAGCTAAAGGAACCCCTGTTTTGCAGACCTCATAGCCCATGGGAGCCCTCTGACTACATCATCCAACTTCCCACCCCACGGGCCATCGCATCTCCCACAACCCATGGCCTCAGCTCTGCAGCACGCACTTGGCTGCAGCACCTCCAACTTGACACCATGATCTAGCAATTGGTTCCTGGCTTTTCACCCCTTCCAGATTGGAGAGCCATGCTAGTCCTAGTATTTCTTGCCATAAAAGTGCTCAAGTCACCTCCCAATGTTGCTTTTGATAAACTGCTAACAAAGCACAGCGCACCCTTTCTAGCCTGTTTATCTCTGTGGCTCTTGTTTTCCCTCTGCTTTCTAACTGCCTTCCGAAAATGTGGGTAGGACAGCTGGTCACACGAGGGTCAGCCATGCTGCAAAACTGAAGTGAAACTGTATTTTCCTTCCTACTTTTTGGTGTCATGTTTCTGCAATCCTGCAGGAGGGACAGTGTCACATCATGGGGTACTGCACAAAGGAATGAGTCAGGGGACTCACAAGACCCTCAGGAGTTCAGAGGAAACAGGGAAAAACATCTCCTAAAATATCAGGGCCAAGCTGCAATGAGGAAGAACACCCTGATGGAAGCTAAGCTAAAGCGAGGTATCAGGACAAGCATGGAGACTCCGGCACCGGACTTGAAGCAGGAGCTGAGCTGGGCAAGAAGCGGAGCAGGCAGAAGCAAGAAGAAGCTTTGTGCAAGCTGCAGATACCCACATCACGATGCAGCAGGGCTCAATCAACCATCTGCTGCAGCCAGCTTCAGAATTTAAACACTCTTGGGATTCTCCACTTTTATTCCTGGTCTTTGGGAACCAGGGAAAGATCTCCAGATGGATGGTGATGACTCTTGATTTTTATGGGCCTCAACTGTGCTAAAATCATACACAGAGACCATGCATCTTGTTGGGATGAGGGATCAGAAGTCAGCAGTCACCAATCCTATGTCCCCATCCCCCTTTGGCCATTTTGCAGCTCTGGCTGTCTCAGCTCCTTACAAAACTTTTTGGCCGAGCTGGCCAGCCTGAGCACCTGGGCTGAGCATCACTCACAGTACAGGCACCTCTCTGCAAACAAGGCAGTTGCCAGGCCCGAGGGAGGTGGCACTCCCTACCTGCACCCAACGCAAGGTAAAGGGCACTCAACTGCTCTCGGGTACCGCATTGCATTTGAAGAACTGTCATTTTAAGGCATTTCACTGCCAGTGCTGGCTGTGGTGCAAAACCATCTGAGGTTCTAGAATGTTGGCTTTCTGCTCAGTGGTGCTGGCTGGTGGCGATCACAGCCCTCTGCCTGGCATGGTGCACCCAACCAGCACGCACCAGTACCAGCGCTGCCAGAAGGTAAAGGTTTGGAGAGGGGAGGAACATAAAAGAGCAGGGCTGGGGCTGTTTCCCCCAGGTTATTCTTTCCTGAGCAGCAGGCTGCATCTGGACCGTTGTGTTGAGAAACGATCGGAGGATCCAGCCTGCAGGATTCATCTAATCCCTTTCTGAACCCTCTCACACCTTCGGCTCCCATTGAGGCCCACAGGGCAGCCACATGCCAAGTGACAGTGGTGTCCCCGCCATGACCAGTATCACACCACCCGGTGATGGATGGAGCTGGAAAGCCCTGGCACTGGAGATTGGCTCAAACCTTCTCTGGCGAATGGAGCTGGCAGGTCCGTGGCTTGCCTGGGAGCAACTTTTCGGGAGGCTTGCCTCCAGACAGCCGCATCGAGTTTCAGATCTAGTTAATCCCTCCTTTATCAGCACAGGAATGTATTGCTTTTCACAAAACATAATCCTCTTTGCAGTCATGTGTTCTGCCAAACTACAAACTTTTTGCTTCCATCCTTCTTTCCTGGGAGAGGATTTGAGGCAATAATCCAGGCCTACCAATTTATTTCTCTAATGAGTGAGGGACAAATGAGCACAGCATTGCAGAACACGCACACGCCCAAACCTTGAAGTGTTCCCTGGTTCTGGCATGCCTTCGAGGGATTCCCTGAGCTGAAGGACCAAGGCTGGAGGTGGTGACCTCCACTGGTGCTGAAACCCAGAAAGACAGGGCAGAGGAGGCTGTGGCCACAACCAGGGCCCACTCATGACCGTGGGCAATTCTGGAGACAGCAAAGGTCAGTGGGTGCTCAAGGAAAATGACATGTTCTGCAGGGTCCATGCAACTGGGTCTTAATGAGATTAGCCATCAGCTGAAAGGAAGTGGAGCAGATATCAGATATAGTTCTTGGGAAGCTGTAGCGGAGAGAGCCCTTGGCAGGGGAAGCTCCCTTCGCAGCCCCAGCTGGTGCCTGGCCGAGCTAATGAGCCTCAACCTGGCATCACTGACAACTAAAGATAGACTTGCTTGTGAGTTCCCTAAAATGTTCCCCAATATATTTACTACTTTCACTCAAAACCCACTGAGTTGCCTCCTCACCTGTTGCTTCGCCTGATGAGGCATACTGAAAGAAGATCTGCTAGAACTTTGTTTCGTCAAATGACCAGTATGTTCTACTTCTCTTTCAGCTTCTTAGAAACAAAACAGGGAACCTTACTGCTCTGCACTTGCTGGCTTTTAGAGACCAAGCTTTGAATGTTGGGGAGCTCCCACCATGGCATGGGGTCACTCTGCCTGCCCCAGAGGTGAGGACGACTTAATTCAGAGCTGGAGCGATCCTGTGGTGACCACCAAATGGATGCATTCACCTGCACAACCTGGGTGGCCACAGAAATTGCTCCTGAGGACACAAGCTGCCTGTGGCCTGATGTGGGCTGTCCATGCTTCTTGTGTTTATACACTGGCGCTGGCTCTCATAAAGGCCTGCCACATTTCTCATCATGCAAATAAAATAGCAATTTCAGGTAGCACAACATGAAGGGAAGGCACCCTGGGGGCCTCTGCTTGTTCAGACCTAAAAAGGCAGCCCTGAGCACACATGACTTGCTGTGACATGAAGATGCCGAGTGTGTCTCAAGCCAGAGTCCCGCATCTGGTTGGTACCACCCAGGGAGGAAAATAGGGTGGGAATGACGAATCAATGACGAATCCATGGCCTACTCCTTCGTTTGGCCACTGCGTATTGTGGTAAAAGCATACCTGTACTGTGAGGAGGTGTTAAATTCACCTCCCTACGTGACAGGCAGCTGCCCACTCCCAGCCCTTCCAGAGGGAGCAGCTGAAACATCTACCCAATAAAATACAAGCTGCTTCGAGGGACGTGGGACAGTGGTGACTTGGCAGTGCTGGGTTAACGGTTGGACTGGATGATCTTAGAGGCCTCTTCCAACCAAGGCTGTTCTGTGATTCTGTGAAAGCGGCTCCTCGGCTGTCCTGAGGGCATCCGAAGGCAATTTAAAACCAGCGTGGCTTCTTTATATTCCTTCCCTGCAGCGGGGGCTGCTCAGGTAGGGCTGCAGCAGTCAGCCAACGGGCAAAGCAGGTGGATGGGGGTTCCCCTCCACCGAAGATGCGACCTAAGGGCAGGGCCCACCATCGCACCTCCAGGCACCCAGACAGGCTGGGCTCTGCAGGCAGCACGCACAGGCTGCAGCACACCCTCCGCAGCGGAACCGCGAGCACACACTAACACGGCGGTCCAGGGCCGGGAGGACAAGCCGTCGGAGAGTGCCCCGAGGCGGGCGGCGTTAGGACCCGGGGCGCTGAGGGGAGGAGAGGCCGCGTTCGAGGCGCACGCGCTGATTGGCTGCGGCGGCCGGGGGCGGGGCGGTTGGCGAGGCGCGGTGCAGTGGCACTGCGGCGCTGGTGCGGCAGTTCGGCCCCGGCGCGGCGAGCGGAGGGGCGGCGGGTGAGTGGGGGGTGCGCGTGCGGCGGCCGTTGGGGCGGGCGGGAAGGGGCGGCGGCCGTCCTGAGGCGAGGCGCGGCCGTGGCGCGGGGAGCGGGGGCGCAGGGTGGCCGCACCGGCGCTGCTGCTGCAGCAAAGGCAGCTCCGTTTGTCGGCGGGGCGGGCGGGCGCGCACGCACGCACGCACGTGGCCGCGGCGGAGGCTGCCATGGCCGCCTGACCTTCAAGATGGGTAAGGCCCCGCTGCGGCGGCGGCCCCGCGGCACGGGCGAGGATGCGAGTGCAGGGTCCGGGCGGACGGGGGACGTGCCCTCGGCGGGCGGCGTATCGCCCGGCCCGCTTATCTGTGGCCCGCAGCCGGTCCTGCCCGCGATACCGGGGCCGCTCAGCCCCTCGCGGGCGGCTACTTCTGCGCTCTTTTAAAATTATTTTTATTATTATTTTCCCTTCTTTACCTCATTTTTGAGGGATTTCGGGTTGTTGGCCGCCTCCCGGATTGCTTGGCGGAAGGAGGGAAGGTTCCCTCCGTCGTGAGGAGCTCCGTGTGCGCTCAGCCCCGGGCTGGCGGAGGGGTTTGGGGCTCTGAGGGCTTCGGGGGGCCCTGCGCCGCCGGGCGGCTGTGGAGCATCCTGGGCAGCATCGCTGCCCTTGGCGGTTCCCTGACTCTTCCCCTGGGTGAACTGGTGTGCCTTTCCGCAGACCCTCCGTACGCACACAGGTTGGGCAGCTGGAGAAAGCTTCTCAAAGGTGCGGGGAGGGAATTCATCTCTGTACTCTTGCCATAAACAAAAGGTGAAATGAGCGGATGGCCGCTATTAACCTTTGATCTCCAAATAAATCCTGCTTATATTGCAGAGCTCCCAGGTGTAAAGCTAATCCACGTGCACCTGAAGACCAGTTGAAAGGTATTTCCTAGCAGCACTGCTTGAGGGCATACTGAAGTTGCGTGCTCCCAACCCAAGCTGTCTAGTCATTTAACTTACAAAGCTATTTCAAGCTTCTTTTCAGCATTTCTTCCTGAAGTAAATCATTTACAATTTACCTTTCAGATAACTTTGCTGTCTAGAGCATTTCCAAACTAAAAATGCTTTTGGAGAGTTGCTCTTGGCTTTTCTGGGAGACTGTTCAAAACTGAAGTTGCCTTTGTAAAGTGATAAGTAATATAGCCACCTAGAAGGGACCTTGCAATTGGAAGTGTTCTGGCAAGGTTGGTGTTTGTGCTGCTTCTGACTACTCTTGTCATTGAGACAGAGCCCAGGAACTTTAGATACGTGGTGACCGTTGTCACAGTTGAGCAAGTGTGTCTTGCCAGCACTCCCTGAGTGGAGGTGGACCTACCATTAATAAGATCTTAGTCTCAAACAGCTAATTTCAGCCAGTATTCCTCATTTATGCACCACACACACTCTGTCCCCATCCCCAGAGTTCAATAGAAAGAGTCAATTTGCTCATCGGAACTTAAATTTGCAGCGGGAGTATGTGAACTTCTGCATTGCATTCAAAGTTGCTGTAGATTCACCAGCATTGTGACTTATGTAGAAGCATGCACATAAAATCCATGGGCAAGCGTTGCGCTAGTGGCAGTGACTGACTTTGAACTTCTTCGGTACTGGCAGAGGAACAGCCTGACTTAACTTGTGTTTTGAACTTCTAGGGCTTTGATCAAGTTGGTGGGCACTCCTCCAGAAGGCAATGGACCATGCTAGAGCAGTGATCTATAATTTGGTAAGACACAGTCCCCCCGTGCCACTTGTCTCTTGATGGGCTGACGATACTGCAGAAGAAAGATTTAACAACTGATATGTCCTTGTCAGTGTCAGAGAAGACAAATCCGAAGCACTGTTAGGTGCCACTGTGTGGGTTGTGAGCCATAAGGAGGTGGCTTGAGTGGTTCAGTGCTGGTGGGGTTATCATGAACTGCTATGATGTCTTGGGTCTCTCAGGAAGCTGATAAGGATGGGGGGTGAAGGGGTGGTAAGCCTTGAACAATGTTCCAGGAGGAAATGCTGCTGAGGAAGCTAATTAAATGCCTATCAGGACAATCAACGTGTGTTCTATTATGTTATTTTGGGGGTGGGAATTCAACCATAAGTCCAGCCTTTTAATGCAACCTGTGCTTTGAAACAAATGTGCAGGAAGAGGTAGCTCTGAGCTTCCTCAGCCAAGCCTGCCAGTCCTAGAGAGCTTGGACTGTGAAAACATGCTAGGCTAGAACTGCAAATGTGATGGTTTGGTCTCTGAACAAGCATAGAGGATATGTGGGGTTGAGGCATGTCCTCTGCAAAGTGTGAAGGAAGCCAAGTGCTCAAGCAGCTGAGCAGGGATACTGCTAGGACAGACTGTGGTGTTTCCCTTTCCAAAATGTAAACAGCCAGCCACTTCACTGTGGGTAGCGTGGGCCAAAATGGAACTGCAGGTCTGAAATGACATTGGTTTAATTTTGACCAACCAAGCTGATGTCTGGTCTCTACACCTCCGGCTGCTGACTTGTAGTTTGAGGGTGAGATGCTAAGATTGTAACAGGGCTTGGGCACTTGCCACCAGCTGCTGCTTCAGTGCAGCGGAGAGAGGCTGCAGGACTGTTGCTCCCCAAACTATTCCTCTGGCTTTTTAGCCAGTCTCCTGCCTGTCCTCAGCACAACTATGTCCGCAGGCAAGTTCAGCAGCTCTAATGGAAGCTGAGTGGTTCTGCTCAGTGCCTGGCTACGCCTGGAATTGAGTTTTATCTGCCTGTTAATCTGAGTGACTGCCTTGTGCAGGGACTGCTGTTCTGTGGGCGGTTGGACTGTGCGTTGCAACAGTTTAGAGAAGTGGGCTGCAAACTGAACGCTGCTCTGCTCGGGCACTGATAAAAACCTGTCAAGTGGTTCCAGTTGCTGGTGGATGTGGGAGATGTCCTCAGCTTTCATGTTAGCTGAGGTGGCAGGATTCCCGTGGGTCATCTCTCTTCAGCCTAACTGCTTTATAATACTCATCAATTTAAGAGTAGCTTGGGGCACTTTAATACAAGTTTATCCAGATACTGGCTGTGAGTGTTAGTGTCAAAGTGACTATGGCTCAAAGGCACAACCATGGAGGGGCTGCCTTCCCTTTCCTCTGTCCTGATCAAAGTTCCCTTCTATGTGAGTTGCACATGTTCAGGTCAGATGAGTGCACTCCTGATTAAGACCAGGAGTTTCTACTTCAGTCAGACTTTGCTGTGGGTTCACATGGGAAATGCACTTGCCATTGGCTCCATCATATCTGTAACAGACTCCAAGCTAGACTCTGACCAGTGTGGCTCTGAACTTGTGCAGGGCAAACAGATGCTAAATAGACTCTGGAGATCCTGAGTGGGTTGAACTGTCTGTTGAAAGCAGCCAGCCTGACTTACTGACAGCCAAACACTCAGGCTGCACCACAGCGGTTTCAGATGAACAAGCTATATTTGATTTGGAGCATAGGTGCAGCTGCCTGCAAGGGCTGTAGGCTGGTATAGCAAATTCTTCCATCACATGACTTTCAACACAGTGCGGTGGCGAGCCGATGTCGTACACACGCTTCAGCATTGCCCGGCAAATGGATGGAGACAACAGCCACGTGGAGATGAAGCTATCTGCTGATGATGAGGAAGGAGGGGAAACTGGGAGACCAGAGCACCTGCATGCCAGCATGCCTCCTCCACGGAGGAGTGGCAAGAACCTCTGCTTCCAAATCATCGCAGCTGTCCTCCTCCTTTTGATTGGTAAGGAAGGGTGGGAGGCAATTGCATGAAGTGGACTCTGGTACTGAGCGTACCTGAGGCTGTTAACATTTTAATCTGTATTGTTTCAGGAGATAATTAAAGAGCCTAGATCCAGGCTGCAGCCTCTTGTCACTAACTCCAAGTATGTCTAGCTCAGACTTGTGGTACAGAATTGGCACAAAAAAGTGTGAGGTTTGACAGTGGAACTGTGATTTAGCTAAAGGACAAACTGGTCCATGTGGCAAGTGTGTTGGTTTTCCCTCTATTAACTCTTAACACTTCTCTAAAGATGTGGATCAACATACCAGTAAAGCCTCTGGTGCTCATTCAAGGTTTTTAACAGTGCCACTGACCTAAAGTAAGGGACTCGTGCCAAGCACAAGATCAGATTTACAGTTGCGTACCTTAAAACGTGCCAGCTCAGGCAAAATGTCAGGCTGTATATTCCTGTCTGTCCTTGGATATGCTACCCTGTCAAAAATGGTGTGAGAGCTGAGGTGCATCTTAACCCTGAAGCTGCTTTGAATGCACTTGTATGGTGTGAGGCTGGTTTAGTCATCTTTCTGCAGCACAAATAAATCCCTGTTCTGTCCGTAGGGTTTGTGATCGGCTACTTGAGTTATCGTGGACGAATGCAGAAGGCTAGCAGGTGTCTGGATGGAAGTGGCAATTGTGAGATGACTCCTACTGCATCTTACTTAGCTGATGGTGATGAAACCGAGGCAGAAGAGGTTCCTGGACCACCTGTCTTGTACTGGCCTGACCTCAAAAACCTGTTGTCAAATAAGCTGTCAGCAACACACCTTGAGGACTACTTGAGGTAACAGTTCCAGGAAACTTAGCTACAGCTATGATAGAGGCAGCCTGTGAGCAGAACTCAAACTACTTTGGAGAATAAGGGCTTAAAGATGATGTGGGGTGACATGTGGTTAAACATGGGCTTAAATGGCCCATCCAACCTGAGTTTGCAGGCTAGAGCACTGCAGTGCAACCTGGTGCTGTAGCCTAAGCTATATATCTGTTATCTACAGGCAAAGAGCAAATAAGGACTCTTTTGAAGCTGGCCAGACTGAAGATGAGAACAGTGCCAGCTCCATTCATGACCAGTTCGTCAGCTTCCACTTGGATGAAGTGTGGAATGATGAGCACTACATTAAGCTGCAGGTCAAAGGCAGGTATGTTAGTAAAGAGATGCAGATCTCTTCCTTACAGCATAGTTATATGTGGTCTTGAGCAAACACATGATTTCTGATGAAAGCAGTGCTAAAATAATCAGCCAGGTACCCCTCTCCAAAGAAAGCCTCAATCTAGCCAAGCAGTAGCTGCTTCTGTCTCTTCTCAGGCTTTCTAAATCCAGAGGGTCTGGTGGTAGCCCTCTGGATTTTTCCTGGGACAGCTGTTTCCTCAAAGCATGCTTGGAAAGTGGAGAGAGAACAAGCCTGGGTAAAATCTCAGCTGAAGGGCAGATTCGCTTTGTCTAAAACTGACATGGGTGACTCCAGTGTGTCAGACCTGGCTGTGGCTCCCGTAGTAGCTCAGGAGGGTATCAACAGGCACTGTCTTGGCTGACAGCTCTTTGCTTTGCTCCTCTTTGGAGGGGTCTAAGACTTGGAAGCACATGTTCTTTCTGCTGCTTGTCTTAGAAATTAGCCTTCATTCGTGTCTCTGAACAGCCCCAGAGATTCTTGCACAGAAGTACTGGAATGAGTCTGCCTGTTTCAGGCTCTGAATTGACTTGATCAGAATTGCTAGGGTGCAGACTGAAATGTGGGAGCTAGTTAAATATGGAGTTTGTGTGAAAGAATATAACACTGTCTCTTTACATTTAACAGTAACAACAACAGAGTGTCTGTTCTGGAAGATGGTGAAGAGAAGGAGGAATTGGAGAGTCCCAGTGCATATGTGGCATACAGCAAGACTGGCTCAGTTGCTGTAAGTGACTCCAAGAAGATCCTGGAAATGTGCTTGCATACTTACCAGGCAGCAATGTCCAAAATATGTCCCTTCAAGATACACAGTGTATAAAGCCCTCCCCAATTAGAGAACTGGGGGTGGTTGTGGGGTGAGGAGTGGGCCCACATAGTTTTATTACTTTGGCAAGATGCAGAAATAACTGTTTTTAACTTCTCTGCTGGAATCCAAGCAGGAACTTTTACATTAGTGCTGTTCCAACAGGCATGTTGCATGTGATCAGAGTTTACATTGCTGAGCTTGAACTTCCTACTCTTAAGGGGAGTCACTGTCACTGTTACTGTGACTCTGTAGGCTTGTTTCAAGTATCTTATTGACATAGGACTGCTGCATTTATAACCAATGTTTCTCTTCCAGGGCAAACCAGTCTATGTGAACTATGGCCTGAAAGCTGATTTTCAGAAGATACAGAAATGGGGTGTTTCACTGAATGGAACTATAATCATCTTCAGAGCTGGAAAAATAACCCTTGCTGAGAAGGTAAGCAGTCTGTGCCCCAAAGCTTGGCCAAACTTGGCAGCAGGAAGCTATGCTTGCTTCTCTTGAAGACATGCCTTTGTGCCTCTGTTCAGGTCTCTAGAACTTGTGTATATAGGCTTGTCCCTGCTGGTCTGGTCTTGCTTGTTTGCGCTAAGCCTCCATGTACAGATCTGGACACCAAAACTGAACAGAGCTGGTTACTGTTCATGGTGGCATTCTTGGCCTCTGGCAGTCTTGCTGGTACAGCCAAGCATCTAAAGTGCTGGAGCTGTGAAGCAGGGGGAGGCAGCCTGGGGGCTATAGGGTACAGAGCTGACTGGTATTGCCAGATGTAGCAATAGGGCTGCTAGAAGCAGAGCAGCCTTGCTGCTTCAGCCAGATACCTTCAGAGCTTGGCTGCAGTGTCTCACTTGGGTCATTGCTGACTGTTCACTTGGACCAAGTGGTATATACCATTTTCCGTGTGAAGGTGAGCCTTCAGTGGCTGCTTATCTTGTCTTGAGGCTAACCTAATCTTGGGAAAACAGATGGAGCATAATCAAAATAACATCTATCTTCTAAGCTGCTCTGAGGAGCAAGTCTGAGCTAAAGGATTCTTAGGGTGAGATGCTAACTGTGGAGTGCCCTAACTGTTTAAAAGGGTCTTAGACATACTCTGTCTGGAGTAGAACTAAGCCACTAGTATTCAGCTTCCTTGTGTATCTGTCATTGTCAGGTAGCTGTTAAAATCTGTTTTGGTGTTGGGCACTGATGAGCACAACCCTTCACACCATTAGTCTGTGTACTTGCCTTAACTCCCCCTGCTTGCTGTGCAAATGTGCTGTTAATGTTACTCTTCAGGTTGCAAATGCCAAAGAGGCAGGAGCAGTTGGTGCCCTGATGTACCTGGACCCCTCCGATTACAGGAACACAGACGAACTTGTCCCCTTTGGACATGTGAGTATACAAATGGCTCCCCTGTTTGCTCTTCTCATGAACCCTTCTCGCTGTGGACTGCAGACTGCAGCAGTCTTTCTGCGGCCCTCTGGCTCAGCAGTGCTTCATGTCCTTGTGTAGATGGAAACTGTTGGACTTCCCTGAGCCTTGAGGAATCCTCTTGCTTTTCACAGGCCCACCTTGGAACTGGAGACCCTTTCACCCCAGGCTTCCCTTCTTTCAACCACACCCAATTCCCACCAGTGGAATCTTCTGGACTTCCTCGCATTGTTGTTCAGACTATCTCTAGCCAAGCAGCAGGCAGGCTGTTCAGGTAACTGTTTCTCCTGGCTTGCAGGCTAGGCTGCTGTGGCCCTTTCACAGGGGTGTGGATGGTGCTGAGGTGCTGCGAGCCCAGGGAGCTCTCTGCTGGTCTCTGCTGTGTATGGCAGGAAGCACTTATTAGAACTGGCTGGAGAAGTGTCACCTGTGTCCATGTCTCACATCCTAGAGACTGATCTTAATCTAATGTATTCCTCTTGGCCTCTGCATCCTACCTTTCCCTGCATAATTACTGGGACAGGACTGCAAGCTATTTCCTGAGCAGGCCCTGAACAAGGCTGAACCTGCAGTTGCAGGCTTGCTCTTATAGGATAGCTAAATGAGGTCAGAGCTGGATAATGAGTTCATAGGATCTCTTTTTTTCCCCTCAGTAAAATGGTTGGTGGAGAGGAATGTCTTCCAGAGTGGAAAGGTGGAGTCATGGGATGTAAGGTGATGCCGAGCAGCACGAGCAAGATGACAGTGAAACTGAGCGTGAACAATGTTATGGTGGACAGGAAGATTCTGAACATCTTTGGTGCTATCAAGGGATTTGAAGAACCAGGTAACAGCAACTGTCTTGTGGCTCAGTGAGGGGAACCCTTCCTCTTCTGTGATCGTCAGAACATGACAGCTGCTCCCAGACAGAGACAACAACTTCCTCTGCAGAACCAGGACCCTTCCCTAAGGGTCAAGGAACAAGCTGAACCATACTGCCAGGGAAAAGCTAACTGAAAGCAAGCAGTGTGCCAGAATCAGGGCTCAGACCCTGTATTTCGGTACCGAAGCTCAAAATTGCTTTTCTGGTAAATGGTGTGTGCAGCCTTAAGCTTGCAACTCAGATCTTGATGTCTCCTTTATAGATCGGTATGTTGTGATTGGAGCCCAGAGAGACTCCTGGGGCCCAGGAGCAGCCAAGGCTGGTGTTGGAACTGCCATGTTGTTGGAACTTGCCCGTGTGATCTCAGACATTGTGAAAAATGGTAAATATTTGTGTACAAAAGCATGGGGGTGGGAGGTAATGCAGGTTTAGCTCTGTGTGTGTTAACATTGGAGAACCCAGTTGCAAAATAATCCTTTGGGAAGGCATAGGGAATCTAACAAAGCTTCATGAGAAGCCATTACTTGTCCAACACAGACAACTTGTCTGCAGTGAGCACTCGCTTCCAAGGGACTGCCTGCTTGTATCTGGTATGACTTGAATGCAAGAATGTCCTTGGATAACATAGAATGCAATCCTCAAACTTGAGCTGTCTATAGGACAGCAGGCCTGAAGGTGGGAAATGCTGAAGTAGCTGACTAGGTGGAGTGGTAGGGGCTGCATGGTGGCACTTAGTGTGAGTGCTCTCATCTCCAGTGTTAATTTTGGGCTCAGACAGCTAAACAATAAAGGAGGGAAATGCAGACAGCATGGTTTCCCTACACAGCTCTGCAGCATGACAAGGCAGAGCACAGGGTCTGCACAGCCACTAGTGTGCACATTTGTCTGCAGCAGCCAGAATGCTTCAGCTCTGTCTAAGGAGCAGGCAGTTCATCATCCCAGGCCTTCAGTGCTAATCTGCATCTCCATGGGGGAAGGGCAGACATCTCAGTCTCTCTCTCTTTGTAGATGGTTACAAACCAAGGCGCAGCATCATCTTCGCTAGCTGGAGTGCAGGAGAGTATGGAGCTGTGGGTGCTACTGAATGGCTGGAGGTACTGTTTCCGCATCATGACTGTGCTGTTGTGATTTCCTGTTCCTGTGGATTAAACATCCTGGTGATGTACTGCTACTGCTCACCTTAAAATACTTGTTTTGTTCTAGGGGTACTCTGCCTCGCTGCATGCCAAAGCCTTCACTTACATTAATTTGGATGCTGCAGTCCTAGGTAACCTGCTATTATTAAGTTTTTTGAAACTGAGTGGGACCAGGTTAGCTTGACAGACATCCCTTAACCTCCGTGAATGGAGGCTGTGCAAGAGGTTGATGCTGGGTGTTTGACTGAAGACTAGCATGACTTCATTTATTCCCCTCCTGTCATTGAAACTGGGAGGTTGCTGCAGCCTGAGCCAGAAGGAGGCAGCTCTGCTAGGTCCCAGTAGACTGTCATGTGTCTGTTGAGGATCCTTTGGCTGCAAGCTGTAGGTCAGTTGTTGCTCAGTCACAGGGCTGAACAGCTCTAGCAGTAGTGGTTAATTGTGCCAGCATGTCAAATGCCCTTTCTTGTTTGCAGGCTCCAACCACATGAAGATTTCTGCTAGCCCATTGCTGTACACATTGCTGGAGAGAACTATGAAGGGGGTGAGTTGAAGAGTCTTGGGCTAATCAAGGTGACTGTGGTTTTAAGGAGGAGCTGAAAGCAGCCATAGCTGTGCTGGGTCACTTTCCCTAGCTGTCACCTTCTGAACAGAAAGCTCCATTTAGGAGGTAGGGCTTGAGATACTCTGGAGGGCCCAGTCTGAAGTCAGCTGGGCTCTAGGAATTGCAGTTCATGCATGCAGAATCTAAAATCAGCAAATGACACA